>BSBM01000243.1:2687500-4045000 GCA_027924585.1 Larix kaempferi | reverse complement strand
AGTTCTCCCACTTTCTCAAGTTCTCTTCACCAAGTGTACTTCTGTCACATGGGAATGAGACCAGAAAGCTATGGAATCAAAGGTATGGTCACCTAAAATACAGATATCTTCAAGTTTTAAGCAAAGAAGAGATGGTAGAAGGGCTGCCACAAATCAGTTTTTCCAATGGAACATGCAAGGGTTGCATGGTTGGGAAGCATCCTGAAAAGAAGTATGACAAAGGGAAGTAAAGGAGGGCTTATCAACCACTTGGGATAGTGCATTCTGATCTGATAGGTCCACTTCCCACTCCCTCCTATGGCTGCAGCAAATATGTGCTCACCTTCATCGATGACTACTCAAGGTACTGCTGGTTATTTTTCCTTAAGCAAAAATCTGAAGTCTTTGAATGTTTCAAAATTTTCAAGAGTATGGTTGAGAAATTTAGTGGGAAGGCCATGAAGGTTTTGAGGACTGATAATGGCAGAGAGTATGTCAATAACAATCTACAGCATCTCTGTCAAGAGCATGGCATTCAGATGCAACACTCAGTGCCCTACACACCACAGCAAAATGGTGTTGCAGAGCGCAAAAATAGAGCACTGAAAGAGATGGCAACTTGCAAGTTGCAAGCAAGGGATTTGTCTCCTAAATTGTGGGCTCAAGCTATGAATTGTGCAGAATATGTTCAGAACAGAGCACCACACAAAGCATTGCAAGGAATTACTCCATTTGAAGCATGGATGGGCCACAAGCCCAATGTCTCACATTTCAGAATTTTTGGCTCAAGGGCTTGGGCCAGAATTCCACCGGAGAAGAGAAAGGCCTTGCAGCCCCAAAGCAAGGAGTCAATCATGGTTGGGTATGCAAAGGATTCCAAGGGCTACAAGCTCTTTTATCTATCCACTCTCAAAACTTTCATCGAAAGAAGTGTCAAATTCGAAGAAGAAGAGCTTTTGCAAGCTAGTGAACAAGGTGATGGGGAATGCTCATTTCCTCGTCTTGATGATGAAGTAAGTAGTGATTCCTTCTCTGATATTTCTGATTCTGATATTGTTGAAGATGATGTTGATATGGATTCTGAACATATCCCTCCCTCAAGACCCAAGTGGGCAGAGAAAACAATTCAAAGTGCCGAAGAGCTTGTGGGAGATCCCCAAGATGGTAGGAAAACTATATCTCAATTTCACAATTCCTTTGCATGTGATAATTCTGATCTGAGTGAGGCATGTTATTTGATGGTTGGATCTGATCCAATGTCATATTCATAAGCATGTACAGACCCAAGGTGGCAATCAGCCATGCAAGAAGAGATGAACTCACTCCATGAGAACAAAACTTGGGATTTGGTCCCTCTTCCTCCCAAGAGGAAACTAGTGCAATGCAAATGGATTTATAGAACCAAAGTTGGATCTGATTGCTCTGATATGAAGTATAAGGAAAGGTTGGTGGCTAAGGGTTACTCTCAGGTCCAAGCAGTGGACTATACAGAGACATTTGCACTGGTGGAAAAGATGGACTCCATAAGACTAGTTTTGGCCATTGGGGCTTCCAAGCGATGGGAGGTTCATCACATGGATGTAAAAAGTGCCTTTCTTCATGGGGATCTGAATGAGGAGATATATATGCAGCAGCCTGAAGGTTTTATTTCTGATCATACACTTGTTTTCAGGTTGAATAAGTCACTCTATGGGCTCAAGCAAGCTCCTAGAGCATGGTATGCAAAAATGGACAATTTTCTGCTATCTTTGGGGTTTGAGAGGTGTAAGTATGATCCAAATGTGTATATGCAGCATGTTAGTGATCTGATATTGATTATTGTACTGTATTTTGATGATATTTTGATCACTGGTAGCTTCACCAAAGAACTTGACTCAGTTAAGAGAGCATTGCACAGTGCATTCTCCATGACCGATCTAGGATTGCTAAAACAATTTCTGGGTTTGGAGATAGACCAAACTGTGAATGGGATTTCTGTATGTCAGTCAAGGTATGCTTCAGATTTGCTGTAGAAATTTAAGATGGCTGAATGTAAGTCTGCAAAATTTCCATTTCTTTCAGGAGTTAAGCTTACAGAATGGGGTTCTTCACCACTAGTTGACAGTTCGTTGTATAGGCAACTTGTTGGAAGCTTGCTATATCTTACACATTCTAGACCAGATTTGTCATATGCTGTTGGGGTTGTTGCTAGGCACATGAAAGAACCTCATGAGATCCATTGGAAGGCAGCCAAGAGGATCCTTCATTATGTTCAGGGTACTAAGTCCTTTGGTATCCATTATGCTGCTGGTTCATCCCTTGAACTAGTAGGATTTACAGATTCTGATTGGGCCAGTGATTGTATCGATCGGAAATCAACTTCTGGTTATGTTTTTATGCTTGGACATGGACCTATATGCTGGTCAAGCAAGAAACAAAACACTATTTCCTTATATTCAGCTGAGGCCGACTACAGGGGAGCAGTTAATGCAGCCACACAATGTGTTTGGTTGCAAGGTATTCTTGCAGAGTTCGGGATTGTCTTTGATTCACCCACTATTCTTTGGTGTGATAATAAAAGTACAATCAAGATTTATACCGATCCAGTACAGAGACAGAGGACCAAGCACATAGATATACACATGCATTACATTCGGGGTTTGGTGCATGACCGGACCATAGCATTGCAGTATTGCCCATCCAGTGAGCAAACTGCAGATATCTTCACCAAGTGTTTTACCGAGAAGACCTTCACTCACCTTAGATCTTTGCTTGGGGTGAGTGATGCATGGTGATGATTGGTGTATTCTGATATATGCCACATGTCCATTTTAGAGGGGAGGTTTTATTTCCCATGTGGTTTTCCTCCTTACCTTGGTTACATGGACAAATAAATTTTTATGATGTAAAAGGTGACTTGAGCCTAGTTGCCAAGGCCTTAATTCTTGATATTTCACTAAGTCTAGATTAAGGGGGGGTGTTAGAACATTATTACACCTATGTACATTAATAATTTATTAATTGATGGTTAATTAGTGCCTAAGTGATTAATCATTACATCCCTAAGTTGGTTAGTTGGTAAATGGTCAAATACCTTGAACTGGTTAGCAATGTGAACAAACCTGTGCATGTGCTGAGTCAAACTAGCTGTTTGGTGCACTCCCCGGGGCATTTAATGCATTCAGCATGCCTAGAACGCCCTCCCCAGGTCAATTAATGCATTCAGTATGCTTCTCTTCTACCTAGGGCGCACTTGCTCAGAATGTGGACAATCTTGCAAACTTTGTCCAATTTTTGGCCAATTCTAGCTACCTAACCTCTAACCAACCAGTTTCTCCACATGTGTGAGGTCACATGGGCCTGTCCAGTCATTCCCAGCATTCACACAGCAGTTTCGAACCAGTTTGGGATGGTTTGGGATATTTTGGTCAACCTAGGGGGGTTTGAGCTTTTTCTAAGCTAGATCAGTGTGAACACTCCAGATGGATTCGAATTCTTCCAGATTTGTATATATGGATGTTCTTAACCTATTTTGAGGTTGGACAGTTAATAATATTTACATTATTCACCCATTTCATGTGTATTGTTCTTCATTCATTTACAGATTTATGCTATTCTTGCAAATGTTGTGCAATCTTTCACTAGTGAGGAATCCATAGTAGCTAGGTTCTGCTGTGATTGAGATTTTACAATGATGATGATGATGATGATGATGATGATGATGATGATGATGATGATGAAGATGATGACAATTTCTATGATGATGATGATGAGGATGATGATGATGGCGATGACGATGATGATTATGATGATGAAGATGATGGTGATGATGATGATGAATATGATGAAGATGATGATGACGATGAATATGAATGATGATGATGATGATGATGATGATGACGATGATGATGATGATGATGATGAAGATGACGACAACGTCAATGATGATGATGATGATGATGATGGCGATGACAATGATGATTATGATGATGAAGATGATGGTGATGATGAACACGATGATGATGAATATGATGATGATGATGAAGATGGTGACGATGATGATGAAGATGGTGACGATGATGATGAAGGTGGTGATGATGATGATGATGAAGATGGTGACGATGATGATGATGTTGGTGATGATGAAGACGATGATGAAGAATGTGTTTTTTTTCATTATGATGATGATGACAATGAATATAATGATTATTATGATGATGAATATGATGATGATGATGAAGACGATGATGATGATGATGATGATGATGATGATGTTGAAGATGATGATGATGATGATGATGATGATGACGATGATGACGATGATGATGATGATGGTTGTCATGACGACGACGACGATGATGTTGATGATGATGATGATGATGATGACAATGATGAAGATGATGATCAAGATGATGAAGATGTCATTGAACAATAAAAATATGATGATGATAAATATTTTGATGAGAAGGAGGGTGATGACGATGATGATGATGATGTTTGAGTCTTGATAATTGTGCATTTCCTTACTAAGCTTCTCTCTATTTTGAGAATAATTTAATATTCTCTACTAAACAGGGCCAACCATGTGAAGGTGGAAGCTCTTATGGCCCCTCCCCCCCCCTCATATCACTCTCAATTCCCCATAACCCGACAAAAATATCTATGTACAAAAAAATTAAATGTTTTTTTTCTCATACTATATAAGAAGCAATGTTTCTAATTATAACATACAGGAAAATGGAAACTCACTAAGAAACAGTTAATTTATTATTACTACATGCCTCGTAAACTTCAATGGTCTTCATCATCTTCTTCATTTGAGTCATCGTCTGTACTATCATCCGATGATCCAGATTCAACATTGTAAGGATTGGACATATCATCATCGTTGTCGATGTTAGTTACGATCATCATGTCATTGTCGATATCATCTTCATGCACATTGTCTGATACATCATCTGATTCAAGAAGTTCTTCGACATCTTCTTCAGGAACATGATCATCTAACTCATGTTGATCATGATCATCTTCAACGATGTCTTCTTCTTCGAGAACGTCTTCATTACCTTCATCTACGGTATACTTTACCGGCCTTCCCCTTGGATCGTTTCTCACAGCAAATGACCAACACGCTCTACCTAGAACCTCAGATTAAAATACCTATTCCATTGGGTTGGAAGAACATAGGGCTTTGTTCCTGGCTCAAACAACCTTGTATTTACCATGACAAATCCATTATCATGTTCAATAATTGTTTTATCGGGATCACGTTTATTCAATCAACACCTATACCATTTGACAACGAACAGAAATACCTTGAAGGAGTTAAAGTCACACTGAAGAATGTCTTCCAAATACCCATAGTATCGATTTTCGAAGAGTTCTGGATGTCTATCACTTCTAGAAGAAACATTGGTCACCTCAAAGACTGCAGATATCCCACAATCAGATGTTTTCTTCGTTTCATCCAACTTTTTGATGCGATATCTACATCCATTGCACCACATAGCCTTATGGTGTTTTACCTACAACAAGCCATACAAGAAAATGTTACATGATGATCCAATATTTAAGATTAACTAGTGCGTGTTTATAATAATGCCATACAAGGAAAAAAATTAGTGTGACATACAACGACAATATTTTTTACAAAAAAATAAGTAGTGTGGTTGATTAATATGCTTACCTGCTTATGTTTTAAACCTCTTGCTAAATCGATTTCCCTTTGTGTTAGATTGGTGTCTCCATTGCGATGTGCATCTTTAACCAATGAAGCCACACATTCCCATGATATTCCATGACTAGATTGTTCACATCGTTCGATCCATACCTTCATCCAGTCAAGATTGTTTGCGATGTATAAATGAATTGCATCCCACTCTCAACCAACCATTTGATGACAATAAAATTAAAATTCAATACAAATGTATAGTCACTTAACAAAGTATATAATTACACTCTAAATTGATGCAAAATACTGAATATAAAAATAGACTATGTATGATATATATACTTAAAAATCAACAGTCAAATGTGTTATATTACCTTTCACCTTCCTCGATATACCTTTCCCCTTCAGGTACTCCCCTTCGAAATCTTTATTGGAGTCTGGATGACAAATGCGACGTAAGTTGAGCTTTGACGCTAACATAGAAAGATATTCACTAATATACAACATGTTTTGGTATACCATATATTCCTCCATCATAGAACCCTCAGCATATGCTCGTTGTTTGACCAAACCCTTCATAAATTTCAAGTGCCTCTCAACCATCCACATGGACCTTGAGTGCGCAGGTCCACACAGTTCAATCTCCTCAACTTGGTGTATGAGGTAGTGTTCCCGTGCATTGAAAAATGTCGAAGCTAGATGCTTATGCATTTCACACATGAGATGAGGAATTTATCTCCTCCAATACTTTATGTCTTCTTTATGGAATTATTTAGATGACAACCATCTACAAGTGACATGACAACCCAATCAAGAGATTAAAGAAAAAAAACATTATATTACGTAACATGAATTAGAGAACGAAAATCAAATATAAGTTCTATGTTGAATTAAAAAAAACACTAAGCGCATGGAAAAAATCACCACTTACCTCATGTATTTCCCGAGACTATATATTATTTGCTTGGCATTGTTGTCGAAGTTGTCCAGGATAGAGAGAGGTAGAACATACTGTAACAATAATATACAAATCGTTTCATTTTATCAACAAAGAGTAGACAAACAAAAATACCAACCATATTCACTGGAATAAGAAGAAGAAAAAAATTAAATGCATACCATAATAATTACCTTCATGAAGACATGCCAATCGTGTGTTTTCACCCCTGCAAAATCACCTTTCTTTGTTATTATATTCTTCATGTTCGCACAAAATCCGATGGGAAATTTAATTTTTCGAATGAGTTCTTTTACAACATTACTTTTTTGGTCCATTAACATCCATGGAAGTGAGTTTATATTAATTTGCTCTCTGTTTCTATGAAATTGAATGATGTCTTTCATTGCATGGTTTCTATCTTGAATGCCTTTGCAAATTTTGACAATTTTTTCTTTGTCACTCCTTCCATCCAATAGTCTCCATAATGTTTCAGTCACATTATTTCCGATATGCATTGTATCAAATAGATGAGAAATTTGTAGGTGCTCATAGTAGAGCAACCAACTAAATTGTCTAGGATAACTTTTCATTCCTCGTGGAATCCCATTAATGCCTTCATGATCACATGAACGACAATCATGAAATTACATAAATTGATGTCAATTACAGTAAACAACACACAATATAATAAAATACAATATAACATATCATATATGATGATTCATTATACGTACCTTGACGATTTCTATTATATTACAACTTCCATAAGTGAGGTGTCATTCTCTGCGGTTTTAATGCAGTCTCTTGCTTGCCATTGAATAGATTTTTTTCGGTAGTTCGATACCTATGATTCTTAGAGAGGAAGTGCCTATATTCATCAAACACCTCCTTTCCTAAGCTTGTTGAATGATGAGATTTTATCTTAGGACCAAAAACTGGACATGCAAATTTCCCGTTTGTCTAAAGGCCTACATAAAGAGATGGAATATCTATGTCAATTATAAGAATATACAAAATGACTGGATTATTTAGAAAAACATGCGTGCGTAGTATATTAACTAGTAGTTTGTAAAATTAAATGCAAAGTGGAACTTATAATTACATACCAAAAAAATGAGTTAATCATGGGGCATCATGTATTGTCCATACAAGCATTGCATGGAATTGAAATTTCCTTTGTCGTATTGGTCTGGATACGTCATACATAGTGATGCCATTCCATAACTTCAGTAGCTCGTCAATAAGAGGTTCGATATATACACTCATATCTTTGACTTCGTACTTACTTGATTGATTTGAACATATAAAAATGTAATTATGAGACGTCGTACCATTTAGCTATATATTAAACCATATTGCAAAATAGAAAAACATTAAATATATATATGACATTATGCGACAAAAATACGACAAATGAGATACCACTACATTAAAAAAAAAACTGCAGGGTTCGTACTTGGAACAATCATCGACAACATTATGTGCTCCCTCTTTATTATCAACCATGGACAAATGTTGTTGTTGATAACAAAAATAGGCCACACCGAGTAAGCGGATCTCATCTCTACAAATGGATTGACACCATCTGCTGCCAAAGAAATCCTAAGATTATGAGGTTATTCTTTAAAGTGATGCCATTTTTCCTCCATATCTCTAAATGTAGACTGCTACGAACATAAAATAAGATAATTATTAATTATTTAATTATTATCTTATTTTATTTAACATTAAATATATATATCTCTAAATCAGCATGAATTTGCGACAGAATGTCATGAATTTCATATTAGTAGATATCGCACAGATCAAGTAACTAAAAAGGTGCCTTGCAAGGTTCTACATTATAGTCCCATCATTGCACATTTGCAACAACTGTTTAGGTGCAAAAACATAGCGCAGTTTATGGATTTCCATGCATGGAACAGAAGTCAAGACGACATTATTCGGATGCCTGCAGATGGGTCTGTGCTACGAACATAAAATAAGATAATAATTAAATAATTAATAATTAGGTTAACTAAAGTTAGGTTATGAAATGAGGCGTCTCCTCAACATCAAATGCCCAAGCCATATTTAAGGCAGGGCCATCATAGTAACATATCATCTTTTATCTTATCATCAATACAAATATATTATTATTATGGCTTATTTGGTTTACCAAGTCTTTTGGTGAATTATTTGTGTGAAGGAACTATTGTTCAATCCATTTTGTATCAGAGCCCTCCCTGGGCATTCGATTCAGGATTTTAGCCATTTAGTAGAGTTTTTGTACATAATTGGTCTTTGACCATAGAGTGGCCTTTTTCCAAAATCAAATTATCATCTCCACCCTTCCTCCATGCAATCCCATAACCCTATGTACTCATCTACACTCACGTGCCAACTCCCTCTCCACCATCCCACTCTCCATCAGCAAACCCCACGCAACCTCCATATCCCTTCGCTCACACACCCTTCGCCTGTGTCCTCCACTTCCTGCGTCTTTTTTTCCCCGCACTCTTCCATCCATGCTCTCCCTTCTCATCCCTTACTTATCCCTTTCCCTCACACTTCCCACTCTATGATGCCCTTGGCCTGGCGCTCTGCCATCCACACTTCCTGCTACATCATCTCCCCTTTGCATCCCTCAGCACCCACCTGCTGAGTGTAGCTCCCTCTGCTGCACCACCCCCTCTCCCCTCTCCCCAACTCCTACCGCGTTCCCCGTTATCCCTCTCCCAGTTCCTACGCCTCCCGCTCCACCTCCTCCTACTCCACCAGCTCCCGTGCCCTCCCTTCTCCACCTCCGCGTAGCTCTCAAACCACACCCCCAACTCCCTCCCTCCTCCTACTCTACCCTCCCTTCGTTATCCCAACGACCACCTCCACATCCCCTGCTACCACACACCGTTGCTCTACTCTGACCAATGTTCCTCTTCCGTGCGCCTTCTCCGTCGCACCTCCCACCTACGCACTCCTCCATTTCTCCCACCATATCCCCTCCGCGTCTAGCTCCTCTCCAACCACTCTTGCATTCACCGCCCCTGGCTCCTGCTTCTCCTCCACCCCCATGCTACACACCCCCTTCTTACTAGTGCAGCCACCCCGTGTTGCTCCTCCCATCTGCAACCTCCACTCCACGCCATCCCTTTTCCCTCCACAACTCCATAAAACCCTAATTTTTTCAAAAATTAAATATATTGGAACATTATAATAATATTATTATATTAGTTTTAATATTCTAATTTTGAAAAAAAAAACTATATATATATTAATTTATAATAATAAAATTACTCAATTCCATTTTTTTTTTAAATAGTGTTATTATTTATATTTAATAATAACTATTGGAAAAACAAAAGGAAAATAAATAATAACTGTTATTTTATTGAAATAACAATTATTTTGGAAAAAAAGAAAAGAAAAGAAAAATGTTATTTAACCATAACAAAAAAAATCAAAATAACCACATTAAGCGTTATCACACATTTTTGGTGTCCACTTGTTATCAAAAGAAAGAAGAAAAATCGAAGAAGACATATTATCGTCGGAAATGTCAAAATCAAAGGGAGATTTTTAGAGAAGCAGGAAGAAAATAGTTGGATCAGAAGTCATAATTGGGATCTTAAAGAACAACTTAAGAAGTCAGAAGATGCCAGGAAATCACAAGTAGATCTGGTTAAGAAGTTTCAAAATGATAACATGCAGTTAGAGAACAAGTTGGAAAAAATACAAAACTAAACCTTAAAACCTCAATGGATGAAAATACAACTTCCATCTCAGATCAATGCTCAAAAGTCGACACTCGTAAAAGAAAATGACATTGTGAAAATTCCCTATCGACACCCCAACCATAAAAACCGATATTCTGAAAAGTGGGAAATGTCGAAAGACGATGGTACTAATGTGATCAAAGCTCTTGACGACAGATCAGTGGGGAATCCCAACCATCAGCAACAAATCAATTTGGGATGGATTGACCCATCCACATATCGGAAGTTATGCTCTACACTTAGCAGTTCATATCGACATGTTTCGTCAGCCATGACATCGCAAAGAATAATGCGACAAAATTATAAGGCTTTGAGGACAAAGCCTTTCTAAGAGAGTGGCAATGCTACGAACATAAAATAAGATAATAATTAAATAATTAATAATTAGGTTAACTAAAGTTAGGTTATGAAATGAGGCGTCTCCTCAACATCAAATTCCCAAGCCATATTTAAGGCAGGGCCATCATTGTAACATATCATCTTTTATCTTATCATCAATACAAATATATTATTATTATGGCTTATTTTATGTTCGTAGCACAGACCCATCTGCAGGCATCCGAATAGAGTCATCTTGACTTCTGTTCCGTGCATGGAAATCCATAAACTGTGCTATGTTTTTGCACCTAAATAGCCGTTGCAAACGTGGAATGATGGGAATATAATGTAGAACCTTGTGAGGCACCTTTTTAGTTACTTGATCTGTGCGATATCTACTGATATGACATTCAGGACATTCTGTTGCAAATTCATGTTGATTGTAATATAGAACATGGTCATCGGGGCATGCATGAATTGCTTCATACTGCATTCCAATTTCTTTCATGAAGCAGATAAATCTAAATATGTGCGAGGTAAAATATTTGACGGTGGTAACAAATACTCACCCATCATGCCTACAATAAATTAAAATAAAAATCTAGTTAATATAATATAGAAATAATATTAATGAAACACATTTCATCCGTAATAATTTGACTTATATATGAATTAAGAATAAAATAAACAATCATATATATTTTGTGATGGAATATATTCCATACCTTAACATTTGTGTGACTGATATGTTTGAAATACCATTCACAACCTTCAATTTCATTATCAACAATATAACAGAGAGAAGATTTGTCTTCGAGTCCTCATAAAGGGGTTCGTATGCCTTATCAAGAAGAGGTATATCATGAATATCATCAAAATTTTAATCATTTTCATGATCATGATCATGATTATCATCCATTCTAACATTAAATGAATCATGGATCAAAGTATTTGTAACATCATCTTCAACTATGTTATTAGTATGATCATCTTCTTCAATGTGATCATTAACTTGTTCTCCATTAATATTCATAGCTCCATGTTCCTCCGGTACTTGTTCTGGAAGCACTTCCTCCAGACGATATGCCATAGGATGTCTTTCCTTTATAATTACATGAAACCAACAATAGACAAAAGTTAATCTAAGAAATTCAAATGAAAAATGTAAAAATTTCAAACACAAAATGTAAACATTTATGTGATGCATTTAAAATGTAAGAAATTTTGTACTGTTGGGATGAAAAGAATAACGGCCAATTGTACTGTTGGTCAAATAGGTGCATCCAAACTATCCAAGAGACATAATAATTGACCCAATTACTGAGCAAATCTACTCAAAATTTCTCATATGTCCACTAAGGTAAGATAAACGATGCTATGGTTTCTATAGAGAAAATATAAGAGAAATTACAACATGCCAATATAGTCGTTATTTCTATTATCATGATGGAAAGTGTCATAAATCTAAAGAGTTAAGTGCTTTCCTCGGTGAGTGGAGGAGTCTCACTAACAAATAGTTAAATGAGTTATTCTACTATACCCTAGATTCAACATGCACAAAAGAAAAAAATATTATAATAAATATAAAATATTAAAATAATATTTATTGTCCATGTTAGTCCCCATCTATTGAAACCACGATCAATAGATATAAGTTAATAAAAGAAATATTAAAATAATACATACATTTACAAAAGCAATCAAAATAAAAACATATATAATGCAAAACTTACAAATGGATGGTAATCATGTCCCCCCTCAGCGTGCCCATCCTCCCTACAATGTTTTGTGGCTGTTGTGATCAAAATTCTTCTTTTTTTAAAGCCCCTGCATAGATTGTATGGACAATAGCATTTCCAATCACCCCCTCTTTCAACTCCTTCCCACAATCTAGCAAGCAATTGTCGATTTTGTTCGTCTAGATCAGGAATATTGCTAGTTGACATTTTCTCGTAAAGAGATTGAATGAAGATTATCAATCTTAGAAAATGAAGCTCCACACTTCGCTCGCTTGAATCACAAAAACAATGGAAATAATGAAAAATAGTCTGTCGAAAAACAGTCTACCGAATAAAAAAACTTCAGCAAACCGTCACTTGTATAGCAAACATGTCAGAATGTTTCAATATTTATAGGTTTTAAAAGTCATCATTTCGTCAAAAATACGATGCCTTGAACTTAGTTACCGTTGGAGATTTGGTGTCGGATCACCGACAAGCTAGAACATCATAATCATTCGGATATCCGACATCCTCCGGTATCACTTGGCCTCGGATTTCTGACATCCTAGGGATTAATATGATGTTAGATATCCATAGAGCCATCAGATATCCTAGGGGCCTCGTCGGATATCCACAGATCCGTCAGATATCTGATGGATCCTTCTACTAGTTTAAAACAAGATCATCAAATTTGTAATTTTTAAGGTGAAATCCGCCGACACAGCCCTTTTCATCGAGGTCGTCAGATTTTCTCGTCGGATTTTGGGTTCAAATCATGTAGTGATTTCCAAGCAAACTCAAAAGGAGATAACAAAATAACAACCAACAAACATTAGCTTTCAGAATTTACAATCAACCAAGCCAAAAATAATTCAAGCGAGCCAGAATAGAAACAAAGCTACCACTACAGAAATCAAATCATCATTTGGAGCAAATGATGAACACAATGACAAGTCATATCAACAAAGCTTGCAAGAAAATCAAGCAAACAATAGCAGCAATTCCAATAGAACATCCAGAAAAAAAAAGGCAAAAAATAGGCGACTATTGACACGCCCAAAATCACTACAGACGCAGTTGAACTCAACTACAGAATCCCGCGCCCATACAATCAAGCACGAATCATACAGTCAGGTACGAAACGCATGGAAGGTAATCACGTAACTCTTTATTTTATTTTCAAATCAAATCATTATCCCCCCAAAAAGAAGTTATTTCCCAATGTTAAATTTTGAGCATTAATTCACAATACTCTAGGATCTCTACTGAGAGAACAACATGTACAGTATATCAATGCATATCAATCATAACAAGCATGTCAATCATCACAAGAATCAAAAGCATGAGAGACAATAGACACACAGAGTTTCCGTGGGGAAAACCCTAAGGTGAAAAACCCCACAACTTCCTCAGAGATAGAGAGCGCTATGGCTCAACCAAAGTACAACCAAAGACACAGAGATAGTCTCCTAGTAGCAGATGATCCTCCTCCTCATATGTGCGCCACTTTCCAAGTGAAGAAAGAATGAGTTTCTGAGTGATCTAAATAGAGATCTCCCGATCTCTATTTATACTTGATTTGTTTGCCCAGTGACCTTATGGGGCCGACTTGTCTAGCTAGGTACATCAACCATATATATTACATAAATCAGGGCCGACCCCACACATGGTGGTCTAATAACCCATCGGCAAGTTAACACACTTGCGACACTTGTCAATACACATGACGACACTTCCGTATAGAGGAATGACACATCTCTATAGGAGTACAATAATATATAAATGAAATACATGGATGAAATACATTCTGAATTTACATATAAATCAACACCCAAAGCTGAGGACAGCTTATAAGTTAATTCGGCAGCACAGTTTAGAATAACCTCACAGAATCATGATTAACTACCTCAGACATGTTAGAAGATGACAACATCCGCATCCAGCTGCTATATCCACAAATGATATTCTCAAATGATCAAAGCGACAGCGCATGGTACAATCATGGAAGGAAATGCAGTGTTAAATAATGAAAAGGAATGTATAAGGCAGCAAGTACGATGCACGATGATCGGGATAAGTGCGTGAAAATAGCTAAATAAGGCAGCATAGTCTACAAAAAAGACCCAGTTTTGCAATACAAGATTTCTAGAAGCTTTCTAGAAGCAAGAAAACCAAAAATTTGTGTTTCTACCTAGCCAGCAAGCTGCCCTTGAACCTGTGATCAATCCCGACCAATTGAGGTAAGTCAGCCACACTCAAAGATTTTGGTTTGTCGATTATAGTAGGAAAATTCAAGATGAAAAAGTGGTTCAAAAAGAGTGAGCTGGAGGATCACAAGCCCATTTATGAAAACGCATGGGTTTTATCAATCCTCCGTAATGCGGGCTGGATGCCATTCATCTCAGGACTGAGAGGGTCCAATACAGAGGTGGCTTTAGAATTCGCAAGGAACTTGAAGCACATCAAAGATGAATAGTTTGTCACCGGCGTAAGGGGACTACGTATCAGACTGGATGAGGAGGAAATTGCGAAATAAACTGGGCTACCCATGGGTCTACACAGGAGCAGGGACGACCGGGAATCCAACCATAGTGCAAAGGAAGCCTTCTTCAGACAAGGAGAAGTTTATGAAGAAGACAAGAATGTATTCAAGAGAGTCACCATGTCGGCACCCTGGGACGAGATAGTTGTTGTCATTCTTAAATACGTAACGTGCACAGGGAGGCTGAGCTATGTCCCTCTCTTCAACTTCTGAATTTTGGAGCTTATGAGGCATAGGAGCCATATCACACCAAATAACAACATCAACTTTCCCTATCATCTTCTCCAGTCTCTGGGAGAAATGAGAAAAAAGGTAGGTTAGGGAAAAGAAGTTACACTATCCCACCATGGGCTAATCAAATTGATAATTTGTGAAGAATTAATGGTACAGGTTCCAGAAATTTCATGGGAGGAGTTTGTGGTAATCTTAGCCGATGATGTGTAGAGAATGAGGGGTACACCTAATGTAGGCATACCCCTAGCTTCAGGGTCAAAGGAAAAACCCACTTCCGCATCAGGAGCTCAGAGAAAGATTGACCTGGATAGTGACAATGAAGTTATGGCCGATACCCTGATTAAAATAAAACGTTCAAAAGACACCTCCAGCCAAAAAGAATCAAGGGTTTCGACTAGCAGGAAAGGGGCAAAACGATGAAGTAAGAGGATCACATAGTAGCCCAAAAATGAATAGTCAAAGAAGTAAGAAAAAGAGCCCAACCCCATAATTCAAAACTTATATGATGATGACGAGTTGGTAGACCAAGATGACCCAACTACACCAGAAGAACATGATGATTACCAATGGCATCCTAATGAGAAAGATCTAAACCCTAGAGTCAATGATTGGCTAGCTGAGGCACTGACAGAACTAGAAAAGGTCAGGGAGGATTTGGCAGCATTAAAAATTGAATTAAGAATTCAGAGAATCCAGTCAGCTTCACCAGCAACCCCATTGTTTGCACACAAAAAGACCCAGATTTTGAAAATGTAGCACGTAGGAGAGTTAAAGCTAGTAGAAAAACAAAATTTGGCACTAAAGGAGAAATTGGGCCAAGCTCAGGAAGAGCTGGCTCAGAAAGATCAGAGAATTCAACAATTAGAGGATACATTGATGACCAACGGTAGGATCTATGAGGGTAAATTGGGACTCAGGACACCTTCTAGAATCTATACGATCTACCTAAAGGAGAAGTGGGGAAAATTTCACCTACAGAGGCTAAGGCGAGGCCTTCCTCTAGAGTTAAACACTCCTAAGGATTTTCTTGACACTTCTCTGAGCTGCACAGAGTTGGAGAAGGATCAATTGTGCGAGTTTTTCTTGCACAACTTCATTGTACCAAGCTCACCTAATTGGCCACCTAATCCCTACGTAGGCGACTTCCAGCTAAGAGCACTCTGTTTCTGGATGAACCATGAGATCGAGAGATCACAGGATGCTCATCTCTACCTGGATGAGGATTGGAAAAACCCATTATGGATCAGGGGTGAGGCAACTCATCCTGAAAGAGTAATCCAGGATCACAAGACTATCACCACAGATGAGGCGTTGGTTCCTATCCTTGTTGGAAAACAACATGAGGGAGGTACACACTTCGATCTGACCCTTCAATGCACATACAAGGAAGTTGAGGAAGCCATCGGTCAGAGATGGGAAAGAATAGCAGAAGATTTGAAGAAGAGGGAGCCTTACTCCCCCCTCAGACTAGAGACTGCTCTCACCAAGGCTAAGTTATACAGGGAATCATTAATAAAGCATCAACACATATGGATCGGCATGAAACTGAGCCCACCATTCTTTCTTCCCTTCATTATCAGAGAACAGGTCGATGAAGAAAAGGAGAAAATAGCATGGACCAAAGATGACCACACCTTGGGCTATCATAGGTAGGTAGGGACCCCTTGGGTCATTGCTTGGGACATCAGAGAACCTGTTCAAGAACATGATATATCACCCAGGGATGGGTAACTCCTTCAATCTGGGGGATGATGATTCCCAAATTAGGTACTCTATAGCCTTTTTATGCCACACAAGCACAATAATGGATAAGGGAAATACCCCTATTTGCGGGGGATAATACATTTGTTCTAATTATTTAATAGAGTAGTTCAGAGATTATTCTTTTATGCTTAAAATCATTTTCTATGAGCTAATTATATGGAAATGTGTGTGTATCAGCAGGCGCTGGTAATCTAAGAGACAATAAGCAATTCCAGCTAGAGGATTGAAAGACCTTAAGTGGCTCAGCGCCCTTTTACCTGATTTGTAGAAGAAAACTCCTGATCAACAGGATCGACATTTAAAGCATAGAGTTAGGTTATGTTTCAATATATATATATATATATGGACCTCTTGAGTAGCAATAGGCTCCTGTTGACATTTTTGTAGAACTTATATTCAGCATATGTTATTCAAGACAATGATGTTTTAAGACTTTTCTAAACATGAAGTTAGGATTTTAATGGAAGAAGTGATGTTATTTCAAGCTTTGTGTTTATAAGTCTTTTTCCCACTCCTAAAATACGAGTTGGAGAGGGCCCCTGCAACACGTAGGTCAGAAGCTTCATTTTCACTTCAGGTATTTCTCATATTTCCTGTCAATTGATTTAATCATCATCGTATATGAAGTACTTGACAATGGTTTGAATAACATAGTTTTATTTCAGTTCAGCGATCATTTCAGTTCAACACTTTTTATTTGTAGTTCGGCAATATTGATTCTGTGGTTCCACAACATGCTTTCCGTAGTTTTGTACATGCATTTTGTGCAGGCGCATTTACCTCTGTTTTTCCACCACGTGATATTAATTTTAGACAATGATTCGGATCTACAACTCTGTGAATATTTCCTTTATCTAAGTTCAGTTATCTAGGAGTTAATTGTTTTAAGCTCTTTGGATTTGAATAGAGTAAATGATTATCACTTTCAGTATTGGGTTCAAATAGATAAAGTTTGATTAATTTTCAGAACTTCGTTTCTGGTTAAATTTCTAGTTTTCAGTACTTTATTTCTAGATCAAGTTTCCCAAGCTTTCAGCATTTTATTTCTTAGATTAGATTTACAGTCTTCCAGCATTTAATTCTTAGCATATAGATCTATTAGTTTCAGGATTTCTAGTTCATAGGTTTACAATCTTTTTATGTCCTTTCATTCTTTGTTTAAAGAACATATCACTGCCATTTCCTTTTGAGAAACCTTTAAGATACATCCCGACACCCTAAACAACGAAGACTATCCTATAAAGCATAAACACTGCTTAGCACCTCTTAAGTTTCTACACTCCCTGGTTGATAATTAAAGTATGCTTCTGGTTTAGATACCCTAATTAGGTATCCATTTCCGATCCCACCACTTTTTGGCTCCATTTTTGGGGAGGTGCTTAATCCATAGGAGACCTCTTTAAAGAAAAAAGAAAACACAAAAACAACCAGAAACATAAATTTTTTTACCATGAATACCTCGATGACAGAGAGATAGATTTGGATGCTTTTTTCCTAAATGTCCTATGAGTAACAATAGTTCTGATCATTCTCAATTTGAATTCCTTAACTCAAAAGAAGAAGTTGATTCTAGCTACAATCCACAGAGAGATAACTTCCTTGCTAGCTCTAGCTCAAACACCACTATGGTAGAGGAATAGGATGAACCTAAAGAATTGTTTACTTTCCCCATCAGTGTACCTCTTGGAGATGCCAGGATGAATAATATCAACCCTAATAACCTACCAAACTTCCTTGGCCTAACCTCAGAGGATCCTAACACATTCCTATTTGAATTTGAGGTAGTCTGTAGGTCATTTGGCCACACCACTTATGCACAAAAATTGAGAATCTTTCCTTCTACATTAAAAGATCTATCACACAGATGGTTTATGAGCCTAGAAGGGAACAACATTTTTACATGGGACCAAATGAAACAAACATTCCTAGAAGAATACAGGGACTATTGTAAGGCAAAAGATACAAGAGGCAAAATTTTCAGAATGCAGCAAGGAGAAAGAGAATCCCTAGAAGACTATGCACAACGCTTTTAACTCAGCTACAAAAGAGCTAGTCATTGTACCTTATACCAAGAGTCACTAAAACTTGTCCTTATTAGAGGAATCAAAGAAGAAAATCTAGAAGTCCTGAACCTTCTAGGAGATGGGGATATATTCCAGAAAACTCACAACCAAATCCTACAAATCTTCAAGAACTATTCTAGATCCAGGAAAGGTAAAAGTGGGACGAGGCATTCACACCCATTCACTTGGGGATCAACATCTTCAGGACCAAATATTACAAAGTCTAACTTAGGGAACCTTCTTGATGACATGAAAACTGATATCCTTCAATACCTAGCAATGCAACTTGATGCACTTCAAATAAAGAAGAAACATGACAAAATAAACCAAGCATTGGCAATCTTTTGTCCACGTTGCAGAAAGAAGCATGAGAAGGGGCAGTGCACACTAAACACCATATAAATATGCGTCCTTTGCATTGATGATCACTCCACTGATAAATTTCCTCTATTTCCCTCATGCAAAGCTGCTATTCAAGATCCCACAACTGAAGGTGCAATAGAATAACTCTTTTTCGTCAATCAAAGAAGAAATAATTTTGCTAGGCATTCCCAACCCAACAATCAATCCTACTTTAATCAGGGAAGTAACCATAAAAATTGGAACTTGGTACCAGCCCCATTGCCATCTTAGCCAACTCCAAACCAGTGGCAACAAATCCAACCATATCAGCAACCTTATTACCCACAATATTACTCTCCATACCCCACACCTTTTGCTCATCCAACCATGAATTATGGAAATCAATATCCTTATTCATCAAAATGGAGGGCTCCATTGCAGCAGAGCACTCATCATGCCGCCCCCACAGAACCAACCACCTCCCAAACCTCCACTGATCCCTTCCTAGCCGATTCCAAACCCTAACAACAACAGGCGAGGAAAAAAATAGACCGATAACATTGAAATCATGCAGTTCCCTACTTATGTAGTGGATACCCTAGAAATAAATGAAATTAATCTCAGGTATGGGAAAACATTGCAAAACACACACACATAGAATAATCAAGGGGATGAAGCTCACGAACAAACAACACAACTTGAAATTCACCATCCAGATGAGCCAAGCCATCAGGAAGAAGAAATTCGGCCACAAATACAAAATAGAAACCCTCCATTCCCTGAAAAACGTATATGAAATACAAAGGAAGAAGAGGAAAATGCGATTCTGAACGAATTGAAGCACTTAAACATCCAAATTCCAATTTTACAGGCCATAAGAGATATGTCATTTGTAACGATTTTATTAAAGAGAATTGTTTGAAAAGACCTAGCAGAAGAAGATGTGACCCACCAACCATAAACGTAGTAGGCTAGTTAGCATATTTAATGCTAGGTGTCATTGTTAACCCCAAATACCTTGATCTAGACAGCCCAGTGGTCAACATGACCATCAACAACAAACATATCACCAGCAGCTGAATTTATTTAGGGGCTGCAATCAACGTGATGACCAAGGATACTATGGTATCCCTAGCCCTAGGACTCCAATCAATGGTCAGACCAACAACTACCATACTACAGCTAGCTGACACATTGACAGTAAAACCTGAAGGAATGCTTGAAGACATCATTATCAATATATAATCCTGGGAATACCTAGCTGACTTTATAGTCATCGAAGTTAAAAGTAAACTTAGTGGATACCCAATAATACTAGGGAGACTCTAGCTGGCAGCTGCAGATGCTTACATAGGGTCTATATCGAGCAGCATGACAATCCCCAGTGGCCAAGCTAGGAAGAAAATCACAATTTATCCTCCAGCAAGGAAGTCTTCAGACCTAGAATATCAAAACTGGAAAGACGATTATAATGAGACATCCAACCAAAACATACGACCTGTCCTTACCATTGAAGCTTCCCTATCACTAAAAGACATCGATGAAGATAGACATTTAGATAGGTTTATTCAAAATGCTTCTTCTAATCAAGATATGTTTGAAGCTTTCTTGGCACAGGATAGCAACAAGAAGAAAAGATATCAACCTACAAATCTGACAGAATGTGGGAAGAGGTACTCACACTTGAACAACATCCAATTAAGATCAAAACAGTTGAGACAGGATAGCAACAAGAAGAAAAGATATCAACCTACAAATCTGACAGAATGTGGGAAGAGGTACTCACACTTGAACAACATCCAATTAAGATCAAAACAGTTGAGATAATGCTTGGAAGGACAGTTAATATTAACTCCAATTTGGAGCTAGAACAAGAACAACAATTACTAAAGGTACTGTCAGACAACAACAAAGCCTTTGCATGGACATACACTGACATGAAGGTTATCCACCCAGACATCTGTAAGCATTACATCTATATAAAGGAAGGTGTTGTTCCTATCAAACAACCAGAAAGAAGAATGAACCCTACATTAAAAGACATAGTTAAGCTGGAATTACAAAAGCTGTTAGATGCAGGGTTCATATAACCAATCTCAGATAGTGAGTGTGTATCACCATTGGTTATAGTTACTAAAAAAGGAGGGAAGTGGAGTATTTGTGTGGACTATAGAGAGCTCAATAAGGAAACCAAGAAATATCACTTCCCTCTCACATTTATCGACCAAGCACTGGACACATTAGCTGGCAACAAATTTTTCTCATTCTTGGGTGGGTTCAGTGGGTACAACCAGATCCTAATCCACCCAGCTAATCAGGACAAAACAACATTTACATGCACTTGGGGCACTTATGCATACAGAGTGATTCCCTTTTGGCTCTATAATGCCCCAACATCTTCTCTAATTTTATTAATGATCAAATGGAAGTCTACATGGATGACTTCACACCCTATGGTGAGAATTTCGAACAAGCATTAAAACATCTAGAACTGGTTTTGAAAAAATGCATCGAGATGAGCTTATGTTTAAGAAATGATAAATGCAGAATGCTCATGGAAGAAGGCATCATGCTTGGAGACCATATTTCACAAAGAGGAATTGAGGTTGATCAGGAACAAGTCACAGTCATTAGAACACTGCCACCACCTGTGAAACAGAGAGATGTGAGAAGTTTTCTTGGACAAACAGGATACTACAGAAGATTCATTGAGAGTTATAGCAAAATTGTTGCACCAATGTTTTCCCTTCTCACAAAAGACACAAAATTCATTTGGACAAAAAATTGTATGTTATCATTTGACAAACTCAAGGAGAAAACAATTACAGGTTCAGTACTCCAAGGACCGAATTGGGCACTTCCATTCCACATCCATTCTAATGCATCAGATAAGGCCATTGGATCGGTACTTGGACAAGAAGGAGAAAATAAACCATATGCCATATATTATATCAGCAAAAACTTGGCAGGAGCAAAATTAAATTATACAGTCACAGAGAAGGATTTTTTGGCTGTCATACATGCCATTAACAAATTCATGCACTACATAACTGGATACCAAGTTTTTGTCCACACTGACCATTCAACAATCAGGTATCTCATGAACAAACCTAATACAAGTGCTCGAATCATTAGATGGATACTCCTCCTGCAAGAGTTTGACATCACAATTTTGGATAAGCCTCGAAAACACAATGTAGTGGCTGATTTTCGGTTTAGGCTCACCCATGGACAAGACAATGAACCGGTAAATGATAATTTTCCTGTTGAGCATATTTTTGCAATCTCCACAAGAATCCCATGGTTTGCTGACATAGCGAACTACTTACTGTCTGGAAAATTCCCACAACATTACAACCACCAAGAAAAGAACAGATTCATAAGGAAAAGTGCCACCTACACATGGATAGAGGGAATGCTTTTAAAAAAAGGACCAGACCAGATATTGAGGAGATGTATCAGAGAAGATGAAGTCCATGACATATTGCATGCCACTCATAATGAGCCCCGTGGAGGACATTATACTGCAAAGAGAACAACCTATAAAATATTGCAAACTAGATATTATTGGCCTACACTTCACAAGGACTCCTATGAATACGTTTCACATTGTGATGATTGTCAACAAATGGGGAAGCCAACTCAAAAAGAAGAAATGCCTCTCCATCCACAAATCTCTTTAGAAGCATTTGACAAATGGGGGTTTGATTCTGTTGGACCAATCAACCCACAATCAAATCAGAAAAGCTATATCCTAGTATGCATTGACTACCTTAAAAAGTGGGCAGAGGTAACAACACTTGCAGCAGCAAATGAAACAAATGTGGCAAAGTTTTTTACAGAGCAAATATTCCACAGATTTGGAGTACCAAGAGAACTAGTTTCGGACCAAGGCACACAATTTACATCCAACCTCATAGAGGACCTGCTTCGAAGGAACAATATCAAACACAAGAAGTCCTCCTCATACCACCCTTAGGCTAATAGTCAAGCTGAGGTGACAAACAGACAACTAGAAAGAATATTGACAAAGACTGTACAACTACACAAAAGAGATTGGGAAGACCAATTAAGTGAGGCAATTTGGTCATATAATACTACATGGAAGACAACAACAGGATTCACCCCAGAGCTAGTTTATGGAAAGAAAATAATGCTTCCTATTGATTTTGAGATCAAAACATTGAGGATTGCATCCAAGCTGAACATGGAACTTAAATCAGCTGGATAAAAAACACCAATAAGCACTTGGCCACACTGAAATCATCCAGCAGCAAAGAAAGAAATGGCATGAAAAAAACATCAAGCAGAAAAAATTTAAAGAAGGTGACTGGGCACTACCCTATGACTCCATATTTCACAAGTTTAAAGGCAAATTGACAACTAGATGGCTCAGAACCTACATTATTGAAAACATCTATGACAATGGAGCTATCAGAATTACAACAATAGATGAGGAAAAATTCCCCATGATTGTGAATGGACACAGACTCAAACTTTATAAGAAACCAAAATCCAGAGAGGAGTTCACACAGACATTCTATCGACAGAATCTAATGCTGATAGAGAGCCTAGATCATCACTGAATTTTTTTTTGAAAAAAGAGAGAAAAAAATGAAAAAACAAAGAGAAGAAAAAAATGATGAAAAGAAAAAAAATGAAAACTAGAAAAAATGAAAAACGAGAAAATGAAAAAAAAGAGAAATGATGAAAAATGAAAAGAGAGAGGACAATACAAAAATCCACTCAGGTTCTTGAAAACAAAATTGATGGACTTGATCCATCCCTATGCAGAACCAAAAACCAATTTCAAACAGAACCAGAAGCAATTTCAGAGCAAAACCAGAAAACAATGTCAAGCGAGCCAAAAAGAAAATTTAAGCGAGCTAGAAAGTAAATTCAAGCGAGCTAGTAAACATTTCCAAGCAAACTCAAAAGGAGACAACAAAAGAACAACCAACAAACATTAGCTTTCAGAATTTACAATCAAGCGAGCCAAAAATAATTCAAGCGAGCCAGAACAGTAGCAAAGCTACCGCTACAAAAATCAAATCACCGTTTGGAGCAAATGCTGAACACAATGACAAGTCTTATCAACAAAGCTTGCACAGAAATCAAGCAAACAAAAGAATCGATTCCAACAGAACAACCAGATAAAAGGAAAAAAATATGTGACTACTGACACGCCCAAAATCACTACAGGCGCAGCTGAACTCAACTGTCGAATCCCACACCCATACAATCAAGCACGAATCATACAGTCAGGTACGCAAAGCATGGAAGGTAATCACTTAAATCTTTATTTTATTTCTAAATCAAATCATTATCCCCCCACAAAGAAGTTATTTCCCAAAGCAAAGGACAGCTTATAAGTTAATTCAGCGGCACGGTTCAGAATAACCTCATAGAATCATGATTACCTACCTTAGACATGTCAAAAGATGACAACATCCGCATCTAGCCGCTATATCCCCAAATGATATTCTCAAATGATCAAAGCGGCAGGGCATGGTACAATGATGGAAGGAAATGCAGGGTGAAATAATGAAAATGAATGTATAATGAAACAAGTACGATGCATGATGATCGGGCTAAGTGCATGAAAATAGCTAAATAAGGAAGCATAGTCTACAAAAAAGACCCAGTTTTGCAATACAAGCTTTCCAGAAGCAAGAAAACCGAAAATTTGTGTTGCCACCCAACCAACAAGCTGCCCTTGAACCTGTGATCAATCTCAGCTAGTTGAGGTAAGTCAGCCACACTCAAAGTTTTTGGTTTGTCGATTATAGTAGGAAAATTCAAGATGACAAAGGGGTTCAAAAAGAGTGAGTCGGAGGATCACAAGCCCATTTATGAAAACCCACAGGTTTGATCAATCCTCCATAATGCGGGCTGGATTCCCTTCATCGCAGGACTGAGAAGGTCCAATATAGAGGTGGCTTTAGAATTCGCAAGGAAATTGAAGCACATCAAAGATGAACAGTTTCTCACCTGGGTAAGGATACTACGTATCAGACTGGATGAGGAGGAAATTGCGAAATACACTGGGCTGCCCATGGGTCTACACTAGAGCAGGGACGACCAGGAAGCCAACCAGAGTGCAAAGGAATCCTTCTTCGGAGAAGGAGAAGTTTATGAAGAAGACCAGAATGGAGTCGAGAGAGTCACCATGACGGCACCCTGGGACAAGATAGCTTCTGCCGTTCTTAAATACGTAACATGCACAGGGAGGCTGAGCTATGTCCCTCTCTTCAAATTCCAAATTTTGGAGCTTCTTAGGCATAGGAGCCATATCACACCAAATAATAACATCAGCATTCCCTATTATCTTCTCCAGTCTCTGGAATAAATAAGCAAAAAGGTAGCTCAGGGAAAAGAAGATACGCTAGCCCACCATGGGATAATCAAATTGATAATTTGTGAAGAATTAATGGTACATGTTCCAGAAACTTTCATGGGAGGATTTTGTGGTAATCTCATCCGATGATGTGCAGAGAATGAGGGGTACACCTAATGCAGTCATACCCCTAGCTTCAGGGTCAAAGGAAAAATCCACTTCCGCATCAGGAGCTCAGAGAAATATTGACCTGGATAGCGACAATGAAGTTATGGCTGATACCCTAATTAAAATAAAACATTCAAAAGACGCCTCCTACCAAAAAGAATCAGGGGTTTCCACCAGTAGGAAAGGGGGAAAATGACAAAGTAATAGGATCACATAGCAGCCCAAAAATGAACAGGAAAAGAAGGTAGAAAAAGAGCCCAACCCCATAATTCAAAACTTATCTGATGATGACGAGTGGGTAGACCAAGACAACCCAACTACACCAGAAGAATGGGATGATTACCAATGGAATCCTGCTGAGAAAGATGTAAACCCTGGAGTCAACGATTGGCTAGCTGAGGCACTAACAGAACTAGCAAAGGTCAGGGAGGAGTTGGCAGCATTAAATATTGAAGCAAGAATCCAAAGAAGCCAGCCAGCTTCACCAGCAACCCCACTATTTGCACACGAAAAGACCTAGATTTTGAAAATGTAGCATGCAGGAGAGTTAAAGCTAGCAGAACAACAAAATTTGGTACTGAAGGAGAAATTGGGCCAAGCTCAGGAAGAGCTGGCTCAGAAAGACCAAAGAATTCAGCAATTAGAGGATACATTGATAACCACCGCTAGGATCTATGATGGTATATTGGGACTCATGCCACCATCTAGCATCTATACAATCTACCTAAAGGAGAAGTGGGGGAAATTTCAGCTACAGAGGCTAAGGCAAGGCCTGCCTCTAGAGTTAAACACTCCTAAGGATTTTCTTGATACTTCTCTAAGTTGCACAGAGTTGGAGAAGAAAAACTGTGCGAGTTTTTCTTGCACAACTTCGTGGTACCGAGCTCACCTACTTGTTCACCTAATCCCTACATAGGTGACTTCCAGCTAATAGGACTCTACTTTTGGATGAACCAAGAGATCGAGAGATCACATGATGCTCATCTCTACCTGGTTGAGGAGTTGAAAAACTCATTACGGATCAGGGGTGAGGAAACTCATCCTGAAAGAGTAATCCAGGACCACAGGACTACCACCACAGATGAGGAATTATTTCCTATCCTTCTTGAAAAACAACAGGAGGCAGTGACACACTTCGATCTTACCCTTCAATGCACATACAAGGAAGTTAAAGAAGCCATCGATGAGAGATGGACAAGAATATTAGAATATTTGAAGAAGAGGGAGCCTCACTCCCCCCTCAGACTAGAGACTGCTCTCACCAAGGCTAAGTTATACAGGGAATCGTTAATAAAGCATTAGCTCAGATGGATCGACATGAAACTGAGCCCACCATTCTTTCTTCCCTTCATTATCAGAGAACAGGTCGATGAAGAAAAGGAGAAAATAACATGGACCAAAGATGACCAGACCTTGGGCTATCATAGGCAGGAAGGGACCCCTAGGGTCGTTGCTTGGGACATCACAGAAGTTGTTCAAGAACATGATATGTCACCTAGGGATGGGTAACTCCTTCAGTTTGGGGGAGATGATGAGTCCCAAATTAGGTACTCTATAGCCTTTTTATGCCACACAAGCACAATAATGGATAAGGGAAATACCTCTGTTTGTGGGGGATAATACATTTGTTTTGAGTATTTAATAGAGTATTTTAGAGATTATTCTTTTATGCTTAAAAGCATTTTCTATGAGCTAATTATATGGAAATAAGTGTGCATGAGCAGGCGCAGGTAGTCTAAGAGACAATAAGTAATTCCAACTTGAGGACTTAAAGACCTTAAGTGGCTCAGCACCCTTTTCCTAATTTGTAGAAGAAAACTCTGATCAGCAGGATCGATATTTAAAGCATAGAGTTAGGTTATGTTTCAAAATAGATATATATATAGACCTCTTGAGTAGCAAGAGGTTCCTATTGGCATTTTTCTAGAACTTATATTCAACATATGTTATTCAAGACAATTCTATTTTAATACTTTTCTGAACATGAAGTTACGATTTTAATGGAAAAAGTGATGTTATTTCAAGCTTTGGGTTTATAAGTCTTTTTCCCACTCCTGAAATATGAGTTGGAGAGGGACCCTCCAACACGTAGGTCATGAGCTTCATTTTTACTTCATGTATTTCTGATATGTCCTGTCAATTGATTTAATCATCATCGTATATGAAGTACTTGACAATGGTTTGAATAACATAGTTTTATTTTAGTTCAACGATCATTTTAGTTCAACACTTTTTATCTGTAGTTCGGCAATATTGATTTTGTAGTTCCACAACACGCTTTTCGTAGTCCTGTACATGCATTCTGTGCAGGTGCATTTACCTCTGTTTTTCCAGCATGTTATATTAGTTTTAGACAATGACTCGAATGTGCAATTCTGCGAATATTTCCTTTATCTGAGTTCAGTTATCTAGGAGTTAATTGTTTTATGTTATTTGGATTTGAATAGAGTAAATGATTATCACTTTCAGTATTGGATTCGAATAGATAAAGTTTGATTAATTTTCAGTACTTCGTTTCTAGTTAAATTTCTAGTTTTCAGTACTTTATTTCTAGATCAAGTTTCCCAAGCTTTCAACATTTTATTTCTTAGATTAGATTTACAGTCTTCTAGCATTTAGTTCTTAGCATAAAGATCTATTAGTTTCGATATTTCTAGTTCATAGGTTTACAATCTTTTTATGTCCTATCATTCTTTGTTTAAAGAACATATCACTCCCATTTCCTTTTGATAAACCTTTAAGATACATCCCAACACCCTAAACAATGAAGACTATCCTATAGAGCATATATAGTGCTTAGTGTTCGGATATCCATCATCTATTTCGGGATACATATCTATTTCAGGATCATCTATTTCGGGATACATATCTACTTCAGGATCTTGCATGATCTATTTCAGGATATGCAGTCCAGTCACCAGTTTGATGCCTCCAGCACCTTATCCACCTTCTTCTAGCACCCGGGAGCCACTTTCCACAGAGTTTTAGCCCTCCTAAGCTGAAAGGCGCCCTCTTCTCACCTACTGACAGAGAAGGGCGCACTTGTTCACCTACCACTGCAGATTCACTCCAGTTACATTCAGTTAGCTCCGATTCTGATTGATTTCACTCCGATTTCACTCCTGACTGACTGTTTCACCTCCGATTGACCTCCAGTTCGATTAGGTGACTTGCTCTGACTCCAGTTAGCCTCCCATGCGCCCCCACTGAGCCTCCAGATCCTATATCAGTGCTACACACTTCAGTTACATTTATTATGATCAGTTAGACTCAGCTTGACACCTGGATGACTGTTTGTTGTGATTGATGAGCAACACCGATGATTGATGAGGACTCCTAGATAGAGTCAAGCTACTCCATTCAGTGATTGGAATGACCTCCTTAGGCAATTCGAATTGCTCTGTTCATTGTGACAGTTTGTATTGTAATTCATTCACCCTTTCTGGGATAGAGAGCACTGCTGCATGTTTTGCACAGTTTTGCACCATATTTTCTATGTTCATCTGTTGTGATTGATTTACTTGTTCATTAGATCTGCTGTGACTAATTTTACATGGTATCAGAGCCATTGCAGGGACAAGATCTCTTTTCTACAGGTGTTTATACAAGAAGATTTGACTGAATTGCTAAAAATTGCAAAAAGTTTGGCATGAGATATCTCAAGGGCATTCGCCCATGTGCATGCAAAGCTTGAAAAATACTCCAATACCACTCGAGAAGCTTGAGTTACCACATAATTCCTGGATCTGATACATTGGACCTATTCAACATTGCTTGAAATCCAATCCCAGGTGTGATGCAACTCTCAAAGGGTGGATTGTTCGACCTTATTGTGTTTGTTCTTATGTGATTTGCAGGTTAATTATCTCCTCCAAGTGCACTCGCTACATTCTGCATGCAAGCTTCCCTACAGCATTTCCATTCGCTATAGTCTGCATGCAAGCTTCTTCTTCATCATTTGACTCGCTCCTAGCAATGGAATACTCTTCTTCAAAGCCTATCCTCACCCCATTCAATTATTTTGATTGGAAAGATGATATGGAGATCATATTACGTTCAAAAGGATACTACCGAGTCACTCTTGGTCTTGAATTGGAGCCAAACAATGTGGCCGAAAGAACCAAACACTACAATAAGCTTGATGAAGCTTACGGTCTTCTTTGTCTCTCCATCTCCAAAGATCTTCACTTCCATCTCAGCGGATTGAAGACTCCAAAGGCCATATGGGAGCAACTTGAGACACTATTCGGCAAGCAGGATGAGCTTAGGGCTTTTCAATTAGAGAATGAATTGATTGGCCTTAATCCTGAGAATTTCGAGAGCATCAATGAATTCTTCACAAAATTCAAGAACTTGAACTTGCAATTGAAGAACAGTGGTGTTATCAAAGAGGATAAACAGTTGATCCTCTCCATTCTAAGCAAGCTTGGGAAAGATTATTCGGTATTTGTCTCCACTTTCAATTCCGGTCGGCTAACTACCCCGAATTGGAAGATGCCTACCTTGAATGCCTTCATTGAGTCCGTTACGAAAGAGCATGACAAGCTGATTCAAATGGGGTCCATAAGCTCCAAAGATTCAGCCCTATTTGTTCAAGGACCCAAGATCTCGAATGGTAAAGGAAAGCTAAAGAAGGAGAAGCCCAAATTCGAGCCTCACAAGCAAAAAGACAAAGGCAAGCAAACGGATGCACCATCCAGTTCGAAATCCAAGCAAAAGGGCAAAGAAGGTAACCAAAAATCTAAATGTACTTATTGTAACCGTGGCTTTCATCCCGAAAGTTCATGTATGAAGAAGACTATAGATCAAATGGCCCTCCTTTTGGAAAAGAACAACATAACCCTTCCTGACGGTGCAAGGAAGAAGGATCGGAATGACGATCATGAAAGAGGACAAGCACTCATGGCAACGGTTTCGAAGCCCACTGTCTTGATAGATTCGGGTGCATCAAATCATATGGCTGCAAATATTGATTCTTTTTCCTCATTCGATCCAAACAGCTCCATCCCCATCCATTTGGGAGATGACTCAAAAATTTCTTCAAAGGGCAAAGGTACGATTCATGTAGATCATGGATGCTTTCAGAATGTTCTCTATGTGCCTTCCTTAGCTTCGAATCTCCTTTCTGTGTATCAAATGACACATACTGGTGATCCAAAGAAAGTCACATTCAGCCCTAATACAGTTGAAATTTCTGATATCAAAAGTGGAAGACTAGTTGCGGTTGGAAAGGCAAACCACACTGCAAAATGTTATGAGTTTTCGCACTTTATTCCGCTTGCAAAGCCCACTGCTCTTCGCACACATGGTAATGAGGTTAGTAGGCTTTGGCATGAAAGATTTGGACATCTAAATTATAAGTATTTGCTGCTTCTATCAAATAAATCCATGGTTGATGGGCTTCCACAACTCCGTTCCTCGAAGGGAATATGCTCCGGTTGCATTATTGGGAAGCACCCCGAGCACAGATTCGACCGCGGCAAGGCTAGCAGAGCCTCTACTATTTTGGGATTGATCCATTCTGATATCAGAGGTCCGCTGCCCCATATGTCATTAAATGGTTCAAGGTATGTTTTGACATTTATTGATGATTATTCTCGCTTTACATGGGTATTCTTTCTCAAAAACAAGTCAGAAGTGCTTGGAAAATTCAAGGATTTTAAGGCTTCTGTTGAGACCACCACTGAGAGCAAGATCAAAGCTCTTAGATCTGATAATGGTGGGGAATATATCAAGTCCGAGTTGCTGCAACTTTGTGCCCAAAGCGGAATCAAGATCCAACATACAGTTCCCTACACACCCCAGCAGAACGGTGTAGCGGAAAGGAAAAACCGGTCACTGAAAGAGATGGCTACATGCATGATTGAATCAAAAGGTTTGGCTGCAAATCTTTGGGCTGAAGCAATCAATGTTGCTGCATATATACAGAACCGATTTCCACATTCATCCGTGAAAGGTATGACTCCTTTCGAAGCATTCTTTGGTCACAAACCGGATGTGTCAAATTTGAGAGTTTTTGGCTCTACTGCATGGGCTAGAATTCCTTCTGAGAAGAGACGAGCTTTGGATCCACAAAGTATCGAGTGCATATTGATAGGATATGGGGAAGAATCAAAAGCATATAAACTCATGGATATCAGATCTAAAAAGATATTCATAGAGCGCAGTGTGCAGTTTGAAGAACCGCTTCAAGAATTGCAACTAGTTGAGGAGAAAACTGCCGATTCACCGCCTTCACCAGAAGAAGATTCGAGCAGCGATAATGAAGGTATGAGTTCTGATATTTCTGATATTGTAGCAGCATATGATGATCATGACATATCAGGTTCGGAATCCGACCATTCAGATCTCCCTCAGTTGCCAAAGTGGGCCCAAAATACTCTACAATCTGCTGGTTCTAGTCTTGGAAATCCTGCTGATCCGAGACGAACAAGAGGAGACTTTCAAAGGGCAGGTATGGCTCTTTCTATTGCTGATCCATTTCTTCCTGAGATTTGTTATTTGATGGCTGGTTCAGATCCCCAATCATATTATTCATCCCATCGAGATCCGAGATGGAAAGATGCCATGGATGAAGAGTACAGTTCTCTTCAAAAGAACAATACATGGGAGCTAGTTTCTCTTCCACCTGGAAGAAAATTAGTGAAGTGTAAATGGGTCTACCGTACTAAAGTTGCTGCTGATGGCACTATCAGCAAATATAAAGCAAGGTTGGTGGCAAAAGGTTTTTCCCAAGTCCAAGGAGTGGACTACACAGAGACCTTTGCACCGGTTGCAAAGATGGATTCCATCCGCCTTGTTTTAGCTATTGCCGCATCCAAGCACTGGGAGGTGCATCACATGGATGTGAAGAGTGCATTTTTACATGGAGACCTTGCTGAAGAGGTCTATATGCAGCAGCCAGAGGGTTATACATCAGATCCATCATTGGTTTGTAGATTGAAGAAGTCTTTGTACGGGTTAAAACAGGCCCCAAGAGCTTGGTACGCAAAGATGGACTCCTTCCTTCTTTCTCAGAATTTCCAAAGATGCAAATCTGATCCGAATGTCTATCTTCAGCGAGTTAAAGGTAATTTGTTGGTTATTGTACTTTATGTTGATGATCTGCTTATTACTGGTAGCACACTTACTTCAATAAACAAGCTAAAAACTGCCTTAAATCTAGCTTTTGACATGAGCGATTTGGGCTTGCTGAGTCACTTTTTGGGCTTGGAGATAGCTCAAAATTTCGATGGGATCACTATATCTCAGCAAAAATATGCTTCCGACCTGTTATTGAAGTTTAATATGGCTGAATGTAAGGCAGCCCCGTTCCCATTCCTCTCAGGAATCAGTCTTGAGGAGGGAGATTCCACACCGCTTGCAGATTGCAGTATGTATCGACAGTTGATTGGTTCACTACTTTATTTGACACATTCACGGCCTGATATCTCATATGCCATGAGTGCCGTGTCAAGATATATGCAGCAGCCACATGAGATTCATTGGCGAGCAGCCAAGCGGATCTTGCAGTATGTGCAAGGTACGAGACAGTTTGGCATACATTATGCTGCAGATTCTGAGCTAGATTTCATTGGTTTTACTGATTCAGATTGGGCAGGTGATAGCATTGATCGGAAGTCCACTTCCGGTTATGTTTTCATGATTGGTCATGGTGCTATTTGCTGGTCCAGCAAAAAGCAAGCAGCCATTGCACTTTCTTCAGCAGAGGCAGAGTATCGAGGGGCAGTCAATGCCTGCATTCAGGCAGTTTGGTTGCAGGGTATTCTTTCCGAGTTTGGTTTTGGTGGCACTACTTCGACTGTCCTATTTTGTGACAATCAAAGTGCTATCAAGATCTCCACAGATCCAGTTCAGCGGCAGAGGACCAAGCACATTGAGATTCATATGCATTACATTCGACAGTTGGTGCATGACCGCACCATCATTCTGCAATATTGCCCTACTGATGAGCAAATTGCAGACATCTTCACCAAGAGCTTCACTGAGAAGAAGTTCTCTTACCTCCGTTCACTGTTGGGGGTGAGTTCCATCATGGTGGAGACAGATTGATTCATTATTATGCTTTAGACTTGAGGGGGGGCTTTCTTCCCACTGGGTTTTCCCTCTTTCCTCACTTAGTTTATTTTTCAGCATTTTTTGGATTATTGTATTGGGGTGACCTTTGGTCTTAGTTACCAGGGCCCCACATTATTTTAGTTGGCACATCATAGTCTAGCTTGAGGGGGGGTGTTCGGATATCCATCATCTATTTCGGGATACATATCTATTTCAGGATCATCTATTTCGGGATACATATCTACTTCAGGATCTTGCATGATCTATTTCAGGATATGCAGTCCAGTCACCAGTTTGATGCCTCCAGCACCTTATCCACCTTCTTCTAGCACCCGGGAGCCACTTTCCACAGAGTTTTAGCCCTCCTAAGCTGAAAGGCGCCCTCTTCTCACCTACTGACAGAGAAGGGCGCACATGTTCACCTACCACTGCAGATTCACTCCAGTTACATTCAGTTAGCTCCGATTCTGATTGATTTCACTCCGATTTCACTCCTGACTGACTGTTTCACCTCCGATTGACCTCCAGTTCGATTAGGTGACTTGCTCTGACTCCAGTTAGCCTCCCATGCGCCCCCACTGAGCCTCCAGATCCTATATCAGTGCTACACACTTCAGTTACATTTATTATGATCAGTTAGACTCAGCTTGACACCTGGATGACTGTTTGTTGTGATTGATGAGCAACACCGATGATTGATGAGGACTCCTAGATAGAGTCAAGCTACTCCATTCAGTGATTGGAATGACCTCCTTAGGCAATTCGAATTGCTCTGTTCATTGTGACAGTTTGTATTGTAATTCATTCACCCTTTCTGGGATAGAGAGCACTGCTGCATGTTTTGCACAGTTTTGCACCATATTTTCTATGTTCATCTGTTGTGATTGATTTACTTGTTCATTAGATCTGCTGTGACTAATTTTACACTTAGCACCTCTTAAGTTTGTATGCTCCCTGGTCGATAATTAAATTATGCTTCAGATTTAGCCACCCTAATTAGGTATCCATTCTTGAGCCCACCAACTGGTCTATAACTCCCTTAATGCACCTATTGACCTTCTGCAAGGATCTGCTCCACTTCTGCCAAGTCTTCTCTCCTTCATCTGATCCACATGGTGTCCATTCTTGATCCAAATCCTAGTTGGGGTGTTCGTGCACATTTACCAAACTTAGCAACAATTCTTCCAATGACAGCTCAAGGGATTATCAAAAGGAATTACAAATATCATAAGCATACTACATGAACACCAGAGATGAAACATGGGCCAGACATAGATTTGAGTTTATACCCAGGTTTCTCCTAGGAAAAGTGAGGAGAGCATGCAGGGATTATCCCTATTCCTCAAGCATAATTACACATAAGTACTAAGTATAAATACAAGGATGCATAGGTGCAAGGGTAGGCAGATTCATGCATCAACAAACCAAGGGAAATTGTAACATTATCCATCCTTACATCTAACATATATCCAACAGTCAGCATGGCATAACAACACCATTTTTACAGACTTAAAAAAAACATAGGCATGCATCCCTATTCATCAATGGATTATTTCCATAAGTAAATGGATGCATGCATACACTTAACAACTATAACTAAATCTACATCATGCACACTCAATGAGTCAAGCATCCATCAATCATTAACATGTACAACAGAATGAAGCATAAGACATGGTCATTCAGCCCTAATAACTAGTTGGGTCCACTGTGCACTCAGACATACAAAAATACACATGCATGGATGGAAAATAGGCATCATTCAAGGCACAAGAAACACTTATCTTTTGCATTAATCCTCCAAGCGAACTGGCTATGGGCTGCAACTTTCCAACCCAACCATAGATCTCTTTATAGACTCTATTATTTCAGCAATCAGAGATCAACCCTGAGCTGGGGCTATGTATCGACTAAGGAGAATCACTCAGTCTCACTCACAACATTGGTCCACAACCACTTAGGGCATCCAACCAATATTTATCTTGTCAATCAGATGGGGAAGGCAGGTAAAGGTTTCTAACTCAATAAGTTCCTCTATATAGCTATGGCAGAAAATCTAAGACCTCTTGGTTCTTCCCACTTAGGTTTGCCTCTCCACATTTTATGGCCAAGCAGCGCTATCCCACAGCTGGGTTCATAGCCCCAACGCAGGGTTCTTCCACATGGTTTTCTAACCATTATACATTCTGCAATTCAACTCAGAACCCGTGTTCACAGATTTCTCAACAGGGTTTTCCTTCCATGCAGGGTTCTCTAAGTGTATTCGACTCTCTCCTTCGTGGATCGGTTCTCTCTGTTGTTTTGTTTCCTAAGGGTTTGACTCCCCCGTATAATCAACCATGGTCTAGGAAGGAGGAATACAAACTTCCATGGGGTGTAGTAATGTGCGGGTCAATGCAGTTGAGCTCCATATCGTGGCATATGTCCCTTCAGGGTTTCCCATACTCCACGACCTCCTGCGCAACGTCCTTCACCCACTTCCTTACAACAATATTCAAGGATGTCTAGGAAATTTCAAAGGTGTTCTCTAGGTGACAAATGGCAGTCTAGGTTCAATCCCACACCCCCTCACCACCCCCTAGTGGAAAGACAGTGGCCTCTCATTTGGTTGCAGCCATAGTCATCCCTTGTTTATTTTATTACATAGTATTGTTTACATCATTGACAATTATCTCAGATCTTAATAGTACATGGATTATCAACTACTTGCCTTTGCAATTAAACCTAATCATCCATGAGTGGGGCCTTGGCTTTGAGCTCCACATGAGGGAAACACACATTGCATACAATATTTACATTACAGCCAAAATATCCTAAGGTCAGAATGAGGGATATTACATCCTCCTCCCCTTAGAATAACACCGTCCTTGGTGTTCCAACACTTAGGATCTCCTATACAATCTACACATGTCCCAAAATTGCAAAATTGTTGCAGGTCTTCCTGCATTTCATCCCTTTACTTTGAACTTTCAAGACCAAGTCCTTTGGATTCCACAAGCTACTCTTGCTGGCTTTGATCTTCCAGATCCACCAGTCTAAAATCTTCATGGCTGTTAGCTTTCTTGTTGTTTCTTGTTGGGAAATCGCGGAGAAGATGATTTCCTCCACATTTCCAACATTTTAGTGATTTCTTTATCTTTTCCTGCACCATTCCCTTTGAGTTTTCCCATCTGGAACGTTTCTTAATGGGATGATCGGATGAATGTCTCTTCATTGATCCACTTTCCTTCCCACTGCTGATGTGTTCTAGAATGTTTTCTACCTGCCTTTGTAGACAAACAGAGTCCTGCAAGGCCTTGTGGCTCACCTCATTCTATTGTCTTTGTAGCTTAAGCATCTCTCCAATATTTTCTTGGGTCTTTGCAATTGTTTGAAGAAGGTTTTCAACCAACTCTAATAGCCTTTGGTCTATTTCCATGGTCAATTTGTGCAGCTTCCCACACTTGCTGGCTAGCACCACTTTTCCTTATAACTACTACAACTAATTTGATTTCAATTTCTTACCCGTGAAATTCATTATTGTAATTTGTGTTAGGCCATGCATACATAAACATTAAAAATCAGTCAATTATTCACCTAATTGACATGAAGAGTCCATGATTTATTCATGAGACTTCCATACTTTTCATGCTTTCCCAACATACATATGAACTTATTCATGTTCATCCTTTGACAGGAATTTTTCTATTTCAGCATTTTCAATTTATTTCAAGCAATTAAACACAATCAATTTTCAGTCATATCATGCATTCAACAATTTTCTTCCTTCTAAAATGCATCAGTCAAGAAGGAAAGAGAAGATGGAGAGTTTTAGTCTTGCTCCAATCTTGAGCCACACCACCACTATGGTTTCATGCTCCTTGCCTCTTTCACTTCAATTTGAATGGTTGAATTTCCCTTTCTTGGCTATGACACTTAGTGTCTAAGGTCTATCCCAGGCCTCCAATCCAGGGAACTCTTTCCCCATGGCTGCCTACTGAACCTTTGGCTGCTAGGACCCACACAAGTGTTAACACCCAAAAAGTGCTCACTAGCTCATTCCCTTATTCACATGACCCATTTGTTCACTTTTTCACCATTTGAGCCCCTAAATCCAACAAAAGGTCACCAAAAAGACCATAATACCCCTTTTCCCCCTCAAGATATGTATTTTTTCGTCAAAAAAACCCTAAAAAAAGAGCCAAAATTCCCCAAAAATATTAAAAGGGAATAAAAATATTCAAAATATTTAAAAAAGGAAAAAGAGGAAAAAAGAGACCTAAACCATATTGGTTAATACCATTGGTTTCCTCAAAACCATAATGGTATTCCCCATCATCAAAAACTATAAAAAGGCGATAGGGGCTCCTGAGTCACTATTCATCCACATTTCATCCTATCTGTATGCTGCCAAATTCCCTTTGAGAGCCATTGCCTCCCATTTCGAGTTTGAAGAACCCCATTGAAGCATTGGAAAAGAAGAGACCATTAGACATTGGAGCTTCTCAACCTTGGAGTTGCTCAACACCCACCATCCTCACCATTTGAGGTAATACAAAAACAAATTCTTTTGAATCTCTTGTCTTATTTGCTTATTGTTATCAATCTAGTTCTTTATTTCCATTACATATTCTAATGTTAGATTAAATTAAGTTTATTGTTATTTGCTTTTCATTCGAGACTGCTATTACAAGTTAATAGGTGCATCCTTGCACGTGCTTGGTTGAAAAACCAAGCAACAGTTTTTGGCGACTCCGCTGGTATTCAAATTTTGAATCTTAAATTTTAGCTTTAGATCTTCATTTTTTACTAGTTTTTATCATTCCAATTTACAGATCTGCCATACTAGATAGCATATCCATTGCTGCCCTAGCCTTTGTCCCATTTTGTAGCCTTTAATAGCCCAAAATTTCACTTTTCGGTTTCATTTTCGGCGACCATTTTTCCATTTTCGCATCGTGTCTTTTCGCTCGACAGTCGCGCGGATCATCACGACCTTTTTTCGTGCTGATAATCGCGGCCTTGCAGCATTTTCCTGTGCTGCACATCGCGGCTTCGCGGCTTTTTTCCGCACTGCACATCATGGCTTCGAGGCTTTTTTCCGCGCTGCACATCGCGGCTGTGTTCCTTAAACCTGCGATGCACATCATGGCTTTTTCCCATAAACCACGATGCCGCTATTTTTTGCTCGGCCCAATTTTTAGAAAACTTTATGCTGCATTTTTTGCCCATTTAGCCTCTTTCGTCCAACATTATTTTTCCTGCAATTTTTTCCAGCATTTTGTTTTAATTATTGCAGCAATAGCAAATCATTTTCTATTACATATGCTCAATTAAAATCTTTTTAAAAATTTTCAACTAGTGATAGAAAGGTTTTTTAGCACTTTGTTTAGATCATAGATTTGACTTCTTTGCAAATTTCGAACCATATTTCCAATTTGCTCAATAGTTTTCCTAAGCAAGCACTTAGAAATCCATTTATTTCTAGCATTTTTTATGATATTTGCTTTCCTTTAAAAAATTATTTCAAAACTCCATAGTTTTCGAATTATTTTTGTTAAAGCATTTACATTTCAGAAAAAAGCCTTTTATTTTTTGCAAATTGAAATCGTCTTGTTTTCAATTTGTAATTAATCGCCCAAGCGAGGAAAATTATTTTTTCAGTTAAGTAATCACGCTTGCACCCAATCTGGCATATTTTTAATTAACTGAGCCTTAAAATCTGCCTAAACTCAACAAACACTTTAACCCCACTTGGGGAGCACTTAAAGAATCTTGTAGCTAGGTAGGATTGGGGGGATAGGTGTTCCAATAACACCCCTCAATTATTTACATCTGAGACATAGTGTTTTGACTTTCAGGGTCCCAAAAATCTCTTATTATTTGTTAACACGGTTATACACCAATTTATCGGGAAGGCCTCTCCCTTAGGAGGGTTGAAGTAGCCAGACTAGTTCCGGAAGCCTGAGTGGAATACTGCTATCCATTTAGTAACCGAAGGATACCTTTCATAGTTCTTGGTGTACCACCCATATGGGAGTACAACGGCGATAGAACCAAACTGTAGATTCACCCAATCGAACGTGTCATGAACGGGGTATCTTAGTGACCAATTTTTAGGATTGTCTACCCGGTGTCCCTCCCGGTAGGGGGATATCTAGCCTTTGATTCCACTACTCATATTGTCTGACTTGGATTTCATCATCTTGCAGAGGATATGTTTCGTTGAGTCATAACACCACTTTTAGTTAGGTGTTTGCATGCTCTGCTACCCCCCTTGGTCTAGTAAGCACCACTTTTTTCTAGGAGCCGCTTGATTTTTGGTATTCTGACCACGTTTCTTGATTCCTCAACTTACTATAGCACAGTTGTTATAGTAAGTGCTTTTGATGTTGGTTGTTGGCCTGAGAGCCATTGTTTTTTCACACTCCCCTCTTGCACAGATTGTTCCATTAGGGTCTTGAGTTTTTATCTCACCACCATACATTGGTATTTCTAGACATCTCTCACCATTGAGAACTTAAGACGATCCCGCCGTTTTCAGGGTGAACCCCCTCAGTTCGGTACACTTGACTCTACACGTCATAGACATAGAGCATTATCCCTTGACTCCACATGTCATCGACATAGAACCCAGTCATCCGATTCTGACGTGCCTCATTTTACATATGATTCTGAGGCTGAATCCGAACACCCTACCGAGACATCACCAACCAAACCCATGGCTGGATCACAATTTGACCCCCTTTTCACCAGTGTTGTTGGGGCTACATCAACAAACCCCGCTACTACCGTGATAACCACGGTAGCCAAAACCCCCTTAGGCATGCCTAATATGGGGGCCACACCTGCTTTAGGCATGCCCAACACAGGACCAACACCTACATTAGGTAAGCCCAACATGGGAGTCACCCCCTCCCTCATCGCCACTACCCAGATCCCAGGGATTACTGGAACCATTCCTAACCCATCTGCAACCCATGTTGCACTTGGGAGCGCAGGCCCCTCCCACACCACATCAGCTGGAGGACACATCCCGTTCACACCTACCATATCCTTAGGGGGAACTGGACCAATCCATAATGCTACCATTAGCAATTATGCCCCAGTGACCATGCCACACCCATCTGCCAGTCTGCCATACATGGCTAGTCTAAACTTACCAGACCTGGCAAGGTTAACTAACGACCCTATTAGACACGACCCTGCGTGGCCCCCCATGCCGACAAAGCTTCCCTCGGATATCCCAAAATTTGAAGGAAAAGCTAGGGAAGATCCCCAAAACCATATCATATCCTTTCACCTATGGTGTTCCTCAAACTCCATAGTAGATGATTCTATTAAATTGAGACTTTTACAAAGAACTTTCACTGGCTTTGCAGCCAAATGGTACATTGAGCAACCACATTGGACTCACAACACATTTACATCCCTCGCCTCAAATTTCCTCCAGTTCTTTCAACTACCTGTACACTATGATGCAGGAGTGGAAATACTTTTGTCTTGTAAACAGAACACCGCTACAGACATCATCGATCATATCCATGAGTGGTGTAAGCGCCGTAGCCTTTGCAAGATAAAGCTTGACGACCGTATCTTTTTTGATTGGTTCCTCAAATCACTCCTCCCCCTCATAGCCAAAGATGTAGATTCTGAATGGCCCCAGTCAGAAGAAGAATCCATCTTAAAAGCTCAACAGTTCGACCTCATATATGCCCAGTCTTGATATATATACACCATTTTACCTGATGCCCCGCATGGCGATCCATCCCGGAATGACACGCTGGGGGCATCCCATGTCGCCGACGGTATTATCGGCCAGGTTATGGTGCAAAACAAACCTTTTACCATGATGAGTACAAATAATGCCCCAGACCTTTCTAGGGCTACATGTCATTCTGGAGCTACAACTTCGTATGCTCCAGCAATACACACCCACCACACTCATCGACCCTCATGTCCACCATAGTATTATGGGAAAGCACCATCAGCTTATGTACCATCTCCATATTATAACTAGGTGGCCCACCAGACTCCAGTTCAGCCACAAGCCCAAGCAGCTTATTACCCTCAATAGACAACACCTCTTGCTCCAACACTTCTAGCAGCTCAAGGTTACCCACAACCACAACAAACACCAGGTCCACCTCATAACCCTCCTGCTTACTACCCATCGCAACCATCTCTAGAGCCTGCATGACCTCAAAACCCACCTACTTTCCAAGGGCATGTGTACGCATAGCAAAACCAACCTCCAAACCAGAACAACCAGTGTAACCAAGGAGGTCAACAAAATCGCGAAAGAGGGCATAACCGTGGAAACAACCAGCAACACAACCAAGGTGCACCACCACCTAATCCTCGAAATAATAATAATGCTGCTCCCCCCAACCAAAACCCTGATCATCCACCGAAATCGGACAAAAATAATAACTTGAGAACAAACCATCCATGTTTCATATGTGGAGTCTACGACCATCACACACATAATTGTCCCCAATTAGATCGAGCGCGTCAACTCTGGACCGACGACGCCCAACGACAAGGACATGCTGCACATCCAGCACCTCCTCCTCAGCAAAAACCCATGATATTGCAAAATACCTTACCAAACAAAGGCACAATAAACACTCGTCCAAATGATCCCCCTCAAGGATCCGCTGCAACACAGCAACAAATTACTTACGCGGCAGTCGACTACCAAAATACAGAGTCCAACACTCACCATTTGCTAATGATTTCATCCAATGATGTCAATCTTCAAACCTGCCTAAACCAATACGGCTCAACCCTTGAGGTCCAACCTACTGACCCATCTCCGGGTACCCTCCCAATCGACCAACCTCTCTGCATACCCAATGTGCCCATAGACGGAGGTCCCAAAGCACCTCGTTTCCCTTTGAGACGAATTAACAATAACCCCAATGCTCGTGCAACTTCCAACTATAACATTGTAGAATACTAATCCCAGTCCCCTGCTGCTATGTCTGCTCTTGAAATCTTAAAAAATTGTCCTACACAGAGAAAATTGTTGTTATCTGCCATTGGTGCCATAGATCCTAATGAGTCTAACATGATGGCTTTCGACTTAGAACAAGCTGAACCTTGCCTGCCTTCATCTCTAGCTTTTCAAGTTTTCATCTCCATTCGCAACCTCGTCATTCATCGATGCATAATTGATGAAGGGGCCTCTACCTGCATTATGTCGACTTTTGTATGGTAGAAACTTGGATCCCCAACGCTACAACCGTCAACTACTGCATTACGAGCTTACGATGGCCGTGCAGCTCAACCTCAAGGTTTGTTAGTGAACGTACCCATACAGCTTGGGGGAAAACTAGTTCTTATAGATATAGAGGTCATTAACGCCCAACTTGATTACAATCTCCTTCTGGGACGAAGCTACATGTATAAAATGAAAGTTGTTGCTTCTTCAGTTTTCTACCTCATGATGTTCCCCAATGAAGGACATGTAGTCAAAATCGACCAGATTACATACTATGATCCCAATGCCCCCGCAATGCCTGAGAATGTTCTTCCCATGATCCAACAACCCGTACAACCCATGAATATGTCGAATCATCCACCACTCGGCATACCCAACCCCCAAAACCATCCCCCACCTGCTTTTTCAATACAACAAAATCGATCAACTCCAACAGGGGGCACTACATTGACATCTGGTTATGTTCCCCCTTAGTCCCGCCACACTGGGGGCAGAGGTCCACCAACCTACAACACTGCACCTATAACTCGCACCCCCCCAGTGACTCCCAAATTAGTTAAAAATCCCCCATCCCACGTGCTCCTTAAGTGCTCCTTGTGCGACGATATAGGCCACGCTACCCATCTATGTCCACAACTACCGGCACTTCAAGAACACATGAACATGTTGGATGATGACACCAATGTTCCAGTTGTCAAACTAGAACTCCCCCCTCAACCTCGCGATAAATCATTGTGCACAAACCACCCTTGTGCAATATGCGGAATCTACGACCATTATTCACACCACTACCCCGATCTCCCATATTACAGAGCAGCACTATATGAGATGAATAATGCTGACCTAGAGATATCCCCACCACTTATTGAGGAAATATTCCCCCAAAATCTTCCCATTCAGAAAAAATCAATACTATTTATATGATTTCAACTACCTATAAACCCGATCCAGTTAATTTATGGTCCCACTACTTTCATACTGATGAGGAAATTCTTGAAACACTCACCGCACCGGAATACCCTTAGGATGATATGCACCATCGATCATACTTCCTCCCTGAGGCATCTACGTCCACTGCGGAAAACCAACTATCTATTGAATCCAAGGACTTCTTACCAACTAAGTTCGATTGGTTCAAAGATCCAATACCAGCTCCATAAGCCTTCGAAGAAGGAAACATGGCTAACATTTCACCCATTATAAAAATCAACATCTCCACCACCCCCGGAAAACCTGAGCTTATCTCTTTAGGCGCATCATGCACTCAAAAAGAGACCCTATCTTATAAGAAACTCTTCCAAGAATTTCAAGATGTCTTCGCCTAGTCTTATACCGAGATGCCTGGTCTTGATCCTACCATTGTGGAGCATCACATAGACACTTGGCCCAACATATCACCGGTCCGCCAGAAACAACGTCCCATTCACCCATCCAAGCTTCCAGCCATCAAAACAGAAATCGAGAAGCTTCAAGCAGCAAGCTTCATATACCCAATTGCATACACCACATGGGTTTCAAATCCAGTACCTGTTAATAAAAAAGTCAGCACCATCTGCGTTTGTGCTGACTTCTGAGACCTCAACCTTGCTTGTCCAAAAGACAACTTCCCCACACCATTTATTGACCAACTAATCGATGAGCGTGCAGGGCATGAGGTACTTTCTTTTATGGATGGTTTCTCCGAATACAACCAAATCAAAATCCATAAAGAAGATCAATACAAGACCGCTTTTACAACCCCATGGGGCACCTTCGCCTATCGCGTTATGCCTTTCGGTCTTAAGAATGCGGGAGCCACTTTCCAACATGCCATGACTTATTGCTTTCATGATCTGCATAAAATCATAAAAGTTTATCTAGACAACTTCACTACCCGATCTAAGAAACGATCTGACCATTTAGAAGATCTTCGACAAGTTTTCTTGCGTTGCAGCAAATACAACATCTGCTTGAACCAACTCAAATGTGAATTTTGTGTTCTAGCAGGCCGCCTGCTGGGGTTTTTCATTTCAGAAAAAGGGATCACCATTGACCCTCTAAAAGTTCAAGCCATAGTGGACCTACTATCGCCATGTACATTAAGACAACTCAGAAGCCTCTAGGGGAAGTCCAACATCCTTCATCGTTTTGTCCCAGACTATGCCACCACGGTACATGGTTTCCTCCATTTGCTATGTCTTCATACCCGCTTCGTATGGGATGACCAAGCATAAGGAGCCTTCATGGACGTGAAGAAAGCACTTACAAGTGCCTCGTTGATTTCTCCACCAGATTTCACAAAGGAATTTACCCTTTACATTTTGGCATCAGATTATGTCGTCTCTGGAGTTCTCGTCCAAGAAGACTCCGCTCGCCAAGAGCATGTCATTTACTATGTGAGCCAAACTTTATCAGGCCCACCATTATGCTACCCGCATGAAGAGAAAATGGCCCTCGCCGTCATCTTTTCTGTACAAAAGCTGCGACTTTATATTCTCCTCAGCCATACCATAGTTGTGACAAATTCTAACCCAATGGTCTATCTCTTGAATCGTCGCCTTCTACAAGGTCGTGTTTCCATATGGGTGATTATCTTACAAGAATATGACCTAACTTTTAAAACCCCGAAGAGCACCAAAGCATTAGCACTCGCTCAACTCATTACGGACTTACCATCATCATCGTCATCACCAACTATCCATACTGATATAATTGACGAACATTTGTTCATCATCTCATCTGATGACCTTTGGTATGGCAATATTTTGATATACCTCCGCACACAGAAATTTTGACCCAACATTGACCGTGATGGACACAGTCGCATCCATCACCATGCCCCCCATTATCTCCTCTTGGGTGATGTCCTCTATCGATGTGGCATCGACACAATCTTACAACGATGCCTTTCCCAAGACGAAGCAGAACAAGTCCTCAACGACTGTCATAGCGGTGCCTACGGTGGTCATTTCTCTAGAACGGCCACTGCCCAAAAGGTAATTCGCGCAGGTTATTTTTGGCCATCATTATTCACTGATTGTATCACCGCAGTCAAACATTTCCAGAATTGTCAGCTCTTTGCCCCCAAGGCAAGAACCCCCCCCCCCCCCTCGCCCCCCTTCATCCAGTCGTCACCGTTGGACCATTTTGCAAATGGGCCATCAACTTCATACATTGCAATCCCACGTCAACTGGCGGCCATAAACATATTATTGTGGCTGTCGACTACTTTACCAAATGGGCAGAAGCCATGCCTACTTACAATTGCAAAGCTGACACTGCAGCCCGTTTTTTCCTCAACCATGTTATTGCTCATTTCGGAGTACCAAAACAACTAGTCTTAGACCACAGCTCTCACTTCGAGGACCCTGTTTGGAGAGAACTATCAACACTCTTTAAGTTTGAACATCATTTCTCCTCCGCCTACTATCCCCAAGGGAATGGCCAAGTCGAAGTTGTTAACAAAATTTTGAAGACCATCCTCCAGCGCACTATTGACAAACGTAAATCTAATTGGAATCATATGCTTTTTCCTGCATTATGGGCTTACCGCACATCGACTAAAACTGCCACTGGCTTTACCCCATTCCATTTAGTTCATGGAGTGGAATCTGTCCTCTCCATTGAATGCCAGATACCAACATTACAAATTTCTATAGAACTTCTCCCTGATACATCACTAATTGAAGAATGCTTACTTCTTTTAGAGCAGGCTGACGGAGATCGTTGCGCAGCTCTCCAAACAATCAAAGTCACAAAAAATAGATCTAAACTTCATTACGATAAACATGTTCACCCACGAGCATTTAGTGAAGGCGACCTGGTACTTGTCTACGACCAAGCCCATGACAAAACAGGCAAAGGAATGTTCCAATATATGTGGCAAGGCCCATATATTATACAGACTTGCCTTGGACATGGAGCATACATTTTGACCGATTCAGAGGGCAATCCCATGCGTAACCCCTATAACGGGTTGTACCTTAAAAGATTCTACCCATGAAAACACTTGGACACCACAGTCCATATTGTACAGTTTCTTTTAATTGATTTTTTCATTGTAAAATTTTCAAAACCTAAAAATTTGTTTTTTTTGCATGACCACAGATGGATCCCATTCCACTCTACCACATCGACTTTGCTGATGGTGCAAGTCGTTGGTCTCCAAACCTTGCTTCAACAACTTGGGTAATATATTCCCCTTCACATGAGTTGATCCACCTCAACGGAGTGTGCATAGGTGCTGCCACAAACAACCAAGCTGAGTACGACGTCATGATAGGTCTCCTGGCCACTGCTCTCCAAATGAGCATAAGTCACCTTAGTGTTTTTCTGGACTCCCAACTCCCTGTTTCCTAGCTCAACAATGATTACCAAGTACGCGATCCCTGTCTATTTAGAAAATTCCTGCGCACTAAACAAATGATTCGACATTTTGAATCCATCTCTTTCACTCATGTCCCAAGAAATCATAACGCTGTAGTAGACCAAATGGCTAACAACATTCTAGATTGGCATGTCAACCAAAACATGTAGGACATCCAACATGAATCACATAGGATTTATAAAATCAACAAAACATTGCATCCACGTGCATAAGATATGCCTCCATGGGCGTAAAAAGAAGTAAAACATTGCATCCACGATATGCCTCCATGGGCAAACAAACAAACTACAATTGCATCCACGTGCAACAAATGTAAACGAAAAGACAAGATGTGCATCCATGTGCATACATGACTATATACCACAACAAATATATATATATAATCATATAGTCACAATGTCATAGGTGCCCTCAACACCCAAATATATAAAAATACATAGCCATACAAAAAATATACATCCCCATATTCTCATCAGCATTTGGGGGCAAATATAAGATCACCTAGTCATCATGATCCCCAGGATCCTCTAGCTCCTCCTCCGTTGGCTCCTCTGGATCCTCCTGATCCTGAGCCCTCCTCTCGGCCATCACAACTGCTACTCTGAGCAGGATAGACCGCCACTCACGAGGAGCATCGAAACAATGCTCGATAGTGGGCCGGTCTATGTTCCTCCAACCCTCCTCTGGTGTTCCCACTAGAATCCCCTCCAAAGTCTCTCGTATGCCCTCCAGGGAATCATCTCGAGGACGCACAACTCCTTAAGCACGAGGAGGCGGTGCCACTATAGGTGGAGGTACCACTACCATCACCCATCCCTGACGGCCTACATGATCAACCGGTGGCCTCAGACCAATATCTGCACAATCACACAAGCGAACCAAGTCAATATCGTATAAATATCTCTAGCTATACTCATAACAAAAAACATCTAAATATGATATAACAGAGAACCAAAGACATACCGTCTAGACCCCAGGCCTGTCCCTGAGCCCGAGGCATCTCCGGATCTCCTCGCAAATCCATGCCAGCATATGGATAATCATCAATAAGCAGGGGTATCTGCTCCCACTGCTCATACATATCTACCGAAAAGAAATGTTGGATACTACCACCACCCCGGGGCATCATCTCCCCCCATCGCACCATCCGTGGCTCACTCCGCAACCCATCCCAAACCGGCACACACGACCACAAGGTCGGTACTCTCTAAAAGAAAAAACAATAGAGGAAGGAGGCATAGCTAAACTCCCCCCCCTCTCGACTGACCTTGTCCAGATGTCGCCGAACACAAGCCAAAAACATCTGACCCCAGGCAAAGTAGGTCCCTCTCAACACACATTCTACCATCATCGTTTTCCCCCCAGACAAATGATGTGGCGCCTAGGCACCCAACACACACAGAACACAAGCCCCTACCACCCGCATCTCCCACTCCCGTAAATCCTTCATAATCAGTGCGCTATTTTGCGCAGTAGCTCCTTGAACACAAAATCTCTCCAAGAGATCCTCAATGTCCAAACTAGCCAGAATCCTTGGTTGGAGCTCCCCTATCTCCCCCAAATGAGGCAATCCAGTAAGGAAATAAACATCAGACAGGGTGATCTCTAGTCGCTCACCCCCCACCACGAATGTACCCTCTACTGGAACCCAAAAATCCACCAATTTGTTCAACAGATCTCTAACTGAACACATAAGTGGAATCTGAGCAAACTTTAGGAGCCCGCCATCAGCCAAGGCCTCCCGGACACCTGGGTCATCCCGAATCCGACCCATCAACTCCACATCTATCTCTCTCTCCCACAACGATACTAGTGGCCTCCTCAGCATCCTGCCAAAAAAAACAAAGGAAAATTTTTTAGAAACAAACTTTTTTCCAAAAAATCCCATCATGACTTTCGGGCTCTTAGCCACGATGATCATGAGGACCTTTTAGCCAAAAGCCACGATGATCATCGCGGTTATCAGCCCTACAGTCGCGATGAACATCGCGACTGTCAGCTAATAGTTGCGATGAACATCACGACTGTCTACCCCAAACCCGCGATGCACATCGCGGGTATCAAGTCCATACCCACGATATGCATCGCGGAAAAAGAGCCAAAACCCGCGATATTCCACATTGGAATGCCAAAGTGGAATTACGCGGCCTTCGGGGGCCCGCCGCTAACCGAAAAGGAAATAACTTGAAAGGCTAAGGTGAATAGGATTACCTGAAACTCGCGGAATGAAAATCCAATGGTCAAATCTCCCACAAATCAAGAAAAAGATCTGACCTAACTCAATTGCTCTATGAAACTCACACATAACAATGACACATTTCACATTGGGCCCACATGCTATTTATAAAGATTTGACCATTTTTCAATCAACAATTTCGATATCATATGACGTCCGTTTTTCAAACCATTGGTACCGTTGGAATCAGCACATCGAGAGCTTCATAATAGTCAACTCCTTTTCCATTTCCACCAGGTCCCATTTTTCGGGCATTTTTTTACATGCCCCTTGTCACCTTGATTTGCATGCCACTTCGGTCGTTGCCTGTTTTTTACGTGTTTTATATCACCGGATTCAGTTTTCCATGCTCGTAATGATGCTTGAGACCATTTCTCACTCTCACCCCCAGATTTTTCGAGCATTTTTTACATGCCCCTCGTTGCCTCGATTTGTGTGCCACTTCGGTCGTCGCCCATTTTTGACGAGTTTTATATCACCGGATTCAGTTTTCCATGCTCGTGATGATGCTTGAGACCATTTCTCGCTCTCACCCCTAGATTTTTTGGGCATTTTTTACATGCCCCTCATCGCCTCGATTTACGTGCCACATTCACCGTTGCCCATTTTTTACGAGTTTTATATCATTAGATTCAATTTTCCGCACTCATGATGATGCTTGAGACCATTTCTTGCTCTCACCCCCATAATTTTCGAGCATTTTTTCAAAATACCACTCATCACCTCGGTTTGCGTGCCACATCGGTCGTTACCCTTTTTTATGATCTTTATGTCGCCGGATTCAGTTTTCCGTGCTCATGACGATGCTCGAGATTATTCCTCGCTCTCACCAATACCTTTTTGTTTAGTATAATTTTATCCCTTTATCGGGCCGAGCAATTCCTTTATGAAAAAGGCACTTAGGGAGTTTCTGTTAAGCTCTTTTCTGACTCCTAAAACAATGAAAATATCGCCGAGCAACCTTGCTTCCTTTCATTCTCACTAAAACTATTTGAAAGGGCGTCTAACTGGTATAAGTTTACCCCTTTTTCAGACCTTGTAGACTAATTATGAAAAAGGAATACTCTAGTCACATCGGCTAGAAGAGTTCTCCATTTGCATCATTTTATGCTTTTTCGGGGATTGGAGACTAACATACGAAAAAGAACACCAATGGAGTCTACTTACCACTTTCAGACTCTCTAAAATTGAAAGCAACCATGAGCAATCACTGCCTTGGGCTCGTATAAATCCATAGGATGGTACTCCACCACCAATGCAGAGTGTTCTTATCGTTTTCAGACTCCTTAAAAATGAAAGCACTAATGAGCATGAATAGTCCTGGGCTCGCATAAATCCACAGGACAATACCATTTCAGAGCACACTTTTATCCCTTCTTAGAGCTCATTAAAACTATGAAGAAGGGCTCAATGGTGCTTTTCGGTGCCACAACAGATCATGTCTACTCATATGGCAGCTTCCCCATTTTGGTCGCCTTTGTTCAGAGTATTCTGCAGTATGTCACCCTGAGAGTCTCCCAATAGCATCCATCAGCTTCTCCCTCTAGAGTCACTCCAGTCAACAATACATACCCTTGATAAGCTATCATCCTCACACCTAAAAGTCAGTTTCCCATGCTACCAGGTCAACCACCATGTCATCATGCTCTGAACAAAAGAAGTTTGAGTCCACCCACTCTATGACCCCAGTTATTCCCCATCCCCACAGTATGTCAGTCCTACCATCAATACTACCACACTTCAGTTGTACACCTCACGCTCCTACCAAGGAAACATCATTGCCTTGATAGTTGCTGGTCTCCTTCTGTCGACGCCAACCAAATCTATTCTAGAGGACAGACCTAGAGGTCCCTGTGCCTTGGATTCATCACCATTTGTGATGAGTTCCTACGGATCATTTCAAAAGGAGTCCTTAGTGCCTCTCCAAATGATTGTTTCTCACATGCTCGACTCCAACACCGTGATCGCATCGTTGAGACTTGTACAGGGTATTGGTCCTTCTAGTTATTTTTTGAATACCCTGGATATCAACGGACTCTACCACATTTGAGAGTCTAATTGAGGAAAACAACCAGTTACATTTTCCTGTGGATATTCGGGTTGCGCTTGGCGACAGTATTAAGATATACCCCAGTTTTATACTCCCTCAAGTATACAGTAACAAATATTCCTCAGAAGTTGACTCACAGTCATTGAGTCCCTACAGATGTTGGACACCTTCAGTTTCAGCAGTTCATCAACCCTTCTGATACCTTATTCAGAACGATTGTTGCTTTATTCCAATATATCAGTTATTGAGATCAGTCATGTCATGATCATGAGTACGTCCCAGCATTGTGTTCCCTCTGGACCATTATGATGTACCAACATATTTTTATGTATTATTTAGGTCCCCCTTCTTGGGCCTAATTGTTATGTATATATCTTGATACGAGCATGGGTATGCCCGCCTCATCCATAATCAGAGATTATTCCTCATTCATTTTGAGGCCATGTGTTTTTTCAGTTTTTGTAGCTTCCAAGGGGCCATTGTTTCAGTCTCCAATCAGTCTCTTCTCTTCTCCACAGCCCAGGAAAAAGGACAATAAGAACTATGATGTCTATCGGCCATACGATGAGCTCCTTCCCTCACACATCAGGAGGCAATCTGTTAACACCCAAAAAGTTCTCACTAGCTCATTCCCTTATTCACATGACCCATTTGTCCACTTTTCCACCATTTGAGCCCCTAAATCCATCAAAAGGTCACCAAAAAGACCATAATACCCCTTTTTCCCCTCAAAATATGTATTTTTTCCTCAAAAACACAAAAAACCCTAAAAAACGATCCAAAATTCCCCAAAAATATTAAAAGGGAATAAAAATATTCAAAATATTCAAAAAAGGAAAAAGAGGGAAAAAGAGACCTAAACCATGTTGGTTAATACCATTGGTTTCCTCAAAACCATAATAGTATTCCCCATCACCAAAAACTATAAAAAGGCGATAAGAGCTCCTCATTATTCATCCACATTTCATCCTATTCGTATGCTGCCAAATTCCCTTTGAGAGCCATTGCCTCCCATTTTGAGTTTGAAGAACCCCATTGAAGCATTGGAGAAGAAGAGACCATTAGACATTGGAGCTTCTCAACCTTGGAGTTGCTCAACACCCACCATCCTCACCATTTGAGGTAATACAAAAACAAATTCTTTTGAATCTCTTGTCTTATTTGCTTATTGTTATCAATCTAGTTCTTTATTTCCATTACATATGTTAATGTTAGATTAAATTAAGTTTATTGTTATTTGTTTTTCATTCGAGACTGCTATTACAAGTTAATAGGTGCATCCTTGCACATGCTTGGTTGAAAAACCAAGCAACAACAAGTCCACTAGCACCATTCTTCATTGTTGCTCACACTGAGCTCTCTAGAATAGTTACATGTCCCCATGCATCCTTGCGATGCCTTCAAGGCTTCTTACTTCCTGCAATAACCAAGGTTTCCAACAAAGAAACAATAGTGTATCAGCTTGGTTGTTATAAGACTTGTACATGAAATATTTCATTATCAGAATAAGAAACAGATGACAATTGAATACTTATTTGTATTGGACATTTCCTCTCTAGTCCATAGGGTCCTGCTTTACTTTACAAGCCTTGGCATCACCTATGGAATTGGATGTTGGCTCACACACAGGCCACTCCACGCCATCCAAATAGTCAATGCCCATCCAGTACACTGACTGGGCTATCAGGCATTGATGGTGCCAAACCAGTCCCATACCTAGTTTTCCCTCTCCATTTCCAAGACAGCACATCTGTCTGGGTCAGAGGTTAGTGGAAGGAAACTACACCATGACCATTTCTAGGTCAAGGCTCTACTACGGAGCCATAGAAATGCATCATCCTTTCACACATACAACAAAACTTCATACTATTGATGTAATTGTAACTTCGGAATGTATTTCACCTATGTATATTGCATTCCTATAGAGATGTTATTATTCCTCTATACGGAAGTGTTTGTATTCCTATAGAGATGTTATTATTCCTCTATGCGGAAGTGTCGTCATTTATATTGTAAGTGTCGTAACTTATACTTGATGGGTTATTAGACCACCTTGATGGGGTCGGCCCTATATGAGTCATGTGGGTAAAAGGGTTATTAGACCACCCTATTGGGGGTCGGCCCTGTCAGCATTATGTTATGTGGTTAAGTTAAGGCCGACCTAGTAAAGGTTATTAGGCAAGTCAAGTCAAGTATAAATAGAGTGCGGGAGGCACTCTATTTGATCATTCTATTATTCACTCACACACTCATTGGAGAGTGGCGCACATGTGAGGAAGTAGGAGTAGATGCTAGGACAAGACTATCTCTTATGCTTGGGTTGTATCATTTCTCTATCTATCTCTGAGGAAGTTGCGGGGTTTTTCACCTTCTTGGTTTTCCCCGGTGAAACTCTGTGTCTCTTGTGTGCTTGCATTATTATTTCCATGATTGATATGCTGTAAATATGCTATACATGTTGTTCTCTCAGTTAAGATCCTAGATCATATTGAATTAAATTCTGAAAACTAACATGGTATCAGAGCTAGCCTGAAAGAAGGCATGGTATGGCATTTATGACACTTGTTGCACTTGTGAAGCTAGGGCTTGATATAGCAAAAACTAGTCATTCTATCACTTTCACTATAAATTCATTTTGGCAAAGTTTCAGGATCTGAAAATATTACAGGTCGAAGATAAGATCCCCATGTACCTTGTGTCCAAAGAAGAGGCTCTAATTCGTTGTGCTTTCAGATTTATGATTTGTACAATATAGGGTTTCTGCATCTTCTAGATCCCAGTCATAAACAGGTGACCTAGGAAACAAGGTCACAACTTGGGCTAGGAAGCTCCAAATGAAATTTCGTAAAATGTGGCAAGTAGGGCACGGACTGTACTTTCACAGATCCAATTCTCAAAGGCCGAAATTGAACCAATGACACGTGTCACTCTGTACAAGTTCTCTCTCTTGTTTTATCCCATAAATAGGTCACGTTGCGACACTTGGCATAACTCTCTCTTAGGGTATCCATTTGAGGTCAGACCTATGGGGTTAGAAAGTTAACAGGTCACGCTACCACAGGAAGACGTTTCATACCCTGTAGATTCAAAATTTCTAAGTTACACAAGAAACAATCAAGTGCATATTTATGTCAAAGCAAAATTGGATTTTGAGCACCTTCATTCATGAGTACGGGAATTTAGGGTTTCAGAGAAAGTTGGAATTTTTGTAATTGGAGACCACGACTGGATGATCCTCATCAAAATTGAAATTTAGAGAACATGGTCGAATTTATTGGTTGGGCGGAAGGTCAAGCTTGATCAAACCCTAGTTCAGGACTTTGATCGGAAAGGTAAAATATTAGGGCTTCTACAAAAATGGGAATTTTTGAAATCTGTGACCATAGCTAGAAGCTCCTTGGAAAAATCGAATTTTAGAGCTTTGGATCAAACTATTTGGTTGGGTGAAGCTCCGGGAAACTCGAACCCTAATTCAGGGTCCTCCCTAGTGAATCTTGAAAAGCAAATTTGAGGGGTGAAACTTTGCAGTTTTCAAATTCTGAGTATACCAGGTTGATCAGCTCATCAAGGCACATCTCCCTATCCTTTCAGAAGTTTGAAATTCAAAGTTTGAATTTTTTGGGTTTTTCCTGACAAACCCTAATCCAACTCCAGATCTAGTTTCTACAAATCAAGTGGATTGGGTTAATCCTAGAAGAGAATGGATTGGTCACCTGCATAAGTGAAGAAGTTCCAGTTTCAGAGGGAGATGAGGCTAAGTCCTTACATAATAAGATTACAAGCAAACTCGATAGGCATGACTTACGGGAAAGCTGTTCATGGTTAAGTTTATGATATGTTTGTCTTCATTAAGATTAGTACAATCTTAATTAATAAAAATATGAATGCATGATAGAAGATATTCATTGATTAGGGTTTTGACACTTATGATTGTACAATTGCATTGTGGTGTTGTATGAGGTTCATGTTGTCCGCTAACATGAAAGGTACATCAAGAAAGACAAATTAATCATGTTCTAGTTCAAGAACATATGACCATGGTGACATGAAGACAAAGACTCATCGACAGTTATGGATCACATAGAAGCTCTACTTACGAGGTATGTATAATTTGGTTCCACAAAGGTTAACTTATGAGATATGCAGGTCACTAGCACAAGTCATTTAAGAGAACAAGAAGACATTATGTGGGTATGTTAGACATAACCAGCTAACATATTAATCCAGGTATGTTTTTCCTATATCAAGTTAGAATCCTACCTTGTGATAGGATCTCTTATATAAGTATACTTGGTATGATTGATAATGATTATTCATGAAGTTATAGGTTTGAGTAATCATGGGCTTAGGCATATTATGCTTCTTACTTTGATTGATGATATGACTAACCAGAAAAGTCCTATGGTCAAATAGGAATATGCATGAGTAAAATAATTGTGATAAATTATTTGTGTATGAAATGATCTTGACCATACATGTTTAAGATTACTTAGAATCATAATGTTTTGGATAGTATTAAGACTATACTAATGAATGTATGTATGAGACCTCGAGGATAACACAATGATGATACTAGTAAGTATGCATAGTGATCGAGGATGGATATAAGTTCAAAGATAGGTAATCTAGGAAGCAAAGATCAAGAGCGAGCACACTCCAGTAGTTCCTGCAAGGAAGAAAATATTGAGAGGGATTTCACCCTACAACCGAACAAATATAAGTATTTGAATTGTCATTTCTTATTTGTTTGTTTAAATAATATTGTTCAATGACGTATATGCTTATGTTTCTAGACTTAGGGTGTGTATTATGCATATTAGAATAACTGCATTAATAAACAGTATACTACTAATATGCATGTGATGGGTAAGTGGCCTATGGCACTGTACAACATTCCATTGCTACTTATCTAGAGTGAAACCTCTTTGCTAACATGTTGGGAGTAGTGCAAACTCTTAACAATGTTCTGGTAGAGATTGGAAGGCATCTAGAAAGTTATGGGATATGGACAAATGTTGTATTGAAGCACTGGATAAAATAATTGCATGACTGTATGACATATTTCTTTATATGTAAGAATTTGTTCTGAAAACTATGAGATGTTTCTAATCATGCAATTTAACTTGTTTTGTAGGAAAGATCGTATACCATCACCTACAAAAGAAGGACTACAACATTTGTTCCAGCAACAAAGCTATCTATTGAAGATATTGAAGTTCCCAAGATCCAGGATGAGGTAATGGAAGAATACCATGATCCATCGATCATGAAGAATAATGTTTGGGATGTGGTCCCAACATGAGAAGAGAAGTCTGTTGTGACTTCCAAGTTGATCTATAAGATCAAGCATGCTGCAGATGGCAGCATAGAGAAATACAAAGCGAGGTTTGTGGCTCATGGCTTCTCCCAAAAAGAGGGGATAGACTATGAAGAGACTTTTGCTCCTGTGTCCAGATACACTTCCACTAGATCAGTACTTGCTTTGGCTGCAGTGATGAAATGGAAGATACACCAGATGGATGGCAAGACAGCTTTCTTGAATGGTGTAGTCGAGGAGGAAGTGTATGTGGAGCAGCCACTTGGTTTTGAGACACATGATAGAGAGTCATATGTGTGCAGGTTGAGGAAATCCCTGTATGGCTTGAAGAAAGCTCCTAGGACTTGGTATGTTAGGATAGACAGCTTTCTATCCAGTTTGGGATTTACCAAGAGTAAAGCGGATTCCAACCTTTACTACAAGGTTGAGGAAGGAAATCCAGTGATACTACTTTTGTATGTGGATGACCTGTTTGTTACAAGAGAGGATAGACTGATTGCCGACACGAAGAGGAAGCTTGCTGCTGAGTTCGAGATGAAGGAATTAGGGATGATGCACTATTTTCTAGGCATGGAGGGGTGGCAGAGTGCAGATGGAATCTTCCTTGGACAAGGGAAGTATGCAGTAGAGATCCTGAAGAGGTTCAGGATGATGGCTTGCAAGGCCATGGCCACACCTATGACATCGAACCTGAAGCTTTTATGTGATGCTTCATTTGATCCGGTTGATGTTACTATGTATCGTCATATGATTGGGTCCTTGATGTACTTGACGAACACAAGACTAGACAGTTGCTTTGCGGTGAACACATTGATCTAGTTCCTAACGGATCCTAGAGGTGTTCACCTGGTTGCTGTAAAGCATGTTCTCAGGTACCTGAAGGGTACAATTGATTATGGGCTCAAGTATGATGTGAATCAAAAGTTTAACCTACAAGGTTATGTTGATTCAGATTGGGCAGGCAGTGCTGCAGATAGGAAGAGCACTTCTGGATGCTGCTTCAGTATGGGATCAGGTGTGATCTCTTGGTTTAGCAGGAAGCAGTCCTGTGTAGCACTGAGTATAGCCGAAGCAGAGTATGTTGTAGCTTGTTCGGCTAGTTGTGAGCCAGTATAGCTGTGTAAGCTGCTGTCTGATTTATTTGATCTCCCATTGGATGCTACTGGTATCTATTGTGACAAACAGATTTGTGTAAAGCTATCTGAGAACCCAATGTTCCATGACAAGTCGAAACACATTGAGATCAAATATCACTATATCAGGGATATGGTGCAGAGAGGAGCAATGAAGCTCCTGTATGTTGCGATGGATGAGCAGGTTGCGGATGTGTTGACGAAACCACTAGCCAGAGTGAAGTTTGAGTACTTCAGAGAGAGGCTTGGTGTTCTTCAGATTGATGACACTTCGAGGAAGAAGTGATGGAAAAATTTGCAGGAGCCATTCCAAGCATGGTGAGAGGAGGATCCTTCCCATGGCTGTGGATATAAGCACTGTGTGATGAGCATCAGGACGATGCTCCAATTACTGCTTTGTATGCTTCAGTTGGATTCTTTGTATGATTAGTTGGATCATGTATATTTGTATGCATCATATAGGATGCTGGATATGATCAATTGGATCATGTATATGTATATGCATCATGTTGGATGCTGGATATGATCAGTTGGATCATGTATATTTCTATGCATCATGTATGATGCTGGATATGATCATTTGGATCATGTATATGTATATGCATCATGTTGTATGTTGGATATGATCAGTTGGATCATGTATTTGTGTATGCATCAGTTGGATCATGTATATTTGTATGCATCATGTAGGATGTTGGATATGATCAGTTGGATCATGTATATGTATATGCATCATGTTGGATGTTGGATATGATCAGATGGATCATGTATTTGTATATGTATCAGGTGGATACATTGTATGATCAGTTCGATCATGTATGATGATATGTATCAGGTAGATACATTGTATGATCATGTAGATCATGTATGATGATATGTATCAGGTAGATACATTGTATGACCATGTATGATGATATGTATCAAGTAGATACATTGTATGATCAGGTAGATCATGTATGATGATATGTATCAAGTAGATACATTGTATGATCAGGTAGATCATGTATGATGATATGCATCAGGTAGATACTTGGTATGCATCAGGTGGATGCACTGTATGATCAGGATGATCATGGATGATGAGCTTTAGGATGTTGCTCTAGATGATATGTATCAATATGATCATGTGATGATGTACATTAGGATTATGTATGGTGAGTATCAGGTTGATACTCTGTAGCCATGGACAGGTTGTGTAGATGAGCATATAAGTAGACCTGGGAGATCCGATAGGTTGGAATGTGTGCCCGTAATTAGTCCTGGGATTCTCTTTCGAGGCATTGGTCTGGGAGGACATATAAGTAGACCTGGGAGATCCGATAGGTTGGGCTGTGTGCCCGTAATAAGTCCTGGGATGCTCTTTCGAGGCATTGTCCTATGGCATATAAGTAGACCTGGGAGATCCGATAGGTTGGGCTGTGTGCCCATAATAAGTCCTAGGATTCTCTTTCAAGGCATTTTCATGACCACATATAAGTAGGCCTGGGAGATCCGATAGGTTGGGCGGTGTGCCCGTAATAAGTCCTGGGATTCTCTTTCGAGGCATTGTGGTGACCACATGTAAGTAGACCTAGAAGATCCAATAGGTTGGGCTGTGTGCCCGTAATAAGTCCTGGGATGCTCTTTCGAGCCATTGTGGTGGGGGTCACATACAAGTAGACCTGGGAGATCTTTCCGGTCATGCTTCAGCACATAAATGGTCTTGGGATACTCTTTCGAGGCATTGTGACACATGTAATAAGTCCTGAGGATTCCATAGTATGACCAATGATGATGAAGACCTGCAAGTTGTGGGTCTACATCCAGCAAGAAAAAGGGTTGGCTCTGTAGAACCTCCTATGATGAGTAGTTCATAGATTGATTGAGATAGTAGTAGTAGTGACGATGACGATGATTCGATGTCGATGATCCAGTGACGATGATCCAGAGAAAAAGACTTGTGCTAGAAGACTTGTGTAGAGAAATACCTTCCTAGTTAAGAGGGAGTGTTGATGTAATTGTAACTTCATAATGTATTTCACCTATGTATATTGTATTCCTATACAGATGTTATTATTCCTCTATACGGAAGTGTTTTTATTCCTATAGAGATGTTATTATTCCTCTATACGGAAGTGTTTGTATTCCTATAGAGATGTTATTATTCCTCTATACGGAAGTGTCGTCATTTATACTGTAAGTGTCGTAACTTATTCTTGATGGGTTATTAGACCACCTTGATGGGGTTGGCCCTATATGAGTCATGTGGGTAAAAAGGTTATTAGACCACCCTATTGGGGGTCGTCCCTGCCAGCACTATGTTATGTGGTTAAGTTAAGGCCGACCTAGTAAAGGTTATTAGGCAAGTCAAGTCAAGTATAAATAGAGTGCAGGAGGAACTCTATTTGATCATTCTATTATTCACTCACACACTCATTGGGGAGTGGCACACATGTGAGGAAGTAGGAGTAGCTGCTAGGAGAAGACTATCTCTTATGCTTGGGTTGTATCATTGCTCTATCTATCTCTGAGGAAGTTGCAGGGTTTTTCACCTTCTTGGTTTTCCCCGGTGAAACTCTGTGTCTCTTGTGTGCTTGCATTATTGCGTCCATGATTGATATGTCGTAGATATGTTGTACATGTTGTTCTCTCAGTTAAGATCCTAGATCAGATTGAAGTAAATTCTGAAAAACTAACACATACACATAACAACCCTTCATACACATAGAATCCCTTCCCCACAACCCCTTGTAACACCCTCTTCACTTTGCTTCCTTAGTGTGCAACACCAAATTGTATCTATTCAAGCTAACAACACAAGAGGGGTAAGCAGGCTCATTAGTACTATTGTTCTAAAATTGTAAACATATTTCATTCATTCACTATAAGATATCGAAACACCAGGAATGCATCCATTCCCTCAGGGTGTAATCAATATTGGTAACCCTAACATAAATCAACACCAGAAAGGTGTGCACCCCTCCTTGATGTAATCCATGTAGGCCCTAATCATGCTCAAGCAGCCTTAAATAAGAACAATAATAATAATCATAAGAACAAAATGAAACAAGCTATGCATATTAACACTATTAATTAGACATGTATATTTTCAGCTAGGATTTGTAGAACACTTATCCACTTGTAGATGTATCTTTCCTTCATTTGTGAGGAATGGGGGCTCCCTTCTCTGAGCTGACAGTCCCTCGCTTTGCCACCTCATTCCTTTTTATGTTCCATAACCCACATATACGTTACTGGCATAATCTTTACCATCTCACTCATATTGTTTACCAATCATGTAGTGCAGATGAGGAACCCTCATGCCATTTGGCTCTTGCAAGTGGATCCACTTTTCTCATTAGGGTTTTGGATTTCCACCTATAGCTTTCGCTCTTACACAAATCTCAAACACCCAAATAATCAATGGCATTTAACAATAAAATTTAAATCTGATTGTCTCATAACCCATCAATGACATTATTAATTAAATTCAAACACAAATTTACAATTTTGTCTCCTACAGAATTTGATTTACAGCCATGAAATTATTCCCATAAACTTAAATCAGAGGGTTTCAAATCTGAAATGGACAATATGTGTTGTTCATAGATTTAATCCTACAACCATGAGACCCTTCTCATGAGGTTTGGTTCTTACACGGGGTATATTCCATCCTTCAATACAGTCTTACCCATGTGGCCATGCCCAAGACATTTATGCTTGAGATCTGAACTTCAATTAGCCAAACACTTTGTAATTTCTTCATGCACATAATATTTTCATCGCTACCAGAGTCATTGAAGTAATTTTCAGAATTATAACATTCAATAACTCAAGCACTTTCAGTTATTAGCATTTCAATTGCAATGAAATATATATATATATATATATATATATATATATATAGAGAGAGAGAGAGAGAGAGAGAGAGAGATTTTACATACATCATTGTCACGATGAAATTGTGAGATACTATCACACCATTTATGCAAATTTCAATAAAAAAATTCAACACACATTACTTCCCAGCCATTTGTTTTATGCAGCTCCGTCCTTCCTCAGAGCATTATGGCAACCCATTAAACATGACTATCTTCTTCATGCACTCACTCTCCTGCATTTATAGAAGCTCATAAAATGATCTCAAAATGATTATAAATTCCTCATTTCAGCTACTACTTAATGGAAATCCAACATGCACCATAACCATGCATTCATGTAATGCAACACAACATGTGCACCTACACACATGCATGCACATTTGCAACATTTACATTGTCTTTCAATGTGCAGTCACTCAATGGAATAACAATCTACAAAATAAGTTAATGCACATTGATCCATGCACACTATGCTATCATGTCATGCATTCTACTATTCAACACATATGGCCCTAACCATGGCCATCTCACCTAGTCTGCACTACTCTAACACTGCCATAACAGGACTATAAGTCCCTACTTTCCCTAGGTATTAAACTTTTAACCAACATACACATGGCATGATATATTTTATATGAATGCATTCTAAATTGTTAAACAATTACATTGTGTGAGGATCCTTGTCCCCATCACCCATACCTCACCATACCATGGTGGTATGGAATTCACACAATTCATTCAACCATACCTGCATACCATTCTATGATTACAAAATATGGTTCAAAATATTCTTACCCAATCCCCTTTCAACACTTTCACCATTTGCATAAATTAAACATACCTGCAGGGTTCCCATTAACATTCTTGATGTTACCTGATCATCTTGGCTTCTTACCAAGGACTACACAGTCCTTCCACCAATCCTCATGATCACAAATCTACTGCACCAACCTTTCTTCATAAGGTTGTTGAGTCACATGCAACAGTACCATCAACATCTTCAACCATGTTTCAATTACAACAATTTTCGTTAGTGGTTCATTGCATATGTAAACTTCACTAGCTTCACCAAAATGCAATATCATGTAAATGCACTTGTCAATAGCTAGCAGTAAGTACACTAGTACATATTTACTTCATGCATCTAATCTCTTGCATTCTCAACATTCCTATGCCATAAATTTCTATATAGAAAGCTCACAAAATAGAAATACAAGAGCAAGATAGATGTTAATGAATTTTCCTTCCAATTCCTCATCATAGCATGGAATTCTTCTTCCATGTCATAGCTGGTTCACTTCTATGTCCTTTCCATCCTTCTGTAGCTTCTCTTGAGCACTATAACATCTTCATTGCACCCGGTTTATATGCATGAAATGCATGCTTTGGCCCCAAAGAATCCCCAGTGTTGTAACTGAAGCTATGATACAACTTTGTCATGTCCCCAGTCACCTCGGTGCCCTCTAGAGGTAATGGGAGAGCACCCTTGAGTCAATTGATAATATTTTTGTTCTTCTTAGCAAGCAATTGAAAGGCTTAACAAATATAAACCCACAATCATCATCGATCCACAATCCACAGTTTCGCAATGACCTCTGATCCGCAATCGAAAATCGAAAGTTGGATTGCCAAAATAATCCTTCCGCAAAAAATGCCTTCTCGACTTCCGCAATCCTTAATGCAGAAGTCAGAATTCAAAATTCAAATCACTGCCCTGGAAAATTTCCCTTCCGCCATCCCGCAATCTGCAATCCGCATGTGGGATTCGAAAATGCGGAAGCCCAATTATGCAGCTTCGAAGAATCCCCTTTCTAATTTCTGCAATCCACAGTTCCTCCTTGCGGAACTCAGAAATCAGAACACCAATCCCACCAATCCGGGAAAACACCCTCCGCAATCCACAATCCGCAACCCACCTGCAGATGCATAAATTTGGAAACCAAATGCGTCAACCCCATGGAATTTGACCTCTCGCAACCCGCAATCCACAACCTGCTTGTGGATGCGGAAATGCAGAAATCCATATTTCGCATCCCAAGGAAACTTACGTCCCGCAATCCGCAATCTGCAAGCCGCTTGTGGATGCAGAAATGTAGAAACCAAATGTGCCAAACCCATGGAATCCGACCTCCCACAACCCACAATCTGCAGCCTGCTTGCTGATGTAGAAATGCATAAATCAATATTTCAAATCCCGGGGAAAATTACCTCTTGCAATCCACAATCTGCAACCCGCTTACGGATGCAGAAATGCAAAAATCCAACCACCCCGCTCCAAATATCGGTCTCCGACCTCCGCAATCCACAATCCACATTGCGGATGTGCAAAGGTTGGGACAAAGAACCCTTGTACCAGCCACTTCACCTACAAACTTCATAGGGTGATAACTACTCCATCCTTGGTCCAAACTGGACAAGGTCGGTACCGTTGGAAATCTCTTTGGGATATATATCCATTGGTATGCTTCCCTACCCAATTTGATTCCTCTAACCTTGTCCTTTTTCCAATTGAAATATGGTCTATAAATCCATTAATGGACCTTTTGACCTTCTGCAAGGATTTGCTCCACTTCTGCCAAGTCTACTCTCCTTCATCTGATCCACAGGGTGTCCATTCTTTATCCAAATCCTGGATAAGGTGGTCCTACACATTTACCAGACTTAGTCACAATTATTCCAAGGACAGTTCAAGGCATTATCAAAGGTAATCACAAATATCATAAGCATACTACATGAACACCAGAGATGAAACATGGGTGACACATCGATTGGATTTTATGCCCAGGCTTCTCCTAGGAAGAGTGAGGAGAGCATGCAAGACTTATCACTATTCCTCAAGCATAGCTACACATAAGTACCAAGTATAAATACAAGGATGCAGAGGTGCAAGGACATGATAAATGGCACAGGTAGGCAGATTCATGCATCAACAAACCAAGGGAAACTGTAAAATTATCCATCCTTACATCTAACATGTATCTAACATTCAGCATGGCATAACAACAACATATTTATAGACTTAACACAAGCATAGGCATGCATCCCTATTCATCAATGGATTATTTCCATAAGTAAATAGATGCGTGCATACACTTAACAACTATAACTAAACCTGCACCATTCACCCTCAATGATTCATGCATCCATCAATCATTAAAATGTACAACAGAATGAAGCATAAGACAAGGTCATTCAGCCCTAATAACCAGTTGGGTCCACTGTGCACTCAGACATAAACAAATACACATGCATGGATGAAAAGTAGGCATCATTCAAGGCACAAGAAACACTTATATTTTTCATTAATCCTCCAAGTGAACTGGCTATGGGATGCAAATTTCCAACCCAACCATAGATATGTGCCTAGCCTTTATTCTTTCAGCAATCAGAGATCACCCCCGAGCTAGGGCTACGTATCCACTAAGGAGAATCACACAGGATCACTCACAACATTGGTCCATAGTCACTTAGGGAATCCAACAAATAGTTATCTTGTCAAGCATATGGGGAAGGTAGGTAAAGGTTCTAACTCAATATGTTGTCTACAGAGCTATGGTAAACAATCTAAGACCTCTTGGTTCTTCCCACTTTGGTTTTCCTCTCCACATTGTTTGACTGAGCAGCGTGTTGTTGGTACAACAACCCCCCCTTTTAATTTTTGAAAAAATATTGGGGCCCCTCCTCTGCTTTAAAAAAAAAAAGGAAAAATCTACCAAAGGTCATCTAGGTATCATAAATCTTTCCCTTATTTTTTCCTTAAAAGGAATCTCAACTTGCCTTAAAATTTCTTTTGAGTTGTGTTTCTGCCTAAGTAAAACTCGGGATTTTTAGCTACAACGGAGGAAGCTTTGAGCTAATCTTGCCACCACGGTGGAAGAGTTAGTTCAAGCCTTCCGAAAAATGGAAATAAATGACTAAGTCAAGATCGCAGCGGAAAAGCTACCTTAAAGTCTCCGAAAGGGCGATACTTTTGATCAAGCGGGCCCGCGATGAAATGAATTCATCAAGTCTCTCCATAATGGTTGAAGCTTTCATCTAACTCTTTCGCAAGCACTAGAAGCACATCAACATTTTTTTCGCGGAAAGAATCATCTATCGTTTCCGCTTCGACGAGCGTTGGCACATAAATCGGAAGAACTCGACTAACTTTCCCGTGAAAGCGGGCGAACTCACATAAGTTTTCCATGACAGATGGCTCCTCCATGGAAGCATTCGAACAATTCTCCTGCAACGGCGGGAAAAACTCGACGTTTCTTTCCGCAGGAAGCGGAGGCCTTAACCTAACCATCCCAATTTTGACGGTCATATTTATTGAAGAGAGGTTCGATTTGACCCGGTCGTACGCAGCCTTAAGTCCCGTTTTAATGACATCGCAACCACCACATTAATGGTATGCATGTACCAAGTTGAATATATTGAGGTGAACCCCATTAGCATTTCGTTATTTTTCATCACTCGGAGTGTTTTCCGTTCCGTTTGAACCGCGAAGCACATCCATCGTCGTTTGAAGACGCGGATTCACAGACCCTTCAGAAAAACGCTGGTACCACGCCATCTCTTCTAGGTAAGTACATTCACAGGCCTGGTTATGATGTGTGCTCCTACTTAAAATGGTATGATCCGTTATTTCATTTCGTTCTTTTCTAGCCATGGCGTTTTTCGGAACAATTACGCCTATCGTCAACCCGCTATAGAATACCATCCTGCCAAGTCCTTCCTTCTTAGTCACATTTAAGTCCAGGACCTTTTGATTATTCAAGGTCATCCCATTATTACGGTGGGTCTCTTTTACCATCAACAACATTGGAGCTTGTTCTCCATAGTTTCGGACGACGTATTGCCCCCAACCTAAGAAGATTTTTGTCAGCAACTCTAAGCATGGAAAGAAAAAGCCTCAATGCTCTTGCATTTTAAAATAATTAGAAGAATGATTGCACCTTCCCATCACCCATTAGGGCCTATCTGCCCTTTCCCTGACCTAATCGTAGGCATCACTGCAGCTATAGAATTCATGCCTTTTGCACTTGCACCCCGGTCAGTGTTTTGTTTCTTAAAGACTAAAATGATTCTTAATATCAGTAGCAACCGCAAAGGTAACTAAATTAATGCTTTGACAAGATTATAAATTGGCATTTGAAGGAAACATTTTTTAGGAGTTTTGGTTGAAATGGAGGAATTATCAAAAGGACACTAGTTTGGGTTGTCAACATCATGTCATACATGCTTATTCATGTTTAAATTGTTGAGCAGGATTTTCAAAATGGCTAAAGGTGGCAAGAAAAAATTGAAGGAAGTCGACAAAAGCACAAGAATAGAAACAACATTCCAGGATACCAAGTGCACTACAGGTGTCCCTCCAGAGGTAAACTGGCGAGATGTCTACTACATGATAAGAGATCAGGACTTCCCTAATGCTCTTCTTGAGGAGGAATGTTTATATCAGAACATCCAGAACTCTTGTATATCCAAGGCAGCCACACGTCCAGAACTCTTCCCGTGCTCAGAAGTAATTGGATGGGTGTCGCAACATGTGAACACCGAGACAAGAGTCACAGCAGATAGCACGGGAAAGGCCTTTGCTTCGTTTCACCCATCTTATATCTCAACGACCTACAAATTACCCAAAGCAAAACAGCGGCTTGATGATGCATGGTTGGAAGGGGTCCACATGGATAATCTAGACATGGCAAGAAGGTTGTTAATCACAGACAAGCAAATCAGGAGAAAAGACAGTGAGTATGAGGTTCTGAATCTGAGGCCTCCTTTCAAACTGATTGCTCTCATGTTAAGTAGAATCTTCGGGAGACCCGATGGGACGATTTTTATGCTACAATGGGTCCCTATCATCCACTATGTATCCTTTAAAGTGACAATCTTCAACTGGGATGATATCATCTCAGACAGTCTGTCGTCAGCTATATCAATGGCATAAGAAGGGTTGGTGGAGAGGAAGGCAGAGTTTTATATGGATTCTTACCTAATAGATTGTATCGTGGCGATATGTCCCTTTCCCAATTTGGGATGCATGTGGAACTCAGTAGAAGGCTCGGTGCTCATTGCCTACAAAAGCTTCTGGGCCCAAAATTACAAGAGGGATTACAAGCTCATTTGCGAGGAGTTCACCATGCCCCTTTATCAATTGATATTTAATGAAGAACCCAACTGCCTGTCTGAGAACGCCATGGAAGCCTTGGAGAAGTATGGTGATGTACATAAGGATGTACGGAGGTTCCAAAACCCCGTATATTCTACCAAGATACGCTACGGATTATATAGTCCACAAGGAGATGGTAAGGCAAGTATTCATTGATGGAATGGGTAATACCATGTATAAGGCCAAGAAAGCTACTTTTCCACCCTTACCCTTCTATGTCGGGGCCTACACGTTTTTAGGAATTGCAACTGTGAAAGAATTTGTTGCAGAGTTGAGGAGCTTTCATTTTCGAGAAAGGATCTTTCACAGGAAAGATCAACAGGGTAAAATTGCACAACATTGCAAAGAACTCTCCACTCCCTATGACTATGTGTTAACACCCAAAAATTGCTCACTACCTCATCTCCCTCATTACATGACTCATTTGTCCATATTTCCTACCATATTTGCCTCCAAAAGGCCAAAAAAACATTAAAAAGCCTCCAAAAGGCCAAAAACCCCCTTTTTCCCCCAAAATAATGTAAAGTCCTCCAAAAATAGCAAAAAACCTCTAAAAAGGGAATAAAAAATACAAAAAATAGGGAAAAAAGGAAGCAAAAACCCTATACAGCTGACCTAAACCATATGGTGCCCAAAACCATGGGTCAGCACTCCACCACTAAGAACCTATAAATAGGTGATGGAGGCTCCCCATTTTTCATCCACAATCATCCCTATCCTCACTCTGCCAAAAATTCTCACGAAAACCTAGCTCTCACTTTGGAGCTACTTTCCACTTGAGAACCCCATTTGGCCCCATTTCCAAAACACTTTTGGAAGAAGGAGAAGGAACAACACTGGAGCTTGGAAGCAACCCTCTTGGACTGCTGCAAAGGCTCCACCAATCTCTACATCTGAGGTAATTTTTAATACAAAAAGAGAGATCTTCACCATCTTTTCATATTTTTTTATTTATGTTAATGCTCATGCTAGGTTAAATTTCATACTGTATTACTGCTTTTATTTATTGTTTATTGAACTGCTGCTAAGGAGTCCCTTCTCCTTAGTAGGTGCTCATTTGCACAAGCTAGGGTGAAAACCCTAGCTACAGTATGCCAAATTTTTTTATCCTCAGGAGGAAGCATATAGGGGGATCAGCAATATGATTGAGCTACAGATTTTCCAAACGAGCAAAGAAGGGGCCAGCTCGAGCTCTAATGTTGTGGGGAAAATAGGTTCACAGAGAGAAAACGATGTTGTAGAGACTGCCAAGTCTTTCTCGAAATAAGAACAAAGGCTTCTAGAACAAGCAAAGAAAATTGAAGAAGATAAACGCATAGAAGAAGAGAACTTGAGAATCCAAGCAGCTGAAGCTGAGGCAAAGAGGCAAGAGGAAGAAGAGAGAATTAGATTGGAAAGAATTGCGAAGCAAGAACAACATGATACATTAAGAAGGGAGCAGGAGGAAGAGGCACGAAAGAAAGAGGAGGAAGAAAAGAAGTCCCAAGTGGATATTGATCCCAAAAGCCCAAACCTGCAAAATTTAGATATGGGTTGCCCCATAAGAGATTTCCCCATTGTCCCTTTTACACCCTACAAAGGAAGTATAGTTTCTAATTGGGAAAATTTCGCTTATAACAAGAAAAGGAAAACCATTGTCAAAGAGACAGGTTCCAAATTGAAAATACCTTTTCGGTCAGACATCATCACTACACACGAGACTATAGTCATGCAAAACACAGAAGAGGCTACTAAACTCCTAGCATCCATCTCCGTAGCCACGGTTATAGAAACTGCAGACATTGTTAACATACTAGGGGATAAATTGGGTGAAGAAAAGGAGAAAGCACGTTGGCTGCAGGAAGCTTTAGTCAAAGAGAAGAACTATACAAATTTGATGATCGAGAGGAATGATGCTCTCACATCTCAGAAGGAAGAGTTAAAATAAATTCTCTAACAACTGGAAGCTAACAGGAGGGCCCTGGCAATAGAAGTAAGGATGTTAGAGGAAGAAAAGGGAGAGCTTGAAGGAAAAAATTTGAGGCTTGAATCAGAGAAGTTTGATAACATTCATAACATTCAAGAGATTGTTGACCTGAAAGAGCACATTGAAAAGTTACAAGAAGGCAACGAATTGTTAGAACAATAGTTAAAGCTGGCAAACAGCAAAATGCCAGACATTAGCCCCTTCCACGAGCAAGCCTGTGAAATATTAATAGAAACCTATGGCATACAAGAACTCTATCAGAGGACATATACAATCTAAAGGCAATAATGGCTCAAGTTAAGTAGATAGGGCATTGGCAGCCAGTCAAGTTCCCACATCAGAAAATGGCCCAGCTGTTGCAGTAGTGATGGAAGAAGTCCTAGCAGTCCCAGAAACGCCTAAGTCACCCAAAGCGCCAGCTCAAGGATAGCTTGCCTTCATCAACGTGTCTCTTGAGTTGATAGTTTATGCATATACCTTTGTAATATTAAAATGACTTGTGCTCCCATTTTTTGCAAAGTTATTTTAGATATTCCTATTTTTGTAATGTCAACACTACAAGACAAATTATAGGAATAGAAACAATTAGGGTATAGGTGGCAACTCTTGGCCCATTTTGTAAATCTATATAAATCTGATTAGAAGAAAGTAGAAAGGACTTTTGTCAGGTTAAAGGTTTTCTGTCTTGTAAAGGAACTATTTCTGCTACATCAATAAGAAAAATCGTTTTGGCCTGTAGAAGCTGGCACAGCATTTTGCTTGGAGTCTTGTTGATTAACTGCTGAACTATTTCTGCATTTTCATACATTTCCGATGAGATCTTTCCTGGCTCTTATGAATTAATTCTTTGTTGTGAATGGTTTCATGTTCTTTGCAAAATTTCTATGTTAAATGGGTAATTGAATGCTTATATTTATCTGAGCTATCTTGGATAACCTTTATTTCTGTTGTAAATGCTCCTTTCAATTTAACAGTTATCCGTGGAATTATTGGGTGTGTTTTCCAGTTTGTTACTCATTCTTTAAATTTGCTCCTTATAAGGATAGGATATTTTAGATTAAATTAGATTAGCATAGATTTTCTTCCCACATGCATTTAATTTAGGTCACGTGCATATCATATTAAAATACAAAATACATAACTAGTGGATTGGGCCACAACTTGTAAAACAAACAAATCTTTAAAACCCACGGTAGCCGGAACCATTAACTGGACGGATTCCCCACACCAAACGGTGAGTGATCTAGTTGGAATCGCTTACTATGGAGAATCCCTTGCTGATTGATGCAGCGATATCTGAGGCATCAACAGTTGTTGGCACTAGAAGGAGGGAAACCAGTGCATGGCTAGCAGAAGAGATTCTTTTGTTGGTAAAAATTCCACTGAAAACCCATCTGAAATAGTCATCCCAGAATTTCCAGATCTGGAATCAAGAAATCAAGAAGATCCTAACGATGAAACAAAACAATCAGAAATAGTGTATGTTGTCCCTTTTGAAGAAGTAAATCAATTCAGGAGACATACTAGCTCGTACGTGAGAAGTCTTGGAGGACTAACCACAGTTCCTCTGTTACCCAGAACCAGAGCTCCTCGAAAAAATCCTCAATGTACAAGGGATTCCATTCTTGTTCAAAGCCTAGAGGAATTATTAGATTTATCTCTAGAAGAAATCACCGAACCTTTTGACGAAATTAGACCGGAGACCCCTACAGACCCAGAGCAGCATGCTCCAAGGGATACTCCTCTTAACTCACCATCACATTCACCACCACACTCTCCCTCGAGAATCATGGCCGTACCCACATGGAGAGCCAGACGAGCATTAAATGTAGTCGGACCATTCCATGATTTTCCTAAAAACCCAGAAAAGGTTTTTCCTAAGTATGACCCTAGCAAAGGAATTTCTGCTGAAGATCACCTTAAATTTTTTTATCTATCTCTAAACCTTTTAAATGTGGAGCACGAGGACGTGGTCTGTCGTCTTTTTCCTTATACTTTTGAACCCAAAGTATTTTCCTGGTATTTTAGTTTGCAAGCCGGTTCAATAATAGGTTGGGAAGATTTTGAGAAATGCTTTCCTAAAAAATATGGCAATCCGAAGACTATAGCTACTCTCATGAAAGAATTATTGTCTATGAGAATGGAAAAGAATGAGAAATTTCAAGAGTTTAACCAAAGATTCACAACGTTGTTAAATAATTTCAGTGATGCAACAAAGCCCATTGAGGAATCATTAGTAGAATATACAACAATGCTTAAATCCCCACTTGCAATGTTCGTCAGGAGAACAAAAAAACCAACCCTGAGAGAAAATTTTGAAGAAGCCAAGAAGGTAGAAGAAGAACATGACAGCATCGCGAAACATGCTCTAGATATTGAGGTTAAGCCAGTAGCTGCTAAGAAACCTTTTTTGTTAACCAGAGATAAAGAAGAACCCGCAACAGATTTAGAAAATGTCATCAAAATGATGCAGAAAGTCTCCAATAAGATTGTAGATCTAGAAAAGGATAAAGCAACAAGTTCTTCAAGGCCACCTTTCAAACCTTTCTACAAAAAGAAGGAAGAAAATGGACATCCAACCCCACCAGTAAACAATTCTGCTGTACTAAATATGAATGAAATAGGCATGGACCACTTCTACACTTTTCACCAAGAACAACACTCAGAAAAAAGCTGTCCACAATGGATCAACTCAATGAGATTAGTAATGAACCAAATGTTAGATGCACAAATGCCCAAGCAAATGATTCCCCAGCAAGAACAAATTCTGTACAATGAAGAACCAGCTCTCGACTCTACGATGATCCTTTGGGATTGGACTCCTGCCCAAGAACTGTCTTGTGAAGAGCTCGCAGACGAAGCATAGACATCATCTGTTAACATCACTACCAGGAGTAAAGGCCCAGTGATTGAACCAGCAATAGAATCACCCATGGCAAGGTCTAACCAAATACCAAGGCGGCACATAACTGTCATTCCTCCCCAACCCAAGACGAGCCCGGTGGTTTCTCCTACGATAACTAAAGAACCAAACTCAGAAAAAACTAAATAGCCACCAGCTCCTTTAAACAAAACAGAGAATCAATCAAAGATTTCAAAGGGATGTGACATGAGCTATGATATAATCGAAGATATTAAGAAAACGAAAGCAAATGTTTCCATTTTTTATATGTGTATCTTACCGCATAAAAGGAAGAAATTCATGGAAGCCTTAGATCCGCAAACAACTGGCCCAGTAGAAAACACTGAGGAGAACCCATAAATTAATGAAGCAAGTATCGGCAGAAAATTGAAATCTCAAACTCTTCCTTTTCTCTTAACTTTTGATATTTTTAATCACAATGTGCTAATTGTTTGGTAGACTCAGGTGCTAGTTCAAATGTCATGCCATTGTCAATTTGTAAAAAGACAAATGGACAACTGATCCCGTCACCATCTCAAATTATTCAATTAGATAGGACCGCTGTCAAGGTTATTGGTGAACTAAAATATGTACTTATTAGGTTGTCATCCGATCCCAGAGTATGTCAATTTATTGATATAATGGTGGTCGATATCCCTGAGGCATATGGTCTAATTTTGAGTAGGGACTGGTCTGCAAAACTCAATGGATATTTTGCAACATATTGGTCTCATCTGTGGTTGCCCCATCAGAATCGCTAGAATCATATCAAGATATTAAGGGATCCACACATGAAACAAAATGTTACTCAGTTAGAAGGAAAAAATGAAGCTGTGGCCTTTTCCTCTTCAGTTTTAGGAAATTACTTCTTGGAAATTGAACCTGGGAACTACAAAGTAGAAGAAGTTAGCCATATTTCAAACAAATAGCCCATCTCCCTCAGTTTTCATGGGCTAATGATATTGATTGTAATATAGTAGACTTAGTCACTAATTTAGACAGAAATCATACTAACCTAGTTAAAGAAGACAATATCTTTTGGACTCTCTATTTTGAAGGCTCCAAAACTCAGGAAGGATCCGGAGCCGGTTGCATTTTAATTGATCCTGATAGGAATAAATATTTTTTATCATGTAGGTTTGAGTTTGAATGTACTAATAATACCGTAGAATACGAAGCTCTCATTCAGGGTTTGAAGAAAGCCATTGGTCTTAATGTTAAGTTTTTGAAAGTCTTTGGTGATTCTAAAATTGTTGTTAGGCAAATAAGAAATACGATTCATTGTCTTTCATCACATTTAAAAAGTTATCAAGCATAAATTTGGAATTTAATCTTGTGTTTTGATGCTTTTAACATCAATTCTGTCCCAAGATTACAAAACACTACAGCTGATCTATTAGCTACTTCCGCTTCCAGATTAGTATCCACTAATAATAAATGTTCCATTGAATTAATTTTCAGGCCTTCAGTTCCAGACAACATCACAAATTTCAGAGTATTTGACGACGACGATCTGATCATTAGTTTCTTAAACAATGAAGATGCTTCATCATAGAGGAAGAAGAGAATGACTCAAATCTACAAAATAAAGACACAGTGAAAGGCAACTTCATGCCCAAAGGAGTGAGAACGCTAGAGACCCTCTTCGATTTGCAAAACAAATTCAAGAGACTTGTGAATTCCAAAACCCACAGCTTGGCCCTGCAATACGAATTAATAAACTTGGGCATAGAAGTTGAACCAAGGTATGTAAATATGGGAAAATGTTGTATGCAGGAAGAGAGAAGTAGATTCATTAAACTTTTCCAGCAATATAAAGATGTGTTCGCTTGGACCTATGATGATCTGAAGACATATGACACCCACATCATTCAACATGTAATACCTATGAAGGAGGGAGTCAAACCTTTTCAGCAATAGCTAAGGAGGATGCACCCGACATTGGAGCCTCTAATACAGAAGGAATTAAAAAAATTGTTGGAGGCCAAGATTATTTTTAAAGTATGACACTCTGAATGGGTGCCTAATGTAGTCCCCGTACGGAAGAAATCAGGAGAAATAAGGTTGTGTGTAGATTTCTAGAACTTGAACAGAGCTTCTGATAAAGACAACTATCTGGTGCCCCCGATGGAACAGATATTGCAGATGGTATCAGGATCAGAACTCTTTTCCCTACTAGATGGTTTTTCTGGTTACAACCAAGTGCTAGTAGCAGAGGAAGACCCACTCAAAACCACTTTTCACACAAAGTGGGGAACTTTCACGTACCGGAGAATGCCTTTTGGCTTGATTAATGCAGGAGCTACTTTTCAGCGAGCCATGGACATTGCTTTCTGAGGACTAGGCGGTCAATGTGTAGTAGTATACTTGGATGATGTGACGGACTTTTCAAAGAAGCGAGAAGACCATGTTTCTCACCTAAAGCAAATCTTTGATCACTGTAGGAAGTACGGCATCTCTCTAAATCCTAAGAAAAGCGTTTTCGCTGTTCTCGAGGGAAAGCTTCTCGGTCATATCATTTCCAAGGAAGGAATCTCAATAGATCAAGAAAGGATTCAGGTAATCAATAATATTCCCATGCCCCATAGCAAGAAGTCTATGCAATCATTCATGGGCACCATAAATTTTGTCCGAAGGTTCGTGCCGAACTTCGCCCAGATCGTTAAACCTTTGCAACAAATGGTTAAGTAGAATGTACAATTTAAGTGGACAAATTTGGAGAAGGTTGCATTCAAAGAAATTAAAACTGCTATAGCCAAGGCACCCTCTTTAAGAAGTCCAGATTTTGATAGAGATTTTATAATGTATACATTCACTTCTGATGACTCTCTTGCAGCTGTGCTTACTCAGAAGACGGAATCAGGAGATGAATACCCAATTTCTTTTATCAGCACTGGTTTGCAAGGTGTTGAACTAAACTATCCCATGGTGGATAAACAAGCATATGCATTTTTCAAAGCAGTAAAGCAGTTCAGGCCGTATATTCTGAAAAATAGGACTAAATTCATAATCCCTCATCCCATTGTCAGGTCTCTTTTCGTCCAAAAGGAATTGGGAGAAAGGAGAGGGAATTGGGTCACTTCTCTCCAGGAGTAGGACTTAGAATTCAAGCTAGCTATCATCATTAAAGGTCAAGGCCTATGCAAGCTACTCACTCAAAGCCAAACTGATGAAGAGTTGGATTGGAGGAATGAAGCCGAGCTGAATGTGATAGACGTATGTCCAATTTTTATGGCCCCAGAGTCTTGGTACAGAGACCTAGTACATTACTTACAGTCAGGTTACTTACCAGAACATTGGAGCTCGAAGCAAAGGAGGGCCCTCCATCTTAAATCAGTGGCTTATTATATTATTGAAGGAGTACTCTTCAGGAATAATTATGATGGCATATATCTCAGGTGTTTAGAAAAGGAAGATGCTACTAACGTGGTCAAAGAACTACACGATGGACCTGCTAGAGGACATTATTCTGGGGACACTACAGCCCACAAAATCGTAAGGGCTGGTTATTACTGGCCTAGTCTCTTCAGGGATTCCCATGCCTATGTCAGAAATTGTGATGTATGCCAAAGAAGCACTGGAAAGCTACCTAAAGCATCAAGTCCCTTACAACCAGTTATCATCACTGAACCTTTTGAGCAATGGGGTATAGATATAATTGGAGAAATCAACCCTAACTCTTCGCTACAGCATCGGTACATTCTAACCGCTACAGATTATTTCACAAGATGGGTCGAAGCTATTCCCCTTCGGAAAGCTAACAAAGATACAGTCATCAACGTTTTGGAAGAAAACATCATAACCAGGTTTAGGGTTCCAATTTCTCTAGTTTTTTATAATGCACCTTATTTTTCGTCAATAAAGATTAATGAATTCACATACAAAAGAGGAATTAAGTTACATTGCTCAGCCAATTACTACCCTCAAGGAGATGGTTTAGCTGAATCAACCAATAAAAACCTCATCTGAATCCTAAAAAAGACCGTGGTCGAAAATCAAAGAAGCTGGCACACAACCCTCCCTCACACCCTTTGGGCAGACAGGATAACGCCCAAAAATGCCCTAGGAGCTTCCCCTTTCAACTTGGTCTATGGAAAAGAATCCATCCTCCCTCCGAATATATTACTACCATCCTTGAAGTTGGCCCAATCCTCCCAAGATTCTAGCAATCAAGCCCTATAGTCCAAGATTGATACCCTGTTGAAACTAGAAGAGTCATGGGAAAAGGCCAAGGAACGGTTTCATCATCATCAAGACATAGTCAAACGATGGTTAAAGAAAATCCGGGAAAAGAACTTTCAAAGTAGGAGACTTAGTCCTCAAATGGGACCACCAACACAAAGGTAAGGGAATGCACACAAAATTCCAGCACTAATGGCTTGGCCCTTATCAAATTTCTGAAAAAATTGGTCCATCAACTTATAAAATGAAAGACTTATAAGGAGAGGAACTGAACCTCCCTCTCAATGGCCTCGCCCTAAAAAAATAATTTGCATGATTTCTGAAAGGTTCTTGTACATAAATAAAGCTCTGCTTCTTTGTTTTGATTTGTCTCTTCTTTCCTTTTACTTTGGTTACCTTTGGTTTGCTAGTCAATTTGACCCATTTTCTCTTATTTTGCTTCGTTTGCCTTTCTGATTAAGTTTTTAGGTTCATTACTTGAAATAAAGCCAAACTCTAATTATGGTGTAGTTGAATGAAGAGGAGTCTAGAGAACTCAGAAGGATGGTCATAAGAATCCCATCAATAAAGATATGCATATTTGTAACTTCGTCTTCAATGATCAGTCTCCTAGAATGTAGTGATCCTCCTTCTTGTTGGTCAAAATAACCCCTGTCAAATAGCTCTGATTCTGTATTTCCTTTTGACTATCTTAGGGCCCATTCACTTTAACATCAGCGGCTGTCTCAAGAAGTTAAGTATGGCAAGACCCATGGAAAGGAAACATGTCTCACAGATACATGGTATTTAAATGATCCCATGCTACAAATAAAGCTAAAAGGCATATCTCAAAGAGTCTGGTTTCCAAAAATTCTCGCCTCAATTAAAGCATGGTCGAGAAATAAAAGTAAGCTAAAGAAAGCTGAAGGGAGCTCTCTAATAAATCATCCTAGCAAAATTTCTTCTCCATCCGTGAATCATGAAATCAAATCGTCTGTTCACACAAAAGGACATTTTGGATTGAAGAACTTATATCAAGACATTGAAAGCAAGAGAAACTTATCTCTGGAAGGCTCAAAACGGCAAAAAGTCAGAACTTAAAGAAACATGTAAAAGGATGTAAAAGCATGGGAATGAGGAACAAACGAATGTCCCTGTGAGATTTTGTCACGATCCTGTGGAGTCCTACACTATTTTACTTCTGAAAGACTATTTTCTTCTAAAAATTCCCACAATTCGGCCCTTAGAGAGTTTTAAAGAAAGTTGAATCAACGCTACATTTCCCTTTTATCACCATCACGATAAGAGTGATCAATGCATTCTTCGAAACTGAACTGCGGAGACATTTGGGTACACATGTAATCAACACTTTGAAAGTTTCTTGACTTCCAGATGAGTTTGCTTCAGAGATCTATGTTCACCAGCGAATCGCCATTTGTTGTTGGTACAACAACCCCCCCTTTTAATTTTTGAAAAAATATTGGGGCCCCTCCTCTGTTTTTAAAAAAAAAGGAAAAATCTACCTAAGGTCATCTAGGTATCATAAATCTTTCCCTTATTTTTTCCTTAAAAGGAATCTCAACTTGCCTTAAACTTTCTTTTGATTTGTGCTTTTGCATAAGTAAAACTCAAGATTTTTAGCCGCAACGGCGGAAGCTTTGAGCTAATCTTGCCGCCATGGCGGAAGAGTTAGTTCAAGCCTTCTAAAACCATGGAAATAAATGACTAAGTCAAGCCTGCGATGGAAAAGTTACCTTAAAGTCTCTGAAAGGGCGAAACTTTTGATTAAGCGGGCCCATGGCGGAACAAATTCATCAAGTCTCTCCGCAACGGCAGAACTTTCATCTAACTCTTCCACAAGATCCGGAAGCACATCAACATTTTTTTCATGGAAAGACTCATCTATTGTTTCCGTTTCAACAAGCGTTGGCACATAAATAGGAAGAACTCGGCTAACTCTCTCATGAAAGTGGGCGAACTCACGTAAGTTTGCCGTGGCAGACGGCTCCTCCACGGAAGCATTCAAACAATTCTCATGCAATGGTGGGAAAAACTTGACGTTTCTTTCTGCAAGAGGTAGAGGCCTTAACCTAACCGTCCCAATTTTGATGGTCATATTTATTGAAGAGAGGTTCAATTTGACCCGGCCATACGCAGCCTTAAGTCCCATTTTAATGACATTACAACCACCTCATTAATGGTCCGCACATACCAAGTTGAATATATTGGGGTGAACCCCATTAGCATTTCGTTATTTTTCGTCACCCAGAGTGTTTTGCATTCCATTTGAACCGCAAAGCACATCCATCATCGTTTCAAGACGCGGATTCACATACCCCTCGGAAAAATGCTGGTACCACGCCATATCTTCCAAGTAAGTACATTCACAGGCCCGGTTATGATGTGTGCTCCTACTTAAAATGGTATGATCCATCATTTCATTTCGTTCTTTTCTATCCATGGCGTTTTTCGGAATAATTATGCCTATCATCAACCTGCTATAAAATACCATCCTGCCAAGTCCTTCCTTCTTAGTCACAGTTAAGTCCAGGACCTTTTTATTATTCAAGGTCGCCCCGTTATTACAGTGGGTCTCTTTTACCATCAACAGCATTGGAGCTTGTTCTCCATAGTCTCGGACAACGTATTGCCCGCAACCTAAGAATCGTTTTGTCAGTAACTCTAAGCATGGACGGAAAAAGCCTCAAGGCTCTCTCATTTTAAAATAATTAGAAGAATGATTGCACCTACCCATCACCTATTAGGGCCTATCTACCCTTTCTCACACCTAATCGTAGGCCTCGCCGCAGCTATAGAATTCACGCCTTTCGCGCTTGGACCCCGGTCGGTGTTTTGTTTCTTAAAGACTAAAATGATTCTTAATCTGAGTAGCAACTGCAAAGGTAACTAAATTAATGCTTTCACAAGATTATAAACTAGTATTTGAAGGAAACATTTTTTAGGAGTTTTGGTTGAAATGGAGGAATTATCAAAAGGACACTAGTTTGGGTTGTCAACATCATGTCATACATGCTTATTCATGTTTAAATTGTTGAGCAGGATTTTCAAAATGGCTAAAGGTAGCAAGAGAAAATTGAAGGCAGTCAACGAAATTACAAGAATAGAAACAACGTTCCAGGATACCAAGTGCACTATAGGCGTCCCTCCAGAGGTAAACTAGGGAGATGTCTACCGCATGAAAAGAGATTAGGACTTCCCTGAGGCTCTTCTTGAGGAGGAATGTTTATATCAGAACATCCGGAACTTATGTATATCCAAGGCAGCCACACATCCATAACTCTTCCCGTGCTTAGAAGTAATTGGATGGGTGTTGCAACATGTGAACACCGAGACAAGCATCATAGCAGATAGCATGGGAAAGGCCTTTGCTTTATTTCACTTGTCTTATATCTCAACGACCTACAAATTACCAAAAGCACAACATCAGCTTGATGATGCATGGTTGGAATGGGTCCACATGGATAATCTAGACATGGCAAGAAGGTTGTTAATCACAGGCAAGCAAATGAGGAGAAAAGACAGTGAGGAGTATGAGGTTCAGAATTTGAGGCCTCCTTTCAGACTAACCACTCTCATGTTAAGCAGAATCTTCGGGAGACCCGATGGGACGATGTTTATGCTACAATGGGTCCCTATCATCCACTATGTAGCCCTCAAAGGGACAATCTTCAACTGGGCTGATATCATCTCAGACAGTCTGTTATCAGCTATAGCAATGGCACAAGAAAGGTTGGTGGAGAGGAAGGTAGAGTTTTATATGGCTTCTTACCTGATAGATTGTATCATGGTGAAATGTACCTTTCCCAATTTGGGATGCATGTGGAACTCGGCAAAAGGCTTGGTGTTCATTGCCTACAAAATATTTTGGGCCCAAAATTACAGGAGGGATTACAAGCTCATTTGCGAGGAGATCATCATGCCCCTTTATCAATTGATATTTAATGAAGAACCCAACTGCCTGTCTGAGAATGCCATGGAAGCCTTGGAGAAGTATGGTGATTTTTATTTTTCTCCAGAAGGTACCTACGTAAGGATGTACGGAGGTTCCAAAACCCTGTATATTCTACCAAGATATGCTACAAATTATATAGTCCACAAGGAGATGGTAAGGTAGGTATTCATTGATGGAATGGGTAATACCCTGTATAAGGCCAAGAAAGCTACTTTTCCACCCTTACCCTTCTATGTCGGGGCCTACAAGTTTTCAGGAATTGCAACTGTGAAACAATTTGTTGCAGAGTTGAGGAGCTTTCATTTTAGAGAAAGGATCTTTCACAGGAATGATCGAAAAGGAAAAATTGCACAACATTGCAAAGAACTCTCCACTCCCTGTGAATATGCTAACTTTTTTGATCCTCGGGAGCAAGCATATAGGGGGATCAGCAATATGACTGAGCTACAGATTTTCCAAACTGGAAAAGAAGGGGCCAGCTCGAGCTCTAATGTTGTTGGGGAAACAGGTTCACAGAGATAAAACGATGTTGTAGAGACTGCCAAGGCTTTCTCGAAAGAAGAACAAAGGCTTCTAGAACAAGCAAAGAAAATTGAAGAAGATAAATGCATAGAAGAAGAGAACTTGAGAATCCAAGTAGCCGAAGCTGAGGCAAAGAGGAAAGAGGAAGAAGAGAGAATTAGATTGGAAAGAATTGCTAAGCAAGAACAACATGATACATTAAGAAGGGAGCAGAAGGAAGAGGCACAAAAGAAAGAGGAGGAAGAAAAGAAGTCCCAAGAGGATATTGATCCCAAAATCCCAGACCTACAAATTTAGATATGGGTTCCCCCATAAGAGATTTCCCCATTGTCCCTTTTACACCCTACAAAGGCAGTACAGTTTCTAATTGGGAAAATTTCGCTTATAACAAGAAAAGGAAAACCATTGTCAAAGAGACAGGCTCCAAATTGAAAAGACCTTTTCAGTTCGACATCATCACTACACACGAGACTACGGTCATGCGAAACATAGAAGAGGTTGCTAAACTCCTGGCATCCATCTTCGTAGCCATGGTTACAACAACTGTAGACAATGTTAACATACTAGGGGATAAATTGGGTGAAGAAAAGGAGAAAGCATGTTGGCTACAGGAAGCTTTAGTCAAAGAGCAGAACTATACAAATTCTATGATCGAGAGGAATGATGCTCTCACATCTCAGAAGGAAGAGTTAAAAGAAATTCTCCAACAACTGGAAGCTAACAGGAGGGCCCTGGCAATACAAGTAAGGATGTTAGAGGAAGAAAAGGGAGAGCTTGAAGGAAAAAATATGAGGCTTGAATCAGAGAAGTTTGACAACATTCAAGAGATCGTCGACTTGAAAGAACACATTGAAAAGTTACAAGAAGGCAACGAATTGTTAGAACAACAGTTAAAGATGGCAAACAGCAAACTGGGAGACATTAGCCCCTTCCACGAGCAAGCCTGTGAAATACAAAGAGAAACCTATGGCATACAAGAACTTCTATCAGAGGAAATATACAAGATAAAGGAAATAATGGCTCAGGTTAAGGAAATCAATGTCGAAGCCACTCGGCTCAGGAAGAAGCACACATGCATCAGGGGAGAGATTAAAAAACACGTTGAATGGAGGGAAGGGAGGTCAGGGTTCCAGGCAAATATTCCCCTTAAGTATTTTGTTGAGTACAGGGAAGATATACGCACCCTAGATTATTCTAAGGATTGCAGAGTAAAGTTGACCACTGTGACCTCAGCTACTTATGAGCAGTGCAGGAATTTGTATTCCCAAGTAAGAGCCACACAGGAAAGTTGTCATATAGCCATGCCTCCAAATTTAGAAGAATTCCTGGATAAAGCACAACGTTTATCTAAGCTAAGTGAAGAACTCAAGGTAGAAAATGAATATGTGCAGAAGCTAGATGTCTTGACTTCAGAAGACCTGCACCAATTTATCAACGAAGTAGCTATTCATAAGCACCACCTAGAAGAAAGTCTCAGGGACACAATGGTAGAAATAACTGTTTTAGCAGAAGAACTCGCCAAGCAGAGAGTGTCCTTCAGATTAATGATTCCCTTGGTTGGAATGAATATAGTAAAAGAAACAAATCAGTGGGGAAATTATATTGCAGAAGTAGATAGGGCATTGGCAGCCAGTCAAGTTCCCACATCAGAAAGTGGCCCAGCTGTTGCAGTAGTTATGGAAGAAGTCCCAACAGTCCCAGAAATGCCTAAGTCGCCCAAAGCACCAGCTCAGGGATAGCTTGCCTTCATCAACGTGTCTCTTGAGTTGATAGTTTATGCATATACCTTTGTAATATTAAAATGACTTGTGCTCCCGTTTTTTGCAAAGTTATTTCAGATATTCCTATTTTTGTAATGTCAACAGTACAAGACAAATTAGAGGAATAGAAACGGTTAGGGTATAGGTGGCAACTCTTGGGCCATTTTGTAAAGCTATATAAAGCTGATTAGAAGAAAGTAGAAAGGACTTTTGGCAGGTGAAAGGTTTTCTGTCTTGTAAAGGAACTATTTCTGCTACATCAATAAGAAAAATCGTTTTGGCCTATAGAAGCTAGCACAACATTTTGCTTGGAGTCTTGTTGATTAACTACTGAACTATTTCTACATTTTCATACATTTCCTGTGAGATCTTTCCTGGGTATTATGAATTGATTCTTTGCTGTGAATGGTTTCATGTTCTTTGCAAAATTTTTGTGTTAAATGGGTAATTGAATGCTTATATTTATCTGAGCTATCTTGGATAACCTTTATTTCTGCTGTAAATGCTCCTTTCAATTTAACAGTTATCTATGGAATTATTGGGTGTGTTTTCGAGTTTATTACTCATTCTTTAAATCTGCTCCTTATAAGGATAGGATATTTTAGATTAAATTAGATTAGCATAGATTTGCTTCCCACATGCATTTAATTTAGGTCACGTGCATATCATATTAAAATACAAAATACATAACCGGTGGATCGGGCCGCAACTGGTAAAACAAACAAATCTTTAAAACCCACGGTAGCCGAAACCGTTAACCAGACGGATTCCCCACACCAAATGGTGAGTGATCTAGTTGGGATCTCTTACTAGGGAGAATCCATTGCTGATTGATGCAGTCATATCCGAGGCATCAACACAACGCTATCTCACAACTGGGTTCACGGCCCCAATGTAGGGTTCTTCCACATGTTTTTTTTAGCATCATACACTCTGCAATTCACCCGAGAACCCAGGTTCATGGATTTCTCAACAGGGTTTTCCTTCTGTTAGCTCTCCAGGAAACTACCTAGGGTTATAAGCTAGGTATGCCTGGTAACTTAAGAATTCAATGATTTTTGTGTTTTCTGAAAAGGTGGATCAATGGGACAACTCAATCTGTGTATGGCATTCAGACATTCAGTATGATAAACAAATGAAACAGTGCTCTCAAGAATTGATTAATCAGCATATAACTTTAAAGGTGGATGAACATTCAAGAAACTAATACCAGGCTATGAGCTGAACAATGGAAAAGAAACCATTCAAAGCTAGACAACACAGATAATAGTGAAGGAAATGGAAAGCTGACATCAAAACTGAAAGAAACCTGTGATCTGTATTAGCATAAAGAAAACTCAGTACAATAGCATATTACTCTATCCAAAATCGAACCCTTCACAATGACTTGGTTCTCAGGCTTTATAGCCTTTACACAATAGTTCACAGATCCTAAAAACGTGGATCTGGTTCAGTTAACTAAAACATCAACATGGAATAGTAAATGCAAAAGATAGGAACTGATTCCTTGAATCAAGGCACTTGTTGATGTGTCAATCCGCTTCAAAGCTCGGTGGTTGATGAAGTGTAGCAGCCTCCCAAGGCTCGGTGAACTTAGCTGGGCGCACAGCAACTTGAGATGGATGATGTGGCAGTCAATTTCTAGAATGGTCTCTCCAAACAAGGTGAAACTTAGCCAAGGTGCCCTACTGACTTAAATCTCGCTCAAAAACCTCAAGATATTGATAAGATAATTCATAATCCATCTCTTTTGACTGGCCTTTCGCCATTTCAGCTAATAAATCCGCGATCTGGGCGAAATTTGAGAAAATCTGTGAAAACAGGCTTTCGACAGCTAAGCCTGCTGCCTGTTTCACGTGTTAGCTGCCGAAATCTGGCCTTTTCGGCAGCTAATGAGCGCTGTGGTGGCCCGCCTAAGCTGCCGAAAGCCTGTAGATTTCCAAAAAACTGCCTTTGGAAAAAATCGATTTTCTCAGCCGTCCGATGTCCGTTTTGCATGTTTAAATAGTCGATTTTGATCTACAGAACATAAGCTATCCATTGGTGCTTTTATATTTGAATTTAGAGCTCTAGAAGGCCGTCGAAATTGCCCCGCAACATCACGCGAATTCAGCAGAAAAATTCCTCTGTAACAGAAGCTTTGAGAAACCTCATACTGAAATCTCGTGATTTAGGATTGAATGCTGACTCTTCCCGATTGAAACGGATAACTGCTCTGATGAAAACACCTCTGAAACAGTTCCTTGCTAGCTTTCCACCACCTGGCCGAAGAAGAGATCCTAACTGAGCTGATACACAAGAAAATGCTGGAATATCGACCATATATGCTTCCCACTTTCAGAAATCGCCCTGACTTTATCAAACTTCAGTTCTGCCTTCCTAATTTGTGTGCTCCTCACAGTCAAATTCCATAACAGTCCGAGAATATCAAAATGTTTCAGCAGCAATTTCTCAATCCACCATAATAATGAGCAAGCAATGCACCATCAATCTTTCCTTTCGGCAGTTACAACAGGCTCGTTTGATGATTTGATGAGTACGAAGCAATCTTTGATTTTTGCACATGGATATGTTTTCGGCAGCTAAATTCATTCTGACAAACCATATTAGCTGCTGAAACTGGCCTATTTCGGCAGTTAAGTAAACTTCCACAGACTTAGCTGATTGCCGAAAGCTGAAAATTTGAATTTTGAAGCCTAAGACTCACAGAAGTAAAAATTTTACCCATTCTATCACCCAAAAAGACGGTGGTCAATTTGGGAGATAACACCTTCCATGCAGGGTTCTCTAAGTGTATTCGGCTCTCTCCTTCGTGGCTCGGTTCTCACTGTTGTTTTTTTTCCTAAGGATTCAACTCCCCCATATGATCAACCATGGTCTAGGAAGGAGGAATACAAAATTCCATGGGGTGGAGTAATGTGCGGTTCAAGGCATCCGAGCTCCATACCCTGCCATCAGTCCCTTAGGGGTTTCCCATACTCCACAATCTCCTGCGCAGTGTCCTTCACCCACTTCCTTACAGCAGCATTCAAGGATGTATAGGACAGGTCAAAGGGGTTGTCTAGGTGACAAATGGCAGTCTAGGTTCAATCCAACACCCCCTCACCACCCCCTAGTGGATACATAGTTCCTCCTAATTTGGTTGCAGCCATAGTAAGCCCTTCGTTATTTTATTACATCGTATTGTTTACATCATTTACAATTATCTCATGGCTTAGCAACACATGGATTATCAAATACTTTCCTATGCAATTAAACCTAATCATCCAGTAGTGGGGCCTTGGCCTTGAGCTCCACACTAGGGAAACACACTATTAGCACCTGATTTTTACAGCACAATAGATGGTGGAATAAAGGGATAACCCAAAAATTTCTTGATGAAAACCAAGGATTTCCTTTTTTTTCCAGAACCAGGTGCTAAAGGAATAAGAAAAATGGAGGTGGGGGTGTTTAATATGCAAGGAAGGGAAAATGATGGGAAGGAAAGAATTAAAATAAGACCAAAACGTTCCAAAAGGACCCTAAGTCTATAGTCCGCATGCTAAAATGATAGAGGTTAATTGTCGTGCAGGTTGACACCGTCGATCAGGCACGGGCACGAGAACAATGACCCTTGTTGAACGTCACATGGCCGAGCTGCGCGGAGCGAAAAGCGAATAGGTGGTTGTGATGGGCATTACCGCCGGAAATGTGTCAACTCCGGAGGACATCACAACAAGGAAAGCTGGTAGGTGATACTTCCATATATACAATATTATGACGGACGAAGAAAAAGTGAAATATGCGTCAATGTACCTGGAAGGGAATGCATACAATTGGTACATATGGTGGAAAGGAGACAAGCTGTCGTATACTTGGAAGGTGTTCAAAAATGATTTCCTAAAAAGTTCCAAGGAACCGATGAGGATGAATTCTTTTCGAAGTTTACCAGGTTGTAACAAAAAGGAAGCATCAAGGAATTCACACATCAATAAGAATCACTTGCCACAAGAGTGTTTGGATTATCAAATAAGCAATGTATGGAAACTTATCTTGGAGGCCATAAACCATATATATAGAAGGAACTAAAGATGCATGGCATACCAAACATTGATGTGGCAAGACATAAAGCAAAAGCAGTTGAGGCCAAAATTAACAGTTTCCAAAAAAATAATGGAAACACATATTCAAGAAAAAACATACTACCAACACATATAGATAGAAATAAATACATTATGCCACCTAGAAGAGACGACAAGAGGAACAGGAAAAATCAAAGAATGAAAGAAGGAAAATGTCGACGATGTGGAGACAAATGGAATCCTAAACACAGATGTCACTCAGAGGAAGACTCAAATAAGTTATACACTTGTGAGGTAGGGGAGAATAGTGATTCAGAAGAAGAAGAAGAGTCAAACAGTGAAGAAGAGGTTACCCTGAATATGGCATCTGAAATCGATGATGCACTCAAAATATCCTTGGAAGCCATGACAGGAATTAGCCAACCACAGACACTTAAGATAAGAGGACATATACAAAATGAGAATGTTATAATACTAGTAGAAACCGGAAGCACTCACAATTTCCTTGATATAGGGGTTGCAAGAAAACTCAATTTTTTCATACACCCAGTTCCATACATGAAGGTGATGGTTGCAGATGGCAAGAAGATCAGAAAAGTTGGAAATTGCCACGAGGTGAAACTTCAAATATAAGACTTCAAACTAGAATCAGAACTCTATGCCTTACCGTTGGGAGGAGTAGATATCGTTTTTGGAGTCCAATTATTATGAACATTGGGAACATATTCCACCATTCAACAGAAAAATTTCATAAAGTTTAAATAGCAAGGGAAAAATTTTAAGCTATATGGTTTTCAACCACCAGACACACAAGTTGTTTCATCTCAGCATATAAGAAAACTCATTCGAAAATGAGGATCAACATATGTAATCCAATGCCATCAATTGGAAGGAAAAGAGGAGGAACCAAATGAGTTCAAAATGGAAATCCAAAATTACTCCATAAACATGAACATATATTTCAAGACCTACCCATGCATCTACCACTAGAAAGGAGTATAGAACACATAATTGAGATTAAACCTGGATCAAATCTTGTCAAGGTTAAACCATATAAGTATCCCCACCACCACAAAACGGAAATAGAAAGGCTAGTTCAAGACCTATTGAATTGTGGTGTCATCACCAAGAGCAGAAGCCCTTATGCAGCTCTAGTCGTGTTAGTACAGAAGAATGATGGATCATTTAGATTATGTATAGATTATAGAGGATTAAACAAAATAACGATTAAGAATAAGTTTCCAATCCCTTTCATCGATGATATGCTGGATGAACTTCATGATGCAAAATATTTTTCAAAACTCAATTTAAGTTCAGGGTACTATCAAATCAGGGTCAGATTAGAAGATATCGCAAAGACTGCTTTCCAAAATCATGAAGGACATTATGAATTCAAAGTAATGCCTTTTGGGTTAACTAATTCCCCTGCCACATTCCAAGCAACTATGAATGAACTATTTCAGCCATACCTAAGGAAATTTGTGTTAGTATTCTTCAATGGCATCCTTATATATAGCAAGACGTGGAAGGAACATTTGATGCATCTAGAAAAAGTTCTATCTCTTCTGAAGGAAAACCAATTCTATGCAAAAAAATCAAAAAGCACATTTGGGAAGCAAGAAGTAGAGTATCTCGGTCATATAATCTCTAAGGAAGGAGTTAAGGTGGACCCAAGGAAGATCCAAGTGATCAAGGAGTGGCCCCAACCAAAGAATGTTTCAAAATTGTGAGGATTTTTGGGATTACCGGGTTTTTATCTCAAGTTCATTAGGAACTATGCACACGTCACTACTCCACTAACGAATCTCCTAAAAATAAATTATTTTCAATGGGATGATGAAGCAAGAAAATGCTTTGAAATGTTGAAACAAATTATGTCTTCAACTCCCGTTTTGGAAACACCTGATTTTTCAAAACCATTTGTAATTGAATGTGATGCTTCAAGGTTTGGGATAGGAGCTGTGCTAATGCAAGAAGATCATCCAATCGCTTTTGAAATCATGAAGTTGAACAAAAGAGAATACCTACAGTCTACATAGAACAAGGAAATGCTTGCCATCATACATGCATTAACTAAATGGCGATAATACATTTTGGGAAGCAAAGTCCTAATCCGAATAGATCATAATAGTCTGCAACACGTATTACAGTAGAAGACATTAACAACCGAACAACAAAAGTGGATCGAAAAAATATCTACCTTCGATATGGAGATCTTACATAAAATGTGGAAGGACAACGTAGTAGCTGATTCGCTATCAAGGAAATATGAAGAGGTACAAGTCTATGCCATATTAATGGTGATCCTAGAAGTTTTGGACGAAATTTGCAAGGAATGTACCAAGAATTCATAGGTTTGCTCCATAATTAATGACATAAATCAGTATATGAAGTTTGAATGGAAGAATGACCTCCTATGGTACAAAGGACGAATTCACTTAAGTTCCAAATCCAGTTTTAAGACCAAGCTGCTTAAAGAGTCACATGACTGCCAAGCCACTGGACATGTAGGATTTTTTAAAACATACTATAATGCAAGGCAATCATTCTTTTGGAAAGATATGAATTCTGACATTCACAAGTATGTTGCAAAATGTGACATTTGTCAAAGAAATAAATCAGAGAATATCTCAAGTCCCGGGTTACTCCATCCACTACATATTCCAAATCAGAAATGGGAGGAAATTTCAATGGATTTCATTGAAGGTCTACCAATATCATATGGGAAAGACAAAATACTACTAGTAGTAGATAGGTTAACCAAATATGCACATTTTGTAGGAGTAAGGAAAATTGATTCTACAAAAGAAACAGCTGAAGCCTTTGTAAAAATATCTACAAGTTACATGGGTTTCCCAAGATTATCGTGAGTGATAGGGATGCCAAATTCAAAGGTAATTTTTGGAGAGAATTCTGCAAGGAAATTGGAACGTCTCTTAAAATGAGTTCATCTTATCATCCCTAGAGAGATGGTCAAATAGAAGTCGTCAATAAATGCTTAGAATCCTACCTCCATTGTTTTGTAACTGATAAGCAAAATAAATGGTTTCAATGGATACATCTTGTGGAATGGTGGTATAAATCTACTTATCATACATAAACAAAAATGACACCATTTCAAGCCCTCTACGGATATGAACCCCCAAAATGGAAGGATCTCATTACCAAGCAAGCAAGGGTCGCCTCAGTAAATGACCATTTAGAAGAAAATCAAAAGGTTGTCCAAATACTTAAAGAGAATCTGAACACCGCCAAGAATAGAATGAAGCAGCAAGCAGATCGACATCGAACAGAACAGGAATTTGAAGTTGGAGATTGGATATTTGTACGATTACAACCCTATAAGGAGTTGTCACTTCAACAAGGCAGAAAGAATAAATTGGCTCCGTGATTTTATGGCCCATATCAAATCAATAAGAATATTAGCCACGTGGCATATGTGTTGGAGTTGCCAATAACAGATCGCGTTCATAATGTCTTCCATGTTTCATGCTTAAAAAGGGTGATATGTCAACACCAGTAGGCACAAACACTAATTCCCATGTTAGGTGATGAAGGAAGAATCATTTTCGAGCCAGAATATCATCATCGCTACCAGAGAAAGGAGATTAAGAACACGAGAAATTAAAGAGTACCTTATAAAATGGAAAAACCTCCCTGAACAAGATGCAACATGGGAATCCAAACAATTTCGACAACTACATCCTTCACTAACATTGCTTTGAGGACAAAGCTCCTTTAAAGAGAGTGGCAATGTAACAAATGCAAATAAAATATTAATTAAAATGTACTATTTACTAAGTGAAAGGATGTAACCGTTCACTTTAGACGCTCAAGCCTATAAAGGCGAGCTTCACTGTACATCTTATAATCTATTCAATATCAATTATCTATTCTTTTCAAATATGGATTTCGCAGCCTAAGTTTATTGCTCCAGTGATTTTGATGGAAGTCCTATATGCCCAAAGGGCTGGAAGAAGCATCACATGCCAATTTGACTTGTGTGTACCCACCATGTGTTGAATCAGGGTTTTCAAGACCTTGTTAATGGCCTCTACTTTTCCATTTGATTTAGGGTAGTGGGGGATTGAGTTTTCATGCCAGAACCCAACTTGGCGCTTAGTTCATCCACCATCTTGTTTTGGAAATGTGATCTGTGATCAGTGACAATGGCTTAAGGGACTTTGAATGTCGCAATGATATGATTAAACATAAATAGTGCGGCATTTTTGTCATCTTCCTTGTATGTAGGCATAGCCTTGACCCATTTGGTAAAGTAGTCAACTGCTACAATGACATAACCATGCCCTCGGGCCGAGGTAGGCTTACAATGCATGAAATTGATGCCCCATTTTGCAAAGGGACCAACAACAATAAATGGATTAAGTGGGGTTGGGTGTGAACTCTTTTTATAATGAAAAAGATTCCAAGGAGAACACTTCTTGACTGCCTCCATATAATATTTGAAAATGGATGGCCAGTAGTATCCAGCGCATAAGGTTTTCTGGGTTGTAGCCATCCCAGAAATATGACCACCACATGCCCCCTAGTGGCAATCATTTAGGATATGCTCGGCCTCCTCATGAGTTAAACAACGTCAGAGAATGGAATCAATGCCACGACGGTATAGTGTATCACTAATGATTAGGTAATATTTGGCGTGGTGATGGATACGACGGCGTTCGTCATGGGATAAGTGAGGACCAAAGCATTGGGTTTGGATATACAATGTGATATATCCATACCAAGGATCAGAAGTATTAATCAGAAATAAGGACTTATCGGGGATAGAGTCAATGGGCTCAGATTCTTGATCAATACGGGGAAGATCACAAATGAGCTCCACAAATACCAAAGACTTATTGGATTTGGGCTTCTCAAACTGAAGATCGAATTCTTGGATAATCACAATCTAGCGTGAATATTTCCCCCCTAATACCTTACGCGTAAGAACATGGAACATAGGGTGGTACATAGGGTTAGATTCGGCAATAGTGGTATTAGTGCGGAGTATGATATAGTGATAGAACTTCTGAACAACAATGACTATTGCGAGAGATAACTTCTCTACATGCGAATAACGGGTTTCAGAGTCGGTGAGACCCTTACTAAGGTAGTATATCACATGTTCATGTGCATTACTATCTTCCTGTACTAAGACCATAGCAATAGTTGAAGTAGAGGAGGAAAGATAAAGGATGGAATACTTGGTGTAATCCGGTGTTTGTAACATAGGAGCATGAGTAATAGCATGTTTGATATTGTCAAAGGCCTATTAGGCATAGTCATCCCAAATAAACAAGACGTCCTTCTTTAACAACCACATGTATCCCTTTTTTTTGTCCGCAAAATTACACATGAAACGACGTTGGTAGTTTGTCTTCGCATGCAAGCTTTGAAGTTTTGTAATATCCATGGGTGGTGGTAGGGAAATGATGGCCTCCACCTTGAGGGGATCGATGTAGATCCCATCTTTGGAAATGATGAAGCCTAGGAGGCATCCGGACTCCATGCAGAATATGCATTTATGAGGATTTATACGGATATTGTACCATCGAAATATAAGGAATATGGCCTTTAGATGATCGATGTGGAAGTTACTACAATGTGAATGTGTAATGTAGCAACTAGGATTAGTGATACATAAACTTACTATCTCAAAGAATCAATTAAAAATAGTGTCTTGGTGAGCTAGTTTGACTGTAAGGGGGTAGGATCAGAAGCTATGGGTGGAAGGAAGGTTGGGGTAGAAGTTAATACCTTTGAAAATATTATTGGGACCATTGATGGGTCAAAATCAGCAAGGCTGAAATCTACTGCAATGCTCGTAGGAACCCTAGCATATGCAGACTAGTATCAGTCTATATTTTGACTGAAGGATATGGATGAATGTTTCTAAATTAGGGGCACTAATAAACATTAAATATAATTAAATAATAATTCATATATGAATCCATGAATTTTAAGGAAGTTCTGCAAAATATTTACAAAAGGACAAGTAAATTAGCATTCCAGGATTGCATAGCTAGTAAATTTTAGGAGCTTCCAAATAGGCAAGGAAGGCACACGAATTCCTTATATCATAAATGGATTGGATCATTAAACATGTTAAATAACATAAGGAACATAAATTATCTCATTTGTATATATTCTCATTCATCTACCACAAGCATTCTAAAAAACTAGTCAAAATCTAGGCAATTCTAGAGGGGGTGGAGAAAATGATGAAAATATCAGACTTCTGCAATATAGAATGTAATGAATTATATCATAGATTAATATAGAATTTTATTTCATCATATGTGATCCAATAGGATTCTCAAAACATTACAAAAACTCCTCTCCTCTTTTACTCAACAATACAACACTAGAAATCACTTAGAAGCTTTGAGATTCGAACCATAGACTTCTTGGAGATTTATGAAATTAGACCTAGCCTTGGATCAGCTACAGGACCTACAAATAAACTGAATTAAAATGGTGGAATACCATCATCCTCTCATAGAAATCAAGGGCACATCTCCCAAGTCTTTGAGGCACAATTGCTCTCAATCCAAACATCAAACTGACAAAATATCTGAATGTGGTGTGCACTGGTTCATTTATAGAGAGTGGATGACTTGAGGAGGAAGTCTCCTTAGATAATGCTCCCTCCATGAGTGGATAAGTAAATCTAGATTTCCTACGTTTTCCTTTTTTCTTTTCTTTCCTCCTTTTTCCTTTTCTATTTGCTTTTCTACTTTCTGCTTTAGCTTTTTCTTCTTTTTTTCTGGATTTTTTGAACTTTCCTTCTTTTATGAACTTTCCTTCTTTTATGAAATTTCTTTCTTTTCTGACTTATCCTGCTTTCTGCTTTTGTGTTGCTTTATGCTTTATGTTGCTTTTCTAGATTTATGTGCTTTCTCCTTAACTTCTTCCTCAAGTCTTTTCTCAGTCAACCATATCCACTAATGCACTCTAGTGGAACATTATCCTCATTTATTTATCATAAAAATAATAAATGCATCAAAATTAAATATTCCAAGTGCATAATAAAATTTGGATAAAATTAAATCACACTCCTAATTAATTAATTGCCTGGAATTCAAAAATTAACCCCATGATACTAAAGTTGTCTCCTCAACCCAAGGGATTGGTTTGGTTAGGATTTTGATGCCATGTTCACTGTTGAGGGGACATGATAGAATGAGCAGGAATATCGTGGAGGTAAGGTTCCACAAAATCATTTACATCATGGAAGGCATACGACATTTCCCATTGGAATGTGGCACCAACATTTTTAAGACCAAGGCAGAGTTTTTGATATGAAAACGTACCCCATGGGAAGATGAAGGTAGATTTATGTTAGTCGACTGGGTGGATCTCAATCTGATTATAGCCAGAAAATCCATCCATAAAGGAAAAGATGACACTTCCGGCATAGTTGTCAATTATTTTGTTGATAAAAGGGGTAGAGTAATTGTCCTTTGGACAAGCCTTATTCAGATCCCTATAATCAATGCAAACTCTAATGGTTCCCTATTTCTTGGAACCCACGATGACATGGGAGACCCAATCTATTAAGGGAATAGGATAAATTAACCCATCTTTCAACAACTTTTCTATCTCTGCTTTGATAGCTGTAGTCTTCCTAGGGTGCACTGAATGGATTTTTTTTTGGACAAGTTTAGCATCGGGATATGTTTGGGTCTCATGCATAACAATAGCAGGATCTATCCCAGGAATTTCCTCATATCTCCATGCAAACACATCGCGTAACTTTTTAAACAAGGCCATAAAGGTCTTGAGTGCATCGGGAGAACAAGTTTGGCCTATGTGAATATTTTCCATGATGTCTGGTTTTATCTAGATTTCTACAGTGATGGTAGGGATGATGTTTTCCAGATTCCCCTCGGTTACTGTATCATGGGTAAGAATAGGAGAATTGAGGGTGAAAAAAGACATCTCATGAAACAATAGTATGAATTGCATTCTATACCGTGTCAATAGGTGGAAGGAAGGACGATCGATGATGAAGGTCTTCCCATGGGGGCTCATACAAGCTAATAATATCCATGATTGATTCATTTGAATGAAAATTCTAGAATAGAGGATCAGGTGATGATAGGGATGAGTTCCGTTGTGGTGGGAGAGAATGTGGGTTAGATGCCACTACAAATTGGACATCTAGTAAATCGAGTGTTGATTAGATGGCCTCATAAGTGGCTTCAGTAGGGATGAGAGGAATCACATATCCAATCAAATCCATATGGTTAAGATCAGGAAAAACCCATTGGTCTGTCGAGTTGGAGGAGGTTGGGATCGTAGATGAGATCATTTTCACCATGGAAACATGGTTTGGGGGATCTAGTGTTGGAAAGACTCCCATCAGAGATGAGTCTTCGAGGATTCCTACCCCCACACTCTCATATATTTGTGAAGAGTGTCCCAAAAGAGGGACATTATCTACAGAATGAGTAGTGGTGTTTGGTGTACAAAAATCTAACTGGTCGATAGTGACAATATTCCCATGGTTGGGAAACTGCATGATGCGGAAGACAGATGATGTGCCTGCGATCATCGCATAGAACCAATTTCGACCTAGTAACAAATTATAATCCAATGGGGCAGTGACCACTTCCAATTTAATGGAAATAGTCTTACCTCCTAACTCTACGACTAACGATTGTAATAGACCGTGGGGTTGAAATCGACGTCCGTCGAATGCTTTCAAGGTAGTGGGGGAATGGTTCAACTCGGGAGAACCAATGGCTCTCTAGAAGGATAGCGACATAATGGAAGTAGAGGATCCTTCGTCTAAAACAATATGATGGATACTTTTCCCAGAAACATTGGTAACAATTTGAAACGTAATTGGTGGGAAATCCTCGGCTTGAAATACTCTAATTTGAACATAATGGTGTTGGAGGAATCGAGATCTACTGATCCTATAGAAGATAGCAAAGTCTTACATTGATTGGATCAATTTCACAAGACTTCTAGCGTCAACATAGCACAAGGGGCCTAGGCTAGATCCTCTACAATGTTGTAGTTTTGAGCAGCCTAGGCCTTAGGGTTAAAAATTATTTTTCTAATTGTTCTCATTGGAGGACGCAATACTGTATCTGGTAAAGGTTTATCTATGACCATAGGACCTTGAGTTGAAGGAATATGGGTGTTAGGAACCTATGTCAACCCTTCTCTTTACTATGTTAGTATATTGTTGTTGGATGCATATGCTTTGTAAGTTGTCCCATAGTTTATATTAGCCCATAGTATTGACCCATAGTATTGGACACATATGCTTTGTAAGTCGTCCCGTAGTATTATATGTCCCATGGTTTTGACTCATAGTATTGGGCATAGACTTAGTATATAAGTGTTTGTTGAGGTCATTGAAGGCACCGTGAAGTTAATTGTATTGAGCTTGCTCAAAGGAGGTTGCCCCCTCGAAGTGGCCCATGATCAATATAAAAGTGATTCTGAGTTCTATTATTTCTGATATCTCATGTGTTTGCATTAATTAATTATTGTAGGTTCATCACATCTGGTATCAGCGCACTTTCTTGGGCTCGTTGGGTGGAATTTCTGCCAAATTTTTTTCGCATCTGTTGCAGCTTCATATTTGGGAATAATCCCTATCCGCTTAACTATGGGAATTACTTGGGCATAATCCCTAAAACTCATTGTGAGGAGTACCATAGGAACCTCAAAGTAGCTGGCCCATTGAGAGGACCTGCCAGCGAAAAGGGCAACGACCCCTACCTCATTGACTAGTTCCCACCCGTGAGGTAAACCAAGAGCTGTCGTTTGTGGCAAAGCGGTTATCAGTTTTACCTGAGCTGTGGAGTGAGGGGTACTGCCACAATACGCAAGCCGTCAGACAGCATTGGTGGCCGAGTGAAACACCTGAACTATTAGGAAGCCGTACATACCTAGGGTCCATATCTATTTTTAGTTGAACTGTTGCCGATCACTCCCGCTCCAAATCCAGCCGTTTCAGATCTATTCTGAAAGTCGTTCCAGATCCAGTCGTCATTTCAGATCCATCCGTTTTCAATCCCTTCCGTGTCGTTGCGCCACTGTTGCCGATCCATTTCTGGGGGAAAAAAAACCAGTTTTTTCTCCATATCTCCCTTGTTTTCACTCTGTTTCCCTTGAAATTTTCGGGGAACCCCTATCATCCCATTCTACATCTCTCATTCCTGAGGACCCTATCCCCAAATCCCCTTCCCAAAGCCCGAAATCCCACATTTGTCTATTTTTAGGGTTTGCCATAACTTCCTTAGATTTCACCCAATCACCTTCAAATTTTACCACAGAGTTCCTTTCTGAATTCTGCTTCTTTGTCCCTCTCTGCCAAATTTTCTCATTCTATTACCCTGCTTCTAAAATCCCCCTTTTTGCTTTCTTGTCCTTTCGACAGTGTCCAAAATCTAGTCAAACCCTAATTACCCATCAGATTGTTGCCCCAATCCAAATTTCCCTTTACTAAATCAGCTTCTGTTTGTGTTTTTCTACCCATTCCACCCCCCAAAAAAAACCTGGTTATGGTTGTCACCCGTGCAGGAGCACACACCATGGAGGAAGCACTTGCAGCCATCCAAACCAAACTCCAAGATCTGGATGAAAAATTTCTCAGCCTCCATATTCAGCATTCAGCCATGAACAATACTAGACAGCCAGAATCTTTTGCAGCCACTGGGTTCTCTTCTTCCAGCAATTTTCGCGGGCCGAAGCTTGATTTTCCTCGCTTCAATGGTACTGATTCGACTGGATGGATATATCGAGCAGAACAATATTTCAGTCTGCATAATACTTTTGATGCCTAGAAAGTTCCACTTGCATCATTTCATTTGGAATAGGAAGCCCTTCAATGGTACCGTTGGTACATCAAAGCTCATCCCGAACCAAACTGGACAGAATTTTGCCAACTCATTTTCCCACGATTTGGTCCTAGTGCTTTTGATGATTTCACAGGAGCACTCACTAAACTTCACCAAATTGGCACAGTGAGAGAGTATCAGACAGAATTTGAGAAATTGGCCAATCACACAGAAGGATTGTTTGATGAATTCTACATGAGTTGTTTTATCAGTGGTCTCAAGGATGAAATCCGCTCAGAAGAAAAAATGTTTTGTCCCAACATAATGATGGAAGTCCTAGGGTTGGCTAAGCTAGCCGAGGACAAGATTGCAGCTCAACAACGCTCCAAACCCACCTTTGTTCCCTTCAGAAATATGGGTTCCCAATGACCTCCCATCACACCTACTCCTCAACCAACTCCTATCAAGCATTTGTCTGAAATAGAAATGCAGGCACGCCGAGAGAAAGGGATTTGCTATAATTGTGATGAGAAATTCACTCGGGGACATAGATGTGTTCAACAAAAGCTCTATCTCTTGGATGTGGATTCTCCGCCTGCCTTAGAACTTGGTGAAGAAGCTACAGATACAGTAGATGATCAGGTCGACATTCAACACCGGCCTGTTGACACCCCCTCTCAAGACGACCCACCCGAGATCTCTCTCCATGCTGTAACCAGCGTCACCACCCCACAAACAATGCGGGTCAGGGGATACTTCAAGAAGCTCCCTCTTACCATACTCATTGATTCTGGTAGCACTCATAACTTCATTGACCCTCGGATTTCCAAACAGGCTGATTGTTTTGTCCATCCTTGCTCCAACTTTGAAGTCATGGTTTCCAATGGGGGCACATTACCTTGCAAGGGGAAGTGTCACAATGTGCGTATCTCTATGGAAGATTATAACCTACGCTCTAACATGTTTTCCTTGTCCTTATGCGGATGTGATGTGGTTTTGGGCATTCAATGGTTACGCACACTTGGCCCCATCTTATGGGATTTTGCTGAACTTCGGATGCAGTTTAAAGTCAATGGGGTAAAACACAAATTTATGGGCTTACAACCAGGGTCTCTCTGCATCATCAGTTCACATCGCCTGGAAAAAATCCTTAAGAAGAATTCACATGGTGTCATCACTCAGCTCAATTCCATTCAGATGCACCCATCAACAGTCTCCACTACTTCCTTGGATAGATATGCAGGTATCTTTGCTGAACCAATGTGCTTGCTACCTTCAAGAGACCTTTCCGGTAAGAATTTAGCCACATCTACCTCTCAGCAGGAAATGATGGCTATTTTGCATGCAGTACAGAAGTGGCAGCCATACCTATTAGGGAATTATTTATGCATCAAGACTGATCTCCCGAGTCTGGAAAATTTTCTGGAACAATGGATCTCCTCCCCAACACACCTGAAATGGGTTATCCAACTCATGGATTATCCCTATGTGATCACTTACAATAAGGTTAAGGACAATATGGTGGAAGATGCTCCTTCTCGCACAATTTATGACCCAGTTTCTCTTACAGCTCTTTCTCTGCTTGTTCCAAATTGGTTGCAATATGTTCAACAGGGCTATCTCTTCTATGAACTCCATGCTTCTTCATCAACAGGGCACTCTGGGTTCTACAAAATGTATGACCGGGAACAATGTAACTTCTTTTGGAAGGGACTAAAAATGACAATTCAACAGATGGTGGCTGATGATGATACTTTCCAAGTCAACAAGGGGGAAACGACACTCCTTTCGGGATTGCTCAAACCCTTGCCCATCCCTACACAGCTTTGGCCAACTGTTTCTATGGATTTCCTAGTAGCGCTCTTGTGGTACAATACCACATCTCAAAGGACACCATATGAAGCAGTCTATGGAAAAACACTGCCAGTTCTTCTTCCATAGACCCTTAGTAGCTCCCCAGTTCAGGAAATTGACTCGGTTCTTCGAAACCGCGATCAGATTCTTCTCATTCTGCAGGACAATCTTCACATGGTCAGAATTCGCCTAAAACAACAAGCCGATCAGCACCGTTCTGAGCGCATTTTCCATGCAGCTAACAGGGTTCTTCTTCATCTACAGCCTTCCAAGCAATCCTCCTTGACACTCCAAAGGCGTCAGTGGCCCGAAATGCAACCCGAGGATGCTACCGAGGAACCACTCCTTCAGATTCTGCAGCAATTTCTCCAACCAAAGCTTTGAGGACAAAGCTTTTTCTAAGGGAGAGGGGATGTTAGGAACCTATGTCAACCCTTCTCTTTACTATGTTAGTATATTGTTGTTGGACGCATATGCTTTGTAAGTCGTCCCATAGTATTTGTTGATCCGTAGTTTATATTAGCCCATAGTATTGACCCATAGTATTGGATGCATATGCTTTGTAAGTCGTCCCGTAGTATTATATGTCCCATGGTTTTGACTCATAGTATTGGGCATAGACTTAGTATATAAGTGTGTGTTGAGGTCATTGAAGGAACCGTGAAGTTAATTGTATTGAGCTTGCTCAAAGGAGGTTGCCCCCTCGAAGTGGCCCGTGATCAATATAAAAGTGATTCTGAGTTCTATTATTTCTGACATCTCATGTATTTGCATTAATTAATTATTGCAGGTTCATCACAATGGGACGTAGATGTGGAGGATTTTTCAGTATTACCTCCGTTATATTCCTTGCAGAAATAGAGTAGTATGTACATGACCTAGTAGACAAGTTGACCATTTCAGTGTGCATCTTGAGAACATGAGCAGTTGTGGACGATTCTCGTCGAGAAGGAGATGGTGGTTGTGAAATCATTTGTTGTTGTTATGTGGGGAAGGGATCAGTTAAAACTGCGGGTGTGGGGTTTCCCTTAAGAAACTTTTTCACTTCTTCATGATGTGGACACTTTTGCTAAAGTGATCATCACCACATAGTAAAAAAGGATATTTGATCTTTCGCTTTTGTTTCATGTCGTTGGGATTATTTTGGGATCCCGTTGATTAGAAGATTTATTGGATTTACCTTTGTTATTCTTTTTTCCACTGGATTTTTGAGGTGAAGCAGATTGAACTAAACTCACTTCCACAGTGGAAGCAGGTTTGGGTGATCGATTGGTGATGTTACCATCCTGTGGATAGGGTGGATTCAAACTATGGTAGTTTTGTGATCCACCTGATTGGGAAGCAGGATGGGAATGAATGGAACCAATGATGCCATCGGCATGTGATACTGTAGGAGGTTTTTTTTCGCCATGTGTAGGGCGTGGGGTGTTAGGAATAATGTCGTATAAGGTACCATATTGAGCATAGACTAGGAATAAATATTGAGCACATGAAATAGATATTTATTCCGTAATAACCCCTACCATAGCCATGTCTTTAGCTATGATGGGTAGTAAAGATTTCGTGAATCAATCGGTGAGTAACTGATCCAGAATAGGAGCTTTAATGAGGCGATGTTTCCTTCTCCACTCATGAATATGATCATAAATTTTAGTGGAGGTTGATTTTTTGAGGGATGTCAAAAGATCCGTGTTGGTTTCATAGCGGATTGGTAGTTGAAAATGAGTCAAAAAGGCCATAGCTAAAGATAAAAAATAGGCAAAAGAGTGTGGTGTTAACTCGATGTACCACTTCACAGCAGTACCGCTCAAGGTTTGTTGAAACAACCTCAAAGAAATAGAATCGTCCATTAAGGAGTTAGAGGAGCACCACAAATGATAAGTCATTAAGTGGTTCTTAGGATCCTCACCGGGTTTCCCGTCGAATTTCAGTATGTCTGATGGTAACTTCACAGGAATAGTTGGCCAATTTATATCATGTTGGATGGGATCATTGGTCAAATGGGACAGATCTGGCAGATCTAATGTAGCCAGAAATGGTAACTGTCGGTTTGGATGTGGATACTGGAAATACTGATAATGCATATGGGTACCAGTAGGACCATGACTCGAATGATCATAAGGTCCTCCCATAAAGTGTTGTCCATATGGAGGTGGGCCTCCCGGATTAGGAGGTGGACCTGAAGGGGGTCCTCCTCTAGAGTAAGGGGGTCCACTACTGGAGTACGGGGGTCCACTGCCTGAGTACATGGGTCCTCCAGGTGGAGGTGGGATAGGTGGTGAGGGAGGAGGCAGAAGAGATGGTGAGGTGGGAGGGTGGTCCACCAGTTGGAGGTCTAGTAGATGGAACATTATGATGCCCCCATGGGGAGTTCATATTTTTGGGATAGGGTAATCTAGGAAAAATATTCCCTAGATAGTTTTGACCTATAGTAATGTTATGATTACCCAGGTATGTATGCCCCCATGGGGGTTGGGTCCAAGTAGATGGTCCCCCCATTTGATGTTCCCACGTAGGTTGTCCCATGGCTATGATTGAACTTCCAACCATGTTATATTTCCTCTGCTCACATTTTGTCCCCTAACAGGATGGTGCCCCCCAGTTAGATTTTTTCCACTGACTAGGTGATTCACCCCAGTTGAAAATTGCCCACTCATTGGAGTATGCTCAGTAAGCATATGTTGACACTAATTGTAGGTTGAACCATACTCATATGTTGACTACTAACTAGAGGATAACATCCGCTCAACTTTTGAGGTGGAGGTAGTGTTCCAGTTATAAATTTAATAGTAGTTGAAGGTTTCCCTCTAGTTGTTGGGGTCAAGTGAGGTGTAGAACTGGCCCAATGATTTGGAGTTGTACCAAACGAAAAATATGGTTGGCCTAGATCATAAGTGGCCATGATGGGTGTTGGTATTCCTGGCAAAGAGAAATAAAAAGAATGTATGGGGGAATGTTGTTCAGGGACTGGTACATCTCAATCGGGTCTTGGAGGAAAACTCTGGCGCCTAATTTGGTCACCGAATGTATGTAAACGGTTGATAGTCTTGCAAACTGGTGCGAGAAATGTGTCATTAGAAATCCATCAGGGATGGAAACAGCGCAGTGGAGTTTCCACCATCGGAAGTGAACCAAAATCGGAAATATTATGGCCTAAGGAAGTTCCCCAAAATGATGTTGTTGGACCAAACGTGGTTTCTATTAGGTCGTCTAAGGGTCGACTGAAAATCCAATCAGTAGCTCCGGGGAGATAGCCATGCGAGTGATGAAAATATGTGTCATGCGAAGGAGGTTGTTCCACTAACAAAGGTCATATAGGATCAATGATAGGTGGATTTACAGGAGGGGAGTAGTTTCCTCTTGTTTCAATATTAGGATTTTGTTCTCTACGTGATTCAGATGTTATGGGTTGATCCATGCTTGCTCCCAAGTTCTCCTCCTAGTTAAGGGGATATTCATGTGGAAAATTTAGTATTCTACGGGATGTTCTTAAGGGATTCTCAGCTAGGGCGAGTGATGTAAAAATTCTCCTAATAGTCTTCTAAAAAAGAAAAACACACTCCAAGGCCTACTCAAGCTAAAGCCACAAGAAAAATTATGTAATAGGTGGGATTCAAAATTCTGGAACCTCACATGATTATCAAGGCGTCGCAACTTGTGATATACTATATGTTCCAACAGTTATACTTAGCCTGATATTTTATAGCAGTAACCAGGGAGGATTAGGACTGTACTGTTGACTGTATAACCCAACTACCTGGTAGTACATGCATAGTATCTCACCGAGTGTTGTTCTCGGTGTATTTCCATGCCAAGACGGCCAATGGTTAACTCAAATGGTTTCAGGAATCCTAGTGGGGTCTCCCAGTATACTTAAGGTACGTGGGAGCTCCAGTCCGTAGTAGTGTTGTCTAATGCACAACCATACGACAAGAGCATTCCGATATAATCTCGAGTACATGAAGTACATTTATATTTACCTTAAGGTAGGTGAAAGTCCGTTCGATATATCGACTGGTCCGTGGAATAACTAAAAGCCCCGGGGATACAGTGTAGGAAAATATTGACAGCTACTATGTTTTAAGATGTCGGAACATGTCTCTAACCTTGAACACAAGCTTCTATACAATTTTAACCTAGGATACCACTTGATTTTATCTTGTATGGTCAGGTGAATGCATGAAGTGTAGACTTGGAATTTAAACAAGATGCAACACTAATCTATATGAAATGCAAGTCTTTGTTTTTCCTTTCGATGAAAACTAACTAATGTAAGGAGAAGCCTTTTCTTTTCCAATAGAAAAAATGAACAAAGTAACCCTACTTTATTTAACCAAAAGACCAAAAAGAATAAAAAATACTCTTTCAAATAATCCAACAAAAATGAAAATAACATACCAAATCGAAAATACTTTCTCTTTTTCTTTTCAGCTTTAGCAACCCTATGAGCAAAACTAGAAAGACAAATTTCTATTTTGATTGCAATAACTATAATTCCGAAATGAAAATCAAAAGAGGTGGAGAGAAAACCAAAAATACAAGAGTTTTCACCAACTTTTGGAATACTTTGAAAAGGGTTAAATGTGCTCAAAACTTTCAAGGAAATAAAAAATAACTTTTTAAAACCAAGAAGCCATAAGCATTGATAATTTTTAGCTTTTTCAAAGGTTCTTAAATGATTATTTCAAAACATGAAAAACTCTTTGCAACAATTCCAAATAATCTATTTGAAATGAAGATAATAAAGAAATTTATGATTTTCACACTAATGTACTAAATGAGTCTGAGAATTATGCCACTCTTTTAACCTAAATTCAAATAACTAGAGAATATTTGCTACTGCAATATTTAATCAATTGGAAATTCTCAAAAACTATTAATCACCCAATATCTTGAAACAACACACAAAAACACACCAAATCTGCAAAAATCACAACAACTATTAGAGGGTTGATAAGTAGAGTGAACAAATCAGATAGACTGGGAGGAAGTCCCAATACTGAATGTACTCGTGAGTGATTGAACTTTCCCACCACTAGAGTGACACTCGCTTGACTATATAGGACTCAAATCAAACCCTGAACTTCAACAACAAGCCAAAGACAAAGCACGCTATGTCTAGGATACTCTGTGACTGTCAAGGACAACACACAGACATCAACAAACCAAGCCAAAATCAAATTGGGAGATTTTTAAAACTATGCACCAAGTTTTGAAGGGCGATATTCCCTGCAAGGGTACACCAAAACTTTGGAATCCCAGTGACACGCTTTTCACATGTGGGAAGTGCATCAGTGACGCAGGCTGTAAATAGGAAAAAGGCATCAGCGATGGAGGATGCTTGAAGGTAAAGTGTGTTAGAGTTACAGTGATGCAGGCTCAAAATTGCCTAGGTGCGTCTGGAAGGATCCAAGTATAAAAAATAAAAAATCTCAACAATTAAAAAGATAAATGGATTGATAAAAAATCCCAATCAGATTCTCAATCACCGAGAAGCTCTCTGATAATCAGATCCAATGAAGAAAGAGGAAATTAAGAGGATAATATGAAGGAAATAAAAAAACCAAGAATTACCAACTAATAAAAAATTATGGGCTACCTATCCCCAGTATGGTGACCAATTTTGTTTATGGACCATCTGTAAATGTGGAGATAAATGGATCTCCCGAGTCCAAATGGTTCAGATTTAGAACAAAACAAATACACAATACATATAACTTTCCTAGATTGATCAAATTTCAAAGTAAGTTAAGAGATAACTCACCTTATGAGCGCAATTCCTTTATCCTTGCTTGATTCAACTCTTTGATCGCTAGATATTCAACTGCAAAACATAAAACAAGTGGAAACAAACAAGTAGTGATAGCATATGATCATAAAATCAATCTAGATTAGCAATCCAAGAAGCCAATCCTAAACTCTATAATGAAAATATGTTCATGGAAAGAATTTGTATTAATGTAATTACAGAAAGTACAAAGAGAAAAGTTACAACCAAGCTTTGACGTCGTACACCATCCGAATGATCTTAGCCTCAAAAAGATCAAAGATTTTGCCTCTTATGGATGAAAGGGATATCCTCGCAGAATTTTACTAACATGTAGGTACTCTATCCTTCCTCTCTTAACCATGGAGAGGGGATTCATATTTATAGGCCTAAGAGGATAGAATAGGCTGAGGATTTGTGGGAGAAGCTTAAGGTATCATCCAACTAGGTGAGGGGATCGAGTGCCACCTTCCCTAACATGTAGGGATAAGCCTCCACACAATCAAAGGTTCAAGAAGTCGGTTGAAGCTTCTCTTTTTCCATTTTAACCAACAACGACGCACCTTTCACACTAGCAAATTGTGTCATTGAAGGGTTACACCTCTTGTGCAAGGTAAATTAGCGTCACCGACGCGCTCTATCAATGTGTAGAGCACGTCACCTAAGGCCTGACCCTCCTTTCCAACGAGCAGGGTGCATCGGGGTGAAAACAAAATGTTAAAAGGGTAACATCAAATCTCCATTTAATCATTTAGCCTAAGTGCTTTAGGAATTGAGGCATATACAGGACACATAACTCATGATGACGATATTTTGGTCTAACACATAGTTGTGAATGTTTATGAGTGAATCAAATTCTAAGTAATAGTATAAAGAATTCCAATGTAATGACCCAACCTAACCATCCAAACTACTCCTAAATTGATGAGGGATGACTTTAGTATGAGTAGAATCAATTAATGAACCTTACACCAAACTTCTTATTAAAGTTTATGTTTATATATTAAAAGGTTACATGTTTTTGTCATTGTATATATGATTATGATGCTTTCAAAAAGGGGATCACTTAGAGTTTTATTCAATTGATTACATGGATACTAATAATCAACTACGATGATGGCATGCACTATGACATGAATGAGGCTGTTATCATCTAGATTCTTTATGATAAGAACATCAATACGACTACACCTTCTGAAGGCCCTATGATCACAAAAGGGTTCTTAGCACCTTGCTAGATGGGTTAGGGATAGGAGTATGACACAACCTTAAACTCTTCACCAGTCGCCCCTAATATTGATAAATATAGGTCATGAAAGTAAGGATAATATTTTTCTTGATTTACATTTCTTCTTGTGTTATTTAGGTGATTGTGTGCTTGAATTTTTCTGTTTTCTTGTAATAATATGTCATGGCATTGTAGGTAACACTAAGTGGATTTTGTTGGCAATTAAGTAATATAATAGATCAAGGGTGAGTGCATGGTTGATTTAAATTTCTTCTTGTGGTTCACCGGTGCACAAGTGCGCAGCTTTTCTGGTTCTCTGGTTTTCTCGTTTTCTGCACTTTTGGTCAAACTAGGGTTTGAATTTCCCGGAGTTCTACCCAACCAAAAATCTCGATCCAGGGCTCAAAAATTCGATTTTGAGGAGGGCTATCCAGCCATGCAATCAGAATCCAAAAATTCCAACGTTTGTAGAAACCCTAATTTTCACCGGAGGAGGAGAGAGAGGTATTTTCACATTGTGAAAGATGTCCTATTCAGGCTAGCTCTGATACCATGTTAAGTTTAGCCTAATTTGACTATAAAGATCACTAAAAGAAACGCAATCACAAGATAGAAAAATGTTTACCCTGGGAAACCCTCATGGGGTAGAAAACCCAACAAAGCTTTCCTCAATATAGATAATCAACCAGATACAAGATAAGTCCAAGACTAGAGCTCCTTCTCCTACTATGCAGATCTCTCTCTCACTTGTGCACTACTACCAAGTGGATGAATGAATGAGATAAGTGAGGAACAACCTCCTCTACTTATACTTGTTTCCCAACTGAATTTTTACCCTATGGGGCCAACCTCTCCCAGGAGAGTCTAATAACCCTCAAATAACTAACTCAGGTCTGACCTCACATGGGATATCTAATAACCCTAGTTACCACAATCTATTGGAGGAATAAACATCTCTGGATACACAACAAAGTCCCATCGGAGGAATGAAACATCTCCGGAATAATAAAGTACAAATATAATATTCTTTGAAGTTACAATATTTCAACACAACTAGGTGAGGGGATCAAGTGCCACCTTCCCTAACATGTAGGGATAAGCCTCCACGCAATCAAAGGTTCAAGAAGTTGGTCGAAACTTCTCTTTTTCCATCTTAACCAACAACGACGCACCTTTCACACTAGCAAATTGCATCATTGAAGGGTTACACCTCTTGTGCAAGGTAAACTAGCGTCACCGACGCATTCTATCAATGTGCAGAGCACGTCACCTAAGTCCTGACCCTCCTTTCCAACGAGCAGGGTGCATCGGGGTGAAAACAAAAGGTTAAAAGGGTAACATCAAATCTCCATTTAATCATTTAGCCTAAGTGCTTTAGGAATTGTGGCATATACAAGACACATAACTCATGATGATGAGATTTTGGTCTAACACATAGTTGTGAATGTTTATGAGTGAATCAAATTCTAAGTAATAGTATAAAGAATTCCAATGTAATGACCCAACCTAACCATCCAAACTACTCCTAAATTGACGAGGGATGACTTTAGTATGAGTAGAATCAATTAATGAACCTTACACCAAGCTTCTTATTAAAGTTTATGTTTAAATATTAAAAGGTTACATGTTTTTGTCATTGTATACATGATTATGATGCTTTCAAAGAGGGGATCACTTAGAATGTTATTCAATTGATTACATGGATACTAATAATCAACTACGATGATGGCATGCACTATGACATGAATGAGGCTGTGATCATCTAGATTCTTTATGATAAGAACATCAATATGACTACACCTTCCTAAGGCCCTATGATCACAAAAGGGTTCTTAGCACCTTGCTAGATGGGTTAGGGATATGAGTATGACACAACCTTAAACTCTTCACCAGTCGCCCCTAATATTGATAAACATAGGTCATGAAAGTAAGGATAATATTTTTCTTGATTTACATTTCTTCTTGTGTCATTTAGGTGATTGTATGCTTGAATTTTTGTGTTTTCTTGTAATAATGTGTCATGGCATTGTAGGTAATACTAAGTGGATTTTGTCGGCAATTAAGTAATATAAAAGATCAAGGGTGAGTGCATGGTGTTATGGAAGTGTGATTTTAATAAATATTATAACAAATGAAATTAAAAAAAATTAATAAAAGAAATTTCAAAGATTTGCATGCGCCCCACCATGGCAAGAAGCATGCAAATATATTATTTGATTTTTGAAGGAGATTAAAAGGGAAGGGTTTAAGAAATGGTAAACACTTGCAAATTGCATGCATGTTGTGTTTCTTAGATCTGTATGTTGAGAGTGATGAGTTTTTCATATTGTGTTCATAAGACTAGTGATAGCTTGATGTTGTGGGCTTAGGGTCCTCAACTTGAGGAGCCAAGGAGTTAGGTTGAGAGGATCCAAAGAGATAGGTTGAGAGGAGCCAAGGAGTTAGGTTGAGAGGAGAGTCCTCATGTTACCCATAGTTGTCCATGCTTGGTTGGAGGATAGAGATTCTCCTATGGTAATGATGGTTAAATGATTTTTCTTTTTTACGGGTATGTTTTCACCCATTTTACAACTATCTAGGACTTGGTTGCATAAAAAATTTAGGTTTTGGCGATCAATTCAAAGTAATTATTATTCCATGCAAATAAGAAGAAGTGGGGAAAGAAAAATAAGTTAAAAAGAAAAAGAAGAAAGAAAAGATTTGAAAGGAAAAAGACAAAAATAAAAATAAAACCATACGCAGTTTTTCCAAAATGTAATATATATATATATAATTGTGAGCTAAAAGGGGATATAAAATAACACTTTAATCAAATAAAAAAGGAGAAAGATTCAAAATTTTAAATATATATTATTGGGTTTATTGGAATATATTATTTATCAAATTTTATTACTACTTGGTTTACAAATTTTGGTGTATTCCATATTGATATAATATTAGTATTACTTTTAATAATAGTAATAATAATTATTAGAAAAAAAAAAAAAAATGACTAAAATTTAAAAAAAATCAAGAATATGGATTTTAATGTTTAAAAAAAGGAAAATTTTCCTAGCACCTCAAAAAGGAATGTTTGAATTCTATTTAGAATTAAAAGGACACTTACAGGGAAGGATATCGCGATTTCTATTGCCCCTACTAAAAGTAATAACTATATTAGTGTTGAATTCGCTAACCATTTAGTGATTCCTGAGTCAATTATAGGTGAAGGGATAGACTTTCGGGACAAGAAACAATTTGAAATAAGTGGCTTACAATTGAATGTTGGATATTATATGGTCATATCGCAATTCATTGTTAGTTCCTTCTGGAGCTTTGACGGTGACATAATTTTGGGGTTATCTTGGATAAAAACAATGGGGATTTTCATCTTAAATGCCAAAACGAAATTTCTAACCTTTTCCTATAAGAAGAAGAAAATCACATTGCAGGACGTTTCAATGAATTTAGATTTAGAATATCCAAAATCAGAAGACTTCAAGGATATATCAATGGTGATTTCACAGGACAATCAGAAGTCAAAACAAAAGAAGCAAAAAGAAGTTGAAAAGGTTGTCGCCAGTAAAAATCAAGAAATTACCCATTTGAAGAATCATAGTCAAGACTTGATTGCACAAATCAAGAATTTAAAAAAAAAAAATGAAAAATCACAAGAAGAAGTAAAAGAGAAATTCCACAAAAAAGAAGTAGATCTCCAAAATGGATTCAATAAGAATCTATCAGAAAAAAGATGAAGAAAATTCTCACTTAAAAAATCTAAATCAAGGGTTGATTGGACAAATACAAAATTAAAAGATGAGAAGCTAGAAAAATCCTCAGACTTAATATCAACCAGTAAATCATAGGAAGCACAAACAATTAAAGTTTCTTCAAGGGTTCCACAAATGGCTCAAATGCCTTATTGTCACCCAAATCACAAAATTTGTTATGACCAACATCAAATTCAAGAGGAAAATAAATAGTGTTCTTCTTACAAACAAACCAACTAAAACATTGAAAAAGAATGAAGACAATATCGATAACTTTTATGGAAGCCTAAAATGAGAATTTCTATTCGAGCAGTCGATCATCAAACAGGTCCGATGAAGGTAGATTTGATTTGAATCACTTCCTAGAAAATGCAACACATTAGTTCAGGAATTTGAATATTATACCACCTGGTTTCATCGAGTATCACACTTCCAAGCTCACAACATCATGAAAAGTCGTTATGGGCAAGAGGACAAAGTGTTATAATAATCTATGCTTTGAGGATAAAGAATGTTTAAGGGGAAGGAAATGTAACATACATAATATATGTACAAATATTAAATAATAATAATAAATAACAATGCTAACAATAATTAATTAATTAATTAAGAGATTTTATGAAAGATGTGTCTTATAAAAAACACATGACCATTAAAAGAGGGCGGTGTGTGTGTGTGTGTGTGTGTGTGTGTGTATATCGAACTCTCAAGTTGTAATATATCATATCTCATATTCGTATATTTTACTCATTATTTATGATGGCTTATTCCATATTCCAAATATTTTGGTAAACTTTGTGTGAGAAAACTTTTATTCAACTCAAAATCATAGATGAGGAAAGAAATAAATATCTCTACATTGTGTTGGACTTCATGAAGGGTCAACCAAAAAATCTCCAAGAAGTGATTAGCAAGACCAAAGGAAAAAGGATTGCAACCACAACGCACTAAGGAGAAATATCCCAATAGGAATTGAAAACAATGTAATGTGGATGGGAATGTTCGGATATCCACATCATCTTTTTCAGGATCTTGCATGCAATTAGGGTTTGCATGCAAATTCTAGGGTTTGCATGCACTTTGCATGCATCCCAGTCACCAGTTTGATGCCTCCAGCACCTTAGCCACCTTATTCTAGCACCCGGGAGCCACTTCCTTCAGAGTTTTAGCCCTACTAGGCTGAAAGGTGCCCACTTCTCACCTACTGCCAGAGAAGGGCGCACTTGTTCACCTACCACTGCAGTTCCACTTCAGTTACATTCAGTTAGCTCCGATTCTCCCTGATTTGAGGCTAGTTTCACTCCCGACTGACTGTTTCACTTCCGTTGGACCTCCAGTTTGACTAGATGACTTGTTCTGACTTCAGTTAGTCTCCCATGCGCCCCCCACTAAGCCTCCTTCCCTTAATCAGTGCTACACACTTCAGTTACACATGACACACTCAGTTAGACTCAGATTAACACCTGGATGAATGGTTCTTGTGCATTGATGACCACCACCGATTGATGATGAGGACTCCTAGTTGGAGTCAAGCTACTCCATTCAGTGATTCGAATGGCCTACTTAGTCAATTCGAATTGCTCATTGATTGATATTGTATTCTATTGTAATTCATTCACCCTTTCTGGGATATTGAGCACTGCTGCATGTTTTGCATAGTTTTACACCATATTTTCTATATTCATCTATTGTGATTGATTTACTTGTTCATTAGATCTGTTGTGACTAATTTTACATGGTATCAGAGCCATTGCAGGGACAAGATCTCTTTTCTACAGGTGTTTCTACAAGAAGATTTGACTGAATTGCTCAAAAATTGCAAAAAAATTTGGCATGAGATATCTCAAGGGCATTCGCTCCTGTGCATGCAAAGCTTAAAAATACTTCCAATACCACTCCAGAAGCTTGAGTTTCCACATAATTCCTGGATCTGATACATTGGACCCATTCAACATTGTTTGATCTCCAGTCCCAAGTGTGATGCAACTCTAAAAGGGTGGATTGTTCGACCTTACGGTTCTTGGTTTGATTGTGATTTGCAGGTTATCAAGCTCCTCTTTTGCATTCGCTACACTGTGCATGCAAACTCCTCTTTTGCATTTGCTACACTCTGCATGCAAGCTCATCTACATGAGTTTGACTCGCTCCTAGCAATGGAATACTCTTCTTCAAAGCCTATCCTCACTCCATTCAATTATTTTGATTAGAAAGATGATATGGAGATCATATTACGTTCAAAAGGTTACTACCGAGTCACTCTTGGTCTTGAATTGGAGCCAAACAATGTGTCAGATCGAACCAAACACTACAACAAGCTTGATGAAGCTTATGGTCTTCTTTATCTCTCCATCTCCAAAGATCTTCACTTCCATCTCAGCGGATTGAAGACTCCAAAAGCCATATGGGAGCAACTTGAAACACTATTTGGCAAGCAAGATGAGCTTAGGGCTTTTCAATTAGAGAATGAATTGATTGGCCTTAAGCCTGAGAATTTCGAGACCATCAATGAATTCTTCACAAAATTCAAGAACTTGAACTTGCAATTGAAGAATAGTGGAGTTATCAAAGAGGATAAACAATTGATCCTCTCCATTCTAAGCAAGCTTGGGAAATATTATTCGGTATTTGTCTCTACTTTCAATTCCGGTCAGCTAACTACCCTGAATTGGAAGATTCCTACCTTGAATTCCTTAATTGAGTCTGTCACAAAAGAGCATGACAAGTTTATTCAAATGGGGTCCATTAGCTCCAAAGATTCAGCCCTATATGTTCAAGGACCCAAGATCTCGAATGGTAAAGGAAAGCAAAAGAAGGAGAAGCCCAAATTCGAGCCTCACAAGCAAAAAGACAAAGGCAAGCAAACGGATGCACCATCCTGTTCGAAGTTCAAGCAAAAGGGCAAAGAAGGTAACCAAAAATCTAAATGTACTTATTGCAATCGTGGCTTTCATCCCGAAAGTTCATGTATGAAGAAAACTATAGATCAAATGGCCCTCCTTTTGGAAAAGAACAACACAACTCTTCCCGACGGTGCAAGGAAGAAGGATAGGAATGATGATCATGAAAGAGGACAAGCACTCATGGAAACGGTTTCAAAGCCCACTACTCTCTTGATAGATTTGGGTGCATCAAATCATATGGCTGCAAATATTGATTCTTTTTCCTCATTCGATCCAAACAGCTCCATCCCCATCCATTTGGCAGATGTCTCAAAAATTTCTTCAAAGGGCAAAGGTACGATTCATGTAGAACATGGAAGCTTTCAGAATGTTCTCTATGTGCCTTCCTTGGCTTCAAATCTCCTTTCTGTGTATCAAATGACACACACTGGTGAACCAAAGCAAGTTACATTCAGCCCTAATACAGTTGAAATTTCTGATATCAAAAGTGGAAGACTAGTTGCAGTCGGAAAGGCAAACCACACTGCAAAATGCTATGAGTTTTCACACTTTATTCCGCTTGCAAAGCCCACTGCTCTTCGCACACATGGTAATGAGGTTAGTAGGATTTGGCATGAAAGATTTGTACATCTTAATTATAAGTATTTGCTGCTTCTATCAAACAAATCCATGGTAGATGGCCTTCCACAACTCAGTTCCTCGAAGGGAATATGCACCGGTTGCATCATTGGGAAGCACCCCGAGCACAGATTCGACCGCGGCAAAGCTAGAAGAGCTTCTACTATTTTGGGGTTGATCCATTCTGATATCAGTGGTCCACTGCCCCATATGTCATTAAATGGTTCAAGGTATTTTTTGACATTTATTAATGATTTTTCCCGCTTTACATGGGTATTCTTTCTCAAAAACAAGTCATAAGTGCTTGGAAAATTCAAGGATTTTAAGGCTTCTGTTGAGACCGCCACTAAGAGCAAGATCAAAGCTCTTAGATCTGATAATGGTGGAGAATATATTAAATCCGAGTTGCTACAACTTTGTGCCCAAAGCGGAATTCAGATCCAACATACAGTTCCCTACACACCCCAGCAGAACGGTGTAGCGGAAAGGAAAAATCGGTCACTGAAAGAGATGGCTACATGCATGATTGAATCAAAAGTTTTGGCTGCAAATATTTGGGCTGAAGCAATCAATGTTGCTGCATATATACAGAACCGTGTTCCACATTCATCCGTGAAATGTATGACTCCTTTCGAAGCATTCTTTGGTCACAAACCGGATGTGTCAAATTTGAGAGTTTTTGGCTCTACTGCATGGGCTAGAATCCCTTCTGAGAAGAGACGAGCTTTGGATCCACAAAGTATCAAGTGCATACTGATAGGATATGGGGAAGAATCAAAAGCATATAAACTCATGGATATCAGATCTAAAAATATATTCATAGAGCGCAGTGTGCAATTTGAAGAACCGCTTCAAGAATTGCAACTAGTCGAGGAAAAGACTGTCGATTCACCGCCTTCACCAGAAGAAGATCCGTGCAGCGATAATGAAGGTATGAGTTCTGATATTTCTGATATTTCAGCAGCATATGATGATCATGACATATCAGGTTCGGAATTCGACCATTATGATCCTCCTCAGTTACCAAAGTGGGCCCAAAACACTCTACAATCTGTTGGTTCGAATCTTGGAAATCCTGCTGATCCGAGACAAACAAGAGGAGACTTTCAAAGAGAAGGTATGGCTCTTTATATTGCTGATCCATTTCTTCCTGAGATTTGTTATTTGATGGCTGGTTCAGATCCTACATCATACTATTCTGCTCATCGAGATCCGATATGGAAAAGTGCCATGGACGAAGAGTACAGTTCTCTTCAAAAGAACAACACATGGGAGCTAGTTTCTCTTCCACCTGGAAGAAAATTAGTGAAGTGTAAATGGGTCTACCGTACTAAATTTGCTGCCGATGGCACTATCAGCAAATATAAAGCAAGGTTGGTCGCAAAAGGTTTTTCCCAAGTCCAAGGAGTGGACTACACTGAGACCTTTTCACCGGTTGCAAAGATGGATTCCATCCGCCTTGTTTTAGCTATTGCCGCATCCAAGCACTGGGAAGTGCACCACATGGATGTGAAGAGTGCATTCTTACATGGAGACCTTGCTGAAGAGGTATATATGCAGCAGCCAAAGGGTTATACATCAGATCCATCATTGGTTTGTATATTGAAGAAATCTTTGTACGGGTTAAAACAGGCCCCAAGAGCTTGGTACGCAAAGATGGACTCCTTCCTTCTTTCTCAGAATTTCCAAAAATGCAAATCTGATTCCGAATGTGTATCTTCAGCGAGTTAAAGGTAATTTGTTGGTTATTTTACTTTACGTTGATGATCTTCTCATTACTGGTAGCACACTTACTTCAATAAACAAGCTAAAATCTGCCTTAAATATAGCTTTTGACATGAGCGATTTGGGCTTGCTGAGTCACTTTTGGGGCTTGGAGATAGCTCAAAATTTTGATGGGATCACTATATCTCAGCAAAAATATGCTTCTAACCTGTTATTGAATTTTAATATGGCTGAATGTAAGGCAGCCCCATTCCCATTCCTCTCAGGAATCAATCTTGAGGAGGGAGATTCTACACCGCTTGCAGATTGCAGTATGTATCGATAGTTGATTGGTTCACTACTTTATTTGACACACTCACGGCTTGATATCTCATATGCCGTGAGTGTCGTGTCAATATATATGCAGCAGCCACATGAGCTTCATTGGCGAGCAGCCAAGCGGATCTTGCAGTATGTGCAAGGAACGAGACAGTTTGGCATACATTATGCTGCAGATTCTGAGCTAGATTTCATTGGTTTTACTGATTCAGATTGGGCAGGTGATAGCATTGATCAGAAGTCCACTTCTGGTTATGTTTTCATGATTGGTCATGGTGCTATTTGCTGGTCCAGCAAAAATCAAGCAGCCATTGCACTTTCTTCAGCAGAGGCAAAGTATCGAGGGGCAGTCAATGCCTGCATTCAGGCAATTTGGTTGTAGGGTATTCTTTCTGAGTTTGGTTTTGGTGGCACTACTTCGACTGTCCTATTTTGTGACAATAAAAGTGCTATCAAGATCTCCACAGATCCAGTTCAGCGGCAGAGGACCAAACACATTGAGATTCATATGCATTACATTCGACAGTTGGTGCATGACCGCACCATCATTCTGCAATATTGCCCTACTGATGAGCAAATTGCAGACATCTTCACCAAGAGCTTCACTGAGAAGAAGTTCTCTTACCTCCGTTCATTGTTGGGGGTGAGTTCCATCATGGTGGAGATAGATTGATTCATTATTATGCTTTAGCTTAAGGGGGGGCTTTCTTCCCACTGGGTTTTCCCTCTTTCCTCACTTAGTTTATTTTCAGCATTTTTTTGGATTATTGTATTGGGGTGACCTTTGGTCTTAGTTAGCAGGGCCCCACATTATTTTTTGCACATCATATTCTAGCTTGAGGGGGGTGTTCGGATATCCACATCATCTTTTTCAGGATCTTGCATGCAATTAGGGTTTGCATGCACTTGCATACACTTTTCATGCATCCCAGTCACCAGTTTGATGCCTCTAGCACCTTAGCCACCTTATTCTAGCACCCGGGAGCCACTTCCTTCATATTTTTAGCCCTCCTAGGCTGAAAGGCACCCACTTCTCACCTACTGCCAGAGAAGGGTGCACTTTTTCACCTACCACTTCAGTTACATTCAGTTAGCTCCGATTCTCCCTGATTTGAGGCTAGTTTCACTCCCGACTGACTGTTTCACTTCCATTGGACCTCCAGTTTGACTAGATGACTTGTTCTGACTTCAGTTAGTCTCCCATGCACCCCCCACTGAGCCTCCTTCCCTTAATCAGTGCTACACACTTCAGTTACACATGACACACTCAGTTAGACTCAGATTGACACCTGGATGACTGGTTCTTGTGCATTGATGACCAGCACCGATTGATGATGAGGACTCCTAGTTGGAGTCAAGCTACTCCATTCAGTGATTCGAATGGCCTACTTAGTCAATTTGAATTGCTCATTGATTGATATTGTATTCTATTGTAATTCATTCACCCTTTCTGGGATATTGAGCACTGCTGCATGTTTTGCACATTTTTACACCATATTTTCTATATTCATCTGTTGTGATTGATTTACTTGTTCATTAGATCTGCCTTGACTAATTTTACAGGGAATGCAGATAACAAATGTTCGAAACTTCATCTAGAATTGCATCCAAAACTATACAAAACCAAGAAGGGACAATACTCAACTACCAAGAAAAAAACAAATAATGGTAGAAAGTACCTCCAACATGGATGAATCCATAGTTTGCACCACATTACTACAACAAATCTAAAGTGGAGACATAAATGGACTATTCTAGATAAGATTTCAAGTTTAGGATGATAAGGTAAATGCTTTGTTTGATAGTAGTTCCCAATGTAATTTGGTTTCTGAATCATTAGTAGATGATCCTACTGTATAAACTAGTGATCTAGTATATCCATGTCCATGGGATTGGATCCAAGAGGAATTTTCCGTGAGAATCTCCAAGAGATGCAAAATTAGGTTTTCCATTAATGCTAACTATGTCAATGAAGTAGAATCCAAACTGGCACTTGATGTATGTGAAGTCATATTTGGAAGCCCATACTTGTGGGATAGATATGTGATACTCTACAAGAAAGAAAATAGATATCGATTGGTTAATGGTGGTGAGGCTTTTTAGAATATTGACAATATGATAAAATCATATAACAATACAAAACATGCATAGCATGAGCTCTTCATGAACCTTCTATATAATCATGTAGCAAAGATCGTGAATAAAAATGGAGATAAGAGAATATACAAGAGAATAACAAAGGGCTTGGTATTCATTACTCTGCAAAAATATCCATCTTACAATAAAAGGCATCTGCACATATGCATCTCTCTCCATCTTCACATCATGTCACAATCATGTGTCATTGTACAAATGACATACACAACATGTGATGTATGATTTAACAATATATCACAACATACCCAAAAGGGTCTCATTCACCTCTATTATATACAAAGAGGTATGGAATATTTACATCCCAAAACACATGTGGGATATATAGTTTTCCACCTCTATTTAATTACATGATGCATGTGGGATAAATATCTTTTATAACATTAAAGTTATTTATGCCTGTTAATGATATTTTGATAACAATACCACATAAGTACATTACATATTTTAACAAGGCTCCACTCATCAAAGCATACAAAAGGGGAGGAAAAATATCTATTATAGAAATGAACAAGGACATACAAACATCAATATTGAGACAAACAAGAAGTAGGTATCCTTCATATCTAATTGGGTAGTGGAATTAGGGATACAAGTAGAGGCCTTGTGCTTCCATCTCCATCGTGAATAAGCTAACAAGTATGAAATTAACATCAAATGGTTTAATGGCTCAGCTTATTGCTAAGCACTGAAGTAAAAAACTAGAATCTTTTGGTTATGGAAGTTTAGCTTGTGGCTATGAAGATGATGATGGATGTGGGTGATAGTTTGAAGGTCCCTACATTATATCAACCACCTACCACATCTCTAAAGTGTTGCATTGCTAATGCAAACACAATCAATTATGATACCACAAAGAGAATATACTTTTCATTTGGAAGTCAAACTGTATTCCTTACTATCTCGTGGACTTTAATTCACAAGGTTGTACCTAAAAATACCTAAAATGAAATTATTGAATTGTTATAATGGCAATGACCTTCAAGAAATCCATCTCATCGATAAACTTCTTACTCTCGACTAGCTATCACATGTATCAATCAAATAATCATTTATTCTTCTTCATCCAATCGTATCGAGGCCCTTCAATGGCATACAAGAGCAATTTTTTTTCCTATTGATGTTCCTCTCAATTGAAGCCTCGACTTGTGGGAGTTTAAAGGGGAGTTTTCCTTTAGAATTTGATCAGTGGAGTTTTCCTTCACAATTTGATCAGTGATAAGTATAATATGAGGAGGATTTCGTTATATTTTATCCTTTCTTGCAATTGTACATGCTTTGTAATCTTAATTGTGGTCTTTAAGTTTGGATTGATATAGGTTGTTTGGTTTCAATGATCTTGATTCGCATGCTTTAGGTTTGATATATTTTTTCGTCATTGCAATAGGATATTTTCTAGTTTAGCTGAATTATGTGCTGCTCATCTGTTAGAACTCTTTCCACGTGCATGTGTGTAATTCTTGCATAGCTTAGAGGACCATGTGTTGCTAAAGGATAGATAATCCATTAACTACTCCTTAGAATAACATTTGGAAAATCTGAGCAATCGTATAAGTCACTTCTATATTTTCCCTTTTCCCTTGAGAAAAAAAAATAGTTATATTTTAGAGTGAATTATGGAGCATTATCCCCCAAAAGCAACTTTTAGTAGCAACATTGAGAGAATACTCTGATTTCTCATCAAGATTTGAATTAAAAAAAAAAACATCTGTCATGTCGTTATTGATTTCCATCGCTATGCCATGGAGCTGTCATGTGTTTCAGACATGCTTCTCATATGTCGTCTAGTGCATCAGGACTTTCTGACATGCGACATTAGCAAAACCATTTGGACACTGGAAAAACATTTCCTTGAAAGGACAATAATGATAAGAGTATATCATAGAGCCACAACTTCTATAATTATAATGTCACAAGGTATATGATAAATATTCTATAATTATAATGTAACAAGGGATATGATAAAGATCCAATGAAGACAATGTGCATTTCTGACATGTAACATTTCTGACGGGTAACATTTCTGACAAGTAATAGGCTCATTTTAAAAGTGAGTTTATCTTGTGCATAAGGCTAGCCATTCGAACACTGTAAAAACCTTTCCTTGATAGAACAATAATAGATAAGTGACAACATCATCAGAGTATCTCATATAGCCACAACTTTTATAATAATGTCACAAGGAATATAATTGTTGGCTGCTTATACTGTTCTTGAGTTTTTCTACAAAGACCTAGGTTCTGCATCGTTCGAGGAACCAACAAAACCCCTTTTCACTGGCCCTTTCAGCAACAGTCTGCGAGCAGATTCGGGTCTTACCCGAGGCGAAGTTACGGGGAGGTTGCAGAGTCAGGTTTCCATAACCGGGTGATGCACACTTTAATGGAATGGGTGACTACGTGAATTTTACCTCCTTCGCAGTTAATACTTATACACTAGCGCATCTGCGGACTACGCAGCTCGGAATGGCTCCTCAACAATAGGACAACGCAACTGAGACTGCGTTTCCTCTTCAGTACTTAACCACTTTAATGGACTTCACCTAGTGTAAGTTATGAATTCAACAACATAACGGATTGCGAGCCTTGCTAACTTATACACTATAACAACAACACTATAATTGCGCACTTCCAGTGCTGCGCTCAGGGAATCGCACTATACAGACTCTCTGGCTAAGTGTTTACCTGATTAACTTATGCATTCATCTAACATAGAAATACAGGTGCATTCGACATTCATTTACACATGTTGTTACTTAACATATTATCCCCATCTTTTATCCTTATGGTGAATACATATAAAAGCAAGAACACATGCATTCACAAACAAGATATTCACCATTCACATAAGCAAATACACATATATAGATGCATAATCAATTACATAACACATAATTTAACGTGGTTCACCCGTAGGATGGGAGTTACGTCCACAGGAATTGTTGTTATATTATTTATGGGAAGGGTACAACAGTTCCATTCTGCGCACTCAAGTGCAGACTCTCTTCTCTCTTAGTAGGTATCTGTGCACACAGCTACAGAGCCTTTTACAACCTTCTCTCGATAGAGATTACTCTTCAACAGTTATCAACTATTCACGATTAGAGATTAACCCTTTCCCTTACAAAATTGCCCATTATATAGAGATCGTTCCCATAGGACATGTTTGTTACCATGCATAGGCCAAAACCCTAAGGTTACAAAATGGTGCAGTTACCCACTAACTCAGCCTGTCACATTCGACAACCGCTCTATATTCTTTTGGTCGTTCTACTAGACCACTCGTAGCTCACATGCCCTTCTGACATCTGCAGTCTTCAGAAAATGGTTATACTACATTGTGGCATGTCTCTTTCCGCCTCTCTTGCCTGCCTGTCACTGTCGGCTTCATGGCTTAGCTTCTAACTATTTTCCGCCCCTCTCTTGACAAGTCACTCTCATCCGCCTTCCCATTGCTCCATACCCATTCCCGGGAATCCTGGATTTGCTTACCCAAAACAGGTTGCCTTGACAGCTCAACCTTCCCTTATACTCTTTGCCCAAAATAGGTTCTCTACTGGAACTGCGCGGTGCTGCCACTTCACGGAGCTGGCACTTAGCCGCGTTGTTCTTACCCTATCGATACTTTGTTGCGCTGTAACTTTGCAGCTTGCCAAAATTGTCTTGAAAAAAATGCCTTACTTGGGCTAGGCCCAATAGGCCCCTAACACTTACATGTGGCTCGTCCCCGAGCCACTTTCCACTTTTGGTTTGATGGTCTACTCTTCCTCTTGCGGAGCTATTTTCGCAGCGAATTCTTGGTAAGTTGCACTGAACCTCGCAACTGTATCCTTGGCGTCCTGCTCAACTACTCTCATGGTTTCCAAAACATCCGGTGTTAGATCTTCCTAAGTCTGTTCTTGTATTGAATCCTGTGCATCGGGGAGTTCCTCCAGTTTTTATTCAATCTACTGTGTTAGTTCATGGGCTTCCTCCTCCAAGGGCTGTGACTTATCTCCGGATTCATCCTCCTGTTCTCTTAACACTTGAAGTTCTCTTTTTAATTCTTTGACTTCTATAAATCGACGGAGTCTGTCTTTTGGTAGTAGGGTCTTCATCTCCGCGTTCAGAGCGTCTAACGCTACCTGATTTTCCTACAAAGTGGTTTGGGCCTGTAGCAGCTGAGGGTCCTCTTGTAGCGCAGTAAACACTCTCTCAACTTCATCCAGCAAGTTTTGACACTTATCCACTTCACTGGATATGCTCTCTGTGGTGGCTTTCGCTTCTGCTGCTATGAGCTCTGCCTGATCTGGTGGTGTCTTCGATTGATTCTCTACTTACAAGGTGATAATCTTTGCTTTATAGTCTATCTCCATGTCTTCCATTTCAGACTTAATATCGCTAACTACCAAGCCGATCTTAAGTATAGTGTCTGTGAGCTCTGGCTTCTCATCGCACTCTGGTATATCCACGCAGACTAAAGCAACAGTCTGCTCTATTCTTCTTCATTGCTCTTGTTCAGTTTCAAGTTCCTTAGCGTTCTTTGCACTTGCTTCCTGCAACTGTTTATAATTTGCATGTAATTCCTAGTGTTGGTTCAAAATGACCATATCTCGATCATGTATTTCCTCCATAATTTGTAGGTGCAGATTATGTAGGCTTTCGAGGGGTAGCATCACGATATCAATCTCCACATGCTCTATGCTCTGCGTGCTCAAAGCTAACTCAACGTGCGGTAACATTATGCTTAGCAGGTCAAGTTTGGTGATGCATGGTTTTGGTGCCATGGTCAAGGATAAATGGTGTTTTATTTGGCTGCGATGTGTCCCCTGACCTTCCTTCCGACTCTGATTCTCGAGTCAAAGCCAATTCGCACTGGACTTGCTCAAACTTCATCATTATGCCTTGTAGCGTGGTGAGATTATGTTGCAAACTTGCTTGAATTTCCTCATTCTTACTGCCTTTGAGGGCCATCATGTCTTCTAGATGCGCAGTAAACTTGGACGCAATGATCTCATGATCATCATCATGCAGCCTTGCTTTTGATGGATCCTTGATGGCTTTCTGTTTCTTTTTCTGGACTTTCCATTGTACAGAGCTTTCAAGTTATTTTCTTTTTCCTGCTGGTGACTTTTCAACAATCGTTGTTGGTATTGGGTTACTTTCGTCCGAGTCACTTTCGATGATCATAGGTCCTTTGACCTTCCATTCACCTAGCCACTCCTTCATAATGCGGTCGATATCCACTTCGTCCATGTGATAGTTCCCTTGCAACCATTCTGGGTTCTTTTTCTGTGCCTTTGCTAAAATATAAATGGAATGCATGTCAGTGCTAAAATTTAAAGTGCGAATATACTTAGATGTTACCTCTTTGGAGATACGCGGTGTGCGAACGATGACATCGCAGAGCTGCTCGTAATATGTGTAGAATACTTCATTCGACGTGCATTGTCTTTCTGACATCATATTTTCCTAGAGATTTGCATACCTTGGTCCTCGACAGTCATTGATGGGAGAGGTGAGGCCAACATAGTGCCTTGGGTCCTTCCATCCTACAAAGGAAATCAGTACCATCAACCAACTATAATCGAACGCGGCTCCGTTGACCTGAGTTTCGTGGACTTCTTCTAGAAACTCGTTTAGTAAATATTGGCACCAGTTAAATCTTCCACCCTGCACTGCCTTCACCCTAAGGAGCACTGCAACGGCCGATACTTTTGTAGGTCTGGCCTTCCACAATATTTTTCCTGCTAGCATTTGGACTACAAATTGCGTAGCATCATATTTTATATCGTTTGTGACAAACCCTCTTTTTCCTTTGGGGATACTGTAAGCTTCTTTCATCTACACAGAAATCTCCTTATACCTGGTTTTGTCGGCAAAGTACTTCTTCGGGTCCTCTCCTCGCTTGCTTAACCCTGTGATCCAATGGATCAGGTCGATGTTGAGGTCGACGTTTATTTCCAACCAAAGGTAGCCTTGGTGTGTGCATGATATGAGTGTGCACACCACCACGTTAAGTTTTGGGCTCTGGTCGAAGGGTGGAAGCCTCAATAGGTTTAGCAACCCTTATTCGACAACTTCAGACAGCCAGCTATGCACAACCAACAACGGGTTCTTCTTTACATCCATCTTCTAGCACATATATCTATCTGGTTGAAATTGTGGGTATTTCGGCTTGTCTGGATCCTTCTACTATTGCAGCAAGTCATAATATTCAAACTTATAGTCGCCTATCTTTCCCAACAAATTTGCTTCTGGTTTTACATGTTTGGATATGGGTGGAAGTGGTATCTCATACTTGGTATTTCTGGAGAGCTTAATGGCCGGTGCATCCTGTGCACGTGGAGAGATATACTCTGACGTCAAGGTTAATGGCAGCTCCTTAACCCCTGGTGGAACTTCTGGTAGCTTGGAGCCCATTAATTTCACCTTGACTTTCTCAACTATGGGTTCCTTACCCTTGCTTTTAATTTGTGTAGAATGTAGTGGTGAACGGCGTGAACCTTGTCCTTATTCTATAACAACCTTCTTCGCAGGGGTTCTCATCAACCCTTTAAGCCCGGTTTGCTTAAACACCCTCACAGCCTTCTCGACCATGGACTCTTTCTCAACTGTAGAATCGTCAGACATTCATAGGACTATTCTCTGCAAACTCACGGGATAACTGAGCACTTACTCGAAACATATTGAACTATGGTGTGCGGAAAATTTTCAGAGTTTAGGTAACGCCCACGAGTGCAGACATTGTGGTATTTATAGGTGTAGTTAGGCTTAGTCGCACCCATCCACGGCTAGATAGGAATTAAATGGCATGTTTGTTGGCCAAATACACTGAGGATTTAGGTCCTTTCCTTCATTAACTCCTTGGGTGTTCTTAAATATTTTTGGATTAAGTAACAATCTTCATGGTGGTGTCCTCTAATTCGATAGATCTCACACGATGGCCCATGCTACTGATTCAGTGGATTTAGTGCTCCATTTTCAATGCACTCTTGAAATACAGGGAAACGTTCTTTCAGATGCCCCTCTCCCTTGCATATTGTACACCAAATCTCTTCTCTGGTCTCTTTTACCTTCTTTATGTCTTGTAACTGAAGTGTTAGCATTGCCAACTGATTCTGGATTTGGACCATGCCTTGACTTGTTTCTCCTATCGGTGAAGCTTCTAGATTCATCACGATCTACAGGGCTTCTTCCCGCGAAGCCACCTTATGTTGCATCAATGACAGTCTAATATGGGGCAACAGTGCAGCTATAAACCATTCTTGGTGTTGTTGCGGTGCTATGTCAAAATTGACCTGGTCTAACAGTGTTTTAAACTTCTGGTCAAATTCCCATACTGTTTCATTAGGTTTTTGCTTAATCTCCTTTAATTCTGTTATACATTGGGATTTAGACTTTGGCTTCTTGAACTCTCTTAATAGGGAAGCCTTAATCTCCACTAGAGTTCTATTATGTCCCTGAGAATACTTCATAAACCAGTTTAAAGCTCTATCTCTGAGTGTGGTGACGAGCTATTCCTGCTTAACAGCATCATCCTGGACTTGTTTGACACTCGAGATGGCTTCACATAGAAACCAATGTTTCTCAGGGTCCTCTAGACCCGTTCCTTTGAATATTGGTAGCTTAATATCGTCAGTCATTCTCCTTCTAGGTGCAGTATTATGCATAGTGGTTTGTGTGGTGTTAGGGATGTTACTGCGTAGAATGTTCTGAGTAGTCACTCCCGCGATGTTACTAGTATTGACGCTCTAAAGATTAGGAATGTTAACAATTGGAGGGTTCTGAACTGAGGGATTCTGTGAATTAGGAGGTGTAGTATTAACGATTGGTCGATTCTAGGGTGTAATATGATGATAGGTGGCTGATGGAGGTGTTGTTTGCCTATCAATCTCAGCTTGGAACTCAGTGTCTACGCAGAGTCCATGTTCACTAGAGTTCTTCTTAGTTGTATACTTATATATTTTTCCACTTCTTAAATTGTGTGTATCTTCGTCAGAATCACTATATGTATTATCGACCATTGCAGATTCAAAAGCTTCTAGGAAATTTACTGCATTCTTAAAACTCCTTTCCCAGCTAAAATCATTTTATTATATAAACTCAGATTGTTCAGACACTTACCTATGAATCCTTTGAAGAAATCTTCTTTCGTTGCGTTGTAGGACTTCAGGGTGTCCACAACGAACTCTGTCACAAAGCCTTGTAGTATGTTGTCAAGCCTAAAGTCGACTGCTCATGAGAGTGAAATATCTACTTCATTAAGCCTCTGAATAAGTTATGGATTCCACTCAGTAGGTGATCCTTCCTAGAAACAGTTCTTTCGCTCTGCAAGCCTAGATAACCACTCGTGCAACTCGTTTCTAAAGGTTGCGAATAAAATTTCGTGAATATCCTTCCATAGGTATTTATTTAACCAATCTACGTTGGAGAGATGCAGATGTCTATTATCCTTTCTGGCAAAATCTCTTTCTGTCTTGTCTACCTAGTTCCATATTTATGTCTTCTCAGCATTCCAATTTTTCAGTGCTCATCACCAGTTCAAGCATGGAAACGGAACCATTTGTTGGCTGCTTATACTATTCTTGAGGTTTTCTAAAAAGACCCAGGTTCGGTGCGGTTCGAAGAACCACCAAAACCCATTTTCACCGGCCCTTTCGGAAATAGTCTGCGAGCAGACTGAGGTCTCACCAGAGGCGAAGTTATGGGGAGGTTGCAGAATTAGGTTTCCACAACTAGGTGATTCACTCTTCAATGGAATGGGAGACTACATGAAGTTTACATCCTTCTTAGGTAATACTTATACACTAGCGCATCTGCGGTCTCCGCGGATCGGAATGGCTTTTCGGCAATAGGACAGCACAACTGAGACTGTGCTTCCTCTTCGGTACTTAACCACTTTAATGGACTTCACCTAGTGTAAGTTATGTATTCAACAACATAATGGATTGCGATCCTTGCTAACTTATACACTATAACAACAACACTGTAACTACGCACTTCCGTCGCTGCGCTCAGGGAATCGCACTATACATACTCTCTAGCTAAGTGTTTACCCGATTAAATTATGCATTCATCTGACTTAGAAATACTAGTGCATTCGACATTCATTCTCACAAGCTGTTACTTAACATATTATCCCCATCTTTTATCCTTATGGAAAATACATATAAAAGCAAGAAAACATGCATTCACAAACAAGATCTTAACCATTCACATAAGAAAAGACATAAATATAGACGCATAATCAATCACACATCACAGAATTTAATGTGGTTCACCCCCAAGATGGGAGCTATGTCCACAGGAACTATTTTTATATTATTTATGGGAAGGGTACAACAATTCCAGTCTGTGCACTCAGCTGCAGACTCTCTTCTCTCTTAGTAGGTCTCTACGCATGCAGCTACAGAGCCTTTTACAACCTTCTCTCAATAGAGATTACTCTTCAACAGTTATCAAATAGTCATGATTAGAGATTAACCCTTTCCCTTACAAAATTGCCATTTATATAGAGATCATGCCCATAGGTCATGTCTATTACAATGCATAGGCCAAAAGCCTAAGGTTACAAAATTGTGCGGTTACCCTTCGACTTGTCCTGTCCCATTCAACATCTTCTCCACATAACTCTGGTCATTTTGATGGACCACTCATAGATTGCACACCATCTGACATCCACAGTCTTCACAAAACGGTTATACTGCATCATGGCGTGTTGCGTTCTGCCTCTCTGGCCTGCCTGTCGCTATCGACTTCGTGGCTTAGCTTATAACTATTTTCTGCCACTCTCTTGATAGGTCACTTTAATCCACCTTCCCACTTCTCCATACCAATTCCCGAGAATCCCAGAGTTGCTTACTCAAAACAGGTCGCTTTCACAGCTCGACCTTCCCTTATACCCTTTACCCAAAATAAGTGCTCTACTGGCACTGCGCAGTGCTGCCACTTCATGTAGCTGGAACTTAGCCATGCGGCTTATACCCTATTGATACTGCTCTACACTGTAACTTGGCAGCTTCCCAAAATTGTCTTAACAAAAATTCCTTACTTGGTCTAGTCCCAACAATGATCAAGAAAATTCAATGTCCATTTCTTACATGTAACAGGATATTGTATTCGGACACTGGAAAACCTTTCCTTGATAGAACAATAATAGAGAAGCAGCAACATCATGAGAGTATCTCATAGAACCACAAATTTTATAATAATGTCACACGGGATATGATAAAGATCTAAGGAAAGACGATGTGCATTTCTAGCATGCAACAAGCTTGCCTTAAAGGTGAATATGTCTTTTGCATACAATGGCCGTTCAGACAATGGAAAAAAATTTCCTTGAGAGGACAAGAATCATAAGAGTATCTCATATAGTCACATATTCTATAATTATAATGTCACAAGGGATATGATAAAGATCCAAGGAAAGACAATGTGCATTTCTGACATGTAACAAGATCATTTTAAAAGTGAGTTTTCCTTGTGCATAAGGCTTTCCATTTGAATACAAGGAAAGACAATGAGCATTTCTGACTTGTAGCAGGCTCGTTTTAAAAGTGAGTATGTGTTATGCATAAGGCTCGTCATTTGAATACTGGAAAAACCTTTCATTGACATGACAATAATAGAGAAGTGACAACATCATGAGAGTATCTCATATAGCCACAACTTTTATAATAATGTCACAAGGGATATGATCAAGGAAAGACAATGTCCATTTCTTACATGCAACAGGCTCATTTTAAACAAGAGTTTGTCTTGTGCATAAGGCTTGCATTCAGACACTGGAAAACATTTCCTTGACAGGACAATAATAGAGAAGTAACAACATCATGAGAGTATCTCATAGAACCACAAATTTTATAATAATTCCACAAGGGATATGATAAAGATCTGAGGAAAGACAATGTGCATTTCTAACATGCAACAAGCTTGTCTTAAAGGTGAGCATGTCTTGTGCTCACCAGGATTCATCCCGTATTTCTGATTGAAACGCTACTTGCATTTCTTTGTTGCTGTATTTTTCTTTCTTGTCGCGGTGAATGTCTACTTCTTTACTTTCTGCTTTAAATGTAGCTTCTGAGTTTCCATTCTAACTTCCATGACCAACTTGAGTTCTTTTTCCTTTTATGTTTGGCCTTATCCTCAAAGGAAACAAGCGATTCCTTGTCATCTGCACTTCAGTTATTAAGCAATTGTTTGGATATATGTCCTTAATCAGACATTGTTTTCCTGTCATATGAACTCTATAAACTTTTTCTAACAGTTGTCCAATGCTTATATAATTATGCTTCAAACCTTGAACATAATAAACATTAGGCATAAATTTTTGCTCCCCTTGTTTTGTTAGAATATCAACAGTACCCTTACCCAAAACAGTGAGTTGAATATTATTTCCAAGTGTGACATCAATTTGAACTGATTTATCTAGACTAGAAAATAGATTTAAATTACCAGACATATAATTTCTACATCCTGAGTCTAAATACCATATGTCATTTGGACTTTCTTGGACAACATTGCATTCAAGTGGAGATGCACATGTTAAGAACAATGAGTTGGTCGGAGTGTTGGTGTTGATTGATTGTGTTTGACCTTGCTTTCCTTGGTCATACTGCTTCTTCCTGCATTCATATGCAAAGTGTCCAAACCTCTTACAATAATGACATTGAATTTTTTATTTAGAAGTTGTTTGTCCACTTGGATGACTGGGGATTTTATTCTGAACTCTACCAGCGACATGTGCAGGGCTGCTGCTGCGACCTCCTCTAAAAGAACTTCTTCCTCTTCCTCTAGAATTTTATCTTCCCCTACCTCTTCCACAGCTTATGGATGACTATGCTGCAAATGCACCTTCTAATGATGTATCTGATCTGCTGATTCTATGTTCATGATTGAGTAATGAGGCTTGCAAGTCATCAATAGTAAATTGGAACAGATCTTTGTTTTCCTCTAGGGTCATAACTAAAGATTCAAATTTATTTGGAAGAACTCTAAGAATTTTTTCAACAACTCTTTGGGAACTCAGATTTTGTCCATGAGACTTTATTTGATTAATCAGACCAATAACTTGAGTATAGAATGATTCTACTGACTTTGTATCTTTCATTGACATAGATTCAAAATCTCTTCTAAGGAGTTGTAGTTTGGCAGTCCTTACCTTGTTCAAACCTTGATAGGCAGTTTCGAGTGTATCCCACGATTCCTTAGTTGTCGTCGCTACTGCTACTCTTGGGAGTATGGATTCATGTGTTTCTTGATGTATGTAGAATAATGCCTTTCCATCTTTCTTCCTCTGTTCCATCAGGACATCATTCTCAGCTTGTGTGAGATTGTTATATGCTGTCATATCTGCTGGTTCTGCATAGCCATTTTGAACTATTTCCCATACATCTTGACCTCTGAACAAAGCTTCCATAGTTAGAGACCAATATTCATAATTTTTTCCTGAAAATATTGGAGTTTGCAAATTACCGGAAGTAGAAGCCATGCTTAACTTTCTTTTCCTATTTTTCTAAATAGAATTTCTACTCTTCGTAAACCAAGCTCTGATACCAGATCAAGGGAAAAGAACACCACGCATTAAAAAAACAAATGAAATGCGCACTAAGTATATATATACTTTTCTTCGATTTGGTCTTCAACGAACATACAATAGGAAACCCAACTTTTACTTCACCAAGAACTTCACCTCGCCGAGCATACACTTCGCATAAATTGCACATCGCATAAATTAACTTCGCATAACTTTACTTTGCATGAATTAACTTTTACCACCGTAAAATATTTAAGAAATCTTGATTTATTTTAGAGACCATAAATGTAAACAACATTTACACAAGTAAATATGGAGAAGATGTGCGACATGCAATATTCAACATTCTTAAGAATGAATACATAAAACTAAAGACTTATATATTACCTAAAACTGGGCAACTTGACCACATTACACAGAGATGAAATTTACTTTGATCTGTCACCTTTTACAAAGCTTGGGCCATTAATACACTTCACAACTATGAGCTTGGGCTCATAGACACATCGCGAACCTATATTTCTTCTCTTTTCTCTCTTCCTCTATTCCTATCTATGTTTTCCTATCTTCTTCTTCTTCTATATATACACAAACTTAACACTTCACCTAGAAGCTACTGATTTACATTAAAGAGTGTAATTAATTTCTACCTAAGAATTTCTTGACTTGCGGAATACAAACGCGGTTAGATAAATACAAGGAAGTGTGCAAGAAGCCTTCTTACTGAATGACTGTCTGACATCTCTGCGGCTATGCGAACCGAGAAAAATACTGACTGAGTGACTAACAGAGCCGGCACAGACTAGATACACAATTAGCTCGTAATTACATTTTTCCAATAGTATTTACACTTTGAAAATCCATTTCACAAAATTGACTCAATAAAAATCGACATGAAGAGACAAGTTCAATCAATTCAAATTTAAATATATTCTGCCTGTTTATCAAATTTAAACTTTGAATTTTAACCCATGGATCGATTGCATGGCTTGGAAAGATGGAATAAATGGTTTCGAAGGAACGAATCGTCGATGGTCTCTTACAGTCATCACGCATAGGCTGTAGCCATCGCAATCAATAAATGAGGACGTGGACACCAGACAACCCTGCCTGACAGTGCTCGTTAGATAAATGTAACCCATGTATCCATCGGCGCATAAGCTTGCATGGAAGGCTAAGGATAGCATCACACTCTGCTTCCCGGTCATTATTGATTTCCATCTCTATGCCATGGAGCAGTCATCGTTTCTGATCACATGCTCGTCGTCTTCCCTCTGGTGCATAAGGCTCACCGTGCCCTGACGTGCTCGTCGTCTGTCATCTGGTGCATAAGGCCGCTCACCATGCTCATAAAAATAGAAACATATGCCTTCCTTTATATATATAATGTATACCGTGCCACCTATTTAATTGAGGTTCATTTGAGGTAGGGCTTGCAAGATTTGATTTATTGGTTGACCCAGACCACCTTAATGGAGTCCATTTTCACCACAACCCACTACCAATATAGAAGGTAGCAGAGGGTGCAGCAACATCGGATTTAGTAAATGGAGTTTATTAAGTAAAAGAAGCGGTCGTAGTTTCAGTTAAAGATTTATATCGAGTGTAATTTCCAAGTGATGCAGAACCATTGAATGTGCCAGCAAAGGAAAAGGTGGAACCAGTTACTACAGAGTCTCCAGCATATCACCCATTTCCATATCCATAGGTAGTGTATTCAGTTGACTTAGCACCACAAGTATCCCACCTTTTACGGGTGAGGCTCTCTTTTACCAAGTTTTTTACCAGGAAAAGATAACATATAGAATGGAGTCAGATCCAGATCCAGTCAACGAACCAATTGAATTTTACCCGTTAGCAAAGGCAAAGAAATTGGTTACTTATTGCTCTATAAATGGCTATGCATTTGGACCTGCGACTAGTGGTCGTTCTTAAGTCGAACCGGAGTAGAAGTGAGTCTTTAAACTGTCTTAGTATATTTTATTTTGGGTATGGGAAGTCTCTCTATAGTAAAATTTTATAGGTAGGAGGGACCTTAACCTAAAAGCAATGGTTATGGGCTAGTGGAATTACCAACAGGTGACGTGGTTTTTTAAAAGAAGGGAAAGCGTAAATCCCACCTATGATGATGGTTATAGAGACATATTTTATCCTGGTAATAGGGATTTATCCAAGTGTTATCTGGGAAGGGATGGAAGTAAGGCTTGCCTATTTGTGGGCACGGAACATTAGTGCTAAAATGGATAAGAGTAGCTTCCTATTCTTTGTCCAACCTTCCATTTTAAGCGGCTCTCTATTGGTATAAAGTAAATAAGGAGAGTAATCCATCTATTCGGCGTATAGAGTGGGCTATCTGGGTTCCTGCCGTGACACGTGAAGTTTTACTATTTGCTCGAGGGAAAATCTAGGTCTAAGGTTAGGAACAGAGATAGGTCCAGGAAGGAGGGCGAAAGGTCAGGAAAATTGGATCTATAAGCTGGCCCCACTGGCGACAAAATGAACCAAGGCCAATTTATTAATTAGAATAAATAATATATAGGACGGGCTTGTAGATGGAATCAATTTAATTTTTTTTCCTAACGGATCCCTATCCTCTATGCGCAGATACTAATCGAGATGGAGATCCAGTTGGACCCGTTGTGAAGGGAGCAAAGGAATACTCTGTTCAAGAGCTAGTTGATGATCCAGTAGCTTATGATTGTGATCTAGACCCAGTTGATGACTCAGATGATCCAGTTGATGAACCAGATGATCCAGTAAATGAACTAGTCCCAGCAACAGAGATAAAGGCACGTGCATTCCTTTCATTTCGAGATTTAACAGCAGTAGTTGATATGGTTGAATCAGTCAAAGAATCAGTTGAGTCAGTTGGATCTGACTAACGTTGTTTTTCTCCCAAACTACTGGAGACCCCTAAGGTATTATCCATGGTAGATGGGGTAGGGTTCCCGGTGGTAACTATCCTTGCTGTGGAAGGATTCCCTATTGTGTAGCTGCTCTCCCTATGGAAGGGTGTCGGTGGCTTTCCCTGTGACATGATTCCCAATTTATGTTGTCCATCACCACCAAGTCTATTCTAATCACGAGCAACATAATACTTAGCTAAATAATATAAATCTAGCTCTCTACCACGATCCCTAAACTAAGACTCTTAAGCTTGTTGACGAGATGGATCACGAACTGACTCTTTATCTCGATTTATAATAATATCATAGCCCGGTGCAGGTCAAAATCCTGGTGCTACTAAGCCGGTGGTGAAAGACTTGGTGCAAAGCCTACGATAGCATTTCGACCTGCTTCTCTAGCGGCTGGTGGTGTTGCATAATAAACAACCCCATCAACGCCATAACAAACAGTTTAGCTCCTACCTCCATGGAGAGCAGGTAAGTATCAATAGAAAGGGCTGCTTGGTCTAGATCTGGGAATGAAACTAGGTCTCGATCTCAATAAAATGGATATGGAATTGCACCCGTAACTAGGACTAGTAGTAGCACTTATTCTGTATGACGTTCTTCTCGTTTTACAATATCAGTAGCTGCAGTTATGCCACATCCTCTAGGAATAAAACGAATGGAGCATGGAGAACAGAAAGGTCCAAAATGGTAAACGGGAGGGGAAGACCATGATCCCACAAACCAATAATAGGTAATGGGTCAACTTAAACAGGTGTTCAAATGCGTGCCACTTTCTCTGTAGGCCCCTTTGCTACCGAAGAATAAAAAGCGCCCACCGGACAATAGCAAATGCTAGCCTCAGAAGGAAAAGATAATGAGTAAATGTTATGTTCCGGACAAAGGGACCTCCTTAATAAAACTATCCCTTACGAATGAAGGCGTAACGTCCACCTAGGATCGTCAGAAGCAAGCACGACATCGATCGGATAATATAATCATGTAGAAAATACGAGACACTAGAGGATCCTAAGATGAAATTCGATCTTGACAGGAAAGGATATATAGTCCACTCACTTTGCATGCACCGCAAATTATACTACCATTAAACGCTCCTCAAACTACTAGATGGAAAAGCAGCTAGCTTTGATTGGGGAGACGAGGGTGGCATTCTGGAAATCTGTAATTCACCCTGATGTAGAGGTGGAGCATGTGGTTGGCAGGGAGATAGATGGCCCTGGGATGCTGTAAGTTAGATCTCCTGATAGAAATCCTCCCTCCATTAGACAGTTTAAAGCCCTATTTATTACCTACTTAAAGCCATTTTATTAGCGAGTTTATTACCTACCTATTTACAACCTACTCCATTGGTATTGGTTTGGGCTAGTTTATGACCTACCTTGAGCTATTTAATAAAGGAGGCCATATTGGTTCACGATCTTGTACCCTTTGGGAATCATCTTGGTTCACAAACGAACATGTATATTTTGGTATAGAACATGATCGAACAAGAGAACTATTTATATATTTAATTACGCTTTCAATAAATGATCGAACACATATGGGACAATAATCAATAGAAATATGATCCCCCTTGTTCCTTATCTTACACCGTTCTTTATTTTCTCTAACTTTCATGTTTCCAGCTCAGATATCGCTCATATAACTTATGATCTCCATCGCACCGAATGGATATCGCTCATAAAGTCTTTCCTTTAATAAATTTTATCTATCCTTCCTCCCCTCATAACGTCTGGAGAGCAATCCTTCATTATCTTTATAGAATGACATATTTTGAAGATCATAATTGTAAGTAATATATCCCATATAAGGGTCTGAAGACAACCTACATTCACATGACCAGTTCTGTATTGCCTGCCTTTTCGAGCGATATCCGTTTGGTATAATTTAAGGCTCTTTATTATTGGAAGATATGCTTGGCTTGTATATTGTATGGATTAACCCCTTCTTTTATATGAGCTTAATAAGATTTTATGAGCTTACAAGAAGAGTTGTAGCTTATGACAAGAGCCTTTATTAAGTATATTGGTATGAAAACGCATTCGCTGATTAGTTTATAGCTAACTAGCAACAATCACATTTAAATTGAATGTGGTTGATATTCGTCGATCGGCCTATATCAACCATGGCCACACATTTAAAAATTGGTTGATATAGGCCGATCGGCGAATATCAATCACATTCAATTTAAATGTGGTTGTTGCTAGTGGCCAGCGGGAGCACCCAAGAAATGACTAAATTAAAAAAATAATAATAATAAAATTATTATTTGGAAATTAAAATAAAAGAAATACATTAAGTTAAAAAGTTAAATAAAAATATTAAAACATATTAAATATTAAATAAAATAAAATAAATAATTTAATATGATTTAACTTAATTGAATTGAATTGAATTACTTTAATTGAATTTAATTTTACTTAATTTAATTTAATTTAAATTTAATTTTTAATATGGTTTAATTTGTAAAAATTTAGATAAAAATATTAAAACATATTAAATATTAAATTAAATTAAATAAATAATTTAATATAATATAATATAATTTAATTTAATTTAATTTAATAATTAATTTAATTTAACTTAACTTAACCTAATTAAATTTAAATTAATTTAATTTAATTTAAGTGAACTTAATTTAATTTAATTAAAAGTAAATTAAAAAAAACGAAGTAAATAAATAGAGTAAAATAAAAAAGTAAAAGAATTAATAATTAATTAAATTTATTTTAACTTAAATTATTTTAATTTAATTTAACTTAACTTAACGTAATTTAATTTAATTTAATTTAATTTTAAATTAAAAAAACAAAGTAAATAAATAGAGTAAAATAAAGAAGTAAAAGAAAAATAATAAATAAATATAAGTGAAAAATATTAAATAAAAAAATATAAAATAAAAAATAAAATAGTAAAATACAGTAAATAAAAATATAAAAGAAATTAAAGAAATGTAAAAAATTAAAGAAAAGCAAAATAAAATAGAAAGTAAGTTGAGAATAAAATATTTCATTGATATTAAAGAAAATTTAAATAATGGTTAATAAAAAGAGAAAAGTAAAAAAAATTATTAAATGTAAATAAAAAATAAAAGCAAAGATATTAAAAACAATTGAAAAAATACATATATAAAAATCAAGAACAAAATAATTGATATTAAAATTAATGAAATAAAAATAAGTAAAGAAAAATGTAGTTTACATTAAACTATAAAATGTGAAATATGGAAGAGAGTGGCTTTTGAATGCTATTATCCTTAAGGGTGTTTTTTGGCAATGTAGGTTATCGTACCCTAAATGTTTTATAAATACATTGTTTTATAATAATAAGGAAAATAACTATTATTTAAGTTTTTTATGAAATAGTTTTGTATAAACCGTCAAAAAAGTATGGAAACTTACCATTTTTTAATTAACCATGTGTGGCCGGCCCACTTAAGAAATAACTAAATTAAAAAATTAATAAAAATGTTATTTTAAAATAAAAATAAAAGAAATACATTAAGTTAAAAATAAATAAAAATATCAAAAATTAAATTAAATTCTCTAAATTAAATTAAAATATTAAAACATATTAAAATTTAAATTAAATAAAACATATTAAGAATTAAATTTAAATTAAATTGAATTAAGTTAAATTAAATTTCAACTAAATTTAATTAAGTTAAATTTAATTTAATTTAAATTTAATTAAATTGAGTTAAATTAAATTAAATTAATTAAATTAAATTATGTTAAATTAAACTAAATTAATTAAATTAAATTAAATTAAATGAAGATAATTAAATTAAATTAAATTAAAGTAATTAAAGTAAAGTAAATTAAGTTAAGTTAATTAAATTAATTTAATTTAATTTAACTTAATTTAATTTAATTAATTTAAATTAATTTAACTTAATTTAATGTAATTAATTAAATTAAAGTAGATTAAATTAATTAAAGTAAAGTAAATTAATTAAAGTAAAGTAAATTAGTTAAATTAAATTAAATTAAATGAAAGTAATTAAATTAAATTAAATTAAGTTAATTAAATTAAATTAAATTAAATTAAGTTAATTAAATTATATTAAAATAAAGTGAATTAAATTGAATTAATTAAATAATTTAATTAGAGTTTTTATGATAATTAGTGTTATGAAATAATGATTTTAATTAATATCAATAAATAAAATATGTTAATATTAATAAAAAAAAATATTTTTAGATGGCATTTATTTTTATTACAAAAATTAGGTTAAATTAAATTATATGAAAGTAATTTAATTAAATTAAAATTAAGTTAAACTAATTAATTAAATTTAAATTAATTAATTAATTTAATTTAATTTAATTTAATTTAATTTAATTAATTAATGAAATTAATTAACAAAATAGTAAATAAAATATGTTAATGTCAATAGTTATGAATATTATTTAGTATTATAAAAAGAATAGTAAATAAAAATATGTTAATATTAATAGTTATGATTATTATTTAATATTAATATTTATTATTCTTCATCAATATATATTAATTTATTAACCAATAATATTTAGTAAAATAGATAGATAAATAAAAGCATAAAAAAGTTGAAATTAAATAATGAAGGAAAAAAATGAAATAAAAATCAAAATAAATAAATATAAGTAAATAAAATATTTATTATTCTTTATCAATATATTAATTTATTAACCAATATATTTAATAAAATAAATAGATAAACAAAAGCATAAGAAAGTGGAAATTAAATAATGAGGAAATAAATGAAATAAAAAGCAAAATAAATAAATATAAGTAAATAAATGAAATAAATACATAAATATTTCTTTCTGATTTTATAGCTAACTATATTAATCGTGACTGACTATCGTAAACTTGAATTTGATAACGTTGGTTAACCATGGTCGACAAAGGTTGTAAAATTATGAGTTGACTTTAACCCATAGTTAACCATTGGGTAGGCATGGTTCACTTTGGTTAACCTGGTTGAGTACATTTAACCATGGTTGATGACATCTCATTGTTGACCATGGATTGAAGTCGATCCCTCGGTGACTGCAATCCATAGTTAACTATTAGGAAATATTCACTAAAATTAATGTTTGACTTCAATCCAAGGGTGCTTTCAATCGATATTTGACTTTTATGTAAGGTTCACTTTAACCCATGGGAGAATTTCAACCAAGGTTGACTTCAGTCCAAGGTTGCCTTCAATCCATTGTTGACTTCAATCTAATGTTGACTTCAATCCATGGTTGACTATGGTTGACTTTGGTTGACCATGGTTGGCTTTGGTTGACCATGGTTGACTTTGGTTAGCCATGCTTGACCATCATTGACAATGGTTAGCTTTAGTTGGCCATGGTTTCCCTTGGTTGACTATGGTTAACGGTGGTTAACTATGGTTGACTAATTCACTATGGTCGACTATGGTTTCCCATGGTTGACTATAGTAGGCCATCGTTGACCATGGTTGAATTTTTTAATTTTCTTGACTTTGGTAAGCCATTGTTGACTATGGTTGACCTAGTTTGGCCATAATTAACTATTAGTTGACCATGGTTGACTATGGTGGAATATGGTTCAATATGGTTGACTATGGTTAACTTTGGTTGAACATGTTTGTCTTCATTTCTTGACTTAGGTGTACATTGTTTAACCATGGTTGACTTTGTTTGATTATGGATGACCATGCTTGACCATGTTCAACTACAGTTGACTTTGGTTGGCCATAATTGACTTTGATTAACTGTGGTTGACCATGGTTGACTATTGTTGACTTTTTTTAACTATGGTTGACTTTGGCTGACTAATGGTTGACCTTGTTAAACTTTTGTCTATGGTTGACTATTATCGACCATGGTTGACTTTTTTTTGCTACAACTCACCATTCACTAAACTTATTCAAATTTAAACTGTGGTTCGATATGGTTAACTTTGGTTGGCCATGGTTGACTATGGTTAGCTTTAGTTGGCCATGATTGCCCATGGTTTACTCTGGTTGTCTTTGGTTGAATATGGTTGACTTTGGTTGACTATGGTTAACGATGGTTGACTATGGTTAACAACGGTTAACTATGGTTGACTAATTCAATGGTCGACTATGGTTGGCCATGGTTTACCATAATTTAATTTTGTTGACTTTTGTAAACCAATGTTCACTATGGTTGACCATTATTATTATTCTTATTATTATTAACCAACCATGGTTAAACATTGTCAACTAAAGGAAGCCATGGTCAACCATATGGTTGACTTTTGTTCATGATGGGTGACTATCATTCACCATGGTTGACTATGGTCTACCATGGTTGGCTATGGTCTACAATGATTGACTTTGGTTGACCATGGTCAACCATGCTTGACCATGGTTGCCTATGGTTGACCATGGGTTATTATGGTTGACCATGGGTTACTATGGTTGACCATGGTTGCTCATGGTTGATTATGTTTGACAATGGTTAACCATGGTTGACTTTGGTTGATCATGGCCAACCATTGGTTGACTATGGTTGAGAATGGTTGAATGCAATATGGTTGGTTTTGTCACAATGCAATGTGGCAAGTTTCATTGACTTTTGGTTTACTATGGTTATCTATGGTTGAGCATGGTTTCCTATGGTCCACCATGGTTGACCATGGTCAACCATGAACAAATTAGAAACGAATTAAGAGTATTTATATGGTTGACCATGGTCAACCATGCAACCATTGTTCACCACATGGTTAACCATGGTTTACTATGGTTAACTAGTCACTCTTTGTATCTCACTATGATTGACCATGGTTGACTATGGTTGTTTATGGTTGACATTGGTTAACCATGGTTGATAATGGTTGACTGTTGGTTTACCATGGTTGACTTTGGTAGACCTTTGGTTAACTATGGTTAACCATTGTTGTGTTTTGTTGACCATGGTTGACTTTGATTAGCCATGATTGCATTTGGCTCACTTGTCTATGGTTTACTATGGTTGATGATGGTTGACCATGGTTGAGAATGGGTGACTTTGGTTGACTATGGTTGACTGAGATTTACCATGGTTGACTTCAGTTGACCATGCGTTACAATGATTGGCTATGGTTGACTTAGATTTACCATGGTTGACTTAAGTTGACTATGGGTTACTATGGTTAGCTAGGGTTGACCTTTGTTTGGATTTATTCAAGTATGCTTTTTGATGGCTTATGTTTTGGTGACCATGGTTGACTTTAGTTTAACATGAATGAATTTGGGTGGCTTATGTTTGAACATGGTTGGCTTTGGTTGACCATGGTTGACTATGGTAGACTTTAGTTGAGCATGGTTGACTTTTGACTGGCTTTGGTTGACTATGGTTGACGATGGTTAACCATATTTTATGATGGATAACTTTGGTTGAACACTGATGGCTGACCATGGGTGACTTTAGTTGACCATGGTTGATTTTATTTCACTTTGGTGACTATATTTGACTATTGTTGAGATTAGTTGACTTGGTTTAACACAGTTGAATTTGGTCCACCATGGACAACCAAAGTCCACCATGGTCGACCATGCTAGGCCATCGTTGAATTTGGTCATTTAATTGGCCATGGTTAACTTTCAGTATTCATGGTCAACTTTGGTTGAGAATGGTTGACTTTGGATGACCATGTTTGACTTTGGCCAACCATAGTTGACTTTTGGTTTATCACAGTTGACTTTGGTTCATGATGGGTGACTATCATTGACCATGGTTGACTATGGTCTACCATGGTTGGCTATGGTCTGCAATGATTGACTTTGGTTGACCACGGTCAACCATGCTTGACTTTAGTTGACCATGGCAACCCATGGTTGATTGTGGTTGACTTTTGGTTGATTGTGCTTGAATTTTGGTTCACAATGGTTGACTTTGGTTGATCACAACTGAATTTGGTCGACCATTGTTGACGTTTTGATCAACCATAGTTGACTTCTGGTTGACCATGGTTGAAATTGGCTCCATAAGGTTCACTTTGGTTGAGCTTTTCTCACTTTTGATTAACAATGGTTGACTTGAATCCATAGTTGAATTCAGTCCATGGTTAATCTGAGTCCATAGTTGATTTTTAAGAAAGGTCTATTTGGTTAAACATGGCTGAACATGGTTCACCATGGGTGACTATGGTTAACTATATAATTGAATTTTGTTGACCATGGTTGAATTTGGATGACCATGGTTAACAATGGATAAATTTGGCTAGCCATGGTTGAGTATGGTTGACTTTTGGTTGATTGTGCTTGAATTTTTGTTGACCATGGTTGACTTTGGTTGATCACAGCTAAATTTGGTTGACCATGGTTGAATTTAGTTGACCATGCTTTTCGTTGGTTGAACATGGTTGACATTTTGATAAACCATATTTGACTTCTCCTTGCCCAGGGTTGACCTTGGCTTCCTAAGGTTAACTTTGGTTGAGCTTCCCTGACTTTTGATTAACAATGGTTGACTTGAACCCATAGTTGACTTTAGTCCATGGTTAATTTCAGTCCATAGTTGAATTTTAAGAAAGGTTGAGTTTAATACATAGTTGACTTTTAAGCAAACTTGACTTTGAACCATGATTGACTTCACTCAATAGTTGAATTTAGCAAATAGTTTCCTTTCAAGCAGGGTTGACTTTGGACCACAGCTAACTGCAATCCATAATGGAATTTTAAGCAAGGTTGACTTTGAATCATGGTTGAGCATCGTATAGCCATTATGGACTTTAAGTTAAGGTTGACTATATTACACCATCGTTGGCCATTATATTTGGAGGGGTGACTTCGAGCAAGGTTAACCTTGCTTAAAATATATGGTTGACTTCATTCCATGGTTGAATTCAATCTAATGGTTGACATCAATCCATTAATAATTGACTTTAATCCACAACCACATTTTTTGAAGTGGTTGATTGACTTGGAATGATGGTTAACATCAAACCATAGTTGACTTTTAAGCAAGGTTGCCTTGAATTCATAGTTAACATTTAAGCAAGTTTGAGTTTAATTCAAGGCGGACTTCAATCGATGATCAAGACTTCAATCCAAGGTTTACTCCAATCCAACACTTACTTCAATCCATGGGTGACTTCAATCAAAGGTCAACGTTGACTTTAATCCAAGGTTGAAGATGGTTAAAGACGGTTAACTAAAGGTGATTATTGTTGAAGATGGTTAACTAAAGGTGATTGTTGTTTAACCATGGACAAATTAACTTTGACTTTAGATAAATATGGTTCACTTTAGTTTAAGGTAGCATTCTCTTTATTCGTTGTTGACTATGGTTACTTGGTTGACCATGGTTAAATATGGTTGCAGCATTGTTAAGTATGGTTAAATTTAGTTAATTGTGGTAAACTATGTTTAGCTATGGTTGTATTCATAAAACATGGTTAATTATGGTTGCAACATGGTTGACTAAGGTTGACATTAGTTAACCATGATAGACTATATTTAACACTGGTTGAACACATCTCATGGTTGACTACTCGTTGACCTTGGTTACCTATAGTTAATCTAGGATAATTGTGGTTGACGTTGACTAACTATGCTTGACTTTTGCTGGACATGGTTGACTTTGGTTAACCTTGGTTAAAATATGGTCAAATTCATTCCATATCATAGTTTATCATTGTTTGGATATTGTTGACTTTATGCCAATAAAATGAATAAATTTAATATGAAACTTATAAAATATTGTTTACATTTAAATAATAATATTGTTATTATTATTATTGTTGTTGTTGTTGTTGTTTATGTACCATATTAGAATAATGTTATTATTATTATTTGAATAAATATGTGATAATGATTAAATATAATACAAAACTTATAAAATTGTAGAACTATATTTAGCTAATAATAATATTTTCTAATAAAAAAAATTTCAAGTTAATATTAATAATAACTTTATTAATGTTAAACATCATGGATAATGTTGTTATTATCACTATTGCTATTAATGTTAACAATATTAATTTTAATATTAATTAGATTGAAATGTTAATAATAATAATCTTACTATTAATGCTTGTTTATATTATTAATGTTAATAATATTATTAGTAATAATATTAATATTAATAATAATATATTTCTTATTTGCAGTCTTATTTATTATTAATGTTAATATAAATATTATTTAAATTATTAAATAAAATAAATACTTAAATGTTTTTTTAGAACTCTTTAGAATGAAAGAAATTTAGAGCTTTCAAATTCTTGAGAAATTTATAAGCATGTCTATCACATAGAAATATCCTATACAATTATGACCACATAGAATATGAGTAAGTTAACTAATCATATTGAATCCATCTTATTTCTTTTGATTAACTCTGTAAGAATCAATATATTATGAGAAAAATACCATGAGACAAATGATGTGTAAATTAGGAAGAAATTAAGGGAACTCTAAATGCTCATGTACCCCAATTTATCTAAGAGTAAGTCATACATTTAATTATCATGGTTGAATTTATTTTTTTTCCTTGAAAACTATATAAACTGCCAAATTTCTCTCCCAATTGCACAAGATCAAATATTATAAATAATTTAACAACCACATGATGTTTTCAAAACTATTATCTTTGATGCACATATTTATTATATATATAATTACATTCACGGTTTGTAAAATTCATTTATACATAAAAAAAAAATAATAAATTAAAAAGTTTTTGATCTCAATGTAATTAAATTTAAATTATAATTAAATTGTGCAACTAATAGTAAATATATATCAATTTAAGTATATTAATTTGGTAAATTAGTTTAAATATATATCAATTTAGTATATTATTTGGTAAATTAATTTGAAAAGTTGAATGTTTTGAGTTTTATTATTTCTCAATATAATTAGATGAATCCATTTCTATAAGAAATTTTATTATTTATATAATCAAAAATAAAATATATAAAGATAAAAAAGAGATACTGAATTTATATATAAAAAATAAAATAAAAGAGATACTTAATTTGCACATAATTAGAAATATAAAATTTTAAATAATATTATTGTAATGTAATAAAAAGGTATTATAATATAAATATAAATGTTTAAATAATAATTAAAAAATAGATTCATATTTTTTAATCAGTTATGAGTTGTAAGTTTTATGGAATCACAGTAGATTATAATCACCTTAAATTTATTTTAAATGATAAAAATTTTATAAGGAATTTTATTAATACTTAATAAATCTAAATTTAAAATTCAAATTTCCAAAATGATATAAATTTTAGATATAATTAATTTTATTTTATATTTAATAAAAAAATCTAAATTTACAAAAAATACTATAAATATAATATTTGTAGAAAAACATTATTACATTTCTTTGGTCTATATTTATCTCTAAATCCATTTGAATTTATTAAATCTCTTGTATAAATTTTTATATACAACAAAGTGTTCCATAAAATATTTAAATGCAAATTTATACAACAAAGTGTTCCACAAAATATTTAAATGCATTTGTATAATAGAAACTAAAAAATAATTGAAAAAAAACACTAATTAAAAAATATAATCATTATAATGAAATACATAATATGTATTTTGAATCTATAAATGTGCAAGGATCAAACCTTTTGAAATGCAATTTTTTACTTAAATTTTAAAAATGTATCTACCAAAATTTAATTCCCTTTATGCTTAATTCAAATCATTAAAATAAATATTTTTAATTTAAATATCTGACAAACTTAATAATATATTAAAAATTAGGAAAGACTTCAATTAATCCAACTAAACTAAATCCATTTTCACATCAGTAAGGATCGTTCGACGGTTCTCAAGTCATCTCGCATCATCTACATACACAAAAAGGGAATGAAGATTGGTGGTTGCGGAATATAAACCACCCTCACACGTGTCCACTTTTGATACATCCACTTATGGGAAAAATGGTGTTGAAAACCACTCAAAGGCAATGCGGAACTACCTTACGTGGCACCCAAAAAACATCCTCTATTTACTTATGAAACTCATCATTCTATTTGTTTCGAGGAAGCGACCGGAGGAATAAAAAACATAAGAAGCTAAAGCCCTAGCCGTAAAAGATGATGGGGGTTAGTTTTGAATGCTTTGGAGTGTTTCTTCTCTTCTCAGATCATAAAAAATTTCTATACAGATGAGCTATTTGTGTTGAGTGTGTGATGGAGTTTTCTTTGGGAGCCGATAATTAGGGTTAGCACTAATATCCGAACCCTCATTTGCGGTGAAACCATCTTCCTCGCAAATAATTAAAGGTTAAGAAATTGTGAATAATGGCATCCTAAATCTCAATGTTGCTATATCTTTATCCAAACAATTACAAACATGTTGAGCGATGGATGCGGGACATCCCAGAGGCCGCGAAAACGCAGGTTCGATTCCTCCACTCGTACTCGGTTCAGGAAATCGACGTAGGGTACCTATACACTGTAAATCAATCGAGGAATGAAACTCAATCTGGAGATAATCCGCTCCATGACCTGGAGAAATGGCAGAAACAAACGTGGGGATGATTGATAAGATATTTGAGGGTAGGAACAAATTATTTGATAGAATATTAGAGTATATACCTTGTTGACATCGGCTGTCTCGTCGTCGACTTGCTGTGTAAAGTACTTTGCTATTTCAATACAAAAGAAAATCTCGGTTCCTGTGTCGTTGAAGATGGTATCATTGAGAGGTGTGGCGCTAGGAAACGAAATCGACCAGCCGTGCATTACCTCGTTGTTCACGACCACGAAGCCTTCTATGTAATCAACAATGGCTGCGCCATCGTCCATAGACACCAGGAGCTCTTGGTCCCTTGTGAACTGCTCGAAATCATTGTATAAGGCTCTAACCCATTTCACCTGATTAATAGAATCGATCAGTAAATACAGAGAGGCGGGAAGAAAAATATACGTAGTAATCTTCAGTCTGTATACATCTGCCTTTAATTTTTCACTTCTTTGATTGATATTCATTATTTTGCCACTCAACCTGTGCCTACAAAGCATCCACATATGTCTTGAGTGGTAGCAATGCTGACTGGTGATGTAGAGATCATTCCTGCTGCTTCTCGCCCAGGTTACATTCAAGATTTGCAATATAACAATTCCATTGCAGGAGCTACCGGCACCGGCAGTACACCTGTCGTAGCAATAACACCAATGGACATCACACAGAATTCATCAATTTTTGGGCATGATAGCTTGGCATTGTCTCAAGCAGAGAAATTGTAACTCCATCAAAGATTGATAGTGTTATAAGAGAAGGTCGATGAGAGCTGACTTGAGCATCAGGATTATAAAACGGCAGACTAGATATTTGCTGGTAATTCTCTTTCATAGCTTCAAGATTCATGGCATTTCAGTATATTATAAATTTAAGCTTCCATTTGTTCTATAGTTGTTGTTAAGATTTAATATGCTAAGACAGAAAATAGCAGCATTACATTCCATTTCACAATAATAGCATATACAGGATCACTGAAGAAACAACAAGCACAGCATAAACACAAGAGACACAGATTTATCCTGGGAAACCCTCATGGGGTAGAAAACCCAGCAAAGCTTCCTCAATATAGATGACCAGCAATATACAAATATGCAAACCAAAGACATGATCTCCTCCTCCACCATAGTAGACCTCTCCTCCACAAGTGCGCTACATTCTCAGTGAGGGAAGTGTGTGTATAATGAGGAACACACCTCCTCTATTTATACATATCTCCGACTTGTACTTTATATTAACTAGGTCAGCCCCAACTTTACCACTGGCTTAAAAACCCCACTACAATTGACTGGGCTGACCCCACTAGGGTGGTCTAACAACCCTTTGACCCATATAACACATACAGGGCCGACTCCCACTGGGGAAGTCTAATAACCCAAGTTACCACATTCCGACGGAGGAATAAACATCTCCGGATATACAATAAGATCTTCACGGAGGAATGAAACATCTATGGAATAATAAAGTACAAATATAATATTCTTAGAAGTTACAATATCTCAACACTCCACCTTAACGAGAAGGATATTATAACAACATCTGCAGGAGCAAGGAGCCATCAACATGATACATCTATAAATCATTGGAAGCTTTCTCAACATCATCAGTAACTCAACCAGTTACTGGAACATCTTCAATACTCGAACATCAACATCTTCAGTACTGAGTCTTTATCTTCTGCAGTACTCAAACAACTATAGCAACATCAACATCTGAATCCTCACGATCATCAGCATCGTCATCACACGATCATCAGCATCGTCATCACATGATACACGATCATTAGCATCTGGATCATCATCTCGATCTACATGATCAGCAACATCGTCATCTAGATCAACACGATCAGTAGCATTGTCATCTAGATCAACACGATCAGCAGCATCGTCATCTAGATCATCAGTATTAGTATCCACACCAATACAAGTATACACATCATCAATACAAGTATACATACAAGTATCCTAATCAATACATATCATCAATACAAGTTTACATACAAGTATCCTCATCAATACATATCATCAATACAAGTATCCTCATCAGTCAAGTATGCATAGCAGCATACCCTGCAACACACACGATCATATTACAGGATGATCAATCCCGCTCTCTTTAAGACATAGGTCCATGGATGATACAATCTAGATCAAGTTCCACGATGATCAATCCTTATCACTTTAAGACAAGTATCATGTCTAGGGACGATGCAATCCCATCACATACATTTTGAACCTAGTTCACGGACGATGCAATGATCTCATGTACATTTTGAACCTAGTTCATGGACGATGCAGTCCTCACGTACATTTTGAACCCATTTCATGGAGGATGCAGTCCTCTCATGTACATTTTGAATCCAGTTCATGGACGATGCAATCCTCACGTACATTTTGAACCCAGTTCATGGACGATGCAGTCCTCACATACATTTTGAACCCAGTTCATGGACGATGCAGTCCTCACGTACATTTTGAACCCAGTTCATGGACGATGCAGTCCTCACGTACATTTTGAACCCAGTTCATGGACGATGCAGTCCTCACGTACATTTTGAACCCAGTTCATGGACGATGCAGTCCTCACGTACATTTTGAATCCATTTCATGGACGATGCAGTCCTCACGTACATTTTGAACCGAGGTCCAGGGATGATGCAGTCCTATCTTCAATTCTCTGAGACATCAGTCTACGGATCAATTATGGGACCGAAGTCTGGGGAAGATACAATGCCCTACCTGTTCATTCAGGACTTCATTATCGGAGACCCAGTCTATGGCTCAATTCTGCGACCGAAGTTCGGGGAAGATACAATCCCCTAACTGTTCATTCAGGACTTCATTCTCGGAGACATCTTCTCTACGGATCAATTTTGGGAGCGAAGTTCGGGGAAGATACAATCCCCACATGTCCACCGAGGACTTCATTCTCGAATACATACGTCTATGGCTCTCTTCAGCACTGAAGTCCAGGGATGATCCAATCCTCACATGTCCACCAAGGACTTCATTCTCGAAGACATACGTCTACGGCTCTCTTTAGGACTGAAGTCCAGGGATGATCCAATCCCCACATGTCCACCAAGGACTTCATTCTCGAAGACATATGTCTACGGCTCTCTTTAGGACTGAATTCTAGGGATGATCCAATCCCCACATGTCCACCAAGGACTTCATTCTCGAAGACATACGTCTACGGATCTTTTTAGAACATGTGTTCAAGGATTATGCAATCCCTCTTCTTTCTCGGAGACATATTTCTACGGATCCTTTTAGAACATGTGTTCAAAGATGATGCAATCCCCTTGTCAACTTAGACCCTGTCTAAGGACCATCCACCAACCTCTCTGTCGGCATCACCAATATATGTATCCACATCATCGATCTCTCTGTCGATGCAGGCAATCTCATCATAAGTGACCACATCACTCCCCCTTTCGAGGAGGGTCCTATCAAGTTTGTCTTGGAAATACTCAAACTTTACTTGAGGTAGAGGTTTGGTTAGTATATCGGTAACTTTTTCACTTGAGGTAGAGGTTTGGTTAGTGCGTCGGTAACTTGTTACAAATTCGAACTTTAATTCCTTTCTGCACCATATCTCGTATATAGAAATGTCACATCTCTATGTGCTTTGAATTATCATGGAACACTGGATTCTCTGCCATTTTGGTACAACTCTGTTTGTCACATAAGATCACAGTTGAGTCCATCTCTAAGTCAAACAATTCTGAAGCCATACTGCTTCATAACTTAGCAGAGCAAGTAACCATATATTCTGCTTGTGCTAAGAGCCACACTAGATTATTTCCTGCTAAACCACGAGATCATGGTTGATCCCAGACAATAACATCCTCTCAATGTGCTCTTCCTGTCTGATACAATTCCTACCCAATCAACATCTGTGTAGCCATATGAAGTCATGATCTCCAAGATAACATAGATCAAAGTCTATCGTATCCTTTAGGTACTGCATCACATGATTTGCAACTTATCAAGTGAACACATCTAGTTTACACTAGATACTGACTCAAGGTGTTCACAGCAAAGCATATATCTGACCTAGTATTTGTTAGATACATCAATGACTCAATAATTTGTCTGTACAGAGTTATATCCACTAACTCTGATGAGTCATCCGCTAACAGCTTCAAGTTTGAATACATGAGAGTGGCCATTCCAACACATCAAGTCCTTTTAATATTTATCGGCATATTTTCCCTCGTTGAGAAAGATTCCTTCTGAGCCTTTCCATACTTCCAGACCTAGGAAGTAATGCATCAATCTGAGATTTTCATTTTCATTTCTGCAGCCATCTTCTTCTTTCTTTTCATGATCTGTTTCTCATTCCTTATCAGAAAGAGATCATCTTCATACAATAATGGTATGATAGGTTCATCATCCACAACCTTAAGGTAAAGGTTAGGATTAGCTTTACTTCTGGTAAATCCCAAGCTTTTTCAAGAAGTTGTCAATTCTCCATCATTCACACTCTGCATTGAGTGATCTTCTGCATATCTATCTGTGCCATCTCTCGTCAAATGGGTCCACTGATATGAGCCTTAATATCATTCAAACTCTGTGGTGAGTTCCTTATTGCATCCATGTCATCTATGTATAGAATCCATATTCAACCTTGTAGCAAAGGTTGAGATCCACATCACCCACGATGATCATTAAGCTCATCAATTGACTACCAATCTTGGGTACCCATACAGAACCTGATTCACACTTCTTCTTTAATTACACCATTAAGAGAATGGTCTTATCTATCCACTTGGAGAAAACATCTTGTCATGATTCTCTTCCTCTTTCTAAGAGAATCTTCTAGCCATGAGCCTTCTATATTTTGTTTGATTTGTAAATCTTCTTGTTGAACATCCATCACTTGTTCGGTGTTCATCATTCTTCATGATCTTTCCTACAAAACAAAATTAAGTACATTATTAGTAATACTTCATAATCATGAAATCATGTTGACATGATAACCTATTATGCATACAGATATCTTTTACATAGTTATGCAACTATCTTGACCAATACTTTGGCACAACACTTTTCCATATCCTGTAGTGGCTATCTAGATGCCTTCCATCTCTACCAGAACATACTATTGAGAGTGTGCATAGCTCTCAACATGTTAGCAAAGAGGTTTCATTATAGACAAGCAACAATGGAATGTTTGTCCAACTTACCAATCATATGCATATTAGTAGTATATTGTTCAATGCTCTATGAATGTTTACACTCAGCATGATATATGCTAGGAATACAAATATGCAGGCAAGCAATATCATTTACTATTTCAAATAACAACTCAAATACTTATCTTTTATGTTTGTGTGGTTGCCTCCCGCTTGATCTTCTATATGTCTTTTGAACTTCTATTCATTCTGTACCACTGTGCATGCCCAAGTGTGTACTAGTGTCATTCTCATGATCTCATACACAAACATACATTCATTAGTATATTCTCAATATTATCCAAACATTATAATTCTAAATAATCTTGAATATGTATAGTCATGATCATTAGTATTCAGGGTTTCAAGGAAGTCTTCTTTTACTCATGCATATTCTTGTTTGATCATAGTACTCTTCTGGTTAGTTAAATCATCAAGATAAGAGACATAATATGCATAAACCCTTGATTACTAACTTTATGAATAAGCATAACCAATCATACCAAGTATACTTATATAAGGGATCCTAACACAAGGTAAGATTCTAACTTGACATAGGAAAACATACGTGGATTAGTATACCTTCTTAGTTATGTCTAACATACCTAAACAATATCTTCTTTGTTCTCTTCAATGATTTAGAGATCCTGTGCTAGAACCTGCATATCTCATAGGTTAAGCATAATATAACAAAGTCATACATACCTCGTAAGTAGAACAAAGATTATGGATGAGTCTTTGTCTTCATGTTGTCATGGTCATGGAACTTGATTTGTCTTTCGTGATGTACCCGTATCTTGTTAGCAGACAACATCAACCTCATACAACACCATAGTGCATTAGTACAATCATATAGCCCTAATCAATGAATGTCTTCGATCATTCACATGCATTCATATTGTTAGTAGGGTGATAAGACAATTCTAACATTAATAAAGATTGTACTAATAAATAATATGAAGACAAACACATTATGAACTTAATCAAGAATCAGATTTCAAGACATACCTGAACCTCATTAAGTCATACCTGTCAAGACTTCTTGTAGTCTTCTTATGTAAGGCCTTAGCCTCAACTCCCCCTGAAACTTGATCTGGAGCTTGATTAGGGTTTGCTAGAGAAACCCTAAAAATTCAATATTTGACTTTCACACTTCTGAATGGATGGAAGGATGTGTCTTGCTGAGCTGATCAAACTAGTATACTTCAATTTTGAAATCTCCAAAATTTGACCCCTCAAAATTGCCTTCGAAACTTCTGGATCTTCTCGAGAGGATCCCGAACTAGGGTTTGATGAAGCCCACCCTTCTTCCCAATCAAAAGGTTCGATCCAAGGCTCTAAAATATTATTTTTCTGAGGAGCTTCCAGCCATGGTCACAGACTTAAAAAATTCCAACTTTTGCTGAAGCCCTAATTTTCCATCTTTTCGATCAAAATCCCGAATTGGGGTTTGATCAAGCCCGGTCTTCTACCCAACCAAAAAATTCGATCTTGGTCTCTAAATTTTGATTTTCCTGAGTAGCATTCAGCTGTGGAATCCGATTCAAAAAATTCTAACTTTCTCCGAAACCCTAAATTCTCGAAGCCATGAATGAAGGTGCTCCAAAAATGATTTTGTTTTGACAGAAATATGTACCTGATTATTTCTGCTGTAACTCCTTACTTTTTGATCCACAGGGTTTGAAAAAAAAATTTGTGGTAGCCTGACGTGTCATATTTCCATCCCAACAGGTCTGACCTCAATTGAATTTTCTGAGAGAGAGTTATGCCAAGTGTCACAACGTGACTTTTTTATGGGATAAAATAGGAGAGCGAACTCGTATGGCATGCCACGTGTCACTGGTTCAACTTCAGCCTCTGAAAATGTTTCCTAAGATAGTACACTCTATGTACTACCTATCACTTTTTATGAAATTTCATTTGGAGATTCCTAGCCCAAGTTATTACATTTTTTTCTAGGTCAACTGATTTTGACTAAGATCTGGAAGAGGCAGAAACCCTAACTTGTACTGATCATAACTCACAAAGTACAATGAATATGAGGGTGTCCTTTGGACACAAGGTACTTGGGGATGTCGTCTACGACCTGGAAAAGTTTCAGATCTTGAAACTTCGTCAAAATGGATTTATTGCGAAAGTTGCATGATGACTGGTTTTTTCTATACAAAACCCAAACCCTGAAATTGTCGCAAGTGAAGCAAATGTCATAAGTGCCATACATTGCCTTCCTTTAGGTTAGCTCTGATGCCATGTTAAGATTTAATATGCTAAGACAGAAAATAGCAGCATTACATTCCATTTCACAATAATAGCATATATAGGATCACTGAAGAAACAACAAGCACAACATAAACACAAGAGACAGAGATTTATCGTAAGAAACCCTCATGGGGTAGAAAACCCAGCAAAGCTTCCTCAATATAGATGACCAACAATATACAAATATGCAAACCAAAGAAATGATCTCCTCCTCCACCATAGCAGACCTCTCCTCCACAAGTGCGCTACATTCTGAGTGAGGGAAGTGTGTGTATAATGAGGAACACTCCTCCTCTATTTATAGACATCTCCGACTTGTACTTTATATTAACTAGGTCAGCCCCAACTTTACCACTAGGTTAAACACCCCACTACAACTGACTGGGCCGACCCCACTAGGGTGGTCTAACAACCCTTTGACCTATATAACACATACAAGGCCGACCCCCACTAGGGAAGTTTAATAACCCAAGTTACCACATTCCAACGGAGGAATAAACATCTCCGGATATACAATAAGATCTTCACGGAGGAATGAAACATCTCCGAAATAATAAAGTACAAATATAATATTCTTAGAAGTTACAATATCTCAAAAGTTGTTAGCATATGAGTATGTGAGGTGAGTTTGTGTTGTAAGATATGAGATTTGAGTACATATTATTGTAAAAGACTTTGCGATTCCATAGATATGTCTGTCTTGAACCAGGAGAGCTCTCAAATGTTTCCTAGTTAGGAATGGAGGATCGCTATTAATATTGGCTTAAATTGAATCGATATCCTCGTGATATTATAGAGTTTAAATGATTTTTTTTATTCGTTGATACAAAGATTGGATCTCTATCATTGATGGAAAAACAAAAATTATTTCAATTTACAAGATTGATTTAATACAAGATCGGCTCTGGACTGATGTGTGTGAGCTATTATATAAGTATGACAAAGTTAAAATTTGAGATGGATTCTCTATGGTCGAGAATCGATTCTCTATGTTGTTTTTAAACATAATACAATGTTAAAATTCTAGAGGTCGATTCTCTATGGTAATTTAAATGTAATGCTGTGTAAAATTATTAGAATTGAATCCTGTGAAAATTTGAATATAATATGGACAGAGTTAGAAACGCCCCCGATGGATATATACCATGTAATCACTATGTTGGTTGTAACTCACTAACAGGGCACATGGTAACCTGAGCTCTCTACACCTGATATGGAGGGAATGGTAACTTGAGCTCTCTATACCTGATATGGAGGGACTCTTCTCACCCTAAATGTAATACAGACTTGCACGAAACTACTAAACTTGGTTGTTTAAACATTATGTCTAGCCCCTGATAAAACTACTTGTTTAACGTTATGCGTAGCCTCTATATTGAATTCGCAAACCTAAGAAAAGTGGATCATCAATTAAAGTAGTGTTAAATATCAGATTTCACTCGGCAGTAGATCCGCTGTGTCCGATGGTGTCCTCAGGCGCCAAATCCCCAGCGAGCCCCATAACAATAACCATGAAGCAAATAACAAAAACAATGCATTATTTAACCTAATAAATATCTTTTGGAAATGGCCTTTTCGTACATGCAAAAGGTGGTTCTGCATGGCCTTTGGATGGTTTCCAATATCGTCTTTCCCACATGCGCATGTATCAAAAAATGACGCCTGTGATGGTGGTTTGTATTCCGCAACCACCGATTCTCCTATCTCCCGAGCATGTGGATGGTGCAGAATGTATTAAGAGCCGTCGATCTATTTACTTCATCTACTAACCTGCATTCCAAATACAATAATTTTAAATTCGTATATATCTGATTATATATTTTTTCATATCTAATCATATTCATATCCATATAAATATTATAATTCTGAACCTATGGAAATTTTCAGTTCTGAGAATTGAAAGCTTATTCACCCCAACCTATGGATCCGCTTTAACTAATTATTAGCACGGGCGGGCATGTATATAGAGATCCAGCTACCTCTATTCCAACCTTCTCTTTTTGAATCTGCTTACAGGTAGTAATCCAATTGAGATACACATTTCCTTTGGTAACATCCATTCGTATAAACTTCCTATAATCCGTGCAAGGTTTATCTGAGGCCTTGCTATTGCATTTCCTTATGTGTACAAATGTCCATGGTCCATCTGTTAAGGTGTGTGAAAATGTAAAAACGACTATTAGATCTTTCTAAATGAGATGTTTCCTACCAGTATAAAAGTTTCATGATCATCACAATCACCTTAATTTAATGAAATTAAGGTAAAGAATTTTTCGTAATACGAAAAAAACCCATGAGTTAAACTGTTAAACCCATTTCATTCTCTACTATATATTTTCATATCGGATTTTTTAATGATTAACGTTGAGAAAATTATATAAACATTTGTTATGAATGATGAAATCCCTTACCTTCAGGGTCAAAAAATAAGCCAGAAAACTCCAAAGGATACTTTGATGATACTTTGATCAAAACAAAACTCACGTGAAGCAACCGATTTCCTGTAATTCTACAGATTTTTTGCCGTAAAATCAATACATCAGTGCCAAAAAGCCCAAGAAATCAAAACACTAACGAATTTATTAGGTTTATAGAATTAAGGTCGGCAGCCTACCATCCAATCTGGAAATCGCGCATCCTTTGAGCTGCGATTACGTCTTCAGATTCGTTTGTTAGGGGATCGAGCCATCGAGAAACTGTTGTCAAACCAATAGATCCACCTTGCTCTGCCTACATCAGGAACGGCGTTTTGATATTTTTCTAATAAATTTCTTCAAGATCATCAAATTCTGGCATATAATTGCAGAAATAAGCCTGGTATCTCTCTCGATAGAGTTCAACAACTGCTGCGTGTGCTAGCAAAACGTTGTGGCCAACAATATATGGTTCCACAGATGAATTCCCAGCGCTACTGTTGCCCAACGGATAGGAACATTGAAAGTCATCCAATTTTTCACTCGATCGGCGAATTGCTCGAAGCAGACGTTTGCAAATGCTATGAAATCATCCCTGCAATAAGTCGAGTGTCACATGATGCCGACCAAAAATGATCCACAATAATGATTGACAATTTGTTTTAAACTGATAATATGATAAACTTGGAAATGATAAAAAAACGAATGTGCAGTGAGGAGAAAGTATTCAGAAGAAATTACACTATATGTCGAAATACAAAATAGGAGCTGAGAATGAGACTGCGCCGGGTACTTCAATCGAAACCAAGCAGCTAACACTGCAAATTACATATATATCTCATCCTTCAATAATTTCAGATCGTTAGTAGCTGCAGGTATAAAGATTGGATTCGATAATTGATCATCTTGGAGCGGCGGATTGGGAAAAGAAACGACGGCAGCGTAAACAAATCGAGATCCCAACAGAGATCCAAACACAATCACTGCGATCTCATGCGATGTAAATCACACACACAAGTTTACTGCGCTATGGATCTATCCTAAAGTATATGTATACACAGATATCTTGCGGTGTCTAACCCAACACACACGATACCATTCAGTATCCCTGCGTTCTCGGCCTATCATAAGATTTTATTTGCAGATCTCGTGCAATGGCAATACAAAATAAAACAGCATATTGCGACTTCATTCACGCATGGATCTGGAAATGACTTACGAGTCAGGTGATCACGCGATATAGGATTGCATTAACCCGTCCCATCCTAACTGTGATTTGTACAGATTTGGACTCCAACAGCTAGCTCTTGAACAATACGCCCACCAAGATGACAGACCAGGCCACGCACCTCAATCCCAGATTCAATTAAACAGGCAAGAATGGATAACCTCCACGAAACGATTAACCTCCTGAAACGATTCATTTAACCTTCTCCCGCGTGGCAACAGGCTCCGATTAAGTGAAGAAAGGTGGATTAACAAAAAAACGGTGCTCGATAACTTGATAATCAAATGACATTTCGGTGGGTTGCTCATCCACAACAGATCTACACCGTTAAATCGGTGTGCTTGACGAATCTTTTTACAAGTATATGCCAAAGAGGTGAATCCCTGTCGTTAATCCTTAATCTCTAATTAAAAGCACGCTATCGCCCTCCATATACACAGACAAGCTCATTGAAGCGCTTATCGGTGAATTAGGTTGATTAGTGTATAGTTGATCCCCCATTCCTTAGCTAATTAGTAGCTGGGTAGACCCTTCATTCCTTAGTCCTGCTCTTTATATGATGGCTTTCCTGGTGAAAGGGCTGGCTATTACCTTAATTGCAGAGTATTATTTTCCTTCTACTTGTAGATCCCTCATTCCCCATTTAGCAGTAGTGCATTTTGTTAGGGTTAATTTTGATTTAGGAATAAGCAAGGATGTAAGTGGTTTTTGGCCTATAGTTTGTAGGATGTCATTTTTTAATTAAAACAATATATATATGCATTTGTTATTAACTGCTAATTTTCTAACACATTTCTCACATACTACAAGCTAGTCTTAAAGACGATTCTGTAAGGCTTGCCTAATTTCTGCATAAAGCTGGCCACTCGAACACTGGAAAAACAATAATAGGGAAGTGACAACATAACGAGAGTGTCTCATATAGCCACAAATTTTATTATAATGTCACAAGGGATATGATCAAGGAAAGACAATGTCCATTTTTTAACTCAGGATATAATGAAGGAAAAACAATGTCCATTTTTACGAGTCGTTTTAAAGGTGAGTTTGTCTTGTGCATAAATATTTCCATTAGAACACTGGCAACCTTTCCTTGACAGGACAATAATAGAGATGTGACAACATCATGGGACTTATCTCATAGAGCCATAAATTTTATAATAGTGTAATGTTACAAGGGATTCGATAAAGATCCAAGGAAAGACAATGTACATTTCTTACATGCAATACGCTCGACTTGAAAGTGAGTACACTGTACAAGGTTGGCCATTCTAACACTCCAAAATCATTATAACACACGGGTGAAAATGAAGAAAATCAAGCCAGGGCATATACGAAGAGACCAACGCAGAAAATTGGAGAAGATCTTATGTCATGGGTACAACCAGACATAGCTGTGAATGGGGTATTCTTATCATACACCTTTCACAATGAAAACCAAGGAGAGGGTAAGCTCATCATCATCCATTAATTGGTTCCACCTCCTTCGTGACCGACAGTTCGACAACAACATCACGAAGCTGCCAAATATTTCTAGGGATTACCATTTACAAACCTTTGGTATTGATATTGAGATGAGATATATTAGGCAATTGGTCATGGCTGACGGCATATGTGTTATTCATACCAATGATCTAACAAGAATAGTACCTATATTGTTCCATTCATGCTACATCCAGATCAAATCTTGGCTTTCACTAATGCTCATGCCATTCTATTTTTCCAGTTACAATCTCCATAATGATGATTCCTTGATAATGGTTGTTGTGTTGGAGCAGCCACAACTTTTGATAAGCATTGAAATACAATCCAAAAAAGCAGGTCTAATTACAACCCACAAACAACTTTTTAAGGGCATGATTTATGATTGGGATCTTGATATTCCAAATTGCATGGGCATGATTTATAATAAGTTAGCAAGAATGTTCAAGCTTTTAAGATAATAGTAATAATAAATTTAAGGTAATAAAATTTAACAAATAGTGACTTCCATCTCAATATGGTGAAGTGCCAATTAATTGAAGTTGCTATCTTAATTGGTTTTCATTAATGAATAGTGTTCAATTTGAATTTAAGTATAAGTTGATTTGGTTACAAGTCCACCAAATTTAATTAGTTAAATGAAAAACATCATTTCATTATCAATACATTGTGAACCTTATGCCATTTATTAATATCATTATGCACTATAAACTTTATGTCATTAATTCCATCCTTGATATTTAGAACCTTAAATCATTTATTAATTAGAGTTATTTTTAATTACTAAAAGTTAAAATTGTTTTTGTTATATTAAATAATTCATTTTAAAATGCTAAATAAAATGAGTATTAATTGAGCTATTAATATTTTCTGAACTCTTTTTCATATTAACCACAACTAATAACATTGAGCAAATTCAATTGCTTAAAAATCAGATTAATATTTATAAATAAAGAAGAGTAATATATTAGTAATGTATCTACATCTTTTAAATTAAATCAGAAAATTATTTTAATTACTATCAATATAGATCAATTTTAAACCCGTATCTATCAAGCACGGAGAGGGACCCAATTTCTTGAGATGTATTTCTTTTTTTAAATTTAAACTCGATCCAATTTCTTGAGGTGTATTTCTTTTTCAAAATTTAAACTCAAGAAATTTGATATCTCTTGATTGATAGATCCCAGTTTAAGTTTTAAGTTTTTTATTTATAAACGAATAACGACTCTTTCTTTTACTCGTATAATTTATTGGACAAATGTTACAACATCTCCCTCACATGCTGTAGAACACCTTGTTTCACTCGGTACAAAAAGTTTGGTTTTGATTTTACAAATGATTTTAAATTAAAGTAATATCTTATTCTTAAAATATAAAATCAATATTATTAAAATTTGAGATGGAAAAATAAAAATATATAAAAAATGAAAAGAAAGTTCTTAGAATTTTAATTTCACTTACTTCAAAATAGATACAAATACAATCATCAAAGTAAAAAATATGACAAATTAATATTTATTAAACCTAAAATAAATACAAATGAAATAAAAAAAACTAAAAAATATTATGAACAAAAAAACTATTATATAAAACATACATATCATTTCCAAAAAAAATACAAGTATCATTCTAACATAAGAAAAACTGAATCTAGAAAGGTCATATTAAGTTTTGTTTATAAATTTAAAAATATATTATTTAAGAAAATTTGTTGATAATTTTTTTAAATATTATATTATTTAATTTTAATTTTAATTGTATAATTAAATTTTTTTATTTTAATGAATTAGTTTAAGTGATAAAAATTTTGAAATTGTATTATCGTAATGAAAATAATATGAATTTTAAATTTGTTAGCTCATTATTTCAAAATGACTTCTTACTTAATATTATTTTTATTAATATTCATTAAAAATAAAAACAAATTCTTAATTACAACTATAAAACAATTAATTCTTAATTACAACCATAAAACAACTAATAAACCACGATTAAATGCAATGAGAACCATAAAACAACTGATAACCACATTAAATGCAATGAGGCCCATCGTATGCTCACAAAGATAGGTTTGTTAAAGTGCCTCTACTAAGCTATATGATTGAGGTACCGATTATATTTGAGTATAGTTAAGCTTTCTTAAAATTTAAGAACCTTATCTTCTAAATATGATTGTACAAATTCTCTTTAATTGAGTGCGGAATTGTGAATCTGAAACTTCTTTTTTTCATGAGAAAAAGTCTGTATTTGTATTAAAAGTATGTAGTACTACAACTAGAAAATCCAGTGACAGAGATACAATGACGAGACCAAAACATATCTCCCATACAGAGACTCAGAGATATAAGGAACGAGGGATATAAGAATCTGAAACTTTATTTTGACAAGTTAAACTATTTATATTTGCTATACCTTACATATGCACTGCTTTGCCTTTACAATGGACAAATCTCTATTAAAATAAAAAATAGAAGCAGTATTCCACGTACACAATTTTGATCGATCCACAAGTAGTATTCTCATCTTCAATTCTATGTCAAAATGAAAACAAAACTTAACTCATTTTACAGAATTACTAGTCACCTGACTTGGATTTCTATTGAGACAACCATCAAACCCCATGGTTGGCTCTTGCCCTCAACCTCAAAGACAAAATCAATATGCCAAACAATAATAACCCTAACAAAATAGATATATGTACATAAGGTAACAAAATAGATATCTGTGCATAAGATAACTAGGTTACAATCAACATAGGGATAATGAGCCAAATAAAATCAAAGACAAGCCACTAAAAATGCCAAACACAAGCCACAGTATAACACGTGTTTAATTGTATTCATCTCTCCACACTTACATAGCATCTGCTTCACATCAATTTACAATGGCATTTCAATTTAATCTGTCTGCAATGTCCATCCAATATGCCAAACACTAATAACATTAACAAAATAGATATATGTACATAAGATAACAAAATAGATATATGTGCATAAGATAACTAGGTTACAATCAACATAGAGATAACGAGCCAAATACAATCAAAGACAAGCCACTAAAAATGCCAAACACAAGCCACATTATAACACGTATTTAATTATATTCATCTCTCCACATGTACATAGCATCTCCTTCACATCAATTTACAATGGCATTTCATTTTAAAGTGTCTGCAATGTTTATCCAATATGCCAAACACGAATAACCCTAACAAAATAGATATTTGTACATAAGATAACAAAATAGATATATGTGCATAAGGTAACTAGGTTACAATCAACATATGGATAACGAGCCAAATACACTCAAAGAAAAGCCACTAAAAATTCCAAACACAAGCCACATTATAACACGTGTTTAATTGTATTCATCTCTCCACACTACATAGCATCTCTTTCACATCAATTTACAATGGCATTTCAATTTAATCTCTCTGCAATGGCCATCCAATATGCCAAACACTAATAACCCTAACAAAATAGATATCTATATATAAGATAGCAAAATAGATATTTGTGCATAAGATAACTAGGTTACAATCAACATAGGGATAATGAGCGAAATACAATCAAAGACAAGCCACTAAAAATGCCAAACACAAGCCACAGTATAACACGTGTTTAATTGTATTCATCTCTCCACACGTACATAGCATCTCCTTCACATCAATTTACAATGGCATTTCAATTTAATATGTCTGCAATGTCCATCGAATGTGCCAAACACTAATAACCGTAACAAAATAGATATATGTACATAAGATAACAAAATAGATATATGTGCATAAGATAACTAGGCTTCAATCAACATAGGGATAACGAGCCAAATACAATCAAAGACAAGCCACTAAAAATGCCAAACACAAGCCACACTAACATGTGTTTAATTGTATTCATCTCTCCATAGGTACATAACATCTCCTTCACATCAATTTACAATGGCATTTCAATTTAATATGTGTGCAATATCCATCCAATATGCCAAACACTAATAACCCTAACAAAATAGATATCTATGCATATGATAACTAGGTTACAATCAACATAGGGATAACCAGCCAAATACAATCAAAGACAAACCACTAAAAATGCTAAACACAAGCCACAGTATAACACGTGTTTAATTGTATTCATCTCTCCATAGGTACATAGCATCTCCTTCACATCAATTTACAATGGCATTTCAATTTAATCTGTCTGCAATGTCCATCCAATATGCCAAACACTAATAACCCTAACAAATAGATATTTGTACATAAGATAACAAAATAGATATATGTGCATAAGATAACTAGGTTACAATCAACAGAGGGATAACGAGCCAAATACAATCAAAGACAAGCCACTAAAAATGCCAAACACAAGCCACCCTATAACACGTGTTAAATTGTATTTATCTATGCACATGTACATAGCATCTCCTTCACATCAATTTACAATGGCATTTCAATTTAATTTGTCTGCAATGTCCATCCAATATGCCAAACACTAATAACCCTAACAAAATAGATATATGTACATAAAGTAACAAAATAGATATATGTGATCTCTCCACACGTACATAGCATCTCCTTTACATCAATTTACAATGGCATTTCAATTTAATCTGTCTACAATGTCCATCCAATATGCCAAACACTAATAACCCTAACAAAATAGATATATGTACATAAGGTAACAAAATAGATATATGTGCATAAGATAACTAGTTTACAATAAACATAGGGATAACTAGCCAAATACAATCAAAGACAAGCCACTAAAAATGCCAAACACAAGCCACAATATAACACGTGTTTAATTGTATTCATCTCTCCACACGTACATAGCATCTCCTTCACATCAATTTACAATGGCATTTCAATTTAATCTGCCTGCAATGTCCATCCAATATGCCAAAGATTAATAATCCTAACAAAATAGATATGTGTACATAAGATAACAAAATAGATATTTGTGCATAAGATAAGTAGGTTACAATCAACATAAGGATAACCAGCCAAATATAATCAAAGACAAGCCACTAAAAATACCAAACACAAGCCACACTATAACAGGTGTTTAATTGTATTCATGTCTCCTGTAAGGTCCCCTCCCATTACATTAGCAGCATGGGCAAGAACATCACTCTAATTCCGGGACATCTAGTCCCATATCCATTAAGTAAAAATTCATTCATTGATAAGGAGAGATATACATATGCATATTGTAATTAAACCTAGTGGAATTTAGAATCATCTACAAGCATTCATATAAAATGGAGATGGACATATGCAAATGCATAAATATTGGAAAACACAGCAGAATTTAAATTCTATTACACATCCATCATACATTCAAGATATTCATGACATTCATCAATCTTAACAATATAGAATTGGCACATGAGAGTACTTATCTTGAAACAAAGTAATCCTTGAGCAACCAGCTATGCATCTGCAATGTTCCACCCAACCATAGTCCACTTGTGCTTATCAATCTCTTGATACAACTACCACCCCCGAGATGGGCATGATTTCTACAAGGAACCAGGGAACAACAGACCCACACATAGCCAAACATACACCAAAATGAGCCAAGCCAATCTGCAATTGGGTTTATCAAGCTGCTAGGAAATGGAAAGGAACAATTGCTAAGCTAGTGAGCTCAAGCACAGAGCCATGGATACCTCTACAAGATCTATCTAGCTTGAAACCCACAATTTCTACACACCCCACTCAAGGAAGTATTCCCTTCACCAATACACAGTCCCTCAGGCCATACCTTCCAATCTAGAGTGTCCAAGGTGTGCATAGAAGAGTAGCCAACCCTCTTGATCTTCTTGAGAGGTTATTTTCCCCACTAGGTTTTTCAAGCCAATTCTATCCACTACCACTCCAAATTTCTTGCTCACAGGTTCAAACCAAAACAGGGATGCACATAACAGCAAAACTATAAGTGCTGGGAATGAAGAAGTGTTTTTACAGTGAGACTCCCAAATATGGGGTTTCTACCAGTTCAGAAAAACGTGGGCAACCAAAACGAAATGGAGAAATGGGAAGTCAACTCCAGGAGAGTAGAATCGTTTTCAGAAAAACGTTTATGGGCATTTCGTGGACAGAAACGGCCTCCATAACCCCAAAAATCGTGGCTATCTTTCTCCCAGGCCCTGTGCAATACAAAACAAGTTCCCAAGCATGGAAAAATGCAGGAAATGGTGAAAAACGGGATGGAAAAAGTCCCAGCTAGCTCCAATTGCGTGAGAGAGCAAAGGCCATGGGTTCAGAATGGCCCGGGGAGGCAATTCATGGACGTTTTCTTTCCCATGAAGCAAAATTTGATTTTTCAGGTTGATGGCTTTCCCATACACAAAATTGGCTACCATACCTCTCCACTCCCAAGGCATTAACTGCCTCAACCAACTCTTGGAAGAATTTAATGATTGGTTGCATAAGCCAAAATGGGTAGTTGAGGGTTTATGGGTTTTCTCATTGACACATGGGTTAACACCATTGGCTCAAGGGTTTGAATCATTTCCCTCCCTATTCCTTATAAAATTCATGCCCCCATCTCTTTGTTGCATTGCATAGCTGGTTGTGGGTTTTTCATTAAAATTTGTATTTACATGATGTATTCATTTACATTGTGCATGCCCAGCACAAGAACCATATGCATCTATTTTAATTGCCGATACATAAAATTCTAAATCAATGGCAAGGCCTTGGCCTTGAGCTCCTCACCATGATTAATAACAATATTTACATCATTTACAATTTTAATGCAATAGGGTCAAAATTGGGATATTACATTCATCTCCCCCTTACATTAGCACTGTCCTCAGTGCTCATCAAAATTGAACAAAAATGGATATGCCACTCTCATGGCATCCTCCAGCTCCCATGTAGGCTCATCGAGACCGTAGTGCTTCCATTGCACTTTTACCTGTTCGATGGCCCGGTTCCGGAGCAATGTTACCCTCTTGTCTAGGATGTGCAATGGATCGGTTTGGAACTCTCCCTCGGGTTCCACCTGGATCACATCCCAATTAATCACATGGTTAGGATTATGTACATATTTCTTAAGCAAAGAGACATGAAAAACATTATGAGCTCTAGTGCTAGGAGGCAATGCAAGTCTATATGCAACTGGCCATATTCTTTCAAGCACTTCAAATGGCCCATAATATCTAGGTGATAGCTTGGCACAGCCCCCAAGCTTCAAGGAAAACTTCCTTGGCCTCACTCTAAGATACACATGATCCCCAACACTGAATTCCTTATGCACTCTAAGCTTATCTGCATAGCTTTTCTGTCTATCCTGGGCTGCTTTTAAATTATGCCTGATCTTTGCAATCTGTTGTTCCATTTCTTCAAGCAATTCCAGCCCAAGTACAATTCTGTTCACTGGATTATCCCAAGTCACTGGTGTCCTACACCTTCTGCCGTACAAAGCCTGATATGGACTTATTCCCAATGATGCTTGTTTCCCATTGTTATATACAAACTCTACCAAGTGTAGATAATCCTCCCACTTTGATGGTTTGTCCATAACATACATGAGAAGCATGTCTTCAAGTACCTGATTTACTCTTTCTGTTTGCCCATCTGTTTGAGGATGGTATGCGGTACTAAAGTTCAACTGTGTACCCAAATCTGCAAAGAGAATTTTCCAAAAATTGGAAGTGAACTTGGTATCCCTGTCAGAAATTATTGTCTTAGGCAATCCATGTAATCTGAAAATTTCCTTCATGAAAATATTTGCAATGGCATTGGCTTTATGTGTGGACTTAACCGGTATAAAATGTGCTGCCTTTGTTAACTTGTTTACCACCACCATGATGGAATCATGTTGTCTCACCTTCATCGGCAATCCTGTAATAAAATCCATGGAAATTACTTTCCACTTCCATTCTAGAATTGACAATGGATGCAATAAACCTGTTGGGTGTTGGTGTTCAACATTCACTTGCTCACATTTCATGCACCTAGAAATGTATTCAGCGATGTCCTTCTTCATCCTTGGCCAGAAATAATATTTTATTTCTGTAGCAATTGTTTTCTGATATCTGGGGTGACCGGAGTATGGAGCTTTATGGATTTCATCCATAACAATCCTCCTCAAATCTGCCACATTTGGAATATAGGCTCTATTCTTATAGGTAAGAAGTCCATCTTCTTTCAAATGATAGCCTTCATACTTCTTTTCAAGGTTTTGCTGCTGCAATTTGTCCTTTATCTGCACATACACTTCATCCTCAACAATATGGTTAACAATCTGCTGTCTCAAATCTGGTTGGCAAGTACTAAGCGCTACCACATGCATTTCATGTACTTTCCTGCTGAGTGCATCTGCTACCTTATTTTCTTTCCCTTTTATGTGTTTGATCTCAAAATCAATATCACATAAAAATTCCAACCATCTAGCTTGCCTAGCATTTAAAGTTGGCTGATCAAACAAGTATTTCAGGTCTATCCTTAACTCAAATTTCCTGCCCATTAAGTAATGCCTCCACATTTTTAAAGCATGTACTATGGCTGCAAGTTCTAAATCATGAGTAGCATAGTTTTTCTCATGCTCCTTCAAATTTCTCGACTCATAGCATACCACGTGGTTGTCTTGCATAAGAACTCCTCCAAGTCCTTGGTTGCATGCATCGGTACACACCACAAAGTCTTTTTCTGGATCTGAAATTTTCAAAATTGGTACACTCGTAAGAAGATTCTTCAACCGTTGGAAACTTTCCTCACATCTTGGTGACCATTCAAACTTTATTCCCTTCTTTTGCAAAGAAGTGATCGGGTTTGCAACCTTGGAGAATCCTTCAATGAACCTCCTATAGTAAACAACAAGGCCCATAAAAGATGTCACATCTGTCACATTCCTTGGAGTTGGCCAATTCATAATGGCTTCTATCTTCTTAGGGTCCACCGATATTCCTTCGTCTGAGATAATGGGACCCAAATAATGAATTCTATCTTTATAAAAGTCACATTTGCTCAACTTTGCATACAACTTATTCTCCCTTAGCAATTGCAATGTCATTCTCAAATGTTCTTCATGCTCTTCTTCATTCTTATAATAAATGAGAATGTCGTCCAGAAAAAAAAGAACAAACTTGTCCAAATACTTGTTGAAAACACTATTCATGAGACACATGAATGTAGCCGGTGCATTTGTGAGACCGAATGGTACCACCACGAACTCATAGTGTCCATACCTAGTTCTAAAGGTTGTCTTATGAATATCTTCCTCTTTGATTCTTACCTGATGGTAACCAGACCTTAAGTCAATCTTTGAAAATACCTTTGCTCCTCTCATTTGATCAAAAAGGTCATCAATTCAGGGCAATGGGTATTTGTTCTTCACTGTGACCTTCAACTGCCTGTAGTCAATACATAACCTGAATGTTCCATCTTTCTTTTTTACAAATAGAATAGGTGCTCCCCATGGGGACACACTTGGCCTGATATATTTCTTTTCCAGCAACTCTTGTAATTTCATTTTCAATTATAGCAATTCCGGTGTACTCATCCTGTAGGGTGTCTTGGACACTGGTGCTGCTCCTGGCACAAGTTCAATTGTAAAATCAATGTTTCTCTATGGAGGAAGTCCAGGAATCTCATCAGGAAAGACATCCCTGAATTCCTGCAATACATGATAGTCCTCTAACATAGGAGTTTCATTTTCCGTTGCCTCCAAAACATGGGCTGCGTACAACTGACAACCCTTTCTACAGAACTTCTTCAGCTGCATGGCTGAAACTTGCCTAACAGAAGTCACCTTTGGAATTCCTTTTACAACCCTTGGGTTTCCTTCTTCGTCCATGCATTCAAAAGTTTTATTGTAGCAGTCAAGTTTAACCCTATGCGCTTCTAACCAATCCATTCCAATGAGAATGTCATAGGAACCCAGTGGCAAAATATTCAGATTTGCATAAGTAAATAGCATGTCCATCTCTAAGGGACACTTCTCTACAATTTCACTAACTTTTCTCTTGGTTCCAGTAGCTAGTTGAACTAACCATGATTTACTATGCTTTGACTTCTTAAAAGCACAAGTCTCAACAATTTTAGGAGTGATATAACTGTGAGTAGATCTAGGATCAATCAAAATAGAAATAGAAAGCTTAGCAATCTTACCTTCAACTTCAACAACAGTTGATTGATGATCTGCTTGGCGATCATCTAGTGTTGCATAGATTCTAGGAATTGTCCTCGCCACTTGACCCACAGTTTCAACTCCTTGGATGTTGCGAACTTGATTTGCGTTCCCATTTCGATGTGGACAGTTCCTAAGCATGTGGTCTCCTCCACAACCCCAACATTGAAGTGGTTCTCTTGGCTCCTTTGGATCTCATGGCTTGTCTCCCATCATCCTAGTTGGCTTAGTCACAACTTGTGATGGCTTCCTTTGCTAATTTCTGGTATGAGGAGGTTTGAAACCTCTCTTCTTTTGGTCAAACTTCTCATTTTTCTTGTCCTTCGATGCCTTATGGAAATCAGGTTTGCTTTTGTTTTGATCATAGCAATACTTAGCCTTCCTTATTGCCTCTTATAGAGTTCGGGGCTCATCAAATTCAATCCTATCTTTATATGACTGAAGTAGCCCACTTAGAAAACGCTGAATTTTCACCTTGTCATCTCGAATATACCTGACGTACCTCAACAGTTCCAAGAACTTGTTTTCATACTCCTCCATGGTCAATTGTCCCAATCTCAGCTCATGGAACTCTTTGATCTTGTCATCATAGTACCTATCAGAGAGGTACTTATGTTTGAAGTATTTCTTGAACTGCTTCCACACAATCTTTCTTCCATTGATCTTTTTCACTTTCCTGATGTGTTCCCACCATATAGATGCTCTTCCATTCAAGTTGAAGATGGCGACCCTTGCCTTCATATTTCCAGAGTAGTCTTGGACTTGGAAATACTTTCTATCCCAAGAAGCCAAGCTGCAGCTTCTTGACCAGACTTTACCTCTCCATCGAATGTAGGAGGTTTTTCCTTCTTAAATTCCCCATGTGAATTGTTCTTGTAATGCCTCTTCCTCTTATTCTTGCGAGATGAAGAGCTTGAACCCTCAATCGATCCTTCAGAGTCAGATGATCCGCTAGAAGAGATTTCTGGAGTATAGGTTCTGTCTCTAGAAACTCCTCTTGAGATATTGGACCTCTTTCAGAGATTTCTCCTTGAACTACTCCCACTCCTTTCTAGATTTGATATCTGATGCCCAAAGTTTATTTTCCTTTGGATATCTGCCAAGCTCTGCAACATGGCTGCATTCAACTGATTTTGTTCTTCCTGAGCTTTAATCATCCTTTCATTATCGTCTCTGCAACTTTGCAACTCCACCCTTAGGCTCCTCATGTTGGCTGCAATATCTGGGGGAGTCTCTCGATTTATTCTCCCATTGGATTTTGTTTCAGCATTCCCCACATGTACGTTTTCCCCCATGGCATCTATCTCAGGCTCATAGGAATTTTGTGCATCGTCCATGATGTTGATATTCTTGGCCCAACCAAGGCCAGAACTTTCCAACTGCACTTATCTGGAATGCTGCTTTGATGTGACTATAATTCTGCAAAATGTGTTTATAAACACAACTGTTAGCTGTATTATAATATCATGAATTGGTTGCATGCATATGAGAAAATCCTATATTGACAACTTTAAAAAGAGCAGGAATTATTTTTATTTTGGCCGACACCGGCGCATGGCTTATCCTTAAAATCGTCGATGGACAAACTATTTTTTTTTAACGCAAAGTTATCTCCATCCTTCAGCACAAGTTTTAACCATAAATCTCCCACCTTCAACGCAAGTCGTAAACCTAACTCTGTCTCTTCGGCGCAGGTTTTAATCATAACTCTACCGCTTCGCCAAATGTTCACTACAATTCAACCATTGTTTTTTTTTTTGATCCTTTCTCGCGCATGTCTTAAGTTTAAAATTGTCCGCTTATGGCGCCCATCTTAACCTTATTTTGGCCGCCTTCGGTGCAATTACTAACAACATGTCGGGCACTTTGGTGCAGGATTTATCTTTAAAAGGAACGCTGACACGAGGATCCTTTAAGTTTGTTTTCCACGACTCCATAGCATCCTTTACATCTGCGCAAATGTTGCATCTAAAATCCTTCGACCCCGACCGTTGCAGCACTTTTGAGCTTATTTCTACCGCCAGAGTCGCAAGAGTTAGCCCAATCTTTGTTGCCGCGCGCGCTGAAAGTTGGCCTAACTTTTGCCGCCGCGCGCACAGAATTTTGGCTTAACATTCACCACCGTGTCGTGCAAAGTTAACCCATTTTTTTGCCGCCACCACAGCCCTTAGGAAAAATTTTGGAAATTTTCTATCTTTTGGCATTGAATTTAACAACTTTGTCCAATCATAAACTTTCCCCCCTGGCGCAAATGTTAAGTTTAAAATGGCCGCCATTGCGCGGATGTTGAGATTAAAATTGCCGCGAAAATTTAACTTTAAAGAGTGCAGCTTGTGTCGCAGAATTTTAAGCTAAAATCTGCCGCCGCGTGCCGCGCAAGTCTCAGATTTTATCTTTAAAAATTGTCGTGGGTGTTAAGGCTATTTTCGCCGCCGCGCACGTCGCAGACTTTATCTTTAACTTTCGTTGCCGGCCATGTCGCAAAAATTAGCGTTAATTCTGCCGCCGCGCACGCAAAACTTAACGCTAAAATCGCCGACAAAGTCTTTAGTAGAACTCATAATTACTTAGAAAAATTTACAAATTTTCACAGGCAGTTAGAATTTTTTTCTGGAAATGTGCCCTTCGTTTCTTTACAGAGGTGAGTTATTACAAATCAAAATTGCATAAAAATGGTAAAAGAATGCCAAGAACTTGCACCTCTGCTCTCTCAAAATAAAACAACAAAAGGTATAAGGATAACAAGAGGTTGCGCCTCCTTCTCTCCTTCATGGGACAGTCAACAAATACAAAAACAAAATGCTACTACACTAGAAACAGTGTAAGTAAGCATTCAACTTGAAAATGGATTTTCTCTTCATTTCAAATTCAACAATCCAACCAATGGATTTACAATCAATCCTCAAGCACCCAACAAGCATGGGCAAGGAAATCTCATGAGCACAAGGGCATAATTCGCAAGCTTTCCTCGCTTCCGAAAACCATTAGTCGGCCACATAAATGTTGGTTCATAGTAATTAACAAACATCATTAAGATATGGGGCTATAACAACCAATTGTTCAGGCTTTCAATCACGAAATTAACACACAAAAACTCATGCTAGCCATGCCCAACATTCAATTTCATGCATTCAAAGCATCATGGACATTCAAGGGACAAGGAGTCATAATTAATCAAGGCCTCAGGCACATGATGCATTATCTCATATGCACAACAATTAGCAACAAACAACAACCAACACACAACAACATGCCCCATGCACAACACAAACAAAATCATATTTTCCTAATTTGTTGTGTGGATGTTGGCCCAACAGCCATAGTGTTAAACCATAAGCTCTGATACCACACTGTAAGGTCCCCTCCCATTACATTAGCAGCATGGGAGAGAACATCACTCTAATTCTGGGACATCTAGTCCCATATCCATTAAGTAAAAATTCATTCATTGATAAGGAGACATATACATATGCATATTGTAATTAAACACAACGGAATTTAGAATCATCTACAAGCATTCATATAAAATGGAGATGGACATATGGAAATGCATAAATATTGGAAAACACAGCATAATTTAAATTCTATTACACATCCATCATACATTCAAGATATTCATGACATTCATCAATTTAAACAATACAGAATTGGCACATAAGAGTACTTATCTTGAAACAAAGTAGTCCCTGAGCAACTAGCTATGCATCTGCAACGCTCCACCCAACCATAGGCCACTTGTGCTTATCAATCTCTTGATACAACTGCCACCCCCGAGCTGGGCATGATTTCTACAAGGAACCAGGGAACAACAGACTCACACATAGCCAAACATACACCAAAATGAGCCAAGCCAATCTGCAATTGGGTTTATTAGGCTGCTAGGAAATGGAAATGAAGAATTGCTAAGCTAGTGAGCTCAAGCACAGAGCCATGGATACCTCTACAAGATCTATCTAGCTTGGCACCCACAATGCCTACACACTCCACTCAAGGAAGTATTCCCTTCACCAATACATAGTCCCTCAGGCCATACCTTCCAATCTAGAGTGTCCAAGGTGTGCATAGAAGAGTAGCCAGCCCTCTTGATCTTCTTGAGAGGTTATTTTCCCCACTAGGTTTATCAAGCCAATTCTGTCCACTACCACTCCAAATTTCTTGCTCACAGGTTCAAACCAAAACAGGGATGCACATAACAGCAAAAGTATAAGTGCTGGGCATGAAGAAGCGTTTTTACAGTGAGATGCCCAAAGATGGGGTTTCTACCAGTTTAGAAAAACGTGGGCAACCAAAACGAAATGGAGAAATGGGAATTCAACTCCAGGAGAGTAGAATCGTTTTCAGAAAAACGTTTATGGGCATTTCATGGATAGAAACGGCCTCCATAACCCCAAAAATCATGGCTCTCTTCCTCCCAGCCCTTGTGCAATACAAAACGAGTTCCTAGGCATGGAAAAATGCAGTAAATGGTGAAAAACGGGATGGAAAAAGTCCCAGCTATCTCCGACTGCGTGAGAGAGCAGAGGCCATCGGTTCAGAATGGCTTGGGGAGGCAATTCATGGGCGTTTTCTTGCCCATGAAGCAAAATTTGATTTTTCAGGTTGATGGCTTGCCCATACACAAAATTGGCTGCCGTACCTCTCCACTCCCAAGGCATTAACTGCCTCAACCAACTCTTGGAAGAATTTAATGATTGGGTACATATGCCAAAATGGGTAGTTGAGGGTTTACGAGTTTTCTCATTGACACATGGGTTAACACCATTGGCTCAAGGGTTTGAATCATTTCCCTCCCTATTCCTTATACAAATCATGCCCTCATCTCTTTGTTTCATTGCATAGCTAGTTGTGGGTCTTTCATTAAAATTCGTATTTACGTGATGTATTCATTTACATTGTGCATGCCCAGCACAAGAACCACATGCATCTATTTTAATTGCCTATACATAAAATGCTAAATCAATGGCGGAACCTTGGCCTTGAGCTCCTCACCATGATTAATAACAATATTTACATCATTTACAATTTTAATGCAATAGGATCAAAATCAGGATATTACATCTCCACAAATACATAACATCTCCTTCACATCAATTTACAATAGCATTTCAATTTACTCTCTCTCAAGCCAAAGTATAGCACATGTTTAATTGTATTCATGTCTCCACAAGTACATAGCATCTCCTTCACATCAATTTACAATGGCATTTCAATTTACTCTGCAATGTCTATCGTTTTGCTATAAAATTTCCAATACACAATTTCCAACAAAAACACAAACTATAGGTTGCGCTGGTTTATAAATTCAAAATCTTAATTTGAATGCTTTGAATCTATCCTTCGCGCCTTTACTGAATTCGAACTTCAAACCAAGATAGACATTAATACACACTGTATTGGTCATTCATATGTCATGAGACCATGGGTTCACGGACCATGGCATTAATACGTACAGTACTGGTCATCCATAAGGGCATGGCATCATGAATCCATGGGTTCTGCAAGATGAGGAGCATGGCCACGAAGCTGTATAAGGGCCCCCAACTCCCTCGAATTTGACAGAGCAATTTTTGTCAAAATCTCAGTTTAGAGTGGTGATGAAATTTCAAAATTGGAAAAATAGCAATTTTCTACAAAAATTTTAACAGGTTTTTGTCTCGAGGGGTTTTGATTAGCTTTTATGATAAACCCATGGGCACTGCGACGACTAATATGACCCTACATAACTTATACTCTGGGTAGTTCCAATAGCGACACATGCAGCTAAAATGCGCGCTCTGAGTGAGCTTTGTCATTACTTCATGAGCTTTGTCATTACTCATTGTAATGAGCTGTGGTGCTGCTGTAGTTGGCCCAGCAGCTTGGTACATATTGTTTGACATTACTGTGGTGTCGCTGTAGTTGGCCCAGCAGCTTTTTACATATTGTTTGACATTCCAGACCTTTATGTCAGGTCGAATCTTTATTTAAGAGGACGATAGAAGAGTAGAGAGAGCATGAAGTTGCAGAGTATCTCGTAGGGTTTCTCAACAGAGTATCGAGCTTAGGTCGATCAATCAAAGCCCAAATTTGAAGTCCATATATCAGTTTTTATCTTCAAATTGCATGCTCATGCATTCATATGCTTGTGTTTGGTTTGATGTGCTCAGAGCAAGTTCTCTCCTGTACATCAAGTCTATTAAGAAGACATTGGAATGAAAGACTAATGAGAACAGGTAGTATTAGCAACTTGAAGACCCTGGTTCAGTGTTTGCTTAAGAATCCATAGGTTTTGTGCTCTTGACATTTGGATCTCTCGGTAGTGAAAAGAGAGTTTAAGAATCTGCTATTTACACTAAAGCCAGTGTGCAATGGAAGGTCACAAATATACTCCTGTGAACATACTGATAACTGGAGGAGCTGGATTCATTGCCTCCCATGTGGCCAACCGCCTGCTGCTAAACTATCCGCAGTACAAGATTGTAGTTCTGGACAAACTTGACTACTGCTCAAATCTGCAGAACCTGCTGCCATTTACCAAGAATTTCAAGTTCGTAAAAGGTGATATCAGTAGCGCAGATCTTGTTAATTATTTGCTTGTTACAGAAGGAATTGATACTATAATGCACTTCGCAGCACAGACGCATGTTGATAATTCCTTCGGAAATAGCTTTGAGTTTACTAAGAACAATATATATGGTACTCATGTACTGCTTGAAGCATGTCGGGTGAGTGGAGGGATCAAGAGATTTATTCATGTGAGCACTGATGAGGTTTATGGCGAGACTGAAGCAGACGCAATAGTGGGTAGTCATGAGGCCTCCCAGTTATTGCCTACTAATCCCTATTCTGCTTCAAAGGCTGGTGCTGAGATGCTTGTGATGGCTTACGGGAGGTCATATGGATTGCCATTCATTACTACGAGGGGAAATAATGTTTATGGGCCTAAGCAATTTCCTGAGAAATTGATACCCAAGTTTATGTTGTTGGCAATGCAGAGAAAGTGCCTACCTATTCATGGGGATGGGTCTAATGTCAGGAGTTATTTGTATTGTGAAGATGTTGCTGAGGCATTTGAAGTTGTATTACATAAGGGTGAAGTGGGACATGTTTATAATATCGGGACGTGCAAGGAGCACAAGGTTCTGGATGTTGCCATGGATATATGTGAGCTTTTTGGTTTGGAACCTGAGAATATGATTAATTTTGTGGAGAATAGGCCCTTCAATGACCAAAGATATTATCTGGATGATAATAAGTTAAAGGCTTTGGGGTGGATGGAGAAGACCACATGGGAGGAAGGGATTAAGAAGACCATGGAGTGGTATTTGCGTCATCCTGATTGGTGGGGTGATGTGTCTGGTGCTCTTGTGCCTCATCCTAGAATGCTTGCCATGTCTGGAGTTGAGGAAAGAGTTGAATATCAAGTTGCTGCTGTAAATGAGAAGAAGTATCTAGGGTTGGCTAGGGGTAGATTAAGTCAACCCAGAAATCAGAATCATGCTCTGATTTTCCCTCTGAAGAGCCTTTCGCATAATATCGGCTTGAAGTTTTTGATTTATGGTCAAAGTGGATGGATTGGAGGGCTTCTGGGGAAAATCTGTGAGAAACAGGGTATTCCATATCAATATGGAAGGGGCAGATTGGAGAATATAGAGCAGCTTCATCTGGACATTATCTCTGCTAATCCATCTCATGTGTTCAATGCTGCTGGAATAACTGGTCGGCCTAATGTAGACTGGTGCGAATCTCACAAGCTAGAGACCATCCGAAGCAATGTTGTGGGCACTCTCAGTATAGCTGGTGTTTGCAAGGATCATGGGCTTTTGCTTGTGAATTTTGCATCTGGATGTATTTTTGACTATAATGATACTCATACCGAAGGCAGTGGCACTGGATACAAGGAGGAAGACAAGCCCAACTACACTGGTTCCTTTTTCTCCAAAACAAAAGCAACGGTAATATGTGCCCAACTTGTCCTTATATGCTTGTGTTGATTTTCCATCCACTGTATTTTCGACTAGTATTTCTCACACTCTTGTTTATATTTCTTTCACTGTTTTGATTCAGGTAGAAGAGTTTCTAAGAGATTATGATAACGTCTGTAATCTTCGTCTAAGAATGCCAATTTCATCCGACTTGAACAACCCTCGCAATTTCGTATATAAAATAAGTCACTATGAAAAAGTGGTGAACATACCAAACAGCATGACTGTTCTGGATGAGTTGTTGCCTTTGTCCATTGAGATGGCAAAACGAAATTGCCGAGGCATATGGAACTTCACAAACCCGGGCGTCATAAGTCATAACGAGATCTTGAAGATGTATAGAGATTATTTCGATCCAAAGTTCAAGTGGATGAATTTTACAGTGGAAGAACAGGCCAAAGTAATTGTTGCTCCTCGATGTAACAACGAACTGGATGCTTCTAAGATGAAGAAAGAGTTCCCGCAGCTTCGATCAATCCGGGATTCCTTATTGAAGTATGTGTTTGATGTCAATAACAAGTCCAAGCTGCCATCTTGAGTTTCTCTTCCATCTCATCATCGTTGGCCATTTCTTAGTTTATATGATCAAATAACGGCCTAGATTACCATTGCAGCCTCGGGCTGTGCTTTTATTAGATTATTGCTGTGATGCAAATAAGTTCAAATTTAGTATGTATTCCAGTTGTTTTTATTAGATTATTCTTAGGATGCAAGTTCATATTTAGAATTAGAATGTATAGGAGATGAATTTTTATAAGTTCACATTTAAAATGTATTGGATGTTTTTATAAGATTATTCTTAGGATGCAAGTTCATATTTAGAATGTATTGGAGATGAATTTGTAAGTTCATATTTAGAATGTATTGGAGATGAATTTAAATGTCAAACCTTTGGATTTGATATAAAACGAATTCAATTAGGAAGTAGCTTTGGTCTGAGTGTATATTTTATATTAAGAAATTGCAGTTTGTATTCTGTCATAAAATACATGTATTTGTAAAAGAGAGTTTTTTATTTTTAATTAAAATAAGAATGTTCTACATAGCATGCTATGCTATTTTTAAAGCAAATGAGCCCATGCTTTGCGTTAGGTAGTGCAAGGCTTTTTCTTATACGCTTTATCATTAATTATGAGTGTCGTTCTTGTTAGAGAATATACCTTAAATTTCTACTAATATTTTAAATTTGTGTTAGTTCTTTGTATTAAATTTATACGAGTTATGTGTATTGATGGTATAAGTTAGTTGGTTTAGTAACTGGTTTTTAGGAGTACAACCTGTTTTTATAAATTTTATGATTTAGAAAATAGTATGTGTTTATAAAATTTATGATTTATAAAATAGTATTTTTTTTCAACTGAAAATATTAAAATTGATTATTTTTTATTTTAAAAATATTAAAACTTGAATTTAATTATTTTTATTTTATTTTCTAAAATTGATTATTTAATTAGATGTTTTTTATTTTGTAAAATCTAAAACTAACTATATTTTAATACCGATTTTGATAATAGAAATGAGTTCAATGGCATAAAAAACAATTCCAAAGTTTGATAACTATAACTAAAAATTTTAAAAAAATTACTGCAAAATAAATTATTTTACTTTTAAAAATAAATTGAATATTTAAAATATATATATACATATAACATATTTTACTCTTCCCTACTTAGTATAGAACTTTTGACATAAAATTAAAGCTCAAAGTTGTAGTATTTAATCCCTTGTACGTATCTCTATTTGCATGTGAACAAAAGTTTGAACTTTGCAGTATAAAAACATATTATAATAAACGTTTGAAGTAAAGTATGCCCTATGGCATTGAGCTACGTCTTATAAAAACAATATTGCTTCAAATACACTGGTGTTAGAATACACAGCAAAACCAGTGATGGACAAATAATACAATAGTGATGGACAAATAATACAATGCACACAGTGAGACCCAGAAATTGTACAACTTTTTCCTTTAATTTAAGTCAGGAAATGTACAGAAAGAACATCGGCAATAATGCCCCTGGTCTCAATCTCAAGTGGCTTCTGCTATTCTCCGATGTCGCTGGCTTCTTGATCCCTCTCTTCTATTATCTGCTAAGGTTTGAACCTTCTCATTCAACATTCAAAGGCATTAATAGAACCGTGAAGGCCTTTTTCTCCAGAAACTTCCGCAACTGCCTGTGACTCCATTTTCATAACTTCAAATTAAAAAAAAAAAATTCATTCTTTGATGATGTTCAATGCTTTTCAACATATCCACGTCTTGCATGGTAAGTTGAGGATGCATTCATGGCATTTGATCTTTACAAAATATGTGTTTTGTCAAAATGAAATTCAAATTCCCTCTTTGATGAATCCTCCTCTAGAAGACTTCATTTATTGCATGAATGTCACAGACTCACAGAAACTCTAAACAACACTCAATGGCATGCAACTACAAATAATGGCATGCAACTATAACCACAAACCAAGGAGAGGTTGATTTTATGCATTGATATAGAGAGGTGGCAGTAGGCACACAATATGGAGAAACAATGAGTTAGAAAAAACATTTGGACCAAAGTACCACAATGCTTATTAATAAAATTTAAAAAAACAATTTTTGGCTCAGGAATTGTGGTTTATCACCACGTTTCTCTTCGACACTTGCCATCAAAATACTTATAAAAATAACATGTCTTTACATCCTCTTCCATTTAAATCCTCATCGCATAGTCATAAATAAGGATTATTATGCATGCACATCCTCACCTTACAATGTCAATTGGGTCAAGGCGCATAGACAACCATAAATTATCAAATGTGTCAAAGAGTAAGCCCTTCCAATAAAAATTAAGACCCACCCTTCAAACTTCATCACCGAGTCCAATTTATGCAAATATTTTCGAAGTGGGGGAAGGTTCAAGGCATTAAATGGTGTAAACGTTATATAAAGGCGTGTGCGCGCTCCTGATGTGTACGCGCGAAAAACACTCGTGCACGCGTTTAAGCACGCGTGCGCGGCCCTTTTATTAGTTTAAAAAAAACAGAGTTCTCTGTTTCCCGGGAATTCCACCAAAAACACGGGTTTCACTTCTTCCGCGGGTTTCAACCTCTCACAGGTTTCTTATTGGCTCACAGTCATTGATATTTTGGACACTCTTTGATCTATTGGACACAAAATCACCCTTGGAATCTATCAAACATCTTTAGTGGTCTTGGAATCTAGTGGATTCATTCAAGCTACCAGTTTCCATTGCACGTGGAGATCATTTCTATAGAGGTATGGTGAATTGTAAATAAGTCTTTTCATTCACAAGATTTGAGATGAGCCCATGCCTTTTTGTTTTTATCATATGCCCACAACAATATCCATGCATAGACAACAATGAATTTGACAAGAAGATTTCCCAAGTTCACATCTAAAAAAACGCATATGAACACTAGACAAGATGAAGTATGCAACCTCCTCATTGTGTAATTAGTTCCCAAGTTAATTTTGTTCTTTTCACCTCATATTATGCTAGCGAAAAAAACCACACACTCACTAAACATAACTAAAAATATCACTTCAACTCATCCACAAAACCTCAACTCTCTCATCTGTTATTCAATACCATAGTATGGAATGAGGATATCTGTAACTATATGCACCTTTCCTTTCTCTATGAATCCAAATATGATAATATTCATCCATATTTACCATCCTTATAATATCCCCTCACCTTTAATAATGAATTTTTTTCCAAAAACCAAGACTTTCCCACTTCATGCTCTATTCAACATGATGATTGTTGGTATAGTCCCTAGTTCTCCACTCTCCAACACCTCCCCACCCTAGATATTGCACATTGAAAGGCCAAATTATATTCCCCCTAATCACCCTTCCCAAGACCATGATCCTTTTTAGAAACCTTTGCATCCTCCTTAAGGTTTTGCACAAAACAACGTATACATTCATTCTATTGTGATGCATTGCTGAATTCAACCATGGGTATTTTAAACTCAAAATCACATTCTATCATCTCAAGGTTTATAGATCTAAGGAAATAGTTTGTTGTTGTTTCTTCAACTCCTTAATGTGTTATATAACTTAGTAATTTACGATGGTAAAGGACATTGCCTTAAATGGAAGGATATACCATTCCACTATGAAGACAAAGTAGTCAAACTAGGTGCAAAATTTAGAATTGATAACATTAAGGGAGAAAACAAAAAATGAAACTAATTAAGGTTACCTTATTTGATGTAGAAAAACTATCAAACTATTCCCAAGGCATCTCTAGCCATCTCTGTTGTAGGGTGTTACTACCATAATTTTTATGAATTCATGGCTAGGCAAGACACTAGTTTCTCCTCTCTACACTTGACCAACCATCATCTATATTGATTGGAATTGTAAGGGATAATGATGTTTATTCGAACACAAATAAACCAACATAGTCTGTAATTGTATATGTTAATTTGTAAAGTGGTAAGCTATGTTGGAATGTGTCAGGTTCATTGTATAATGGCACTAATATCTTATTTGTTGTTTCTTTTGTAGGGGTAGGCCTGATAATTGTGTTAAAGAGACTTTTGGAGATGGGAAACTCACGAAACGCAAAAAAAAATAGAAGGAATCTTCCCATTGAAAAGGTAAATGACTTAAGAGAAAAGGCAAGGTTGGGAATGGAAAGATTGAAACCACTTATACTATGAAACGAGAACTATATACTAAGAACGAGAACTCTAGCCATACAAACTCATATTTTTGCATAAAAAACACCGAAAACAACCCCCAAATCAAAAAGTGTTGATGCCAGTATCATGTTTTCATAAAAAACACCAAAAACAACCCCCAAATCGAAAAGTGTTGATACTAGTATCAACGTTTTTTTTCTCTGGGTTAAAAATATAGCCATGGCTTAAAAATCTCATACTGTTGTTTACGAAAGCTTTAAATCAACACCTAAATTGAAATTTTCTGTTTTCAACAAATAAATTCCTAACCCTAACCCCCAACAAACTATTACAAAAGTTTAAAAAAAATTTATAATGCGCCCCTCCTACCTTAAATAGTCAGGGTTGTCTCATTTGCCCCATATTAATAATTTTTTTTAAAATTTACATTTAAAAAAAAATTACACATCTCACAAAAACCTAAACTTAAAAAATGAAAAATAAAACCTAAACTTTACCAAAAAAAAATAACAAAAAACAATATTTTTTCAACCGAACAAACAAAAAACAATATAGACTTTACAAAAAAAACAAATTAAAAATTAAAAAAAAAAACTTTACAAAAAATAAATTAAAAATTAAAAAAAACAAGTTACAAAACAAAATTAAAAATTTAAAAAAAAAACTTTACAAAAAATAAATTAAAAAACAAATTAAAAATTAAAAAAACCACTTTACAAAAAAAATTAAAAATTAAAATAAAAACCAAACATAAAATAAAATCTCCGCCCCCTGGGCGCCCAAAGGGCCACCCCACGGGCGGCAGCTCGATGCCGGGCATCGAGCTGCCGCCCGTGGGGCGGCCCTTTGGGCGCCCAGGGGGCGGAGCTCCGCTCGATGGGCGCCCAGGGGGCGGAGCTCCGCTCGATGGGCGCCCAAAGGGCCGCCCCACGGGCGGCAGCTCGATGCCCGGCATCGAGCTGCCGCCCGTGGGGCGGCCCTTTGGGCGCCCATCGAGCGGATCTCCGCCCCCTGGGCGCCCAAAGGGCCGCCCCACGGGCGGCAGCTCGATGCCCGGCATCGAGCTGCCGCCCGTGGGGCGGCCCTTTGGGCGCCCACGCGGCGGAGCTCCGCTCGATGGGCGCCCAAAGGGCCGCCCGTGGGGCGGCCCTTTGGGCGCCCAGGGTGCGGAGCTCCGCTCGATGGGCGCCCAAAGGGCCGCCCCACGGGCGGCCCTTTGGGCGCCCAAGGGGGCGAATGCTCCCCCCATTTTGATTTTTTTTTTTTTAAGGTTTGTTTTTTATTTTAATTTTTAATTTTTTTTGTAAAGTGTTTTTTTAATTATTAATTTGTTTTTTAATTTATTTTTTGTAAAGTTTTTTTTTTAATCTTTAATTTTTTTTTTTTATAACGTGTTTGGGCGCCCACCTCTTTGGGTGCGATCTTTGTTTTTTTTTTTGTATTTTTATTTTTATTTTTATTTTTAATTTTTGTTTTGTTTAATTTTTAAAAAAATTTTAAAGTTTGGTTTTGTTTAATTTTTTTTTTTGATTTTTTTTTTTTTGTAAAGTTTAGTTTTCTTTTTAATTTTTAATTTTTTGTTAAAGTATTTTTTTAAATTTTAAATTTGTTTTTAAATTTATTTTTTATAAAGTCTTTTTTTTAATTTGTAAAGTCGAGTTTGTGTTTTGTTTTTTTTTTTTGGTAAAGTTTAGGTTTTATTTTTTATTTTTTAAGTTTAGGTTTTTATTTTTATTTTTTAATTTTTTTAAGTTGGGTTTTAAATTGTTTTTAATTAAAACGATGTGTGAGGGGTAATGGGGTAGTGGGTAGGGCATTAGGGAATGTAATTTTCGGGGGGCTAAGGTAGAAGGTAATGTAGGGGGCTAGGGCATTAGGAAATGTACTTTGTTTTTTTAAATGTTTATTAATGGTTGGTTGAGGGGTTAGGGTAGGATATGTAATTATTTTTTTAAATGTAATTTTTTTAAAAAATTACTAATAGTTTGTTAGGGGGCTAGGGTAGAAGGGACGCATTATAATTATTTTTTAAACTTTTGTAATAGTTTGTGGGGGGGTAGGGATAGGGTTAGGGTAAAAGGGGGCAATGTAATTTTTTTAAATATTTTCTTTTTAAATTTTAATAATAATTGGTTAGGTGGTTAAATATTATGAAAAATAATGTGAAAGAGTATCATTTTTATACAAAATGACTAAAAATCTATTAAAAATGGGTTTAAATGTCTTTTTTTTTCTCGATTTGTTTACTATTTTTTCCATAAAAATATATTATTTATGATTAAATTTTAAAGATAAATTTCGAAAATGTATGTGTTTTTCATTATAGCTAGCTTCTAAATGTATGTTTTTTGTTAAATTTCTAAAAAACACACTTGAAAATAGAAATTAAAAATACTTTACAATAAAGATGTGTCAAAGGCCCAAAAAAATGCCTCAAAATGAAAATGTGTGATACTGGCATCAACCCTTTTTGAAACGGAGGTAAAAATAGCTACTAAAATTAGGAGAGAGAAAAACGAGAACTGTGTCGAGTTCTCGTTTCATAGTATAAGTGGTTTTGAGACATAGTCCTATCATTGCCCTGGATCATGCCACTAATCCTAACACAGTTGTTGACACGACAACCTCTTGTTCAGAACCACGGGTAAAGCAGTCACGTCCAACGGACCCAACTCAAATTCCAACATCAACACAATCTCCAACCAACAATTCATCAACAAGTCATTCTGAAGTTCCTCACGACACAAGAATTTTGGGAGATGTTGCATGTGTAGAGATGGACATACAAGCCTTGCTTAATTTGCAGTCTCCCCAAGAAGACCACAACCCTGTCGACCACACTCCCACTATGGACCAATCTATGAACGAAGCACCACAACAAACAAACTCGGTTATTCATGTCCCATGTCCACCCTCCCTACCTCGACTGTCCAGTGCAAGAATAAGAACTCCTAGACATATTCATGTGGATGAGAGTGCTATGTCGGGGCTTGAAGGAAAGTTTCCAAAATGCACTATCGAATGGCAATGCAACAAAATTGTCAAAGAATATTTTGAATCCAAAGGTGATGTAGGTAAATGTCAATTATTGCTATGTTTGTTATAGTCACGTTCTTTAGCTGTTGTTAGGAGAATTTTGGGCCTAAAGATGGTTAAAATTTCAGAGGCCAACAGTCATATTGTTAGAAATCTCCAATCTGCATTTAATGCGATTGGGAAGACGTCTCGTACAAAATATCTTTGTGCGGCTCGTCGTGCTTGAATCAGTTGTAAGCAAGTCCACAAGGCAATGTCGCCTGCTATCACACACTTCTCACATACTCAAATTAAATAGAAAAACTATTAAAAAGTACTCTGTTATAAGAGAAAATCATGACACTCCGGGTGGAAACGATTGTTGGGATTTTGTTGGTAGGTTGCCTCGTGCAGAGCAGATAGGAAGCTAATTGATGATGTTAAGAAGTTAGTACAAAAGTTTTGGCATGATCATACTAGACCTTCATCAAACCAAAGAGACATGCTAAAACTGAGAAAAGGTTTTATTGAATGTGAGCTCCATGTTAAACACTTCCTTGACACCACACAGACTGAACTCTATGAGAGATTCAGGAACGAGCACACATAATTGAACCTGGGCCAAAGGTCCTTTGAGAAATGCAAACCATGGTACGTTCATATATGCATTGATCAGAACACTTGTTGTTGTAGATACCATGTAGAATATGAATATTATTATGACACATATAAACATATATTTTGTGATTTGCATACTAACATTGTGTAGGGCTGCAATGAATCCATACTACCACCGAATGCATCAAGAGACTTTATCCACAACATCATGTGTCCAAGGCCCGAAGGACAAAAGTATTATGAAAAATCGTGTCTATATGGGACATGTTCTATGTGCAGTGGGTTTTCTCTTTTGAATCGTTGCATTCATGAAAGCAAGGACACAGAATTTGGCATGATGGGTGTGGAGATGCAGAGCTTCAAGTACGTGACCTATCAATTAGACAGTGTCAGAGAAAGTAAAAAGATTGCATTGGTAAAGTCACAGGTACAAATGAATATTGCATATTTTTCATATTACACGTTCAATTTATGGCATATACATTTTTCCAAAGGCCACATTGTAATATTTCCCTTGTTTCCATGGTAACAGGTACCGGTATGTGACTTCTTGATGAAATACTACGAGAAAACCGAGTAGTATGTTCAACATGTGCATGTAGCGTGATGGCAAGATGAGAAGTACAGAAAATGCAGGGACACATTTCCCATTGGAACCATAGTGTCAATTGTGGATTTTGCAAAAAATTACACCCTTGAGCCACAAAATGAAATCCAGAGTCAATACTACCATTCAGACCAAGTCAGCATCATGGTACATATTATGTATAGGCATGGGCCAGAGAGCAGCAATGACAAGAGGATAATACTGAAGGAGACAAACTTTTACATAAGTGATGATAGAACCCATGATCTACATTATGTGCAACATTGTTTTCGAATTTTCTATGATCAGTTGGAGGAGAGAGATATACAGATGGATCAGCATTGGATATGGTCGGATGGTTGTGCAGGCCAGTTCAAAAATGCCCGAGTATTCCAATGGATGAGTACTTTGCATAAGACTTATAATGTGCTGCATATCTGGAACTATTTTGAGACCGGGCACGACAAAGGCGAGCATGATGGGGCCGGTGCATGCATCAAGACCGCACTACGAAGGGAAGAGATGAGGTTTGACAAGGAACCTCATATCTGAGATGCACAGTCCACAGTTCAATGGTGCTCCGCAACAATGTCAGAACGAGCAAGACATCAACAAACATCATTAGTGGCAAGACGTGTGGTGAGAAATTTTTGGCTAGTGGTTGACATAGATCGATCGCGTTCCTATAGTTGCGGCACAGTGCAAGGAACACATGGATTTCATTCAGTTCGAAGCTCAAACAACCACTTATTTGAAATATGGACACGAAAGCTTGCATGCTTTTGCAGCCCTTGCAACAGTGGCGAATGGGATGAATGCGACTGCATGGACTGGGTTGATGAATGGGATCGTGTGTCACTTGTAGTAGACCAATGTGCAATTGTTGAAACAACCCAGCTAGAGGAGGGTCAGTCAACTGTTTCGACAGACTACGACCATATCTCAGATCTTGTACAACCATGACACATATACGCGGTTGTTGCACCAAAAGACAATGAATGGGGCACGGATTATTGGTTGAAACGGTGCATCCAAGGTAAGCAAACCATCTACGGATCATTAATCGACGATGAAGGAATTGAATTTCCTACTGGCTCGATGGTGGTTAAGGGGGAATATCTTACACTAGATGGGAAGTCAAGAAAGACTAGTGGGCATGTATTCATGGATTACAGACCAGGTTCAGTGGTGTATCACTTCACAAACTTGATTGTTGGCACAAACATCCATCTTCAGACGATGTCAAGCAAGAGCTCAACGAAGGTACACTACTACCTGCCTCATTCAGAGCATGAGATATTGATGGAGAGAATTAGCAACAGAGAGGATCCAGATGGATTTATTGAATGAGGCCAGTCAACTTTACATAAGAGAAAGAATTGCATCAAATAATGTTATGTTCTACATCGAGGTATGTGTAGTTTTATGTTATTTCGTTGGTACATACATTTTTTGTTGATACATACATACATACATGTCTTTGCCTATGTTTTTTATTTTTCCTATATGTATTAAACTATTCCATGCTTCTCTTTTATGTTGAATAAAATGGTGATGTGATTTGGATCAAATTTGAGTAATTTGAGTTATTATTTTCTTAAATATATCTATTTATGTTTGTAGCATTTGAAGATGGTGGTTTTGATAGCTTCTCAAGAATATAATTACCTAGGTTTTAGGAAATTTTTTGAAGTACATAATCTATTACAATGGTCTTGAAAATTTAACTTGGTAGATGAAACCTTCTAGGAATCCATGTATGGATAGAAGGGTCTTCCACTTGGGGTAGGGATTTATCATAAAGTAATAAGGGTGGTATTTTTGAGATCTATACTTGAGAAAAGCATTGGGGAACTGTGAAATTCCTTATCGATCAAATATCTCTTTAGTTTCTCTCTCTTTAGTTTTGTGTCCACCCAAACCTTTTTCATGCTTTGGGTAGCTTGAGGTATATCCCCAACCCAAAAAAATCTTATATTATGATGATTATGTTGGTTTAGGGTTTTGGTTCCCCATGCTCTTATAACCCAAAAAATTCTTATATCCCCAACCTTTTTCATAGATTTGGTTCCCCATGCTCAATGCTCATCCAAATCTAGCTATATTTTGGGTTTTTTCCCTTATCCAAGCATCGTATCATCAACCTAAAGTTTCCACTAATATATTTTAAAACATGCTCATTTATGGTTGGAGATTGATGCTTTATTCCTATAGATAACCACTTAGAGAGACTTGTCATCATCATCACCAACATCATCTCTAGGCTCCTCATCAACATCTCCATCATCATCATCTTCTTCATCATCACCATCACCATCACCACCATCGTCAACATCTTCATCATCGCCACCATCTTCATCATCATCATTAACTCTAACTTTAACCCTAATCCAATTTCCTTCTATAACTCTAGCCCCAACCCTCACCCAAACCCTAGCACTAAGCCATCTTCTTCATCATCGCCATCACCATCACCATCACCATCACTGTCACCATCACTATCATCATCATGTCTTCATCATCATCACCATCTTCATCATCATTGTTAACTCTAACTCTATCCCTAATTCAATTTCCTTCTATAACTTTAGCCCTAACCCTCACCCAAACCCTGGCACTAAACCATCTTCTTCATCATCACCATCACCATCACCATCACCGTCAACATCTTCATCATCACCACCATCTTCATCATCATTATTAACTATAACTCTAACCCTAATTCAATTTCCTTCTATAACTTTATCCCCAACCCTCACCCAAACCCTAACTCTAACTCTAACTCTAACTCTAACTCCAACTCTAGGTTCCTCATCAACATCTCAATCATCATCATCTTATCCATCGTCATTATCTTCATCACCATCACCATCACCATCATCATCAACCTCTTCATCATCATCACCATCATCATCATCATATGTGCCCGGCGGACGATTTTGCAGAGTTGACCCCCGTGTGCAAAAATTGCACACTCCCTCACTGAGCAAAACCCTAGTTTCAAGGATGGACCTACAAAATGACAATGAGGCCACAGGACCAGAGGAGAGGGGAACCCCTGGCACTATCCTAGCGTCCTGAATCCAACGGAGTCGACAGTTTGTCGATCGGAGCCATAGTCAACATTCTATGGCTCGTTCCGTCTAGCATCCAAAAGGCCTTCAGGGACACCTGTTGGATACCTACCGGGCGCATAGAAGTCCAACCATGTAGCAAAACCAGGTTCCGGGGAGTCCTGTAGGTGTGTCTAGGCAGGTTCCGGTTGGGAAAGCTAGCTATAAGTGCCCACCGGATGATTTTGCAAAGTTGACCCTCGTGTGGAAAAATTGCACACTCCCTCACTGAGAAAAACCCTAGTTTCCAAGATGGACGTACAAGATGGCACCGGGGCCATGCGACCGGATGAGAGGGGCACCCCTGGCCCTATCCCGGCCTCCTGAATCAAACGCAATTGACAGTTCGTCGATCGGAGCCACGGTCGTCATTTTATGGCTCGTTCCGTCTCACATCCAAAAGGCCTTCAGGGACATCTGCTGGATACCTATCGGGAGCATAGAAGTCCAACCGTGTAGCAAAATCGGGTTTCGGGGAGTCTTGCAGGTGTGTCTAGGCAGGTTCCGGCTAGGAACGCTAGCCGTAAGTTCCCGACGGATGATTTTGCAGAGTTGACCCCCGTGTGCAAAAATTGCACACTCCCTCATTGACCAAAACCCTAGTTTCCAAGATGGACATACAATATGGCACTGGGGCCATGGTACTAGAGGAGAGGGGAAACCCTGGAACTATCCTGGCATCCTGAATCCAATGGAGTTGACGGTTCGTCGATCGGAGCCACGATGGTCATTTTATGGCTCGTTGTTGGATACCTGCCGGGGGCATAGAAGTCCAGCTGTGCAGCAAAACCTGGTTTCGGGTCCTGCAGGTGTGTCTAGGCAGGTTCCAGCTAGGAACACTAGCCGTCAGTGCCCAGCGAACGATTTTGCAGAGTTGACCCCCGTGTGCAAAAATTGCACACTCCCTCACTGAGCAAAACCCTAGTTTCCAGGATGGACGTACAATATGGCACCAGAGCCATGGTACTAGAGGAAAGGGACACCCTTGGGACTATCCCGTCGTCCTAAATCCAATGGAGTCGACGGTTCGTCGATTGGAGCCATGGTCGTCATTCTATGGCTCGTTTCGTCTCGCATCCAAAACGCCTTCAGGGACACCTGCTGGATAGTTGTCGGGGGCATAGAATTCCAACCGTGCAGCAAAACCTGGTTCCGAGGAGTCCTGCAGGTGTGTCTAGGCAGGTTCCGGCTGGGAACGCTCGCCATACCTACCCGGTCGATGATTTTTTCCAATCTTTTCATTTTGTTGAATTACTTTCATAATTTTGTTTTGTTTAGGTTTTTGATTTATTTTGTTTTAAATTTTTGATTTATTTTTATAAGTTTGATCTAGCTCCTATAGTTGAAGTTTCATTTCAAATTATGAGTGAGTGAGTTTTCTTATGAAATGACTGATGCGATGCTTTAAGGAACAATACAAGCTGGCAGTAGTTGTAATTTTCTGTATATGCATATGCGCTGCCAGATTGTCCAATCATATCTGTGTAGGTTTCAAAACAAATCATAGCAGGAAAATCCAATGGTAGAGCATGAATTATGTTGGATGACACTTGGCTGAAAGCAGTTACAGAGGACAGGAGGCCCCGGGGAAAATCCTCCAAGTGTCCCTGAACGGCCCCGGGGTGCCCGATTAGAATGCCCGTAGCACCCGAACCGTGGCTCGGTTCGCGAATCCGTCAGTTCTGAGACGCTAGGTTTCAGCTAGGGGACCACCCACAACGTATCCCAAAGACCCAGAAGCAGTGCCAACGAGCCATCTCTGGAGCTAGGTTTTTGCTCATTGAGGGCCATTCGAAATTCACTAAAGGGGTGCATTTCTTGTTTGGAGGCCCCCGGGAGTGCGTGGCCACCGTGGACAGGTCAACAATGGCCACGTAAGTGCCCGGCGGATGATTTTGTAGAGTTGACCCCCGTGTGCAAAAATTGCACACTCTGATGGGCGAGTGGCTTACAGAAGGAAATATGGCGGTTGTAGGTATCTATGCTTTTCTTCCGACGAAAATTGTAACAGGATTTCCATTTATAATACAGGCATATTTTTTACTAGTTTCGTCAAGAGAAAGTATCATTTTCAATAACAAGTGGAACCAAGGAATCCTTTGTTGTGTTCCATTAGCCCTTTGTTTATCATTCCGTGCTCTGGTAAGTCGTAATTCACCTCTATCATCGAAAACTTGGGTCTATAGGTACCTTCCCTTTCATATTCCTCGTAATGCACACATAGTCCATCCTTATCTTGATAAACAAGAGTTTTATAATAGCTTGAATTTTTTGGGCATGGTTATCTCCCTGTATTCGGTTGTCTGATTGCTTGACAAGCTTGCCTAGAAATCTGTACATTGAACTTCTTTGTTTTATTGCTGAAAATTGGAAGGGATTTTCAAGTCACCTGCAAAACGCTCCTTTGTTGAAATATGTAAGTTCTTCCAACAACATTGATTTGGATAGTGTATCAAATGCTTCTGTCCACACTAGAATTTATCTTTCATCAAAGGAGTCGCACATATTGTGGCTGACCAAATGGTCTGGGGAGCTTGGAAGTGCCGCCAAATATTATTCCATGCCTGAATCTACCCTTAAGGAAATTATAAATTTAGATCCTCAAGAATGCCTGAATCTACCTAGAAGGCAATTATAAATTTAGATCCTTGAGAAGGTGAGAAACTATATTAGTGGTTGAATCAGTATCCTAAAATTATAGAGCTTTCTATCTCAAAGTTTGCTGAGCAGCTCCTAGATGTAGTATTAGACTCAACAAACAGTAAACTTGTTATCACCACTGCACATTTTTTGCACTATTCATCTGCAAATAACTACATCTGGCCCGAAGAGCTTACTAGTCTTTGTAAGAATATTCCCCTAGTAGATGAAGGTGGCAACATCATTAGGGTATGAGGCTCTCTGAAGTTTCTCCAGCCTGCATCCACGAGTAATTGGGCCAATTTAATTGGGCCAAGGTGTCCTTGAATGGCCCTGGGGTGCCCGACTAGAATGCCCATAGCAGCCAAATAGTGGCTCGGTTCGCAAATCCGTCGGTTCCGGTGGGTCCGAGATGCCAGGTTTCAACTACGCTCCCCCCCCACAATGTCCCTCGAAGACCCGGAAGCTATGCCAATGAGCCATCTCCGGAGCTAGGGTTTTGCTCAGTGAGGGCCATCCAAATTTGCTCAAGGGGGCCATTTCTCGTCTGGAGGCCCCTGGGCGTGCGTGGCCACCGTGGAAAGGTACACAATGGCCATGTGGACCTGTGGGAGGAGATGGAATCCAATTCCGCTCGCCGGTTTGGGTTCTGTGGCCTCGAGGCAAATCCTCCAAGTGTCCTTGAATGGCCCCGGGGTGCCCGACTAGAATTCCTGTAGCACCCGAACCGTGGCTCGGTTCATGAATCCTTCAATTTTGGTGGGTATGGGACATGGGGTTTTAGCTAGGGGACCCCCCACAATGTCCCTCGAAGACTCGGAAGTGGTGCCAACGAGCCATTTCCGGAGCTAGGGTTTTGCTCAGTGAGGGTCATTCCAAATTTGCTCAAGGGGGCCATTTCTCATCCGGAGGCCCCTGGGCGTGCGTGGCCACCATGGACAGGTCCACAATGGCCACATGGACCTATGGGAGGTGACAAAATCCAAGTCCTCTCGCCCGTTTGGGTTCCGTGGCCCCAGGAAAATTCCTCCAAGTGTCCCTGAATGGCCCCGGGGTGCCCGACTAGAATGCCCGTAGCACCCGAACCGTGGATCGATTTGTGAATCCGTCAATTCCAGTGGGTCCGGGACGCTGATTTTCAGCTAGGCCCCCCCCCACAGCATCCCCCGAAGACCCGGAAGCGGTGCCAACGAGCCATCTCCGGAGCTAGGGTTTTGCTCAGTGAGGGTCATTCCAAATTTGCTGAAGGGGGCCATTTCTAGTCCGGAGGCCCCTGGGCATGCATGGCCACCGTGGATAGGTCCACAATGGCCACATGGACCTGTGGGAAGCGATGGAATCTAATTCCTCTCACCGGTTTGGGTTTCATGGCCCCAGGGCAAATCCTCCAAGTGTCCCTGAATGACCCCGAGGTGCCCGATTAGAATGCCCGTAGCACCCGAACCGTGGCTCGGTTCATGAATCTGTCAATTCTGGTGGGTCCGGCACAACGAGTTTCAACTAGGGGATCCCCCAAAACGTCCCTCAATGACCCAGAAGCGGTGCCAATGGGCCATCTCCGGAGCTAGGGTTTTGCTCAATGATGGCCATTCCAAATTCGCTCAAGGGGTGCATTTCTCGTCCGGAGGCCCACGGGCATGCATGGATACCATGGAAAGGTCCACAATGGCCATGTGGACCTGTGGGAGCTGACAGAATCTAAGTTCGCTCGTCGGTTTGGGTTCCGTGGCCCTGGAGCAAATCCCTGAAGTGTCCCTGAATGGCCATCACTGAGCAAAACCCTAGCTCCGGAGATGGCCCATTGGCACCGCTTTTGTGTCTTTGAGGCACATTGTGGGGGGTCCCCTAACTGAACCCCGGTGCCCCGAACACACCAAAATCGATGGATTCATGAATCGAGCCACAGTTCGGGTGCTACGGGCATTTTAGTCAGGCACCCTGGGGCCGTTCAGGGACACTTGGAGGATTTGCCCCGGGGCCACGAAACCCAAACCTGCGAGAGGACCTGGATTCTATCGCCTCCCATAGGTCCAAGTGGCCATTGTGGAACTTTCCATGTTGGCCACACATGCCCGAGGGCATCCAGATGAGAAATGCCCCCCTTGAGAAAATTTGGAATGACCCTCACTGAGCAAAACCTTAGATCTGGAGATGGCTTGTTGGCACTGCTTTCGGGTCTTCAGGGGACATTGTGGGGGGTCCCCTAGCTGAAACCTGGCGTCCTGGACCCACCACAATCGACGGATTCATGAACTGAGCCATGTTTCAGGTGCTACGGGCATTCTAGTTGGGCACCCTTGGGTCGTTCAGGGACACTTGGAGGATTTGCCTCGGGGCCACGGAACCCAAACCGACGAGCGAAATTGGATTCTGTCGCCTCCCATAGGTCCACATGGCCATTGTGTACCTGTCCACGATGGCCATGCATGCTCGGGGGCCTATGGACAAGAAATGGCCCCCTTGAGCAAATTTGGAAGGCCTTCACATTGGGGTCAACTTTGCAAAATCATCCGTCGGGAACTTACGGCTAGGGTGCCCAGCCTGAACCTCCCTAGACACACCTGCAGGACACCTCGAAACCCGGTTTTGTTGCACGGTTGGAGTTCTATGCCCTCGGCAGGTATCCAGCAGGTGTCCCTGAAGGCCTTTTGGATGCGAGACAGAACGAGCTATAGAATGATGATCGTGGTTCCGATCGATGAACCGTCGACTCTGCTAGATTCAGGATTCCAAGATAGTACCAGGGGTGCCCCTCTCCTTCGGTCTTGTGGCCCTCGTGTCATCTTGTACGTCCATCTTGGAAACTAGGGTTTTGCTCAGTAAGGGAGTGTGCACTTTTTGCACACAGCAGTCAACTTTGGAAAATCATCCACCGGGAAGGTATGGCTAGTGTTCCCAGCCGGAACCTTCCTAGACACACCTGCAGGACTCCCCAAAACCAGGATTTGCTGCACGGTTTGACTTCTATGCCATCGGCAGGTATCTAGTAGGTGTCCCTGAAGGCCTTTTGGATGCGAGACGAAACAAGCCATAGAATGACGAATGTGGATATGATTGACGAACCGTCAACTCCGTTGGATTCAAGACGTCAGGATAGTGCCAGGGGTGCCCCTCTCCTCCGGTCCCGTGGCCCCGGTGTCATCTTGTACGTCCATCTTGGAAACTAGGTTTTTGCTTAGTGAGGGAGTGTGCAATTTTTGCACACGGGGGTCAACTTTGCAAAATCATCCGCCAGGCACTTACGGCTAGTGTTCCCATCTAGAACCTGCCTAGACACACTTGTAGGATTGATCGAAACCAGGTTTTGCTACACAGTTGGACTTCTATGCCCCCGACAGTTATCCAGCAGGTGTCCCTGAAGGCCTTTTGGACGCGAGACAGAACGAGCCATTGAATGACGACCGTGGCTCTGATCGACGAACCGTCGACTCCACTGGATTCAGGATGTCGGGGTAGTGCTAGGGGTTCCCCTATCCTCTGGTCCCATGGCCCCGGTGTCATCTTGTATGTCCATCTTGGAAACTAGGGTTTTGTTCAGTGAGGGAATGTGCAATTTTTGCACAGGGGGGTCAACTCTGCAAAATCATCCGCGGGGCACTTACAACTAGCGTTCCCAGCTGGAACCTACCTAGACAAACCTGTAGGACTCCTCGGAACCCGATTTCGCTGCACGGTTGGACTTCTATGCCCCGACATGTATCCAGCAGGTGTCCCTGAAGGCCTTTTGGATGCGAGACGAAACGAGCCATAGAATGATGACCGTGGCTCTGATCGACGAACCATCGACTCCATTGGATTTTAGACACTGGGATAGTGCTAGGGGTGCCCCTCTCCTCTAGTCTCGTGGCACTGGTGCCATCTTGTACGTCCATCTTGGAAACCAGGGTTTTGTTCAGTGAGGGAGTGTGCAATTTTTGCACACGGGGGTCAACTCTGCAAAATCATCCACCAAGCACTTAAAACTAGCATTCCCAGCTGGAACCTACCTAGACACACCTACAGGACTCCCCAAAACCTGGTTTTGCTGCACGGTTGGACTTTTATGCCCCCGACAGGTATCCAGCAGGTGTCCTTGAAGGCCTTTTGGATGCGAGATGGAACGAGCCATAGAATGACGACCGTGGATCTGATCGACGAACCGTTGAATCTGTTGGATTTAATACGTTGGGATAGTGCCAGGGGTTCCCCTCTCCTCTGGTCCTGTGGCCCCGGTTTCATTTTGTAGGTCCATCTTGGAAACTAGGGTTTTGCTCAATGAGGGAGTGTGCAATTTTTTCACACGGGGGTCAACTCTGGAAAATCGTCTGCCGGGCATGTATGATGATGATGATGGTGATGATGATGAAGACGTTGATGATGATTGTGATGGTGATGGTGATGGTGATGACGATGATGATGATGGAGATGTTGATGAGGAACCTAGAGTTAGAGTTAGAGTTAGAGTTAGAGTTAGGGTTAGAGTTAGAGTTAATGATGATGATGGATATGGTGGTGATTGTTAGCGACGCCAGTCAATAGGGGTTCCACTTATTGTCGACACATACCATAGTCTTCCTGAGCATCGGCCCGGATAGGGTTTATCCCGCCCAGCAACACCTGCAGAGCAGGTCTCACCTGAGGTGTCCAGGAAGGGCAGACGGAACCATGTTTCCGCCAAATGAAGGAGGATGGTTGCGGCTATGATACTTAAACTTATTGCAACACTAGGATAGAGATCTTTAAGCATTGAACATAGTATTAAAGCAATATTCAACCAAGACATTCATCATTGCAACAACAGTAATTGTAAAGCAAGTATCACATCAAAGAAGCATGACATTACTTGTATAGTGCAACATCGTATTACCATAACTGAAAAGATTGAACACAGAGAGATTGTACCAAAATAGCTTCATCATATTATCATTATCGACCCAGATACAATGTCTCTGCAAAAACTAGATCTCCGCAATGACTCATCAAAACATACCCAAAAAACATACAACCAACAGCATAGCTTCACACAATATCTCCAGCATTCGATGATCTCTCAACACTTACATTTCTTATCTATATATAGGCTTCCCCCTTACAACTCTTTTGCACTTTCTAACAACTTGTTAACCAACACTATGGACAAATGACTCAATATCTAACTAACTTAGTCAAAAATGACCAAAAACCTGCACTCCACAGTATAACTGACTCAACAGTACATAATATGTGGTCCAAATGACCCAAAACCTGCAATCCGTGGTACAATTGACCCACAAATGCATAACATAATCTTTCGCTTGTGTGTTGGAGAAAACTCACTATGGCTTGGGGTATACCACAACAGACAGATGACTACCAGAAATCAACTCAATTCTTAGAACTATGCTATATAAATGACAATGCTAAGATAATGAAGAAGATAACCAACCTTGATCCAAACGTTTGATGTAGATCCCCGTTGGAGCTTTTCAATCCGTGCACTTGAATCTGCAAATTAGTCTTGACATCCAATATACAACAAGTACATATAATATATAAACGACATTAACATCATCAATAGCAATGGCCCATGATATAACGAGTAAATGCAACCCAATGTAAGATAAACAACATTTACAACATTAATGGACAAGAATATGAGTATTTCTATTAATAAACAAGAAGAAGTACAAAGTGATACAATCTCTTGCTGGCAACCAATCTGAACCAAGATCTGGATCAATCCACTTGTGCCTCCACCACTTTAATCCTCCATGAAAGGAAAACTCACACTAGATAGGAGTTTGGAAGGTGAACATAAAGGGTTGACAACTACAAGGATCAATGAGTGTAGACTCAAGATAGGGCAAAAATACGCTAGAGTTCTCTTGCTCCTCTTTTCCCTCCCGTCCATAAGCCATATGTGCTCAATATATAGTCCTCTCAAAGGTAAGTGAAAGGACACATCGAGACGTTACTTGGGCATATGGAGAGCCAAAGGTCACCCAATGACCACTTTTTGGGAGTAAAAAGTAATAAACTAGTGATTTTTACCATTTTACTTGATACCCGCGGGCTATAGTGATGCAACTCATGGGTACGCATGCTATAGTGATGCAACATGTGGGTCAGAGGAAAAATGTGAAAAAATATGTGTTAACACCCAAAAAGTGCTCACTAGCTCATTTCCTTATTCACATGACCCATTTGTCCACTTTTTCACCATTTGAGCCTCTAAAGCCACCAAAAGGTCACCAAAAGACCTTAATACACCCCTTTTTCCACTCAAAATGAATATTTTTCCTCATAAAGCATAAAAAACCCTCAAAAGGGGTCCATAATTCCCAAAAATATTAAAAAGGGAAAAAAATATTAAAAATATTCAAAAAAGGAAAAAGGAGGGAAAAGGTACCTAAACCATGTTGTTCAATACCATTGGTTTCCTCAAAACCATAATGGTATTCCCCACCACCAAAAAACTATAAAAAGGTGGTAGGGGCTCCTCACTTTCCATCCATCCATCATCCTATCCTCATGCTGTCAAAATTTCTCATGAGATTTTGACCATTGTAGCTATCTTGGAGAAAAGACCTTTGGAGCTTGGAGCTACTCAACAATCTTCACCACTTGGAGGTATCACCATTGCAAGCACTTGCTTGCTCCTATTCTTAATACAAAATCAGTTTTTACATATTGTCAATTGTTTTGCTTTCGATAATATTTCCATTGTTTGCTTATCTATTTCACATAGATCCATGGTTAATGTAGTTTAAAGTAGTTTGTTATTTATTTCAATATTTGAAATTGCTATCACTTGTTGATAGGTTCCCATTGCACTAAGCTTGGTTGCAAAACCAAGCCAACAGTTTTTGGCGACTCCGCTGGCTTCGAATTCTTAGATCTCAGTTTTTTGCTTTAGATCTTAGTTTTTGTTAGTTTTAATCAGTTTAATTCATAGATCTGCCATCCTAGACAACAGATCCATTGCTGTTCTAGATCTTAGCCCCTTCAATTGCCATTAACAGCCCGAAATTTCCATTTTCAGGTTCATTTTTCGGCGTCCGTTTTCGGCTTTTGCCTCGTAATTTTTTGCCCGACAGTCGCGCGGCTCATCGCGACCTCGCGGATTTTTTCCGCACGGCTCACTGTGGCTTCGCGGCCAATTTATGCACTACACATCGCGGCTTTGTGGCCATTTGCCGCGCTACACATCGCAACTGTGTGACAAAAACCTGCGCTGCACATCGCAGCTTCGCGGCTGAAACCTGCGCTGCCCATCGCGACTATGTGACAGGAATCCGTGCTACACATCACGGCTTCGCGACCGAAACTCGCGCGGCCCATCGCGACTGTTGTCCCGAAACCCGCGATGCAAGTTTTTTCAATTCGGCCAATTGTTTGAAAATTATTTTTTGCTGTATTTTCTACCCATTTAGCATATTTTACAGTATTAAATTTCTTGCATTTTTACAGCCATATTAAATCTTTTACTATTTAGAATGCTCCATTAAAAAGTCTTTTTACAAAATTTTCAGAAATTGAAAGAGAGATTTTTCTGCATTTTATCTAGGTCAAGGTTTTACTGTTTATTTGCTCGATACTTTGCCCAAGCAATTTTTAAGAGATCCATTTATTTCTTGAAATATTTATGTTATTTGCTTCCCTTTAAATTATTTCAAAGACCCATTATTTTTGAATAGTTTTTTCAATCATTTACATTTTAAAAACGCCTTTATTTTTTGCGAAACTGGAAGTGTCTTTTCTTTCATTTGTAAAATCGCCCAAGCAAGGAAAATCAATTTCAGTTTAAATACCACACTTGCACCCACTCTGCCACATAATTTAAACTGAGCCTTAAAATTTACCTTAAACTCAACCAACTTTTAACCCCACTTGGGGAGCACTTAAAAGAATTTTGTAGTTAGGTAGAATTGAGGGGATAGGTGTTCCAATAACGCCCCTCAGTTATTACATTTGAGACATAGCTGTTGTCCATTAGGGAACCAAAATCCCCTAGTATTTTTTGGCACGGTCACAACCATTTTTTCAGAGGGCCTCTCCCCTAGGAGGGTTGAAGTCGCTATACTGGTTTCGGAGGCCTGAGTGGAATACCACAATCCATTCAGTAACCGAAGGCTAGCTTTCGCAGTTCTCGGGGTATCCCTGTATGGGGGTATTGCGGTAAAAGGACCAAATGATAGATTCACCTTTTCTGAACGTGTCATGAATGGGGTATCCTAGTTGCCACTCTTTAGGATTGTCTACCTGGTGTCCCTCCCGGTAGGGGGATATCTAGCCGTTGATTCAACACTCTATATTGTCTGACTTGGATTTCATCACCTTGCAGAGAATATCGTTTGTTGACTCATAATACTTCTAGTTAGGTGTTTGCATGATACATTACCCACCTTTGGTCTAGTAGCACCTCTTTTTTCTAGAAATTGTTTGACTGTTGGTATTCTGACCAATTTTGTTGCATCCCTCCACTTATTATAGCACAGCTGCTATAATAAGTGCTTTTTGAGGTTGACTTTTAGCTTGAGAGCCTTTATTTTCACTCCCCTTTTTTGCACTCTTTGTTGCATTAGGGTTTCGAGTTTTTTACATCACCACCTTACACTGAAATTTTTTATTTCTCACCATTGAGAATTTTAGACGATCTCATCGTCTTCAGGGTGAACCCCCTCAGTTCAGTTTGCTTGGCTCTCCACGTCACCGACGTTAATCCTTATCCCTTGACTCGACACGTCATCGGCCAAACATACAGTCATCCGATTCTGACACGCCTCACTTCACATCTGATTCTGAGGCTGACTCTGAAAACCCTACTGAATTATTACCAACCAACCTCATGGATGGAACACAATACGACCCACTTTTTACTAGTACTATTGGAGATACATCCACAACCCCTTCTACTACTGTGCCATCCATGGTAACAACAACCCCTCTAGGCATGCCTAATATGGGGGACACTCCACCTTTAGGTATGCCCAACACAGGACTACCTCCTATTATGGGTATTCCAAACATAGGAATCACACCACCTGTCATTACCACAACCCAGATCCCAGGAATTCCTGGCACTATTCCTAACCCCGGTGTAACGCATGTTTCACTTGGAAACACTGGCCCATACCAAAGCACAACAGTTGGAGGACACATACCTTCAATACGTAGCATACCCTTAGGGGCTGCTGGACCACTACATAATGCCATTATGAATAATTATGTCCCAGCCACTACATCACACCCCTCGGCCAGTCTACCATTTCTGGCAAGTTTGAATTTGCCATATTTGGCAAGAATAACTAATGATCCTATTAGACATGACCCCACTTGGCCCCCCATGCCCACAAAGCTTCCCTCGGACATCCCAAAGTTTGAAGGAAAACCTAGGGAAGATCCCCAAAACCACATAATGTCATTTCACCTATGGTGTTCATCTAACTCCATAGTGGATGACTCCATTAGACTAAGACTGTTGCAACGAACGTTCACTAGCTCTGTAGCCAAGTGGTACATTGAACAACCACATGGGACCCACCGTACATTTACGTCCCTTGCCTCCACTTTCCTTCAGTTTTTTCAGCTACTTGTACGCTATGATGCAGGAGTTGAAATACTGTTGTCTTGTAGACAAAACACAGCTACCCACATCACCGACCATATCCATGAGTGGCGCAAGCGCCGTAGCCTCTGCAAGATAAAACTGGACGACCGTATATTTTTGGATTGGTTTCTCAAATCACTCATTCCCCTCATATCCAAGGATGTAGCTTCTGAACAACCCCAGTCGGAAGAAGAAGCCATTCTAAAAGCCCAGCAGTTTGATCTGATCTACGCCCAGTGTGGCTACCTATATACCATTTTACCTGACGCTCCCCGCGGTGATTACTCCCGGACTGACGCGCCGGGGGGCATCCCATGCCGCCGATGGCATCATTGGACAAGTTTTGTCCCACAACCAACCATTTTCCATTATGCGCAATAATAACGACCCTGATCCTTCGTGGGCCACATCTCACTCTGGAGCTACAACTTCGTATGCTCCCATGGCCCACCCCCACCACACTCATGGACCCCCATGTCCACCACAGTGTTATGGTCATGCACCTTTAGCCTATCCACCTCTGGTTGCACCCCCTACGTATTACCATCAGCAAGCCACACATGCTCCTGTTCACTCACAAGCCCCAAGGACTTATTTCCCACCACAGGTAGTCCTTGCTGCAGCACAACCTCCAATTTCTTAGAATTATCCTCCAAACAACAACAACGCTATCCCCGCTAGCCAAAACCCTGATCAACCACCGAAACAGGGTAAGAACCCCAATTTACGAACAAACCACCCATGTTCCATATGCGGGGTATACGACCATTATACACACACTTGCCCCCATTTGGGGCGAGCACGTCAACTGTGGTCTGATGACGCCCAACGCCAAGGGCATGCGGCACAGCCAGCGCCACCTCCTCAACCACAACCCATAGTGATGCAAAATCCTTTGCCCACACAAGGAGTGGTGAACACTTGTCTGTTGGATCCTCCTCAAGGAACCACAGCACCACAACAGCAAATAACATATGCTGCACACACAAACCAACCAATGGATTCAAATACTCATCATATCCTTATGATGTCATCGTCCGACATGAATCTCCAAACGCATCGAAACCCATATGCTCCCATTGCAACTAAAAATGTTCTCCCTATGATTGAACAACCAGTTCAGAATGCAACTACATCGTTCGTCTCCACAGTTAGACCCGGATTATACTCGGAATCACCTATGACTTCCACATTCCAATCCATCCAACCCCCTTTGAAGATAACCGAGATATCTAATTTGTGCACCCTCTCGCATAACACACAGGTACCAAACCAACAACCCCCTTTACTCCTGCAACCACCCTCAGTGGCAACTCACGTAGGAGCCACACCAATTCATACTATCCCATTTTTATTTCACCTTTCAGGCGCCATCAGCACACCAGTCATGGCTACACTTAATCTCCCAGGATTAACATTAGGACTACCTGTGTGGTACCTATCTACCCCAACCCCTCCCCCGACACCGAACGTCATTTTACAACCGGTACAAGCTATGAATATGTCAAACCATCCACCACCTGGCATACCAAACCACCAAAACCGCCCCCCACCTCCTGTTTCAATACAACAAAATCGATCAACTCCAACAGGGGGCACTACATCGACATCTACTTATGTCCCCCGTCAGTCCCGCAACACTGGGGGCAGAGGTCCACCAACCTACAACACTGCACCCACAACTCGCACCCACCGAGAGATATCCCCTCTTCTCATTGAGGAAATTCATCCCCCACCATCTTCCTCCTCGGAAGAAATTAACACCATTTACATGATTTCCACTGGATACCCCTCTGCCCAGTCGGCCCCTTCCATTGATCCCTTTGACACACATGTTCAACCCTTTCAAATTGACGAGGAAACCACATGTCCACAACATGGGGGCAAGCCCAAAACCTTACCTACTCATCATCATCATGATTCTAGTCGGAGATACTGGGGGCATCCACCCCACAAGGGGAATCCCCCATCATCATATCATCACTTCAGTATGCCACCATGGCCCACAGCCTCATGGTACACCCTCCCTCCAGTATTTCGTCAATGCCCTCTTGATCCCTCTCTAAGACAACATCTGCACCGCATTGACACCTCTGAGTTCGGGGACATAATAGATTACCTCGAACCTGGGATAGGGGGCATGATCAATCATTTTGACCCTACCCCATCAACTCTATCTCAACACCTCAATGAGCCCATCATTCAAACCAACACATATGTGATCCAAAATCACAAACCCCATGCACATCATATGGGGGCAGGTCATTAACCCTGCTCACTTTTTCACATTCGTGATCTCAACCATTTTTGAGGTCACGTGTCACTTGTATATTTGAGTTGATTTGATACACATAGTATTTCGCCTCCGCAGGTCATTATTTCTCCCCACCACTACATCCTTGGCTTGGTGGGCTCACCTTTATTTGTAGCCATTTTTTAACCTAGTTATTTCCTTTGACCATTTCGAAGTCCTTATGACCTCCGTTTTTCGCACCATTTGCACCGCTGGATTCATATTTCCATGCCCGTGATGATGTTTGAGATCATTTCTCGCTCTCCCCAAAAACTTTTGAGCATTCTTTCGATGCCCCATGCCACCTCGATTTGCATGCCACATCGGCTGTTGTCAGTTTATTGGCGATTTTTATACCACCGGATTTAGTTTTCCACGCTCGTGATGATGCTTGAGATCATTTCTCGCTCTCACCTCCAGTTTTTTTGGCATTTTTGCCATGCCCCCTCGTCGCCTCGATTTGCATGCCACATCGGCTGTCGTCCATTTTTGACAAGTTTGATATTGTCAGATTCAATTTTCCATGCTCATGATGATGCTTAAGATCATTTCTCTCTCTCACCCCATAATTTTTGGGCATTTTTTCAAAATGCCACTCATCACCTAGGTTTGCGTGCCACATTGGTTGTTGCCCCTTTTTGACAATCTTTATGTCACCGAATTCAGTATTCCACACTCATGACGATGCTTGAGACCTTTTCTCGCTCTCATCAATCCCTTTTTGTTCAGTATAGTTTTACCCATTTTTTCGGGCCGAGCAATCCCTTTTACGAAAAAGGCAGTTAGGGAGTTTTTGTTAAGCTCTTTTCTTACTCCTAAAACAATGAAAAGATCGCCGAGCAACCTTGCTTCCTTTCATGCTCGCTAAACGTATTTGAAAGGGCGTCTACATAGTATAAGTTTACCCCTTTTTCGGACCTTGTAGACTAATTACAAAAAAGGAATACTCTAGTCACATCGGCTAGAAGAGTTCTCCATTTGCATCATTTTATGCTTTTTCGGGCCTTGGAGACTAACTTACAAAAAAAAACACCAATGGAGTCCACTTACCACTTTCAGACTCTCTAAACATGAAAGCAACCATGAGCAATCACCATCCTGGGCTCGTAAACACCAACAGGACGGTACTCACAACCACTGTAGAGTCCTCTTATCGTTTTTAGACTCCTTAAAAATGAAAGCACCCATGAGCACGAACAGTCCTGGGCTGACAAAATCCACAGGACAGTACCATTTCAGAGCACACTTTTGTCCCTTCTTAGAGCTCATTAAAACTACGAAGAAGGACCCAATGGTGCTTCTCGGCGCCAGAACAGATCACGTCTACTCATATGGCAGCTTCCCCATTTTGGTCGCCTTTGTTCAGAGTATTCTGCAGTATGTCACCCTAAGAATCCCTCGACAGCACCCATCAGCTTAACCCCCCAGAGTCAATACATACCCTTCAGTCCCTAAAAGCTATGATCCCCGCACCTACAAGTCAGTTCCCTATGCTGCCAGGTCAACCATGTCATCATGCTCTGAACAAAGGAAGTTTGAGTCTACCCACTCTATGACCCCAGTTACTTCCCATCCCCACAAGTATGTCATTCCTACCATCAGTACTACCACACTTCATTTCTACACCTCGCGCTCCTATCAAGGAAACATCATTGCCTTGTTAGTTGCTAGTCTCCCTCTGTCGACGACAACCAAATTTATTCCAGAGGATAGACCTAGAAGGCCCTGTGTCTTGGACTCACCACCATTTATGATGAGTGCCTACGAACCATTTCCAGAAGAGTCCTCAGTGCCTCTCCAAATGGTTGTTTCTCACATGCTCGATTTCAACACCTTGATCGCATCATTGAGACTCGCACAGGGTATTGGTCCGTTCAGTTATTTGTTCAAGACCCCGGATACCACCTGACTCTTCCACATTTGAGAGTCTACTTATGGAAACAACCAGTTACATTTTTTCTATAGATGTACCCCAGTTTTATACTCCCTTGAGTATACAGTTACATGTACTTCCCAGAGATGGCTCACAGTCATCGAGTCCCTACAGATGTTGGACACCTTCAGTTTCAACAGTTCATCAACCCTTCTGAGACCTTATTCAGAACGGTTGACGCTTTATTCCAGTGTATCAGTTATTGAGATCAGTCATGTTATGATCATGAGTACATCCCAACATAGTGTCCCCTTTGGACAATTATGATGTACCAGCAGATTTTTTATGTCTTATTTAGGTCCCCCTTCTTGGGACTAATTGTTATGTCTTGATACGAGCATGGGTATGCCTGCCTCGTCCATTATCAGAGATTATTCCTCATTCATATTGAGTCCATGTAATATTGTTTATTTTACAGCTTCCAAGGGCCGTGGATCTAGTCTCCAATCGGTCTCTTCTCTTCCCCAAACCCCAGAAAAAAGACAAAAGAACTATGATGTATATCGGCCATACGATGAGCTCCTTCCCTCACACATCAGGGGGCAATCTGTTAACACCCAAAAAGTGCTCACTAGCTCATTTCCTTGTTCACATGACCCATTTGTCCTCTTTTTCACCATTTGAGCCTCTAAAGCCACCAAAAGGTCACCAAAAGACCTTAATACACCCATTTTTCCACTCAAAATGAATATTTTTCCTCAAAAAGCATAAAAAAACTCTAAAAAAGGGTCTAGAATTCCGAAAAATATTAAAAAGGGAATAAAAATATTCAAAATATTCAAAAAAGGAAAAAGGAGGGAAAAGGTACCTAAACCATGTGGTCAATACCATTGGTTTCCTCAAAACCATAATGGTATTCCCCACCACCAAAAACTATAAAAAGGTGGTAGGGGCTCCTCACTTTCTATCCATCCATCATCCTATCCTCATGCTGTCAAAATCTCTCATGAGATTTTGACCATTGTAGCTATCTTGGAGAAGAGACCTTTGGAGCTTGGAGCTGCTCACCCTTGGAGCTACTCAACAATCTTCACCACTTGGAGGTATCACCATTGCAAGCACTTGCTTCCTCCTATTCTTAATACAAAATCATTTTTTACATATTGTCAATTGTTTTGCTTTCGATAATATTTCCATTGTTTGCTTATCTATTTCACATAGATCCATGGTTAATGTAGTTTAAAGTAGTTTGTTATTTATTTCAATATTTGAAACTGCTATCACTTGTTGATAGGTGCCCATTGCACTAAGCTTGGTTGCAAAACCAAGCCAACAATATGTATGAATGATATAAGTGGATCTGAGTCAGTGAAATGGATCCTACAGGCCAAAGAATGTTGATGCTCATAGGGTGGAAGATTACGTTGTAACAGATGCCCCCTAATGTGTGAGGTCAGAGATTGATGCTACGATCTCCGAAATACATTATAAAACTCAGAAGTGGAGTGATGGAGACATAAGTGGAAAGAGCAGCTCACTTGTCATAATACAATAGTATCCCTGAATACATGTCAGGAGTACAACAATCTAATACAATGGCCATGAATAGGCAGTAATAGTGAATAAATGTCATAAGTGATCACAGCCATGATCCCTCAACAGTAAGATATGGTCTCTTGCTAAAAAGGAAACAATTGGTGCAAAACTGGAGGTACAAATTGCTGTTATCTGAGAGGTGATATCTCAGATGTAAAGTCAAAGTCATAAGTAGCATACTGAATGCCACTATCGCTTGGGGTCTTCTACACAAGTCTTCGACGGTGCAAGTCCCATCAAATGAATACAGGAGTTGGGGTAAAACCTGATGTGACATCGTCTAATTACCAATCAATGATGTATACATTTAATAGACGCGAGATAACCCATCAATAATGAAAATGGGCATCAAGGCATAGAGTACAATCATCGGAGTGTGAATAACTGAGTTGAACTCAAACACTAGGATGAATCCATCGATCAGGGGACATTGATGTATTCCCAAAACTTGCGATGGTGAGAGAACCTGCCACTAATGACTGCAAGCCTCAAGGTACTCAACCGAACTCTAAGCCTCAAGTCCCGGAATAAATGAGTTGAAGTCGACGGAACGAGACTCGCTGGAAGGAGGGCATTAAGGCATCCGCCATCAACCAGCATGAGGTATCAGCTATGCTGAAAGATTTGGAAGAACTTAGGTGAAACAAACTGACTCAATAAGGATGGCCGACATGCAATAGTCAAGAGATCTGAGGAGTGGCCGACACTGGTTCAGGAATTCCTTTGAACAAGAGCATGAGCAGATGGATAGACTCAAGCAGCATAAACTTGACATAAACTGTGCAATGCAGGAGGCATTACAAAAGGCTCCATAATGACTGAAAGCTTAACCAATCGATGGAGAGAACTGAGAAACAAGTACAGCTCCTAAGGTCCAACTATAGTCTCAAATCATAATGTACGGAGTGGAATGAATGCTCTATTCAAAGGTGACATAAAAGCTGCCAACAAGAAGTAGTAACCATAATCCCATCCGGCTTTTTGGAATATTTGATTTTTTTTCGTCTTTTTCATATTTGGGAAAAGCTTGAAAAAGAATAAAATTGCTTATAGTACAACAAGTGAGGGAACGAGTGTCAAATAGCGAGCAGACTAGTTCCAAGCACTGGAACATACCTATGATCAATGCAAGGAAGTGCATGCAGGATGTGGACACTTGAGGGTGGGGGGGCGGGGTGGGGGGGCAGGTTGTTGGCTTGGTTTTGCAACCAAGCTTAGTGCAATGGGCACCTATCAACAATGTGATAGCAGTTTCAATATTGAAAGCAAAAACGATTATGAATTAAATCTAAATCTAAACTAACATGTGCATATAACAAATAAATTTAAAAACGATTCAAGAACAAGAAATAAAAGAATAGATGTTTTGTATTAAGATACCTCAAATAGTGAGGATTTGTGTTTAGCAACTCCAAAGGTGAGTAGCTCCAAGCTCCAAAGGTCTCTTCTCCAAGATGCTGAAAATGGCCAAAAGTCTCATGAGAGATTTTGACAGCGTGAGGATAGGATGATGGATGGATGGAAAATGAGGAGCCTCTACCACCTTTTTATAGTTTTTGGTGGTGGGGAATACCATTATGGTTTTGAGGAAACCAATGGTATTGACCAACATGGTTTAAGTACCTTTTCCCTTCTTTTTCCTTTTTTGAATATTTTGAATATTTTTATTCCCTTTTTAATATTTTTGGGAATTCTGGACCCTTTTTGAGGAAAAATATTCATTTTGAGGGAAAAAGAGGTGTATTATGGTCTTTTGGTCACCTTTTGATGGCTTTAGAGGCTCAAATGGTGGAAAAGTGGACAAATGGGTCATGTGAATAAGGAAATGAGCTAGTGAGCACTTTTTGGGTGTTAACAGATTGCCCCCTGATGTGTGAGGGCAGGAGCTCATCGTACAGCCGATAAACATCATAGTTCTTTTGTCTTTTTCCTAGGGTTTGGGGAAGAGAAGAGACTGGTTGGAGACTGGATCCACAGCCCTTGGAAGCTGCAAAACAAAAAATATTACATGGCCTCAATATGAATGAGGAATAATCTCTGATAATGGACGAGGCAGGCATACCCATGCTTGTATCAAGACAGATACATAACAATTAGTCCCAAGAAGGGGGACCTAAAGAATACATAAAAAATCTGCTGGTACATCATGATGGTCCAAAGGGGACACTATTTTGGGATGTGCTCATGATCATAACATGACTGATCTCAATAACTGATACAGTGGAATAAAGCGACAACTGTTCTTAAGAAGGTCTTAGAAGGGTTGATGAACTGCTGAATCTGAAGGTGTCCAACATCTGTAGGGACTCAATGACTCTGAGTCAACTCTGAGGAGTATATGTGACTGTATACTCGAGGAAGCATAAAACTGGGGTACATCTGAATACTATCGCCATGAACAACCCAGATATCTATAGGAAAAATGTAACTGGTTGTTTTCGTGAGTAGACTCTGAAATGTGGAAGAGTCAGGTGGTATCCGGGGTCTTCAACAAATAACTGAGAGGACCAATACCCTGTGCGAGTCTCAATGATGCGATCAAGGTGTTGAATTCGAGCATGTGAGAAACAACCATTTGGAGAGGCACTAAGGACTCTTCTCGAAATGATTCGTAGGCACTCATCATAAATGGTGATGAGTCCAAGACACAGGGACCTCTAGATCTATCCTATAGAATAAATTTGGTTGTCGTCGACAGAGGGAGACTAGCAACTAACAAGGCAATGATGTTTCCTTGATAGGAGAACGAGGTGTAGAACTGAAGTGTTGTAGTACTGATGGTAGAACTGACATACTTGTGGGGATGGGAAGTAACTGGGGTCATAGAGTGGGTGGACTCAAACTTCTTTTGTTCAGAGCATGATGACATGGTTGACCTGGCAGCGTAGGGAACTGACTTGTAGGCGTGGGGATCATAGCTTTTAAGGACTGAAAGGTATGTATTGATTCTGGGGGGGTCAAGTTGATGGGTGTTATCAAGGGATTCTCAGGGTGACATACTACAGAATACTCTGAACAAAGGTGACCAAAATGGGGAAGCTTCCATATGAGTAGACGTGATCTGTTGTGGCACCGAGAAGCACCATTGGGTCCTTCTTCGTAGTTTTAATGAGCTCCAAGAAGGGATAAAAGTGTGCTCTGAAATGGTACTATCCTGTGGATTTTGTGAGCCCAGGACTGTTCGTGCTCATGGGTGCTTTCATTTTTAAGGAGTCTGAAAACGATAAGAAGACTCTACAGTGGTTGTGAGTATCGTCCTGTGGGTTTTTACGAGCCCAGGATGGTGATTGCTCGTGGTCACTTTCATGTTTAGAGAGTCTGAAAGCGGTAAGTGGACTCCATTGGTGTTCTTTTTCGTAAGTTAGTCTCCAAGGCCCAAAAAAGCATAAAATGATGCAAATGGAGAACTCTTCTAGCCAATGTGACTAGAGTATTCATTTTTCGTAATTAGTCTACAAGGTCCAAAAAAGGGGTAAACTTATACCAGGTAGACACCCTTTCAGATACGTTTAGCGAGCATGAAGGAAGCAAGGTTGCTCGACGATCTTTTCATTGTTTTAGGAGTTAGAAAAGAGCTTAACAGAAAACTCCCTAAGTGCCTTTTTCGTTAAAGGAATTGCTCGGCCTGAAAAAGGGGTAAAACTATACCGAACAAAAAGGTATTGATGAGAACAAGAAAAGGTCTCAAGCATCGTCATGAGTGCGGAATACTGAATCCGGTGACATAAAGATTGTCAAAAACAGGAAATGGCCAATGTGGCATGCAAACCGAGGTGATGGGTGGCATTTTGAAAAAATGCTCGAAAATTATGGGGGTGAGAGCGAGAAATGGTCTCAAGCATCATCACGAGTGTGGAAAACTGAATCCAACGATATAAGACTTGTCAGAAATGGACAATGGCCGATGTGGCACACAAACCGAGGCAACGAGGGGGCATGGGAAAAATGCCCAAAAAATCTGGAGGTGAAAGTGAGAAATGATCTCAAGCGTCATCATGACCACGAAAAAATGAATCTGGAAATATAAGACTCGTTAGAAACAGACAACGACCAATGTGGCACGCAAACCGAGGCAACGAGGGGGCATGGGAAAAATGCCCAAAAAATCTGGAGGTGAGAGTGAGAAATGATCTCAAGCATTATCACGAGCATGAAAAACTGAATCCGACGATATAAGACTCGTAAAAAATGGAGAACGGTCAAAGTGGCACGCAAACCCAGGTGATGAGGGCGTGAAAAAAGGGTCAAAAAATGGACCTAGTGAAAATAGGAAAAGGAAATGACTGTCATGAAGTTCTCGCTATGTTGATTCCAACGGTACCAACTGTTTGAGGAACGGACGTCGTATGATACCGCAATGGTTGTTTGAAAAATGGTCAAATCTCTATAAATAGGGTGTGGGGCCCATATGACGTGTCATTGTTACGTGCGAGTTTGGTTGAGCAATCAGAGCTCTTTCTTGATTTTCGGGAGATTCAACCATTGGTTTTTGATTTCCCAAGTTTTAGGTAAGCCTATTCACCTTAGCCTTTTTAATTATGTCTTTTTTGGTTAGCGGCGAGGCCCCGAAGGCTGTGAAATTCCATGTTGGCCTTCCAACGTGGAATATCGTGGGTTTCGTGTCCTTTTCCACGATGAACATCACAGGTTTGGGGCTGACAGTCGCGATGTTCATCGCAGCTGTCGGGCTAAAAGTCGCGATGTTCATCACGATTGCGGGGCTGATAGTCGCGATGTTCATCGCGACTATGGGTTTGACAGTCGCGATGCTCATCGCGACTGTGGGGTCAATAACCGCGATGCTCATCGCCGGTTCATGGATGAAAGCCGCGATAGAATTTTTTGAAAATTTTTTCTGTGTCTAAAAAATTTTCTTTGTTTTTTGGTAGGATGTTGAGGAGACCACGGGTGTCATGGCGAGAGCAGGAGACGGAGGAGGACCTGACAATTCGGATTCGGACCGATCAGGGGGTCCGACAAACTCTAGCTGTGAGCGGGCTCCTGAAGTTCTCTCAGATTCCACCGATGCGTTCAGTAGGACCCCTGCTGAACAAATTGGTGGGTCTCTGGGTCCCTGCAGAGGGTGCATTCATTGTTGGGGGTGAGAGGTTGGATATTACCCTCACTAATGTTTATTTTCTTACCGGGTCGCCTCGCTTAGGGGAGGTAGGGGATCTTCTGCCGAGGATCCTGGCAGGTTTGGATATCAAGGATCTGCTGGAGACATTCTATGTTCCTGGGGCTATCATGTAGAACAGTGCTTTGAGCCTAAGATCTCTGCGGGAGTGGGATATGCGGGCTGTTGGGGCTTGTGTTCTATGGGTGTTGGGTGTCGCGGCGCCACATCGTTTGTCTGGGGGACAAACGATGATGGTGGATTCTGTGCTAAGGGGGACCTACTATGCATGGGGTCAGATGTTTTTGGCTGGTGTCCGGAGAGATCTGCACAAGGCCAACTGGGAGGGGGGATATTTTTGCTATGCCTCCTTCCTATGTTGTTTCTTTTTTGAGTGGGTACCGACCTTGCGGCCATGGGTGCCAGTTCGAGATGGGTTGGTGAGTGAGCCGCGCATGGTGCGGTGGGGGCAGATGATGCCCCGCGGTGGTGGTGGCATCTGCTTGTTCTTTTCACAGGATATGTATGAGCAGTGGGAGCAGATCCCCCTGCGGATTGATGACTATCCATATGCCGGTATGAATTATCGAGGAGATCCGAAGATGCCTAGAGACCAGGGATAGGCCTGGGGTTTAGATGGTATGTTTTTGTCTTTTGTTCTCTACTATATCATGTGTTTTTTAGATGTTTTTGTTATGATTATAGTTAGATATATTTATATGATGGTTCACTTGCGTTATTGTGCAGATGTTGGTCCTATACCACTGACCGAACATGTGGTTTGTAGGGGATGGGTGATGGTGGTTGTTCTGCCTCCTGTAGCGGTACCGCCTCCTCATGCTCGAGGAGTTGGGCCTCGCGGTCGAGGAGATGGGCCTCGAGATGATGTCGTGGAGGGAGTACGAGAGACACTAGACATGATCTTGGCAGGATTGCTAGAGGATGGGTGTAGGGATTTGGATCAGGACATCATCGAGCATTGTTTTGATGTGCCTCGTGAGTGGCGCTCTATCCTACTTAGAGCAACATTGGTGGTAGCTGAGTATAGGGATGGGGCTCGGCATGATACGGCAGGGCCGGTGGAGGGGAGGATTCGGTTGCAGGATGATCCAGTGTGGCCGATGGAGAGGCGGTTTCGGGCTCGGCATGATCTGGCGGGGCCAGCGGAGGTGGTACCAGAGGAGCCCGGAGACCATGATGATTAGATGATCTTGTATCTGCCCCCAAACGCTGATGAGCATATGGGGAAGTACCTTTTTGTACGGCTTATGTATTTTTGTATATTGGGTGCTGAGGGCACCTATGACATGTTTGACTATATGATGATATATATATATGTTTTGGTATATAGTCGTGTATGCACATGGATGCATTTATTGTCTATTTGTTTTCCCGTGGAGGCATGTTTTATTTTCTGTATGCCCATGGAGGCACATGTTATGCACATGGATGCAACATTTTAATTTTTGTATATGCCTATGGAGGCACATGTTATGCATGTGGATGCATTTTTTGTTTATGCCCGTGGAGGCACATTTTGTATTTACTACATGGTTTGATTGGTGTGCCAGTCAAGAATGTTGTTGGCCATATGGTCTGCTAAACTATTGAGATTCCTTGGGACATGTGTGAATGAAATGGATTCAAACTGTCAAACAATTTGTTTAGTGTGCAAGAATTCTCTGAAAAGACAGGGATCGTGTACTTGGTAATCATTGTTGAGCTGGAAAACAAGGAGTTGTGAGTCCAAGAAAACGTTAAGGTTACTTATGCTCATTTGGAGAGTTGTGGCCAAGAGACTGGTCACGACATCGTATTCATCTTGGTTGTTGGTGGCGGCACCTATGCACACTCCGTCGATGTGGATCAACTCATGTGAAGGGGAATATATTACCCAATTTGTAGAGGCGAGATTGGGGGACCAACAGCTTGCACCATCAACGAAACCAACGTAGCAGAGTGGAACAGGATCCATCTGTGGTCATGCAGAAAAAACAAATTTTTAGGTTTTTGTATTTTTGTAAAAAACAAAATAAGACTGTACAATTATGGACGGTGGTGTCCATCAGATTTTCTATGGGTAAAATCGTTTGAGGTACAATTCGTTGCATGGGTTGCGTAGGGGGTTGCCTTCTGAATCAGTCAGAATGTATGCCCCCTGTCCAAGGCAGGTATGTATAATGTATGGACCTTGCCACATGGACACAAACTTTCCTATTCCGGTTTTGTCATGTGCTTGATCATAGGCAAGGACAAGGTCCCCTTCAGTAAAAGTTCTTGGGTGGACATGTTTGTTGTAACTAATTTTGGATCGGTTCTTGGCTGCTTTAGGGGTTGCTGGGGGGGTGCGAGTTATGGGTCCAGTGTTATAAGTTTGTGGGCCTCTACCCCCTGTGTTTCGTAACGGAGGTGGGGCGTTTCTAGACATTGATTCCATAGTCACTATTGGGGGTGGTCTATTTTGTAGATGAGTGACAGGAGGGGGTGGGTGGTTGGTAGTAGGGATAGGTTGTACTGGTTGTAAGATAACAGTCGGAGTCGGCGGTGGGCTCGGTGCAGGTAAGTACCATACAGGTATCCCTAATGTTAATCTAGGAAGGTTAAGTGTAGCCATTACTGACGAACTGACAACTCCGGAAAATGGGAACAAGAACGGGATAGTATGAATTGGCGTTGTGCCAATATGAGTAGGCACTGTGGGTGTTTGTGGTAGTGACGAAGGCTGCTGTGTGGTGTGCGATAGGGTGCACAAATACGATGTTTTTGTTATTGGTAAAGGTGGTGGGATCGATGGAAATGTGGAGGTCATAGGTGACTCGGTGTAGATTCCAGGACCAATTGACGACACAAATGATGTCGGTGCAATTTGAACGGTTTGTTCAATCATTGGTAGCACATTTTGAGGGGCTGCAGGGGTGTTAGGATCATAATATGTGAGTTGATCAATCTTGATAACGCGTCCTTCATGTGGGAACATCATGAGGCAGAACACAGATGAAGCGACGACTTTCATTTTATACATATATCTACGTCCAAGAAGGAGGTTGTAGTCGAGCTGGGCATTGATCACTTCAATGTCGATGAGAACTAATTTGCCGCCTAGTTCTATGGGTACATTCGCTAAGAGGCCTTGTGGTTGAGCTGAGCCCTCATCGTAAGCTCGTAATGCTGTGGTGGATGGTTGTAAAGCGAGGGAGCCAAGTTTCTACCACACAAGAGTGGACATAACGCAGGTTGAAGCTCCTTCACCGATGATGCATCGATGCACAACAAGGTTTCGAATGTTTACTGATACTTGGAAGGCCAAATTTGATGGCAATCGAGGTTTGGCTTGGTCTAAGTCGAAATCCATCATGTGTGTATCGTCAGGGTCTACTCCTCCGATGGCGGATAGTAGTAGTTTTCGTTGTGCAAGGCATGTTTTTAGTACCTCTAAAGTAGACATAGCAGTGGGGGATTGTGCTAGGTCTTCCACGACGTTATAATTGGATATTGCACGAGCATTAGGATTGTTGTTAATCCTTCACAAAGGGATGTGAAGGATTTTAGGTCCTCCGTCCAACGACATATTTGGTATGCGTAGTGGTTGATCTGATGGAAGGGAGGTGGATGCGTCAGTGGGAGGAGTTTCTGGGGGGTGGGCCGTATTGATTTCTGCGAGCCTAGAGGTTAATGTCATTGGATGACATCATTAAGAAATGGTGTGTGCCTGGATCCGTATGCTGATAATCAGTGGGTGGCATAGGTGATTTGCTGCTGAGGTGCAGTAGATCCTTTTGGGGGATCCATTTGGTGAGCATTTACTACTCCCTGGTTTGGTAATGGGTTTTGCAATATCATGGGTTACGGTTGATTAAGTGGAGCTGGCTGTCCAGCGTGGCCCTGGCATTGGGCATCGTCATCGCAAAGCTTACGTGCTTTCTCTAAATGGGGGCAGTTGTGAGTGTAGTGTCCATAGACTCCACATATAGAACATGGATGGTTTGTTCTCAGGTTATTGTTTTTTTGCCTGCTTGGGATGACGATCAGGATTCTGGTTGGGAGGAGTAGCATTGTTATTATTTGGAGGATTAGGAGGTGGTGGACCTTGATTATGTTGTTGGTTATTTCCGCGGTTACGTCCTCTTCCATGGTTTTGTTGTCCACCCTGTTTGCATTGGTTGTTTTGGTGTTGGGGCTGATTGTGTTGTGTGTACACTTGCCCTTGAGTAGTGGGAGTATTTTGGGGTTCCGCAGGTGCGGGAGCAGGTTGCGGTGGATAATAAGATGGTGGGGCTGGAGGTGGTCCAATTGCCTGCTGGGGTTGTTGGTAACCCTGAGCTATTGGAAGTGTTGGGTTAGTTAGTGTAGCTTGCTGTGGGTAATATATTGGTTGGACCGGAAAATGAATTGTGTTCTTGGTGGCCGGTTGGTTATAGTATGTGGGTGGTACATATGTCGATGGTGCTTTCCCATAGCAATGTTGTGGAAAAGAGGGTCCATGAGTGTGATGAGTTTGATTCGTTGGAGCGTATGAAGTTGTCGCTCCAGAATTAGATGTAGCCCTAGTGAGGTCTAGGGCATTTATGGTTCTCACCAGTCTAAAAGGTTTATTTTGTGCCGTGACTTGGCCGATAATGCCATTAGCATCATGTGATGCCCCCGGAGTGTCACCGTGTGAAGAATCACCTCGTGGGGCATCTGGTATGATGGTGTAGAGATAGCCTGACTGGGCATAAATCAGGTCCAATTGTTGAGCTTTTAAGATAGCTTCTTCCTCTGACTGGGTCGTTTGGAAGCTACATATTTGGCTATGAGGGGTAGGAGTGATTTAAGAAACCAGTCCAAAAATATATGGTCATCCCATTTTTATCTTACAGAGGCTACGACACTTGCACCACTCATGGATATGGTCGGTGATGTGGGTAGTTGTGTTTTGTCTGCAAGACAACAGTATTTCAACTCCTGCATCATAGCGTACAGGTATCTGAAAAAACTGAAGGAAAGTGGAGGCGAGAGACGTAAATGTATGGTGGGTCCCATGTGGTTGTTCGATGTACCACTTGGCTACAGAGCCAGTGAACGTTCGTTGCAACAATCTTAGTCTAATGGAGTCATCCACTATGGAGTTAGATGAACACCATAGGTGAAATGACATTATGTGGTTTTGGGGATCCTCCCTAGGTTTTCCTTCAAACTTGGGGCTGTCCGAGGGGAGCTTTGTAGGCATGGGTGGCCATGTAGTGTTGTGCCTGATAGGATCGTTGGTTAACCTAGCTAGGTCTGGTAAGTTCAGACTAGCCATGTATGGTAAACTAGCAGATGGGTGTGGCGTAGTGATTGGGACATAACTATTAATGGTGGCATTATGTAGTGGTCCAGTAGCCCCTAAGGGTATGCTAGGTATTGAAGGTATGTGTCCTCCAACCGTTGTGGTGTGGGATGGGGCAGCGCTCCCAAGTGCAACATGGATTGCATAGGGGTTAGGAATAGTGCCAGGAATTCCGGGATCTAGGTTGTGGTAATGAGACGGGGTGTAATTCCTATGTTGGGCATACCCATAATAGGAGATAGTCCTGTGTTGGGCATACCTAAAGGTGGAGTGGCCCCTATATTAGGCATGCCTAAAGGGGTTGTTATTACCATGGGTGGCATAGTAGTAGAAGGGTTTGTGGACGTATCTCCAGTAGTACTGGTGAAAAGTGGGTTCGTATTGTGATCCATCCATGGGGTTGGTTGGTGATATTTCAGTAAGGTTTTCGGATTCAGCCTCAGAATCAGATGTGAAGTGAGGCATGTCAGAATCGGATGACTGTGTGCTTGGCTGATGATGTGTCGAGTCAAGGGATAAGGCTCTACATCTATGATGTGTAGAGCCAAGTATACCGAACTGAGGGGGTTCACCCTAAAGATGACGAGATCGTCTTAAATTCTCAATGGTGAGAAATATTTAAAAATTTCAGTGTAAGGTGGTGATGTAAAAAACTCGAAACCCTAATGCAACAATGAGTGCAAGAGGGGAGTGAAAAAATAAAGGCTCTCAGGCCAACAACCAACCTCAAAAAGCACTTATTATAGTAGCTGTGCTATAATAAGTGGAGGGATGCAGCAAAATTGGTCAGAATACCAAAAGTCAAACAGTTCCTAGAAAAACGTGGTGTTACAAGACCAAAGGTGGGTAATGTATCATGCAAACACCTAACTAGAAGTATTATGAGTCAGCAAATGATATTCTCTGCAAGGTGATGAAATCCAAGTCAGAAAATATAGAGTGTTGAATCAACGGCTAGATATCCCCCTACCGGGAGGGACACCGGGTAAACAATCCTAAAGAGTGGCAACTAGGATACCCCGTTCATGACACGTTCGGTTGGGTGAATCTGCAGTTTGGTTCTATCACCGCTGTACCCCCTCTTGGGTGTACACCAAGAATTTCAAAAGGTATCCTTCAGTTACTGAATGGATTGCGGTATTCCACTCAGACTTCACGAACCAGTCTAGCTACTTCAACCCTCCTAAGGGAGAGGCCTTCCCGATAAATTGGTTGATAACTTTGTCAAAATTATAAGGGATTTTTTGGACCCTAAAGACAACCACTATGTCTAAAATGTAAATAATTGAGGGGTGTTATTGGTACACCTATCCCCTCAATTCTAACTAACTACAAGATTCTTTTAAGTGCTCCCCAAGTGGGGTTAAAAGTTTGTTGAGTGAAGGTAAATTTTAAGGCTCAGTTTAAATTATGTGGTAGAGTGGGTGCAACTGTGATATTTAAACTGAAATTGATTTGCCTCGCTTGGGCGATTAATTACAAATGAAAGAAAAGACGCTTCCAGTTTTGCAAAAAATAAAGGTGTTTTTTGAAATGTAAATGCTTGGAAAAACTATTAAAAAATAATGGATCTTTGAAATAATTTAAAGGGAAGCAAATAAAATAAATATTTCAAGAAATAAATGGATCTCTTAAAAAATATCTTGGGTAAAATATTGAGCAAATAAAGAGTAAAACCTTGATCTAAATAAAATGTAGAAAAATATTTCTTTCAATTATTGAAAATTTTTAAAAGGACTTTTAATGGAGCATATATAAATAGAAAAAGATTTAGTTGGCTGTAAAAATGCAGAAAAACTAATGCTGTAAAATATGCTAAATGGGCAAAAAATATAGCAAAAAATATTTTCAAAAAATCAGTCGAATTCAAAATAACTGCATCGCGGGTTTTGGGGAAATAACCGCGATGTGCAGCGTGGGTTTCGGCCGTGCAGTCGCAATGTGCAGCGCGGGTTTCGGCCGTGCAGTCGCAATGTGCAGCGCGGGTTTCGGCCACGAAGCCGCAATGTGCAGCGCGGGTTTCAGTCACACAGTCGCGATGTGCAGCGCGGCAAATGGCCGCGAAGCCGCGATGTGCAGTGCGTAAAATGGTCACGAAGCGGCACGCCGCGTGGAAAAAAAGCCGCGAGTTCGCGATGAGCCGCGTGACTGTCGGGCGAAAAGCCGCGAGGTGAAAGCAAAAAAATAGACACCGAAAAACGAACCCAAAAATGAAAATTTCAGGTTGTTAATGGCAATAGAAAGGGACAAGATCTAGAACAGCAATGGATCTGTTGTTTAGGATGGCAGATCTATGAATTAAAATGATTAAAACTAACAAAAACTAAGATCTAAAGCAAAAAACTGAGATCTAAGAATTCGAAGCCAACGGAGTCGCCAAAAACTGGTGACTTGGTTTTGCAACCAAGCTTAGTGCAATGGGCACCTATCAACAATGTGATAGCAGTTTCAATATTGAAAGCAAAAACGATTATGAATTAAATCTAAATCTAAACTAACATGTGCATATAACAAATAAATTTAAAAACGATTCAAGAACAAGAAATAAAAGAATAGATGTTTTGTATTAAGATACCTCAAATGGTGAGGATTTGTGTTGAGGAACTCCAAAGGTGAGTAGCTCCAAGCTCCAAAGGTCTCTTCTCCAAGATGCTGAAAAATGGCCAAAAGTCTCATGAGAGATTTTGACAGCGTGAGGATATAATGATGGATGGATGGAAAGTGAGGAGCCCCTACCACCTTTTTATAGTTTTTGGTGGTGGGGAATACCATTACGGTTTTGAGGAAACCAATGGTATTGACCAACATGGTTTAGGTACATTTTCCCTCCTTTTTCCTTTTTTGAATATTTTGAATATTTTGTATTCCCTTTTTAATATTTTTGGGAATTCTGGACCCTTTTTGAGGGTTTTTTTATGCTTTTTGAGGAAAAATATTCATTTTGAGGGGAAAAAATGGGTGTATTATGGTCTTTTGGTGACCTTTTGATGGCTTGAGAGGCTCAAATGGTGGAAAAGTGGACAAATGGGTCATGTGAATAAGGAAATGAGCTAGTGATCACTTTTTGGGTGTTAACAAGGTTCTCTCAGGGTCAAAAGGTGATCAAATTGTGAAGGGCAAATATATAAGCTCTGCAGGGCTCGACAGGGAACATTGCTCAAGCACCAGGCTAACAACTGAGTAAGCAGGAGCCGGCACAAGGCTCAAGCGGAAAGCAGGATAATGCAATGTAATCACAACATGATATAACTGAGGGGAGTCCTGAAGGGAGATGGCCAACATAAGACAAAGTAGAGTATGAGTATTTATCGCAATGTCTTGGCGTAACTACAAAGGACTCCCAATCCTAAGGACAAACAATGGCATGGGCACCAAAATGCATAAAGGGGGTCTAACTAGGGTACCCATGTTCGGAAAAGCCCTACCGCTACCTAGCGACACTTCTATAGCAGTGTGAAGGCTCTGTGTCAGTTACGAAGCGGGGTCGCACCTAGGGTTTATGAAAGCGGTCAAAAGCTCAAATGCATAATGCACATGGATATGGCATCTAACCTATATGCCAAGTGTGAAACGTACTTGCCGTAGGTGTGAAATGGTCCAAAACAGCTATCGCTGAAGAAATCTCATTAAAAAATACTACTCCAAGACATTATATTAGTCCATAACAGCACAAAACGATAAAAACTATAGACAAGCGGGTCCTGAAAATTATAAATAGTAATAAAAAATTACATTTCACAATTCATTTTTACTATGCACCCATTTGGATCTTTTGGTTAGTTTTCACCTGAAAGTTCGGTTGCTGATTCTGGGAGCTACGAGCGACCGTTCATCGAACCTTCCGGAGTAGGTTGGTAGTCTCATCCATACCTTTCATTTTAATGCTTCCATTTTGATTTTCAGCGGTGGGATTTTTTGTTTGGCCAAGCCCTAAATGGCTTCAGCGCTACCCACGAGTTGTAGCTATGTGGGTCGCGGGTAGGGCACAAAACGCGCAGTCAACGGAAAGGTTGACCATGGGTACCCGCACCTATATACAAATTAGCCCGCATGTACGACCGTGTAGTTGGTTTTTTAAAAGAATTTGACTAAAATGCTTGTTTTTCTTCACTCCAGGATGGTTCTAGAGTGGAGGTAGAGGGAGCATGACCAAGTTAATGAGGCCGTGCACAACGATGTGCAAGCACAACAGGCATTGCAAGCATGTGGGTTGTACAAATTCTGGAGTATAGGGGGTTTGAGGGCCCAAAACCCATTACTCCGGCGCTTGATTGACTATTGGGATGTTGATGCACAAAACTTCAATCTCAATGGGAAAATCCTCACACTGGAAGTGGACGAAATCTACTTCATTACTGGTTTTTCTCGTCGGGGTGAGGAGGCTAGTCTTCGGTCTCGTACTGTGGATGGTGGGATCACCGTCCTTGACTACATAGCGTGGTATTGCCCCGCAAACACACGCACGGTGGGAAGTCAGGTTCCCATCAATGCCATAGTGAATATGAGCATGAAGATCATTGTGGCTACCTTAGTGTGGATCACGGGATCCAAAGCTCTGCACCAGGCATCCAGGTCGGTGATGTTCTATGCATCACAATGCATGCATCCTATAGTGTTTGACTAGTGTACCACACTGCTGGGGTCTATGAAGACCCAACTGACAGAATGCAAAGAAGGGATGGCTAAAAAATTCGGGTATGGTAGTATCCTATGCAGCTTCTTCTTTGAGAGGGTTCCAGGGCTTAGTCCGAGGGTGCATGTCTCTCCTCATAGTCTCTGGGATCTAGCCCTAACCCGGTGGTCTGAGATCTTGACACAACAGGGTGGTGGCCGTTTGGCATCACCATATACCAAGGAGTTCTTCCATTGGTGGGATGGGTAGGTTATTGCCATAGAGGACTACCCCTATGCAGGGATAGATTTCCGCCAGGATAGGGCCATGCCACTCCCACCAGATGCCGCGTTCGGAGACATTGGTGAGTACTCTTTTTGGTTTTTGTGTATTAAATTTTTATGGATTTTTTTATTATAGATGCAAATGCAAAAATATTTTTGGTGGTAGTATCATATGCTAATGGTTGACTGTTTGTTCGCAGACAAAGGCCCAGTGAGACCTGATGGCTTCCCGAGACATGGTCGTCGGGGCAGGGGTGAGGAGGCAGGCGATGTTGCAACAAGACACACACTATAGACCTTGCGGCACAACCTCACATGGATGGTTGCTAGGGTTCCACAGATAGAGGTGGAGAGACTACCTGAGGCCATGCAGCGCCAAGCAGTGGGTGTTCTGGGTGATTGGGTGCGGCTACTGCATTAGGTAGCCAATGCAGTACAGTATTTCTACGAGACACATCTTTTCGGGGGTGGCAGCTAGGCCTCCTCGTAGGGATTAGATATCTCAGGATCTCGTTTTTGTATCGATATGTATATTTTTGAGGGCTACGAGCTCGAGTTTTGTATGACCCTACCGTTTTGGACATATTTATATATATAAAACTTTGGTTCTCAGGTTCTACTATATGCGGGTAGCCAATGCAGTACAATATTTCTACGAGACACATCTTGTCGGGGTGGCAGCTAGGCCTCCTCGTAGGGATTAGATATCTCAGGATCTCGTTTTTGTATCGATATGTATATTTTTGAGGGATACGAGCTCGAGTTTTGTATGACACTACCGTTTTGGACATATTTATATATATAAAACTTTGGTTCTCTGGTTCTACTATATGTGTGTATGTACAAATGTATGAATGTCTTCTTATATTTGTGTGCTTCATGGTGAATGTGACAAATGCCAATCTAATACATAGTTAACATATGCATTAGATATGTGATTAACACTTCTCGGAACATGTATGTATGTAATTGAAACAAAATATTGTTCCAAGAGTCTTACCCTTAGGAATTTCTGTAATTGCGTAGGATCTCACACACAGTACTGCCCATTCAGCTGAGACACAATTAGTTATGGATCCAGGTAGAATTCTAAAGATTGGACGCCATGGGAAATGGCATCCCGAAGTAGCTCAATGATGGCACTATACTCAGCCACATTGTTAGATGTAGGACCAAGGCAAGCACCTCCTGAGGACACAACTAGGTGGTCAGGTGAGAAAATAACCCATGTAGCAGAAGTAAGCTACTGCGTATGATGGCTAGCACCATCCGCAAATCCTAAGAACGTTGAAAACTCTATTGACATCTGCCAATCAAACGGAATCTAATCAGTAGACCCAAAAACCGAAAGAAATCTAAAATATGTACAGAAGCAACTATACAATAGTAGACAAAAGTATCAGCCTGAACCAGAGGTTCAAGCGTAATATTGCTTGACGTAGAGCCCATTTCTAGGCTCCTTCAAGACAGTCCCCTCATAGTCTTCTAACTCATAGGCTCCTTTTTCAAGGACATGCATCACGGTGTAAGGACCGTGCCACATGGGGTTGAACTTACCTGCCCCCAGGGGTTCTTTAGCTTGGTCATATAAGAGGACCAAGTCACCTTCAACATACTGCCGGGGGACAGACAGACCTATCATATTGAACATTAATACAATGTTTGTTGGCATCTATAACCACAGCGGCATCTTGACGTTGCTCGCCAAGTTGCTCAAGGTGGATTAAATGTTGTTCAAGACCCGTCATATCAGGGAGGAGCTCTATGGTTAGTTTAAGTGAAGGGATCTCGCATTCAATCGATAAAAGTGACTCCACACCGTGAACTAGCTGAAATAGTGAGAACTCGGCGGCAGTCTTGACTACGGTTCGATACACCCACAAAGCAGGGTATAACACGATGTGCCAATTGGTCTTGCTTTGTTGGATGGTACGTTGGAGAATGGTCTTCAAAGACTTATTGACTGCTTCCACCTGACCATTCACTTGGGGATAATAAGAAGATGAGTGTTCTTGAAGAAACCCAAGCTTGAGGGACAAATCCTCCATCATCTTGTTTTGAAAGTGACTGCCATGGTCAGTGACAATCTCTTTCGGAATACCGAACCGAGTTATAATTTGATTGAATATGAAGTGGGCTGTTGTAGCACCATCGGCTTTAATGGTAGGCATGGCCTCAGCCCATTTGGAAAAATATTCCACAGCCACTATGATATGGTGATGCCCCCCAGCCGAAGCTGGTTTGCAATCCATGAAATCCACCCCCCACTTGGTGAAGGGACCGACGGTGACAACTGGATGAAGGGGCGCTGGATGTGAGTGTATGTTCCGAGAAAACACCTGGAAAGGGTGACATATCTTCCCAGCATTAACACAATCCTTAAATATGGAAGGCCAGAAATAACCAGCTCGCATAATACGTTGGGTTGTAGCAAGCCCAGATAAGTGACCGCCACACACCCCAGCATGGCAATCGTTAAGCACCCACTCTGCTTCTTCGTGAGTTAAGCAACGACGGAGGATGGAATCCTTTCCTCGATGATACAAAGTGTCACCGATGATAGTATAATCTTTAGCATGATGTTTCACATGCCATCGCTCATCTCGTGAATAGTGCGGAGGAAACTTCAAAGTTTGGAGATATACGATGACATCCCCATACCAAGGGTCCTTTGACGAGATAAGAAATAAGTGCTCATCCACAAAGGAATCTTCATGAATGAAATCCTCATCAAGTCTTGGAAGGTCCGACAAAATCTCAGCAAATACTAATGATTTCACCGACTTTGTCGAAGAAAAATCGAGATCAAATTCCTGAAGGATAACAATCCATTTATTATACTTTCCCCTCATAAGGCGTTGTGATAGCACGAACTGAAACGGATTGATATGCGCGACAACTATGGTGGTTCTAAGAAAAGTGTAATGTCGTAACCGGTGGACTGAATGAATAGTCACAAGCACCAGCTTTTCCACATGAGTATATCTTAGCTGAGTGTCTACTAGATTTTGACTAAGGTAATAGATGACATGCTCGACAAGTGCATCATCCACCTGAACCAGACCATGCCAATCGTCTCTTGAGATGCGACCACATAAAGGATAAAATCTCGTGCAAAGTCTGGTGGACTAAGCACAGGGTCCAATACCAATGATTTCTTAAGGGCGTCGAAAGATTGTTGGGCTCGCTCATCCTAGATAAAAGGTGTGTCCTTCTTCAATAAGCATGCGAAACCTTTGGTAAGATTAGCATAATTGACTACAAAACGACGTAGAAAAGTGGCTCTCCCTTGCAGGCTCTGAAGTTGTAAAAAAATATGTGGAGGAGGCAACTGAAGTATTGCCTCAACTTTTAGAGGATCGACTCTAATACCCTCTTTCAAAACTATGAAGCCCAGAAGGCGACCCGTCCTTACAACAAATATGCATTTGTTAGGATTCAATCGAATCTTGTATCATATACATCGTTAGAGAATAATGTGGAGGTGCTTGGGGTGCTCCATTCTCTTGCGAGAATGGCTGGCAAGATCATCCAAGAAAACCTCCATAATATTTTTAAGATCGTGAAAGGCATAGGTCATGGCGCGCTGAAACGTAGATCCGGCGTTTTTAAGGCCGAAGGGAATTTTCTGGTATGCAAACGTTCCCCAAGGACAAATAAAATCTATCTTATGTTGATCCTCGGGTTTGATTTGAATCTGGTTATATCCAGAAAATCCGTCCATGACGGAAAAAAATCTCACTCTCGGCACAAGCATCCAAGATTTGATCTATGAATGGTGTGGGGAAGTTGTCTTTCGGACATGCACAGTTCAAATCCCTAAAGCCGGTGCATACACAGATCATTCCCTGCTTCTTATCCATAGGAACAGGGTTTGACACCCATTTGGTAAGGGGAACGGGGTAGATGAAACCAACTTTGAGCAGTTTCTCCACCTCTACCTTGATAGCAGCTGCTTTTCTAGGGTTCACAGCACATAAGCGCTATCCAACCAGTTTAGCGTTGGGATACGTTCTAATCTCATGTTCAACAATGTAGGGGTCTATTCCTGGCATCTCCTCATATGACCAGGTGAAAGCTTCCTGGAATTCTGTAAATAATTCAGTGTAAATAGCAATCTCCTCAGGAGTGCAATCATCACCGATGTAGACATTCTCAACTAGTCCGAGAGTACAAGAGATATTGATCGACGTAGTTGGGGAAATGTTAGCTATATTCCCTTCCACAAACACATCATGCAACTCCAAAAGAGCCACAAGGTGACCAACCATCTCTACCAGAGTTGTCATAAACTCTTCTTGTTCGGCGAGCTCGAGTTTGGGAAGGAAATAAGAGCGATGGTGCATATCTTCCGAAGGTCTCTCACTACCACACATGGCCTCCATAATAGCTTCATCAGAAGGCAAAGTATCATCGAGGCAATCATGGGAACAAGACGAGTTGGCTGCCCAAACCGACAGCATAACGGGATCTTCCTCGACTGTCTAGGAAGAAGAGAGATCCAATTCTGCAGTGGCTTGTTGAATATGCTAGTAAGCAAGCTTAGCTACAGACAGTGGCATAGACATCCCAACATGCGAAATGTTTCCAGACGTGGAACTCGTGGATGGTAAAGTCCACGAATCATTGAAATAAGAAGTCTAGAATGACATATTATGCAAAGGAGGAGACGCATCGTCGGTAATGGTTCCAATAAAATTCACAGGTGCGGCAAAATCATAAGTTCCCAGCAATGAAGGGTACATGCCAACACCCATGTTCCCAGTTGCCGGCTGAGAATGAGTAACCTGCGGGACTATGGATCCCGTGGATGCTGTGGAAGAGGAGTTAACGTAATCCAGCTGATCGATGGTCACAATCTTTCCTTCGTGAGGAAAGTAGATAATTATGAATACAGTGGACACGACAGCTTTCATGGCATACATCCAATTCCGACCCAGTAAAAGGTTTTAGTTGATGGGCACATCAACCACCTCGACTTCAATAGGCACAGACTTACCTCCCTAGGAGACAATAAAGGAAGGGATAATTCCATGCTTAAATGAGCATCCATCGAATGCAGTGAGAGTGGTTCTAGACACGAGTAGGGAAGGAGAGTCAAGAGCTTTCCAACAATCTAACAACATTACTGATGCAGAGGCACTTCGTCAACCATAGTACGTTTGACAAAAATCTGAAGGCACACCACCTAGATTTGAAAAGCCATGTGGTAGGGTAAGCGAGTTTGAACACCAGTAGTATCGAACTTGATAACAGTGAGACTTCCCCCATCCTGAACTCCTAATGCACTCAAAAGAGCATGCTTCTGAGAAGGACAGGCTTGCAAAATTTCAAGAGCCGACATGGCACACGGAGTTTGGCCCAAATCTTCTACGATGGAGTAGTTGTGGGCGGCTCGAGCATTAGGATTATACGTAGAGCGCTCAAGAACACCTTTCGGTATCCGCGGCATAATAGAGGGCTTCTCAATATGCAAGGAATTGTCAAGAAGAGGGGGAGGCTCACTCCCCAAATTGGGTTGTGGTGCATCATAATCGTGCTGACGAGTGGCAACACTAACCTCTGACTGAACCATGTTCACACATCCATAACCACTAGTGTTGGAAGAAGATGTTTCCGTCTTAGTAGGTCCATAACCGGTGGTGGGAGCATGAAAAGCCATGTTTTGGTGATGAGGTAGGGGATCCTTCAACACAGCTGGGCTCTATGCCAAGTGCTTCGATGCTTCTTCAATACGAGGACATAAGTGAGTAAGATGGTCTTCCCCACAGAGCTTGCAAGGAAACTTCACCTTACGCCTAGGTTTACGGTCCTCACCAGCATTTCCGCCTTCCCGAGGGGGGTTGGCATAATCCTTACGGGGGGTATTTCGATTGCTATTGTTATTCCCATTGTTTCCACCCTTACGATTATTTTTCCCCTTTTTCTTACCACCAGGTTGCTAGTTACCTGACTGGTTCGTCGTTTGCACACTGTGTACATCGGACAATGGAGTGGAAGTGGACAAGGTGTGAACCTATTCAAGAGTAGATTGGTTTAGCGACAAATTCTACATTTTATTAACTACCAAATCTATGGGGCGAGTGCTTGCAGATCCAATGATGCCATCGACATGCGGTCTAGGAACTGACGTAGGCTCATGACAGGTACACAGTGCGTCAGGGATGATGTCATACAAAACGCCAGACTGAGAGTATAATAAGTCTAACTGTTGGACTTTCAAGATAGCTTGTTCCTTAGTCACAATGCCAAACATCGAAATATCCTTAGCAATGTATGGGAGTAGAGACTTGAGAAACCATTCCAATAGGAACTCTAGAGGAATGTTGGCTTTCACTAACCTCTTCCGCCGACGCCACTCTTGAACGTGGTCAGAAATATGTGTGGCCTTGTTTTGACGGAAGGTAGATAAAAGTTTAGTGCCAGTATCATAGCGAACCGGTAACTGGAAGTGATCTAAGAAAACCAAAGCAATCTCGTTAAAACCCCTATAGGTGTTTCCAGGAAACTCGACATACCACTTCGCGGCTGCCCCCGTGAGGGTGCGTTGAAATAGTCGCAATCTAATAGAATCATTATTCAATTAGTTGGAGGAGCACCAAAGGTGAAATGTCGTGACATGATCTCCCGGGTCCTCACCGCCTTTCCCCTCAAACTTAGGAATGTCCGAAGGGAGCTTGGTAGGGACCGGGGGCCAAGTAGGGTCGTGACACACCGGATCATTCGTGAGCTTTGAAAGATCCAGAAGATTCAAGCATGCAAGGAACATGAGCCGAGGTTGGAAAGCTTGATTATAAGCCCCCATAAAAGGTTGGTTAAACGGAACCGTGTTATAAGATGGACCAAAATCTTGACCATGAGGATTAAACTGCTGATAATAAGGACCTGATGGACCATAAGCTTGCCCATGGCCATAAGATTTATAACCTCCTCCTTCCTGACCCATTTGAGAGTAAGCAGTTATGTGCGTGTTTTGGGAACCATATTTGGGTGGTGGTTTATACTGGTGGCCAGCACCGACTGTGTTGTAGTAAGGGTTTCCACCATGAGTATGGGGCATATATGTACTATTCATAATGGGAACCATGTTGTAATGACCATAATGGTATGGTATGTTCCCACCCCCAGCATTAGGATTAGCTTGAGCAGTCATGTGGTGACCAGAAGCATGAGATATGTTCCTAGCCCCAATATTGGTGTGACTAGTAGCAGGGATGGTGGCGTGCTGTCCATGTGGATAGGAGATATTCCCACCCCCTACATTAGCATTACTAGTGGTAGCAGTGGACGTGAAAGTATGCGGTATATGTCCACCCCTATGGTTTGGAGGAGCATTAACATCCGTAAAAGTAGTCCTGGGTTGACGAGTAGTGGCATGTGTATTAGGTGGTGGATGGCGAGTCGTGTTTCAAACAACATTCCTATTAGGTTGGGAAATCCTAGGAGGTGGTTGTATTCCAACATTAGCATTGTTAGGAGGAACATGACCAGTCCTCGTACTATGTGTGTGGGTGGACAACGTAGTGTCCCCAGTGAGGGTAGTGCCCCCAGTGGGTATAGTATGGCTAACACCATGACTAGTGCCAGTGTGACTACCAAACATGGTGGAAGGTTCAACAGTACTAGGCATACCAAAAGAGAGTGATGTCGGGTTGATTGTAGGGCTAGTGTCGTCATGTAACTCTAGCATCCTGTGTCTATAATTGCGTGGAAATGAAGGAATGAACGTGTCGTCCTGTTCTTCGTCCTCAAGTAAGGTTGGCATTCCGTAAAGATAATTATCCGGATTCAAAGGATCGAACGGATCTCATTCAAGTGGATTAGGCCAAATAGAACCAGGTTGAGTTTTAGGTGGATCACCTCCCCACTCCTCACAAGGAGTATGGGGATCGGAAGTGTGGTCAACTCTACCCGATGGAGTCAAAGGTTTTTCCTCAGTATCGGAATGTGTGGCAGTCATGACGTCTTAGACGTAAGCCTCGTAAGAGTCTGAAGACTCAGAAAGAACCCTCCGGCGTCCTCTAGCAATACGGCATGTAACCTCGACCATCTTTAAACCAGCCAACTAACGGGACCAACGGAGAGTAGGGCTCCGGGCCATGACATCTCCAGAGAGAATATATAATCAAAACATCCCCTGAAGGCCAACTATCGATCAAAAATAGTAAATCAAAAGCACACACCTAGAGAAACTATAGCTAAGAGCAGACAAATAGAGTGGCTAAATGAGCTCCTGACACTAGAGCCGGTATGTCTCGCCTAGGAGAGGCTTGAGACTCTCAAACTATAGCCAGAGGTAATAGAATAAGTTATAGAGACACCCAGGATTCACTGCGTGTACAGGGTCGAGTCCACTGCACAAACACAACTGTGCTGTCCAATCCCTATCTGACTCAGGACACAAACAGTATAACCACTGCAAGTACCTTGTGCAATACCTAGGTAAGGAAACTATGGTCACTGCAATATAACCAATGCTCAGGGGGACAGTCGTAGGTGGGATCCGTCATATGGGCAGGGTAGCTGAGCCCGAAACTCAATGAGGGTCAAATCCCCCAAGAGTCCCCAGATACAAACAAATCTTGGAAATATTTCCCACATTCAGTCAGTATCAGAGGGATATCCCTTCAACCAACCTCCTGTGACCTCGTGCTTAACTATGGCTTGAGTAGATCTTCCTGAGAACACTGATCTATACCATGGATTCCTCCACTCCCTGGTCAGACACCTAATGTTTCGTCTAGTAGTCTTGGATTGCTAACTCACAATGATCTATTCCAAGACTCTAAACCTATGCTAGTTGGTGTACCCTATAAATAAAATCGGTCTAATCAATTTTAAGATTAAGCATTAATTTTAATGGTTGTGATTACTCAAGGGATATGATCATGAAACTAGTGATGTGTAAGACTCAATGGTATGCAAAATCGTCAAATCCTAGACTCATCTATCCAATGAAAACAATGCCCCTAATATGCACAATCAAACCAACGATTTCGAAATAAATATGCAATCCTTTTATATTTCTTTCAATGCACAATCACAATCTAAATGAAGGAAGAAAGCACTCAATGCAAGATGCAATACATAAAAGCAATTTTTTTTTGTATTTTCTCTTATAAACGAAAGGAAAATGCAAAAACTATGTGTATTTTTTGTATTTTTCAATATATGGAAATGAAAAATGCAAGCAAAATCCTACTATCTAGTCACTGATATGCCAAGGAGATCACTAAGACAATTAGGAAGATACCAAACAGTAAGACTCAGCCAAAGGAATGAGCTCAAAAGGAAAAAACCAACAAGGCTAAATCCAAAGATGGATAAAAAAAAACCAACAAGGCTCAACCAAGAGAAACGAAGAGTTCTGGTCACAACCAAGGCATGGAACAGTTAAGAAACAGGCCAACAAAGACTCAGGATCAACCAAAACCAACCCAGCAACAACCAAAGGTCATGAATCAACCAAAGTCGGAGTTGTACGCTACTATCGAAGGAATACCTGTGGGTACCCGCGAGCAGTAGAGTAAACAGATGCGGGTGTACACGGGCAGAGCTAAGCTAGCTCGCGGGTGAGGAAAGGTAAAATGGAAAACAGAGAGTCCAATGGCTCAGAAAAAGCAATTTTTCTATAGTGTATCTCAACGGCAGATAAGTGACATAGAGCTTCGACAAACAACAACTCTAATTATGGACTAATGCTAAAAAATTCCCCAAGATGGATGTTTTCCCTAGTGGAGTCACCATTTCTGTGTTGGAGAAAAATCACTATCGCTTGGGGTATACCACAATAGATAGATGACTACCAGAAATCAACTCAATTCTCAGAACTATGCTATATAAATGACAATGATAAGATAATGAAGAAGATAACCAACCTTGATCCAAGCGTTTGATGTAGATCCCCGTTGGAGCTTTTCAATACGTGCACTTGAATCTGCAAATTAGTCTTGACAGCCAATATACAACAAGTACATATAATATATAAACGACATTAACATCATCAATAGCAATGGCCCATGATATAACAAGTAAATGCAACCCAATGTAAGATAAACATTATTTACAACATTAATGGACGAGAATATGATTATTTCTATTAATAAACAAGAAGAAGTAAAAAGTGATACGACCTCTTGCCGGCAACCAATCTGAACCAAGATCTGGATCAATCCACTTGTGCCTCCACCACTTCAATCCTCCATCAAAGGAAAACTCAAACTAGATAGGAGTTTGGAAGGTGAACATAAAGGGTTCACAACTACAAGGATTAATGAGTGTAGACTCAAGATAGGGCAAAAATCCGCTAGAGTTCTCTTGCTCCTCTTTCCCCTCTAGTCCATAGGCCATATGTGATCAATATATAGTACTTTCAAAGGTAAGTGAAAGGACACATTGAGATGTTACTTGGGCAGATGGAGAGCCAAAGGTCACCCAATGACCGCTTTTTGGGAGTAAAAAGTAATAAACTAGTGATTTTTACCATTTTACTTGATACCTGCGGGCTATAGTGATGCAACTCGCGGGTACGCATGCTATAGTGATGCAACATGCGAGTCAGAGAAAAAATGAGGAAAAATATGTCTAAAGGATATAAGTGGATCTGATTCAGTGAAATGGATCCTACAGGCCAAAGAATGTCGATGCTCACAGGGTGGAAGATTACGTTGTAACAGCTTGTCACCTTTTGCGCCATCTTCTGCCTTGTCACAGCATCGGAGATGCTACGATATCACTTTACCAAACCACCTGCCAATAGGCCCCCAACACAATCTTGTGGCTCACCCTCGAGCGACGTCAACTGGAGATGGTGTACTCCGTCGTTTTGACTTTGAAGTCCTCATACGGTTGTTCAACTGTCCACACCACCTCCTTGGCTTCTGTAGTTGCTGACTGACTGTCGACCACGTCTTCTGCAGATGGGTGATTTGTAAGCTTTGTCACTACCTGTTGTCGACACTTCTGCACTGCCTGCAGAGCTTCACTAGCTTGCATCATGAATTTTCCGCCGCTGTCCTGGAACTCCTCTAACTGTGCCACATGCGTCTCCTATCGCTCATCAGCCTTGGCGACACGTTGTTGCAAATATTTTAGCTCTTGAGACTTAGCAACTTGCTCCAGTGGTGGCATTGTCCGCATTACCGCTTTCAATGTGGCCGACTGTCCCTTAACTTCCTGTTGGTACTTAGTCAACTGTTGAACCTGCTCATCATGAACAATGCAGCCCTAGAATTGTATAGTGTCTGCCATGAGCTCGGTTTTCTACGTCTCTAGCTCCTCCATCTGAGTGGCAACTTCCTCAAGTTCCCTTCTTCATTCATCAACTTCAGCCTGAGGTGTACCCGGATTCATTTGGGCATTTAACGCTTGATTCTCATGCTGCAACTAGACAATCGCAGCCCCCAGGTGCTGCACCCATTGGAGCACATCTAAATCAGCGGGGAACTCTTGCACACGCTGACATGCCTCAACAATAGCTGTCTTGACCCACACACTTTGGTCCCACAGATGGGCCTTCTCTGCAGTAAGGACATCCTATTCCTTCTTGAGTTCTTCGATCTCATGATCGTTCTCAGCTCATTCCTTCCTAGTGTCATCTTCCAATTCATCGACGGCCTGTCGCGCCGAAGCCACCCTTCCTGTCAAGTCCGCGACATCGCGTTTTTCCTCAGCCTCGCTTTCCTGCAGTTGCAAACACATATCACTAACCTCCCTGAGTCTGTCTTTCAGCTCCTGGTTGGTCACCGTCTGCATATTGGTCAACCCTTTTGATGGCGATGCGTTAATATTGAGGGTAACCATCGTCAACTGCTGCAGCAATGTGTTTACTACTGCATCTTCAGTCACAATCATAGTTGAGGGATTTCCACATTCTGGACCCACGACTTAGTGTTGATGGTGCCAAATTTTGGTACCATTGCTTCCTTTGGTGCCTTTTCAGAAACCATATCATACAGAGACTCCAACCGAGCGATGATCGCATGGAACCCTTCATCCACTTTCCTTGACATCTTGTCTGTTTCCGCAGAGGATGCATTATTGAGCGCTATGAGTAGGCGGCCCAACTGGGCCTCGGCTGGCAAGGACAACCCACTAATCGTTGCATGCTCCTGGTGCCTTTTTGATCGGTTTTCTTCAAGGGCCCGGTCACTGTCATTCAATATTGTTTTGGTCAATTCTTTCCCTGAGTCATGGTGAATCTACTGGTCCTGGGCCGATGCCCAATCATCTGGGCCCAATGTCGGGCCATCGGCTTCTATCTCCGCTAAACTCATGGGTTGTCGCCATGCCTCCGGCCACTCATTCACAATAGCCTCCAAATCTTCGGACTTTACCTTATATGAGGTTTGCATCCATTGCCGATCAGGATCACGGCAGGCTTATAGATGTATGGTATGCGTCCGAATTGCAAATGCCATGACTGGTCTGAATGGCGCTATAGTTTCTTCAGATATTCATGGGACCTGAGTTGCCATAGCACAAAGCATCTCCCAAAACAACCAAAACTGTAATTGGGAATCCGGGAGTCTCTCTGGCTCCCATACATACAACAGATTCTGATATCATGCACCCCGTCATTCTGCTGCAGCCGGAACGTCCATGCCCTGGTACGTGCCGGGATCCTTCCATGTGACAAAGGCGATCAATAGAAACAACAAACTATATGTGAAAGCACCCTTGCCTGATTGGACCGCCACAGCATCCTCCATTAATTGGTTCAAGAGAAACAGAGGCGAGTTCATTTGGACCCCTTCCGCACATTGCTCTGCGCATGCAACAATCCCTGAGTTGCATTGGTTAGGTCAACCACCCCTAATCACCTTTCATGATAGGATCTTAATGCCGGTGAGTACCTCCTGATCATTGCAGCTGCTGGTGCGATACCCACGCCCATCCGTTTCTAAGCCATATTTCTGTGCCAACTGCAATGCCCTCTTTTTGTTGTTTTCCTTTCCTTGGATGAATTGCGACGGATCGACTCCATTTTTGGGCAAGCCGGTTATATACGAAATTAAATCGATGGTGACTAGGATTTCTCTATCCAGCCACAACGAACCACCATGGAAGCATGCAAGGAGCTGCTTCACGCACGCATTTACTTCCGCCAACCACCCGAAATGTGGCATGTTAATAAGCCCTAACAAGCCTCCCTGCTTCAATCATCATGCCCAGTCTTGTACAGTCGGTGTCGGGGAAAGGCGTGTCTTAGGCACATATGGGGCAGATGAAATGTCAGGGTAGGCCACCATATCATGGTCATCGTAATGTAGGTGCATCAATGCCGGCCCAATATCCACAGAGCATTCCATTCCAGCCGAGAGCACCGGCATCTTCACACCATACCTCTGTTTTGGGTTTATCTTGCATGGGGTGGCATCCTACCGACTGGGAGGGATATACCCAAGGATGTCACCGACTGACAGTCTCGCCCATGGGGAAAACTTGTGAACGTGGTGACTGGATTGCCCGACCTATTCCTGAGCTTCTCCTACCATCGTGGCGTATGACCGAAGTATCCTCTTACTCTGCGAGGACTCAGAGTGCTGACCTCCCCATCACTTCTTAGCGATGACTGATGCTCCCACCAGCATATTTGCAACTTCTGCTCCAATATCAACAGCTTCAGATGACACAACTTCTTGCTCAACCACCACTGGGATGAAGGGAGACTCCACTTCACTGCTAATCTCGACTGTCTCTAGTTTTCCTAGCATACCTCACAGCACTTCGTTATATCCTTACCAGCACCTTGCTCAACTCACGACTGCACTCTACAACAACACTGCACAACTGATTTCTCGGTGTCTTCCGACCAACTTCTATCCAATTTTATAGCTTCCAGTAGAATCCTCCGTAATCATCACGAAATCATGCATTAATTCAACCAAAATCCTGTATTAATGACGCAAATCCGTCGTTGATCCTGTCAGTCGATTGGCCAGATCCTCCATTAAAGCCCATCATTCGAACAAGCGTCGTTAATTAACTGTTTTAACTTTTGGTATTTATTGCTAATTTGACCGGGTCGCAATACTGCCACTTGTTGCTGACCGCTCAAAACTTGCAGCAGAAGCCTCCCTACTTCCACATTCCATCCTTGTTGGTGCGCCATCCTGCCACCAATCAATCTACTTCTCTTCTCCTTTTTTTTCCCCGATGCGACTCAGGCATTGTGCTGTTCCAAGCCCGATTGATAAGGCTTCAACCTATGACCATTCACCAGTTTTGGGAGCATCGCCCCGTCCAGCTACTGCAACTGAACCGTACCCCCTGAAGTAATACAACTGATGCGATACAAACCAAGCCAATGCATCTGCAACTTCCCTGGATGTTTCATAAACTTGCTGTCGTACAACAACACCAAGTCGCCATGCTAAAACTGGTTTTTTTATGTGTCGATCATGCCATGGCTTCTGGTGATCCTTCTCTACCCCCTAGTGGAACCCAGTGATGAAATGATCTTCCTCCAAATTCACCAATTTCCCTAGAGGTTAATCTAGTGCCGCTGCATCATCGAGGCCTGTGGCGGCTGCGATGCGCAGAATCAAGACAATATACTCCATTGGCATAATTGCTTCTTGTCCACACACCAGCTTAAATGGTGTCTCTCTTGTCAGCCATTTACATGTGGTGCGATAGGCCCACAATATTGTTGGGATTTTGAGATCCCAGTCATCGCGGTTCACGTTACACACCTTTGTCAATGCATGCTCCAATATCTTATTGAAAGCTTCCACCGTTCCATTGACCTGCGGATGATAGGGTGTACCCTTCTTATATTGTATCTACAGTTCCTTCGTCAATGCGCTGATGGTGCGATTGAGAAAGTGGCTGCCCTGGTCACTCAACAGTATCTTGGGGCACCCGAAACGAGTGATGATGTTATCAAACAAGAATCACGTCGCCATTGCTACGGAACAATCAAATATTGGTGCCGCCTCCGCCCATCAAGTCAAATACTTTGTCGCTGTGATAATGTAGCGTGCACCCATGCACCTCCCTGGTGGACTGATCGGTCCTACAAAATCCACTAGCCATTTTTCAAATGGCTACAATGTCAACTGAGGCATGAGTGGCATCTCGTCGCGTCGAGATGGTTTACCAGTTCGCTGACAGACATCACAAGACCGCGCATAGTCTGTCGCCTAATTATGCAGTGTTGGCCACCACATCCCGGCACGCAGCACTTTCCTAGCAGTCTCCCTGCCGCCATAGTGTCCTCCGTCTACTCCTCCATGTGCTTTTGCTAATATCTGTGCTTGCTCATGCGACAAGACACATCTACACAATATCTCATCGGCACCCATTTTGTATAACTCTCTTGCGATTAGCTGGAAGTCTGCAGCCTTGACTACCAACTACTTCTTCTTACTGGTGGTGAACTCATTTTGTGCAGTACCCGTTGTCAGAAACTGAATGATTTCTGCAAAGTAGCCATCTGCAACCTCAACTTGAAACAGTTGAGCATCCAGTAAACCATCTTCAATGTTGGTCGGCTCCTCTCCTGTATCAATCCGTGAGATATGATCAGGACCAGCATTCAACTAGCCTGGCTTCACAATGACTTCAAAATCAAACTCCTAAAAAAGAATTAACCAGCGGCATATCTTCCCCCCCAACACAGGCTTATTGACTAGGTATTTCAATGCGGAATGGTCGGTGAACATTTTAAAGTGCCCACCCAACAAATAGTGTCTGAACTTCCGTAACGTGTAAACCATGGCCAGTCCTTCCCTCTCCGTAGTAGTGTAGTTTCTTTCTGCAGATGACAACTTCCAACTTGCAAAAGCAATAGGATGATCAAGGTCGCCTTCTCCTGGTTGAGCCAATACGACGCCCAATGCAATCGATGAGGCATCAACATGGACATGGAATTCCTTACTCCAGTCCGAAAATACCAACATCGGTGCCTACGCCATATTTGCCTTCAATGTTTCAAAGCTATCGTGACATTCCGGGGTCCACTGAAATAGTGCATCTTTCTTCAGCAGTTTCTCCATAGGGGCGGTAATCGCAGTATAACCCCTGATGAACTTGCGATAATACCCTGTGTGTCCCAGCGTTGCCCGTAACTGCTTAACAGTCATCGGTGGTGTCAAAATCAGAATAAGCGCAATCTTTGCTGGGTCGACCAACAATCCTTGCTTACACACAATATGACCCAACAGTATGCCAAACGGTGCACATAATATACACTTCTTCAAATTCAGCGATATCTGGTGTTGTCGGCATCGCTCGAGCATCAACCGCAAATTTGCCAGATGATCATGGACCAAACCATAGACCGTCCAATCATCCATGTATACTTGTAAAAATTTATGAATGAAGTCTTTGAATGCAGCAACGACAACCCGCGAAAATATCGCAGGGGCATTCTTCAAACCAAACCGCATTATAGTGTATTGAAAGCAGCTCCATTCAGTAACGAAAGTTGTCTTATGGCAATCTTCTTTGGCAATGCGGATCTGATGATAGCCAGAGAACCCGTCTGTGAAGGAGTAAATCTCCTGGCCTCCTACTCCTTCAAGCACTTCGTCAGTAAATGGGGTTGGGAATGGATCATGCAAACATGCATCATTTAGATTCTTGAGGTCAACATAAATGCGTACCTCACTAGTCTTCTTATCCTACACCACCATAGGACTAATCCATTCCGACTCCTCAACTAGTTCAATAATACCAGCGTCCAACATGTGATCCAGTTCAGCCTTGACCCGCTCCTTACGTCGCGGATTCAATTGATAGGGTCGCTGCTGGATCGGCTTAGCATCTGGTTTTAATGGAATCTTCATTTCTCCTAAGTCACCTAGAATCCCCTTCATGTAAGAAAAATTGGTAGGAAATATGTCCTGAAATTCGTGGAGCAAATCAGTGACCTTGCTTATTAGCTCATCATCCTAGTAATCCCCGACATTTGCGAACTTCGGAGTGTCCTCTGTCCCAATGTTAATCTTGCGGATCTTTAGCAGCTGACTAATCGGGTCACTTGGCACATCAGGTGGTACCACATCATGACTTCCTTCTGACTCCGAGATATTCACATTCCGCGGATCATCACCATCTTCTGGCCCACCACTAATATTAAGACATTCCATGAGAGACTGCATCTGGCAGTGTGTGTGCGGATCCACAGGATATGCTACCGGGACAACCTGTAGAATTACATCACGGATGAGTTGCAATACATTATTAACCTCTGGATCGGCATCCGCAAAATTGAATGTATGGGTGAAACACACTGTGAGCTCCAATGAAGTAGAAATTTCCCCTCACAACTTTGCTGCAGTATACCATGAGCATGGCATCTCATCCAAAGTATGGATAAAAGCATGGACCCACTCATCTTTTGGTCGCGATACCCATAATCGTTGACATTCCATTAAGTGACCACCAGGATCGTTTTGACCATCATACTTTCCAGTGTGGTAAGCCTCAGTATCACCAAAATGTACCATCATCAATCTTCGGCATTTTGACCATCCATCAATTGATGCCTTGTGTGTCGCCCACCAGCGTGCTGGAGTAGCCTTCAATGCTTCGTTCAATGCTAGCAATCGCTGTGGTTCGGAAACTCTTCCTTCAAACTCCGTCAGAATGTCGGATAAGCCAGGTAATCCTTCATATATTGGTAGTGTAACTATTTCAGTTGCGACACGGCATAATGACTGTGTGACCAACCCACACTTATGGAGCGACACTTCGTGCAAGCGGTTCTACCAATATTCTTGTGCATCATCAGAGTCAGAAGACGCAGAGCTATCATTGCGCCATCCCAGCTCACCGTTGACAGTCAGATGTATATAATCTTTAGAAATATTGAATGCATGGTCCCATCCACTGGGATCATCATCTTTCACTGGTTCTATGTAGCGGCATCCTTCAGCTAGATCCAATGGGGTGATAACTTTGAGATCGCGATTTTCAAAAGTCATCATCCGTTGCTTGAAGTTGATTACAGCTCCACTATCATTAGCCCATCCAATCCTGAGTAGTATTGGATAAGATCTTCCTCCCTCGACTACTTCTATTACATCAAAGTTGGCATGTGTTTTCATTCCCTCAATGTCCACCACCATTCGTGGAACTCTCCCAATTGGTGTTACCTTAGAGTGATTAGCTAATCAGAGATGTACAGGAGACCAGCTCAATGGGGGGCTCCCCATCTTCTGCCAGGCCTGCTTGGTCAAGATGTTGACATCCGAACCAAGATTTAGAATAACTGAATCAACATCATAGTCGCCAATTTAAATATTCATCCGCATCTCCTTACCTGTCTTCCGTCGTTTCAAGGAATTAACCACGAGCTCTTTTTGATCCTGGGCCGGTCATCGCAACAAGGATTCAATTGCAGCAAGAGCATCAGGATCTCTTGCTAGGGATAAACAATGTTCCAAAAATGCTCGAAGTGTGCTAGACCGCAGTGACGGGCTAACCTCTGAAGTAGCATCAAAAGTAGGGGGCATGTCATACATGACAGCTTTAACTCGGTTGTTTTCTAATGCTCGTAGTGCCGTCTCCTGTTCCACATCAATGTCAAATGATACCTTCTCTTGTCCAGCTAACTGGATAGTTGAGCTGTCTTCTCCAGTTGTCTTTCCTCCTCGAGTGACCACAGCAATGGAAGCATCTTGCGGTCTTGGCTCTGCATAAATTGTCACAATGTTTGCACCCTGGGCCTGGTTCAACGATGGATTCCCAGGTGGATTCACATTCTTATTATGATTCTACCGCATATTCTAGTTCTGCACTGGTTGCTGCACTTGGTTCTAGGCAGGATGTTGTTCCTGGGGCTGTGTCTGCAACTGGGGGGTGTTCCCTACTTGCCATCGCGTAATCAATTGTGGACAATTCTCAACTGTGTGATTGTTAACAAAATAGACTATACACTGGTTCTGCAGTAGTGGGAAGTCCCGCTGGTAGTGTCCCCATACCGCACAGTGATAGAATTGAACAGGTCCGCGACCACCTCGTCCTCCTCCATGACCAATTCCTCTGCCACGTCCTCCCTGGTATCCTCCCCGGAATCCTCCCTTCTACTGGTACTGTGGTTGCTGCATTGGTGTTGGTTGCATCCCTTTCCCTTGTTGTGCATACTGGGGTTGCTATATATATTGTGGCTATTGTGGAGCCATCTGCATCGGAGCATATTGTGGAATGAACTGCGGTAGTTGCTGCTACTGCGGTACAAATTGCATTTGCGGTTGAGGTAGCGGCTAGGCTGCCTGTGGATGCGGTTTCGATTGTTGTATGGTATGTTGGTCATCCTTGACATAGAATTCATCATACATTCTTTCTTGTAGCAACCCATATGCACGGCAATCTTTGTCATCGTGACCCACCAACTTGCAAAATGTACAATAAATATTTCTCGGGGTTGTGACCATTTTCTGCATATATGGGCAACTGTAATGGTTGTTCCCATATACATGGCAGACGTGACACCACGGCATGCTGCCACCATTCAATGGGTTTGGCGCCCCTGACACCAAATAGTTGCGGAAATCCAGGCAATTGTCCTTCGTATGCCCTTCTCCTCGGCATCGCGTACACCATACTTCATTGCATTGTTCCTTGCCTTTCTTCAAATCTTGCAGCTATATAGTCAAGTTAGCGAGCTGTGTCTGTATATGTGACATCCCGGCTGCATTTTCTCCAATCGGTGACACCTCCAATCGCATTGCAATCTCGAGAGCTTCACTGGGTGTCAAGATGTTTTGTTGCATCAATGGTAGCCGAATGTGTGGTAGCAGTGCCGCAATGAACCACTCTTTATGTTGGATGGCACTCATATCAAAACTAACCTTGGCCATCAATGTCTTGAATCACTGGTCCAAATCCCATACTCCTTCATTGGGATATTGCTTAATTTCCTTCAATTCTGTAATATACTTAGCCTTCGACTTGGGCCTCCTAAATTCTGCAATCAGTCCATCCTGGATCTCGTCTCGTGACTTCTCTGGAGCTCCTGTAGGGACTAGAACAAACTTCATAAACCAATCTAATGCACGACCTCGCAGAGTCGTCGCTAACTATCCTTTCTTAGCAGCATCATTGGTGATCTGTTTTATGGTCCAGACCACTTCACACAAAAACCAATACTGTTCTGGGTTGTCTGTCCCACTCTCGTGGAACAACGGTAACTTAGCATCATTTCCCACCATTCTGGGCTTCCTGCCTCCTTTCACTATACTACTACCAATCAACTTTTGTGGTGTTGAAGAACTTAGCGGTGTCGAAGTGGTATTTCTTGCTATCTGAGAGATAGTGAGCGAAGGTGTGGGTACGTTGGTGCTGGGGTTTGGTCCTGCCTCTATCCTGAGTGCAGCCTGGTTATCCTTGTTAGGACTATGAGGTCACTTCATCCCGTGTGGTCTTCCTTCACGATCTTGCGGTTCGACCGCAGCAGAACCTTCTCCCGTCCTCTGCCTCTTTTCCTGTCGGAACCTCGCTCCTCCCCTCGTAAGACCACTTTCTTCCTCGACTTCACTCACACTCTCATCATGACCTGAACCCATATACCCCTTACCATTCCATGTACCTCCCCCCAACTATCGCGGTACCCACGGCCTCTGCCCACCAGGCTGTCTACTGATCAAGATGCATCTTCAATATACCTTTTTCGCAAATAAGCATCTTGATTGACAGTTGAAGCGACAGTAGAAACCTACCCCGAGGTTTGTGGAAAAAATATCTTTCGACTTCACTGTAGGATTTATGAGTATCAACCGTGAACTCTGTGATATAGCCCTCTAGGATGCTATCGAACCACACTTTGACAGCCCGCGATGCTTTATTATCAACCTCTAGTAGCTCCTGAATCAACTCAGGGGTCCAGGTCATCGGTTCACCACCCTGGAAGTTCCTCTTCTGGAAGGTCAACTTTGCCAACCACTCATACAAAATGACAGGGAATTCACAGAAGAACCATTCATGCGGTCCATGGTGAATATGTCTACCCACCCACTGATCTACTGTCAATCAAGTGTTCCTGCTTTCCTCTTTAGCGAATTCCTGCAACTTTTGATCAAACCATTCTTGGATCTTCGGTTTTGTCGGGTGCCACAACATGTCCTCCTTTCACATTGTACACGGTCCTGGCAACGGAACAATTTTTTAGTGCAAAACCAGTCGACAGGGGTTCCACATACCGCAGTCTTCATGAGCACTGGCCCGAACAGGTTTTATCCCACCCAGCAACACTTGCAGAGCAGATGAGGTCTCACCCGAGACGTCCAAGAAGGGAAGACAGAACCATGTTTTCGCCCAATGAAGGAGGATGGTTGTGGCTATGATACTTAAACTTATTGCAACACTAGGACAAGGATCTTTAAGCATTGAACATAGCATTAAAGCAATATTCAACCAAGACATTCATCATTGCAACAACAGTAATTGTAAAGCAAATATCGCATCAAAGAAGCATGACATTATTTGTATAGTGCAACATCGTATTACCATAACTGAAAAGATTGAACACATAGAGATTGTACCAAAATAGATTCATCATATTACCATTATCGACCCAGATACAATGTCTCTGCAAAATCTAGATCTCCGAAATGACTCATCAAAACATACAACCAACATCAGAGCTTCGCATAATATCTCCAGCATTCGATGATCTCTCAACACTTACAATTCTTATCTATATATAGGCTTCCACCTTACAACTCTTGTCCACTTTCTAACAACTTGTTAACCGAAACTATGGACAAATGACTCAATATCTAACTGACTTAGTAAGAAACGACCAAAAACCCGCATTCCGCGGTATAACTGACTCAACAGTACATAATATGTGGCCCAATGACCCAAAACCCGCAATCCGCGATACAATTGACCCACAAATGCATAACATAATCTTCCGCTTGTCGCCTTTCGCGCCATCTTCTGCCTTGTCACAGCATCGGAGATGCTGCAATATCACTTTACCAAACCACCTGCCAACAATGATGATGAAGACGTTGATGATGATGGTGATGGTGATGGTGATGATGAAGAAGGTGGTTTAGTGCTAGGGTTTGGGTGAGAGTTAGGGCTAGAGTTATAGAAGGAAATTGAATTAGGGTTAGAGTTAGATATAATGATGATGATGAAGATGGTGGTGATGATGAAGACGTTAATGGTGATGGTGATGGTGATGGTGAGGATGAAGAAGACGGTTTAGTGCTAGGGTTTGGGTGAGGGTTGGGGCTAGAGTTATAGAAGGAAATTGAATTAGGGTTAGAGTTAGAGTTAATGATGATGATGAAGATCGTGGTGATGATGAAGATGTTGATGGTGATGGTGATGGTGATGGTGAAGAAGATGGTTTAGTGCTAGGGTTTGGGTGAGGATTAAGGATAGAGTTATAGAAGGAGCTTGAATTAGGGTTAGAGTTAGAGTTAACAATGATGATGAAGATGGTGTTGATGATGAAGACATGATGATGATGGTGATGGTGATGGTGAGGATGAAGAAGATGGCTTAGTGCTAGGGTTTGGGTGAGGGTTAGGGCTAGAGTTATAGAAAGAAATTGAATTAGGGTTAGTGTTAGAGTTAATGATGATGATGAAGATGGTGGTGATGATGAAGACGTTGATGGTCATGGTGAGGATGAAGATGATGGTTTAGTGCTAGGGTTTGGGTGAGGGTTAGGGCTAGAGTTATAGAAGGAAATTGAATTAGGTTTAGACTTAGAGATAATGATGATGATGAAAATGGTGGTGACGATGAAGACGTTGATGGTGATGGTGAGGATGAAGAAGATGGTTTAATGCTAGGGTTTGGGTATCCTAAGAGTGTAAGACTCTAACTCTAAAGTGCCTTGTTTGCATGGATAAATGGGCCAACTAAGTGCACCTGTACTGGGATTATCTATGGCGTGCAAGCATGTATCCTCCTAGAGATCCGCCCTCCTTAACTTATACTGTAATCCTCACATATGAGTGCCTAGGTAATTGCACTCTCTCACTGTGCATGCAAAACTAAATAAAACAAAAAATGCAGAATTAGAACTGAACTACTAATTTAGGAAAAACATCTAAACTGGAAATTAATGGAGGATGGCGCATGCATGCGCTCCCTATCTCTCTCATCCATAAATGCTAGTGCATCCTGTTACATCTTGTTTTCACACCCAAGTGGCAAAGTCGTAATCCTCTAATGCTACAAGTGCGACTTTCGAAGATGATTGCCACTGTCACCTCAGCAAATATTTTCCCAAATTTTAGGCCTACTTTAAAGGCCAAGGGAGGCTTCTAGATCAAGGTTGGAGAAAAGGTCTTAGGATTTCAAAATTGTTTGAAGATTAAGATGTGTTTTCCATTAAGTTAAAGTCCCATGTGAGTGCTTAATTCAGAAAGTTGCAAGTGAATTAATCAAATAGACACCTTTTAGAAATAAATATTTGCTCATGTGTAAAATGAAAGATCATTCATGGATAAATAAAGATATTCACAAAACTTAAATCAACAGTGAACCATAATGTTGTAGAATCAAAATTCACATTAAAACATGTTGGCTTATTTCCCAAAATCATCCACAAATGATATTATCTAATAATGCCAAGGATATAGTTATTAGTTTACGAGTGATTATTGAATGAGACCCTCTTGGAGAGAGTAAAATCTTTGCAAAAGGGTGTCACCCAATCTATTAAGGGTCCAACTAAGTTGTAGTGATTTGATTCACTTCAATAAAGATGGCTGAAATCTTATCTTCACAAACTTAATTAATTAAATGTTTTTCCATATGATCCATGAGCATATAAATATAAAAAGATGTGCTGGAAATAAAATCAGTAAACCACTTGCGCAGGTTTGGTAACTTCTAGAATGTAAATGATTAGATGATTGTATACATTCATTCAATAAACCATAAACATTTAGATATGTTGTGTGTAATTACTTAAGACAAATTTGTGAAATAATAACCATTCAAATAACATGCAATTAACACTATTATCCATAGATGAGAGTTGTGAATCGTGATAGACTGGTCATTATATATGTGGCGAGGGTCCTATTTCAAATGGATTAATTTAGGATAATCAAATTATTTTAGGTGTTGTATATGAAGTGGTTATGGACCTAGTAAGTCCAAGGGTGAATCCTATAGATCTCGAGGATGGAAGGGTTGTTTTGGAAAATGATGGTAGTTGGTTGAAGGTTAGAGATGGAGGAGACAATTCTTTAAAGCATGTTGATAATGATAAAGTGAAGCCAACAAAGGGATGCAGGTAAATGATGTTGGTAGTGTCAAAATGAAGAGGAAGAAGTGTGTAAAACATAAAATATCTCTTATGAGGCTAGTCCTAGGAAAGGATATCAAAATGCATGAGGTGGTGGGAATGGATTCCCATGCTCTTGTTGGAAGATTTCATGGTAAAAAGGTGGGGGAGTTGTCTCTAAGGGTGTAGTTATAGGAAAGATGGGCTCTTAGGCCTGGGTACATTCCTAATTTATTTATATCAACTACAAGTTACGTAGGGTTTCTTTTCATATATCAAGAGGATTTTGAGGAATATTTTGGCCCATGATTGGAAGTGGGAGATGATTTTGCTTATGTTAGATATTTTTTTGTAGCCCTAAAGTCACAACACTTTGTAATGTAAATATCATTCCTTAGTTTGCTTGGTTAGGTATGTTGTTGCTAAAAGGACAAGATGCAAGACCCATTCAAATACAAGGGACTCATATTGAGGTCACTTGGTGTCTAGAAATAACATCTATATGTATGTGAGAACTTTTCCATAACATTCTTATCGAAGACAAAATCATGTATGAAAAAATGTAATCAAAGACAAACTCATACACAATTGCAGATCCATCTATTAATATGCAAAAATGATCCAATCATGTACACTTTTTGGAAAAATGGAACATCGTTCCCAGCATCTATATAATGGCAACTCATGCCCTATTCAAAAAAAGGAAACTCGTGCCCCATACAAAATATGGGAACTCGTGCCGAAAATGCCACATCGTTGCTAGTGTACATAGGAGGGTCTCTCAATCCTCCTACCCACCCTCGGAGCTCCCAGGTGCATCTTCAAAATCGATCTTCCTCTTCTTCATGCTAAAGGAAGCTGGGTCCTTCCGGCGTCTTTGAGCACATCCCCCTGAGCCCTGAAACAACAACAATAATATGTCAACTTTTCCTGGCAATTATACAAGTATAAAACATAATTTCAAAATAAAAATAGTTTTCAAATCTTGGATAACTCACTGCATGCGAGACTCTAAGTCGTGAGGGGGTCACCCTCCTCCGTGATCCAAGTCTCTCGGCAATGCCACCCTGCAACATTTAGAACAATCAGATCAATGCTGAAACTAGATGCATATAGTAATTTTTGTTAAAATTGAACGAGATTTTCATAAACTAGTCAATCTCACCGTGAACAAAATCGGCTGGTCTTCGGGGCTGGCGGATGGAGCAGTCGGTGGGATAGCCTGCTCTGATGCTAGGGTGGATGGTAAAGGGGAGGATGTAGCCACATAAACAGTGGCTACACCACTGGGGGTATAGTGGAAGAAGGGACAGTGGCAGGAGGAGGCATGGACTGGGGTGGGAAAAGCGGAGATGGACATCTAGGGCTATAAACCCCAACTGGTTGTAGTATGGATTGGGGCACCCTGGAAGGGGAAGCGAGTGTGGTGGGGGAATGTGGGGGGGGAGGAGGTCTATGTTGCGGTAGAGGGATGGGTGACTGTGGATGGGTGGTCTGCCGTGGTCAGATGGGGGAGGGTGGGAACATGGGAAACTGATATGGAGGTGGAGCTGGATATGATACGTAAGGGGGAGCTAGATGGAACTATGGTGCTATATAGGAGGGGGGGGGCTTGATGGAAGGGGTTGGGGAATGGGGCATGTATGCCAGGGGATACAATTGGCATATAGGGTGGCTGAAAGGTCGGGGAGAGAGGAATAATGGCACTAGCAGGCTGAGGTGCTTGCACCTGCATACACATTTATAACCTCATAGTTTAATATACAAAAATAGAAATATACACAGACAAGTCATCGTATTTGAAATTAAATTTATGCTTTAATACACACAATACCTGCGCACATGGAGAACTGCTGATCCCTAGTGGCGGTGGCTAGTGGATGGAGCCCGTGAACACCTGTGCGAACACTACAATTTTTAGACTGAATTTATAAAAACAATATTAACAATATTAAACACAATGCAAATGAGAATGACAACGATGGTACTTAAAAAACATGACTGCAATTAATTTATATTCAAGTTAGGTGATATTCAATATTCTGAAAGGATAGAAGGTGGCATGGCATGAAATTAAAATTAAATAAGGTGAGAGGGCATAGAAGGTGACATGGTGAGCTTTTCCTTTTCTAGAGTCATCCCCATGAGTAGGTGATATTTTCCATTGGACATAGAGAGATGTGCAGTGTTAAGATTTAATATGCTAAGACAAAAAATAGCAGTATTACATTCCATTTCACAATAATAGCATATACAGGATCACTGAAGAAACAACAAGCACATCATAAACACAAGAGACACAGATTTATCCTGGGAAACCCTCAAGGGGTAGAAAATCCAGCAAAGCTTCCTCAATATAGATGACCAGCAAATACAAAATATGTAACCCTTAGCATAAGCTCCTCCTTCTTCATAGCAGACCTCTCTCTCATAAGTGTGCCACTCTCAAGTGAGTGAGTGCGTGTAAAATGAGGAATACACCTCCTCTATTTATACATTACTTTGACTTGTCTTTTACACAAATCATGTAGGCTCGTATTTAACCATTGGGTTAAATACCCCACTACAACTGACTGGGCCGACCCCTCTAGGGTGGTATAATAACCCTTTGACCCACATAACACATACAAGGCCGACCCCCACTAGGGAATTCTAATAACCCAAGTTACCACAATCTAACGGAGGAATAAACATCTCCGGATATACAATAAGATCTTCACGGAGGAATGAAACATCTCCAGAATAATAAAGTACAAATATAATATTCTTTGAAGTTACAATATCTCAACATGCAGTGCCTCATAAGCGAATGGAATTCATGTCCATTTACAAATTTGAATTGGAAACCTATGTAATGTGTTTGGGTTCTTGATGAAGAGTTCCTAGGTTTTGATGTCTTCTTATATATTTGTAGTTTCCTACAAGCTTGATTCACCTAGTGGAAAAGTATTTGCATCCCTAGAGTGAGGATCTTGAGTCCCTTTATTTCCATAACATTTACATCATCAATAAAATGGCATCTCATTGTTTAAATTTGCAAAGAGGTTCTAAATAGCAGTTAAGTTAGTGTGCATGTTATTTAATACACTTTAGAGTGTTGATCATTAGAAAAAGGAAGAAAGAGAAATCTTTTTCATGATTAACTTACTTACAAGCTTGAATGTGCCATGTTCTTTTGCATTGAATGAGTAATTATGTGTTCTTTATTGAATAGCTATGTTGTCAGAATGATATCACTTGATTGAAATCAAAGAAATCTTGAGTGAAATGATTTAAATGAGTATTCTTGATGCCAAATGTTTTACCAAGTTGTATTTGAATCAAGATAATAGCAAGTCCCCATAGACCATATTTGTAAGATTATCACTCTTCCTTATGGGCCTTACATCATTTTCAAAAACTTTAGTGACAATACATGTGATAAGTTGTTTTACGTTGTTTATATGTCTTTCCTAATAGAATGCTCTACGAGTAGTAGTATGATTACTTTCAGTCTCAAGTATTAGAATAAATTGGAAATCCCGTGATAATAAGCTAGGGCAATAAGGACATGAGAAACATCAGGTTCTTGAATTTCTTGAAGCTTGGCCACTATGATTCTCTTTTTCCCGAGAGTTTTGCATAATGCAGTGAAAATTCATAGCAATAAATAGTTTTCCTATTGGTCTCGGTGGATGCGAAAGTGACAAGTAAAACATCTTAGTGAACTCAATTGATGCAACAAAGTTAGCAGAAGCATAGAAATGATTTGACCACCTTTACCATTAAAACAACCTATTAGTAGAATACGAGGGAAAGTGATAATTACCATGGTAATATATTCTGAAAGTTTAAGCTTGAAGAACACATGGAATAAGGGCATGGCAGCAAAGGTTGATTTGGTGGACAAAGTGACTGGCATTGGAGCAATTGGCACACCTATTGAGCCAAGAGTCAAATGACCCATATTGTGGTCATTTGAAGATGATTTGGAAAAGGAGAGTACATGGAAAAGATAACTTGGATGACATGGTGACAAATGGCAAAGCAACAATAACACACATGGCATTGGTCAAGCACATGAAGAGCAAGCAAGCATTGGATGGTAGTATGAGGATGAAGGACACTGCGGGCATCACCAAAACCCCAACTGCGAGCTCATCATTGGTCAAGTAAGAATGACAGATTTTGGAAATTTCTCTCCCATTTGTATAATCATCAGAGGTCTAGGATGCCTAAAGTGAACATGGAAAAATGTTTATAGTTTTCTTAGGTTTTCATGTTTTATAAGGTTTCATTTTTTTTTTGGTGGGATTATATGAATTTATAGCTCTCAAATAAATTATACAATATTATAAACACAACTGTAAAATACGATGATAATATGGTAATTACTCAATGCTAATTAATTTGTAATTACTGAACACAAATTACTCGTAACTGGATGTAATTATTCAAAGTAAAGAAGTTACCTGTGTGTATGGTGCCGCAATCTCCTCTGCTGCCGCAATGGCTCCATCGAGGTCAAAGGAATCATCGTCCTCCCACCTAGGGGATGGAGACTCGGCCCCGAATAACTGAACATTAAAACAAATAAAGTCAACAATGTGTAATTCAAAGTTAAATATATTAAACAATACGATATCAAATAAAATACAACAAATACTTGAACATTAAATAAAACAATAGCAAACCTAATCCATGAAGCTCCCTGTGGCATGTTGTTGCATATCACCATGGAAAGAATGACCACAGTGAGAACAACGATGTGCCGTTGTTCCAGCAGAACTAGAAGGCCCCGCCTGGGTTCCACCTGTACCCAGCATGTCCCGGCCACCACCCATAGACTGTGCAGTTGATTGTGTCTCATCGATGTTCTCCTGACTCTGGGAAAGCATGGCCACAAATTTGGTATGTCTAAGCAAGTTATGTGTGGCACATTTGATGGAGTCATGAATCTCATCTAGGCCGCTACCAAACCCGGGTGGCTGAGGAGGGGGGTTTGGCTGTCTCCTGGGTGCAGGAGGTCCTCTAAGTGGGTTGCGGTGCACCTGAGGTCGATCTTGGGTAGAACCAAGACCGACACCCTGAAACTCAGTGATGTCAAAATAGTTGACATGGTACACTAGCTCAAACTCAGCCCACAATTTTTGAAGGAAATACTGTGGGACCTCCAAATTGTTGCACGGGGGCCTGTCAAACACCATGGACCACCTCTTTTTCAAGTTATCTCTCGATGGCTGGTAAATGCACCAGTCCATGCAAACCCAAGCCCTTGTCACAGCTGGAGGTTGTCCTGTTGAGGGAACTATGAACTTGCTATACAACTGGGCTTTGGTGATGTTGAGGTCTTTTATCTACTCTTTGGACAACCCAGTGGAGTAGTGTTCCCTCATTCGAGCCCTGTATTGACTCAAGTTTGTTATCGCACTGTGTGCAATATTGATTGATTCAATAATTTTTTGAAGTGATGAAGCCAAGGAAACTCGAGAGGGTTCCTTGGTACTGTTCAATTCATTACTTAGTGCCCTCAATTGATTTAAGTCTTGGTGTAATTGATCTTCGGGGTTTTCATTCGGTTCATTGTCGGTTCCCATATTGTCTTCTGGAGGTCGGGTTTCATTGGTTTCATCGGATGGTTCAGGTGTGTCTGACATCTTGTTAGGTGTAGATGGTCTGCAATTAAATTTCCTTAGTTTTTTAATGGATTGTAAATTTTTTTAAAAATTAAAATCCAAATGGAAAACAAAAATAAACACAAATTTGTGCTTTGAGGAGCACCTTCCTGGAGAAATGGATGGCACCGTGGTGTAGGGGTGATTTCTTGGTGTTGAGGAGGATTTGGTTGCTCGAAGACGCGTTGGAGGGGTTGCACAGTGCGCTCGCGGGTTGGACAATGGCCTCACGGGTCTGTCGAAAATGACAAACCCGTGAGCTCTATTTTTTTTATAAAACAACAGAGGCATGCACGCGCCATTGATGCGTGCACGCCATTTTGTGCGTATACGCTAAAGGTGCGTGCGTGCCCCTTTTTTCCATGTGGGATGAACCACGTGGACGTTCAACATTGCCAAAGCAGCGATGCATGTGCACCTTTGGAGGCGCGTGCGCGTTGTTTTGTTTTTTCCACTCATGTGTTGTTGTTGCGGTTATTTTGGGTACCAGTTTCGTGTGGGTACCCAGAGGCAAAATGTAATTAAAGTCTCTATGCTTTTATTAGAGTTAATGAGAAACTTGCTAAATTTCTTGTAAAATTAAGGAATTTGAGAAGGTTGAGCCATTTTCCTCTTTCCATATATCTTACTTTTTAAAAGTCTAACTTGTCTTCTAGATTGCTTGAGTAAATATTCTTGAAGGTTTAGAAATATCAGTAGGTATCAAATTTAGCCAACAATTATTTATGAAAGTCACTATTATGTTCAAAGAGATATTCGAGTTACACACAAAGGCTTGGCAAAAAGTTGTCCATAGTTTTAAAGATGAATATTCAAAAATATAAATAGTTTTGTACAATGATAATTTTAGGGGCGAAATTTAGTCCATGGGCTATTTTTCCAAAAAACGATTTGCCAATTTGCAATTTTTGAAGCCCCATTTCGCCTAATTTTGATGGGGTAAACTTTTTTCACTCTAAAAATTGCCAAATGATTATATAAACTATATCAAATCCTTAGAAATTTAAATAATTTTAGAAAAAAATCACCAAATATTTTATAGTTGACATTTTAAGAATTGGTAAGATTCGGCAAGGTTTATACACTTTTAAATAAGTATGGGCCCTTAAAATTATCCTTGGTTGTGTATCTTGATGTAGGAGGGCATATGAGGTCACCAACAGACATAGAGAACAAGAAAACATATTAAATTTCAAGAGGAGATCATGCTAAGGCAGTGATATGGCAAGTTAATTAATGCCTTGACAACTTGAGGAAGTTAATGTTTGCGAAGAAACCAATGAGGCAAAATCTTTCCTTGAGGAGTGTTGGTGGCCAAACACACAAGATGAGGTGATGTCTTCAGTGTCGAAGGACAAAAAGGTGAGAAGAAAATGATGTCATTGAAATATGATGGACAACGAACTAGGTTAAAATACATGGAATGATGTGAAAATTACAAAGATCAACAAACACGAGGATGAAGATGGAGCAATTAGAGTAGCGAGCATAGTTAGAAGAGAAAGAATCATTGAATGAATTCTTACAGTAGTTAGATGGATCAAGGAAAAATAAATAATGTATGTTATAGATTGATTCTTAGTGTAGGGTGTAATAATCGTACTATGCTTTTAATAGGCCTAGAGCCCATAGGTTGGCAATGTATAAAAGGATTGAAAGGGTGATAGTATGAGCCTTCACTGTAATTGTATTTTGTAACCCTAAATAATATCGAGTTTTTTATTTTTCTTTTCCATAGGACTATGTTGAATCATGTGAGGCATTTGTGAATGTTTTATGAATGTTTTCAATGATAGTGTGAGAAGCATTAGTCTTTGACAAAGCTTACTTAAATTGTGGAGTCATAATTTCTATGAACTCACATAGTTGTGAATGTTTATGAGCGAATCAAATTCTACGTAATAGTATTAAGAATTCCAATGCACTGACCCGACCTAACCATCCAAACTACTCCTAAATTGATGAGGGATGAATTTAGTGTGAGTAGAATCAATCAATGAACCTTACACCGACCTTCTTATTAAAGTTTATGTTTAAATATTAAAAGGTTACATGCTTTTGTCATTTTATATGTGATTATGATGCTTTCAAAAAGGGGATCACTTAGAATGTTATTCAATTGATTGCATGGATACAAATAATCAACTGTGGTGATGGCATGCACCATGACATGAATGAGGTTGTGATCATTTAGATGCTAGATGCTTTATGATAATAACATCAATAAAACTACACCTTCCTAAGGGCTTATGATCATGAAAGGGTTTTGAGCACCTTGCCAGATGGGTTAGGGATATGAGTATGACACAAAAATTCAACTCTTCACTAGTCACCCCACATATTGATGAATATAGGTCATGAAAGTAAGGATAGTCTTTTTCTTGATTTACATTTCTTCTTGTGTTATTTAGGTGATTGTATGCTTGAATTTTGTGTTTTGTTGTAATAATGTGTCATGGCATTGTAGGTAATACTAAGTGGATTTTGTGGATAGTTAAGTAATATAGCAGATCAAGGGTGAGTGCATGGTGTTATGGAAGTATGATTTAGCAATTATAATAACAAATGAAATTAAATATAATTAATAAAAGAAATTTCAAAGATTTGCATGCACCCCACCATGGCAAGAGGCATACAAATATATTTTCTTCTAACTTTTGAAGGAGATTAAAAGGGAAGGGTTTGAGAAATGGTAAACACTTCCAAATTACATGCATGTTGTTTTGCTTAGACCTGTATGTTGAGAGTGATGAGGGTTGCATATTTTGTTCATAAGACTAGTGATAGCTTGATGTTGTGGGATTAGCGGCCTTCACTTAAGGGGTCGAGGAGTTAGGTTGAGAGGAGCCAAGGAGTTAAGTTGAGAAGAGAGTCCCCATGTTCCCCATAGTTGTCCATGCTTGGTTGGAGGCTATAGATTCTTGTATGGTAATGATGGTTAGAGTAATTTTTTTTTTTACAGGTATTTTTTTACCCATTTTACAAATAATTCTATTAATAAAAAGCTAGCGAAAGATGAGGAAATTTTTGGATTAGTTAGGATCTATGTTTTTTATAATATGAAAATCATTAAATTTATCATGCATTTGAAATTCTCTCTCTCTCTCTCTCTCTCTCTCTCTCTCTCTCTCTCTCTCTCTCTCTCTCTCTCTCTCTCTCTTTATATATATATATATATATATATGAGAGAACTTTCATTGTAATGTTTAACTAGGAAATTATTATTTAGTTATTTAACTTAGAGGACATCTACCCCATTGATATAAGATATTAGACTAGTTGTACAATCTATCTAAATCACATTGGTTGAAAAAAAACCTATTTAATTTGAATTTGGTATTTACACATGTTTATTTAATTTGAATTTGCTCTTTAAATAGCAACAATAACATATCATATTATAAGGTAATTATTTGAAAAGAAAATAGATATTGTACTGCAAATAAAAATGTTTGAATTACCTTTATAAGATGAGAAATGGATCAACCAAGATCCAACAACTACTCAATAGCTTCAACAATGGTACATCAATAATGAATGCAATAATGCAATTTATATCCAAGCATGGGAAACTACGGGGAAAAAAGGACTCTTCTCCCTGCATAATTCCTCAACTTGAAGAGTTGAGGCCCCTAATCCCACAACCCTCAAACTATCTCCAGTCTCACTAGTCTCATGCAAAAATACAATATGAAACCCCCCTATACCTCCAAATATTGAGGTTGCAAGAAATACTAGAAACAATCTTGACAAACCTTGATTATAGGTATGTAAATTTGTTTTTTTTCTTTACACAAATGGTTAATAGGCTTTATATTAAAGGGATGGATCAAGTTACATAGAGAAGTGAGGCTGGTCCCAAAATTCCAGAACTGTCAGAGCATGTTCTGAGTTTTCTAGCCTCTGTAATTCAAAATTGGCATTATGCTTGATACAACCATAAGGACTGATACTGCTATTACAACTGAAGATTCTAACAAATTGGCCTAATAAGAAACAATAGAAATAGAACATAGGAGTAAAGCAAAAACTAGATAGATAAACATCGGATCAAAAGGAAGCTGCACCGACGAGATTTAGTTGTCATGACAGTTGTGGGCCATTTTTTCCTTGCTACCAGCAGTATTTCCAGCGTTGTCGTTGTCAATGTTCAGGATGACCAAGGGGTTGTTCCCACTATTGGTCCTAACACAGTCCACTTTAGCCTCAACGATTCGCAGGCAGCTGTAGAGTGTGTCATGTTTTCCCATAATCTTTTCAGAGAAGTCTTTTATCTTTCCGATGCTTGCTCGAACTTCGGAATTGGAGATTTGAACTATGGTCACCAAATTGGAGATAGCTTTTTTCATGTCTGCAAGTTCCCCCCTGAGCCAACAAACTTGCGATTCTAGGTCTTGAATTTGCAAATTGAGCTCAGGGGAGGGGCTTCCTTGCACATGAGGGGAAGCTCTATTCCCCAAATCACCAGGACTACCATGGTACCACTATCGAAAGGAACCATTTCTGCTTTCACACGAATTCATATGATAACCAGAAGCCGGAACCAAACTAGATGCAAAACCACCACTAGGAAACATCCTAGTGCCTAGGGGCATCCATGGGCCACCGTTTCTAGAATTCGCCTTGGCACCACCCCCCCTGGAAGAATCAACACCGCTGGGACCCTGAAAAATTTCAGAGAGATAACGCTTCTTGCCACCATTACCAGCCTCCCCTGGAGTATTCTATTCATTCCTCTAGCATTTTCTGCAGTGTAGGGTAGCAGGGCAATGACTGCAATTATCCATGGCCCCCTGAGACAAGGGACGTTCAGACTTCACTCTACAAAAGAACAATATACGAGCAGGAGCAGGGAACAAGAGCTGAGCAGGAAACAAGAGACAAGCAATCGAGGAGAAAGGCAGGGTGTTGAACCCTTCGCCACCTTGCATGAAATAGCCCTACACCACCTTGGGGATCGTTCGCAATAACTCCCCACATGCGAGACAGGTGGTGTCTACCAGGGGTGACCGCCAAAAATGTCGAGAGTACTTTTTGTGTGAGCAGGGGGATCTCAGGTAGTTTTGAGGACTTAATGAGGCCGTCAAATGGAGGGTAGTGGAGGGGGGTGGCTGGGACAAAGGGCAGAACTTAGGGAACCCAAACGCCCACCTTGAGTATACCATTGAGCAAGCAATGACCACAATTTAAACTCGCACCAATATTTTCCATAGAGTGGGCACAATTGATATTTTTCCTAAGAATATGAAAGAAGGATAACGAGTGGAAGTGCTTGGAAAAATAGTAGAAGTGTTGATGCATCGTGGCTATAGGCTTGCGACGTAGAGTAACTAAGTCCCTGGCGTCTCTGATCACCAACATAGAATCTATGAAAATCACTAGATCATTAATATTTTTGCTTCTGGAAATGTCCATCCCTTTTATAACTGCTAACCATTCTGCATCATTGTGGGTTCTTTTTCCTATCCCCCATGCGAACTCCTCCACTTTATTTCCATTGGGGTCAAGAATAACCCCCCCCCCCCCCGCACCTGCCAACCCTGGATTTCCTTTGGAGGCACCATCGAAGAACAGTGTGTTGCTTCTCAAAGTACGTATCCAATTTTGGAAATCCTCAGGATCCTTTCTGATGTGCCAATTCTGAGGTTTTGGTTTTCTTTGGATTGAGGGAGTGGATATGGGGGGGAAAGAGAGCAGACCATCAACCTAGATTTTTTCTTCGACAGTTAGAGGTTCCTTACTGAGGTTTCTTATGTTTCTAGAAGAGAGGGAATCAATCCACGGGGCTTTGGCAGAGGAGATGATTTTCCCAGGGTAGGCTTTTAGGCCATCGAAGATTTCACGGTTCCCAGCAGTCTAGAGTTTCCAACACAAGAGTTTTGGGAAGGCGACCCAGGCTCTTTTGAAGTTTGGTTTTCCAGAGAAAGAGTTGGGATAGTATAATTTCCAATTTGCAAAGAGGTCTGACTAGATGGTGGGAAGGATAAGATTCGGGTGGATATCTTGAAAATATTTATGCCAAACTTCTTGGGAAAACTCACAATCAAGGAATAGATGACTGATTGTCTCCTCCTCCTTTTTATAGAGAATGCATCTAGTCGGCCCTTAAATTCCTCGCTTCTTAAGATTTTTTGCAGTGAGGATCTTTTTATGTGCCAGGGCCCAATTGAAGACATTCACTTTTGGGATCCCGTCTCTGTCCCAGACTTTCTTCCATTTTTTTTCCTCGTTGCCTCGATTGTTTAAAGTGTCCAAGTCTTTGTATCCTTCCTTCACACTGTAGTGACCATTAATCCCCCATTTGAGCTTGTCTCGTCGTGATTGGTGTATGGGAATCACGCCATGAAGCTAGGAGAGAAAGGAATTGTACTCAGAATGTAGATGATTTGGGAGATCGAGACTTTTCCATCCTGTCCAATTTCCTTGGGGAGACCACGTGGATAAATTGTAGAGAGTAGAGATGTTGGCTTGCTCCATCCAACATCTCAAATCACGGAAGAGTGTGAGAGAGTTGGCATGAGAGAAAGGACCAATATTATATTTCCAAATTTTGATTTTCTTACCATTACCTAGGGTCCAAGTGAGATTGTGTTGAATGATGAAGGCATATTTTTTGCAGAGATTCCATATCGCGGTTCCCTTCTTCTCTTGGTTGCTATTTTCCAAACACCTGCTTCTGCTTCCCTGCATATATTTTTTATAAAAGGCTTCTTTCCACCAAGCATTCTTTCCAGAGATGATCCTCCAGAGGATTTTCGCACCTAGAGCCAGATTCATAAAGGATAGATCTTTTATCCCAGCCCCTCCATACTCTTTAGGCCTACAGACTGTATCCCAATTGATGAGGTGAAACTTTTTTGTGCCATTGGTTTTCCAACCCTACCAAAGGAAGTTTCGGAGGGATTTAGAGATTTCAGAGGTTACAGTCTTGGGGGCAAGGGAGATTGCAGGAGAAAAGAGGATAGGCAGAGAGGATGGAGCGGATGAGCACTAACTTACCTGCAGGGTTTAACCAACGAGAGACCCAAGTATTGATTTTATTCTTGATTTTGATCACCAATCCTTGCCAGTCAGCCACTTTTTTCCTCCCTTTGAAAATTGGCACACCAAGATAGAGGAAGGAATTCCAGTCTCTTAGTCCTTCAAAACCAAAAGTCCTAGCAATTTTTGCAAGGGTCTTGTGGGAGCAATTATAGCTGTAGATTTTGGACTTTTCAAAGTTCACTTTGCCATCCAAGGCCTTGAGAAAGGTTGTGAGGACCAGATTGAACTTAATAGAAATGTTGACTGAAGCTCCTCCAAGGAGGATAGTATCATTTGCAAACTGAGAGTGATTTACTGGACGCACACCTTTAACAATTCTGATGCCCTTAAGATCTCCAGATTCTTGCATGGAGTGGAGCTTTCGACTCAACGATTCCGCAACCAGAAGGTACAAAAATAGAGACAAGGGGAAACCTTGACATAGACCACAAGTAGCCGAGAAGAAGTTGGTAGGTCTACCGTTGACTAGAGGGACGATCCATGGAGAGTTGATGCAGGATTTTATCCACCTTACAAATCTGGGAGAGAAGCCAAATTTTTCCATGATGGTATAGAGAAAGCTGTGATTTACTCTGTCAAAGGAATTGGCCATATCAAGTTTAACAGCCATTCCTTGATGTTTTTTTTCCATGCTGGTGTGGATAGCTTCTTGCACAATGACAATGTTGTCCAATATTTGGCGACCCGCAATAAAACCCCCTTGTGCTTCGGAGATGATTTTTCCCATGAATTTGTTCATCCTGGTGGCAAGAATTTTGGTGAGAATTTTATAAGAGGTGTTGCAGAGGGAGATTGGCCTGAATTGTTTCATGGAGCAGGGGGCTTTTTCTTTAGGGATTAGGGCAAGGAAGGAGGAGTTGGTGGTGCCTCCAATTTTGTCTTTTTTCCTTTTCTAATTTAGCATTCTCTTCAGGTCATCTTTGATAATTTCCCAGGCATCCCGATAGAAGTTTATTGTAAAGCCATCAGGGCATGGTGCCTTGTCAATTTGGAGAGCCCAAATGGATTTTTCTATTTCATGCTCGAGAATTGGTTTTGCAAGATCTCTGTTTATGTTTTCAGAGACAAGGTTGGGAATGTTCTCTAACAGATCCGCTTGTGAATTAAGATCAGTCTCTCCACTATCCGAGAAGAGGTCCTTGAAGTGGTTGTAAGCAAGTTGTTTAAGATTTTCTTGACCATTGATCCTTTCACCATTACTGTTCTTTAAATATCTAATTTCATTTTGGCTGCATCGAACTTTGGTTTGATTATGGAAATACTTAGTATTATTGTCACCTCCTTTTAGCCAGAGCTACCTGGACTTAATTCTCCAAGTTTCCTCTTCTTGTTTAGCCGCTTTAAGGATATCTAGCTTAAGAGTTTTTTCTTGAGTTAGGAGAGGGATCGTTATTTCTTCAGTGTACATTCTTTGATGGAGGGTACTCATCTTAGACTGGAGGATAAGTCTAGAGCTGGAGGGGGTTTTGTAGGAAAGTTTGGCCCATTTCTTGAGTTTGGTTTTTACAAATCTTAGTTTAGATTCCCAAATAAAACTAGAGGAGCTAGAGAAGGGAGAGTTCCAATCGTGTGAAACAATATCCAGGAAGTCGAGGGTATTGATCCAAAGGTGATTGAATCGAAAGGGGATACGGCCAATATTTTCAGGGGGAGAGATGGAGAGGCCAATAGGCTTATGATCCGAAGAAGCACAAGGGATGGAGTAGGCACTGATTAAAAGTTTAGAGAGAAGGAAGGAGGAGCTTACCAGAAAATGATCCATCCTGGCCCCAATGTGACCAACGCCGCACCTTCTGTTACTCCACGTGAACTTAGCATTCTTAAGTGGTATATCAATAATGTCCAAGTCCACCAGAAGATCCTCAAGATTTTGCCCAAAGGGGTCATGAACAATGTTGCCTACCCTCTTCTCCTGTTGGGATCTTGTAACATTGAAGTTGTCGGCTATGATTAACTTTTCTCCATGCATACTTTCTTTGAGATTGTTGAGATCATCCCATAAATTTATCTTATCTCTGTGATGAATGGGCCCATACACATTGCCGACAAAGATGGGCCTGTTACTGTCCTTGTCTTTTATTTCAGAAAGCATCCAGTGGTTATTTTCAGAGGAGGATAGAATGGTGTATTTTGAGGAAACAATGGTTGCTATACCCCCTGAGGCACCTCGGGCATTTACTGCAGCACCCTGACTTCCTACCCAAATAGATATTGAGAGAGCCAAGAACTCTACACTCTGCATCTTAGTCTCTTGGAGTAAAACAAGGTCTGGTTTTTCATTTTTTATCATATTTTTAAGAGCTTCTATTTTATTCTGCCCACTGAGACCCCTGCAGTTCGAAGAGACCGTTAACCTAATTTCTTAGAGGGGTTAGGTCCTGCTCGGGACTTACATTCTTTTGCTCCAGTTTGAGATTTTGTTTGTTGCAGTACCTTCTTGTCTTCCAATATTTTTTGTCTTCCCAGCTCCATTTCTCTCTCGGATTCTTGTTCTCTATGATACCTGTGGGATTTTCTTCCTCTAGTGTTTGGGAGCTGCACCATATCTTCCTCTTCATGAGACTCGACAAAGATTTTGAGAGATGGGGATGATGGCACGAACTTGCTTTTTAGCTTATCTTCCCACGTTCCTCCTGGGGTGGACATGCCTCCCTTCTTATCGTCACTAGGCTTCTTTTCAGGGATACGAATTGTTTCTTCTTCTTTGCTCGTATCGACTTGATTCTCCTCAAGGGTTTCGATTTCTCCTTCTTCAACCCGTAATTCCTGAAATCTATTGACGTTTGTGGCCATCTTAGGTTCCTTGGTTTTTCCTTTGGCAAGTGACGGCTGGAGGCTTTTGTCTACTTGGGGAGCAGTGACGACCTTTTTTCCCTTTTTTATCTGCTGCCATCCTTCTTCCTGAGTTTGTTATGAGTTTTCTTCTATATTCTTGGGGCAGTTTTTAACAAACTGTCCATATTTGTGACATTTCTTGGATTTGAAAGGCAGTTGTTCGTAATCTACTTTTTGCATATGCTCCCATCAATCCATTTGTAGATTTACTTCTTCAGGTAGGCCTTTCTCCAAATCTACCTCAACATAGATTCGAGCACAGGAGAACAGGGGGCCCTTTGGCTCTGCTTTATCAATGTATTTCCCAAGAGCATTTCGAATGGCAAGTAGGGTATCATCATCCCAAGAATGCAGAGGCAGGTGGGGGAGACAGACCCAAACTAGGACAGCAGAGGGAACGTCTTTTTCTAGATCAAAGGAGAGGTTCCAACGATTTAGATAAAGGCCCCGAGGAACCATGAAGTAAGGGCCACCTCAAAAAATGAGATCCTTATCAGATTTGTTTTCAAAGAGAAAGATGAAGTAACCCTTACCACAGAAGCAATGCTGTAATCCGCCAATGATCAAAGGCATCCAGTTTTTGTTTAACCAAGCGTCCATTGACTTGGGGGACAGCCAAATTCCTGTAAATTGTCCAATCAGGCCATGCTCACTCAGCGCAAAAGCTTTCAGCTTCGAAGCTATCAACATGATCTGGATACATGGGGCAGCTGCACATTCGATGAAGGCATCCAAGTGAACCGCGGGAGCCAGAGGAGGGGGGGTGGAATCAACAAGGGACCGGAAGGTAGCGTCTAGGAGGTGCTTGCGTTCCTCAAGGGATGGCTCCATGGCTACAGCTCAGGAGGAGCATGCAGATGGACGCAGGGGGCACTCTGTGCAGAGCAGAGCCAGAGGCGGCTAGGGTTTTTTCCATGCAGAGAAGATGAGTTCTTAGGTATGTAAATTTGATTATCACCAAATCCTTGTTTACATTCTCCTATTCTCCCCCCCCCAAACATTCGAGTGACCCCCAAATGGATAACATTCTAAGTAATCATTTTTTCTTCCCTCAAATGCTTACTTTTTCATTGACTCTCTATATATTGAAAAATCCAAGTAGAAGTTGAAAATCTATGGAAGAACAAAAAGGTAGGTTACAGATATTTCATATACAAGTTGTCATAATTTAGAGATCAATTTGAACTTAGAGGATAACAAAATTTCCTAATAACCACTCAAATTACATTTTATCAACAATTCACAATTTTCAAGATGCTTCATGAAGCTTTATATTTTTTATTACTAATATTTAGATGTCTTATTAATATAATTGGTAGAGAAATTGTTATTAGTTTAGTTAAAATTAATCTTATTAGTAAGAGAGGGCACTGTATGAAGAGTATTTTTAATAATAGAAATAATTATTTTAGCAAGTGTTATGCATTAGACAAAGGAATGATTTTTGGCTCTAGAGTGGTAAGTTGGAATGATGTTCTATTAGGGTTTGAAAATGGTGATCTGTTAGGGTTTGAAATTGGTGTTTTGGTAGAGTTGGAAAATGGTGTTTGTGATTGGGCCATATTTTTTCTATTATTGAATCCCACGATGAGGACAAGTATTTTCATGGTTATCCATTAGTTCAACATGCTCATCTCGATGGGAATTCTTCTATGATATTTTCTCTGCCCTTGGGATTTCTCCCTTGGATTGGGACACGTGGTGTTTATTTTCTGTCACTTCTTGGGATTAACTTCTTGTCAAAATTTATTGTGTCTTCTCTATCAATTTCTTGGGTTTATCGAAGTATTGATTATTTTTAGGAAGGGAGGCCACACTGGATCCTCTCATAGCCCTTGGAATGGTGTCGTTTCCCATGAGACTTCATTGCTCCCATATGGTTTGGGAGATAATCCACCCCTTGAGGATTTCTCCCTTTTACATCGAGAGTCTGTTTTGGAGGATAGTTCTAGGGTTTTTACCGATGTGGACAACTTTCCTCTGGCTTCTTTTCTCTCAGCTCCTTCTTTCTCCAACCCCCCCAAAATTGATTTTCATCCTTCAGAGAGGGTCATATTTAGAAGGTGAGTAGTTAGATGTTACCAATGGAGGATTTCAAGGATACTCCTAAAGTGGCTGTGAAGAAACTGAGGTGCCTGAGCCTGGAAAATTCCCATTGGAGATTGTGTTGGGAGCGGATGTGGACATGGAGGAGGTTAGGAGTTTCCCTAAAATGGTGTTGGTTGGCATATTTATGAGGAAGAATATGAGTTACACTTATTTCAAAGACTGAGCTTCTGGGAAATGGAAACCGTTACTGGTTTACTGTCAGAGGATCGTCACTTTGGCGAGAGGGTGGAAGGCTATCTTTATAGATTCTTGTCGAGATGCAAATATGTTATTATCTAGAAGTTAACTATAGGGACATGAACCCTTCATGCTGAAGAATTTGTCGCAATATTTCAGCGCTAGGAGTGAAAATATTTATATCCAACAACAGTGGGTAAAGCTACCAGGTTGACCTATCGAGTTATGGGACCCAACTACCTTTCGTAGAATTGGGGTTTTCCTAGGGGAGTTTGTGGATGTCGATTACAACTATTGGGCCTCTGGTAAAATGTTATTCGACTGAATTTTTGTGGATATCGATCTGAGAGATGGTCTATTTGGTGAAATTACTCTCACGGCGGGCGATTGTCAAATTCCATTCAAGGGGGCTTGTAGGAACGTTTTGTCGAAAGAGGGTTTTCATGTTAGTAAGAAAAGGAAAATGAAATACTAGCTAGGGATGGAATCTCTAGGAATCTTGGTGAATCCCTCACATTTGGTTTAGGCCTACTAATGCCCTTCTTTGGAAAAGGAAGTTTATAAAGGTATTTCTTTGGGGGGATTAGACAGTGAAGAGTTTTCATCGACTATTGAGTAGCATTTGGATGAAGAGGTCTTGGATTCAGTTCAGGGTCCTATTGATGTCAATACGTTTAAGCTTCTATTAGTCTTAAAAGGTAAGTCAAAGGATCTGAGCTCTTCTTTTCTATTAAAAGGTGATTTTCCTGCAGTTTTTAGTCCTAGTGCTCATTTTTGTTCCTCGTCTCTATTTTCTTGTCTACATATGAATGTGGCACACAATGGAACTAATATCAGGAAATCATAAGTGTGCATGAGTTGAAGTTTCGGCAAGTCAAAATCATATTTGGATATCTGGGAAACATGATGGGGCAAGGAGAAAGGGGGTTGTAGCCTCCTTTTAGTTGGTTCATGAGAAACACAAGGAGTTGATGCTTCCTTCAGGTTAGATTATGTAAAACTAGGTTGTTGGTTCATCCTTCCAGTTGGTGTTGGTAAACACAGGAAGTCGGTGCTTTCTTGGATGTATTCTTTTCATTACAAAAGAGCATTCCATGGTTTTATACCATTTGGGTTTCCACGTCAAAATTCCTATGTTATGTGTTCATTTTTTTGGTGCATATATGGATGAATGATTTTTTTATATTGGATACATAACTAAACATTAAGTTTAAGTTGAGACTAATCTATTAAAGAAGGTAAAAACTGTTGATAACTATGCTAATACTGATTCACCCCCCTCTTAGTATTAAACTTATCACAACATGGAATGATCTACAATTTTTTATAATTGATTCACCTTTAGCATCAGGTTCTGACACTTCAGAACATGTAAATGTTGAGCATCAACATCTATCCCAAAAAGAAAACAACAAAAACAGTGACACGGGAGGAACTCGAGAAGACTAGCCAATAGGATAAATATGTAACCATGAAGAAGGTACATGTACTCATTTTCATTCTTGAAAAGGGAAGGATGTGAAAAGAGTAAGGATAGCATTCCACAATGGGTGAAGTAGAGGGAAGAAAGAAGTGTTGGGAAACCAAAACATAAATCAAATAATAGTTCAACATATCCCAAGCTCATCACTAGGACCCTCCAAATAGTTTTTCCCTCTCCATGCCATGATCTTTCTTGTATAATAAAATAATTGTCATTATGCTATAGTTTAACGACAAAACAATCTGGTGAAAGAGCATGTGGAAAATTGCACTTAAAGACGTAAAATTGCATAAGAAACTTATTTGAGAAAGTACAAAAAGAAAATGATGAAAGAAACTAGATTAGAAAATGAAACTACCAATCTAAGAAAATAAAGATTGGTAGCTAATGCAATGAAAGGAAAATAATGCATAACAAGAAAGTGAAATGACCTATGACTAACATGCAATCCTACTCCTACTCTTGAAAAGTAAAAATGAATAATGTGGGATGATATTTATTGTACAAGAATGCATTGAAAATTTTATGTTTATGATCACTTACATCCTTATTAAAACGAATTTCATCGTGAACATCAAGAATAAAACTAGATGTGATCATGAAATTCAAAAAATAAATGTCAATACACATTGAACGAGATAAAAAGGAACAAAAATAAAATGAGTTAGTTCTAGCATGATTCAAAAAATGATCAACCTATGAATCCCAAATGTAGTCTCTGAGCACAACCCAAGGAATTCACTTATTCACCTCATTGACCATATTGGATTGATTCAGAATAAAGCGTTTAGGATCTTCGACATACATTGAATTTGCATTGCTTAAAGCCTCGTTGATTTCTTCATTATCATCCAACTTGACAACAGATGGATGAGGAGAAATGCAAGTGGTGTCGTATTTAGATTCAGTGTAATTTAAAGATTCATCAACTTTTTTAGAATTAGTGCTTCTCATGACGACACATGATTCAACATAAACCAACTCAAGATAATCTTCATATATTGGATACAAATCATTTTGAGGAAAAACATTGATTTCAAGATAAAAGATTTCATTCATGACATGTTGATGATGAAGGAATATAGTATCTACTTGATTAATAGTATGCATGCCAATTTGTGGTGAAGTGTGAATGACATGGTCATACTCAATGGATTCATGTCTAGTCGTAGATTCATAATTGAGAAATTCACATTCTTCAGGAAGAGATTCGGGATAGTTGTCGTAAATGGGATGTGAAGCAATTTGAGATATGGAATCACCCTCTGACATAATGATGCAGGAGCATCCTCGCTCTTAAAACCATTGAGTTTCTAAGGCAAGAATTCTACAAAGGAATATTGAGATTTAACGAGAAGACCAAGTTCTTAATGTAAATGTTCATATTATCTATGTTTCTAAATTAGTTATAGGAATAGTGAGTCACTATGATAAGTGATGAGTCATTAAGATTAAGAAATAATTCATCGTGACGAATCTTCTTGTACTGGTAGCATTCGATTCGATGGCTCTAGAAATATCAAAAAATAGCAAGTCATCCAGAGGAGGATAAGTATGAATTTATTATTAGAATTAGGAAGAAATCTTGGAAGTCGGTTAGGGTTAGGGGAGGCCGAACAGGCATTGTTTTGGAACTAAATTGAGGGAGAGAGGTAGAGTAGCTAAGAGGAGGGAAATGGCATGTACAGTTTTATTTTTCCTCAATGAATAAAAGCAAGTTCATGATTTTTGGGTTTCTTACCTCTGTTACATTTGGAAGGTACTGTAGTTGGGAATTCGATGAACATAGTATCTGTAGGATGTGTTGATTGTTCTTTGCATTCCATGTATGATGTATTTGGGAAATACATGTGAATGCTTCTTTTGTAATTCTGAATATAGCTACAATATGTATATATAAAACCCTGTAGAAGCTTGTTGAAGTAGGAGAGAACTCTAGAAATCATAGTATCGTAAATGTTCGATGAATGAAGGAATTGAGTCCATGTAGGAGAGTGTTGAGTCTATGTGGTGGGCTTGAACATCACCTCATGTGCAAGATAGCTTTGGAAATAGCTCTGAGAACAGAGTATTAACCTTAAATGTGTTAATTGAAGGATAGAACTCAAGATTGAAGTCGATGTGTGGTGAATGATGACCAGATAGATCAGAAAGGGTTCGAACCAGAGAGACCATAGAAGGCAAGTTCCAGAATTCCTGTGTCGACTAAGGAAGTCGAGATGAAGTATGCAACATGTAGGCACGGGTTTATGAGGATGAGGACTGCAGATCGATTTAATGCGTAGTGGTGGCCACACAGAGAAGGATGCAGTCGAGGTTCATTTTAATGGAGTCCCTGCACAGAGGAAATGCAGAGATGGGTTGGAATTCCTGTACAGAGGTGGCCGAAATCACGCTTGGAATGTGAAGGAATGGTGACTGTGATTATGTATATGTCAACATCTGGCTAATAGATGAATGAAGCTATTCAAATAGCGTTATTTTCTCTTAGTTCATCTAGTGTGGTAGTTATTTGTGGTGCAAGCCTTGTGAGAAGTCTGTCTCCATGCACTCTTAGTGTATTACCTCTGACCCTTGGTTACATTGGAGCTTGTGGGTCAGGAAAAGGCCATTTGTAGGTTGTTGTCGATTCAGTGGCCTTTTGGGCTTGCAACAGCAGTGGCTATTATTGGTATTGTGGCATCATTTGCTGGGAAGGCATATGGGAAAATTGGACAAGAGCTGGGGTTAAGCAATTCATTAATATTGCGATAAGCCTTCATATATAGACGATGGTTGTACGATGTGTGAAGAGTACTGAGGTAGGGCGGAAGAACGCTTAAAGCTAAGTTCGAAGACCCTGGAGCACATGCGTTGGTCATGGTGGATTCATATAGCGTATGGAGAGGAAATGAATTAGAGCTGCGAAGCAATTGTAAGATTGTGATGGACTTATGAAGGGGAGCCTATGAACATATTGGGAGGTCACGTGAGCAGGAAGGCCCGAGAGTTATACACTTAGTGATTTTTCTTTGTATGTAAGTTCTAGCCCTATGCGTAGTGTTTTGGAACATGGAGAAAGAGACATGGATCCTTGGGAGAATAGACGGGCTCTTGACTAGGTTCAGATAGGCCTAGCCTGGGGTCGGCATCAATTGGTATCACAGACGGAACAATAAGTTTTTTGGTGAAAGAAAGAAGAGAGACTTGTAGTCTGTAAGGAAGAGGAGTGTATGCCTGCAAGAGGTAGCAACAAAGACTAGAAGGGAAATCTCTCAGCAAGAAGATCACAGCCTTAGAGGCAGGGTGAAGGAAGCCAGTGAGGGTTTCTCAGAGAAACAAGAGGTGTGGCCAAAACCTACTACTTTACTTCAACTGAGGTTGAAATACAAGAGGACAGTTGTGTTCTCAAGAGAAGAAGAGTTGTAAGAGCATCTCTTAGAAGATGACTACAAAAAGTCATTGCAGAGGTTCAGGAGACAGCCATAAATTGAAGAAGGAAGATACTATGTAGTCATAGCTCTTAGAAGATGAAGAATATGAGAGGGAGAAGGCTGAAATATAAGTTCATCTGGGAGTACTGATGGAGCTGTTACGGAAGGATGAGGAAGACCAGAGATGTGGTTTCCTTATGAGAAGAAAGTTGAAGTGGCATAATCTACAAAGGAAGATGAGGGAGCAACTGATGAATGCTCAGTGGAAGGAAGAGATACTCAAGGCAAGCGAGTATCAGGGAGAAGACTTGAAGGTTGAACCTTCAAGTGAGGCCAAGAAGTCTCATGGTTTTAAAACTGATATCTTGTGTATGTTTGCAGATGAAAAGAATGAATATGGAACAACTATGTCTCATTCAAAGGCACATGCATAATTCCGAGAAGGTGTTCCATTTCAGCATGCAGGAAAGGCTGAAAGCAAAGAGAGCTTGGCTTATGATGACAGCCAAGAGCAGGAAGAAGTAAAGGAGGACACCAAGCACTCTGATGTTGTGTTTGAAGCTGAGAAGAAGAGTATTGAAGACTTTATGGGTCATGTAGAAGGCTTGGAACAACAGGAAGATTTGATGACTGAATCATCAAATGAGACCATTGGGTCTGATAGTTTTGGAGTTAACAATTTGAGTGTGTTTGCAGGTATTGTAGGAGGCAATCCACCTTTTGGGATTGTCTTGGATGAGGTTGGAAGTTGCAAAGCAAGATATGATGAAGAGTGTCTTTTGAATGAAGACCAAGTTGAGTTGTTGCAGCAGAAGGAATTTATTGATTCCTTACTTAATGAGGGCAGCATCTCCAAGGGAAGTGAGACAATCATGTCTCATATGAAGGAGCCTTTTATTGTTGAGGACAGTGAGAAGTTGGATTATCTGCATAGCCAAGAAAAGATTGAAAAGATTGTTGGACAAACACTTAGAGTTGTCACAAAAGCAAGAAATCATAATTTTATTTGGATGAAGAATGAAGAAGCAATGTCACAGGGAGATTATATTTGTGACAGGGAAGGAGGTAGCAGTAAAGATGAAAGTGAGATAGCTATGCCTCAGACTAAAGAGGAATCAGTTCTAGAACTGGAAGAGGCTGAATTGGTTACTAGATTTAGTCAAGAAGCTGAAAGGAAATTGTTGGATGTTATCAAGAAAGGGGAGGAGTGTTATGCCAGAAATGTTGGGCAGCATAGTGATGTTGTGCTTGTGAGAATTCAAGTAGAAATTGAATTGATGAAAGGAATTGCAAATATTGATCGAAGAATGTCTCAAGCAGAAGTTGAGGCGAGGAAAGCTGGGAAAGATAATTAGCAACTTGAAGATGAATGTACAAAGTGCAGCAGAATGCTATGGCAAAGTAATGAAAATTGGATTTGTTTGCAGCAGCAAACTGAATTGGAAAAGACCATAGATGAACTATGGGACCAAATGCAGGTACCTAAGAAGAGCTGCAGCAGAATGAAGGAAGCAGTCTGCTGTGAAGATGATGGGAAAGTGAAGAATAATGAAGGTAAGGACAGTGGAGTATTACGACACAAAGTGTGGAATCCTGGAAGATTACAGCCGGAGGAAAGATGAAGATTGAAGATTCATGATCAGGAGATCATGTTCTTCTTTTACCTTGGGAGTCTGATGCAGGAGCATCCTCACTCCTAAAACCATTGAGTTTCTAAGGCGAGAATTCTACAAAGGAATAGTGAGATTTAATGAGAAGACCAAGTTCTTAATGTAAATGTTCATATTCTCTATGTTTCTAAATTAGTTATAGGAATAGTGAGTCACTATGATAAATGATGAGTCATTAAGATTAACCAATAATTCATGGTGACGAATCTGCTTGTGCTGGCAGCATACGATTCGATGGCGCTAGAAATATCAAAAAATAGCAAGTCATCCAGAGGAGGATAAGTATGAATTTATTATTAGAATTAGGAAGAAATCTTGGAAGTCGGTTAGGGTTAGGGGATGCCGAAGAGGCACTGTTTTGGAACTAAATTGAGGGAGAGAGGCAGAGTAGCTGAGAGGAGGGAAATGGCATGTACAGTTTTATTTTTTCTCAATGAATAAAAGCAAGTTCATGATTTTTGGGTTTCTTACCTCTGTTACATTTGGAAGGTACTGCAGTTGGGAATTTGATGAACATAGTATCTGTAGGATGTGTTGATTGTTCTTTGCATTCCATGTATGATGTATTTGGGCAATACAGGTGGATGTTCCTTTTGTAATTCCGAATATAGCTACAATATGTATATATAAAACCCTGTAGAAGCTTGTTGAAGTAGGAGAGAACGCTAGAAATCAGAGTACCGGTAAATGTTCGATGTATGAAGGCGTTGAGTCCATGTAGAAGAGCGTTGAGTCTATGTGGTGGGATTGAACATCACCTCATGTGCAAGATAGCTCTGGAAATAGATCTGAGAACAAAGTATTAACCTTAAACGTGCTAATCAAAGGACAGAACTCGAGATTGAAGTCGATGTGTGGAGAATGATGACAAGATAGATCAGAAAGGGTTCGAACCAGAGAGACCATAGAAGGCAAGTTCCAAAATTCCCGTGTGTCGACTAAGGAAGTCGAGATGAAGTATGCAGCATGTAGGCACGGGTTTATGGGGACGAGCACTACAGATCGAGTTCATGCGTAGTGGTGGCCATGCAGAGAAGGATGCAGTCAAGGTTCATTTTAATGGAGTCCCTGCGTAGAGGAAATGCAGAGATGGGTTGGAATTCCTGTACAGAGGTGGCTGAAATCACGCTTGGAATGTGAAGGAATGGTGACTGTGATTATGTATATGTCAACATCTGGCTAATAGACGAATGAAGCTATTCAAATAGAGTTATTTTCTCTCAATTCATCTAGTGTGGTAGTTATTTGTGGTGCAATCCTTGTGACAAGTCTGTCTCCATGCACTCTTAGTGTATTACCTCTGACCCTTGGTTACATTGGAGCCTGTGGGTCAAGAAAAGGCTGTTTGCAGGTTGTTGTCGATTCAGTGGCCTTTTGGGCTTGCAATAGTAGTGGTTGTTCTTTGTATTGCGGCATCATTTGCTGGGAAGGAATATGGGCAAATTGGACAAGAGCTGGGGTTAAGCAATTCATTAATATTGTGATAAGCCTTCAAATATAGATGATGGTTGTACGATGTGTGAAGAGTACTGAGGTAGTGCGGAAGAACGCTTAAAGCTAAGTTTGAAGACCCTGGAGCACATGCATTGGTCTTGGTGGAGTCATATGGCATATGGAGAGGAAATGAATTAGAGCTGCGAAGCAATTGTAAGATTGTGATGGACTTATGAAGGGGAGCCTATGACCATATTGGGAGGTCACGTGAGCAGGAAGGCCCGAGAGTTATACACTTAGTGATTTTGCTTTGTATGTAAGTTCTAGCCCTACGAGTAGTGTTTTGGAACATGGAGAAAGAGACATGGATCCTTGGGCGAATAGACAGGCTCTTGAATGGGTCTAGATAGGCCTAGCCTGGGGTTGGCATTGCATAATCTGACTATAGAAAGGAGGTACTTGAACAATTTATCATCAAATTGGCATGCATTATCAACAAAGTTGTTGTGATTTGGACAAGAATTGGATTGGAATAAGACATCAATATTGGATATAATATGATAGTTAAGAACAGTATAGTCCATGACCATGATCTTTTCATGATGAATGTTTTATACGAAATCATCAAAAGCATCACCACAAATAGGATGATATTCATATAGTAAAAAATAATCATTCTGAGGTACAATTCGATCATTGATATTAATGTCATCAGTAATTGTATCCTCTTGATTGAACTGGTAAGTGTCATCAACGAGAGCATTGGAAAAATTATGATGAGCAAGATGAGGAATTTCCTCCAAGACATAAGGCATTGAATCAAGGATAGGTTCGTCAAAAGAATCATTCTTACCCAAAATTGAAAAATATGGAGCACCTTCATCAGTCAAATAATTATGAATTGATGCTATGGGAAACGATTCGTCAATAGCAATAGTTGCAATGTCTGCTTTAGTCTAGAATTTCCTGATCAAAAGGAGGAGGCCCAAAATAAGTAGAATTGTGATATTTACTGCCTCCTCACAATGATCATTGGGTAAAAACGTGAAGGTGGGTAACACTTTCGTGAGAAATTAGTGCAAAATCGTCTTAGCAGAAGTTATTTGGCCGAATAATATTTATTATTCGGCCGAATAATTAATATTATTCAGCCGAATAATTTTCATTATTCGACCGAATAATGTAGTGGTTATTCGGTCGAATAATCACTAACATTTCTCCGTCCCATTTAACGGCTATCCTTGAAATGTGTGCAAACGGAAGCCGGATGGAAAAATATTTCGGGTGGTGGGTTATTCGGCCGAATAATTATTCGGCCGAACAATTATTCGGCCGAACAATTTTTCGGCCGAATAATTATTCCGCCGAATAATTATTCGGCCGAATAATTGTTCGTCCGAATACTGTTTCTGCATAAAAGCCCGGCCTGGACTGCCATTTGGCATTCCGCGCTGTAAAATCCTGGACCCCGTAAGCGGGCCCGTAGCTGATTTCTGCCACCCTCTGTTGTCCAAACTTGTGACGACGACACTGTAGCTGATTTCGGGCCCGTAGCTGCCTGCGCTGTTGTTGTTTCCTGTCGCGGCTGGGGAAGCTATTTTTGGTAAGTGACGAGTGTGGTGTTCAGATCTGTAAGGGACGAGTGTGGTGGGCGGATCTGTGAGTGACGATTGTGGTGGGTGGATGGTGTGTTCGTCGACGGTGGCGCTGCGTGGATCTGTGATCGTTGTAAGTAGGTGGCGCCAATGTCCAATTGTAAGGTATTGTTTCTTTTGATTTTTGTTTTTTAAATTGATTTATAATTTTATACAGTCTCTCTATGTAGCTAATGATGAAATGTGCTCTTTTTGCAGGATTGTTCGTTTGTCTTTGTGGTTCTGTTATTAGTGTGTCATTGGTGTTGCGGTTTTTATGCAGGATTGACAGTTAAATTGAAGGTACGTTCTATTGTCGAGTTGTTTTGTTTTGATATTGTTATTCTTTTTTTGTTGTTTTTGGTTGCCAACATAATTCGGCGTTGTGTGAAGGAAATAGTTTCTATTTGGAGAGTTGGTGGTCTGAACCGGCGAGGCTTCGTGGATCGACAGTCTTTTCGCTAGCTGTTTGGGTTACAGGTATGTATCTTTTGCGAAATTAGATTGTTTAGTTTTTGAACTTTTAATTTTCTGTTAATCATTTAAGTCTTTATGCCCTTAAAATGAATTCTGTTCATGAACAAAGTTCATGAATATGAACTCTGATCATGAACAGAGTTCATGTTCATGTAATCTGCTCATGAGCTCTGCTCATGAACTATGTTCATGAACAGAGTTCATGAACACTGTTCATGAACAGAGTTCATGAACACTGTTCATGAACAGAGCTCATGAACACTGTTCATGAACAGAGCTCATGAACACTGTTCATGAACAGAGCTCATGAACTCTGTTCATGAGCCGAGTTCATGAACTCTGTTCATGAGCCGAGCTCATGAACACTGTTCATGAACAGAGTTCAGGAACACTGTTCATGAACTCTGTTCATCAACAGAGCTCATGATCATGAACTCTGTTCATGAACAGAGCTCATGATCATGAAACGTGTTCGTGTATGTTTCATCATATTAGCATAGTAGGGCGTTAAATCATAAATATGAAACTTTTAAATTAAATCATAAAATAGTCATGTAAATTTTATTGGTTGTGTTCATGAACAGAGTTCCCTAATTATTTTTTTTATGAATATTATGAAATGTTTGTTTATTGAAATATAGATTAAAATCATAAGTGATCGATGAAAAATTTGCAAGGTTACTATACCTTTACAATTAACTGCATTATACTTTTTATTTGATTATGAAATGAATATCAATGTTATCTTTATCGGGCAATAGTAGTGCTCTTACATTTGGTATGCAGTTCTTTATGAGATATGCCTTTAAGTATGTAGAATTAACATGTACAACTTGAGTGTATAAATTTTTCTATTATAAATATAAAGTAGAAATCTTCTAGTAAGTGTATATATATATATTTTGTGAGATGTTTTTTAATTGAGATATATAATTCAACCAGATTTGATGGATGAAAAGTTTTTAAAGTTACTATAGTACTACAATTAAATGTGTTATAATTTATATTTGATAATGAAATGACTATTACTTATATCTTTACGTTGTAATAGTAGTAATGGTAAGGAATTTTAGTTAATTAATTAGAGTTAGGAGAGGCACTTACAAAAAATATTAGCTTATAATACTTTAGACACCCTTACATTTTGTTGTAGTTTTTTATAAGATATGACTCTATGCTTGTAGGATAAACATGTACTATTTCAATTTGTTAATTTTTGTGTGAATTTAGAAATCATATCAAATGGAAAGAGTGGAGTCTTCGAGGAGAAAGCGTAGGAGGTCATCACATTCATCAGGAGTTGGTGCTCCAATTGGTAGTCCAAGGTTGTCGAATTCACCGTGGGGTTCGAGTTTATTGTATGTATCACAGTCGTCTGATCACCAACGAGTTGATAGGGGTACGAATGATTCTCCTTTGTCATCTGTTGGAGAGCGTCGATCTCAACCTTCTGTTGGTATGAACATTAATGTTTAACTGAATGTATAATTTGTATTTTTGTGTGTTTTGAACTTTTGGACAAGGTTAACTTTTCACTATGGCTATATTTGAAGCAGAGCGAGGTTCAGAAGATGTTCGTAATTCGACAGAGCGAGACGAAGATCAAGATAGGATTGTAGATGATGGAATAGGTTTGGGTGCAGAGTAGGGTCCTGAAGATCCTCCTAGAGCGAGGACGACATATGTTCCATTGGCTGAGGGTTGTACACCCATATCAACTTATCCGTCTGATTTACCTGATGAGCTTCCATGGCAAGGTGTTGAGCAACAAACTATCCTAGAAAGTTGTAGATCCCACTATGACAAGTTGAACAATGATCTTTGTTCTTTAGATCTCCCTCCAGAGAGCCGACAAAGTCTGGAGATTGTTTTGGGGTCTTTGCACAAATTCATTGATGCATATGAAGAAATTGGGCCAACTACGAATGGTTTTGTTCATTTGATGCACAGGCGAAGGGAACAAGTTATGGGTCCAGACAACTGGGAGGTTGTGAAGGAGAGAGTTACCAGAGAACAAGCCAATTCAATGTTTAATTTCAAAGAAGGCCTTAAGCGAAAAATGTTGAAAGTGCAATATTTTAAGCATCTTCAAATTGCACATTTTATATATGATCGGTTTCTTGCAGCTTAAGGTTGATTGCCATGGAATGATGAGGTTCCTAATTATTTTGCTAGATTTTTCTATGCAGAGTTTTTTTTAGGTATGAAGCCAAACTATACTGATGTTCCTTCTGACTTTTATGGAGTTGGAAAGGGACGAATATATAATCAAAAAGGTGCTCTCAGAGACCCTACGACTCTTCAACCTCCACCTGAGATACCTTGTCCACCTAGGCTTGTGGCTTTAAGATCAGAGATGGAGCCCACATCCCAACTAGGGACAGTTGCAAGGGAATCGGTAGGTGATGGTTTAGCATCAGCTCTTGTTGGAGTTGAAGTGGGTTTGGGTCGAGAGAGGGCTTGTGCTATTGTCCGTCAAAATTTCGTTTACAAGACGAATGACGAGGTAGATGCATTGAGCATCGATGATCTCAGGGTTTATGCTAAGTCTTGTCGAGATATAGCTTCAGATGTGTTATCCAATGACACATCGAGTATGGGAGAGGTTTGTTGATTATACTATGACAATCAATTTGATTTTTTATTATTCATTTTGAATTGAAGTTTTTGCTACATAGTAATAAATATATTAAGCAAATGTATTTTGTTTGCAGTTTTCTAGAATTTCAAATGCACATAATTTTCGAGTCTCCAGTAGTCAAAATGAAGAGCAACCTAGTCAAAATGAAGAGCGTTTTAGAGAGGTATTTTAATTATAATATTTATGATTGAACTTGATTTTTTTTGTTTGTTTGAATTTTAATAAATATCAATGTATCTTATTGTTAATTTGACTTATCTATGCAGGTTTCTTTAGATTCCAACTTTTTAGATGATTTACCATCTCTTGTGAGCTAATGATTTTAATTTTTTTGTTTTGGTTTTAAGTTAATTGCTTAATTTTTTATATGTATTTAAGTTATGTTTTATTCATTAACAAAATTTAAATTTTAGGGGAGAGATATTTTGGAAATTGGGGGTGAAGATGTGGGCTCTTTAATGAATGCGGATATTGGCACCGAGGTAATTTTGTTGAACTAGAAATGATATTTGATATAAGTTTAATGTTTTAAATTTTTTGGATTTATTTGAAGCTTGTTTGCATGCTTTAGGATTCATAAATTACTTTTGTACATGTTGTAGCTTGGCTCTTTGAGATCCTTTGGAGCCAAAGGGAAGGCTCTAGTGGAAAAAAGTGGTGGACATGCATTCAAAGAATTTGATGTATGATTTTTTTAATAATTGAATTGTATTTTTGGTATAAGTTTAATATTTTAATATCTTGAATTTAGTTTAAAATTGTTTAAATAATTTATGATCTAGATTTATAATTTGTTTTTCTGTGTATTGTAGGTTGAGTTGAGTCCCAAGGAAGGTCCTAGTGGAAAATAGTGGAAAGATATTGGTCCAGATGGACAGTGGTTCAGACTTTATTGTTTTTGTTGATATATATATGTTGTAGTTCAGACATGGAGGGTGTTTATTTTTTGATTATACATACATGTACATTGAACTCACATGTTCATTAACTTTTTTTGGATTATATATGAGTACATGTTTAATTATTTCTCGTTTGGTAAAATGTTTAAAATATGTTTTGAATGAATGTTTTAAATGTTTTGATAATGTTTATAATGTGTTTTGCATGAATGTTTAAAATGTCTTGATAGCTACAATTTAAAGTTAGGAAATGTTGAATGATAAAAATGAATATTATAAAGTTAGAAAATGTTGAATGATGAGAATGAATGTTATGGAAGAATGAATGTTGGGAAAGAATGAATGGGAGGGGTTAGGAATGTTTATAATGTTAATTTAAGTTAGAAAATATTCAATGTTGAGAATGAATGTTAATTGAATGTTGGGAAAGAATGAATGGGAGGTGTTATGAAAGAAGGAATGTTTTCAATTTGTTATGTTGAGAATAAATGTTATTAAAATGTTGTTATGATGAAACATTGAAACATTTGATAGGTGCAATTTAAAGTCTGGAAATGTTGAATTTGTAAAAATTTTCATTATGTTATGTTAAGAAATGTTATGAAAATAATGAATGTTGAGAAAGTGTTGAACCATAAGAATGAAGGTTTAAAATAAACTAAGAAATGGGATGCTAAAATGCAAAAAAATGAAATGATAGGAATTTTTGATAGAAAATGTACGAAATGTTTGATAAGAGTTTCAATTTTTTGGTAGTTTGATTCATATGTTTATTGTTTGATATGCGTATGTAAATTTCAAAATTTAACTAATGTTTTTCATGTGTTCATTGTTCAGGTACTTTGTAGTTCATGAATTTTTAAATGTTGAAATCATGGCAAATGGAGATAATGATTTTTTGTTTTTTAATCACAAGTGAGGATTTTCGGATTGTGAAGTTTATGCTAAGTTAGAGCAATGAATTTTAGACAACAATTCGATGAATTTTTATCGATTTGTTGTAAATAATCATTGCTCTAATTTAGCATAAGCTTCACAATCCAGGAATTATTGTTTGTGATTAAAAATCAAATGATTGTTATCTTCATTTGCCATGATTTCAGTTATGTGAACTTACATGTGAGATATATTATTTGTGTGCAACAATCATATATTTAAACATTATATAGATGAACAACTTGTTTTAAAAAATTCATTCAGATCATATTTATGGTGAAGTACGTATTAAAGAAATATGTTTGATGGATTAAAAGAATACAAAATTTAATAGGTCTTTTTGTGATTTTTCGTTAGCATCAATCAATCAAAAGTAAAAATTCGAGGCGGAGTGGGGATAGCCACATCTGTTATCTCATCCCTTAGTGGTCTAATAGACATATGGGGACCCGAATAAAGTACTTTTGAATTTTTAAATTATATTTGAATTCATTTTTAAGCATGTAAAAGTACAACCATTTAAGCTCTTATGTTAGTTGTCATTCAAGAAAATATTCATAAAAACTCAATGAAAAAATTATACTGTGCACAACAATTTTGATAATTGGACAAAAAATATATTGCACACAACAATTGACATGGGCAAAAATATAGATCAATTTATTTTTGATATGTAGTTAAAAACATCGCAATGGAATGCCATCTTCAACTATCCGTTCATGGTCACATATGGATAGTTTCCATTTTTTGGTTTTTAACTGTTTTTTTGATGGAACTTGTATCAATTTTATTCGAGATGCACATACTAAATGACTATACTGACAACATATAACATCGGGCTCATAATCTTGAAAGTAGACATAATTTTTAGTCATATGCGTCTGCTGAAAAAAGTAGCCTTTTAAAATGATGGATCCTCTTTCGTATGTAAATCCGTTGTCGTTGTAGTCCTCCAATAACTTCATTTTTCCTTCAGTGCATCGCATCAAATAATATTTGACATTTTCGTTGTTGTCTACAGGTGCAATCACAGCGAAAACATCTCCTGCGCAAGTTATGATTGGTGTTAGCATATTTAAATGAATTAAATTGACTATATTTATGGCAATGGACTAGAATGAACAATTGACTTAAAAGTCAAAAACAAGTTTATTACCTTCTCTTACGAGATCTGAAATTCTATCGCCATCGGACGATATTGCTATTTCTTCTGATTCTAATTCTTCTACACTTGCCAGTGGCATTTTTCCTTTTGGATTAATCTCTGTGTGTCTCCAAGCTTTTACGTAGTTTTTTGTTATGTTTTCACAAACTTCTGTAGACTCAACATTTTCAATGCAAATATGACAAAAGCATGATTGCTTTCTACTGTCAAATGCAAACACGTTGTGAAATGATTTTGTTTGAATAGAGTGAAGATCTCTAGTTCCATGTATGGTGTTAGCGTCATATGGTATTGATCTATTTATATCTTGGACCCCAACAAGCCAAAAAAACCTACACAATAAATGATGAATCACTTTCAAAGAACAATTTTTAGTGTTAGTGTACATGTACTTAAATGTTAGTATATACATTTTTTTAAATTTTAAGAAATAATATAAATTAAAAAAATAGTGGGCATACCTGCGCACGTCTTTTGATTGTTGATTATAATCATGGCTTAGATTTAATTGACACCATTGGACAATCTCTGCAGCTGAATGAAACCGTGCAGAAGAATAGTTCATTTTCCATCTTCGAAGTGCTCTTTTCACGCATGCTCCTGCACCATCATGCTCACCTTTTCCATGCCCAGTTTCAAAGAAATTCCAGCGATGTTTAATGTTCAGCGCTTTATGAAGTTGACATAACCAAAAAAATGATCGTGAAGATTTAAATTGACCCGCACATCCATCAGACCATATCCAATGCTCTTTGAATTTGACTTCACGTTTTTTCAGTGAGTCATAGAAAATATTTTCTATACAATGTTGGACAAAATGTGTGTTGTGTGTACGATCATCGCTGATATAGAAGTGATATTCTTTAATCACATCTCGATTGTCACATGTGCTTTCAATGCCATCAACATCCTATTGAGAATGTCTATATACAACATGGACAAATATCGAAACTTGGTCAGAGTGATAGTATTCACTCTGTATTTCTTTTTGTGCAGTAAATGTATAGTTTTCAGCAAAATCAACAACCGACAAAATTGTTCCGGGTGGAAAAATTTCACGAGACTGTTTGAATTGAAGATCTTGCCATCGTGCTCTATGTGAATGCTAGGTGTATTTATAAATTTCGCTTTCAAATTTTTTGAGAAAATCTGTGACGCATATCTTGTCTTCTAGCAAATCAATTCTTTTGGAATGTGAATCACTAGAACTTGTATTACAGTTGATGTATTCGTATCTCTTCCAATCAACATTTACATTTGACAACGATTGATCATTATCGATAGGATATTTATTGTGGAATAACACCAAATTTTCACAATGATGATAATGTTTTCCATTGACACATTTCTTTGAATAAAATACTTCATCGTGATTTCTCTCACATAAAATTTGAGATATGAATTCACGTATCGTCGGCGGAGGTGGTGAATTTGTCCAAAACATTTTACCAAATTCAAGAAACGTGTCATAATATAACTGAAATTTGCACATGATAACGACAACAACATGTATCACGTATAGTTATAGGTCGAACATACCATGGTTTTTGTTGCACAAATGTAGTGATTGATATATTAATTCCACGATGATCTTCCTTGAATTTATTGAACAATTGTACTTGTGTCATGTCCATTATATGTTTTGGTTGGCTTTCATATATATTTCGTGATATTCTTTTGCGTATCACATCTCTTGAATTTTGTGAAACTCGAGCATGTTCCAACCAATATTCTCATACAATATCTTTAACACATGCTCCTAATCTGTCTTTGTAAGGTTGTCTACAAATAATTGCCCAACAAGCAAGTTCATTATTTTCATCTATTTGCATTCTGAATTTGCTATGTTTGTATAATGTCTTTCTTGATGTTCCAACTGCTTTTGCTAGTTCTATTGTCAAACGTTTTTGTTTAGTACTAGCTGAAAGAATTGCTGTATGAATTGCTTTACGTGCAGCACTGATATCTTTCTTCCTGGATTTTTCAAATTTTTTTATTGCTTCACCTATATTTTCCATCACATTTTGTTTCAATTTCGACTCTTTTGTCGCTTTGTGAATACCCAATAATGATGTAGCACCTTCTAACTTCTTGGACACTAATAAACATCTCAAAAATTGTGCTTCTCCTGCTATTGAGTAATCCTTGAGAACTTCATCATAAATTTTTGTAGCACGATATCGTGCAACATGTATTGGTAGTTTTTCTCCATATTTGTCACAATCAATGTCTTCTAACATTTAATCATCAATAGTAAAAGTACCTATATATCAAGTTAAATTTAATTTAACATATATCAAAAAATAAAATTCATTATAAAAAAATGAATTGGAAAAATATATGATATATACATACCAGGTCCAATTTCTGGATCTTGAACTTGATCTTCAATATTGACTTCATCGACATTAGCATGTAAATCACTATTTACATCTTCTACAATGTTCTTGTCAACTTCAATTTGTTCTTCTTGTACTCTATTTTCAATTTCCATCTCTTCAACATTATTATTTAAATCTGTATTTATATCTTCAATAGTTCTCTCTTCCGTTTCGGCAACCCTTTGTTTTTTGGCAATATATCTAAGTTTTTGTTTCTCTCTATTATCATCATCATCACGTTTACGATCAGTTTTTCTTTGACGTTTTCTCTTATTGCCCATGGTTGTTTAATCTATAGATGATAAATTAAAGAATCATGTTACTTTATAGTAAAAATAAATAAATTAAGATTTAAAAACATTTTCGGAATTTATAAAAACATGAACTGAAATTTACTCTACCTTATAAAAATTTTGTAAGAGTCTTTTGAAGAAGATTTCTTTGGAATTAACTTTCCTTTGAAAAAACTCTCTGAACAAAAATCTTCTTTGAAAAAACCTTCTTCGAAAGAAATAAGAAACTTCTCGACAATAAATTACCTACCCATTGGAAAATAATAAAAACACCTTGTAAATAAATCCTTGTTGTAAAAATCATTGCAAAAAAACTTCTTTGAAAAAATATCTACAAAAAAAGCCAATAGAAAAAAGTACTTTGAATAAAAACTTATTTGTAAACATATCTGGGAAAAAACCATTGTAAAGAAATAACTCTTTGAAAAAACCCATTTTAAAGAAATAAGAAGTACAAAACTACCTTGCAAAAAATCCTTTGCAAAATACCTTAACAACATAACTATTTGAAAAAACTCCTTTCAAATAAATAAGAAGTGCAAGACTACTTTGGAAAGTGCAAAACTACTTTGGAAAAAAACCATTTATAAATTATCTTACCAAAACAACTCTTTGAAAAAATCCCTTTCAAAGAAATAAGAAGGAAAAATACATTTCTTTTGCAAAAATACTTTCGAATACACACTTTTTAAATACAATCCTTGCAAAGAATCTCATTGAAAACATGTCTAAGAAAAAAAATATTTTGAAAAAACTCCTTGCAAATATGCCTTAAAAAAAAACACTTTCAATGTGTCTTTTGGAAAAAAGAAGAAGAAACATACTTTGTAAAAACTTCTTTTTGCAAAAAATGTCTTCTTTGCAAATATGCAATAAGAAAAGAAATATTTTGGAAAAACTCCTTGCAAATATGCCTTAGAAAAAAATCACCTTCAATGTGCCTTTTGGAAAAAAGAAGAAGAAACATACCTTGTAAAAACCTCATTTTGCAAAAAATGTCTTCTTTGCAAATATGCAATAAGAAAAGAAATATTTTGGAAAAACTCCTTGCAAATATGTCTTTTGTAAAATAGAAAAAAAAATATACCTTGTAAAAACCTCCTTTTGCAAAAAATGTCTCCTCCATTCAAAATTAGTTTGACAAAAAAATGCGAAGTCAAAACATGCGAAAATAATGAATTAACTTTAAGTTTATTTATATGAGTATAAAAAACTCTTTTTTTTTCTTTTTTTCTTTTTTTTTTTCTCTGGCCGACGAGATTTTTTTCCGTTTCATTATTTGGCCGAATAACTTTCGCCATAATTCACGGCGCCATTACGGAAAAACGTTATTTGGCCGAATAATTATTCGGTTGAATAATTATTTCGGCCGAATAATCTCTGAAACATGTAAAATTCAGATTGCTGCAGAATTTTCAGGTTTCCCCATTTTCGGAAGGGACAAACGACCTCTTACACAACAACACGAATGTCGGACTTCATACCAGTAGATTCATAATTGAATCTACTTTACGAGGATATAAATTTTGTTGTATATAGATAAGAAATGATATTTTTTAAGTTTTATTTTCGTAACATGTGTCGAGTTATGATTCAACTCTTTAAAAAAACGACGAAAAGAAAAATCCATAACTTTAAAAATACAACACCAAAAAAATCGAAAAAAAATGTTGGACTCTTCAATGGTGTGTCTACTTCAAAAGGGTGTTTGTAGATTTTTTGCTTTTATAGCGGATTGAGAGAAAAGTGGTGCAACAAAAAAGTTGTTGAAAATCGACTGAGTTTCCCCATTGATCGAATTTAAAAAAATATAATAATTAGTATATAGATCCATTGGATGCAAACTTATAGTCAGGCACTAGTACATTGTGTGTAGATTGTCGTAGCATTTTCCGTTTTTGCAAAACACAAGTCTAACAACGATTTTAGTGGTGCAACAAATCATAACTCTTTTGTAGTCTTTTCATTTTATAAGAACACACTGTCAAACATTTGCGAAATCGACATATCAAATCTTAATAAAAAAAATTGAAAAAATTATGAGTAGAAAGCTAACATAATTCTACAAAAGTTTTCTTTTTATGGCAAAGTGAAATTTTAAACAAAAATATCACTTTTGTTCGCCCGAAGTTGAAAAACATGAAAAAACTAGAATTATTTTCTCACGAGACCCCCCAAAATAGACACCCATCTTCATTTTTTCACCCCAATGTTCCCATCCATTTGATAATCATTGAAAGAAAAAAAAAATCAAGAGAAAGTTGATTATCAGACAAGGTGTTGTCTTGAAAATTAGATGACTCGTCTTCAAGTAGGACCTCATCTAAAAAAAATATAGTTTATTGCAAATCACAGGCCTTGTCAATAATTAAGGTTTCACTTTGTGGGTTAGGATGAGGAGAGATGACTTTCTCTTTGGAAATTTGAACCTTAGAGACTTGTTTGAAATCGATTTTTAAAATATCATCATCGAAAGGAAGAATATTGTGAATATCATGAACATGAGGGGTGACTAATTTAGGGACATCGATTCTATTGATGATCATCCTGTGAAGGGGGCTCGGAGGTTGAGAATAATCATCAGGGGAGGAAATACTGAGCACATCTTCAGGTTGTTTCAAAAAATTGTCTTCTGAGGGTTTCAAGCAAAAATATGGATCATTATGTTCTTTACAATAATCAAACCAAATGGGAGTTGAATTATCAAACTTAGTTTTAAAAATGTTATAGAATTGATTCCAACCTTGGATAGATTGGTGAGGTATAGATCTAAGCCAATCCGCAACCTTTCCATAAAATGTACTTGGAAACATACAAACTTTCAAAGAGAGATAGCTACTTGAATTTAGTAGAGGCTTTAAAGTGTTGATAAAGAGGGACATGTCACTCTTCATAGGCTGAGGGTCTCCTGTACTTTCAAAGTCAGTCCATTCTAAGGAGAGAAAGATAGTGACAAGAGTTAGGAAACATGTGAAGCAATTTTACTTTATAAAGAAGAAAGAAAACTAACATTATTCATTTTATTAGAGATTTTTTCATGGAAATTTGGTTTGGTTGATTTGCATGAGTTCATGTATGTGACAGAGTTTTCACAAAGCTCAACATGCATGTGATAGAGTTTTCACAAAGTTCAACATGATGTGGTGACAAAGTTGAAAAGAAATATAGTATTAGTTTATTGATTTATGTGTATTGGATTACCTTTATTTAGGCTTGTTAATTTAAAATTTTCCAGAGTTGCATTATTTTTAACATATTATTGTTACTTTAAAATCTCCATTTTAACATATCAATATTAATTTAAAATTTTTCTTGCATTATTTTTTATACTACTAAATATTTGTAAAACAAATTGATTCATGTTCAAAATGGAGTTACATTATTTTTTATTCTAAATATTTGTTTTACAAATTAATGTTCAAGAATGTTAAAAACAAATTGATTGATGTTCAAAATGGAGTTACATATTTTTTATTCTAAATATTTGTTTTACAAATTGATGTTCAAGAATGTTAAAAACAAATTGATTGATGTTCAAAATGGAGTGACATTATTTTTTATTCTAAATATTTGTTTTACAAATTGATGTTCAAGAATGTTAAAATAAATATTGTAATTTTTTTTAAAGTTAATGTTTATGAATATTAAATATTGTATTTTGTTCTTAAGTTAATGAGTATGAATTAGCAAAATTAGCAAGAGGATCTCATAAAAATTAAATTAAGTATTTTTGTCCATGAATATTACAAAAGATGCTCTTTTGCCAACTCAAATATTGGTTTTTTGTCTTTTCAGATAATAGGAAATAAGGGGTTTTATGCCGTTTAAACACCAGGTACTCGCCGTCCTCCATTCGCTGGCTTTTAGTTTTGTCCATAGAATTGTGTCCATTCGCTGGGTTTTAGTTTTGTGTAGTCTTATCTTCCTGTGCTTATATCAATATTTAATTAGGCAAGTTAAGGCAGATGCATAAAGACTCAGCAACCTTGGGAAGGAGCTCCAAGGATCAGATGGCTCTCCATCCCGAACCGTTGCTGCATGCTCTTGTCATTCCATACCCAACGCAGGGTCACATGACTCCCATGATGTACTTCGCAAAAACTCTGGCTTCCAAAGGTCTCACTGTCACTTTCGTTACCACCCATCACAGACACCATCAGATCATTAAATCTCAGAGTCGCAGTGACCTGCAAGTCGATCCTATTCAGCAGGATGCGCACAATCTCAATCTTGATATTCGCTCTGCTCAGATCTCCGATGGGTTACCTCTGGATTTCGATAGGTCCGCCGGATTTTCCGAGCTTATGCTCTCTGTCGAAAACATGGGAGGAGAGTTGGAACAACTTATTCAGAATCTCAACAAGACGGGGCCTCCCATATCCTGTGTCATAGCTGATACCATGCTTTTCTGGTCACTGCAAGTAACTAAGAAATTTGGCATTCCCTGGATTTCGTTTTGGACACAACCAACAGTTGTTTATTCAATCTACTATCACGCACATCTGGTGGAGGCTAAACGCCAGTCTCATTCTCAAGCATCTGGTAAGCTTACTTCATTTTTTCTTCATATAGTTGTTGAATCTGACAAAAAGCCCTTTCTTCTATTTCTTTATTTTATCATGATCAGTGGGATCCGATTTAGCTGCAGTAGGTGATGAGGACAATGTTTTGATTGATTATATTCCCGGCATTCCACCAATACATTCAACAGATCTTCCGTCCTTCTTCAACGAAACAGACGCCGATTCACAATACCTACTTGATTTGTTTCATAAGTCGTTTCAGTCCAGTCGCATAGCAGATTGGGTTCTCTGTAATTCTTTCGACGAACTCGAAAACGCGGTGAACGCTTCAATGAATTTACAACCTCCAGTTTTGTGTGTGGGTCCGTTGCTTCCATCGGGTTATTTGAATGGTGAAAGTCGTGATGCGGACAAAGGAATTGGAACAAGCCTTCTGACAGAGTATGACTCTTTGGAGTGGCTGGATACAAAGCCCGAGGGTTCTGTAATATACGTTTCGTTTGGCAGTTTAATTCATCTGTCTAAAGCACAGCTAGAGGAAATATCGATGGGTCTGAAGGACAGTGGACAGCCCTTCCTCTGGGTTCTTCGGCCCGACATAGTAGCTTCAACAGTCTCAGACAGCTTACCGGATGGTTTTCTGGAGGAGATGGGAAGCAAGGCGATCGTTGTTCCATGGTGCAATCAGCTGCAAGTGTTATCCCATCCCTCTGTTGCGGGATTCATTACTCATTGTGGGTGGAACTCAATGCTTGAAGGCATAGCTCTTGGAGTTCCCATGTTAGGGTTTCCATGTTGGGCGGATCAATTCACCAACTGCAAGTTCATGGTGGATGAATGGAAGCTTGGATTCAGATTGAGGGGAGGAAGTCACGTGGGAGAGAAGAAGATGGTAGAGAGAAAAGATATATCAAGCGCTATCAGAAAATTGTTTACTGACGAGGGGAAGGAGATGAAGAAAAATGTTGAGGCCTTAAAACAGAGTGCGAGCACTGCAGTAAGAGGAGGAGGATCTTCGGATAGAAACCTTGACAGCTTTGTAAGCGGTTTGAAGGCGTTAAATGCTGAACTTAAGGGAAAACAAGAAAGTGGATACCATTGTTAGTATTTCTATCCATGTCATGCTTTGCCCCAAAACATTTGCCCAATAATGGTAGCTCAGATTGATCTGTATAAGAGCCTGGCTCGAGACATTACTATGATATTATCTTACTTTTCAGTGATTATTATTTTAATTTTGTTTTAATTAGTAACCATTTCACATTTTTTCAATTAGTTGTTCTATGGACTGTAAAAAGTTTTCGACTCTAGCAGATATTTTTGTTTTCAAATGATTTATAATAAAAATGTGTTTCTTAAAATGCAAAATATCATTTAACTATACTAAATAATTTATAATATATTTTTATTGGATTAAAAATATTTGATTGTGATATTAATGGGATAATTTTAGGGCGAAATTTATCCCATAGGCTATTTTTCCATGTTTTTTCTAAAAAAGGATTGGCCAATTAATATGTTTTGAAGCTTCATTTCGCCCAATTTTAATGGGGTAAAATTTTTTCACTCTAAAAATTGCCAAATTATTATATAAACTATATAAAATCCTTAGAAATTGAAATAGTTTTAAAAAAATATTGCCAAATATTTTATAGTTGACATTTTAAGAATTAGTAACATTTACCTAGGTTTATACACTTTTAAATAAATATTGGTCCTGCTGATATGTTATTTTATTAATAAATTATTAAAAAAATCAAAATATAGATTTTTTAAAAGTTTAAAATACAATATTTTTTATTAGTTTTTTATATATAATTTAATAATTTGAAAACAAAGTACAAATTTAACATATAAATCACTTACCACAATTAAATAATAAATAATTTAACATGGTTAAAAATGACCAATAACCAGTTTTTATGTTTTATCTTATTTTTTTTTCCCAGAAAATAAAAACAATAATTTTATTTCATCTTGCCAGAATTAACGAAAATTTATATTATATTAATGTAAAGAGTTACATTTGGTTAAGTGATCTCATTATAAAGTTATGCAATCTTATGGCTCAATTTTTATGTCTTTTGTAATTAAGGAAAATCTTATATTAATGTAAAGAGTTACATTTAGTTAAGTGGTCTTATTATAAAGTTATGCAATCCTATGGCACATGTGGCATAGAAATTTAAGATTATTATTTTTATGATGATATAAAACAAAGCATACCCTCTTGTGATTATATATGATATATTGTTACAAAATTGAGGTTAATACCTTGCCCTTTACTCATGGGACTCATGATGCATTGCATACCTAACCATTTGAAAACTAATTGAAGAGATATTGTTAACTCTTGTCATCAAAAAAGGAAGACAAGGACATAAAGGCACATGGAGAGAGGTAAGAGAATATTTATGTTGGTGGATTTAGGTTGAGGCTTGACCTTTTCCTTAGAAACCCTTAGTTTTAGACCAAACAAACCCAAACTAAGACATCATATTTTGCATCCATTGTCTCAAACTTTCTGAGAATGGTATCTTGAGCTGTAAATTCATTTTCTTCCATAGTATTATGGCTAAGCAAAGACTTAACCAACCAATATATATCTCTATTATTTTGAACAAATTCATGTCACGGCTTCAAGAAAACCATGTGTTTGGAATCCAACTAATCACTTCTCTATGAACGTGCTCTGTTGAATTGAACTCCCTCTTGTTGATGTTCTTTGCTCCAAAGAACCAATATCCTTTATAACAACTTTAGAATGAGAGGTATGGAAGTGCCTAAACGTAGATATGGATTCCTATTGTGCTTGTGTTAACAATCAAATTAACACTCTAGTCATGTGACAGAAGAATCACAATTTTACTATGCTCCCGCAACATGAAGACGGAAACATAAGTACATTTAGAGACAAGTCCTTTCTGATCTATTCAGTTCTCCCATAAATAGAAGGATTAGTTGAAGACAGTAAGAACCTAAGAAGACCAAGTTCAGTGACTGAACCGCTCATAAAAGGTTTAAAACTAAGCTACACCAATAAATAAGTGAAGATGAATGCATTAAAGTGCATTAATTGTATTTAAAGTATGTTAAAGTTGTGCAAAAAGCCTAAAAACTATGGAAAAGTGGGTTTTGAGCTAAAATAATAATAGAAAAGATGAAAAGGGATAATCCCACATTGAAAAGAGAAACATGAGGGCTCATTTCCCCATGCTATATATGAAAGGCATGGGAGGCATTACAGAGCGGAAAAAAGAAGAGCAAAGACATGCTAGAGAGATTCTGAAGGAAGGAGAAGAGCTCCAATTCTTCAAAAGCAAGGATGAAGGAAGGGAAGCTCATTGCAATGGAGGAAGGATTCTCACCTAGATCATTGGTAAGGATGTATTTCTTTCTTGTTCTAATATGAAGTAATTCAAGTTTCTACCATTTTAGCGTTGAATGTTTGCTTATCTTTCATGATTTTAATTCTAAAATGTTCTTAGATCTTAATGAATGAACTTAGATCTTAAGAAATTTTTGATAATTGCTTCATTTCTAACGTAGAGACTCACCATCTCTTAGCAAAATAGTTAAACTAGTGTAGACACATCCCTGCACTAATTACTATTATCAGCTTGGAAAATATTCCTAACGGTTGAAGATGAATGTTTACCTTTCAAGGCTGACCATGGTGAAGATGGTTGAGATGTCCATCTCCCTCCTTTAATGGTGTCTTCCCTTTAGGGTCCCAGTGTGAGCCTTTTCTAGCCATATTGTTGTTCTCTCTTTGCCAAGGTGTCGTGGAGGTAGACTCCTCTCTCTGCTAAGCTTCGTATAAATCTCCAGATGGGATGGCTAAATTGTGTGGGAATCTCTAAATCTAGAGCCTATTACCCCCTGAGATACACCACCTTCCCTCTAAAGTAATCCACTTGGTGACCTCAAAACAGCTTCCCTGGAATCGAGCTTTGATTTCCTTGATCGCTATTAACTTACTCTATTAAGTTGGTCCATTGAATATCTATTCTTAAGGTTTGCTTACTTGAAATGAGCATTCATAAGCTAAGCAAAGTCATTTTAAGGATTTACATGTTGAGGAGATGTGAAATTTTGACTACTTAGGCTATTTCTACTAATGATTTCTTCCGTACCATCAAAGGTGGGATGTCTCATGATGCCAAGATAAAAACAAATGGTTATAAAGTTTAAAGAAAAATTATAAAGGAATTATAGATATAGAGAAATGGTAATCTTCTTTTTATTGAGTGTAATAAGTCATAAAAATTATTGTTTCAAATATAGTGATTCATAAAAATAATAATAAATAAGTTATGATTTATTTACAATTTGATCAAAAATTGGTTTGATTAATCAACATCAATGTATGTGTATAACTTCATATTAATTGTTTTTTATTATTATTTTTGATAGATAATTTTTTATTAGAAAAAATAACAACAAATATATATAATATGAATTTAGTTTATAACATCAAATAATTCATTTTACTTACTTTTAAATTTAATTAGCAAAATTTATATATTAAATTGAATTAGCTTATTTGATGTATTGGATATTGCAATTATTATTATAAAGTATATTTCATGCTAAAACTTAAAAATATAAATAAAAATTAATATTTCTTTTAACTTAAGTAAAAATAAGAGTGAAAGTCCATCTCTTTAAATTACATATTAATTGTAAATCATTTATGAAAATTTAATTTTCTTTCAATAATAATGATAACAAACTATTTACTTAAGATTATATATATATATATATAAGTATGTATTCATTTTAATTCTAGCTTTATCGAGTGTTGAGAGATATCAAATTCAAGTTTATTATTATTTTTTGTTTGATAAAATCTCCCTGAATATTTAATAAGCTGAATGGAATTGACTAGATTGTAGATTATTCAATAACATATGATATATCTTATTTTAATATTGTTTCTCTCTTATTTCAATAATGTTTCTCACCAGATTATCTTCCTCCAATTATCTTATTTGATAGTTGCTAAAAATGAGATTTCTTATGCATTTAGACTAAACTGGTTGTGAAAAATCCTCACAGTGGATCCAAAGAGATGATGTAAACCTCACAATGAAAATTTTTAGGAAAATAAAAGAAGAATAGTGCAGCATCTAACATAGATCCAATGGAACTTAGATAGGAGTAGAATATTCACACATGTTTTATTAATCTAAATAGTAAAACAATAATGATACAATGCACAAGATTCGAATACCAAGGGTGTAATTCGAATTAGCCTGCATGGAGAGATCAAAAAGATCACTGGAGTGTCATCAAAGCACAACTAGAAGTCTTCATCATCACCAATGGAGTCATCAACGCACAAGTAACTGTCAACCATCAGTCAAACTGAGTCTAACTGAGTGTGGTAGGTGTAACTGACACATGGAGGCACTAACTGAATGAAGGAGGCTCAGTGAAGGGTGCATGAGGAGCTAACTGAAGTCGAAATGGGAATTCTAGTCTCACTAGAGGTCCATCAAAGTGATACAGTCAGTTGAGAGTCAGTCTATCCTTAAATCAAGGGAAGAACTAAAGATAACTCAACTAACTGAAGTACAAGTGAGTGGTAGGTGACAGAGGGCGAGTGGCTTCCTAAAATCAAGAAAGAAGGGCACACTAAGCACTAGGAGGGCTAAAACTGATCAGTTAGAAGCTCTCGAGTCTAGCTAACTAAGGGCTAGGTGCTGGGACTGATGACTAGGATGCATGCAAGAATGCATGCATGGCTAAAAATGCAAATAATGGAAATGCTAGTAGGACTAGGATGGAGTATAGGAATATCCCAATAGTGGTTAGATATCAAGCATAAAATCATACACTTCCATTTATACTTAAAGAGTAGTGATCTGCACTTTCAAGCCCAGAGTGGCCAAATGTATGTGACGTAAATCAATATAATTGCGTGGAATTCTAGCCTCTCATTTCAGAATATATTGATAGTAACCGTACATATATCCTCATTGTTCAAGATATAATTTATAACGTGTCGATGATCAATCCTCTTCAAGAACATGAAATTATTTGTTGTAAGCAGTAAACATCAATAAGTGTAAACTAATGGCTCTTTTCATTATGAAGTAAATAAATCAAGATTGATCTTAAGTGTATATTTTTATTATTTTCAAAGGATTACGGGTTTCATAGGAACATGCTTTAGATGTGTAGAGAAATTATTTTTTGGACTAGTTGAACCAAGCAAACAATTTAGTCTAACCAAATGTCGATATGTGTCCATGACAACCTGTACCATTTGGGAAAAATCTGGTTTCCTCTCCCTTGGCACATAAGAATCTTAATTAACAACATTGTCAACTATCGACATCAATGAATTCTTTTGTTCAAGAAATGACTCCAACAAAATTTTTATGTGTGCATTTTAGTTTTTATATCCACGAATGAGTTGTCTTGTATATTGGTATTTGGCAGTGGATGTTGGAACTGAATAGGATAGATCAAGGTATATATATTTTTATTTGTATTCTTAGAGTTGACATGTGCCACGCTGGCATGCTAGATATGACACATCTCATTAACATAGGTTATAGAAAGCGTCTATTTGAAGAAACAAGCATATTTCACACACAAAGAAAAACTTGCTATTTGTTATTCATTAGAATAAAAGTAAGCATATATGCTCTTACATTTAACTACATAAAAAACTGAAATAATCACTGTCCAAGATTAAATCTAAAACTGTTTGACACTATAATATGCTTTCGAAAATAGAAAATTACAAAATACCAAAGAGGGTGTACCAATTCCAATGGGCAAGAAGAAGATTATACACTCATCCATAAAATAAATAATAGTCATTTTCAATACATGAAATAAGAACCCTTTGCACTAACAACATTTTCCTTGTATTCCTCAAAATAAAGAAGATCATCATCTTGATAAATGGCCTTCTTCGATACGCCATTTTCCACTGTATTCAATTCCCTATAAATGTGATTGAAGGTCACCTCATAAAAGGATGCAATAAGTGATTTTGTTTCTTTGGAACCATTGGTCCAATGTAATAACCTATAGCTCAGAAACACCAGATGCTCGATCCAGTATCACTTTTGAATCACCAAGAACCTTGAGAGAAACAAGATCGATATTAAAAGCAAAACTTAATAAACCCCAAAGTACCCAAAATTCCGCTCTAGTATTGGTACCAACCCCACAACCCATCCAAACATTAAAGCTATGAGAACTATTAAGCTTTAAAAACAATCCTCCTAAACATTGACCTCATGTTTGATTGAGATGCATTTACAATTTTACTTTATAATAAAAAAAAATGTTTTTTATTATTATTTAATTTAAATATCGATTAAAAAACTTAAAAATAACTTTAAGGTTTGTATTTAAATTTGTATAAAATATTTAGAAGTTGAAATGTACCTGGAAATTTTACACATAACTTTATATTTGCAATTCACAACATTTAAGTGAACTTAACAAACTATATTATAAAGAAATTTAAATAAGAAGATGACTAACTAAACCAATTTTGAAAATCCTTAATTCATTATATTAATTATTAAATCATATCATATTATTATTATATTTTTCCCTCTCTTTCCTATCACCATCGCTCTTCTTTTATTTCCTCTATTTTTTCATTTCCTCTCCTTCTTCTCTTCTTTCTCTCTTATTCTTTTTTTATCCCCTATATTTTACCCTCTCTTTCCTATCACCATCGCTCTTCTTTTATTTCCTCTATTTTTCATTTCTTCTCCTTCTTCTCTTCTTTCTCTCTTATTCTTTTTTTATCCCTTATTTATTATAGTTTTAATTTACTTAATTTATTCCTTTAATTAAAAAAATTCCTCTCTTTATCTTTATCTTTATCTCATGTTTATTTTAATGGCTATATTTTTTACTATTTCTTTGTATTAACCCTGATGGCTATTTTACTCAACTTTTTTTATATTTTATATGATGAACGTTATTATTTTCTATACTCATATTTTATTTCTTTATCTTAACCCTAATGGCTATTTTTCTCAACTTATTTTATATGATGAACGCTATTATTTTCTATAGTCAATATTTTTCTCCGACATTATTCTTTTCAAATTTTCAAATTTATTTTCTATTTAATTTTATTAAAGTTTATATTAATTTTATTAAAATTGAATTTTTTATTATCTAAAATTTTTTGGTGTATTTGTTTTTTTTTTTTCAATTTAAATTTTTATTATTTTTATTGGCTACACAAAATTTGCTAATTATGTTAATCATTAGCATATTTTAACATAAATATTTAAATAACTAATATGATATAATTTAATTTTTAATATATATAATCACCATTATATATAAATATTTTAAAGAGATTTTACATATTACTCTTAATTAACGATAAAGTTTCAAAACGTCTTAAATTTAATATTTATTTTTTAGGGTTATTACAGGCTAGGTCTTTTTCTTATACTTGATTTCAATCACATTTCCTAAAAGTGGATAAGAAGTTATGGAATAATTTACCTTATGGATCATGGAGAAGAAGATGTGTGGGAATCTCCATCTATCTTCTAAACATATAGAGAATATTTTGAAATCTTGAGATGTACCACAGATTGTTTCAATGAAGGTAAAAAGGGATTCATAGACGCTAACATAGGACATGGATCAGACACATGGTGGAAATGTTGTGGAAGGGTTCTTTGTGGGAATCCAGACGGTTATAGGTGGATTTGAGCTTAGGTGGAATTCACACGCTTTACTAGTTAAAGGCTCATACATTAAAGGGAAACCAGATGTAGATGATCAAACTAGTAAGGAGGCCAATCTTTGATGGCCTCCAAAATGTGTTAAGGAAAGATTAGATAGGGTGAGCATGGTGTTAAGTATGGATATTGTAATGGAGTGTATAGAATAAATCAAGACTTAGTGGGCATGTTTATAGGGAAGGTGGTCTCGAGGGTTCATCTGATAGGTTGGATGGAGTCTAGATGGAAGAAGGTGTTGCAGTACATTCTAAATTTATATACTAGTTAAGGGGTGGTTGTGATTCAAGTTTCACTTGGTAAACGATGTCAATTGTATTTGGAGGTGGCCATGGCTATCCGATTTATAAAGTCTAGTTTTAAAAAGGTTGAATCAAACCTTGAACTCATGTTCAGAGCCCTTTGTGATCCAACACTTGTGGGTCATGTTGTTACTAGGTTTTCCACTAGAACTCTAGCCGATGGTAGTTTTTGAGAATATTGCTAATTTACTGGGAAAATTTGTGTATTTTGATGAAAGTTGTCTTAGTTAGGAAGAAAAAATATTGGATAGGGTTATGGTTGAGATAGATCTAAGTAAACAATTATTACCATAAATAGAGGTGGTTAGGGATGCTTAGTCCTTTGTTTAGAGTATGGATTATTAGAAAGATTTGTTTCGGTGTGTTGGATGTAGGGAGGTTGGTCACTTGAAATTGGAGTTTCTAATGGGTTCATCTTTTTGGAATATAAGGGATCAAGGGGTTAAACATTTTGAGAAATTTGTGCTAGGTGAAGGGGAGATGCCAATAATATCTTACTTGAGGAGAACGTTAGGTGGGAAAAAAGGATCATGGTGAGAGTATTCGGGAAAGGACTGAGGCATTCCTAGTGGAAAAAAGCACCAATACAGTCCGATAAAGGATCTAGTATCCAAGGATAAAGGTATTTGTAGTGAAACTTACTCTCTAGTTCAAGGGTAGGTTCTATTAGGAGCTCAAAAGAGGATCCCATAATTTACGATTCTAAGACACTTTCGGGTGAGTAGATAGAGAGGTACGGTAATATCCATTGAGTTTGGAGCATTTGAGGTTTGTCAGTGAACCTCTCCTAGAGGAATTCCAATCGGATTCTTTTATTGTGTTGACTACATCTATTGAGCCCTTAGAAACTCATATGCACTGATACTCTTTGTGTTCTATCAATGTTAAATCTAAGACAAAACTCAAAGTGGTCAATGGGGGAATGCCATCATTTGTGGAGAAGCTAGGGAATCCAAGATGCAAGTCTAACATGTCTAAAGCTAAGGAAAAAGATTTAAAGGAGGTATTTCAAGGGAAACAAGTGTTAACTTTAACGTGAGAAGGGTTGGGGTTGCCTCAAAAAGACTAACCCTCCATAGAATTTTTTCTTGGTATTGACCAGATGTAATGTTGTTGTAGGAAACTATGATGTCAAGGGTTAAGGTTGGTGAGTTTTCTTCTATTCTTCCATTTTTTTTTTTTTTTACCATGGATGCAAAATTATTATTATGGTGTTCGTTAACTAGGTGGAGCCCCTCTTTTGACGCTAACAATGCTAGTTGTAGTGATGCATGTATTTTCATGGATGGAGTAGTCAGAGAGCCGACGATGGCTATTAAGGATATTAAATTGTGACGGTCCATATGCGGAGGACGAAGTGTTCTCATACAATGTTGAAAGGGTAGGAATTTTGAAGGATAATTTTCTCATTTTAGGTGGAGACCTGAATTTAAGACTTTTTGGTAGGGATGTGTGGGGTTATCATGATTGGATGGATATTCTATCTCAATACTTTGTGCACCTATTTGATGAGTTAAAGTTGATCGATGTGGAGTCGATGCCATTGGCTCCAACTTGAAGGAATGGTAGATGTAGTATTTATGGAGTCTCTAAATGACTTGATAGGTTCTTGGGGGGAGAAGCACCTCTAGATTACTGTGGGTGTTATCATTCTTGGATAGGAATGGATAGTTTATTAGATCATCGATTGATTCCTCTACAGGTAAACCTCTAATACCTTTTATGTTAAATCGTGTTTGGCTTAAATACGAAGAGATTTACCAATTAGTCATGGATAATTGGCAATTCTACGATCATAGATAAAAAAAAGTCTACAATGACCCAACTCATGGCTATTCTTAAGAATATAATGAATATATTAACAAGTTGGACAAAAAATTAAAAAGATTTGGGTTAGGTAGAATTAGTGAAGGTTGATAAGAATCATGTTTTTTTATTTGCGTGAAATGTGAGTGGGACCTTTCTCAAAGAAAGATAGACCAAATTTACAATTTTGGAGGATCGGCAGATGCTCCTATTGGTAGTTGAGGAAGTAACTTGGATATTGAATATTCATCATTGCCATCTAGATGGAAGAAGAAAATAAAAATATGAAATTTTTCCACAAGTTTGCAACTCATCCGAAGGCTGTGAGCACCATTTGGGAGTTAGATGGGCCAATTGGAACCAAAATCAAGTCTTTCAAGTATCTAGTAGATGCAAGGGAAACATACTTTGAGTCACTCTTTAAGGAATCGACAAAAGCACAAATTGGTGATTAGATGAGGGTAATCAAATTATTTCCACGCTTCTTTATTTAGGAAATGAGTGACTTAACATGGGATCCTATATCAGTGGATGACTTGAAGAAGGTTTTGTCTACACTTAAGAAGTGGAAGAGTCCTATCCCCAATGGGTGGATAATGGAGTTTTTTCGTGACTTCTTTTATTTCCCAACAAAACAAATTCTTAGGGTCATGGAAGAAACAAAGGTCTTAGGCCAGATTCTAGGGGTGATTAATGCAACTTTCTTAATGCTCATTCATAATAGCTCGAATCCCTCATTTTTCAAGGATGTTAGGCCTAAATGATTATGTAACCTATTGTATAATTTAATTGCAAAATTATTCGTCACAAGGATTAAAGGGGTTCTCTTTGAATTTTTTTCAAAGAAGTAGTCTGGGTTTTTAAATGATTATCAAATTTTGAATGTTATATGATCCACTGTGGAGGGGATCCATTCATTAAAATTGAAGAACATGCTTGCAATTGTCTTGAAACTAGACTTGGAAAAGGCCTATGATAAGGTCAATTGGGCATTCCTTAGACTAGTTTTGTTATAGATTGGGCTAAGTTTGTAGGTAGTAAACTGGATAATGGGGTGCATCACTTCAAAAAATTTCACTGTGTTGATAAACAATACCCCTTCCAGAATCTATAAAGCATCTAGGGGATTGCGGGAAGTGTGCCCATTTTCTCCATTTCTATTTATATTAGTGGCAAAGAGTTTGAGCAAGTTAGTAATTGAATCCAGATTACTGGGTTCCATTAAAGGGGTGTTGATAGTTGATCACATTAGATCGAGTCATCTCTTATTTTTTTATGATGCTTTGTTGTTTGGGGAGGGAAATTCCCAGGAATGGAGATCCTACTGTTCCTTATTAAAGTTTTTTTGCCTCTCAATTGGGATATATACTAGCTAGAACATATATCTTATCCTTAATTGTAATACCCCTAGTTTGAGCCTTGGAATATATATTGAATCCATCATGTAAATATTATGTTGATAAATAATACAAATGGACCAACATAAAGTGTAAGGTCCACCAAAGGGGATATGAATCCACTAGGGAGGAAGAGGAAAGGTGGCAAATAGGGGATTGAATCCTTGATTGCCAAGTGTCATCCATAGAGCCAATCGAATTGTTTCCATGAGAGGTCCTTGAATGAGCCAATTACTGCCTTTTACTACTTTCACCCAATAATTTAATTTATGTGTGAGGTTGGTGGTAGAAGTCCTTTCATGTAGTTAAGGAAACATGGGGATGAAGGTGCTCTGGAGATACTTGCAGAATTCCTTTTCCCCATGATCAGAAGTTATGTTAGGGGATCTTATTTCTTCCCCCTCTATCCTACCCTTTAGTCAAGTTTGTTGATATTACCTTCACTCCTGCACACTCGTAGAACCAATTACTCACACATCCTCTCACCTAGAGTCTTTGGAGACTTACACACCCTCGCAGACACACAAATTATCCCTCATAAACATAGACTCACATCATTTTTCCCAGGTGCTGATCACACTTACACCATCAAAGACCCAGACCCAGACCTTTGCAGAGATATAAATCTAACCTAACACCATCGCTAAGACTTGTTCATGTGCAAACTTTCCTGACTTGCTTTACGTGGGGACTGTCGCCTAGTTCGCTTCATGCATAGGTTATATGAACTTGTGTAGACACTAATTCACGTACCCTAATGCATTCAACACTCCTGCCTCCTGTGTTGTCAAATAATTTTCTTGACACTAGAATCTAAGTATGTATGCTTTCACAATGGGTAGACATAGATTCAATGATTGTGGATTTTACTGTGGAGGTAGTTTAGTAACTGATGTTTCAGGTGGACACTCCACCCATATTCAGAGAATCAACATGATGAGATGCTTCTTCATGTTGATTCCCTGAATATGGGTGGATTTTCCACTCAAAATGACAGTTACTAAACTACCTACACAGTAAAATCCAAAATCATTTAAGCTTTGACACTAGACTACTCGCTACCTTAAAATATCGATCTATAGACTAAAGAGAGAGATAGAGTTCGTTGTAAGTGATCCCTAAGGTGTGATACTAACCCCTTGATTTCTGTTACTTGTACCTACTCAAGAACCCATGAGTGAAATCTACAAGTAGATCTCCAACAGTAGGAACCTGGTTGCACTACAACAAATCCTGGAATTAGCGTCCCATTTAGCATCCCTTTTTAGTGTAATTTTTTTTTCATTGAGTGGTCAAAGTAGACGCTAAATGGGACGTGTCATGGACAAAATGTAAAGAGTCTAAAATAACGTCATTTTTTGCTTCCTAGATAGCATCCTTTTTTATGTCTAAAATAGCGCCCATTTTTTTGCTTCTAGAATAGCGTCCAATTTTTCTTCCTAAACGACGTCGAGGTTTGCTTCCCAAATAACATCCTATTTTTCTTCCTAGAGATCGTCCTCTTTTACTTCCTAAATGATGTCCCCATAAGCGCCCTATTTGCATCCTTAAAATCATCGTGTTAGCATTTATGTTTGCATCTACATTCGCGCCATATTTGCATCCAAATTAGCATCCGATTTTGCATCCATATGTGCTACCACTTTAACATCCCATTTTGCACCATGTTTTACTTCCAATATGCACCAATTTTCGCTTCTAATTTTGCACAAATTTTTGCTTCCTTTTTTGCATCATGTTTTGCTACCAAGATGGAGCCAAATTTTTATTCTATTGTTGCACCATATTTTGCTTCCTATGTAGTGCCATGTTTTGCATCCAAAGTAATATCTTATTTTGCTACCATATCAACGCCATGTTTGGCTTCCTCATTAGTGTCAAGTGTCGGGTCTCTTTTTAACGCCTAGTTTTGCATCTCTATTGATGTCAACATTAGCACCATGTTTTGCTACCACTTTAGCGCCCAATTTATCGTTCATTTTTACTCCCACACTATTGCCACATTTTGCTTCCTGTTTAGCAACTAATATAAATTATCACAGCAAATATTTTTTAGAAATACATTGCAATATCATTAGGGCACGGAGAAATTGAACCACCAACCTCCTTCTTGTAAGGAAGGCGCTCTTCCATTGAGCTAGCACCCTTTAAGAATTGGGGAGAGGAGCAATATTAACATCTAGATTGCATGATTCATAATTCTAATAAAAGACAATATGCATTGGTTGCAATCTATTAGATTGAATATCATATTGGAGTTTTTTGTGCAAAAGGGTTTTCCTTAAAAATGTTGGTATATTGTTGTATGATTTCATTTGTCTTTAGTTTTATTATTTCTTAATAAAGAAATAATATATGGTTGATAATATTCAAGATACCTATTATTTTGTTTTAACTGAAATTTGATATTAGTGCCATTGGGAGATTTCAACTCATCCAAAAGATTTAGATCGATTGGTATCATAGAAATATATTAATGAATCTATGGACTTGCAGTAAGGCATCCATGGGAAAATATCATAAGAGAGTGATACTTTAGGAACTATAGGAGATGAATAAACAAATATATGAGGATAATGAACAACTAGAAAAGACTTTCTAGTAGTTGGATGAGAAGAATGAACAGCTGCATAAAACTTTGTAAAGCCATGTGAAGCTTCTTAAGGAGAAAAATGTCTAGGTTGTGGAAAATATAGTGTAATAGTTGGTTTGTAAGAAAGCCATATTGACGAGTCTTTAAATGGAGGTCAAAAATATTAAGAAAGAAAGGAGCCTTGTTTTGACTCAAGATGCACATACCATGATTGAGGGAATTTTACGGTAAGCACTTCAACTTCACCCCTTTCTCAATTTCAATCAACATATGAGTCTTTTGGTAGTTTTGAATTTCATACCAAAGAGATAGGCTTGAAGTTTTTCAAAGGATGGGTTTTGATGGTCAATGTCTTGAAAATCATGGTTAACGCATGAAGAGCCCCATTGCAATGAACTCTAGACTTCAACATGTTCATTTAGGATATTATGGTGGTAAGGAAGTCAAAGGTGGATGTTCTAAGACACATTTAAATAATGTGAAAGCCTCAAACAAAATCTTTGTGGAGGCTCAAGATTGAGGAAATAAAACAACTCCAACCAAAGAATAGATCACAAAGAATGATCAACATCCCTTTGTAAGTTCTGAGAAAGGTAGCAAGAAAACAAGTTAAGCACCCATGTACATTCCAACAGTTGGAAGAACAAGTAACTTGGGAGAGAGAAATCCCAAGTGAAAGTAAGAAAGGTTTTAGAACTAGAAACCTTATGTCACTTGTTTTTGTTACAAGAAGAAGAATCACAAGGAATACCAATGTTGATATTCATTACCTTGTTACTTTGTGGATTCAACAACCATTATGTGACTTAGTGTTGGAGGAAGTACTCAAAAAACAAAGACATATTTTATTGTGTAACTCATCAAAGTTAACTTCACTATGTTTATGTTCCCATAATTTCCAAAAGCATGCATACTCCATCCTTAGTCCAATTCAAGTTTTCAATGTAGACATTACCCACCCTCGGACGAAATGTTGGGTTTACAAGGGCAATAATAGTTTTAGAAGGAAAGACCCTGACAAGATAGTATCACAGCATGGTCCCAGCCCACAATGAAGGGCATCCACCATCTAGGCAATATATCTCCAATGCCTAAGGGAAGAAATCCAAGGTAGCACCATCCTAAGGTGAAGCATCCACTGAGAAAGCTCTCTCAATTGTACATATTTATCATGGACAATATCTCAAGCTACAATCCCTTTCGAACCATCCAAGGGATAAACATACACTATGTACCCCAAATATGATGAGGCAACCCAAAACATGGTATAAACACTTTTGTAATTAACCCAAAAAACTAGCAAATGGCAACTAGAAGGGTCTTTGAAACACCAGTGTTGTGAAACCCTTGGAAAATAACCTGTATCAGTACTATGTTGAACACTTTCCAAATGTCTACAAGCCAATAAAAGACTTTTGAAAAGAAATGCAAGACCTCCTTGATAATGGCCTTAAGTGTGAATATGTGATTGGTCATTAGGCACTGCAGGTAGTAACTGGTTTTCCCTCTAGCCCTATGGTGTATGCTAACTCTTCTCTCCAACTCATCTAAAAATTGTAGATTCAAAACTATAGAATATAGGTTCGAGAATGTATTCCCAACCATGATAGTTTGATAGTTGTTTGAATCATAGTTGGCTCCTAATTTAAGAATTGGGTGGATGATATGTCTAGTCCATGCATGGAGAAAGCCAAACTACACCAGATTCTTGAACACCAATGTGTGGTTCGATAGACTAGATGCATGCTTGAGGAACTGACGTCTGTTAATGTCTTGAAGTTTGCACTGATGCATGCTTTTTATTTTTTTTGGATACTAGTATGTAAACATATCCCACATACATCAACATATGGTCTGTGAAGTATGCACTACAAAAAACTTATCATTGCACTAGTATGTGGTAAAACATAATCATAAACAGTTGGGCATCTATTTGTAACGTAATGAAAAACATGCTATTAATAAATCAAATATATAAATTAAGTGTTACACATTGCATCTTAAATCATTATGGAAGGGATCACAAAAGAAGTAGCAAACATCTATAAATCAATAGAATTGCATGTTTTGATATAAACACTTTATATTGCCTATGCTTAGTAGCTAGCTATTCCTTGCATTGGATATGCATGTTTGAATAAGTTCGCCAAAATATAAACAGAATAAAAGAGCAACAAGTTATATATACATTGAAGTCTAGGTATAATACATATAGGCATGTTGTTGTTCCCAAGTTCATTTTCAAGTAAGAGCAGTTCACCTAGTCCACATCGAGGTCCACTAAAAAAAGAGATATGTTAGTACTATATTTAGTATGTATGTTAATAGTTGACAATACAACTGTTTTGGAATACAACATAAATACCTTCCTAGGAAGCGTATATCATTTTGTTGGAACAACCATGAATCGTGCTAATGGATCTCACTGGAACAAAGCTAGGGACTGGTCCTTTCAAGCCTGGTCCAAGTGTTAAGAAGATCAAACCATTGAAAGATTCCAAAGGAGTTGTTATTTCTCCAGAATTAGTTTGGATTGCTCCTCCAGAAGTGAACTCTCCAACCCATAAATGTTAAGTTGTTGTGGTGCTTGTGGATGATAGTCTGTGGATTAGAAGCCTAGAGGTTGGTGATGTGCAAAAGTTTTGTGATGCAAGAGGCAAAAGACACTTGTTAAATATTACTGAGAAGTTCCCCATATCCACTAATATCGGTTATTGAGATGAATGCTACGAAACAACCTATGTGGAATCTGGGATAGAATTTCATGTCAAAAGAAAAAAACCTAAAATTGGAAATGGTAGAGTAGCTGAACTACCCACAATGCAACAATATGTTCAGGTTAAACGAGGTGATTTGCTTGTAATAACAAGAGAACCATGCTTGGCACCATCCACAACATCAAAAAATGATCTTCTAGGACCTACATAGGTAACTTGTTCTTTGGGCCTCCTTTTATATTCTGTCAAATTTGGCAAAGCTCATTACTGTGTGCTAATGGGAAGTCTGAAGAAATTTCATTACTTGAAATGAAAAGCCATGCATGCATTAATGCATAATTAATTTTTGGACCGACTGTTGAGGGTAAGAATTCTCGTATTATGGTTACAGTTGGTAGTGAAGTTATTGACAATTGAGGACTTTACTTACAATCTAATTAAGTATAGATTTAATATAATTCAAATAAATTGTGCACATGATAATCCAGATGTATGGAGGTGTATAATTGAAAATGTAAGGAGTTCTTATCAGATGCTGGAACAACCATGCAAGGTGTTGATGGATCTTGCTGGACCAAAGCTAATGACTGCTCCTTTCAAGCCTGGTCCAAGTGTTAATAAGATCAAACCAGTGAAAGATGCCAGAGGATCAAATCCCTTGAGGTGTAATTTTTTTTATCATTTAAGATGGATCTAGGCTAGTTGTAGTCTCACTCAACTTCGTACATTTTAGTCCCACAATGTACTGAACCTGGATGTACTTTGAAAAAAAAACATTGACATTATGTGTTAATGACAATGACATCTACACAGAGAGGAATGCCATTCCTACACAGACATGAGATTACATCTTGTCTTCTATTAAAGTTGCATATGAATGATTTCTAGAGGCCATTGATTCAAAATGGGAAGCATAACATAGGAAATATCTAGGAGGACAGATAGTGCAAATAACCCAACATAAATTTTCCTCAAATGCCATAGGAAAAAGCTAACCTTTTGGAGGACCTACTTGTCTTTGGCCTATGCAATCTAAACTGTCATGGTGAGGCAGCTCTGTTACAGAAGCCTAACATCGTTGTACCTCAAGATAAATGTGAGCTAGATATCCTTGATAAATATGTTAAATACCTCATACATAGATTAGTATCCGTTCATGAACAAAAGCATCATGAGGTATCCATTACAGGAAAATAGGTGACATATGGATTGATGAAGGAAATTGTCAAAATATTTGACGTCAAGCTACCTAGACACCCATATTTATCAAGAACTATGAGGGATCAAATCCCTCAAGGTGCTAACATTTTTAAGGGTACAAAAAATTGAGGCTTGCACCTCAAAGAATTCAATTCAAATGCCTTTCAATGCCTGACAGATGTGGGGTTAAGATGTATCCATGCTAGTTTTTCTTTTACTTATGCTTTTTTTATTCTATGTCAGTTTTTCTTTCACATTAGAGGTCGGATGTCAATTTTTATTTCATTTTAGTTGATACACACCACACATGTGACACATCTCACCATGTTGGTCCATAGAATGTTCCTTTTAGCACAAACATGCAACACAACAAAGGAAAATAATAGACTAGAGCTTCAGAAAGACTGTACATGAAAAGTATCCAGTGTTTCTTGGAAACTAGTAATGGACATTAAGAATTAATGTTTGAACATTTTATTTTTATACCTATCAATAAAAGGCCCAATAAAAATCTTGGATAATATCATGCACACACTCCTAAGGGATCAAGCATGGTGAAGTGGATAATGGAAACAACTATGGTTGCTAGGAGAGATGGATACCATTCCTTAAAAACTAAAAAATATGACATCCCATGTTAATGATAATGACATCTACACAGAAATGGATGCCATTCTTACAAAGACAAAATATTACAATAGGGATTGGTGCCAAGGCTTAGTAGATGGTTTGGGGGTGAAAACTAGGGTCTTATGACATAACTATTCATGATGGATTTTGGCCAACTCTTATAATATCTATGACTCTTCCAAACACCTGCAGTTTATTTCTCAGTGGTCAATTCCAAGCTAATCCATGTGGGAATTGATTAATTTGTATTGGAAGTGAACATAAAACTAGTTTAATGTTTCCAGGTACTACCTCTTGTTGACAATTTATCATACCTAATGACTACACCATGAGAAAATTAAAAAGAATACACCTCAATGACTCAAAATTCTTGGCATTCATTGAGATGGACATCACGTGGATGATTGGATGATATACCTGAGCAAAACTGATCAAGAACTCGTGTTCATGCAGTAATGTGATGGGATTTGGAATGTTTAAGGTGTGTGAAACTATTTAGTCTCTTGTTGACAATTTTCCACACCTAAATATTTGTGGAAGCATTCTTGGCGGTTTCAGTCCCTCATGCAAGTTCGAGATGGAAGGTTATTACAACATTTTGATGATTATACACCAGAGGATATTGGATTTAATTTTGTATCTAAAATGGTTTAGATGGATAAATCAACCTCATATCCAACATCTTATTTATTTAAATTTGTATTGCTTATTTGGAAATGGCACATGTTCCAACTTTCTATAACTCCAATATATTATTTGAGAGGATCCTGCCTTTTTAGTGAAGAAGATTGTGGCTTATGAACTCTTGCACGAAGCTCGTATCTGAAGTCATCGCATCATACACTAGAACAAGGGATGTGGAATATCACTTGGGGACATCATATGATAGGCCTACCAAGGGTGGTAAAAGAATCCACCTTTCATTAGTTTCTAATCCTAGTCACTTAGAAGCCATTGATCCAATCATGGTTGGGAAAACTTGAGCAAAGTAGTATTATTCAAATGACAAATAGAGGAAGAGAAAAAATTGGCGATATTGATTCACAGATATGGAAGTTTTGTTGGGCAATGATGTTGTCTATGAGACATTGCATTTGAGTGCTCTTCTGAACTACACAACTAGAGGGACTATTTACATCGTGGTCAATAATCAAGCTGCATTCACAACAAATCCAAAATCTAGAAGATATTCACAATACTATACATATGTTACATCAAAGATAATGTCATTTTTACTACAGGGGCCTTATGCAGTTTGCATCTTTTTAGCAAATGGTTTTTGTGGGTAGTTTTATTTCAAAGGATCAAAAGAATCTATTTAAGCATGACAATCTCAAGATTTCCATATGAATGATACAAGTAGCTGCATTTGGAAGTTGAATAACCATTTCAATTTCTCAAGCACCTCTGAACGATACCTATGGAGGTACAGTCAGTGGCTCAAATAGGATCATAGTCAATAAAAGAGGCAATACATAACATTGATATTAACATATCTTTGCCTAGAGGATCAATATTGACTACATGGTGTGTTAGGATTGGTTAGGGTCAATATAAATAGTTCTTTATGACTATTGCAAGCAAAATTTGTAATTTAACTGATATAACTAATCGTTTTCCAGAATACATGCAAAAGTTGTTATGTGGTGTCAATTGTTTGGATGGGGCGGCCTCAATTTCCTGAACCCTTCTAGTTGTTTCAGGCTTCAGCAGTACTAGGATCAACAAAGAAAAAAGGCATACATTCTTAGAAGAGGTGAAAAATAGTAATTATTCTACACATTTAACTACACAATCTTCACTTTCAAGTTCAACAGTATTACAACAAGCTAGGATGACAATGGATCAAAATACTCTTCTTTGTCTAGTTGATGCATGGCTTGATAAAGAGTGAAGAATCTAGTTATGAAATTCTTCATTTCATCAAAAGTCATGAAGATGTAGTTTCATCAGCTAGCAAAGAAACTAAAGTGTTTAGGAAGAGACAAGTGAAATCTTCTGATCCAAACAAGAATATGTCTCTGATTCATGTATTGAAAGAGAATCTTCAAGCATATGCCTCTTTACATGGAGATGTGGCATTTAATGCAGCTATGTTGAGACTACACCCTAATGTTTAGTGACAATTGCAACAATTTTTTAAGACTTAATAATAGCGACTGAATATTATTCAAATGATTGTAATCTATAGAAGGCATCAAGTAAATCTAAGAGTAGTTGAAGCTTAAATGTGAAAAGTGTAAGATGAGTGACACTTATAAATGAGCAAGGTTTCCTTTTCTTGAGAAAAATAGGTATTAGGGGCAGAGCATGAAGTCAATGTAGTCAAATTTATAGGCTCATTTACTCTCGCCGGACTTGCAATTTCTAAACCAATGGATTATTTAATGCTATATGACAGCTAATGAACAATAGAATAGTTGACAGCTAGGGTTATTAGAATATAAATGCAAACAACTAACTCCTATTTTCTAGAATGAATTGGACAACAAATGCCCTTCAAGGTGTCGAGTGATCTCTTCACCTTATCTTCAATCTATCATTAGAAATCAATTACTAAATTAGTGGAAGGATTATAGCATCCAAAGGAGGATAAATATCAGCATCGAAGACATAACAACGGTCGGAAATTTGCTATAACAAGGGTTACAAATTTGCTATTGCAAAATGCCATAGGTCAAAGCTTCACTAGGGTTGTGGGCCATTTTATTTTCTGAGAATTGTTGTAATAAAGAATTTAAAGAGTGACGTAATCTCATGAGGAAAATTACTATATGACTACGGAATATGGAGAATACATAGCCTAGGATACTCAAGAATCCTTTCAAGAATTAGTTCATGACATTCCCTTCGACTTGGATCAAGATCGTTATGGGAAGATCAATGTTGTTGATGATGATAGGAAATCTGATGTGCAAGAAAATTCTATTGTTTTGAATGAATAGGTACTTGCAAATAGTTATAATATAAATACACCTAAGAATTTTATAGAAGGGTACAAGTAAGTAATCACAAATGTCTAGAGTACTGTGTCACTGTTTGTAGAAGTACTGTTTGTAGAAGTGCAACAGATGTATTGAGAAGCAATGTGTTATGTGCACAGGTTTGGAGAAAATTTCACCAGAGTACAAGAATCCTTCAATTCGTTCCATCTCGGTCCTCAAAACACCTATAGAAGTATAGGTTTTCACATATAAACAGCTTCGAGTTGCCACAAACAACTTTAGATATGCCAATGTGATTGGGAATGGAGACTTTGTTTTGGTGTATAGGAGTATCCTACTTGATGGAAGAGTGACAACCATTAAACAGCTTGACGGAGATGGAAAACAAGGAGAACTTGAATTTAGAGTTGAGGTATGGTTTCTAGAGACCTTGTACTACGATTTTGCTTTCAATTGAAGGAATTTGTTTGATGACATTATGTTCCAGTTATTAATGATGAAACTTTCTCAAGCCTCTCTTTTTGTAGCAGCATTAGGCATTTTTATGCAACACCTTATCATTGCACTTCTAGTCTTATTTCTTGAAGCAAAATCGTTTTTAGATTGTCAGAAGGTTTCTCAATTGTTAGGAAATTATTTCATGAAGTAAATTCATTTTTTTCTCTTTGTTGGGCATTTTAAATTAGCTGCTGGAATGTTTTCTCTCTTGTATTGGCATTCAAGAATTGCAATTCATCTTCCTGGTCATTTTCTTGGATTCCTAAATGTTTTATTGATGCCTGCATGCATTCCCATTGCTACAGATTGATGGTTGTCCTTCCAGAGCTGTTGCACTTATTTCAGAGTTTCTAAATTGATTGGAAAAATGTTTCATTGATAGTTGGGCGAATTTCCTCTTGCTGGGTGAATTCCTTCACGATTAATCACTTCCAATAGCTAGTTTCTCTCCTTCGTTGGATGCCCATTCATTGCCAAAGATCAGTGGTTGTCCTTCAAGAGCTATTGCACTTATTTTAGGGTTTCTAATTGAAGCAAAATCGTTTTTATCATTTCCAGAATGTTTCTCATTACTGGGTAGTTATTTCTTGAAGCAAAACCATTTTTCACATTTCCAGAAGGTTCCTCCATTGCTGGGTAGTTATTTCTTGAAGAAAAATCATTTTTCACATTGCGAGAAGGTTCCTCCATGTCTAGGAAGTTATTTCTTAAAGAAAAATCGTTTTTCAGATTGCCAGAAGGTTCCTCCATTGCTAGGAAACTATTTCATGAAGTGAATTCTTTTTTCTCTTTAATGGGCACTTAATTAGCTGCTGGAATATTTTCTCTATTGTATGGGAATTCCATAATTGCAATTCCTCTTGCTGGCCATTTTCATGGATTGCTAAACATTTTATTGATTCCTGGATGCATTCCCATTGCAAGAGATTGATGGTTTTCCTTCCAGAGCTGTTACACTTATTTTGGAGTTTCTAAATTGATTGGAAAAAGTTTTGTTGATTGTTGGGTGAATTTCCTCTTGCTGGGTGAATTCCTTCACTATTAATCACTTCTAACAGCTAGTTTCTCTGCTTCGTTGGATGCCCATTCATTGCCAAAGATCAATGGTTTTCCTTCTAGAGTTGTTGCACTTATTTGGGGGTTTCTAACGGAAGCAAAACCATTTTTATCATTTCCAGAATGTTTCTCATTACTGGGCAGTTATTTCTTGAAGCAAAACCATTTTTCACATTGGCAGAAGGTTCCTTTGCTGGGTAGTTATTTCTTGAAGAAAAATCGTCTTTTCACATTGCCAGAAGCTTCCTCCATGGCTAGGAAGTTTTTTCTTGAAGCAAAATTTTTTTTCAGATTGCGAGAAGGTTTCTCCATTGCTAGGAAATTATTTCATGAAGTGAATTCCTTTTTTCTCTTTACTGGGCATCTTAATTAGCTGCTGGAATGTTTTCTCTATTGTATGGGAATTCAAGAGATGCGAAAGCCATAAGCCCTCAATATTTAAAAAGGAGTTTAGTTGTCGCCTTGGAAATCACTGTTGTTGGACAATAGACAGATGAATGGGACTAAAAAGTACATCCAAGTTCAGTACATTGTGGGAGTGCAAAAGCAGCTCCTATTGCTACTCTATCAAAAGAAAAATAGAACCAAATACAAAACTAAAAGGAGTACAAAATGAGATAACTGCAAAAATAAACAAAACCACGACAAGCAGACATGATGTCAAGGCATGCTTTTTTTATAGAGATAATAAGCTCCATATGATAGAATCAAATCAATACTGACCAATAAGAAAAAACTCTAAATGTTGTAAATACAATTGAAACTGTAAGAGCACAAACCAACTAAAAAAATCAGACTTTGAGGAAGGGTATAAATCATACAGGCAGATTTTTCTAGAGATTTTGTTGAATCGAGTCGATGCAAGTTCCAACCATTGATTGTTTTCAATTGATCGATTCGTTGTTTTTGCAAGCAAAGGTAAATGGCCAAACTCTTGAGAGATAACAATGTCCCTTGTGAATTGATCAAGGAAAAAACAATGTCCCTTGTGAATTGATCAAGGAAAAAACAATGTCCCTTGTGAAAACAAACATATTCATACTAAAAGCAAAGCAATTTAACTATAAATAGTAATACCATCAAATTACATTGTTAACATTCAATTCACCACATAACATCAACAAAGAGAGAGATATTGGTGGAAACATACTTGTTTGTGTACAAGTCGACCAGTGTTTTCTTTCATCCTTCCAATGGCATCATCTAACAGGATATTGTGACTCCCCTTATCTAATTTTTCTATTTCTTGGCCATTAGCTTCTGAAGCAGACAGTATTTGTATCAAATTAGTCATCCAAACTACCAGCACTTGGTCCACAACTCGTGACCTCTCTACCATAAAAGAGAAGCAACTTACTATCTGGGGGAAAAGCATTGAAAAAATCCTTGAATTCGCAGAACCCAATAGCTTGCCATAAGCCATGTGTATAATCTGCCTCAAGATCATAAAATGCAGATAATCTACAGGGATGAATAAAATGATTTTTCTTCTTATGCAAACACATTCTTTCCCCCTTTTCAGATGCTTTGTTCTTGTAATTTCTGTTGATAGCATTTAAATGGTTTGATTGCAGAAAAGAAATCAGTCTTCCATAAATTGTATTTTCACCTGTTCAAGATACTTATTGAGTTATGATTTGATGGGAAGTTTTTATATAAATCTTCCCATTTTTGGATATGGTTAACCTATAGCTATCTAGATATGTTCTTCTAAAGAACAATTGCATGATACCTAGTAGTATTGACTATGCCTTTTATCATACAATTAATTGTCTTTTCAGTCTAATTACTCTCTCTATGAAGGGATACAATTCATTTTATTTCCAGGCCAATGAATCTATCTAGGAAGGCTTGCATTTTGCTAATGTTCTTAGGCCCACTCACTCACTTCTGCTCATAGCAAAATAACAAATACCCGGAAAGAAATATCGCTGTAAAGAGAGTATGAAAGGCTAAAAATGAAAATTTCAGCCTACCTGCACTTGTAGTAGCTTAAGGATTTAACATGCAAGAAAATAAAACTAACCACAAGCAAAATAAAGGGCGTATCTGGAATATATGATGAGATAAAAACCATCTTAACGATATTTTATAGAATATCCTTCTCCCTTGAGCTTGAATCTTCAATACCTAGATTCTCCAATAGCCAAATATGTCCTAGAAACCCTTGATCCAAGGGATGGTACATGCTCCTTTCATCTGTCTCTGCCAGATTCCTTTGCTAAAGCGCCCAACACCCTTCCTTCCATTTCCAAAGTTTACTCGATGATAATAAAGAGAATTTTCCATACCTTAGTGTTTCCCCAATTTATTACTTGTAAGGCGGGATCAAACTGGAACTCTTAGAGCAACCTCCGGACTCTGCAGAGTTAGAAAAACACTTACAGGGGCCACGCACCGCTCCATAAAACTAATTCCATTCCAGGATTGAGAGGGAAAAATCCCAAACCAAAGATGAGATTGGCTGCTCTTCTTTCAGGTTGCATCCATTGGAGAATGGGGATAACTCAGATCCCATTTTGATTCATACTACAGATTTCTGTTAGGTGACAGAACATTTGATAAGTTGCAGCTTTTTGGAAAGAAGTCGAAATAATGAGAACAAGATCGACCATTATATTTTCATATTGATGATAAGGAGAGGGAAATTGGTGAACAAATTTGTGTGATGACTGAGGTAGAACGAATCCTCCGTGTGGATGTACGAAATCATTTTCAGCTCCAAACTTCAAGCGAGTTATTCCAGATCTATATTATTTTGAAACTTGTCCGTAGGCAGCATGGGTTAGTGTATTGGGTATGTTATATGTTGAGGTGGAGACTCCAACCCGGTAAGCACATTGAATATTGAGGATTTGGTGTCCACATTGGGTTGAGGACAGTGAAGTAAGCCCTTCATTAAATATTTCAAATAAGATGCATAGAAATAAATTATTCATACGTGTAGTCTTTTCGATTTAGTTTGAAACCCAAATACATACTTTATTCCTTGATTAGGCCTGGGTGATTCATATGCATCAAATTTAACACTTGTGCTATTACTTCCTCTAGCTCATTGAACAACAATGAGGACTTCATCATATAACCTACATACATGCAATGTTTTAAAATTTAAAACTCAGATTCATAATAGTTCGAAAGTCAACTCAGACTCAATAACTAGGAGGCTACATATTTATGGACAGGGGTTTGTTTGCATCCAAGCACTTTCCAATATGGAGTTGTACTAACTTATAAGTGTGGTGAGATATTTAATGATGGTGTGCACCAATCTTGAGGTTTCATTTGGGATTCCTCAAGGTTGTGCCTTGTTTTTGGGTTTAGTTGAGCGCAAGTGATAGAGTTGTATTTGACACCAATAGAGATAAAGAAATAACTTGCATTTTATCAATTCAACTTGAGAAATACAGGGTTGTGCCCCATTCCAGTGAAACTTACTTCAAGTGTAAAAAAAGGTTGTTTTAGGCCAAGAATCTGAATGCATTCAAATTTGGTGGAAGTTTGAATGCTTTTGATTATGTACAAACACATATTTTTCAATAGAATAGGCTAGATGTAATATTTTAGGTCAATTTGGAAAAATATATAGTTTTTGTAGTGAAGTCTTAACAATTTTAACAATGCATAAATGTATATTTTAATAAATAAGGCCATGTACAAGATCTAAATGAATTTGACAAGATATATATTTTTCAATTAAATTTGTTATTATCATTTGATGATGAGTTGAGTGTCTTCTAAAAATGTTGGGATTCTTCTAAACTCCAACACAATTTATTTATAGAAAATATCATTGCAAAGATATATATCAATTAGTTGTGAAGTCTCGATGACCTTGAAGAAAAACAAAGGCATGTGAAGTCTCGATGACCTTGAAGACAAATAAAGGCATATCTCAACAGATAAGTTCTGATGGGCACATCTCAAAGGAATTTGGTGTTATGAATGCCCCTCAATGATGAAGCCATAATGACCTTGATGACACATGGATGTGTATCTCAACGGAAAATCCCAAGTGCAAGTCATGGTTGAATTTGACTAAATAGGCACACTGAGATCAGAAAGTCCCAAAAAACCTAATTATGTAGAAACGTGTATCTCAAGTTACAAGGCCATAATCAAGTCTTGTTTCAATATGGAATAATAGAGATCTCTCTATTGTGAAGCACAACAACCTTAACAAAATTGATGCCCCTCTCTTATGAATCTACATTTCAACAAATGAGCTCAAGCGCAAATCCTTGGTGAACTCAACAAAATGGATACCCCTACGTCATGAATATTTGCTTGGCTTAGCAATGCATGAATGCATATCTCAATGGACAAGTCCTAGGAAACTTTCTTGCGCTAAATACCCTTTAGTTATGAATTCCTGACAACCTTGACAATGCAAAACTGTGTATTTCAATATACATTTCCAAGTGCAAGCCTAGGTCAAAAGTGCTTAGTCTAAAACAGACCAGTATTTAACTAAAGATAAAATTAGCACCTAATCTAAAATGGAAAAGGTATGTGATGTTATAAATTTGTATTGTCAACTAAAATAGGAATTTTCCTACATAAATGTTATTTTTCTACACTAAAATAACAACAGAACTTGGAAAGCAGAAGGAAGAAACAAGGGAGAACCTAGGAAACAATCTTGGAGTTGGCTTGGAAATAGTAGGTAGAGGCTGTAGGTCCCAATAATTATCCATAGAAGGATGATATACTTGAAAATGTGGGTATGTTTCACATGTCGAAATCCCAATCAGCCATAGTCTACCAATTCCCCCATACCAAGCTAACAATTGGCTCAATTGCATGACAACTTGTTGCACAGAAGATGATACTGACAACCCTATCAGTGCTCCTCCTTCCTTGAGCTCCTCTACAAGCCAATTTAAATTACCCATGTTAAGAAGTATACCCTTATTCAAATGCCCTTCCACCATTTGGTCCAATTACTTGAACTTCATAGCAATGTGGTCTTTATCTTTGTTTTCGGAACAAAAAGCGGATATATCTGTTTCAATAGGAAGGATCTGCAAACCCTGAAGCTGCACTGGAGTTTCACCTTTTTCTATTCTCTGCACAAGTTCTTTTGTTACAACTTCTGGCTCTTTTTCCCCTATGAGAGCAGATTCTTCTTCTTAACCTTTAGAAGCATTTGTATGAGTCAACCTTGCTCATAATCACATGACCAAAGAGAATAATAGCACCAAATAAACAGCAAAATTTTGAGCCAAAATTTTCTCATGAAATCATGGTTCTTGTCCTGACACCCTTGTTCAAATTTTTGTTGTTGAATATAAAGAAGCTTGTTATAACTTTTGACTGTAGTCAACATGCCCTCATAGGTCATTTTGAGAGTGAAATTCCAAAGAGTCTAGTTCATAGCAAAAGACTTGTATTACAATAGATACATCCTTCAATACAGATTTCGTTAAAGAGATGCATGCTCTTGACACTATATTTGAAAATACTCAAACCCTAAAAATTTGTCAAAAAATATCCAAAAGAAGTGAAGTTACTACAAATAGGTTGAAGTAAAGGTTCATAATACAAAAACAAAAAGAAAAACCCACATATGCAAAGTCCGAAAGTAATTTTTGAAGAGGTTAAGTCTTGGTCAAGTTTCAACGGCGGAGATGACAATAGTAGAGATCAACGGCTGTTATAGTTTCCCACACCGCTAAAAGGATTGTTTGCAAACGTTAGTGAGTGGTTGCGGACTTAATACCGCTGGATATGTGTCACAGTTTCATTAATCCGCATCAATGTGATAGTGGTATCACAAACCACCACAACGCCGTGCGGAACTACCAAAGGATAAGGTGTTGCGGGCCATAGCACGTGGCAGGATGATAAGCGGCGGGCCATAGCACGTGGAAGATGGAGAAGGCATAAGGGAATATGCCACATGTTGATATTAATCGTAGGGACAATATACATTGAGACAAAATCGACGGCCAAAAGTCATTCGCATCAGAAAAAGTGTGCACTCGTTAGAAGAAAGAGCAGTCGCGGAGATTAAACCACTCTAACAGGTGTCAACAAATGGTTGATTCACACACGGTAAAAACCGGAGAAGAAAACCATTATTGGGATCGCAGATAGCACCATGGGAAATAAAGAGATGCAAGATCTAATGGCTCAAATCAAAAGGCTCGAGATCAAGGGTTTGGTATAAAGTACATTCCGAAAGCTGCCAGAAAGTTAAGCAAAAAGGATTATATAAAACAAAAGTGTTTTAAATAACGACATTTTGTATATGTGTCTCTATCCCTGGGAGCTCTGAAGACTGGTAGAGATCAGCAATTGTGACAGAAGGATAAAGACGTGTCTATACAGGTAGGGACTGGTGACCTGGCCCACATTTTTAACAGAATTTTGTTTGTAAAAATGATTTAAATGGAAACTGTACATGATGTAGACGTTTTTAAAGCAAAAGAATCCCTAGAAGATAGAGATAGGGACATTCATGATACCCTAACCAGGTTACCAGTCGCTGAAGTTAAACTTAGGTTGTCTAAATTATTAAAAGAAGGTATAGACATGCACAGAGTCCACCAGTCATCCTTGTTAGCCTTCTTCCCGGACCAAATCCCATCTTTTCTAGAATTTGTGTCGTGGTGTGCTGAGAATTATTCCAGAGAAGAGAGGACTGTTTTAGATAGTCGAAAAACCAGAGTCGTTTGCAAAATAGAGCCTGCCATCGTGGTCAAAGCCCTAGAAATAGAATTTTCCCAAACCCTCGAGTCTGATATTTTTTCTGAAACTTCTGTTATTGAATATTATCATCAAACCATTCAAGATGATAGAGAAAAGTTTTTGTCTACGTGTCTTAAACCAGAAACCAGCATTTCAGATATCTCGTACCCTATAGATATCAATTTGTTTGATGAAAATACCCAGGTTGATCTGACGTTGTTGGCTTTAATCCTAGGGTTTGATACAGACATGCATGTCACTAAGTTTCAGTTAAGTCTTTTGTATAAAATGAGTACGATTCAGTCAGGAATTGATGAAAATCAAATTCCTCGACTTAATTTTGAAGAATTTCTGACCGAGAAGATTCATGACCAGATGGTCAATTTCCCCACTTTGAGGCATTTTAGATTTCAGTCTTTTTTGATGAAACTGATCATGGTGGTCAGTCATGAAGAGTTACAATTCCCTGAGATCATTTTCACAACGTTATTAGAAAATAACATGTTCAATTACATAAATTATATGCTCTCTGAGATTTACAGAATGATTTTTGGTGAAAAATTGCCTAGAGTATTACCATAAATGCAAGCATGTATGCAATTGAGTGCAGAGTACACTGTAGGAGATTGGTTCTTGTCAAAGGACAGTACAGTAATCAGATTATATGGTTTCAAACATAAACCCTATGTTTTACCAGCATTTCTTACCTTAAGGGTTTTTGCTTTGGAGTTCCTGAGACAGAAGTTAATTGTTGAGGATAATAATTTCTTGATTTTCCAACAAGCGATAGACATCAAGTATTCGTTCACACTTGACCCATTCACAGTGAAGAATAAAAATGATGCTATTTATATAGATAAATTATTGAAAGATATGGGTTTTGAGACAGACATGGCAATTGAGTATGATCCGTTAAACATAATATCAAAACGGAGAACAGATCATCGCATCAAAGCGTTGAATCATCAGATGATTGAGGGAATGTCTGACAGAGCCAATTGGTTGGAGTATAAAGAAGAAATCATTCCAGATTCACATGATAAAGAAATGATACTGACATATGCAACAACAGAGACAGAAAGCACGATGAATACTGCAATGGTGGGGTTTAAAAGACCCATACAGGATGTAGTGAACATTGAAGGTGAAGGAACAGAAAAAGGAAAAAAGTTGAAAATGGATGAAAAACAAGAGTTAATGGCAGTTTTAGAAGAAGAAAGAAGAACTGAAGTCATAATACCAGAGGTCATGGTAAAGGAGTATAGTATTGAAGAATCCCTGGTGGAAGATTATGTAAAAAGACCACACAATATGATGGATGTATTTAATAAACACAGTCAGAATAAACAGGAATCCTCTAGGCAAACCAGTCAGTTATTTCCAAAGGTCAGAAATATATCCAACACTGAAGTAAATTTGTTTACTAGTAGAAATGTCAAAGAAAATTCTTTAAAGTTTTCAGTTGTTACTAAGGATAAGATCTCAAAGATGAAGGTGGAATTGACAAAAATCAATGCCCCAGATAAAATTTTATTGCACAGACAAATAGGGGAGGTTATATATTCAGATTATTTGGGAGCAATATTAAAGGAAGACAAATTGAAAAATTCACTGGATAAATTGAATAACCAGTTGAGACAAGGGAAAGAAGAAAATAAGTCTCGACAACAACAAATAAAAAAATTACAAATAGATTTGATAAACAAAGAGGGAGATGCAGCAGCAAAATTGCTCAAAGAAAAGGATGATACGATTATGATGTTAAGGCGAAAGCTAAAAATTCCAGACACTGTGCTTATCCAAGGATCCGAACTAACAGTACTAGAAAAAGAAAAAGAAGAGCTGTCAAATGAAGTAAAGGATGTTACTGCAAAAATGTTGAAGCTCACCGAGGAAAAAGATCATTGGGAAAAAGAGAAAATTGGTTCGGAAGAGCAATTGGAGGAAATAAAGAAAAAGTTAGTAGAATTTGGACAGCAATAGGTGCATGCAAATACAGATGAAGATAAAACTGGATTAGATGGTCTCTTACAAGCCATGTCCCAAGTGAGTTTGAAAGAGGGTGAAATTAAAGAATTGAAGATGGGAATACAGAAGCTCGAAGAAGAAAATGAAACTAAAGATAAGGAAATAAAAACTTTGCAGATAAGGAATCAGGAATTAAGTGATAATAATAAAGGTTTGGCACCTCATGTGACAGGATAGGCTGCTATGCAAGGTTGAAAACATATGGTATGGGATCAAATTATAAAGGAAGTTGAAAAATTCACACCCTATCTGGATTATATAAGAGTGAAAGAAAAAGTAGCCAAAGACGCCTTTGAGAGTTGTAGAGCAGTCAGAGAGAATTTAAATAAAAAGCCACAAGAAATAGCACAGAGAGCTATAACTTTCTTAAACAGTTTAACTGAAACAGACTTGACTACAATGAATATAATGAATAGAATTTCAGTCATTACATGGGACAGAAGAATCTTGGGAAAATATTCACATGTTGAAAATATTGAAGCTAAAGCTGGAGATATACGGGAGGAAGTAATAAAATTTAAGAAGCGATTTGAAAAATTAATAAACAAAGGATTCCCTGCTTTTTGGAATGAAAATAATGAATTGATTCCTCCTAATGAATATAAGATATTGCTGTTTGACATAAGAATGGATCACAAAAAGTTTCAACAGTTGGATCATATGCTTACAGGGAAGATTTTAATGGAGAAAATTGCGGAAGACTTTGAAATTTTAAATATGTTGATCTCAACCTGTGAGAACCTTCCTCTTGTTTCTTATGCAGGTCACATTGAAATGCGAGTCTTGGTGAAAGAAATGACCAGTTATGATTTACCCATGGCCGACCAATGGAATTATGTGGACAAATATGGAAAGATAAGATATTCTGTCCATTCATAGATACTTTCAGAATTTTTTCCAAGTGGCAAAATGATGCTTTTATTTTGAATTTATAATATTGTTTGAAGACAGTTATTTATTGTTTAAAGATAGTTATCTTTCGAGTTAAGACATTTTCGGTTATTAGTTAGAAGAAGCAGTTATGTCAAGCTTCTTCCGAATTTTGTATAAAAGACAATGAGAATCATTTTTGAAAGGGTTGGAAATTCTTTGAGAGACAAGATGTTTTGAAGTCAAATTTTTTGATAAATAAAAAGGCCGTACAGTGGAGATACCTATATTTTGAGACCAGAGATTCATGTGTTGATTAGTTTTACAGTCTGTTTTTCCTTATCTTTATATGTGCATGTCCACTTTCTTTGTTATATCTTCCGTTATGTTATTCTTCTATATTTAAATGAACGTTTGAAATAAATCGGGATTCATACTGGTTATGCCTCGTTTTATCGCATTTAAATATCCACTATTTCTCCAAAGTTGACAATGGATTCATCCTAGTTAGATGCCTATTGTTGATGGACTGTCATTCTTTCTTTCTTTACCAACTGCAAAATCAAATTGACTGTGATATGGTTGCTATCTTGCCTCTGTGGAAATCTTTTGTTATAAAGCTCTTGTTGGCACATTAAATATTTGAAGGTTGACTCCATGCCCAATGTTTCTTGTTTCCTTTTCAACCAAGAAAATTCTTTTGAGAAATTTTGAGCATATTTCTATATATTTTTAGCCTTTACATATATCTTGTGAGAGAGCCCTCTCTGGTGGGAAAATGGCTAAGTTTTCTACCTAAAGTTTGGTTTGAAATAGGTTACCTTAGGTGTTATTCTTTTCCAAATGGGATAAAATCTAAGTGCTAACATTTTGGCACCATTGCCGGGGAACGAAGGTGAAATTTTCCCTGGGAGAAACGACAAAGAAAAGTCAAATTTCTTGGGCAAGGAAGTTTGAAGTAAGTTGGTTGTAGATATTGCCCTGGCGATTTCACTTGTGAAAATTTTTTAAAGTTTTTTGAAGATATTCAGAAATAGACATTGTGGCTACAAGAAGAAATCCCGGTTTACAGTTCTTCTCAGGCGTGGATAATCCAGAAAAGCTCCTCAAGGTGGATAAAGGCAAAAGCAAGACGAAAGAAGGTATTCCTTAGTTCTCGAATATATTCCCTTCTTTTCAAGAAAATCTGTTTGAGGAAGAAAATATTGGTTCAAGTGAAAAAGTTTTGCTTAGAACTAAATCAGATTCTGATTTGAAAGAAACAAAAGTTGACCCAAAAAGTTTGTGGGACTATTCTTTAAAATCTGTTTGGAAAAACTTACAAAAATCTGAAAGGGCTGGGTCCAAAATATCCAAGGCCCAAAGAATACCTGTGCAAAGTCATAAACAACAGGTAGTGATTGTTCCACCTTATAATCCACCACCCATGGCTGCCATATTTGCCCCATTGGTTTTTCCTGCTGCTTTACATGATTTGCCTCAAAATTATGGACAGAGAATCGTTACTTTTGATAATGAGGGTAATTATACATGTTGATAACTTTAGTGATTTCATTGATTTAGAAGAAGTGGATTATGATGATGCAAAAATGAGGTTGTTTTCCCAAAGCTTGCGAGGTGAAGTCAAAAAATGGTTTAGAGCTTTGGCTACAGGATCAATTGCTAATTATGATGCTTTCAAAACTCTTTTTATCGAAAGGTGGGAAGACCAGAAAAATCCTTCACAGATGTTGACACAGTATAACAATCTGAAAAAAGGAGGTTTTGAGTCGGTTCAAGAATTCTCTACTAGATTTATGAAAGTTTATAACTCTATTCCTACAGATATAAAACCTCCAGTAGGAGCAGCCAGGTTACATTATGCAGATGCTTTTGAAGGTGATTTTTCATGCACATTAAGAGAAAGAAGATCTACTACTTTGGCAATAATGATGGAAGATGCGGTGGAAGTTGAAGCTAATATGATGGCTTCTGGAAAGATGAGGCATAGAGATATAGATCGAAAGAAAAGTAGAGAAGATAATCAAAATGCAGCTTCTTCTTCTTCTTCCACAGATGTAAAATTTGAAGCAATGATGAAAACTATGGAAAAATTGTTAGACAGGTTAGTGGTGGATAACAAAGCTCCGAATAAAAAACAAACAAAACCTCAAATCAGAAACCCTAATTTTAGGAGACCCTTTGTTCCACCTATAAGGCCAAGAGATCAGAGGAACCCAAGGAATACAGAAGAAGATCCAATCAGACCTCCTTTCCCTGAAAATTATATTGCTGGAGAAGTTGAAACTGAGATGCCTGAGAGTGATATTCACCATTGTGGCAGTTTTGATTCAGAAGTGTATATGACTAAACAAGAGCATGATATGTTCCTTGCAGAAGGGGAATGTTGTAATTTGGAGACAGAAATTGATCAATACCAAATTGGTTACCAAAGTGTTATAAACAATCTTCAAAGAAAGATAAATCTGAGAAACCGAGACGTTATAATAGACAAAGGAAAAGAGCCAATGGGAAAATCAAAAGGATCTACAAATAAACCCTCTACCAGTCAGAATGAACAGCAAACGAGAAGAAAAGAAAATGAGGATGTGCCAAAAGTAATTTCAGATAATAAGAAAGATTCAGTGAAGGAAGGTTGTAAAAATTTGGTTCCTTACAATATACAGAGTGAAATGTCGAAAGTCAAGATTTCTGTACCTTTCAATGAGATATTAAAGAAAAAGGAATACAAGGAACAAATTTTTAAGATGATGCAACTAGAAAATCGAGTGGAAATAGACACTTTGGAATTAGATGATAATACTCCTAATATCTACCTGGGTTCAAGAATGGAAGATAAGAGTTTTGGGGAAATTTCTCCTTTCTATGTAGATTTGAATGTTCATGATAAAGTTGTGTATAATTGTATGTTAGACTCAGGAGCTTCTCATAATCTAATGCCGAAACTTGTAGTTGAATCTTTGGGATTGGAAATCACAAGACCATATGATGACTTATTTTCTTTTGATTCAAGGAAAGTCAAATGTTTAGGGTTGATCAAAGATTTGACAGTCAATCTCAGTAAAATACTAGCCAAAGGTATTCTCATGGATGTGGTGGTTGCTGATATTTCAGCAAAATTTGGTATGCTATTGTCTAGATCATGGGCCTTGAAGTTAAAAGGAACTTTGCTGATGGATATGTCTTTTGCTACTATTCCAGTGTTGGGGGTACACAGAAGATTATATGCTGAAAAGATGTTGCTTATTTGGTAAGTGATTTAAAAGAACCCGAAAAGCATGCTATATATGCAGTGGACACAGATTTGGGGTCTTGTATTATGTACAATGATGTTGAATACAAAGAAAAGATAGATTTAATTGAACCTAAAGAAAATGAAAAAGAAAGACTGTTAAGAGAAAAAATTAGAAAAGAAGGAACCTGGACAATGCACTTTGATGGAGCTAGAAGCAGAGAAGGAGCTGGTGCAGGAGTATGGATAATCACACCTGATCGAGAATTCTTAATGTTTTCTTATCAATTGAATTTTGAGTGTACAAACAATGTTGCAGAATATGAAGCTTTGATTATGGGGTTGAATGTATTGAGAGATTTAAAAGAAAAAAGAATTGAAGTGTTTGGAGATTCCGAATTGGTAATAAATCAGGTAAAAGCTATTTATCAGACCAAACATCCTAAAATGAGGTCATATAGGAATGAAGTGTGGGATTTATTGAAAATTTTTTCTGATGAATATGATGTTGTTTCAATTCCCAGAGTTAGTAACACTGTAGCAGATTCTTTGGCCACTGCGGGAGCTGCATTCAAAACTCCTATCTTTTCTAAAAAGAAATATGATATTGAGGTCATACACAGACCATCTATCCTAGACAATATCAAACATTGGCAGGTTTTTGAAGATGATCAAGAGATTAAACGCTTTTTAGAAATGACAGATGAATTCAATTACAGGTCTATTGATGCAGAAGATGCTGGAGCTGGTCCAGATGAAGTAGATTCCCTTGAAGAAACAGAAAAGTTCAAGCAAAGGATTGGAGGTAAGGATATAATTCAGCTGAAGAATAACGTTATCCGAAGAGGCTTGATTCCTTTAGAAAAATTGTTTGATAAAAATGATGTGGTGAAAAATCCAAAAGTAGAACCTAAACCTGAGGATGTAAAAGATTACAATTTAGGTTCTGAAGAAGATCCCAAATTGGTAAAGCTTTCAAAGAAATTACCAAGAAAGGAAGAGAATAAAAGCATGGAAGTGATGAAAATATTTTCAGATGTTTTCGCCTGGAGTTATGAAGACCTGAAAGAATATGATGTTTATGTTATACAGCATACAATTCCTACCAAACCTGATGAAAAGCCTTTTAAGCAGAAGTTGAGAAGAATAAATCCCATGTTGCTTCCAGTGATTGAAAAAGAGGTGAGAAAGCTGTTTGATGCTAAGATAATTGTGTCCTTGAGATTTTCTAAGTGGTTGGCTAACCTGGTACCAGTAAGGAAAAAGAATGGCGAAATAAGGTTGTGTGTAGACTTTAGAAATGTGAACAAAGTCTCTTTGAAAGATAATTATCCACTCCCGAAAATGGATCATATTTTACAGAAAGTTGTGGGGGCCGAAAGAATTTCTATGTTAGATGGTTTCTCAGGTTACAATCAAATTAAATTTCACCTAGAAGATCAGGAGAAAACTGCTTTTACTACTCCATGGGGAACATTTATGTATGCCAAAATGCCATTTGGTTTGATGAACGTAGGGACAACCTTTCAGAGAGCCATGGACATTGCATTTGCAGATGAAAGAGACAAATTTGTGGTAGTATACATGGATGATATCACTGTTTATTCAAAGAATGCTGCTAATCACTGGAAACATCTGAAAAGAGTTTTTCTGAAATGTAGAAAATTTGGGATCTCCTTAAATCCAAAGAAATCTCATTTTTGCATGGAAGAAGGAAGATTGTTGGGACACATCATATAAAAAGAAGGCATCAAGATTGACCCAGAGAAAGTATCTACGATACAGAAGGTCGGAATCCCTAGGAGCAAGAAGGAAATTCAGTCATTTATTGGAAGGGTAAATTGGTTAAGAAGGTTCATTCCTAGTTTTGCTGAGATTTTGAGAAACATAACTGAAATGCTAAGGAAAGACAAGGAAATTAAATGGACTGAAGAAGCAATACAATCTTTTGATAATATTAAAAGAGCATTGACTGAAGCACCAGTGTTAATTAGTCCAGATTATACAAAGGATTTCATTATGTTTACTTATGCATCAGAACACACAGTAGCTGGGGTATTGTTACAAAAGAACCAAGAAGATGTGGAACAACCAATTGCATTTTTCAGTAAAATTCTGAGGGATGCATAATTAAAATATAACATTATGGAAAAACAAGCTTATGCTTTAGTGAAAGCATTGAAGGATTTCAGGATATACATATTGCATTCTCATATAATAGCACATGTTCCATCAGCAGCAGTGAAAGATATTTTTACCCAGCCAGATCCTGAATGAAAAAGAGCGAAGTGGATAGCAATATTATTGGAATATGATCTCGACATTAAACCTACAAAGCTGATAAAAGGCCAAGGTCTGGCTAAAATGACGACAGAAACAAATTGGGATTCTCTATGTATGAATTTTCTTTCTGAAATTTCAAAAGAAGACGTTCCAAATTTACAAGTAATTGAAGATTTCTCTTTATCTCCCTGGTACGCAAACATTGTGTATGTTCTGCAAAATCTCCAAGCACCTGCAAATATGGAAAAAACCAGAGCAAGATCAGTAAAGTTGAAAGCAACCAAGTTCTGCATATTAGATGGGAATTTATTTTGGAAAGATCCAGGAGGTATTCTGTCGAATTGTCTGTTAGAAAATGAAGCGCGGCATATTATGGGGGAATTTCATAAAGGCATGTGTGGAGGACATCATTCATGGAAGGCTACAGTGAATAAGATTCTTAGAGATGGTTTTTATTGGCCCAGCATGTATTCAGATGTATATAAAGAAGTGACCAAATGTCATGAATGTCAAATTTTTGATGGGAGAAGAGAATTATTACCATTTCCTTTGAAACCTATTTCAGTTGAAGCTCCTTTTCAACAGTGGGGGTTAGATTTTATTGGCGAAATTAACCCAAATTCTTCAGGGTAGCATAAGTGGATTCTGACTGCTACAGATTACTTCACAAAATGGATTGAGGCCATTCCGACCAGAAATGCCCCAGAAACAGTGATAATGAACTTTTTAGAAGAAAACATTTTATCGAGGTTTGGTTGTCCTAAAAGGATAGTGACAGATAATGCTCCAGCGTTCAAATAAAAAAAGATGATAAATTTTTGTCACAAATATCACATACATTTGAATCATTCCACTGCTTATTATCCACAAGGGAATGGGTTGGCCGAATCTTCAAATAAAAGTTTAGTGAGGATCATAAAGAGGTTGCTAGAAGATAACAAGAGGACTTGGCACACTAAACTAAAATATGCTCTGTGGGCAAATATAATCAGTACAAAAAGAGCAATTGGCACTTCCCCTTTCCAGTTGGTGTATGGCACAAAGGTAATTTTTCCTATTTCTTTGGGTTTGCCAGTTATGAAATTGTTACATGAAGTCGAAGAAGAACCAAATCATATGCAGAGGAGGATAAATCAAATGATAGAATTACACGAAGTTAGAGAAAAGGCATATAACAAAACCCAAATGCATCAAGAGAAAATGAAGAAAACTTTTGACAGAAAGGTTAAAGAAAAGAATTTTTAGATAAATGATTTGGTTTTGAAGTGGGACTCCAGAAATGAAGATCACCATGGGAATTTTGAGCATTTATGGAAAGGTCCATATATTTTTGCAGGATATCAAGGAGAAAATGCATTTACCCTAAAAAATTGTAATGGAGAATTCTGTCCTAGAGGACCAGTAAATGGTAGACACCTCAAACATTATCTCTCTTAAAAGGACAGAGGTGAAAGAGACTTTTGTACAGTGTAAATATTTTTCCAAAAAAAAAAAAAATGGTATAAATTTTGATTTGCAGAAAAGTTTGAATGCAGCCCAATGGATCAGGGACTTGGTCTACTATGTTCTTTGCTACATCACAGGGAGGATAGCATCCCCAGTTGGAGCCAGTTGTTGACACTATATTTGAAAATACTCAAACCCTAAAAATTTGTCAAAAAATATCCAAAAGAAGTGAAGTTACTACAAATAGGTTGAAGTAAAGGTTCATAATACAAAAACAACAAGAAAAACCCACATATGCAAAGTCCGAAAGTAACTTTTGAAGAGGTTTAAGTCTTGGTCAAGTTTCAATGGCGGAGATGACAATAGTAGAGATCAATGGCTGTTATAGTTTCCCGCACCGCCAAAAGGATAGTTTGCAAACGTTAGTGAGTGGTTACGGACTTAATACCGCCAAATACGTGTCACAGTTTCATTAATCCACATCGACGTGATAGTGGTATCACAAACCACCACAACGCCGTGCGGAACCACCAAAGGATAATGCGCTGCCGACCATAGCATGTGGTCGGATGATAAGCAGCGGGCCATAGCACGTGGAAGATGGAGAAGGCGCAAGGGAATACGCCACATGTTGATATTAATCGGAGGTACAATATACATTGAGACAAAATCGACGGCCAAAATTCATCCGCATCAGGAAAAGTGCACACTCGTTAGAAGAAAGAGCAGTCGCGGAGATTAAACCACTCTAACAGGTGTCAGCAAATGGTCGATTCGTACACGGTAAAAACTGGAGAAGAAAACCGTTATTGGGATCGTAGATACCACCATGGGAAATAAAGAGATGCAAGATATAACGACTCAAATCAAAAGGCTCGAGATCAACGGTTAGGTATAAAGTACATTCGGAAAGCTGCCAGAAAGTTAAGCAAAAAGGCTTATATAAAACAAAAGAGTTTCAAATAACGACATTTTGTATATGTGTCACTATCCCTGGGAGCTCTGAAGACTGTTGGAGATTAGCAATTGCGACAGAAGGATAAAGACGTGTCTATACAGGTAGGGACTGGTGACCTGGCCCACATTTTTAACAGAATTTTGTTTGTAAAAACGATTTAAATGGAAACTGTACATGATGTAGATGTTTTTAAAGCAAAAGAAACCTTAGAAGATAGAGATAGGGACATTCATGATACCCTAACCAGGTTACCAGTCGCTGAAGTTAAACTTAGGTTGTCTAAATTATTAAAAGAAGGTATAAACATGCACAGAGTCCACCAGTCATCCTTGTTAGCCTTCTGCCCGGACCAAATCCCATCTTTTCCAGAATTTGTGTCACGGTGTGCTGAGAATTATTCCAGAGAAGAGAGGACTGTTTTAGATAGTCGGAAAACCAGAGTCGTTTGCAAAATAGAGCCTGTCGTCGTGGTCAAAGCCCTAGAAATAGAATTTTCCCAAACCCTCGAGTCTGATATTTTTTCTGAAACTTCTGTTATTGAATATTATCATCAAACCCTTCAAGATGATAGAGAAAAGTTTTTGTCTACGTATCTTAAACCAGAAACCAGCATTTCAGATATCCCGTACCCTATAGATATCAATTTGTGTGATGAAAATACCTAGTTGGTTCTGACATTGTTGGCTTTAATCCTAGAGTTTAATACAGACGTGCGTGTCACTGAGTTTCAGTTAAGTCTTTTGTATAAAATGAGTACGATTCAGTCAGGAATTGATGAAAATCAAAGTCCCCGACTTAATTTTGAAGAATTTCTGACCGAGAAGATTCATGACCAGATGGTCAATTTCCCCACTCTGAGGCATTTCAGATTTCAGTATTTTTTGATTAAAATGATCATGGTGGCCAGTCCTGAAGAGTTACAATTCCCTGAGATCATTTTCACAATTTTATTAGAAAATAACATGTTCAATTACATAAATTATATGCTCTCTGAGATTTACAGAATGATTTTTGGTGAAAAATTGCCTAGAGTATTACCAGAAATGCAAGCATGTATGCATTTGAGTGCAGAGTACGCTGTAGGAGATTGGTTCTTGTCAAAGGACAGTACAGTAATCAGATTATATGGTTTCAAACATAAACCCTATGTTTTACCAGCATTTCTTACCTTAAGGGTTTTTGCTTTGGAGTTCCTGAGACAAAAGTTAATTGTTGAGGATAATAATTTCTTGATTTTCAAACAAGCGACAGACATCAAGTATCCGTTCACACTTGGCCCATTCACAGTGAAGAATAAAAACGATGCTATTTATATAGATAAATTATTGAAAGATATGGGTTTTGAGACAGACATGGCAATTGAGTATGATCCGTTAAACATAATATCAAAATGGAGAACATATCATCGCATCAAAGCGTTGAATCATCAGATGATTGAGGGAATGTCTGACAGAGCCAATTGGATGGAGTATAAAGAAGAAATCATTCCAGATTCACATGATAAATAAATGATACTGACAGATGCAACAACAGAGACATAAATCACGATGAATACTGCAATGGTGGGGTTTAAAAGACCCATACAGGATGTAGTGAACATTGAAGGTGAAGGAACAAAAAAAGGAAAAATGTTGAAAATGGATGAAAAACAAGAGTTAATGACAGTTTCAGAAGAAGAAGAAAGAAGAACTGAAGTCAGAATACTAGAGGTCATGGTAAAGGAGTATAGTATTGAAGAATCCCTGGTGGAAGATGATGTAAATAGACCACACAATATGATCGATGTATTTAAGGAACACAGTCAGAATAAACAGGAATCCTCTAGGCAAACCAGTCAGTTATTTCCAAAGGTCAGAAATATATCCAAGACTGAAGTAAATTTGTTTACTAGTAGAAATGTCAAAGAAAATTCTTTAAAGTTTTAAGTTGTTACTAAGGATAAGATCTCAGAGATGAACATGGATTTGACAAAAATCAATGCCCCAGATAAAATTTTATTGCACAGACAAACATAGGAGGTTATATATTCAGATTTTTTGGGAGCAATATTAAAGGCAGACAAATTGAAAAATTCACTGGATAAATTGAATAACCAGTTGAGACAAGAGAAAGCAGAAAATAAGTCTCGACAACAACAAATAAAAAAATTACAAATAGATTTGATAAACAAAGAGGGAGATGCAGCATCAAAATTGCTCAAAGAAAAGGATGATACGATTCTGATGTTAAGGCGAAAGCTAAAAATTTCAGACACTGTGCTTATCCAAGGAGCCGAACTAACAGTACTACAAAAATGTTGAAGCTCATCGAGGAAAAAGATCATTGGGAAAAAGAGAAAATTTGTTTGGAAGAGCAATTGGAGGAAATAAAGAAAAAGTTAGCAGAATTTGGACAACAACAGGTGCATGGAGATACAGATGAAGATAAAACTGGATTAGATGGTCTCTTACAAGCCATGTCCCAAGTGAGTTTGAAAGAGGGTAAAATTAAAGAATTGAATATGGGAATACAGTAGCTCAAAGAAGAAAATGAAACTAAAGATAAGGAAATAAAAACTTTGCAGATAAGGAATCAGGAATTAAGTGATAATAATAAAGGTTTGGCAGCTCATGTGACAGGACAGGCTGCTATGCAAAGTTGCAAACATATGGTATGGGATCAAATTATAAAGGAAGTTGAAAAATTAAGACCCTATCTGGATTATATAAGAGTGAAAGAAAAAGTGGCCAAAGACGCCTTTGAGAGTTGTAGAGCAGTCAGAGAGAATTTAAATAAAAATCCAAAAGAAATAGCACAGAGAGCTATAAATTTCTTAAACAGTTTAACTGAAGCAGACTTGACTGCAAAGAATATAATGAATAGAATTTCATTCATTACATGGGCCAGAAGAATCTTGGGAAAATATTCTAATGTTGAAAATATTGAAGCTAAAGCTGGAGATATACGGGAGGAAGTAATAAAATTTAAGAAGCGATTTGAAAAATTAATAAACAAAGGATTCCCTGATTTTTGGAATGAATAGAATGAATTGATTCCTCCTAATGAATATAAGAGATTGATGTTTGACATAAGAATGGATCACAAAAAGTTTCAGCAGTTGGATCATATGTTTACAGGGAAGATTTTAATGGAGAAAATTGCGGAAGACTTTGAAATTTTAAATCTGTTGATCTCAACCTATGAGAACCTTCCTCTTGTTTCTTATGCAAGTCACGTTGAAATGCGAGTCTTGGTGAAAGAAATTACCATTTATGAATTACCCACGGCCGGCCAATGGAATTATGTGGACAAATATGGAAAGACAAGATATTTTGTCCATTCATAGATACTTTCAGAATTTTTGCCAAGTGGCAAAATGATGCTTTTATTTTGAATTTATAATATTGTTTGAAGACAGTTATTTATTGTTTAAAGATAGTTATCTTTCAAGTTAAGACATTTTTGGTTATTAGTTAGAAGAAGCAGTTATGTCAAGCTTCTTCCGAATTTTGTATAAAAGACAATGAGAATCATTTTTGAAAGGGTTGGAAATTCTTTGAGAGACGAGATGTTTTGAAGTCAAAGTTTTTGCTAAATAAAAAGGCCGTACAGTGGAGATACCTATCTTTTGAGACCAGAGATTCATGTGTTGATCAGTTTTACAGTCTGTTTTTCCCTTATCTTTATATGTGCATGTCCACTTTCTTTGTTATATCTTCCATTATGTTATTCTTCTATATTTAAATGAACGTTTGAAATAAATCGGGATTCATACTGGTTATGCCTCGTTTTATCGCATTTAAATATCCATTATTTCTCCAAAGTTGACAATGGATTCATCCTAGTTAGATGCCTATTGTTGATGGACTGTAATTCTTTCTTTCTTTACCACTTGCAAAATCAAATTGACTGTGATATGGTTGCTATCTTGCCTCTGTGAAAATATTTTGGTATAAATCTCTTGTTGACACGTTAAATATTTGAAAGTTGACTCGATGCCCAATGTTTCTTGTTTTCTTTTCAACCAAGAAAATTCTTTTGAGAAATTTTGACCATATTTCTATATATTTTTAGCCTTTACATATATCTTGTGAGAGAGCCCTCTCTGGTGGGAAAATGGCTAAGTTTTCTACCTAAAGTTTGGTTTGAAATAGGTTACCTTAGGTGTTATTCTTTTACAACCGGGATAAAATCTAAGTGCTAACACATGCAGTAAAAATAACAATACATATTTCATTCTAGATAACAATATTATGAAAAGTAATTAAAAAATCGATGTTCGTCTATACAATAAAAACTTAAAACTTAAACCCGGATCTATCAATCAAGATAGAAAATTTCTTGAGTTTAAATTGCAAGTAGAGTACTAAAATGGAGAGACAACATGATGAAAGAAATGATAGAGACGAAAATGATGTATATATCGCCCACAAAGCTCCAACCTTCCACATAAGTACACATATCACCTATGAACCTAACTCGTGTGCTAAAAAATTCCTAATGGAACACATATATCAATTTGAGGGAAAACATACCTTTGAATTTTTTATGAAAGGAGTTTCTATTGTTATTTCATTTTATTCCTTCAAACACTGTATAAAACATTTCACATCCTTACAAAATCCTTTCGTTATTTCTAGTTTGTATTGAGACTTTTAATCTAAGGATTCTTTGTGTGGGACTCATGTGATGGTTAGGTGCCCTATCGTTGGCCCATGATCCATATAGGAAAATATTAAGGTGTAATACTTTGTATTTTGACCCCGGATCATGGCTTGGACTGTCCTAATAACCTACATAATTTCCTTTTCTAATAACCTATATTTTGATCTAACACCATGGATTAGGCTCCAAGAACCATCCTTAATGTTGTAAATATCAAAATGGTTATCATGCCCCACTTGTAATCTAAGGATTCTTTGCTCGGGAATCATGTGATGTTTAGGGGGCCTATGGATGGCCCATGATCCATAAAGAAAATTGTTGTGGTGTATGACTCTATATTTTGACCTTGGACATGGCTTGGACTGTGGGAACCAACTTAATTGGTTTGAAAAACCTCAACAATGATGATGATGATGATGAAAATGATAATGACAATGATGATGATGATAAGGACGATGGTACCAATGATGAGGATGACGATGATGATAAGGAATGGTGAGGAAGTGGATGAGAATGATGAGGATCGCATCCATGTCTTGGACACTTAAAAGAGTCCATATGTAGGGCCTATATAATGTTTTAGGGTGTTGTAATGGCCCATGAGACCCTTAGGAAATTCATATAGCCTTAGACCCTATGTTTCCTTAAACTCCATGGTCAAATATCACCACACATACCTCTAAAGAGAATATTTTTCCTACGAATGATGCATGGTTTCCATTAGAAGTTTTTAAGCATCTAGGATGGTTTTCCATGTATTGGGCATGGTTCAAGAGGGGACACTGATTTCTTAGGGCCTAGAAGAGGCTTTTAATGCTCATGGACCATGCACACTGTATGTTTTAAGTGAGCTGGAAGAGGATTGGGCCAATTATGTTTATTTTCTCAATCATAGTACACTAAACTTTCAAAGGAGGAGGACTACCTCAATGGTCGAGGAACAAAGGTCACTACATGGTTTTGTACATCGGGGATGGTTTTTAGGGTCATGAACATGATTCAAGGAGGAAAAAAATGTATTAGGGCCTAAAAGAGGCTTTTTTCATTCATAGATCATTAACACAATAAAAAACCACCACACATTGCATATAGAGTGAATAATTGTCCTACATGGATCATACGATTGTTGTTGAAATATTTCAAATGCCATGGATGGTTCTTAGGGCCTTTTGCAGGGTTTAGGAATAAAAATTGAGGTTGCAAGCCCTAAAATATTCATCTTTATGTGTGATGGATATTTCCACCCTGTGGAAAGAGGGGAACTCCCTTGGATCACTTTCCGAAGACCTAAGACAGACAGGGGCGGTATACCAATATGTTTCCATCACCAGATCTAATCAATCACATACAACACATGAGAAAATAAGGAAGAAAGATGAACTCACCTTAGCTTATAAGTGCCCCTTTGATGATGGCCATGATTGATGTAGATCAAGTTGAATTGGCTCTAGCTCCACTTGATGATCAACCTACACACATATAGACAAAGAAAAACCTTCCTCAAACCTTTCTATAAACATGTATAAAATATGCATGTAATTGACATAAAATACTATATCTATACTAGATCTAAGCTAGATCTATAAAGTGACTATTCATTACTGTAGTGATACTTGATGTGTGGTCAATCACACTAGCATTGTTTCATGTAATACTTTAGTGGTTTAACCTCGAATAAAAATTTGGAATCTAGGTTCTAATTATGTCAACATGCCTGGTGCTTTCCCTGGCGCAACATTAGAGTTTTCCTGGTGCAATTCCTTTCAAAATTCTTAGCGCAATTCCTGGTGCTATACTTGGCTCTATACCTGGCGCTATGTCAAATGATTTTCCTGGTGTAATCCCAAGCTCTAGACCTGGTGCTATGCCTGGCGCTATTCTAGAAGCTATGCTTGGCACTATTCTAGAAGCTATGTTGGACATTATTCTGGAAGCTATTATGGACGCTATTCTGGACGTTATTCTGGAAGCTATTATGGACACTATTATGGATGTTATTCTGGAAGCTATTATGGACGCTATTCTGGATGTTAATTGGGATGCTAATTAGCGTCTAAAATAGCATCTACTTTAAAAAAAAGACGCAAAAAAATGCCATTAAAAGCGCCATCCCGTGGAAAAGCGCCAATTTTGTCCAAAAAATGATGAAAAATACACTAAAACTGTTAGTGGATGCAAAAAAGGGAGCTAAAAGAGACGCTAAACATAGGTTTTGTTGTAGTGTTGGACTCTTTCTATGAACACATTGGAAGCACTTGGCAAGATGGATTTCCCAAGGGACTAATATTGGTGAAGGGAATTCTTGATCCTAGAAGGTGTTGTGTGGGGAAGGTATCGTGGAGTAAAGGGTATGAATGCTGAATGAAACTATTGTAGAGCTCTGTATGAGAATTTGGCTGAGCATGGAGAGAAGAATGGGTTATGGGATGAGATATATAATCATGTAGGTGTTCCCTTCTCCTTGGTGGAATCATGGCCCAGGTTGGGGAGGGGGTCTTAGTAGAAATTGTATATGTTGTAAAGAATACCTACAGTTGGGTGGAAAATTGCACCTACACATCCAATTTCTTCAATATTCATTCCAGATAAGTGGTCTCTTATATCCGATCTGTGCTTGATATGTCATTTACTATTATTTGAATCTACAACGCTACTATGACTATTCCTGTGATGGTTTATGCCATTAAATGCTTGTTTTACAGGTGCGGAGGAAGTTTAATTCTGATGTGTTGATGTTCTGCATCTACACATGTATTTATTTCCTATTATGGATTGTATGTGGCCTCTAGTCTTAATTTAGAACCTGTATTCGATTCCTATCCCCTTCTATATTTTTTCAGTTGATGGATGGGGATGTTATAGAGTGGTACCATAGATATTGGTTGCAACACCAAAGTTGTATGGGACAGAAACCTGCACTCACAAGTGAAACCAGAGAACCCCAACAAAAAACTATACCATGGAGACAAGTGGCAGGATCCTAGTGTTTATCAGAGTTTGATATCTGGGGTGAGATTGGAGACTCTCGATAGAAACCATAATCGTCAATTCCCATTGTTGTGATAAGTGGAAGGATCTCAGTGTTCATAAGAGTTTGATATCAAGGTTTTCATTGGTCATACTCGAGAGAAATTTCCCTCATAGGAGAACCCCGTCGTGGTGACAAGTAGCAAGATCCCAGTCATTGTTGGAGTTCGACATTGAAGTTTAGATTAGTGGTACTCAAGACGAAACCAAATAATTTTGGTCCAACAACATATCGGGATGCACATGACAGAGATGTTGGAATTTTGCAGGAAAAGAGGGTCTAATAGAAATCTGCAACCAGACACACTCCAACATGTTGGATTTTTGCATCGGAGTTTCTTTAACGATTCGTGAAAGGAATGAATAATGGGAAGGTCCAATGGAAAATCCTAATACGACATGTGTCGATGTTTTGTATTTCTATGTGGGAGTTGTCCTAAAGTGTCACAAAGGGAAGGTCTGATGGGAAGTCCCAATGGAGAAGTATTTATAGGACACATGTTGGTGTTTTAGAGCATTACGTCAGAATCATTTTATGATGTCATGGACAAAAGGTCCGATGGAAAATTTTGGACATGTGTAGATGTTTTGGATTTTTGTATTGGACTTGTATTGAGGGAAATTCTGATAGGAAACCTCAATGGGGAAACATGTCATCTCATCAGAGTTTTTGCGTCAAAGTTGTTTTAAGGTGTCACGAAGGGAAATTCCTATGAGAAACTTTGATTGAGGACACACGGGGGTACATCAGAGCTTTATGTTGAAGTTATTTTACAATGTCACAACTAGAATATCTGATGGGAAATTCTTATGGAAATTATTAATGGGACACATGTCAATAGATTAGATTTCCTGGTCGAAGTTGGCCTGAAATGTCACAAAGATAAATTCCGATAGGAAACCCCAATGGATGACACACATCAACACAATGGAGTTCTGCATTAGAGTTTCTTTAAGGTGGCATGGGAATAAGGGTCAATGAATGAGGCCCAATAGTAAATCGAATTTGAGTGGAGTTTTTTATTATGAGTAGTTGGATGTGCCAAGATCAACAATTGTAATCCATAATGCATCCAATACTTGTGCATGGGACAATGAAAGTAGGTGAGCTCTTGGGAAGAAAATTCCTAGCCCTGTGATCATGAAAAGGACTAGCCACATGGGCATGACATGGACCAAACACGTGGGCATTATATGGACCACCCACATGTGGAGACTTTTTCATGACGTAGTACAAGGGTATGGCAACAAACTACTCAAATTATATCGTGCAAGTTCCAAGAGAATACTTTCGCTATCCATGAAAGTTATGGTGCACAAAAGATTAAGAAGGTACCCCTGCCATGAATGGCCTAGATTGAACCATCAATGCAAGGTGGTAGAAGAGTGCAAAATATGGGTGAATTCAATGATTTTTGAAGGGTCATAAATTTTTTCATCGAAGTCAAAATCGCACATGCTTACACTCGATAGGAATATTATGCAGGAGATAACAAATTCCCATAGTTAGATTCTGAAGGCGTTGTTGTGATGTTTCAAAAATTTGATTAGAAAGTGCCTGTAGTTGTAAATGTATCAGAAATCGTTAATATGGATAAATTCCTGAAATATATTTTTATGATTTTATTAGAATGTAACAAATCAAATAAACTTGTTTACATGAACACTTTTTGTTGATTAAGTATCCCATCAGGGATAATATTCAGTATTGTGTAGGTTGGGATTCGTCTTCATGTTAAACCTAAAATCTCATTATCATGGAAGATGCCCAAGATCCTTAGGAAGCTGAAATAGATATTGTGGGGGGGAATATTCAAGTTGAGAATGCAGAGACAAAGTCCAATGACAAGAGAAATCTAGTAACTCCCCCAAATATTACAAAAACCATGAGGAGCCTAAGAGTGGAGCTGCAGAGTGGCAGAGTAGACAATCATAATTTAATTAGAGCCAGGGAAGAGAAAAATGTATTGAATGCAGCTACGCTACAAATACTAACTGATATTCAAAGGAAGTTTCGCTCAAGACAACACTCAAAAAATGGGTCAAAGAACAAGAAGTCCCATAGTTCGAGAAGGGAATCTAGACGAAGGTCATGTATTCTAGACATCTATTCTAATGATTCCTCTAACAATGAAGACTCCACTAAAGGTTCATGGTCATCTTCTCATTGGAAAAAATGGAGGAATCCATCCAAGAACAACTCTTATGGAGAGTTTAGGAAGACGAAGCCTCCTACATTTGATGGTGAAGTAAATTTTGGTTAATAAGCTCAGGCTTGGCTTCTTGGGATGAGGAAGTATTCTCAAATTTAAGACTACTCAAGAAACATGAAGGAAACGATGACCATATTGAATATGAATGGAAGAGATTCCATATGGTGGGATCACCTTGGGAAAGTGAAGAGATCAGTGAAATGAAGATTGTGTGGAAGTAATTCAAGAAGTACTTCAAGCAAAAGTACCTCTCTAATAGGTATTATGATGGAAAAATCAAGGAATTCCATGAGTTGAAGTTGTGACAACTAACCATGGAAGAATATACCAATACATTTTTTGAGCTGCTAAGATAGGTTAGATATATTAGATATGGGAAAGTTAATATTAAGCAATTTCTCATTGGGTACCCCAGTCCTACAAGGATAAACTTGATTTTAATGAACCTCAAAATCTAGACGGATCCATAAGGAAGGAAAAGTACTGTTATAAGAAAAATAAAAGCATGAAAGAATTTCAAAAGGCATGGGAGGACAAGAAGAAGGAGAGGTTTGACCAAACACTACAACAAAAAAGGTCATTGGTGAGGGTTGTAGTGGGGGTTTTTACCCCTGCTCGTGCAAAAGGGCACCTACTAAGGGTAAGGGAACTCTTAGTAGCAGTTAATGGAAGATGATAAACAACTAATTAAACATACAAACAGTAAAAAATCTAATCTAGCATGTGCATAAAAAAAATATATAAACTAACATAGAGAATAACAAACTTCCATGGAAATATGATAAAGAATCTATCAATTTTTGTATTAATGGGCAAGCTACGGCTTGCAAAGAATTTACCTCAAAAAATGAGGTTGATGAAGCTCTTACGATGGTACAATAGGTGTGCTCCGGAGCTCCTTGGCTCCTTAATCTCCTCCACAATGCATCAACGGTGGCTAAAGCTTCTATCTAATGGGAGGTCTAAGCTCAAAAGTGGATGGCTATGGCTCCATAGAAATTTCAGCAGCATAAGGGTAGAGTAGGTGGTCCTTTTTGAAATGAGGGGCCTCCACCCCTTTTATAGATTTAGGTTAGGGTTTTTAGGCTTTTTAGGGTTTTTGCCCTATTTTTCCTCTATTTTATTTTCTTTTTGAGTTTATTCCCAATTATTTTAATTTTTGGGAAAATTTGACCCTCTTTTGGGGTTTTGGTATGTTTTTTGGAGGATTTTAAATATTTTGGAGGAGGACAAATAATATTTGCTACCCATTTGGGTTTTCTGGGGTTTTGGAGGCTAGAGTGATAGGAAATTTGGTCAACAAGGGTATGTGTCTAAAGGAATAAGCTAGTGAGTTGTTTTTTGGTGATAACATATTGCCCCCTGATGTGTGAAGGCAAGAGCTCATCGTATGGCTGATAGACATCATAAGTTTGGTCATTTTTCAGGGGTACAAGCATGTGATGGAGGAGAGAAGGAACTAGTTGGATACCAGAGCACAAGGTCCGTACGGACTGCAAAAACTAAAAATACATGTTATTACTAAGGAATATCTCAACATATGGACGAGGCGGGCATACCCATGCTCGTGTCAAGATATAAAACTAATAATGAGGCCCAAAAAGGGGACGTGAACAATACATCAAAAATTGTTGTGTACATCGGATTGGTCTAGAGGGGACACAAATCTGGGGCATACTCATGGTCGAAAAATGCCTAACCTATAGAGTCATAGCAACCAATGTTGTGCTGGATCAAGAGATGTCCAACAACTAGATGGACTCAATGACTAAGAACCATAATCTCAAGGGTACACTGAAGTACATATGAACTGGGTACTCGAGGAAGCATACGACTGGGGTGCTTCCGAATACTGTCGCCAAGCGCAGCCCGGATATCAAGTGGAACATATAACTGGGGGGTTCCAAATAGACTCACCAATATGCTAGAGTCGGGGGACATCTGGGGTCTTCGACTAATCACTGAAGGGGCCAATACCCTGCACGAATCTCATCGGTGCGATCATGGTGTTGAAGTCAAGCACGTGAGAAACAACCATTCTGAGAGGCAATAAGGACTCTTCTCAAAATGGTGTGTAGGTACTCACCACCGATGGTAATGAGTCCAAGGAACATGGACCTATGAAATAGATTGGCTGGCGTCGACAGAGGGATACCCGCAACTACCAAGGAAATCATGTTTCCTTGATAGGAGCGTGAGGTGTACAACCAAAAGGTGATAGTACTGGAGATGGGACTGACATACTGTGGGGAACAACTGAGGTCGCAGAGTTGGGGGGGGCTCAAACTTCCTTTACTCAAAGTATGATGGCATGGATGACCTGGCAGCAAATGAAACTAATATTCAAGGATAGGGATCACAGCTTAAGGGACCAGGGGTTGTGACTGCAATTGGAGAGATTCGGGGGGACAAACTGATGGATGATATCGGGAAACTCTCAAGGTGACACATCGTAAAATACTTTGAAGAAAGGAGACCATACTGGGGAAGTTTCCATGATAGTGTGACGGGGTATGATATGTTGTCATGTCGAGAGGCACCGTTGGGGCCTTCTTAATGGTTTAAGGAGCTCCAAGAAGGGATAGAAGTCTGCTAAAAAATGGTACTGTCGTGTGGATTTGTATGAGCCCAGGTAAGTTCATGCTTGTAAGTGCTTTCAATTTTAAGGAGTCTGAAAGCAATAAGAAGATTTTGTAGAGGTGGAGAGGTACCATTGTGTGGATTGATACGAGCCCGGGATGGTGAGTGCTCATGGTTGATTTCATTTTTTAGAGAGACTGAAAGCAGTAAGAAGACTCCAAGGGGGTTCTTTTTCATGTGTTAGTCTCCAAGGCCCGAAAAAGCATAAAAGGATGCAATGAAGAACTCTTCTAGCCGATGTGACTAGAGTATTCCTTTTTCGTAATTAGTCTACAAGGCCCGGAAAAGGGGTAAACTTATACCAGGTAGACTCCCTTTCAGATACTTTAAGTGAGCATGAAAGGAAGCAAGATTACTTGGTGATATTTTCATTGTTTTAGGAGTCTGAAAAGAGCTTAACAGAAACTACCTAAGTGCCTTTTTCGTAAAGGAATTACTCGACCCGAAAAGGGATAAAATTATACCGAACAAAACTAATGGCCAAGCAAGGAGAAAGTGTTTAGTAAAGGGATGAATATGGGGACCAAGAATAGCGGTGTTGACGGGAACATTGATGGGGTCTCCTTGTGGGTTGATGAGTGGTGGAAAAACAACGTGATAACTGCAGTATCGATGGAGTGATGGGCTCATGGATAGGTCATGATGCAAAAATTGGTAACAAAAGATGGCGGTGGGTGTAGCACGCAAATAGAGGCAGCGAGGGGTGGGTGAAAAATACCCAAAAAATATGGTGGTGAGAGCGAGAAATGATCTCAAGCATCATCATCGGTTCGGAAAACTAAATCTGGTGATATAAAAATGTCAAAAATAGACAAAGGCTGATGTGGCACGTAAATCAAGGTAACGGGGGCGTGAAATAATGCCTAAATAAATTTTTGGGAGAAAATAATGAGTGGTCTCAACCATCATGAAGGTCTCATCGAATTGAATCCAAAGGTGTTAACGGTTCAAAAAATAGATTTCAGCATGCAAATCGAGGTAACAGGGGTGTGAAAAAAGTGGCTAAATTTTTTTTCAGAAAAAAATGAGAAATGGTCTCAAGCATTCTCAAGTGCTTGTCGAACTAAATCTAGAGGTGTCAACAGTTCGAAAAACAGACAACAGATGATACCGAAATGGCAAAACAAGAATAAGTCCAATGTCTATAAATAGTAAGTGGACCCTCATAATAGGTGTCATTTGTGATAGGTGAGTTTGAAAGGAGATTAGAGCAACCCAGAGGTGAAAAATGAGATTGTGAGAGATTCATCCGGTGGATTTGAATTCCGAGAGTTGTAGGTAAGTCTTCATGTCCTTAGCTCTATCTTTAAGTGTTTTTATGGGGATTCAGGCCTCTAGGGAGGCGTGCTGGGTATTTATGGGTGCCAAGGTGGCAAAACGAAGGTTCCAAAAGGACTTGCGTGCTCTAGAGCGCGGTGTTGGACAAGGTATCCACGCTCGAAGAGCGCGGTTTTACCGCCCATAGCCGCAGTCCAAAGTGCACTGAGGGCCTCCGGAACTGCGCTTTGCCCCGCGGCTTTGGCTTGCTAAGTTGCGCTCTGAAGCACGGCATTCCAAGGGGAAAACGCGCTACAGAGTGCAACTAAGGGGGATGTAGTTGCACTCAGAAGCGTGACTTTCTAAGAGGAAAGTGCGCTGCAGAGCGCAACTATAGGCTTAATAAGTGCACTGTAGAGCGCAACTACAAGCTTAATAAGTGCACTTTGAAACGTGTGTTTCAAGGGGAAAAGCACGCTCCAGAGTGCATTTGTGAGGCCATATCATATGTTGGGATCTGAGTGTATGCCAGGTTGATATGGTTCTAATGGGATTTTATTGTTGTGATTGGCAGGATGTCAGTGGTTATGTGTCGAGAGCGGGAGGTTCCGGGTAACATACGACGGAACATTCAGACAGACAGGGTAGTTCAAGAGGCCCTAGCTGACTGTGGGCTCTTGAAGTATGTATAGGTTCCATTGATGCATTCAACACCTCTATTGATGAACAAGTTAGTCGAGTTCGAGGACTTAGACATAGAGGCTTTCATGATTGAGGGCAAGCAACTAGATCTGACCTTGACCGATGTATACTTTTTGACTGGACTGCCCAGGTTGGGCATGGTTGCTGATACACAGCAGAGGAGGCTAGGGGATGTATCGATGCAGAATTTGTTGGAAAGACATTGTCTTCCTGTGGGGAAGGTGAGTGGGTCTGCACTTATGATTTGTGATCTAGAGAGTCCGACGACTCAATATATTGCTACGATAGTGGTACATGTTTTGGGTTCTTATGGCCCTAACCGAATCTCTAGAGGGAAGATGATGTTGGTGGAGAGTGTCTTGAACGGGAGCTATTTTGCTTGGGGTCAGATGTATTAATCAGCTGTTCGGTGGGAACTGAGCAAGATGAGGCACCTAGGGAGGGAGTTTTGTTTCCCCTACTTCCTATGTTCATTTTTCTTTGAGCAGCTGCCCACACTGCGACCTCATAGAGAAGTGCGAGATGAGTTATCGACAGAGCTGCGGATGCGGTGCTGGGGCGAGATGATGACTCGCGCAGGTGGTGGGCTAGTGGACCGATTTTTTATAGAGACACTGTTCAGACAGTGAATACAGATACCGGTAGTCAATGAGAACTACCGAAACTATGGGATGGATTTTCGCGGGGACCCAGAGATGGCGAGACCTCCTAGTCAGGATTGGGGACCAGATGGTATGTCTATTTGTTGTCTGGTTTTGTCTATAGTATTATGTTGTAGCTAGTTGGTAGTTATTAACATCTTGATTGTTAAATTTTCAGAATTTACTTCAATCTGATCTAGGATATTAACTGAGAGAACAACATGTATAGAAAATCTACAACATATCAATCATGGACACAATAATGCAAGCACACAAGAGACACAGATTTTACTTCCTCAAAGATATATAGAGCAATGATACAACCAGAATACAAGAGATAGTGTTCTCCTAGCAGCAGAGCCTCCTCCTCATAAGTGTGCCACTTTCTGAATGAGAGAAGTGTGTGAATGAATGAATCAAATAGATATCTCTCGATCTCTATTTATTCTTGTTCTATCCTTCCCAATAAAATAATGGGGCCTACATGTCTAGCTTAACCCATGGTTAACTTAATCCGGGACGACCCCACACTTGGTGGTCTAATAACCCTTTGACCCACATGGCCGACCCCCAATAGGGTGGTCTAATAACCCTTCGACCCACATGACTTATACAGGGCTGACCCCAACAAGGTGGTCTAATAACCAATCAAGTATAAGTTATGACACTTACAATATAAATGATGACACTTCTGTATAGAGGAATAATAACATCTCTATAGGAATACAAACACTTCCATATAGAGGAATAATGCCATCTCTATAGGAGTACAAAATACATACATGAAATACATGGGTGAAATACATTCCGAAGTTACATATACATCAACACTCCCTCTTAACTAGGAAGGTATTTCTTGACACAGATCTGCTAGCACAAGTCTTCTTCTCTGGATCAACGTCATCGATGCATCGTCATCATCATCGTCACTGTTGCTGCTATCTCAACCAATCTCTGAATCTACTCGTCATAGGAATTTCTACGGAGCCAGACCTTTTTCATACTGGATGTAGGCCCACCACCTACAGGTCTTCATCATCTGTGCGAATGGTCTGATAGAGGTGGTCTCTCAAAACTAATTTTATGTGTGGATGCAATACCTGACAAGAGTATCCCAGGAAAATTTATGTGCCTAAGCACGACTGGCAAGATCTCCCAGGACTGATTACATGCATCTCCTCCACAATACCTTTAAAGAGCATCCCAGGAACATTTATGTGCCACAGCACGACCGGCAAGATCTCTAAAGAGCATCCCAGGACTTATTACGAGCACACAGCTCAACCTCTCGGATCTCCAGGACTGATTACATGTGAATAGACAATACCTTTAAAGAGCATCCCAGGAACATTTATGTGCCACAGCACGACCGACAAGATCTATAAAGAGCATCCTAGGACTTAATACAAGCATACAACTCAACCTATCGGATCTCCAGGACTGATTACATGTCTCCATAGTAATATCTCATCCCAGGATTGATTATGAGCACACATCTCAACCTATCGGATATCTAAGGACTGATTACATACTACATAGCAATACCTCATCCCAGGACTGATTACGAGCACACAGCTCAACCTATCGGATATCTGAGGACTGATTACATGCTATTTGCACAACCTACCACATATCATCTCTGACCTCCAAGTATCAACCTGATACTCATGATCCAACGGATCATCATCTCATGAAGCATCATCCTGATGCTCATGATCATACTGATCATCACTATACCGTCCTAGTACATATCATCTTGAGCAACATACTGAAGCTCGTCATCATGATCATCCTGATCATACAATGCATCCACCTGATGCATACCAAGTATCTACCTGATACATATCATCATACATGATCCACCAGATCATACAATGTATCCACCTGATACATACATAGATACATGATCCACACGATGCATCAAACTAATCAACATACATGATCTACCTGTTCATACATAGTATCCACCTGATACATATACAGATACATGGTCCAAGCATCCAACATGATGCATATACAAAATACATACAAATGATCCAACTGATCATATCCAACATCCAACATCATGCGTACACACATATACATATAAATGATCCAACTGATCATATCCAACATCATCCTGATGCACATACAGAGCAGTAACTGGAGCATCGTCCTAATGCTCATCATCCAGTGCTTACATCCACAGCCATGTGAAGGATCCTCCTTCCAACATGCTTGGAATGGCTTTAGAAAATGTGTCCATCACTTCTTCCTCAAAGTGTCGTCGATCGGAAGAACACTAAGCCTCTCCCTGAAGTACTCGAACTTCACTCTGGCTAGTGGCTTCGTCAGTACATCTGCAATCTGCTCATCCGTCGCAACATACAGGAGCTTCACTGCTCCTCTTTGCACCATATCCCTGATATAGTGATATTTGATCTCTATGTGTTTCAACCTGTCATGAAACACTGGGTTCTCAAACAGCTTCACACAACTCTGGTTATCACAGAAGATACCAGTAGCATCCAATGGGAGATCAAATAACTTAGACAGTAGATTCCGAAGCCATACTGCCTCACAACTAGCCGAACAGGTTGCAACATACTTTGCCTCAGCTGTACTCAGTGCTACGCAGGACCGCTTCCTGCTAAACCATGAGATCACACCTAATCCCATACTGAAGAAGCACCCAGAAGTGCTCTTCCTATTTGCAGCACTGCCTGCCCAATCTGAAACAACATAACCCTGTACATTAAACTTTTGATTCGCATCATACTTGAGCCCGTAATCAACTGTACCCTTCAGGTACCTCAGAATATGCTTTACAGTAAGCAGGTGAACACTCCTCGGATCCATCAAGAACTGGCTCAATGTGTTCACTGCAAAGCAAATATCTGGTCTCGTGTTTGTCAGGTACATCAAGGACCCAATCATCTGACAATACATCATGACATCAACCAGATCAGATGGAGCATCACACAGAAGCTTCAGGTTCGATGCCATAGGTGTGGCCATAGCCTTGCAGTCCATCATCCCAAACCTCTTCAGGATCTCTACTGCATACTTCCCTTGTCCAAGGAATATTCCATCTGCACTCTGCCACACCTCCATGCCAAAAACAAATAGTGCATCATCCCCAAGTTCTTCATCTTGAACTCAGCAGCAAGCTTCCACTGCATGTCGGCAATCAATCTATCATCACCTGTTACAAAAAGGTCATCCACATATAATAGTAGTATCACTGGATTGCCTTCCTCAACCTTGTCGTAAAGGTTGGAATCCACTTTACTCTTGGTAAAGCCCAAATTGGATAGAAAGCTGTCTATCCTACCATACCAAGTTCTGCACACATATGACTCCCTGTCATGTGTCTCAAAACCAAGTGGCTTCTCCACATACACTTCTTCTTCAACTACACCATTCAAGAAAGCTATCTTGAAATCCATCTGGTGTATCTTCCACTTCATCACTGTAGCCAGAGCAAGTACAGATCTAATGGAAGTGTATCTGGCTACAGGAGCAAAAGTCTCTATGCTACCACCTACAGCATGCTTGATCTTGTAGATCCTCTTGGAAGTCACTACAGACTACCCTTTGGGACTACATCCCAAACATCTTCATGATCAACTCGTACTCCTCGATCATGGCATTCTTCCCAGATCTTGGAAATTTCAATATCTTCAATATTTTCAATAGATAACTTTGTTGCTGAACAAATGTTGTAGTCCTTCTTTTGTAGGTGATGGTATATGATCTTTCCTACACAACAAGTTAAATTGCATGATTAGAAAACATCTCATAGTTTTCAGAACAAATTCTTACACATAAAGAAATATGTCATACAGTCATGCAATTATCTTAGCCAATGCTTCAATACAACATTTATCCATATTCCGTAACTTTCTAGATGCCTTCCAATCTCTACCAGAACATTGTTAAGAGTGTGCACAACTCCTAACATGTCAGCAAAGAGGTTTCATTCTAGATAAGTAGCAATGGAATGTTGTACAGTGCCATAGGCCACTTACCCATGTATATTAGTAGTATACTGTTCATCAATGCAACTATTCTAATATGCATAATACACAACCTAATTCTAGGAACATAAGCATATACATCATTGAATAACATTATGTAAGAAATGACAATTCAAATACTTATCTTGTTTGGTTGCTGGGTGGACTCCCTTTGAATCTTGGCAGCTCCATTCTGATGTGGATTGTGAGAAGTGGTCAACTCCCTCTGAATATCTACATCCTTGCAGAAACTACTGAAGTGTGCTCCTTTGCATTCTTGCAGGAACAACTGGAATGTGCTCCCTCTTGATCTTTGCTTCTTGGATTACCTGTCCTTGAACTTATATCCATCCTTAATCACTATGCATGCTTATTAGTATCATCATTGTGTTATCCTTGAGGTCTCATACATAATCACACATTTATTAGTATAATCTTAATACTATCAAAACACAATAATCTTAAACATGTATAGTCATGATCATTCACAGATAATAAACATTAGTATTCAAGGTTTCAAGGAAGTCTTCTTTTACTCATGCATATTCTTATTTGATCATAGGACTCTTCTGATTAGTTAAATCATCAATGCATAAACCCGTGATTACTCAAACCTATACTTTCATGATTCTTCTGGTTAGTCATATCATCAATTATGGTAAGAAACATAATATGCATACAACCATGACTATTCAAACCTATGACTTCATGAATAATCATTATCAACAACACAACAGTATAAGATCCTAACAAAAGGTAGGATTCTAGCTTGATATAGGAAAAACATACCTGGATTAGCATGCTAGCTAGTTATGTCTAACATACCCGCATAATGTCTTATGGTTCTCTTCAGTGACTTGTGCTAGTAACCCGCATGTCTCATAAGTTAACCATTGTAGAACCAAGTTATACATACCTCGTAAGTAGATCTTCTATGTGATCCATGACAATGGATGAATCTTTGTCTTCATGTCACCATGATCATATGTTCTTGAAGTAGAACATGATTTGTATTTCTTGGTGTACCTTTTATGTTAGCGAACAACATAAACCTCATACAACATCACAATGCATTAGTAAAATCATAAGTGTCAAAACCTTAATCAATGAATATCTTCTATTAAGGTGATATGACAAGTCTAGTAATTAATCAAGATTGTACTATAATGATATGAAGACAAACATATCATAAACTTAACCATGAACAGAATTCGAAACATACTTGTAAGCCATACCTGTCAAGATTGCTTGTAATCTTCTTATGGAAGGCCTTAGCCTCATCTCCCTCTGAGACAGGAACTTCTTCACTTATGCAGGTGACCAATCCATCTTCTTCTAGGATTAACCCAATCCACTTGATTTGCAAGAACTGGACATGGAGCTGGATTAGGGTTTGTTAGAGAAACCCCAAAAATTCAAACTTTGAATTTCAAACTTTCGAAAGGATAGAAATATGCGCCTTGATGAGCTGAGCAAGTTGGTATATTTAGAATTTGAAAACTGCAAAGTTTCACTCCTCAATTTTTCCTTTGAAACTTCTGGATTCACTAGATGTGACCCCAAACTAGGGTTTGATGAATCCCACTCTTCTGCCCAATCAAAAGGTTTGATCCAAAGCTCTAAGCTTCTCTTTTTCTGAGCAGCTTCAAGCCGTGGTCACAGATTTCAAAAATTCCCATTTTTGCAGAAGCTCTAATTTTCCACTTTTCCAATCAAAGTCCCGAACTAGGGTCTAATCAAGCCTGATCTTCTGACCAACCAAAAATTCTGATCTTCGTCTCAATTTCTATTTTCATGAGTAGCATTCAGTCGTAGTCTCCGATTACAAAAATTCCAACTTTCTCCGAAACCCTAAATTCCGGAAGCCATGAATGAAGGTGCTCAAAAATAATTATGTTTTGACAGAAATATGTACCTGATTGTTGCTGGTGTAACTCTATCCTTTTTGATCCACAGGGTTGGAAAACATTTTTTGTGATATATTGACCTGTCATATTTCCATCCCGACAGGTCTGACCTCAATTGGATTCTCTAAGAGAGAGTTATGCCAAGTGTCGCAATGTGACCTGTTTATGGGATAAAACAGGAGAGCAAACATGTACGGCATGCCACATGTCACTAGTTCAACTTCGGCCTCTAAAAATGTTTCCTGATATAGTACAGTCTGTGTACTACCTGTCACTTTTTATGAAATTTTATTTGGAGCTTCCTAGCCCAAGTTATGACCTTTTTTCCACGGTCACTTGTTTATGACTGAGATCCGGAAGAGGCAGAAACCCTATATTGTACAGATCATAAATCACAAAGTACAACGAATTAGAGGTTTTCCTTTGGACACAAGGTACATCGGGATCTTAGCTTAGACCTGTAACAATTAAAGATCCGAAAAATTTTCCAAACTGGATTTATAGAGAAAGTGCTACAATGACTGGTTTTTTGCTATATCAAGCCCTAGCATCGTAAGGGCAACAAGTGTCATACATGCCATATCATGCCTTCTTTCAGGCTACCTCTGATACCATGTTAAATTTTTAGAATTTACTTCAATTTGATCTAGGATATTAACTGAGAGAACAACATGTATAGCAAATCTATAGCATATCAATCATGTACACAATAATGCAAGCACATAAGAGACACTGAGTTTACTTGGGGAAAACCATAAAGGTGAAAAACCCCAATAACTTCCTCAGAGATATATAGAGCAATGATACGACCAGGATACAAGAGATAGTCTTCTCCTAGAAGCAGAGCCTCCTCCTCATAATTGCGCCACTTTCCGAATGAGAGAAGTGTGTGAATGAATGAATCAAATAGAGATCTCCCGATCTCTATTTATACTTGTTCTGTCCTACCCAATAAACTAATCGGGCCTACATGTCTAGCTTAACCCATGGTTAACTTAATCCGGGATGACCCCACACTTGGTGGTCTAATAACCCTTCGATACACATGACTTATACAGGGCCGACCCCAACAAGGTAGTCTAATAACCCATCAAGTATAAGTTACGACACTTACAATATAAATGACAACACTTCCGTATAGAGGAATAATAACATCTCTATAGGAATACAAACACTTCCATATAGAGGAATAATGCCATCTCTATAGGAGTACAAAATACATATATGAAATACATGGGTGAAATACATTCTGAAGCTACATATACATCAACATTGATGTTGTTTATTGCAGATGTGGGACCGCAACCGCCACATGGGTTTCGATCACAGAGAAGGCATGTGGAGGGGGTGGACCCTGTAGGTCGAGGGTAGGGGCGTCGTCGAAGTGCCACTGTTACCTTAGATGTTTTGCGATAGGGGATTGATTGGCTCCTAGAGGGGATCGAGAGCGATGGTTGGCAGCATCTAGATCAGGAGTTGATCGACATATGTTACAATGCTCCACATGAGTGGAGGCCTATCATGCAGCGTATTGTGATGGCCGCACAGACAGTGAGAGATTTTGCTTGAGGGGATGTGCCCTATCTAGGAGGGGATGATGAGGATATTGAGGCAGCAGACAAGCTTAAGGAGGGGGAGTCCAAGTAGGAGGAGCCAGAGGAGGAGCAGGGGGAGGATGAGCTAGTGGCGCAGGCAGTCGTGGAGGCAGAGGAGTCAAAGGGGGGTTATGATGATGAGGAATATCGAGAGGAGTCTGACTAGGAAGTTGATAGGGCTGCCCCCACTGCTATGAGCATGTGGGATTTTTTGTAGATACGGCTTATGTTGTTTACTGAGGATGCTGTTGGGGCTCTTCGCTATGTTTATATGTATATTTGGATACGATGGGTACTTATGACATTTTCATGATACATATAAATATTTATCGACACATGGATGCCTTTTGTGATGATGTTTTCTTTTTATGCACGTGGATGCACATATCATGATGGTGGTTTTTGTTATGCATGTGGATGCAGTTGTGATGATGCACATCGATGCAATTGTAATGATGGTTTCTTTTTGTGATTTTTATGGTTTTTAAATGCCTAGATGATGTTATTATGTACATGTAGGTGATACGGTTATGTGTGTTTATTATTTATTCCGTACATATTGTGATTTGTATACCAGTCTAGAATATTGTTAGCCATTTGGTTTGCTACACTATTTCGATTTCATGGGACATCAGTGAATGTAATGGATTCAAATTGTCTGATCATTTGTTTAGTGCGCAAAAACTTTCTAAAAAGGAAGGGGTCTCATACCTAGTAACAGTTGTTGAGTTGGGAGACAAGTAGCTAGGAGTCAATAAACTCGCGAAGGTGACATATGCCCATATGGAAGGCAGCGGTCATCAAATCGACCACAACATCGTACTCAGCCTGGTTATTTGTAGTAGCACCTATGCACACTCCATTTAGGTGGACTAGCTCATGTGAGGGGGAATACAGTACCCAAGCTACAGAGGCGAGGTTTGGGGAACAATGACTTGCACCATCGGCAAAACCGATGCATGGTGGTGGAACAAGATCCATCTGCGATCATGCAGGGAAAACAAAATGTGAGGTCTTCTATAAAAAATGTAAAAAACAAAAAGGAATCAAACTGTACAATAGGGACTAATGGGTCCCAGGAAGGTGTTATGGGTAGAATCGCTTAAGGTACAACCCATTTCGCAGGTTGTGCAGGGGGTTTCCTTCAGAATCGTTGAGGATGTATGCCCCATGTCCTAAACAAGTATGGACAATAAATGGACCCTGCCACATGGATTCAAATTTTCCTTTTTCAGTCTTGTCGTGTGCTTGGTCGTAGACGAGGACAAGGTCTCCTTCCTAGAAACTGCATGGGTGAACAAGTTTATCGTAGCCCGCTTTGGAGCGGTTCTTAGCAGCCTCAATGGTTTGGAGGGATGTCCGACGATCCTCGTTGGCCGATTCCAAAAGGATTAGGTGTTTTTCGAGTGGAGAGGTATCGGGCAGGAGTTTGACAGTGATGTGGAGGGCAGGAATCTGGCACTCAATGGGGAGGACCGATACCACGCCATGGCCTAAGTGGAAAGGGGTGAACCCCGTGGTAGTCTTCATGGATGTACGATAAGCCCAAAGTGCTAGAAATAACATGTGATTCCAGTTGGACTTATGGCGATCTATGGTGCGCTGAAGAATGGTATTCAGTATTTTATTGATGGCCTCTACTTGGTTGTTCCCTTGAGGGTAATAGGAGGAAGAGTATTGATGCTTGAATTTCAGAAGGATAGACAACTCCTTCCAAACGGAGTCCTCAAAGTGTTTTCCGTGGTAACACACAAGTTGTTATGGGACCCCGAAATGAGTAATCACATGATTGAAAAAGAAACAAGCTACAGTGTCAGCTTTGTAGTTGAACGTGGGCATGGCCTAGGCCCACTTGGTAAAGTAATCTACAGCTACAATGATATATTTGTTTCCTCCCGCTGAAGGAGGGTTACATTCCATGAAATCAATGGACCATTTTCAGAAAGGACCAACATTGACAAATGGATGGAGGGGGGAAGGTGGGGTCCTCGTCTTTGGGTCAAAGAGTTGGCAGTTGCGAGAATGCTTAACTGCAGTGATGCAGATAGTGAAGAGGGAGGGCCAAAAATATCCGGAGTAGATAACGTTTTGGGCGGTGTCCATCCCTGAGAAGTGTCTGCCACAGGCTCACCTTGTTAAATTTTGAGCATTAATTCACAATACTCTAGGATCTTCACTGAGAGAATAACATATACAGTATATCAACGCATAACAATCACAATAAGCATGACAAGCATCACAAGAATCAAAAGCATAAGAGACAAGAGACATAGAGTTTCTGTGGGGAAAACCCTAAGGTGAAAAACCCCACAACTTCCTCAAAGATAGAGAGAGCAATGGCTCAACCAAAGTACAACCAAAATACACTTGAGATAGTCTCCTAGAAGCAGATGATCCTCCTCCGCACTAGTGCGCCACTTTCTGAGTGAGAGAGAGATGACTTTCTGAATGATCTAAATAGAGATCTCCTAGTCTCTATTTATACTAACCTGTTTTCCCAGTGACCTTATGGGGCCGACTTGTCTAGCTAGGTACATCCAAAATATAATATATATTTCAGGGCCGACCCCACACATGGTGGTCTAATAACCCATCGGCAAGTACACACACTTGCGACACTTGTCAATCCACATGACGACACTTCCTTATAGAGGAATAACACATCTCTAATAAGGGTACAATAAATATATATGAAATACATAGATGAAATACATTCCGAAGTTACATATACATGAACACTCCCGCTTAACTAGGAAGGTATTTCTCGACACAGATCTGCTAGACAAGTCTTCTTCTCGGGATCATCGTCATCATGATCACTACTGTTGCTATCTCAACCAATCTCTGACTCTACTCATCATAGGAAGTTCTACAGAGCCAGTCCTTTTTCATACTGGATGCAGACCCACCACCTGCAGGTCTTCATCATCACTGGCCATACTGTCAAAATCTCAGGACTTATTACGTGCGTCACAAAACCTTAAAAGAGTCTCTTGACTAGCAAGAACCCTAAAGAGAATCTGAGGCCTTTTTCATCCTGTCTAGATCTCCAGGACTTATTACATGTGACCCCACGACAAAACCTCAAAAGAGAATCCCAGGATTGATTACGAGCACAAGGCTCAACCTATCGGATCTCCCAGGGCACAAATTACATGTGGTCACCACAAAACCTCGAAAGAGCATCCCAGGACTGATTACGAGCACAAGGCTCAACCTATTGGATCTCCTAGGAAACAAATTACATGTGGTCATGGAAAAACCTCGAAAGAGCATCCCAGTACTGATTACGAGCACATGGCTCAACATATCGGATCTCCCAGGGCACAAATTACATGCCATAGGACAAAACCTCGAAAGAGCATCTGCCAGATATCCCAGGGCACAAATTACATGCCATAGGCAAAACCTCGAAAGACTATCTGCAGATCTCCCAGGGCACAAATTATATGTCCTCCCAGGAAAAACCTCGAAAGAGCATTTTCCAGATATCCCAGGGTACAAATTACATGTCGTAGGCAAAGCCTCGAAAGACTATCTGCAAATATCCTAGGGCACAAATTACATGCTTATTTGCACAACCTGTTCCACGGCCAAAGAGTATCAACCTGATACTCACCATGCATCATCCTGATGTACACATGATCATCCTGATCATCATCACTGCAACATCCTGCTGTATGTCGTCTGGAGCAACATCCTAAAGCTCCTCATCCATGATCATCCTGATCATACAATGCATCTACTTGATTCATACCAAGTATCTACCTGATACATATCATCATACATGATCCACCTGATCATACAGTGTATCCACTTGATACAAATACAAATACATGATACATATCAACATACATGATCTACCTGATCATACAATGTATCCACCTGATACATATACAAATATATGGTCCAAGCATCCAACATGATGCGTACATACATATAAATGATCCAATTGATCATATCCAGCATCCAACATGATGCGTAAATACATATACATATAAATGATCCAACTGATCATATCCAGCATCCAACATGATGCGTACATACATATACATATAAATGATCCAACTGATCATATCCAGCATCCAACATGATGCATATATACATACATATAAAAATGATCCAACTGATCATACAAAGTAGAAACCAGAACATCATCCTGATGCTCATCATCCAGCCCTTACATCCACAACCATGTGAAGGATCCTCCTTCCAACATGCTTGGAATGGCTTCAGCAAATGTGTCCATCACTTCTTCCTCGAAGTGTCATCAATCCGAAGAACACCAAGCCTCTCTCTGAAGTACTCAAACTTCACCCTGGCTAGTGGCTTCATCAGCACATCTGCAATCTACTCGTCCATCGCAACATACAGGAGCTTCACAGCTCCTCTCTGCACCATATCCCTGATATAGTGATATTTGATCTTGTTGTTGCAGCAACACCCCTCCCCAAAATTTTGTACATGTTGGGGCCCCTCCTGTATTTTTTGTAGAAAGTTTGCTTGAGAAGCCATCCCAGCCGTCCGCTCTGTTTTCAACATAAAATTTTGCTTCCCTGCTGAACAGCTTGCCGTCAATCCTTCCATGTTCTCCCCAGTGAGCCAAAAGGTAACTTAGTTTTTTGCCCAAACGTTTTGGAATAAGTCAGACTTTGTCCCGAAACGGCGGGAGTCAAACGTCCAACCTTTCCGAAAGGAGGACTTAGATTTTCTTTGTCAAAATCCGCGGGAGCCATTGGGCAAAACCACCCGAAACGGCGGAAGCTTTCGATCAAGTCTTCCGCGACCACGGAAAAGTTCGCGTTGTTCTCCCGAAACGGCAAGGAATTCAACAAAACCACCCGAAACGGCGGAACAATTCAGCTCTGTCTCCCGAAACGGCGGAAGCAATCCGGATAAACTAGCCGAAATAACACTAAGGAATTCAGCATTTTCTTCCGAACTAAAAGACTTAGAAAATTTTCAATCATTGCTTCTGCGGAACGGTCCCAGCTCCGAAACGACTTAGCTCCCGAAACGGCGGAGCCTTTAACTCAAACCTCCCGCAACTGCGGAAAAGTTCCGGCTTTCCTCCCGAAACGGCGGGACTCATTCGCCTTAGTCTCCCGAAAAGGACTTAGATTTCCTTCCGATTAGAAAATGCGGGAACGAAGGACTTAAAGAATTTTTTAGTTTCAACCTTCCGCTACGGCGGGGAAATTAAGTGAACCCCCCCGAAACGGCGGGAGTTTTCGTTGAACCCTTCCGCAACGGCGGGAGCTTTCGTAAAATCCTTCCGCAACGGCGGGGGAATTCAGGGAACCCTTCCGAAACCGTGGAAACCGCCGCGATATCTTCCCAAAAGAAACTAGGCGGAAAATTTTGATGAAACCTTTCCGAAACGGCGGAAGCCATCCCCATAAGTCCCGCGGGGAGAATTCACGATCGCCTTCCGAAACCATGAAAAGGACTTAGAGTTTTCTCAAGAAGCTGTCGCGGAGGCCTTCAGCTTTTGCTCCCGAAACGCGGAAGCCTTCGGGCTACCCTTCCGAAACAGCGGAGGCCAATCGCTTACCCCGTTCGGCAAAGGGACTCCGAAACGATCCCGGGTGAATTTGCGGAAAATATAAGTTTTCCTTCCGAAACGGCGGAAGCCATTCCCAATAGCTTTCCGAAACGAGCGGGAGCCTTCGCCGAACCTTCCCGAAAAGATCAACGAGACTTTGAAATTCTGGATCGTGGAAGCTTTCGCAAAAGTCTTTCGAAAATACCGGGAGCATTCGCTATATCGTCCCGAAAGGGCGGAAGCTTTGACGTTACCCCGTCCGCTACGCGGCGGTCTCTCGCGGAAGGCTTCGAGCTTCCTTTCCGCAGTAAGCCCCGAAACGTCGGAAGCTTTCATTGAATCCTTCCGCAACGGCGGATACAATTCGCGAACTGGCCCTGCGAATGACGGTTGCACGAAAACCGAGGTGCTCTGACGTGACCGCTACGCGCGGCGAATTTAAACCCCGTTGTAAATACGCCACCTACCGAATTAAAAGCTCACACGTGCCCAGTCTATATAAAATGCGGTGAGGGGCTCGACCAATCCACCATTGTTTTGAATCGGCCAACGACGTGCGATACCGTGCAAACCGCTCCAGCTCACCTCGCGCATCCGTGCTCACAGCCACCTCGCTCAAGCAATCCTCACGGTGCCAGGTAGGATCTTGACCTTGTTTTTCACTACTGAGTTGTCCTTTTGGGGAAAACGGTGATTTTAGTGGGGTTTTGACGGGCGAAACACCCGTCAAGGGCTATGTTTTGCCCGTCAGGAACAATGAACGGGGTTTTCATTATACATAATCGTCATAGGCCTTCCTGAAAAAAGTTATATTTTATGTTGGTAGGTGCGGGCGGTTAACCATGCCCTGTTTTGTTTTAAACCCCGGGCCGCGCCCCTCATCGTGGGTTAAGTTATCGAAACCCTATGGGCTTTCCATGTCCCGGACCGTTAACTCGGACTTAGGACCTTGGGCCCTTTTCAATAAGCCCCAGCCCCTACACGCGAAGCCGAAACCCGTAAGCGTTTAAGCCACGAGAGCCAAAACTTGAAGCCGCAGCCGCCCTAGCTCTCCCCATCAGCATATCCCCGGCGCCGTTACCTTCGCTCGGACTAAAATATCCCGTATTGACTCGGCGAGTGGGCCGCGCGTGACGATAGCATTCAAAGCCCTCACCGAGTCAACCCGCGTCTTCCCCGCCATCGACCTCTCCAACCGCAGCCATAACGAAGTACATCCCCTTCCGCGAGGCGGAACCGGAAGCCAATTGCTCCCGCGAATCGCCTATCGGTCCAATAAAACCAATAGCTTCCGCAACATAGCTTATCCCATACTCGTCTTTTAAGAGCTTCAAATGTTTCAATGTGTGTCTTATGATTAAAATAATGTTTTGCTTCCTTAATATTTGCTTCATTGATTTATCTCATTAAAACGATGTTGCTCTCGGCTAAAACCATACAACCTGTTGCTCAAACTCATGATGAATTGTATATGGATGTTATCAGGGATAATTCAAGATGCCGAAACCCAGTAAGAAGAAGGCGAAGATGACAGAAAAGAAACCTGCTCCTCCTAAGATTGAAACCTCGCTCCAGGACACCAGGTGCACCACTGGTGTCCCTCCAGAAATCAGATGGGATGACATATACAGAATGATCAGGGACCAAGAGATCCCAGATATGTTGTTGGAAGAGGCACCGATCTATCAAAATATCAGAGCCTCAGGCATAACTAGAGCCGCTACCCGCCCTGAGCTATTCCCCTGTGCTGAAGTGATCGGGTGGATTCTCCAACATGCAGATGCTGATGGGAGAGTGATAAATGACAGCAGGAAAGTGGCTATTGCTTCGTTTCAACCCGCATATGTTGCGGCGGCCTACAGGTTTCCCCGTGTCCAACAAGCTCTGACTGATGAATGGTTGGGCCAGATGGATAACGTCGAGATGGCCAAGAAGCTATTGAGGGGAGGGAAGCATTTGAGAAAGAAGGGAAATGACGAATATGACGTGCAGAATCTGAGGGCCCCTTACAGATTGATCGCTTTAATGCTATGCAGAATATTCGGCATGCCGGATGGCACAGTATACAAGATTCAGTGGGTCCCTATCATTCACTATGTGGCATTTCAGGGGACAGTGTTTGACTGGGCCACTATCTTGTCAGATAGTCTGGCCTCAATGATAAGTGCTGCTAAACCCGGGCTGGCCTCGAAGAAGGCTGAATTCTTCATGTCCTCATACCTGATAGATTGTATCTTGGCCAAGATAGAGTTCCCCGGATTGGGGTGTACATGGGATAGGGCCACAACCCCGGTCTACACTGCATTCAAGATGTTGTGGGCTCAGAATTACAAGCCCAGCTACAAACTCATCTGTGAGGGGTTCATCATGCCCCTATACGAGAAAATGTTCAAGGAAGAACCAAGTTGCCTGTCACAAAACGCTTTGCAAGTCCTTGAGGATTATGGGGACTTCTACTTTTCAGAACAAGGTACCTACTTGAGAATGTTCGGAGGGACTAAGCCCCCATACATATTGCCGCAGTATGCCACAGACTATGTGGTGCTCAAGGAAGCAGTAAGACAACTCTTCTTGGATGGGATTGGAGCATTCCTCCACAAGCTACACAAGGCTTCCTTTCCCCCCCTACCTTTCTGCATAGGTGCTTACAAGTTTTCAGGGGTGGCCTCTGCCGATGAATTTGTTCAAGAGTTGAGGGCCTTCCATTTCGGTGAGTTCATCTTCCACAGGAACGACAGAAAGGGTAAAGTGGCCGAGCATTGCAAGGGGAACTATGCTAACTTCGAATACTCCCACTACCCCGATGCCGAGGAGGAAGCATTCAGAGGCATCAGCAACATGACTGAGCTAAGGATCTGTCGCCAAAGTACTGGAGCGAGCTCTAGCTCAACCAAAGCCCAGAAGACCATCCAGCAAAAGGAGAAAGAAGCCAAGGATGCCCGGGCTCAGGAAGAGCTCAGATTAAGAGAAGAGGCAAGGTTGCAAAAGGAAGCCGAGGAGGCAAGAAAGCTACAAGAGGCTGAGAATGAAAGACTGCGGAAGGAGGCTGAAGAAGCCCAAAAGCAGAGAGAAGCAGAAATTGAGCAAGCTGAAGCAAGGAAGAAGGCGGAGGAAGAATTGAAGGCAAGAGAAGATACCCAGGTAGGTGGGTCCGGTGCGCAGGACATGGAGATAGACACCTCTCAGGCAGGTGGCTCTAGTACCCAAAAGGAAGGGACAGACCCCCGCTCAGGAAGTCCGGACCCCACCTATGGAAGAAGACATAGACATCATAAACCGACCAATTGTACCGTACACTCCATCTGGGAAGCGTACGGTGTCCAAATGGAATGAGTTTGTCTATGACAAGAAAAGAAAAACAATGGTCCTCCAATCAGAAGAGAGGATTAAAAGTCCCTTCCATGATGACATAGTTACTCGCCGAGAGGTCGCTGTCATGCAAAACACAGACGCAGATCCCATCGCCATGGCATCCGCAGCTATAGAAACAGCACAGGCATCATTTGCCAATGTAGGGGTTATAGTCAAAGAAAATATATTGACAAAGAAGAGAGCACGTACCCTGCAGCAAAATGTGGCTAATGAGCAAGCCCAAAGAGACCTGATAGTAAATAAATACAATTGCTTGTACGCTGAGCACAAGGAGTTGGAAAACAAGTACAGCTACCTGGAGGAGGAAAAGGACCAGCTAGCACTCCAAATAATGATTGCAGAAGCAGAGAAGAGTGGAGCAGAAGAAAAGGCTTCCCAGCTAGAAACAGACAAGCAGGCATTAGCTGAGCGTTTAGAGCAAGCGGAAAGCAGAACCTTGGACATGTCCCCCTTCCACGAGCTGTCGTGCAATATACTACAGCAAGTGCATGGCTCTCAAGAGCTAATCACTGATGAGGTATGCAAACTCAAGGCCATGACGGTTAGGCTAAAGGAGGTGAATGCGGAAGCCCACAGGCTCAAGGCTAAGAATACCCGTGTCAAAGCAAATGTCATAAGTCAGATGGCATGGAGGGAAGGGAAAGGAGGTTTCCCCCCGCATCTTCCTTTCAAGACCGTGGAAGATTTTAATGAAGATATAGCCTTGTTGGAGTTTGGCCGGAACTGTGCCAATAAGCTGATGGCCAGTGTGCAGAAGACCACAGATAGAATCAACAACCTGTACCAAAAGCTCAAAGGAGTCCATGATAATTGCTCATTAAGTTTCCCTCAGACCCTAGAAGACTTCCCGGGAAAGGAGCAGCGGTTATCTCAACTGAAAGAAGAGCTAGGCGTCCAGATGGAGTATGTGAAAAGCATTGATGTCCTTGCCATGGATGATATCCAACATTACATCGGTTGATCAACACTTCACAACCATCTGCTGAAGGAAACATATCAAGTTGCTGAAGCAGAAGTACAAAGCATTAAAATAGAGCTCGGGAAGAATGTAACTTCTCAGAAAATCCTGTTTCCTGCTGCAGCAAACATAATCATAAGGGATACAGGTGTGTGGCACAGCTACATAGAAGAGGAGGTCAGGAAAGCTGCAGCAGCAGCAGAAGCATCAGTAGATCCGGCAGCCCCTCTCCCAGCAGCCTCTTCCCCAGCAATGGCAGAAAGTCTGGCCAGTCCCATTCCCCCTTCCCATTTAGGAGCAGCATCAGCAGGGGATTCAAGGACCTCTTCCCAGGCAGCATCAGTGACCATCAACTTGGGCGACCCTTTGCCAGGAGAAGCTCACGCACAGGAATGAAGAAGCTGAATTCAGTGAGCCACTCTTTTCAGCCAGACACGTGCCCAGCAGGGAACGCTTTGAGTTTAGCAAATTTTCTGTTATATGTAAGGCGTAAGCCGTGGGACAGCTGTCCATAGTTTTTGTCAAAATATTTTTGTAAATGAAGTGGCCATTTTGGTGATCGATTATATTAGAAATCCATGTAAATGACAGGAGGGGGATGCTAGGTGTCGGCCCAGAGGGCAAATTTTGTAACTATAAATAGGAGCCTAGAAGAGATAAGATGGGGACTTTTTGGCAGGGAATGAAATTTTTTTGGGCAAATGATATGAGCTATCTTGTATCGGCTCTGTAAATTGAATTTTTCTAATAGAAGCCACGGGAGATGAACGTTTTGCTTGGAATGTTGGGTTGCTTTATGTTGGACTATTCTAATGACTGCAATTCTGCAATGTGAGATCATTCTTGACTTCTGAATTATTTCTTTGTATTAATGATTTTGCTCTTATCTATGCATGCGTTCTCTCTATTTCATGGACAATGAATGCGTTCCATATTAAATCAGGAGCTATCTGCTGATACTTTTATCATTGCTGTAGATTTTTTCTTTTAGATCGAATGGCTAACTATTCTTTCTTCTGGATAATTCGTATGGATCATTGTTCAAGCTTTTAATTGCTCCTTGCAGGGATCTTTTAGTTTAATTCTAGTTTCGTTGTATCTAGATCTGTTTCTTTATTCTTGTTGTGTAGATTAAATAATTTTGATTTCTTCTGTTCATAAGCAGTAGATACGTTCTGTAAGTCTCATTTCAGATCTGTTTCTTTATCCTTTAACGTTCCTCTGTTTTCTGAGCAATAGATGCATTCCATTTTGAATGGGAAGCTATCTTCTCAAGATCCTCATCTCGCTGTAGCTATGACCGTGAGAAATAATAGCTATCTGTTCGTTACTTATGATAATCTGCTACAGCTGGTTGCTCTCCCCTTAAGCGTGTTCCCCTGCAGGGATAGATAGATGTATTCCTGTTTCTAGATTTAGATCTGTTTCAGTTGCATTTAGACTAAGTATAATTTAGGCATGTGCATCTCATATAAAACACATAAAATCCAAAAGAAAGGTGGATCGGGCCATAACCGGTAGAATAGGATTTAAGTTCCAAAACCACGGTTGCCGGAACCGCTAACCGGACGGATTCCCTACACCAAACGGGAGATAGTCTAATTGGGACCGTCTCTCGGGGAGAATCCCTTTCTGATTGATGCTACGATATCCGAGGCATCAACAGTTTTTGGCGCTAGAAGGAGGGCCTGAAGTGCATGGCTGATAGAGGAAAATCTTCCACGGTCATAGATAACACTGAAAACCCGCTTGAAGAAAACTTTTCAAACAGCCCAGATCTTGGATTAACAAACCAAGAACACCTCATTTCTGACCCTGAGCCTCAGGAAGCTTTGTACGCTGTTCCTTTTGCAGAAATAGAGGACTTGAGAAGACATACTAGATCCTACGTTAGACAGCTAGGTGGTTTAAACGCTGTCAACTTCGTCCCTAAGAAAACTACACCCAGAAAGGAGCCGCAATACACCCGTGATTCGATCCTTGTTCAGAGTTTTGAAGAACTGGTAAATCTGACGTTGGAAGAAATCTCCGGCACTCTTAACAAGACAGACCAAGAAAATCCCGAAGAAGGTACCACTCCCAAAAGTACTCCACAAGATTCACCCTGCAATTCTCCACCAGGGTCTCCACGTCCAAACCCAAACATGGCTGTACCTGCCTGGAGAGCAAGGGGAGCGCTGAACCTAGCTGGACCATTCCATAATCTCCCTAAAAACCCAGAAAAGGTCTTGCCTAAGTACGATCCAGGGAAAGCCATCTCGGCGGAGGATCACCTCAAGAGTTTTTACCTAGCTCTGAACCTTTTAAATGTACAACATGAAGACGTAGTCTGCAGGTTGTTTCCGTACACATTCGAGCCTAAGGTATCATCTTGGTACTTTAGCCTTCAACCCAACTCAATCTCTAGTTGGGATGATTTCGAAAAGTGTTTCCTTAAGAAGTATGGGAACCAAAAGACTGTCGCCACGCTTATGAAAGAACTCCTATCCATGAGAATGGAGAAGAAGGAAAAGGTTCAAGACTTTAATCAAAGATTCACAACGCTGTTAAATAACTTTAGTGAAACTAACAAACCCACAGAAGAATCCTTGATCGAATACTACACAACAGCTCTTGAAGGTCCAATCGCAATGTTTGTAAAACGATCCAAGAAAACGACCCTGATAGAGAATTTTGAGGAAGCTCGAAAGGTAGAGGAAGAGGCTGATAGCATTACTAAACATGCCTTAGATGTGGAAACAAAACCAGCAGCTAGCAAGAAACCTTTGCTCCTTACGAGAGGTAAGGAAGAGCCATCTACGGATATGGAAAATATAGTTAAAATGATGCAAAAATTATCTAACAAAATCGTAGATCTCGAGAAAGACAAGGCTGCTAGTACAGCTAGGAAACCTTTTAAGCCATTCTACAAAAGAAGGGAAGACGGGGAACAGTCTCATCCACCAGTGAACACTGCCCCTGTTTTAAATTTGAATGAGATTGGTATGGAAAATTTCTGCACTTTTCACCAAGAACCACACTCGGAGAAGAGCTGCCCACAATGGATCAATTCCATGAGCTTGGTCATGAACCAAATGTTAGATTCTCAGATCCCAGACCAGGATATTCCTCCAGAGGAGTCAGGCCCTGAGTTAGAGGAACCAACCCCGGACACTACTATGGTATTGTGGGATTGGATACCTATGACTGAATTAGTAGAAGGAGATCACGTAGACAGCGCTCCCTCTACCATAAATATTGCCACTCGCAGCAAGGGCCCGATTGCGGATCCTATCCCAGCCACCTCTTCCCATAAGCCTAAGATTTCGAAGGATCCGCCTAGGAGGCATATACCAATCATCCCACCACAGCCCAAAGTAAACCAAACAGCCAAGCGCTGACAACAAAGTTCAGCCGCCTAAAGAAACCATGAACAAAACAGATCAGTCCATTCGAATTGGGAATGAATCCGATATAGGGTATGATATTATCGAAGATATCAAGAAAGTTAAAGCGAACGTATCAATATTTGACATGTGTAGCCTGCCCCATCAACGAGACAAGCTACTGCATGTTTTACAACCAAAACCCAGCGCTACATTAACAGATTCTCAAGACAATCCTGAAATTAACGAGGCTAGCATCGGTGGGAAATCCAAATCCCAAACATTGCCATTTCTGCTGACATTCGAAATTTTTAATCACAATGTTCATAACTGTCTGGTAGACTCCGGAGCTTCCTCAAACGTTATGCCACTGTCAATTTGTAAGAAAATTAATGGGCATCCCGTACCATCTCCAGCTCAAATCATACAATTAGACAGGACCGCTGTCAAGGTTATAGGGGAGATGAAAGATGTTCTAATTAGACTGTCAGCCGACCCTAGAGTCTGTCAATTTATTGACATAATGGTGGTCGATATCCCTGAAGCTTATGGGCTGATTTTGAGTAGGGATTGGTCTACCAAGCTGAGTGGCTACTTTGCTACCGATTGGTCCCATCTATGGCTGCCTTATCAGAACAGGCAGAATCAGATTAAAGTTCTTAGGGAACCCCATATGAAACAAAACGTAACCCAGCTAGAAGAAAAAAATGAGGCTGTAGCTTTCTCTTCCTCGGTCCTGGGAAATTACTTCTTAGAAATGGATCCGGGCAACTATCAAGCTGAAACTTTTTGCCATGAATCAGACAAACAGTCCGATCTCCTTCATTTCTCTCGGACTGATGAGGTTGATTGTAACATAGTCAATTTAGTTGCTAACATAGACCACAAAGAGACTAACTTAGTTGAATCTAAAGATACCTTTTGGACATTATACTTTGATGGCTCTAAAACTCTAGAAGGATCCGGAGCCGGTTGTGTTCTGATGGATCCAAAGAAGAACAAGTATTTTTTGTCTTGTAGATTAGAATTCGATTGTACTAACAATACCGCTGAATATGAAGCTTTGGTACATGGTTTAAAGAAGGCCATTGGCTTAAATGATAAGTACCTGAAGGTTTTTGGTGACTCCGAGATAGTTGTCAGACAGGTAAGGGACACCATCCACTGTCTCTCACCGCACTTGAAAGGTTACCAGGCTGAGGTATGGGATTTAATCATGTATTTTGACGCTTTCAATATAAAATCAATTCCTAGATTGCAAAATTCTGCTGCTGATTTGTTAGCAACATCTGCCTCCAGATTAGTACCGTCAAATAATAAATGCTCTATTGAATTGATTTTCAGGCCTTCCATTCCCGATAACATCACGAACTTCAGAATATTCGATGATGATGAGCAAATTATCAGCTTCCTGACAAACGAAGGCAGTTTTCAAGGAGCTGCAATAGATGAGGAAGAACATGATGCTGATTTGATGAAGAAGGAAGAGGAGAAAGGAAATTTCATGCCAAAAGGGGTAAGGTCCCTCGAAATGCTTTTCGATCTTCAAAATAAATTCAAAAGACCAGCTAATACCAAAACTAACAGCTCATCAATGCAGCATGAGTTAGTTAATTTGGGTACCGAGGCAGAACCAAAATTTGTCAACCTTGGCAAATGTTGTTCACCAGGAGAAAGAGAAAGGTTCATTAAGTTGTTTAAACAGTACAAGGATGTTTTTGCATGGACCTATGAAGATCTGAAAACATATGACGTCTGCATCATTCAGCATGTTATACCAATGAAAGCGGGTGTCAAGCCATTTCAGCAGCAGTTGAGGAGGATGCATCCCACTCTTGAACCGCTGATCCAAAAGGAATTAAAGAAGCTCCTGGACGCTAAGATAATCTTCAAAGTTCGGCATTCCGAATGGGTTGCAAACTTTGTTCCCGTGAGGAAGAAATCGGGAGAGATTAGGCTATGTGTAGACTTTAGAAATTTAAACAAAGCCTCAGATAAAGACAACTACCCCGTGCCTTCAATGGAGCAAATCCTACAAATGGTGTCTGGATCTGAACTGTTTTCTCTCCTCGATGGTTTCTCTGGCTATAATCAAGTGTTAGTGGCCGAGGAAGATCGTCTCAAGACTACCTTCAGGACTAAGTGGGGAACCTTCGCTTACAGGAGAATGCCATTTGGGCTGATAAATGCTGGAGCTACATTCCAAAGGGCGATGGATATTGCCTTCCGAGGATTGGGTGGGCAATGCGTTGTTGTTTACTTAGATGATGTGACAGTCTTTTCGAAGAAAAGGGAAGATCATGTTGTTCATCTGAGGCACATCTTTGACCGTTGCCGGAAGTACGGTATTTCCTTGAATCCCAAGAAGAGCGTGTTTGCTGTCCCCGAAGGAAAGCTCTTGGGTCATGTCATCTCCAAAAGGGGAGTATCAATCGACCAAGAAAGAGTCCAAGCTATTAATAAAATCCCAATGCCTCACAACAAAAAATCTATGCAGTCTTTTATGGGCACCATCAATTTTGTCCGCAGATTTGTTCCGGATTTTGCACAAATCATTAAGCCATTACAACAGATGGTTAAACAAAGCGCACAATTCAAGTGGACAGATTTGGAGAAGGACGCATTTAGAGATATCAAGGCAGCTGTAGCTAAAGCTCCTTCCTTAAGAAGTCCAGATTTTGATAAAGATTTCATCTTGTATACCTTCGCTTCGGATGACTCTCTCGCAGCTGTACTCACGCAAAAGGTGGAGTTGGGGGACGAATACCCAATTTCGTTTATGAGCACTGGTCTGCAAGGGGCTGAGCTGAATTACCCCGTAGTTGACAAGCACGCCTACGCAGTCTTCAAAGTAGTCAAGCAGTTTAGGCCATACATTTTGAAGAACAGAACTAAAGTCATAGTTCCCCATCCATCTGTTAGATCCCTGTTCGTTCAAAAGGAATTGGGAGAGAGGAGAGGGAACTGGGTCACAGCTCTGCAGGAGTATGATTTGGAATTTAAACCTGCTACAATCATCAAAGGACAAGGTCTGTGCAAGTTACTGGCGGGAAACTCGACTGATGAAGAGCAACATTGGAAGAACGAAGCCGAGCTCAATTCGGTTGAGGTATGCCATATCTTCACAGCTCCCCAGTCATGGTATAGAGATCTAGTGCACTATTTACAGCAGGGATATCTACCCGAGCACTGGAATTCTAAACAAAGAAGGGCACTCCGTTTGAAATCAGCACCCTATCAGATCATTGATGGGATTCTCTTCAGAAAGAATTATGATGGAGTCCTTCTGAGGTGTTTGGAAAAGGAGGATGCGAACAAAGTTGTCAAAGAATTGCATGATGGCCCAGCAGGTGGCCATTATTCAAGAGAGACGATGTCATGTCCCAAATTTGGAATTGGGTCACAATGGCCTAATCACATTAGCCATATTCATTAGAGTTTGCAAAGTTGATGTTAAGGGTCAAATAATTGCCAAGGAGGAAAATTACTAGTTTCCTAGGTTTGGGGTGGAAGCTTTGGGATTTGGAATAATGGGGATAATAAATGATGTTTGAACATTAGAATGGCATAAATATTTAATAAAGGAGCTAAATAAATATATACAAGTGAAAATCAAAGTGTCATTTCATCATGAAGACACATGGAGGAAGTGGGACCCACATATGGCTAGATTTCCCCACTACATTTGGCATCATTCTCTCACCAATTCGAATTCAAGGTGAATGGTAACATACTTGGGGAAGTCCAAAAGGTATTATTCATGGCATAACTCATCCAAGGTCGAAATATAGAGGAAGAGTAACTCCCATGGAAGAGGAAGAGGCAATTTGGAGCTAGTGAGACACTTGGGCTAGATTCCCTAGCTCTATGACAACAATGATGAAGATGCTATGACACCTATGACACAAATCAGACCTGAAGGCTGACATATGACATATATGACATGTCAGGGCTAAAAATAGACTCCAAGAGGGCGCTCAAGGGTGTTAGGGCAGCTAAGATGCTTCCACATGTGATTTGGTGGAAGTGGGAGACTAGGAATTGTTGTACAAGTGGCATTCTTTGGAATCTCTTCCCAACTTGAGTTGGCATGAGTCTCTTGGAAGGAATTCGACCCATGGAGGCCATTAGAACTTTATAAATGTCAATAAAAAAGAATGAAACCAGCTTTTGATCATTTGTAGAATTTGCAATTGCATTTGTGAAGAGGGAGAGCTAGTGGATGACTAGTTTCTTGCCTTAGCCAATTTCGAGGGTGAAAGATTCCCATCCAAGTTGGTAATTGGAAAGGCCATTCAGACCTTTCATTTGGAGCTTTAATGGAGTCTTTATTTGCAGGTGTAAGCTACAGGGCAGCTCATGGTTTCTTCTATTGCAGCTCACTCCTTCAACCATTTCCATTTTTGATGGCATATTCTTGATCCTTGAGGGAGGGCGTTTTTGGTGAGCTATTGTACTCTTTGGGGAAGCTTTTAATGCCCCATTTCTTTTGTAATATGAATTAAATACTCTGTTCTTCATCTCCAAAAAGTTTCAGGTCGAAATTCCAAGTAGAAATGTATAAATCTCATTTTTAATGGAAGAACAATGCCATTTCCCCACTACCTTGTTGTGAGCCAATGTGTTGATGATGATTTCGAATGAATGGATGATTCTCTGATATATTTGTGATAAATATACTGCCATGGATGTCTTCTACAAGTTTCATGTACTGTACTTGAGCATTTGAAGCATTTTTACTCAATTTAGTTGCATTGGGAGGTGAAATAGTGACATTTCCCCAAGGGTCGAATTGGGGATTTTTGCAGTCGAATGGGAGAGGGTGAGAACAGTTGTAATAATCCATTAATGGTGCATATGAGACTTTAATAACATACTTAACACATTACATACCTCTGTTCATAAATTTGAGTGGGTTTGGAGGCATTTGGGAAGCCATTTTCATTGTTTACCCCAGGGGGATTTGAACCCCAAATTACTAGTAAAATTGCATAATTGGTCCAGAATATTAAGAGAGTTTGCAGAGGTCTTTTGGTGGCCATATTTCATCCATAAACATCATATTCAAGTTCTAATATCATTCATACACCTTCCTTGAAGATTTGAAGGCATTTGGAGTCAATTTGAGACCTAGAGACCAATACTAGTCAAAGGAAAATCACTAGTAAAGTTACCTACATTGATCAGAATTGAAAGAGGATTTGCAGAAGTATTTTAAAGGTCCAAAGGCATCCCTGAAACACATATTTATGTTCTAATATCATTCATATACCTTCTCAGAAGATTTGGGATCATTTGGGGCAAATTTGGGACCTAGAGATCAAAACTAGTCAAAGGTCGAACAAGGGAAAAAAAGTGGAAAATTGCCATTTTAATAAAATTCCAAATAAGGGACATTACAGTGGTATCAGAGCATGATCTTGGCACCTGATGTGGTATAATATTCATGAGGACAATAATTCAGGTACCACCATTAGATATTGAAACCAAAAGTGCTTTTGTTGAAGAAAAAAAAAGTAGGAGAAGAAGAGCAAATTTTTTGAGGAAACTATGACTAGGGATGAAAAGGGAGCCTCATATGATGGTGAGGAGCATATAAAAATTATGAAAACAATATTCGAAGATATGACCAAGCAAATTAAGGAAGGATTCGAATTGTTTTCTATCGAACTTGTGGAAAAAATTATTGATTTTAAGGAAACCAAGGGGCAAAATGCATCAGCTTGCTTGAAGGAGCAAAAGGAAGAGACATCACAAGATCATGAAGAAGATTCTATTGAAAATATGGAAGATCATTTCGAGACACCTTCTAGCTTAGACATGAACCAAAGAGCATCTACTGATGGATGCTTAAACTATGAAGGAGTACCTACTGATGGGTGCTCACACCTCTATGTTGGTGACATAGAGATCACGTTTGAAAGTGTTTCTACAAGTACAAGTTTCATTAAGCATGATAATGAAGACCTTGTAGCGGTTGAAGAAGAACCAAGATCAACTTCCCCATCACCACTTGAGCTTCATGAAGTTGGTCCAAGCAAAATTGAAGAAGATGAGGAGGTTCATTTGCAAGAGCCTCATTTTCTTGAAGGGTCCTTAAAGATGAATGAAAATAATATCCAAGAGTCCCTCAGCATTCTCCATGAGACTCAAGCATTGGTGTCAAATTCTTGTTGGAGAGCTACTTCATTGGAGGAAACATCCTTCCTTGAAGATATGGAGAAGATTCAAAGAGCAATGTGCCACATCAAAGGTAATTTCATGTCTTTGCTTTTTGATAGAAACCATTTGTTTGAGCTTAATGAATTGTTACATGATTCATACTTGAAGAATAATGAGGATATTCATAAGCTCACAATTCAAAATGAGCAACTTCTTGAAAAGTTGCAAGATACTTGTTTTTCCTCCTATGTTTCAGATTGTCAAATGGTAGATTGTTTGGAGGATTCTCATGACATGGTGGATCATGAGAAATGTGAAAATTTGAATGTTCTTGATGTGTTTGGAGATGAACTTGAAGAGATCCAAACACTTGATGTGGTGGAAGAAGAATTTGAATTGCCTCTTGATGAAGGTTGTGCAATTTTTAAAGAAGAGCATGATTCATCTACATTGGAACCAAACTATGACAAAGAGTTCACACTTTTGAAGGAGCTGCATGATACTACCCATATGGATCCTCCCCATGATGAAACTTCTGTACTTTTTGATCATTTGGGTGATTTGGTTCATTCTCCTACATCCTACAATTCCATGTTTTGCAACATTAGTCTCAATGAAGTATGGGTGAAAGGGTTCTTTTTGATGGTGCCACATGAGGAGTATGATATGGTTGGAGCACATTCTTATTCACATTTGCAGCAGGATACTTTATTACTTTATGATGATGCACATCTACATGGATGCACCTATGATATGCATTTGAGTCACTTGAAGACTCATGGTTTTTCTTGCTCAACACTTGATTCATTTGATGTTGGAGGAACTTCATCCAACACTTGGGTGAATAGATTTATGATTGGAGAACATTTTTGTTGGAAGCCACATACTTTGTTATATTTTTATGATAATCACATTCAGGGATGTATGGGTGAGACTTCTTTGAGTCATTTGAAGTCTCCTTGTTTTTTCTGCTCATTATTTGGTTCAGATTTTAGTGGAGATTCTTCATTCACTTCTTGGATGAAAGAATACATGGCTGAATATTTTGATGCATATCACATCCTTTTGGAGCAGCTTTATAGGACATGGGATCCTCACCTATGTCATTGGAGCAGATTTGATTGGTCACTTGAAGCTTGTATGCACTTGGAAAACGGTGGTCTACTTGCTTGGAGGTATAAGCACTTTCATGATTCTTTGATGAAGCACCTCCTTGATATTAATTTTCATTATGTAGTTATGTACTTTGATGATATATATTTTGTACTCATGATGTTTGGAAGAATGCATACAAGAAAATGGGATACAGGAATCCTCTTATATGATGGTATGGGTTGGAGAGCACTCTTAATTGTTCGGGTGCAATACAAGCAATGGGACCCTGGAATAATTTTTATCTCATTGGTTTCAAATTTTTTGGGGAAACAAGCAGTATGGGAGATGGATTTCCCCACTTAATAAAGTGATTTTTATCAGAGTAGTGCAGCAGCAAGCATGTTGGTTCCTCTCTAAAATATTCATGGAAACTCAAAGACTCAAGGTTTGGCAATTCAATGGCAACTTCAAAGAATTATACAGAAAGCAGGTTCTTCAACACCCATGTTTGAAATTGCTTGAGGACAAGCAATATTGGGAAGGGAGGATTTGTCATGTCCCAAATTTGGAATTGGGTCACAATGGCCTAATCACATTAGCCATATTCATTAGAGTTTGCAAAGTTGATGTTAAGGGTCAAATAATTGCCAAGGAGGAAAATTACTAGTTTCCTAGGTTTGGGGTGGAAGCTTTGGGATTTGGAATAATGGGGATAATAAATGATGTTTGAACATTAGAATGGCATAAATATTTAATAAAGGAGCTAAATAAATATATACAAGTGAAAATCAAAGTGTCATTTCATCATGAAGACACATGGAGGAAGTGGGACCCACATATGGCTAGATTTCCCCACTACATTTGGCATCATTCTCTCACCAATTCGAATTCAAGGTGAATGGTAACATACTTGGGGAAGTCCAAAAGGTATTATTCATGGCATAACTCATCCAAGGTCGAAATATAGAGGAAGAGTAACTCCCATGGAAGAGGAAGAGGCAATTTGGAGCTAGTGAGACACTTGGGCTAGATTCCCTAGCTCTATGACAACAATGATGAAGATGCTATGACACCTATGACACAAATCAGACCTGAAGGCTGACATATGACATATATGACATGTCAGGGCTAAAAATAGACTCCAAGAGGGCGCTCAAGGGTGTTAGGGCAGCTAAGATGCTTCCACATGTGATTTGGTGGAAGTGGGAGACTAGGAATTGTTGTACAAGTGGCATTCTTTGGAATCTCTTCCCAACTTGAGTTGGCATGAGTCTCTTGGAAGGAATTCGACCCATGGAGGCCATTAGAACTTTATAAATGTCAATAAAAAAGAATGAAACCAGCTTTTGATCATTTGTAGAATTTGCAATTGCATTTGTGAAGAGGGAGAGCTAGTGGATGACTAGTTTCTTGCCTTAGCCAATTTCGAGGGTGAAAGATTCCCATCCAAGTTGGTAATTGGAAAGGCCATTCAGACCTTTCATTTGGAGCTTTAATGGAGTCTTTATTTGCAGGTGTAAGCTACAGGGCAGCTCATGGTTTCTTCTATTGCAGCTCACTCCTTCAACCATTTCCATTTTTGATGGCATATTCTTGATCCTTGAGGGAGGGCGTTTTTGGTGAGCTATTGTACTCTTTGGGGAAGCTTTTAATGCCCCATTTCTTTTGTAATATGAATTAAATACTCTGTTCTTCATCTCCAAAAAGTTTCAGGTCGAAATTCCAAGTAGAAATGTATAAATCTCATTTTTAATGGAAGAACAATGCCATTTCCCCACTACCTTGTTGTGAGCCAATGTGTTGATGATGATTTCGAATGAATGGATGATTCTCTGATATATTTGTGATAAATATACTGCCATGGATGTCTTCTACAAGTTTCATGTACTGTACTTGAGCATTTGAAGCATTTTTACTCAATTTAGTTGCATTGGGAGGTGAAATAGTGACATTTCCCCAAGGGTCGAATTGGGGATTTTTGCAGTCGAATGGGAGAGGGTGAGAACAGTTGTAATAATCCATTAATGGTGCATATGAGACTTTAATAACATACTTAACACATTACATACCTCTGTTCATAAATTTGAGTGGGTTTGGAGGCATTTGGGAAGCCATTTTCATTGTTTACCCCAGGGGGATTTGAACCCCAAATTACTAGTAAAATTGCATAATTGGTCCAGAATATTAAGAGAGTTTGCAGAGGTCTTTTGGTGGCCATATTTCATCCATAAACATCATATTCAAGTTCTAATATCATTCATACACCTTCCTTGAAGATTTGAAGGCATTTGGAGTCAATTTGAGACCTAGAGACCAATACTAGTCAAAGGAAAATCACTAGTAAAGTTACCTACATTGATCAGAATTGAAAGAGGATTTGCAGAAGTATTTTAAAGGTCCAAAGGCATCCCTGAAACACATATTTATGTTCTAATATCATTCATATACCTTCTCAGAAGATTTGGGATCATTTGGGGCAAATTTGGGACCTAGAGATCAAAACTAGTCAAAGGTCGAACAAGGGAAAAAAAGTGGAAAATTGCCATTTTAATAAAATTCCAAATAAGGGACATTACAGACGACAGCGCACAAGATACTGAGAGCTGGATATTACTGGCCCACCCTGTTTCGAGATGCCCACACATACGCACGAAACTGTGATGTCTGTCAAAGAAGCGCTGGGAAGTTACCTAGGGCCGCAGGCCCATTGCAGTCGGTCATCATCTCCGAACCTTTTGAGCAATGGGGCATAGATGTTATCGGAGAAATAAATCCAAATTCTTCATTACAGCACCGATACATTCTGACAGCTACCGACTACTTCACCAGGTGGACGGAGGCCATCCCGCTGCGCAAGATCAATGAAGACGCAGTTATCAGCTTCTTGAAAGATAACATCATAACCAGGTTTGGGGTTCCAATTTCCCTTGTTTTTGATAATGCTACTTATTTTTCATCTTGCAAGATAAATGAATTTGTTTATGAATGGGGAATTAAGTTGCATTATTCAGCCAATTACTACCCTCAGGGAAACGGATTAGCTGAATCCTCAAACAAGAATCTGATTCGAATCCTTAAGAAAACTGTGATAGAAAACCAGAGAAGTTGGCATGTGGCTCTCCCAAACGCCTTATGGGCAGATAGGGTAACCCCGAAGAATGCTTTAGGTGTCTCCCCTTTCACCCTTGTCTATGGCAAGGAAGCCATACTTCCCCCAAACATCTTGCTGCCATCCTTGCAATTGTCCCAAGCCTCTCAGGGTTCTGGTAGCCAAGCCTTACAATCCAGAATAAACACCCTGCTTCGACTAGAAGAAGCCCGACACAAAGCTAAAGACCGATTTCATCAACACCAGGACATAGTTAAGAGATGGTTCGACAAAAGGAAATCCGACAAGAGGGACTTTGAAGTTGGGGATTTAGTCCTGAAATGGGACCATAATCACGAAGGCAAAGGAATGCATACGAAATTTCAACATCTATGGGTAGGCCCGTACCAAATTTCTGCAAAATTGGGCCCATCCACTTATAAATTGACAAATCTCGAGGGAGAGGAAGTAGCCCTTCCACTCAATGGCCTCGCCCTGAAACAATACTTCGCGTGAGTCTCCTTGGAACTTCCTGTACATAAATAAAGTTGTCTGTTCGCTTTAGCTTTTAGCTGTTTTATTTTTTCGGCCATGTTGTTTCCTGTTTTGTTATTTGAACTTTTCAATAGGTTTTTGTTTTCTGAAGCACCCTTTTTATTGAGTCTCCCGCTGAAGGCAGCTCCCTCAAAGAAAACTCGCAACCCATGAGTCTGGAACCCTGCTCAGTAAACCCGGTCTGCTGTGCTCTCGCTGAAATATTCAAGAGGGGGGAAGCCTACCCTGCTAGTCACATTAACCCTGTTCAATAGCAGAGACCCATGGCCATCTTCACTACTATCATTGGGCTCCACCCACTCTCACACTTTAAAGGCATCTCAAGAAGGTTACCCAAGTTGGACCCGTGGAAAGTGGCACCTCTCGAGGACATGGGGTATTGAGATGACTCCGTGCTGCTGATTTAAAAGCCAAAATGGCCTACATCCAAGAGTCTGTTTTCCAGGGATTCTCGCCTCAATTAAAGCATGGCTGAGACAAAAGCAAAAGAGACATGTAAAACCTAAAGGGCTGTCCAAAAGACTCGGCTCAAAATGGGCTCCTCTCCGTCCGTGAAGTTTGATAAAATCAAATCAATAAAATTCTAACTCACTCAAAAGGACACTATGGATTGAGGAGTCCAAATCAAAGATCTGTCCAAAAGAAAATATCCCTGGAAGGCTCAAACAGCTAAGCTGTCCAAAGTACAAGCGTCCCAAAGGGTGCCAGCAGCATGGGAATGAGGAACAAGAACAATAATGTCCATGAGAAAGTGTTGCAAATCCTGTGGAGTCCGGCAGTAGTGACCATTTGAGGGATGACCCTCCTAAAATGAATCTCATATGCTGGCCCTCTGAGAGTGGTGAAGATGCCTCGGTCAAAGCTCCCCTTTCCCCAATGGCTAGCAGGAAAAGTGCTCCTTTCCCCGCATGAGTCTAAAATGCTCAGCTGAATAATGCACCCGAGACGGAGGTTTTAATGGGGTTCCGGACCATGTAGGGTATTTTTTCAGAGATCTGTGTTCGCCAGCAACTCGCCATTGTTGTTGCAGCTACACCCCTCCCCAAAATTTTGTACATGTTGGGGCCCCTCCTGTATTTTTTGTAGAAAGTTTGCTTGAGAAGCCATCCCAGCCGTCCGCTCTGTTTTCAACATAAAATTTTGCTTCCTTGCTGAACAGCTTGCCGTCAATCCTTCCATGTTCTCCCCAGTGAGCCAAAAGGTAACTTAGTTTTTTGCCCAAACGTTTTGGAATAAGTCAGACTTTGTCCCGAAACGGCGGGAGTCAAACGTCCAACCTTTCCGAAAGGAGGACTTAGATTTTCTTTGTCAAAATCCGCGGGAGCCATTGGGCAAAACCACCCGAAACGGCGGAAGCTTTCGATCAAGTCTTCCGCGACCACGGAAAAGTTCGCGTTGTTCTCCCGAAACGGTAAGGAATTCAACAAAACCACCCGAAACGGTGGAACAATTCAGCTCTGTCTCCCGAAACGGCGGAAGCAATCCGGATAAACTCACCGAAATAACACCAAGGAATTCAGCATTTTCTTCCGAAGTAAAAGACTTAGAAAATTTTCAATCATTGCTTCTGCGGAACGGTCCCAGCTCCGAAACGACTTAGCTCCCGAAACGGCGGAGCCTTTCACTCAAACCTCCCGCAACCGCGGAAAAGTTCCGGCTTTCCTCCCGAAACGGCGGGACTCATTCGCCTTAGTCTCCCGAAAAGGACTTAGATTTCCTTCCGATTAGAAAATGCGGGAACGAAGGACTTAAAGAATTTTTTAGTTTCAACCTTCCGCTACGGCGGGGAAATTAAGTGAACCCCCCCGAAACGGCGGGAGTTTTCGTTGAACCCTTCCGCAACGGCGAGAGCTTTCGTAAAATCCTTCCGCAACGGCGGGGGAATTTAGGGAACCCTTCCGAAACTGCGGAAACCGCCGCGATATCTTCCCAAAAGAAACTAGGCGGAAACTTTTGATGAAACCTTTCCGAAACGGCGGAAGCCATCCCCATAAGTCCCGCGGGGAGAATTCACGATCGCCTTCCGAAACCATGAAAAGGACTTAGAGTTTTCTCAAGAAGCTATCGCGGAGGCCTTCAGCTTTTGCTCCCGAAACGCGGAAGCCTTCGGGCTACCCTTCCGAAACAGCGGAGGCCAATCGCTTACCCCGTTCGGCAAAGGGACTCCGAAACGATCCCGGGTGAATTTGCGGAAAATATAAGTTTTCCTTCCGAAACGGCGGAAGCCATTCCCAATAGCTTTCCGAAACGAGCGGGAGCCTTCGCCGAACCTTCCCGAAAAGATCAACGAGACTTTGAAATTCTGGATCGCGGAAGCTTTCGCAAAAGTCTTCCGAAAATACCGGGAGCATTCGCTATATCGTCCCGAAAGGGCGGAAGCTTTGACGTTACCCGTCCGCTACGCGGCGGTCTCTCGTGGAAGGCTTCGAGCTTCCTTTCCGCAGTAAGCCCCGAAACGTCGGAAGCTTTCATTGAATCCTTCCGCAACGGCGGATACAATTCGCGAACTGGCCCCGCGAATGACGGTTGCACGAAAACCGAGGTGCTCTGACGTGACCGCTACGCACGGCGAATTTAAACCCCGTTGTAAATACGCCACCTACCGAATTAAAAGCTCACACGTGCCCAGTCTATATAAAATGCGGTGAGGGGCTCGACCAATCCACCATTGTTTTGAATCGGCCAACGACGTGCGATACCGTGCAAACCGCTCCAGCTCACCTCGCGCATCCGTGCTCGCAGCCACCTCGCTCAAGCAATCCTCACGGTGCCAGGTAGGATCTTGACCTTGTTTTTCACTACTGAGTTGTCCTTTTGGGGAAAACGGTGATTTTAGTGGGGTTTTGACGGGCGAAACACCCGTCAAGGGCTATGTTTTGCCCGTCAGGAATAATGAACGGGGTTTTCATTATACATAATCGTCATAGGCCTTCCTGAAAAAAGTTATATTTTATGTTGTTAGGTGCGGGCGGTTAACCATGCCCTGTTTTGTTTTAAACCCCGGGCCGCGCCCCTCGTCGTGGGTTAAGTTATCGAAACCCTATGGGCTTTCCATGTCCCGGACCGTTAACTCGGACTTAGGACCCTGGGCCCTTTTCAATAAGCCCCAGCCCCTACACGCGAAGCCGAAACCCGTAAGCGTTTAAGCCACGAGAGCCAAAACTTGAAGCCGCAGCCGCCCTAGCTCTCCCCATCAGCATATCCCCGGCGCCGTTACCTTCGCTCGGACTAAAATATCCCGTATTGACTCGGCGAGTGGCCGCGCGTGACGATAGCATTCAAAGCCCTCACCGAGTCAACCCGCGTCTTCCCCGCCATCGACCTCTCCAACCGCAGCCATAACGAAGTACATCCCCTTCCGCGAGGCGGAACCGGAAGCCAATTGCTCCCGCGAATCGCCTATCGGTCCAATAAAACCAATAGCTTCCGCAACATAGCTTATCCCATACTCGTCTTTTAAGAGCTTCAAATGTTTCAATGTGTGTCTTATGATTAAAATAATGTTTTGCTTCCTTAATATTTGCTTCATTGATTTATCTCATTAAAACGATGTTGCTCTCGGCTAAAACCATACAACCTGTTGCTCAAACTCATGATGAATTGTATATGGATGTTATCAGGGATAATTCAAGATGCCGAAACCCAGTAAGAAGAAGGCGAAGATGACAGAAAAGAAACTTGCTCCTCCTAAGATTGAAACCTCGCTCCAGGACACCAGGTGCACCACTGGTGTCCCTCCAGAAATCAGATGGGATGACATATACAGAATGATCAGGGACCAAGAGATCCCAGATATGTTGCTGGAAGAGGCACCGATCTATCAAAATATCAGAGCCTCAGGCATAACTAGAGCCGCTACCCGCCCTGAGTTATTCCCCTGTGCTGAAGTGATCGGGTGGATTCTCCAACATGCAGATGCTGATGGGAGAGTGATAAATGACAGCAGGAAAGTGGCTATTGCTTCGTTTCAACCCGCATATGTTGCGGCGGCCTACAGGTTTCCCCGTGTCCAACAAGCTCTGACTGATTAATGGTTGGGCCAGATGGATAACGTCGAGATGGCCAAGAAGCTATTGAGGGGAGGGAAGCATTTGAGAAAGAAGGGAAATGACGAATATGACGTGCAGAATCTGAGGGCCCCTTACAGATTGATCGCTTTAATGCTATGCAGAATATTCGGCATGCCGGATGGCACAGTATACAAGATTCAGTGGGTCCCTATCATTCACTATGTGGCATTTCAGGGGACAGTGTTTGACTGGGCCACTATCTTGTCAGATAGTCTGGCCTCAATGATAAGTGCTGCTAAACCCGGGCTGGCCTCGAAGAAGGCTGAATTCTTCATGTCCTCATACCTGATAGATTGTATCTTGGCCAAGATAGAGTTCCCCGGATTGGGGTGTACATGGGATAGGGCCACAACCCCGGTCTACACTGCATTCAAGATGTTGTGGGCTCAGAATTACAAGCCCAGCTACAAACTCGTCTGTGAGGGGTTCATCATGCCCCTATACGAGAAAATGTTCAAGGAAGAACCAAGTTGCCTGTCACAAAACGCTTTGGAAGTCCTTGAGGATTATGGGGACTTCTACTTTTCAGAACAAGGTACCTACTTGAGAATGTTCGGAGGGACTAAGCCCCCATACATATTGCCGCAGTATGCCACAGACTATGTGGTGCTCAAGGAAGCAGTAAGACAACTCTTCTTGGATGGGATTGGAGCATTCCTCCACAAGCTACACAAGGCTTCCTTTCCCCCCCTACCTTTCTGCATAGGTGCTTACAAGTTTTCAGGGGTGGCCTCTGCCGATGAATTTGTTCAAGAGTTGAGGGCCTTCCATTTCGGTGAGGTCATCTTCCACAGGAACGACAGAAAGGGTAAAGTGGCCGAGCATTGCAAGGGGAACTATGCTAACTTCGAATACTCCCACTACCCCGATGCCGAGGAGGAAGCATTCAGAGGCATCAGCAACATGACTGAGCTAAGGATCTGTCGCCAAAGTACTGGAGCGAGCTCTAGCTCAACCAAAGCCCAGAAGACCATCCAGCAAAAGGAGAAAGAAGCCAAGGATGCCCGGGCTCAGGAAGAGCTCAGATTAAGAGAAGAGGCAAGGTTGCAAAAGGAAGCCGAGGAGGCAAGAAAGCTACAAGAGGCTGAGAATAAAAGACTGCGGAAGGAGGCTGAAGAAGCCCAAAAGCAGAGAGAAGCAGAAATTGAGCAAGTTGAAGCAAGGAAGAAGGCGGAGGAAGAATTGAAGGCAAGAGAAGATACCCAGGTAGGTGGGTCCGGTGCGCAGGACATGGAGATAGACACCTCTCAGGCAGGTGGCTCTAGTACCCAAAAGGAAGGGACAGACCCCGCTCAGGAAGTCCGGACCCCACCTATGGAAGAAGACATAGACATCATAAACCGACCAATTGTACCATACACTCCATCTGGGAAGCGTACGGTGTCCAAATGGAATGAGTTTGTCTATGACAAGAAAAGAAAAACAATGGTCCTCCAATCAGAAGAGAGGATTAAAAGTCCCTTCCATGATGACATAGTTACTCGCCGAGAGGTCGCTGTCATGCAAAACACAGACGCAGATCCCATCGCCATGGCATCCGCAGCTATAGCAACAGCACAGGCATCATTTGCCAATGTAGGGGTTATAGTCAAAGAAAATATATTGACAAAGAAGAGAGCACGTACCCTGCAGCAAAATGTGGCTAATGAGCAAGCCCAAAGAGACCTGATAGTAAATAAATACAATTGCTTGTACACTGAGCACAAGGAGTTGGCAAACAAGTACAGCTACCTGGAGGAGGAAAAGGACCAGCTAGCACTCCAAATAATGATTGCAGAAGCAGAGAAGAGTGGAGCAGAAGAAAAGGCTTCCCAGCTAGAAACAGACAAGCAGGCATTAGCTGAGCGTTTAGAGCAAGCGGAAAGCAGAACCTTGGACATGTCCCCCTTCCACGAGCTGTCGTGCAATATACTACAGCAAGTGCATGGCTCTCAAGAGCTAATCACTGATGAGGTATGCAAACTCAAGGCCATGACGGTTAGGCTAAAGGAGGTGAATGCGGAAGCCCACAGGCTCAAGGCTAAGAATACCCGTGTCAAAGCAAATGTCATAAGTCAGATGGCATGGAGGGAAGGGAAAGGAGGTTTCCCCCCGCATCTTCCTTTCAAGACCGTGGAAGATTTTAATGAAGATATAGCCTTGTTGGAGTTTGGCCGGAACTGTGCCAATAAGCTGATGGCCAGTGTGCAGAAGACCACAGATAGAATCAACAACCTGTACCAAAAGCTCAAAGGAGTCCATGATAACTGCTCATTAAGTTTCCCTCAGACCCTAGAAGACTTCCCGGGAAAGGAGCAGCGGTTATCTCAACTGAAAGAAGAGCTAGGCGTCCAGATGGAGTATGTGAAAAGCATTGATGTCCTTGCCATGGATGATCTCCAACATTACATCGGTTGATCAACACTTCACAACCATCTGCTGAAGGAAACATATCAAGTTGCTGAAGCAGAAGTACAAAGCATTAAAATAGAGCTCGGGAAGAATGTAACTTCTCAGAAAATCCTGTTTCCTGCTGCAGCAAACATAATCATAAGGGATACAGGTGTGTGGCACAGCTACATAGAAGAGGAGGTCAGGAAAGCTGCAGCAGCAGCAGAAGCATCAGTAGATCCGGCAGCCCCTCTCCCAGCAGCCTCTTCCCCAGCAATGGCAGAAAGTCTGGCCAGTCCCATTCCCCCTTCCCAATTAGGAGCAGCATCAGCAGGGGATTCGAGGACCTCTTCCCAGGCAGCATCAGTGACCATCAACTTGGGCGACCCTTTGCCAGGAGAAGCTCACGCACAGGAATGAAGAAGCTGAATTCAGTGAGCCACTCTTTTCATCCAGACACGTGCCCAGCAGGGAACGCTTTGAGTTTAGCAAATTTTCTGTTATATGTAAGGCGTAAGCCGTGGGACAGCTGTCCATATTTTTTGTCAAAATATTTTTGTAAATGAAGTGGCCATTTTGGTGATCGATTATATTAGAAATCCCTGTAAATGACAGGAGGGGGATGCTAGGTGTCGGCCCAGAGGGAAAATTTTGTAACTATAAATAGGAGCCTAGAAGAGATAAGATGGGGACTTTTTGGCAGGGAATGAAAATTTTTTGGGCAAATGATATGAGCTATCTTGTATCGGCTCTGTAAATTGAATTTTTCTAATAGAAGCCACGGGAGATGAACGTTTTGCTTGGAATGTTGGGTTGCTTTATGTTGGACTATTCTAATGACTGCAATTCTGCAATGTGAGATCATTCTTGACTTCTGAATTATTTCTTTGTATTAATGATTTTGCTCTTATCTATGCATGCGTTCTCTCTATTTCATGGACAATGAATGCGTTCCATATTAAATCAGGAGCTATCTGCTGATACTTTTATCATTGCTGTAGATTTTTTCTTTTAGATCGAATGGCTAACTGTTCTTTCTTCTGGATAATTCGTATGGCTCATTGTTCAAGCTTTTAATTGCTCCTTGCAGGGATCTTTTAGTTTAATTCTAGTTTCTTTGTATCTAGATCTGTTTCTTTATTCTTGTTGTGTAGATTAAATAATTTTGATTTCTTCTGTTCATAAGCAGTAGATACGTTCTGTAAGTCTCATTTCAGATCTGTTTCTTTATCCTTTAACGTTCCTCTGTTTTCTGAGCAATAGATGCGTTCCATTTTGAATGGGAAGCTATCTTCTCAAGATCCTCATCTCGCTGTAGCTATGACCGTGAGAAATAATAGCTATATGTTCGTTACTTATGATAATCTGCTACAGCTGGTTGCTCTCCCCTTAAGCGTGTTCCCCTGCAGGGATAGATAGATGTATTCCTGTTTCTAGATTTAGATCTGTTTCAGTTGCATTTAGACTAAGTATAATTTAGGCATGTGCATCTCATATAAAACACATAAAATCCAAAAGAAAGGTGGATCGGGCCATAACCGGTAGAATAGGATTTAAGTTCCAAAACCACGGTTGCCGGAACCGCTAACCGGACGGATTCCCTACACCAAACGGGAGATAGTCTAATTGGGACCATCTCTCGGGGAGAATCCCTTTCTGATTGATGCTACGATATCCGAGGCATCAACAGATCTCTATATGTTTCGACTTGTCATGAAACACTGGGTTCTCGGATAGCTTCACACAACTCTGGTTATCACAGAAGATACCAATAGCATCCAACGGGAGATCAAATAATTCAGACAGTAGCTTCCGTATCCATACTACCTCACAACTAGCTGAATAGGTTGCAACATACTCTACCTCAGCTGTACTCAGTGCTACACAGGACTTCTTCCTGCTAAACCAAGAGATCACACCTAATCCCATACTGAAGCAGCACCCAGATGTGCTCTTCCTATCTACAGCGCTGCTAGCCCAATCTGAATCAACATAACCCTACAGGTTAAACTTTTGATTCACTTCATACTTGAGCCCATAATCCACTGTACCCTTCAGGTACCTCAGAACATGCTTTACAGCAACCAGGTGAACACTCCTCATATCTGTCAGGAACTGGCTCAATGTGTTCACTGCAAATCAAATATCTGGTCTCATGTTCATCAGGTACATCAAGGACTCAGTCATCCGATGATACATAGAGACATCAACCGGCTCAGATGAAGCATCACATAGAAGCTTCAGATTCGATTCCATAGGCCATGGCCTTGCAATCCATCATCCCGAATCTCTTCAGGATATCTACTGTTTACTTCCCTTGATCAAGGAAGATCCCACCTACACTCTGCCACACCTCCATACCTAGGAAATAATGCATCATTCCCAAATCTTTCATATCGAACTCGGCAGCAAGCTTCCTCTTAGTATCTGCAATCAATCTGTCATCTCCTGTTACAAATAAGTCATCCACATATAGGAGTAGAATCATAGGATTCCCTTCCTCAACCTTGTAGTAAAGGTTGGAATCCGCTTTACTCTTGGTAAAGCCCAAACTAGATAGGAAACTGTCCATCCTAACATACCAGGTTCTGGGAGCTTGTTTCAAGCCATACAAGGCTTTCTTCAATCTGCACACATATGACTCCCTATCATGTATTTCAAAACTGAGTGGCTGCTCCACATATACTTCCTCTTCAACTACACCATTCAAGAAAGCAGTCTTGACATCCATCTGGTGTATTTTCCATTTCATTGTTGCAGCCAGGGAAAGTACTGTTCTGATGGAAGTATACCTGGCTACAGGTGCAAAAGTTTCTTCATAATCTATTCCCTCTTTCTGAGAGAAGCCACGAGCTCTGAATCTTGCCTTGTATTTCTCTACACTGCCATCTGCAGCATGCTTGGTTTTGTAGATCCACCTGAAAGTCACAACAGACTTCTCTTTAGGTCTTGGGACAACATCCCAAACATCATTCTTCGTTATTGATTGGTATTCCTCAACCATGGCATCCTTCCATTCTTTCTTTTCCGCTGCTTCTTCGTAACTGGAAGGCTCTTTGTTCATAATGTCACAGAGTAAAGCAACATAGCTGGTATGTGATCTGGTTCTCTTCTTTGCTCTATGTTCTTCTTCTGGAATGCCAAATCTTTATGCATCTTGAATGAGCTCTCTAGCCCATAAAGGTTTCCTCTTGTGAGAGTTTTCCTCATGGGGTGGATCTACAGGTTCTTACGGATCTTCAAACTCACGAACAACTTCTGGAACTGCTTCATTCACGGTAGTGTCTTGAAATATAGTTTCCTTAGGTTCTTCATAAACTTTGATAGGTGCCTTCCTTGATTTGATGAATGCGGAGTTTTCATCAAATGTTACATCCCTGCTGACATCAATCTTCTTGAACCCTGGAAAGTATATTCTGTAAGCCTTCGAGCTTTCACTGTAACCCACAAAGATACCCTTCTTTCCTGAAGGATCTAGTTTAGTCCTCTTTTCCTTTGGGACATGAGTGTATACTAGACAACCAAATATTCTGAGATGGCTGACTTCAGGTTTCTTACCAGAAAAGACCTCTTCTAGTGTCTTGTTATCCAATATCTTGTGGGGTGTTCTGTTCTGCACATATACAGTTGTTCTAGCTGCTTCTGCCCATAGATGCATAGGTAGATCTTGGTCATGCAGCATTGCCCTTGTTGCTTCCATGATTGTTTTGTTCTTCCTTGCTGCAACTCCATTCTGTTGAGGATTATAAGGAGTAGTCAACTCCCTCTTAATCCCTGAATCACTACAAAGCTTCTTGAAGTCACCTGAGGTGAATTCTCCACCATTTTCGGATCTGAATGTTTTGATCTTCTTGTCAGTTTGATTCTCCATCAAGGTTTTGAATTCCTTGAATTTATCAAACAGCTCATATTTGTTCTTCAAGAAGTATACCCAAGTCTTCCTGGAGAAGTCATCAATAAATGAGACATAGTAAACATACCCACTAAGAGAACTAGATGACATAGGACCACATACATATGAGTGGATGATTTCCAAGATATCTTTGGCCTTGCTTTCACTGCTTGGGAAAGCCTTCTTAATATTCTTACCTTTTGCACATCCTTTGCAAACACCTTCATGTTTGGTCTTGATTTCAGGAAGACCTTCTACAGCCTTGCTTGCAATTGGAAGTGCCCTGTAGTGCATATGAGCAAGTCTTCTATGCCAAATTTCACTTGGCTCCATGGATTCATGCACCATGGCATGTTTAGGTTGTCCCTTCAATTTATACAATCCTCCTTCTTGCTCTCCAATCACTACTGCATCATCCATGGTCTTTCCCTTTGGCCACATTAGTACTTGGCCATCCACAAATGCAACCCTCATACCTTTTGCATCCAATGCAGAGATGGAGAGTAAGTTCTTCTTGAGCCCAGGTACATAAAGGACTTCTTCCATCTTCAAAGATTTTCATGAATCTAGGTTGTAGGAGGCTTCACCACTTCCTTTGATTGGGTGTTGATAATCATCCCCAGGTTTCACCTTATGGCGTGATTCAAGTTCAGATAGATTCACAAAAGATTCCTTAAACCCAGTCAAGTGTTTGGAAGCCCCACTATCAATCAACCAATCATTACAACCATGGGAGATAGTACCTGTGAGAGCAGAGATTAGAACATACTCTTCTTCACTTGATGAGTCATTATCACTTTCTGCCCTAGCCTTCTTCTTTGGAGGTTCATCATCCTCGGCAGCATGAGCATGGAACTTTCTTCTGTTGCCCTTCTTCTTCTTGCTGGAGTTGTTTTTATTATCCATTTTGTTCTTGGGACAATCTGAAGCAAAGTGACCCTTCTCATTGCATGTGAAGCATCTTAGATCCTTCTTATTCTTTTGATAGGATCTTTTGTAGTGAGAGTCCTCCTTCTTGGGCTTCCTTCTTTTGGTGTGAGTTGCAAGAGCTTGACCCTCACCTCCCATCTTTTCCTCACGAGCTACAAGTCTAGCTTCTTCTTGAGAGCATTCCTCCCATAGTTTACTGAAAGAGATCAATTTCTTTCTTGCACAGATTCCTTGAATAAAGGAGTCCCATGACCTAGGTAGGCCATTCAAAGTGGTCATAACAACTTCACCATTGTCCAATACTTCATCCCCAGCTTCAAGTTGTTCCTTGATCTAGGAGACCTTGGAGAAGTAAGATTGAATGGTTTCTCCATTCAACATCTTGACCCATTTCAATTGATTCCGCAGAGTCATCTTCTAATTTATGTTCTTCCCTTCAAATACCTTGGTCAAAGAGTCAAACATCTCCTTGGGTGTCTTTAGAGAAGACACATGGGGTATGAGATGGTCTTTGATAGAATCAGCAATGATTCTCTTTGCCTTGACCAAGTTCTTCTTATGCAATACCTTGGCCTCTTCATCCTCTAGGATAGGGATGTCTTCTTTTATATATGATTCCAACTCATTCTTTTCCAGGATTAACCCAATCCTATACTTCCAAGCTCGGAAGTTATCAGCCCCTTCAAGCTTATCCTCAAGCTTGGTGTGCTGAGACATCTTAAAGAGTAATTCAAATGGAAATAGAAAAGATTTAGGTCTTACCACTTGAAATGCTGAAAACTGGATCTGGTCCCGGATTAGGGTTTGTCAGAAAAACCCTAAAAATTCAAAATGTGAATTTCAATTTTCTGAAAGGATAGAAAGATGCGCTTTGATGAGCTGATCAGCCTGGTGTACTTAGAATTTGAGATCAGCAAAGCTTTACCCTTCAGATTTGCCTTTTTTTCCTCCAGGGTTAACTAGGGAGAGCCCTGAATTAGGGTTTGAGTTTCCCGGAGATCTACCCAGCCAAAAATCTCGATCCAAAGCTCTAAACTTCGATTTTTGCAAGGCGCTTCCAGCTGTGTCTTCCGATTCCATAAATTCCTATTTTTGTGGAAACCCTAATTTTTAGGGCCAAATCTGAAAATGCTCAGAATTGAATTCTGATTGGACAAATAGATTCTCCTTGATGAGTAGAGTCAATCTACTATACTGCTTTCCAAAAACTGTGGAGAGAAACCCAATAAACAAGAAACTCAAGTTTCCGTCACTGCAAAATGTCTTCTTCTCAGGTTAGCTCTGATACCATGTTAAATTTTGAGCATTAATTCACAATACTCTAGGATCTTCACTGAGAGAATAACATATACAGTATATCAATGCACAACAATCACAATAAGCATGAAAAGCATCACAAGAATCAAAAGCATGAGAGACAAGAGACACAGTTTTCGTGGGGAAAACCCTAAGGTGAAAAACCCCACAACTTCCACAGAGATAGAGAGAGCAATGGCTCAACCAAAGTACAACCAAAATACACTGAGATAGTCTCCTAGTAGTAGATAATCCTCCTCCTCACTAGTGCGCCACATTCTGAGTGAGAGAGATATACTTTTCCGAATGATCTAAATAGAGATCACCTGATCTCTATTTATACTAACCTGTTTTCCCAGTGACCTTGTGGGGCCGACTTGTCTAGCTAGGTACATCCACATTATAATATATATATTTCAGGGCCGACCCCACACATTGTGGTCTAATAACCCATCGGCAAGTACACACACTTGCGACACTTGTCAATCCACATGACGACACTTCCTTATAGAGGAATAACACATCTCTAATAAGGGTACAATAAATATATATGAAATACATAGATGAAATACATTCCGAAGTGCCATATACATCAACACCGACACTATGGACAATCTGCTAACTGACTTGGTATAATGACCCAAAAATCCACATACCACGGTACAATGACTCGATATTACAAAATATATGACCAAAAACCCGCCAACTGTGGTATACTTGACTCAATATTACAAAATATGTGGTCCAAGTGACCCAAAACTCACCAAGTGTTGTATCCTTTGGCCCAAAATACTCATTTCCCTCATACATTCAACGTGTCGCGGCGTCAACAGTACCGCGACCTTTCCTCATCAAACCGCCTACCAAAGATTAGGATCTCAACAACCGTGTTAGTATTAATGACAAAAAGTCTTCAATGACATAAATTTCAACCATAAATTACTTAATGAGGTCCGCCACTAAAGAAATTAAGTCATAATAGATTGATGCTATGAAAATCTAGTGAAAATTTGAGAAACATAGGTTAGATTCAACTCATCAACATTTAGAGGTATTAATGATTAAATAGAACCTTTTTTATGAAATTTGAAACTATAGACTTTTCAAAAAAGTGGGTAAAAAATCAAATTCAAATTCATATATGTAATTTCATTTTGAAAACTCAAATATCACATTTGGAATTGTAGGGCAAGTTTTGGAGCAAACCCTTGATCTTCATCCGTTCATAGCGATCAAATCGGGCCACCATTCGACTTCATTCTTCTTCCAAGTTATTTTCATCTCAAATTGCATTTTGATGGTTCATTTGTCAATTTTCATGCTTAAAACCACTTATCTAGCCATTCTTAACTCGTCTTTTTCGTGTACGGTGTTGTCTAGTAGGTAAAGTAGTGTATTTTTCAAGGTAAATGCTATTGTATGGCTATAGAGTAGCATCCAAACGTGACTGTGTGACTATAGAGTAGCGTTTTTTCCTGAAAATGGCTAAAAATTGCTGAAGAACTGAAAATTGGCCCTTCTTTTGACAAGATGGCACTTATTTGGAGGGAGAGGGAGCATGAAGATATGGATAGGGTGGCTATGCAAGATCCTACCACCCTCCATGCACTTAGAAGATGCGGTTTGTTGAAATTCTACCGAACCGTAAACATGAGGGCACTCAACCGCTTACTGCAAAAACTCATTCAGTGTTGCGATGTTGATGCAAATGTGTTTAATATCCGAGGAGAGACCTTGGAGCTCACAGTTGAAGACATATACTTCATTACAGGGCTCTCTAGGAGGGGGGATCCTGTAAACCTAAAAGGGACTTCACGAAATGTGGGTGCCATGTCGGTGCAAGATTATGTGAATGCTTATTGTGTGGAAGGTACTGAGAAATGTGGAAGTCAAATTATCATTTCTACTCTTGCAAGCTTCCCTCTGAAGGTTATTATCAGTATGTTGAACCAAATGGGAGGGAGTGCCACACAGCACTTAACCTCAAAGCACTAAATGTACATTGGTATTGAATGGTTGCAAGGTCTTGTCTATGATTGGTGCACAAGTCTCTTGGAAAACATGAAGCTTCAACTCTCGGGGTGTAAGACCAGGAGAATGAAGAACTTTGGATATGGCAGCATCCTTTGTACCTTCTTCTTTGAGAGTGTACTTGCTCTTAGGTTGGGTATGCCTTTGCCTCCAGTCAACCCTCGTGAGCCGAGATTGAGCCGTTGGGGTGAAATCTTTCTCCACCAAGGTGGTGGTGAAAGCCATTTCTGATATCACACCGATGATTTCTGGGGATGGTGGGAGAGACAGGTACCGACACTTGAGTGTTAGAAAAACAGGATCGCAGAGCAATAACAATAAACAGAAATGCAAAATAATCACACACACATTACAAGAGAGACACAGGTATATCGTGGTTCACTCCAACTTGGGCTACTTCCACATTGAATTTGCTAATCCTTATTATTATTACCGTCCAGCAAGGTGAAGGGATACAACCTGCAGCACAGCCGCTGCACTTCCTCTTCATCACTCATAGTCTCTCTCTTGATCTTACAGATCTTTACAATGCATAAAACCTAATACATCATTAACCCTAGCCGTGTTACAATGTCTTTCTTTTATAAGGAAAATACAGTGGGAAAATACCACGGGTTACCCAAAACCATGGGCCCGAAAACTGGTGGCGAAAACAACCCCAAAACATTTCTTCGGGGGCTATGCCGCCGAACCCCCATTTTCACGAGGGCTCTTCCCCCAAACCCCCTTTTTTGGGGGTGCTGCCCCAGCGCCCCCCGGACCCCCTGAGCGTCGAGCCGGGATCATAACCAAACCTGGGGTACTGACACGGCTGAATCATCATCTATGAGACTGGAAGATCTATCTCCACAACCAATATTGAGCAGTTTCCATATGCTGGTTTAGACTTCTGTTGTGATCCAAAGCTGGTACTTCCTCTAGGTGATGCCTGGGGAGATATAGGTATGTTTTTGTTTTTAAAAAATATTTAATTTTTTCAAATTAAATTATATAATTTTTATGGTGAGCTTGAAAATACTGAAACAAAGTGTCATGTGCAGATGTTGGACCAGTTCGTCCCGAGGGACATCCTACTACTTTCGTGAGGCCCGTTGATGTGGGTGCAGCTGATGGTATGCTAGGGACTATAGACCGGAAGATGAGTCGGTTGACTCATGATATTCCTACATATCGCATTGAGCGGATGCCCGTTGATATGCAGGAGGATGTGGTCAGTGTGCCCCTAGCTTGGATTAGACTGCTGCAGAAGGTAGCCAGGATAGTCATATGTTACCGAGAGTCAGTGGATGAGGCCCCACCTTCTCCATAGGAGAAAGATATTTTATGTATATTTTTTTGTTGATGTATATGTAACTTCGGAATGTATTTCATCTACGTATTATATATATATTTATTGTACCCTTATTAGAGATGTGTTATTCCTCTATAAGGAAGTGTCGTCATGTGGATTGACAAGTGTCGCAAGTGTGTATACTTGCCGATGGGTTATTAGACCACCATGTGTGGAGTCGGCCCTGAAATATATATATTATAATGTGGATGTACTTAGCTAGACAAGTCGGACCCATAAGGTCACTGGGCAAACAGGTTAGTATAAATAGAGATTAGGTGTTCTCTATTTAGATCATTCAGAAAAGTATCTCTCTCTCACTCAGAAAGTGGCACACTAGTGAGGAGGAGGATCATCTGCTACTAGGAGACTATATCAGTGTATTTTGGTTGTACTTTGGTTGATACATTGCTCTCTCTATCTCTGAGGAAGTTGTGGGGTTTTTCACCTTAGGGTTTTCCCCACGGAAACTCTGTGTATCTTGGCTCTCATGCTTTTGATTCTTGTGATGCTTGTCATGATTATTGTGATTGTTATGCATTGATATAATATAAATGTTATTCTCTTAGTGAAGATCCTAGAGTATTGTGAATTAATGCTCAAAATTTAACACGGTATCAGAGCTAACCTGAGAAGAAGACATTTTGCAGTGACAGAAACTTGAGTTTCTTATTTATTGGGTTTCTCTCCACAGATTTTGGAAAAGCAATATAGTAGATTGACTCTACTCATCAAGGCGAATCTATATGTCCAATCAGAATTCAATTTTGAGCATTTTCAGATTTGGCCCTAAAAATTAAGGTTTCCACAAAAATAGGAATTTCTGAAATCTGAAGACATAGCTGGAAGCTCCTTGCCAAAATCAAAGTTTAGAGCTTTGGATCAAGATTTTTTGCTGGGTATATCTCCGGGAAACTCAAACCCTAATTCAAGGCTCTCCCTAGTGAACCTAGGAGGACAAAAAGGCAAATCTGAAGGGTAAAGCTTTGCTGATCTCAAATTCTGAATACACCAGGCTGATCAGCTCATCAAAGCGCATCTTTCTATCCTTTCAGAAAATTGAAATTCACATTTTGAATTTTTAGCGTTTTTCCGACAAACCCTAATCCAGGACCAGATCCAGTTTTTAGCATTTCAAGTGGTAAGACCTAAATATTTTCTATTTCCATTTGAAGTACTCTTTAAAATGTCTCACCACACCAAGCTTGAGGATAAGCTTGAAGGAGCTGATAACTTCCGAGCTTGGAAGTATAGGATTGGGTTAATCCTGGAAGAGAATGAGTTGGACTCATATATAAAAGAAGACATCCCTATCCCAGAGGATGAAGAGGCCAAGGTATTGCATAAGAAGAACTTGGTCAAGGAAAAGAGAATCATTGTTGATTCTATCAAAGACCATCTCATACCCCATGGGTCTTCTCTAAAGACACCCAAGGAGATGTTTGACTCTTTGACCAAGCTATTTGAAGGGAAGAACATAAATCGGAAGATGACTCTGCGGAATCAATTGAAAGGGGTAAAGATGTTGAATGGAGAAACCATTCAATATTACTTCTCCAAGGTCTCTCAGATCAAGGAGCAACTTGAAGCTGTGGATGAAGTAGTGGAAAATGGTGAAGTTGTTATGACCACTCTGAATGGCCTACCTAGGTCATGGGACTCCTTTATTCAAGGAATTTGTGCAAGAAACAAATTGATCTCTTTCAGTAAACTATGGGAGGAATGCTCTCAAGAAGAAGCTAGGCTTGTAGCTCATGAGGAAAAGATGGGAGGTGAAGATCAAGCTCTCGCAACTCACACCAAAAGAAGCAATCCCAAGAAGGAGCACTCTCGCTACAAAAGATCCTATCAAAAGAATAAGAAGGATCTAAGATGCTTCACAAGCAATGAGAAGGGTCACTTTGCTTCAGATTGTCCGAAGAACAAAAGGAATAATAACAACAACTTCAGCAAGAAGAAGAAGGGCAGCAAAAGAAAGTTTCATGCTCATGCTGCCGAGGATGATGAACCTCCAAAGAAGAAGGCTAGGGTAGAAAGTGATGATGACTCATCAAGTGAAGAAGAGTATGTTCTAATCTCTTCTCTCATAGGTACTATCTCCCATGGTTGTAAGGATTGGTTTATTGATAGTGGAGCTTCCAAACACATGACTGGGTTTAAGGAATCTTTTGTGAATCTATCTAAACATGAATCACCCCATAAGGTGAAACTGGGGGATGATTATCAATACCCAATCAAAGGAAGTGGTGAAGCCTCCTACAACCTAGATTCTGGAAAATCTTTGAAGATGAAAGAAGTCCTTTATGTACCTGGGCTCAAGAAGAACTTACTCTCCATCTCTGCATTGGATGCAAAAGGTATGAGGGTTGCATTTGTGGATGGCCAAGTCCTAATGTGGCCAAATGGAAAGACCATCGATGATGCAGTAGTGATTGGAGAGCAAGAGGGAGGATTGTATAAATTGAAGGAACAACCTGAACATGCCATGGTGCATGAATCCATGGAGCCAAGTGAACTTTGGCATAGAAGACTTGCTCATATGCACTATAGGGCACTTCCAATTGCAAGCAAGGCTATAGAAGGTCTTCCTGGAATCAAGACCAAACATGAAGGTGTTTGCAAAGGATGTGCAAAAGGTAAGAACATTAAGAAGGCTTTCCCAAGCAGTGAAAGAAAGGCCAAAGATATCCTGGAAATCATCCACTCAGATGTATGTGGTCCTATATCATCCAGTTCTCTTAGTGGATATGTTTACTATGTCTCATTTATTGATGACTTCTCTAGGAAGACTTGGGTATACTTCTTGAAGAACAAAGATGAGGTGTTTGATCAGTTCAAGGAATTCAAAACCTTGATGGAGAATCAAACTGACAAGAAGATCAAAACATTCAGATCCGACAATGGTGGAGAATTCACCTCAGGTGACTTCAAGAAGCTTTGTAGTGATTCAGGGATTAAGAGGGAGTTGATTGCTCCTTATAATCCTCAATAGAATGGAGTTGCAGAAAGGAAGAACAGAACTATCATGGAAGCAGCAAGGGCAATGCTGCATGACCAGGATCTACCTATGCATCTATGGGCAGAAGCAGCTAAAACAGCTGTATATGTGTAGAACAGAACACCCCACAAGATATTGGACAACAAGACACCATAAGAGGTCTTTTCTGGTAAGAAACCTGAAGTCATCCATCTCAGAATATTTGGTTGTCCAGTATACACTCATGTCCCAAAGGAAAAGAGGACTAAACTAGATCCTTCAGGAAAGAAGGGTATCTTTGTGGGTTACAGTGAAAACTCGAAGGCTTACAGAATATACTTTCTAGGGTTCAAGAAGATTGATGTCAGCAGGGATGTAACATTTGATGAAAACTCAGCATTCATCAAATCAAGTAAGGCACCTATCAAAGTTTATGAAGAACCTAAGGAAACCAGATTTCAAGACACTACCATGAATGAAGCAGTTCCAGAAGTTGTTCATGAGTTTGAAGATCCACAAGAACCTATAGATCCACCCCGTGAGGATAACTCTCACAAGAAGAAACCTGCATGGGCTAGAGAGCTCATTCAAGATGCAGAAAGATTTGGCATTCCAAAAGAAGAACATAGAGCAAAGAAGAGAACCAGATCACATACCAGCTATGTTGCTTTACGCTGTGACATTATGAACATAGAGCCTTCCAGTTATGAAGAAGCAGCAGAAAAGAAAGAATGGAAGGATGCCATGGCTGAGGAATACCAATCAATAACGAAGAATGATGTTTGGGATGTTGTCCCAAGACCTAAAGAGAAGTCTGTTGTGACTTCCAAATGGATCTACAAAATCAAGCATGCTGCAGATGGCAGTGTAGAGAAATACAAAGCAAGATTCGTAGCTCGTGGTTTCTCTCATAAAAAGGGAATAGATTATGAAGAAACTTTTGCACCTATAGCCAGGTATACTTCCATCAGAACAGTACTTGCCCTAGCTGTAGCAATGAGATGGAAAACACACCATATGGATGTCAAGACTGCTTTCTTGAATGGTGTAGTTGAAGAGGAAGTATATGTGGAGCAGCCACTCAGTTTCGAAATACATGACAGGGAATCATATATGTGTAGATTGAAGAAATCCTTGTATGGCTTGAAGCAAGCTCCCAGAACCTGGTATGGTAGGATGGACAGTTTCCTATCTAGTATGGGCTTTACCAAGAGTAAAGCGGATTCCAACCTTTACTACAAGGTTGAGGAAGGGAATCCTGTGATTCTACTCCTGTATGTGGATGACTTATTTGTAACAGAAGATGACAGATTGATTGCAGATACGAAGAGGAAGCTTGCTGCTGAGTTCGATATGAAAGATTTGGGAATGATGCATTATTTCCTAGGTATGGAGGTGTGGCAAAGTGCAGGTGGAATCTTCCTTGGTAAAGGGAAGTACAGAGTAGATATCCTGAAGAGATTCGGGATGATGGATTGCAAGGCCATGGCCACACCTATGGCATCTAATCTGAAGCATCTATGTGATGCTTCATCTGAGCCAGTTGATGTCTCTATGTATCGTCAGATGAGTGGGTCCTTGATGTACCTGATGAACACGAGACCAGATATTTGCTTTGCGGTGAACACATTGAGTCAGTTCCTGACAGATCCAAGGAGTGTTCATCTAGTTGCTGTAAAGCATGTTCTGAGGTACCTGAAGGGTACAGTGGATTATGGGCTCAAGTATGAAGCGAATCAAAAGTTTAAACTGCAAGGTTATGTTCATTCAGATTGGGCTGGCAGTGCTACAGATAGGAAGAACACATTTGGATGCTGCTTCAGTATGGGATTCGGTGTGATCTCTTGGTTTAGCAGGAAGCAGTCCTGCGTAGCATTGAGTATAGCTGATGCAGAGTATGTTGCATCCTGTTCAGCTAGTTGTGAGGAAGTATGGCTACGGAAGTTACTGTCTGAGTTATTTGATCTCCCGTTGGATGCTACTGGTATCTTCTGTGATAACCAGAGTTGTGTGAAGCTGTCTGAGAACCCAGTGTTTCATGACAGGTCAAAACACATAGAGATCAAATATCACTATATCAGGGATATGGTACAGAGAGGAGCTGTGAAGCTCCTGTACATTGCGACGGACGAGCAGATTGCAGATGTGCTGACGAAGCCATTAGCTAGGGTGAAGTTCGAGTACTTCAGGGAGAGGCTTGGCATTCTTCAGATTGATGACACTTTGAGGAAGAAGTGATGGACACATTTTCTGAAGCCATTCCTAGCATGTTGGAAGGAGGATCGTTCACATGGCTGTGGATGTAAGCGCTGGATGATGAGCATCAGGATGATGTTCTGGTTTTTGCTTTGTATGATCAGGTGGATCATTTTTATGTATGTATGTATGCATCATATTGGATGCCGAATATGATCATTTGGATCATTTATATATGTATGTATGCATCATGTTGGATGTTGGATATGATCAGTTGAATCATTTATATGTATGTACGCATCATGTTGGATGCTAGATATGATTGGTTGGATCATGTGTATGTATTTTTGTATATGCATCATGTTGGATGCTTGGACCATGTATCTGTATATGTATCAGGTGGATACATTGTATGGTCAGGTGGATCATGTATGGTGATATGTATCATGTATTTGTATTTGTATCAGGTGGATACACTGTATGATCAGGTGGATCATGTATGATGATATGTATCAGGTAGATACTTGGTATGCATCAGGTAGATGCATTGTATGATCAGGATGATCATGGATGACAAGCTTCAGGATGTTGCTCCAGATGACATGCAGCAGGATGTTGCAGTGATGATCAGGATGATCATGTGTACATCAGGATGATGTATGGTGAGTATCAGGTTGATACTCTATGGCCATGGATTAGGTTGTGCAGATGAGCATATAATTTGGCCCTGGGAGATTTGCAGATAGTCTTTCGAGGTTTTTCCTATGGCATATAATTTGGCCCTGGGATATTTGGCAAATGATCTTTCGAGGTTTTGCTCTGGGAGGACATATAATTTTTCCCTGGGAGATCTGTAGATAGTCTTTCGAGGTTTTTCCTATGGCATATAATCTGTCCCTGGGATATCTGGCAGATTCTCTTTCGAGGTTTTGTCCTATGGCATATAATATGTCCTTGGGAGATACGATAGGTTGGGTTGTGTGCCCGTAATAAGTCCTGGGATGCTCTTGCAAGGTTTTGCCATGACGACATATAATCTGTCCCTGGGAGATCCTATAGGTAGAGATGTGTGCTCGTAACAGCCTGGGATGCTCTTGCGATGTTTTGTGGTAACCACATATAATCTATCCCTGGGAGATCCTATAGGTAGAGTTGTGTGCTCGTAACAGCCTGGGATGCTCTTGCGAGGTTTTGTGGTGAGGTCACATATAATATGGCCCTGGGAGATCCTATAGGTAGAGTCGTGTGCTCGTAAAATCTTGGGATGCTCTTTCGAGGTTTTGTGACGCACGTAATAAGTCCTGAGGATTCCACAGTATGGCCAGTGACAACGAACACCTACAGGTGGTGGGCCTACATCCAGTATGAAAAAGGACTGGCTCTGTAAAACTTTCTATGATGAGTAGAGTAGGAGATTGGTTGATATAGCAGCAGCAGTGACGATGATCCCGATAAGAAGACTTGTCTAGCATATCTATGTCGAGAAATACCTTCCTAGTTAAGAGGGAGTGTTGATGTATATGTAACTTTGGAATGTATTTCATCTATGTATTTTATATATATTTATTGTACCCTTATTAGAGATGTGTTATTCCTCTATAAGGAAGTTTCGTCATGTGGATTGACAAGTGTCCCAAGTGTGTGTACTTGTCGATGGGTTATTAGACCACCATGTGTGGGGTCGGACCTGAAATATATATATTATAATGTGGATGTACCTAGCTAGACAAGTCGGCCCCATAAGGTCACTAGGCAAACAGATTAGTATAAATAGAGATCAGGTGTTCTGTATTTAGATCATTCAAAAAAGTATCTCTCTCTCACTCAGAAAGTGGCGCACTAGTGAGGAGGAGGATCATCTGCTACTAGGAGACTATCTCAGTGTGATTTGGTTGTACTTTGGTTGAGCCATTGCTCTCTCTATCTCTGAGGAAGTTGTGGGGTTTTTCACCTTAGGGTTTTCCCCACGAAAACTCTGTGTCTCTTGTCTCTCATGCTTTTGATTCTTGTGATGCTTGTAATGCTTATTGTGATTGTTATGCATTGATATAATGTACATGTTATTCTCTCAGTGAAGATCCTAGAGTATTGTGAATTAATGCTCAAAATTTAACATTTTGAGGCCATCGATCCCACTTTTGTATCTCATGACGTGACTTTGTGATAGACTTGTGTTCCAAACTCATATTATTTTTTGATACAGTATCGGCTTATATTTACATGTGTGTGTTTAACTTTATGTGCAAATGTTTATTTATGGATGTGTATGATACAAATGCCAATCCAAAACATAATTTGCAAATGAATTAGCTAATGCATTCAAATTTCTTGGAATATGTTGATATATGATGGAATCAAACTGTCATTCCAATAATTTAACTCGCAAAAACTGTCGTAGCAAAACAGGATCTCTAATCTGGTAAACACCCGTTATCTGAAATACAACTAGTTGCGAATCAAGTCTCACCTCCAAATGTGAAATGTCTTGGACAAGAGCATCCCAGAGAAGTTCTATGACCGCACTGTATTTAGCTACGTTATTCGTTGTGGGACCCAAACAAACCCCTCCCGAAGAAAGTAGTTGGCTAGTCGGTGAGTAAATGACCCAAGCTGTTGAAGCCAACTATCGGGTGTGGTGACTGGCGCCATCATCAAATCCTAAAAAGTGTTCAGTCTACATCTGAAACACGAAATGAGAAAACACACATAAGGAAACTAACGATCAGAAGCAAAAACTAGTTCTACAAAATGTACAACTATAATACATGAAAAAGCACAAGTGCCTATGCGTAGTACTTCTTCAAGTAGAGCCCATTTCTAGGCTCAGGTAGCTTATTACCCTCGTAGTCCGTTAGCTCATAAGCACCTTTCTTCAGTACCTTCAAGATTATGTAAGCACCGAGCCACATGGACTTGAACTTTCCAGCCCCTAAAGGTTCCTTGTCCTGATCCCAAAGTAGGACCAGGTCTCCTTCGAGAAAAAATCTAGGTATGACAGACTTATCGTACTATCCTTTGACTCATTTCTTATGAGTTTCATTTGCTATGAGCACATTGCGGCGCTGCTCGTCTAGATGTTCTAAATGTAGTGAACGTTCTTCTAGTACTGAAGTTTCTGGTAACAGTTGGACAGCCAACCTCAAAGAGGGAATCTCACATTCAATCAAAACGACTGTCTCTATCCCATGCATAAGTTGGAAAGGAGAGAACCCGGTAGCAGTCTTTACATTTGCTCAGTAATCCCAAAGAGAAGGATACAGCATGATGCGCTATTTATTACGACTAGCATTAACGGTTCTTTGTATAATTGTTTTCAAAGTTTTGTTAACTGCTTCGACTTGACCATTCGCCTGCGGGTAGAATGAGGACGAATGCTCTTGACAAAATCCTAGCATGGTATAAAGCTCAGTCTTCATATTGTTCTGGAAATGATGACCGTGATCAGTCACGATCACTTTGGGTATGTCGAACCTTGTGATAATCTGATTGAATATGAAATAAGCAGCGGTTTCTCCATCCCCTTTAACAATAGGCATTGCCTCGGCCCACTTGGTGAAGTAGTCGACGACAACGATGATATATCGATGGCATCCAGCCAAAATTGGGTTACAAGTCATATAATCAACCCCCCTTTTTGTGAAGGGACCTGCTGTGATCATAGGATGAAGAGGATCTGGATGTGCTCTCATTTTCCTGGTGAAAAACTGACATGGACGACAACGTTTCACAGCTTCCACACAATCTTTAAAGATTGTAGGCCAAAAATATCCAGCACGCAGTATTTTCTGGGATGTTTCCAACCAGGAAAGATGACCCCCACAAGTTGCACTGTGAGCATCATTCAAAACGGACTCTGCTTCTTCTAAAGTCAAACAACGACGTAAAATGGAATCTATCCCACGTCTGTACAAAGTATCGGAGATGATGAGATAGTTTTTCGCATGACTTTTCAGTTTGCGTCATTCTTCCCTAGAAAAAGTGGTGGGACACCTCAAAGAATGGAGATATACTAAAATAACCCCATACCATGGGTCAGAGGAGGTAATAAGGAAGATATGTTCATCCGGGAATGATGACTCTTCTTCAATATGCACTAAGTCACTCAGAAATTCTGAAATTAATTCAGCGAACACTAGTGATTTCTTTGACTTGGCAAACTAAAAAACCAAATCAAACTCCTGCAGGATTACAATCCATTTATTATATTTTCCACCGATGATGCGTTGAGTGAGAACATATTGAAAAGGATTGACCTCCGCTATCACAGTAGTGGTTCATAAAAGGATGTAGTGGTGAAGCCTATGTACCGCATAAACCGCAACTAGTGCTAACTTCTCAACATGTGAATACTTAATCTCAGGAGCTATCAATGCGCGCGAGAGATAATAAACGACGTGCTCTTGGAGAGTATCGTCCTCCTGAACTAGTACTATGCCGATTGTGTATACAGACGCTGCCAGATATAAGAGGAAATCCTTTGTATAATCAAGCGGGCTTAACAAGGGGGCTGACAGTAATGCCTTTTTCAAGGTCTCAAACGATGCTTGAGCAACCTCATCCCACAAGAAGTAGGTATCTTGTTTAAGCAATCTCATGAAACCTTTTGTGATTTTAGCATAGTTTATGATAAAGTGCTGCAAGAAGTTAGACATGCCTTGCAGGCTTTGGAGTTGTCTCAAGATGCAAGGAGGAGGAAGATTTACAATCACCTCAACTTTTAACGGGTCTACCATTATCCCACGACTGTATACAATAAATCCCAGTAGTCGTCTAGAATCGACACAGAATACACACTTGTTGGGATTCAATCAAATCTTGTATTGTCTTCACCGTTCAAACACAAGTCTCAAATGAGCTGGATGATCCCGTCTCGTGCGAGATCGCACCAGGAGGTCATCCAAGTAAGGTTCAACTATGTGTTTGATATCATGAAAAGTGAAATTCATTGCTCATTGGAAAGTAGCTCCAACATTCTTTAAGCCAAATGGCATCTTCCGATAAGAGAAGGTTCCCCACGGGAAAATAAAAGTTTTTTTGTGTTGATCTTTAGGTTTGGTTTGAATTTGATTATATCCCGAAAATCTGTGCATGAAAGAAAACATGTCGTGACCTGCACACGCATCTATGATTTGATCGATAAATGGTGTGGGGTAGTTATCTTTCGAGCAAGCTTTGTTCAGATCTCGGAAATACGTACAGACTCGAATGGTACCTTGCTTTTTATCAACCGAAACAGGATTCGAAACCCATTCTGTCATGTCGATCGGGTAGATAAATCCGGCTTTAAGCAATTTTTCAACCTCCGCCTTAATGGCGGCTACTTTTCAAGGATTCACTAGACGGAGCTTTTGTCTCACAGGTTTCACGTTAGGATACGTTGTGATGACATGCTCTGCGATGGCAGGATCGATGCCTAGCATCTCCTCATAAGACGAGGCAAAGATATCGCGGAATTCTTTAAACAGTTTGGTATATAGAGCGATCTCCTCTAGAGAACAATCTGCTCCAATAAAAATATTTTCCATGACCCCAGGTTTGGTGGAAATGTTAATCAGGATGGTTCTTGATATATTAGCCATATTCCTTTCAGCGTAAACAGCACTTGAATTGGAAGGAATAGAGGACAAATCAACATTCCCACCGGGTCTCATAAAAAACTCTCCTCTCTCTATCCTGTCTAGATTTGGAAGCAGGTAAGACCTATGGTGCAGGTGTTCCCAAGGTTGGTCCAGGCCCATCATGGCTTCCAAAATGGCTTCGTCAGAAGGAAAAACCGTGTCTAAATAGTAAAAAGAGTGGATCGATTCTACTGACCATGCTGGAGCATAGTCTATATTCGACTTAGCAGAGACTGGTGGAGTCACGATATGTTCCGTTGCAACATGTTGTGCTTCCATGTATGCTAATTCTGCAACGGATAAAGGCACTGATGGTTCTGATATAGTCGGGAGGATCCACGGATCAGTCCTTAAACCGATCGTGAAGGTTTCCGTAGATGTACCTTCATCAGAACGCATAAAAAGAATGGGAACAGGTAGGTCAAAAGTGCCCATTAATGACCCATAAAGTCCTGCTCCTAAGCTCTTACTTGCTGGGGCAGATTGATCAACTAAAGGAATTGTGTATTCCGATTAAGTCTGGTTGTTTTTCCATGAGAACGAAAGTTGATCCACCGTAACGATCTTTCCTTTGTGCGGGAACATTACAACTCGGAAAATTGCCGATGGAATAGCTCGCATGGCATATGTCTGGCTCCTACCTAACAACAAATTGTAATCAAGCCAAGCATCCAGAACTTCAACCTCTACAGCAACTGTCTTACCGACAACTATATAGTCAAATGATGGCAAGACTCCATGTGGAAGAAAATTTCTGCCATCAAATGGAGTAAGCAGTGTGTTAGAGGGGGCTAACTCGGGAGAACCCAAGGCTTTCCAACAAGAAATTGACATTACGCACGTAGACGCGTCCTCATCTACGACGGCTCATCTAATGGTCTTAGGACCATGACTCACCTCTATCTGAAGAGCAACGTAGTATGGAAACCTGTATTTGATATCATTCATATCAAATCGAGCAGTCATGTTGGATGATTCCATACTTCCAATCGCTGCCAGAAACGCATTTTGTTGTAATGGACAACTTTGCAAAACTTCTAGGGTGGACATGGCACAAGGGGTCTAGGATAGATCTTCAACCACATTGTAGTTGGAAGCAGCTTGTGCGTTGGGATTGTGCGAAGCCCGTTTCAAGACACCTTTCAGGATCTTGGGCAGTGAATCCACAGGTATGTGGAGAGGAGTGGAAGATTCAGGAATATCCTTATGTTGCATATCCGGGGTGTAATTTCTTTCCTGCGTTTGTAAAAGAGCATCCGTGTTAACCATATTAATAAAAGTTTGATCAACTGAAGCATGGGTGGTGCCCCCAGCATTGGAGGTGCCAGAAGCTAAGCCCTGTCCTTTGGAAAATGGATCCTTCAGGACGGCAAGTTTATTTTCTTGAAGCAGTTTCTGGGCTTCTTCGATCAGAGGGCATTGGTGAGTGAGGTGATCCTGCTTGCAAAGCTTGCAAGGAAACTTAACCTTCTTCTTTTCTATGTTACCCTCTTCGACATTTTCTTTGTTTTTGGGATTTGGTTGGTTCCCCTCTCCTTTCTTTCCATTCTTTTTGTTGTTGGGCTACCGAGGGCCCTTTTGATTAGACTGAACCTGTTGTACAGATTCAGTAGTAGAAGGAGAGGTTGTGACGGAAGTTACTTCTGCAGTCGATTGTTTGACTGGTAAGGCATGAACCTGTTTAGTCAATGCTTCAAAAGCTACAGAATCAACTGAACCTACAATGTCGTTAGCATGTGGTCCAGGTTTTGGTCTACCTAGATTAGTGTTTGATCGCGGTGCATCAGGTATAATCTCATAAAGGAGCCCAGACTGAGCATAAACCAAGTCTAATTGCTAGGTCCTTAGAATGGCTTCTTCTTCCGATGACACCCCAGAAGTAGCTACTTCCTTAGAAATGTAAGGGAGGAGTGATTTCAGATACTACTCCAATAAGAATTCCAGGGGATATTGGCCTTAATGAGCCTCTTCCGTCTTTGCCATTCCTGAATATGATCAAATAAATGAGTGGCTTTGTTTTGTCTAAAAGTAGACAAAACGTCTGTCCCGGCATCGTACCGAACATGAAGCTGGAAGTGATTCAAAAAGACAGTTGCGAGATCTTGAAATTTATAAAAGGTGGCCGTAGGTAATTAAATGTACCATTTGGCTGCAGCACTGGTCAGAGTTCTTTGAAAAAGTCTCAACCTGACGAAATCTTCGTTCAACGAGTTCAAAGAACACCAGAGATGAAAAGTGGTGACATGATCTCCAGGATCCTCGCCCGTTTTACCTTCGAATTTTGGAATGTTCGAAGGTATTTTAGTGGGGACTGGTGGCCATGTAATGTTATGGCACACCGGATCGTTCGTCAACTTGGAAAGATCTGGAAAATTCAACATTGCGAGGAATGGTAAACGAGGTCTATAAGATGGAATTTTATAAGCTGGGGTCATAAAAGGGGAACCTCCCATAGTTTGACCCATGAACTATTGGTTAGGGTTGCCCCCAGCCATCTGCTGGTAGGGGTTCCCCCCAGCCATCTGCTGGTATGGGTTGCCCCCTACCACTTGTTGTTGTGTGAAAGCGTTATTGAAATTCCCCCATCCAAATGAAAGTGCGTTGGTACCCTATGTATTCATCCATTGTGGCTAGGTGTTAGCCCCACCATATTGTTGGCTTAGAATGTTACCCCCTCCTCCAGAAAACAAAGAAAAAGGGATATTTCCTGCCGATACAGTATTTTGATTCATATTGTAACCTGCAAAGGTGTTAAAACCAGGGGTATTCGAGGTGGATGGTGCCATCATGGTACTCATTGTAGCTAGGGTTTTCACCCTAGCTTGTGCAAATGAGCACCTACTAAGGAGAAGGGACTCCTTAGTAGCAGTTCAATAAAACAGTAAATGAAAGACAATACAGTAAAACAATAATTATTCTAAGCATGTGCATAAAACAGAAAAGACAACATAATGAAAAGGGTTTTTGTATTAATTATAACTCCAATGTGAAGGTGGGTAGAGCTCTTGTAGCAGTCCAGGAGGGTTGCTTCCAAGCTTCCATCTTTGCTCCTTTCTCTTTCTCCAAAGGGTTGGAAATGGGCCAAAGGGGCACTCAAGGGTGAAAGTAGCTCAAGGGTGAGCTAGGGTTTCAAGAGTGATTTTGGCAGAGTAAGGGTGTATTTGACTGTGGATATGAAATGAGGGGCCTCCATCACCTATTTATAGGTTTTTAATGGTGGAGTGCTAGCCCATGGTTTTGGGAACCATATGGTTTAGGTCAGATGTATGGGGTTTTTTCCTCCTTTTTCCCTCTTTTTCCTCTTTTTTTTGTATTTTTATTCCCCTTTTTAGAAGGATTTTTGCTATTTTGGAGGAATTTTGGATTATTTTGGGGGAAAAAGGGGTTTTTTGTGCCTTTTGGAGGCTTTTTTAATGGGATTTTAAGGTTTTGGAGGAAAACATGGTAGGAAATATGGACAAATGAGTCATGTAATGGGGTAGATGAGGTAGTGAGCACTTTTTGGGTGTTAACAGATTGCCCCCTGATGTGTGAGGGAAGGAGCTCACCGTATGGCCGATAGACATCATAAGTCTTGTATGGTTTTCCTGGGGTGTGGAGAAGAGAAGAAACAAACTAGAGCCCGAAACAACGGTCCCAAACAAACTGCAAAAACTAAAAGTACATGACCTCAATAATGGATGAGGAATAATCTGAACATATGGACAAGGCGGGCATTCCCATGCTCGTATCAAGATCTAGAAAAATAGTAACAATGGGGTCCAAAATATGGGGACCTAAAATATACATGGCCTCAAATAATGAATGAGGAAGAATCTCAATATATGGACGAGGCGAGCATACCCATGCTCGTATCAAGATACATAAAAAATAACAGTGAGGCCCGAGAAAGGGGGACCTGTAGGATACATAGAGAACCACTGTGTACATCATAAGGGTCCAGAGGGGACACAAATCTGGAACATACTACTGGGCTAACCATGTCTGAGCTGAAGAACTGATACACTAGAATAACAACAACGCTGCTGAGTGTGGTACGAGAGGAATTGATGAGCTGCTGGAGCATAGTGATGGGGAGTCATGTCCTCAATGGTACACTGAACTAGAACTAAACTGGGTACTCAAGGAATCATATAACTAGATGGCTTCCGAATACAATCGCCAACGCAACCCGGACATCCACGGGAACATATAACTGGGCGTTCTGAAGTGACTCACCAATGTGCCAGAGTCAGGGGAAATCCGGGGTCTTCGACCAATAACTGAAGGGATATAAACCCTGCACGAGTCTCAACGATGCGATCACGGTGTTGAAGTTGAGCATGTGAGAAACAACCACTAAGAGAGGCAATGATGACTCCTCTCAGAATGGTCCATAGGCACTCACCACAAATGGTGACGGGTCCAAGGCGCATAGACCTCTGGGTCTATCCTCTGGAATAGAGGAGCTGTCGTCGACAGAGGGAGACCTGCAACTAGAAAGGCAATGATGTTTCCTTGATAGGAGCACGAGGTGAAGAACCGAAGTGTGAGAGTACTGATGGTAGGACTGTCAGACTGTGGGGGATAACTGGGCAAGTAGAGTGGGTGGACTCAAACTTCCTTTGTTCATAGTATGATGGCGGGGGACGATCAGGTAGCATATGAAACTGATTGGTGGGAAAGGGATCATAGCTGTACTGGATCAAGGATGGTGACTGGGATGAGTGATACTCAAGCTGGTGTAAAAGGGCAGGAGACTGCAGACTACTCTAAACAAAGGCGACCTGATTGGGGGTGTTGCCGAGATGATCGATCATAGTGCCAAGAGGCACGGGGGGACTTCTTCACGGGTTAAGGAACTAGAAGAAGTGAGTGTAAAATGGTACTGTCGTGTGGATTTATACGATCCCAGGAAAGTTCATGCTCGTGATTGCTTTCAATTTTAAGGAGTCTGAAACTGATAAGAAGACTCTGAAATAATGGAATGGTACCGTCGTGTGGATTTGTACGAGCCCAGGATGGTTCATGGTCGTGGTTGCTTTCAATTTTAGAGAGTCTGAAAGCAATAAGAAGACTCCAGGGGGTTGCTTTTTCATGTGTTAGTCTCCAAGGCCCGAAGAAGCATAAAAGGATGCAATGAAGAACTCTTCTAGCCGGTGTGACTAGAGTTTTCCTTTTTCGTAGTTAGTCTACCAGGTCCGGAAAAGGGTTAAACTTATACCAGATAGATGCCCTTTCAGATACTTTAACGAGCATGAAAGGAATCAAGATTGCTCGGTGATCTTTTCATTGTTTTAGGAGTCAGAAAAGAGCTTAACAGAAACTCCCTAAGTGCCTTTTTCGTAAAGGACTTGTTCGACCCGAAAAAGGGTTAAAATTATACTGACAAAAGGAATGGCCAGGCAAGGAGGAAGTGCTCAATCAAGGAACATTTATGATGACCAAGAACGAGGGTAGGGGGGAACACTGGTGGGCCTCCTTTCGGGATAATGAATGGTGGAAAAATAATGAAATAATTGCAGTATGACAGGAGTGAATGGCTCATGTAAAAATGTGGAACAATCCGATGGCGGTCAATGTGGCGTGCAAATCGAGGCAGCAAGGTGTCGGTACACAATGTTGAAACTGTACCAAGGGAGAGTGAGAAATGGTCTCAAGCATCATCACGAGCTCGAAAAAACGAATCCGGCGATATAAAAAGTGTCAAAAATGGATAACGGCTGATGTGGCACGCAAACCGAGGTGACGGGGGGCATTTTGGAAAAATACCCAAAAAATCTCGGGGTGAGAGAGAGAAATGATCTCAAGCATCATCACGGGCTTGGAAAAATGAATCCGATGATATAAAATATACCAAAAATGGAGAGCAGCCAAAGTGGCACGCAAACTGGGGTGAATAGTGGTGTCTAAAAAATGCTCAAAAACTGATGTGGAAAAAATAAGAGAACACGCTGACCATCATGACGATCTCGTCGTGCTGATTCCAGTGGTAGAAACGGTTCAAAAAATGGACACCGTATGGGTTCAGAACGGCCAAAACAAGAAAAATTCAATGGACTATAAATAGTGAGTGGGTCCAACATGACAAGTGTCATTTGGACTTGTTGACTTTGACTAGTGATCAGAGTGGACCAGAGCTGAGTTGGTGTTTCTGGACGATCCGACCGGCCGTTTTCAGATCCGGGAGTTACAGGTATTCCCACAAACTCATACCTGCATTTTCATTGGGTCGGGGGGAGGGTAGTGGGTCCCAAGGGAGTATTTGTACGGTCCACGTGGGGTGGACTGCAGGTTTGTGGGATGGAACCGTGGTCTGGGACCGCGGGTTCCAAGGTGAATCACGCAACGGAGAACCGCGAGATGTGGGTAGAAAAACGCGGTCGAGTACCGCGTGTTCCGAGGCTAGACACGCGGTTTGGGACCACGAGTTTGGCTCCTACATGCATGGTTTCGAACCGTGACTGTAGCCCTATCAGCCACGGTCGAAAACTGCGGCAAGGGTCCCTAAAGCCGCGATTGGGAGCAAGCTTTTAGGGTTTCCCGGGGGGGGTGCAGGTTTACTTCTTTGACATGAGTCTGATGAGTTTTCCTTGTGTGATTGACAGGATGACGCTGGTACTTTGGTGAGAGCGGGAGGTCTCGGATGAGATAGTGGATGTCATCCGGAGGGATCGACATGTGCGGTCGATGTTGGGGTTGTGTGGACTGCTGAAGTTCGCACAGGTGCCTATGATGCGTTCAGCAGCACTGCTGCTGAACCGATTGGTGAGCTTTTGGGAGCCAGACATTCAGGCATTCAGGGTGCAGGGGGAGAGGGTGGATCTCACCCTCGTAGATGTATACTTCCTGACGGGGTTTCCCTGTTTGGGTAGGGTGGCAAATACGCAACCACGAGTATCTGTAGACGTGGATATGGAGGATATGTTGGAGCGGTACTGTGTCACAAAGGCTAGGGTGCAGAGGAATGCACTCCGGGTGGTGGACATGCATGAGCCATCAGTACAGGCTATCGCGGCGTGCGTGGTTCGCGTTTTGGGGTCCCAATCACCTGAGAAGGTGTCCGGGGGCCAGATGCAGCTGGTGGATCAGGTGTTGGATGGTGTTTATTATGCTTAGGGCCAGATGTTCCTCACTTGTGTTCAGCGGCAGCTGACATCGGTGAAGGAATCTGGCAAGGGATTCTGTTATGGATCCTTTTTGTGTGCCTTCTTCATGGAGCGGGTACTTACACTACAGCCCTGGGTGCCGGTCAGGGCAGGAGGACTGAGGGAGCCGCGCATGGTGTGGTGGGGAGAGATGATGCGCCACCGGGGGTGGCGGTGAGGTGGGTAGATACTTCACTCAGGAGCTGTACCTGCAGTGGCTACAGATGCCGCTGACACTGGATGATTATCCATACAGAGATATGGACTACACCAGGGATCCAGAGGCACCACGGCCTCCAGGACAGGAGTGGGGACCAGATGCTACATATGGTTTTGCTTGCATGTTATGGATGTCAAGTCTTATGTATGATAATTTTTTTATATACTCTTACTAACTGATGTGTGATCTACAGATGTTGGCCCGAGACCACCACCAGGACATGTAGCGCGTAGGGGACATGTGGCGGTACCAGCCCTGCCAGGCTGAGGGGAGGTGCGTCGATGGGACGCTGAGGAGACTCTGGAGTCCGTATGGATGCTTCTGGATCGGTTGCTGGTGGGAGTGACTGATGATGGGTGGCGGGACGTGGATCCGGAAGTGATTCAGGACTGTCTGAGGGCGCCATGGGAGTTCTATTCAATCACGATCCGGGTGGCTATCTTGGCGGATAGGGGTCGGGCACAGGAGCCTGCAGGGGATGAGGAGATACCGGAGGAGGAGCGAGGTGAGGACTCGGAGGAAGCCGATGCAGCCAGTGACGTAGGGTATGACTCTCATTAGGGAGTGTAGGGGACTCCCCTCGATTTTGTAGCTACATCATGTATTCTATGAGGCGTATGGATGTATAGATATTTTTTGTATAGCTGAGTATGGGGGTACTCAGGACATGTGTAGCACATTGACATGTATTATTTGATATATATATATGCACATGGATGCACATTTTTGCGATGAGGATTCAGTGTACGTACGTGGATGCGCTTATGGTTTGTTGTATGTTTGTACTGCACATGGATGCAAGTAGCAAAGGGTGATGGGCACATGGATGCCCCTTGTGTATTTTATGTGATGCAACATGATGTATGTAGGATTAGGCACATGGATGCCCCTGTATAGTAATGTGGTCTTATTTTTATTGCATATGGATGCAAATGTTTATGTGGTGATAGGCATGTGGATGCCCCTTGCAATCCTTTTGGGTTTTTATATATTTTTGATGAGATGTTATGGTATGATGATGCATGATGGAGGTTTTACATGGTGTGATTGATGTGCCAATCTAGGATGTTGTTAGCCATTTGATCTGCGACACTATTTTGAGCTCTTGGGACATGGGTGAATGTTATGGATTCAAATTGTCAGCTGAGTTGTTTTGTGTGCAGGAATTTCCTAAAGAGGCAGGGATCACACACCTGATAGTAGTTGTTGAGCTAGGAGACAAGTAGTTGGGAGTCAAGGTACACATGAAGGTGACATATGCCCATCTGGAGGGTAGTAGTCAGGAGACCAGTCACAGCATCATACTCCACCTGGTTATTGGTAGCAGTTCCTATACATATTCCGTCAAGGTGAATCAATTCATGTGAAGGGGAATATAAGACCCATGTTGCAGAAGCCAGGTTGGGAGACCAGTGGCTTGCTCCATCAGTGAAGCCAATGTAATGAGGTGGAAGATGGTCCATCTGTGGGCATGCAAAAATGATGAATGTAAGAGTGTGGTAAAAAAGGTGAAAAACAAAAAAGAGAGCAAACTGTACAATAAGGACCAATGGAGCTGCGGGTTTATTTAGGGATAAAAGCGTTTAAGATACAACCCATTACGGGGGTTGCGCAAAGGGTGACCTTCTGAGTCAGTTAAAATGTATGCCCCATTGCCGAGGCAGGTCTGCACGATGTAAGGGCCTTGCCACATGGATTCAAACTTTCCTTTACCAGTTTTGTCTTGGGCTTGGTCATAGGCGAGGACGAGGTCTCCTTCATGGAAAGTTCAAGGGTGTACATGTTTGTCGTAACTAGCTTTGGAGTGGTTCTTGGCGGCTTCAATGGTCTGGAAAGTGGCATGACGGTCTTCATCAGCTTGTTCTAGTGATAGCAGACACTGCTTGAGTGGGGAGGTGTCTGGGAGAAGCTCGACGGCGATGTGTAAGGCAGGTATTGTTGATGTATATGTAACTTCGGAATGTATTTCACATATATGTATATTATATTCCTATAGAGATGGTATTATTCCTCTATAAGGAAGTGTCGTTATTTATATTGTAAGTGTCGTAACTTATACTTGATGGGTTATTAGACCACCTTGTTTGGGGTCAGCCCTGTATAAGTCATGTGGGTCAAAGGGTTATTAGACCACCCTATTGGGGGTCATCCCAGTCAGCATTATATTATGTGGTTAAGTTCGAGCCTACATGAGTTAGGTAAAAAGGCAAGTAAAGTCAAGTATAAATAGAGTGCGGGAGGCACTCTATTTACACACTCACTTCTCACACATGCACTCAAGGAGGAGTGGCGCACTTATGGAGGAGGAGGATCTACTGCTAGGTTATGGCTATCTCTCTTGGTTGGTTGTATCATTGCTCTATCTATCTCTGAGGAAGTTATTGGGGTTTTTCACCTTTATGGTTTTCCCCAAGTAAATCTTTGTGTCTCTTGTGTGCTTGCATTATTGTATCCATGATTGATATGCTGTAGATATGCTGTACATGTTGTTCTCTCAGTTAAGATCCTAGATCAGATTGAAGTAAATTCTGAAAATTTAACATGGTATCAGAGCTAGCCTGAAAGAAGGCATGATATGGCATGTATGACACTTGTTGCACTTACGATGCTAGGGCTTGATATAGGAAAAACCAGTCATCATAGCACTTTCGCTATAAATCCGTTTTGGAAAATTTTTCGGATCTGAAATTGTTACAGAACAAAGATTAAATCTCCAGGTACCTTGTGTCCAAAGTAAAACCTCTAATTCGTTGTACTTTGTGATTTATGATCTGTGCAATATAGGGTTTCTGCCTCTTCCAGATCTGAGTCAAAATCAGGTGACCTTGGGAAAAAGGTCATAACTTGGGCTAGGAAGCTCCAAATGAAATTTCGTAAAAAGTGACAGGTAGTACACAGACTGTACTATCTCAAAAAACGTTTTCAGAGGCTGAAGGTGAACCAGTGACACGTGGCACGCCGTACAAGTTCACTCTCCTGTATTATCCCATAAACAGGTCACGTTGCGACACTTGGCATAAATCTCTCTCAGAGAATCCAATTGAGGTCAGACCTATCAGGATGGAAATATAACAGGCCGAGCTATCTCAAGAAATATTTTTAGAGGCCGAAGTTGAAACAATGACACGTGGAACTCCGTACAAGTTCGCTCTCCTGTATTATCCCAAAACAGGTCACGTTGCGACATTTGGCATAACTCTCTCTCCAAAAATCCAATTGAGGTCAGACCTGTCAGGATGGAAAGCTAACAGGTCAGGCTATCTCAGGAAACTTTTTCAAAGCTTGTGGATCAAAATTTTCGGAGTTACACCAGAAACAATCAGGTACATATTTCTGTCAAAACAGAATTATTTTTTGGTACCTTCATTCATGGCTTTCGGAATTTAGGGCTTTGGAGAAAGTTGGAATTTTTGTAATCGGAGACCACGGATGGATGCTACTCATCAAAATAGAAATTTAGAGACCAATATCAGAATTTTTGGTTGGGCAGAAGGCCAGGCTTGATCAAACCCTAGTTCGGGACTTTGATCAGAAAAGTGGAAAATTAGGGCTTCTGTAAAAATGGGAATTTTTTAAATCTGTGACCACGGCTGGAAGCTCCTCAGAAAAATAGAAGCTTAGAGATTTGGATCAAACCTTTTGATGGGGCAAAAGAGTGGGCTTCATCAAACCCCAGTTCAGGGTCACGTCCAGTGAATCCGAAAGTTTCAAAGGCAAAATTGAGGAGTAAAACTTTGCAGTTTTCAAATTCTGAATATACCAGTTTGATCAGCTCATCAAGGCGCATATTTCTATCCTTTCGGAAGTTTGAAATTCAAAGTTTGAATTTTTGGGGTTTCTCTGACAAACCCATATCCAGCTCCAGGTCCAGTTCTTGCAAATCAAGTGGATTGGGTTAATGCAGTTCCTGTCTCAGAGGGAGATGAGGATAAGGCCTTACATAAGAATATTACAAGCGATCTTGACAGGTATGACTCATCGAGGTATGTTTCGATATTTGTCCATGATTAAGTTTATGGTATGTTTGTCTTCATGTTATTACGGTTAGTACAATTTTGATTTTAGATTTGTCGTATAACCTTAACAAAATTATAAATGCATGATAGAAGATATTCATTGGTTAGGGTGTTGACACTTATGATTGTACTAATGCATTATGGTGTTGTATGAGGTTTATGTTGTCTACTAACATGAAAGGTACACCAAGAAAGACAAATCATGTTCTGGTCCAAGAACATATGATCATGATAACATGAGGACAAAGATTCATCCATTGTCATGGATCTCATAGAAGATCCATTTACGAGGTATGTCTAACTTGATTTTGTAATAGTTAACCTATGAGATATACAGGTTACTAGCACAAGTCATTGAAGAGAAACAAAAGACATTATACGGGTATGTTAGACATAAATAGCTAGCATGCTAATCCAGGTATGTTTTTCCTATATCAAGCTAGAATCCTACCTTGGGTTAGGATCTTATACTGTTCTTGATAATGATTATTCATGAAGTCACAGGTTTGAATAATCATGGTTGTATGCATATTATATTTCTTACCATAATTAATGATATGACAAACCAGAAGAATCATGAAGGTATAGGTTTGAATAATCACAGGTTTTATGCATATTATATCTCTTATCTTGATTGATGATTCAACTAACCTGAAGAGTTATAGGTTTGAGTAATTACATGTTTAGACATGTTATGTTTCTTATGATTTGACTAACCATAAGAATCATACATAAACCTTGAATGCTAATGCTTATTACTTTCTGTTTGAAATGATCATGACTATACATGCTTGAGATTATTGTGTTTAAATAGTATAGTAATGAATGTATGATTTTATATGAGATCACAAGGATAACACAATCATGATACTAATAAGCATGCATAGGAACCAAGGATGAATATGAGTTCAAGAACAAGTAATCCAGGAAGCAAAGATCAAGAGGGAGTACACTCCAACTGTTCCGGCAAGAAATCAAAGGAACACACTTCAGTAGTTTCTGCAAGGATGCAGATATTCAGAGGGAGTTGACCATCTTTCCACAACAGAAAGGTGTAGAAGAAGCTACTTCAGATTAGGACTGCAACAGCTCTTGTAAGGAAGAAAAGACTCAGAGGGAGTCCACCCAACGAACAAACAAAGATAAGTATTTTAATTTCTTGCATATTTGTTTGTTTAAATAAAATTGTTCAATGATGTATATGCTCATGTTCCTAGATTTAGGATATGTATTGTGCATAGTAGAATAGCTGCATTAATGAAGAGTATACTACTAATATACATGGGTAAGTGGCCTATGGCACTGTACAACATTCCATTGCTACTTATCTAGAATGAAACCTCTTTGCTGACATGTTGGGAGTTGTGCACACTCTTAACAATGTTCTGGTAGAGATTGGAAGGCATCTAGAAAGTTACGGGATATGGATAAATGTTGTATTGAAGCATTGGCTAAGATAATTGCATGACTGTATGACATATTTATTTATGTGTAAGAATTTGTTCTGAAAACTATGAGATGTTTTCTAATCATGCAATTTAACTTGTTGTGTAGGAAAGATCGTATGCCATCTCCTACAAAAGAAGAACTACAACATTTGTTCAGCAACAAATTTATTTATTGAAGATATTGAAGTTCCCAGGATCTAGGATGAAGAAATGGAATTCCATGATCCGTCGATCATGAAGAATGATGTTTGGGATGAAGTCCCAAGATGTGAAGGGAAGTTTGTTATGACTTCCAAATGGAACTATCAGATCAAGCATGTTGCAGATGGCAACATTGAGAAATATAAAAGTGATGAAATAGAAGATGCACCAGATGGATCTCAAGACAGCATGGTGTAGTCATATATGTGTGCAGAACTTGGTATGGTAGGATAGACAGCTTTCTATCCAGTTTGGGCGTTACCAAGATTAAAGCAGATTCCAACCTTTTCTACAAGGTTGAAGAAGGCAATCCAGTGATACTACTTTTGTATGCAGATAACCTGTTTGTTACAGGTAAAGTAGATTGATTGCCGACACGCAGCGGAAGCTTTCTTCCAAGTTTGAGATGAAGAACTTGGGGATGATGCACTATTTGCTTTCGGCATGGAGGTGTGGCAGAGTGCATATGGAATCTTCCTTGGACAAGGGAAGTATGTAGTAGAGATCCTGAAGAGGTTCGGGATGATGGACTGCAAGGATATGGACACACCTATGGCATCGAATTTGAAGCTTCTATGTGATGCTTCATCTGAGCCGGTTGATGTCTCTTTGTATCGTCAGATGATTGGGTCCTTGATGTACCTGACGAACACGAGACCAGACATTTGCTTTGCTATGAACACATTGAGCCAGTTCCTGACGGTTCCGAGGAGTGTTCACCTAGTTGCTGTAAATCATGTTCTGAGGTACCTGAAGGGTACAGTGGATTATGGGCTCAGGTATGAGGAGAATCAAAAGTTTAACCTGCAGGGTTATGTTGATTCAGATTGGGCTGGCAGTGCTGCAGATAGGAAGAGCACATCTGGGTGTTGCTTCAGTATGGGATCAGGTGTGATCTCTTGGTTTAGCAGGAAGCAGTCCTGCGTAGCACTGAGTATAGCTGAGGCAGAGTATGTTGTAGCCTGCTCAGCTAGTTGTGAGGCAGTATGGCTACAGAAGCTACTGTCTGAGTTATTTGATCTCCCGTTGGAGGCTACTGGTATCTTCTGTGATAACCAGAGTTGTGTGAAGCTATCCGAGAACCTAGTGTTTCATGACAGGTCGAAACACATAGAGATCAAATATCACTATATCAAGGATATGGTGCAGAGAGGAGCTGTGAAGCTTCTATATGTTGCGACGGACGAGCAGATTGCAGATGTGCTGACGAAGCCACTAGCCAGAGTAAAGTTCGAGTACTTCAGAGAGAGGCTTGGCGTTCTTCAGATCGAGGACACTTCGAGGAAGAAGTGATGGACACATTTGCTGAATCCATTCCAAGCATGTTGGAAGGAGGATCCTTCACATGGCTGTGGATGTAAGCGCTGGATAATGGGCATCAGGATGATGTTCTGGTTTCTGCTAGATATGATCAGTTGGATCATTTATGTATGTATGCATCATGTTGGATGCTGGATATGATCAGTTGGATCATTTTATGTATGTATGTATGCATCATGTTGGATGCTTGGACCATGTATCTGTATATGTATCAGGTGGATACATTGTGTGATCAGGTGGATCATGTATGGTGATATGTATCATGTATTTGTATTTGTATCAGGTGGATACATTGATGATCAAGAGGATCATGTATGATGATATGTATCAGGTAGATACTTGGTATGCATCAGGTAGATGCAGTGATGATCAGGATGATCATAGATGACGAGCTTCAGGATGTTGCTCCAGATGACATGCAGCAGGATGTTGCAGTGATGATCAGGATGATCATAGATGACGAGCTTCAGGATGTTGCTCCAGATGACATGCAGCAGGATGTTGCAGTGATGATCAGGATGATCATAGATGACGAGCTTCAGGATGTTGCTCTAGATGACATGTAGCAGGACGTTGCAGTGATGATGATCAGGATGATCATGGATGCATCAGGATGATGTATGGTGAGTATCAGGATGATACTCTATCGCCGTGGATCAGGTTGTGCAGATGAGCATGTAATCCGGTGCCCTGGGTGATTTGCAGATGGTCTTTCGATTTTTTGCCTATGGCATGTAATATCGGTGCCCTGGGACATCTGGAAAATGCTCTTTCGAGGTTTTGCTCTGGGAGGACATATAATTCGGTGCCCTGGGAGATCTGCAGATAGTCTTTCGAGGTTTTTCCTATGGCATGTAATAGCGCCCTGGGATATCTGGCATATGCTCTTGCGAGGTTTTGTCCTATGGCATGTAATAGCGCCCTGGGAGATCCGATAGGTTGGGCTGTGTTCCCGTAATCAATCCTGGGATGCTCTTGCGAGGTTTTGCCATGACCACATGTAATAGCGCCCTGGGAGATTTCAGGTCGGAGTTGTGTACCCGTAACATCCTGAGATGCTCTTGCGAGGTTTTGTGGTGGACCACATGTAATTTGTGCCCTGGGAGATTTCAGGTCGGAGTTGTGTACCCATAACATCCTGAGATGCTCTTTCGAGGTTTTGTGGTGGGGTCACATGTAATAGCGCCCTGGGAGATCCTACAGGTCGGAGTTGTGTACCCGTAACATCCTGGGATGCTCTTTTGAGGTTTTGTGACGCACGTAATAAGTCCTGAGGATTCCACAGTATGGCCAGTGATGACGAAGACCTGCAGGTGGTGGGCCTACATCCAATATGAAAAAGGACTGGCTCTGTAGAACTTCCTATGACGAGTAGATTCAGAGATTGATTGAGATAGCAGCAGCAGTGACGATGATGATGACTTGATGACGATTATCCAGTGACGATGATCTAGAGAAGATGACTTGTGCTAGAAGAACTGTGCTGAGAAATACCTTCCTAGTTAAGAGGGAGTGTTGATGTATATGTAACTTCGGAATGTATTTCACATATATGTATATTATATTCCTATAGAGATGGTATTATTCCTCTATAAGGAAGTGTCGTTATTTATATTGTAAGTGTCGTAACTTATACTTGATGGGTTATTAGACCACCTTGTTTGGGGTCGGCCCTGTATAAGTCATGTGGGTCAAAGGGTTATTAGACCACCCTATTGGGGGTCGGCCCAGTCAGCATTATATTATGTGGTTAAGTTCGAGCCTACATGAGTTAGGTAAAAAGGCAAGTCAAGTCAAGTATAAATAGAGTGCGGGAGGCACTCTATTTACACACTCACTTCTCACACATGCACTCAAGGAGGAGTGGCGCACTTATGGAGGAGGAGGATCTGCTGCTAGGTTATGGATATCTCTCTTGGTTGGTTGTATCATTGCTCTATCTATCTCTGAGGAAGTTATTGGGGTTTTTCACCTTTATGGTTTTCCCCAAGTAAATCTTTGTGTCTCTTGTGTGCTTGCATTATTGTCTCCATGATTGATATGCTGTAGATATGCTGTACATGTTGTTCTCTCAGTTAAGATCCTAGATCAGATTGAAGTAAATTCTGAAAATTTAACAGGTATCTAACACTCGATGGGGAGGATAGACTCTACACCGTGAACTAAATGAAACAGGGTAAAACCGGTGGCGGTTTTGGTTGATGTATGGTAAGCAACAACGGAGAATCGTGTCAACCCCTCGCCGGTAAAGGACATCGCCTAAAAGGAGATATCGAGAGGCTTGATGATGAATACGACGGCATCCATCACAACTGATGTTGGGTCTGAACTTCTGTGTGCGAAGGTATAACAAAATATCACCATACCATGGGTCATCGGACGAGATGATGAACAAGTGATTTTCGGGTAACTCATCGGAGATTTGTGGAGATGGCAAAAGGGAGGGGAGATCGGTGATGATATGGGCAAGCGCGAGGGATTTGGTGCTCTTAGGGGTTCTGAAAGTGAGGTCATATTCCTGGAGGATAATGACCCATTTAGCAACGCGACCTTGCAGTATCCGCCGGTTTAAGAGATAGACCATGGGGTTGGAGTCAGTGACAACTGTGGTATGACTGAGAAAAATATAGTGTCGCAATTTTTGGACGGAAAAGACCACAGCCAGGGCTAGTCTCTCCTCATATGCGTAACGTAGGGGTGGTCCAGAAAAGGTCTGGCTGACATAATAAATGACATGCTCCTAGCGAGCGGCGTCTTCCTGAACAAGGACTCCGGACACGGCATAATCGGATGCCGAGACGTAAAGGATGAAGTCCTGAGAGAAATCCGGAGGGGAGATCAAAGGGGCTTGTGTGAGAGCTTTCTTGAGGTCTTCGAATGCAGCTTCTGCCTGCTCATCCCAAACAAAGAGTATGTGGGTACAAAGTAGATGTAAGAAACCATGAATGGTAGTGGCATAATCAGGAATGAAGCGACGAAGGAAATTGGATCTCCCCTGCAGACTTTGGAGATGTCGGAGCTTGCGAGGAGAGGGAAGGTCTAAGATGGCTTGGACTTTCAGGGGATCAATAGTAATTCCTTTCTGGGAAACAATGAAACCCAACAACCGGCCTGCCGGAATGCAAAATACACACTTGTGTGGGTTCAAGCAGATTTGATATTTGTGACAACGCAGGAAAACTTGCCGGAGCTCGTTAAGGTGGTCTGATAGTTTCCGGGAACAAGCTGTAAGGTCATCAAGATAGACTAGCAGGATATGGACCAAGTCATGAAAACAATAGGTCATGGCCCGCTGGAAGGTGGCACCAGCATTTTTTAGGCCGAAAGGCATGACGCGATAGGAAAAGGTGCCCCATGGAGTGGTAAAGGCAGTCTTGTACTGATCCTCCTTACGGATCTGAATCTGGTTGTAGCCGAAAAAACCGTCCATGAAAGATAGGACTTCATGCCCCGCACACGCATCGATGAGTTGGTCAATAAATGGCATGGGGAAGTTATCTTTGGGAAAGGCTCGGTTTAAATCGCGGAAGTTAGTACATACTCGAATGGTGCCTTGTTTTTTGTTAACAGGAATGGGGTTTGAAACCCAGGTGGTATATGCAATAGGATAAATGAATCCTGCTTTGCGAAGTTTCTCAACCTCTGCTTTAACAACGGGGAGCTTTGAAGGATGAATGGGGCACTGTTTCTGGCGAACGGGGGGTACATCTGGCCATGTGTCAATGTGGTGTTCTATAATAGCGGGGTCGAGGCCGGGGTTTAACTACCTTGGGAGGGGGTACAACAGTGTATGGTTGTGGGCCTCTGCCCCCAGTGGGCTTGATAAGAGAAGGGGGATTCGTAGATGACGAAGGGGTAGTGACACCGAGGGGTGGTTGACTAGTAGTGGCAATGGGTTGCACCAGTTGTAGGATGACATTTGGTGTCGGCAGGGGAACGGGAGGTGAAATATACCACACGGGTAATCCCAAGGTTAACCCAGGGAGGCTAAGAGTAGCCATAACCAGGGCGCTTACTACGCCCGAGGGAGGGAATAGGAAGGGGATTGTGTGGATGGGTGTAACACCAATGTGACTAGGTACCAATGGTGGTTTGGGTAACAAGGGTGGTTGATTGGTGGGTGTTTGTGTATTGTGGGAAAGGGTACATAGGTCAGATACTTCGGTCGCGGGTGACGGGGGTGGAATGGATTGAAATGTTGAGGTCATCGGCGTATCTGAGTAAAGTCCGGGTCCCACGGAGGAAACAAATGAGGTAGTTGCACCACAAACAGGTTGTTCAACCATGGGGAGAACATTTTAGGGTGCAGCGGGGGCATTGGGATTGTAATAGGTGAGTTGGTCGACCTTGACCATGCGTCTGTCATGGGGGAACATCATGGTACAAAAAACGGTTGAGGCAACCACCCGCATGGCATATATGTAGCTGCAGCCAAGTAAGAGGTTATAATCAAGTTGGGCATTGATGACCTCTATGTCAATGAGCACGGTTTTTCTAGCCAACTGGACAGGGACATTAGCTAAGAGACCTTGGGGTTGAGCCGAACAACCGTCGTAGGCTCGCAACGCAGTGGTGTACTGCTGGAGAGTAGGGGATCCCAACTTCTGTCAAACGAATATGGACATAACGCATGTAGAGGCACCTTCATCGATAATGCACTGATGGATGACAAGATTCCGAACAGAAACAGAAACTTGGAACGCTAAAGTGGAAGGCAGGCATGGTTCGGACTAGTCCAAATTGAAGGCCATCAATTGTGAATTGTTTGGGTCAATAGCACCAATGGTGGAGAGCAAAGTCTTGCGCTATGAAGGACAGTTTTTTAAGACTTCTAACACAGACATGGCTATGGGAGATTGGGCTAGGTCATCTAGAATGTTGTAATTTGACGCAGTGCGAGCATTGCAGTTATTGTTGATGCGACGAAGTGGGAAGCGAGGTGCTTTGGAGGCACCATCGAGTGGAGCCGGAGGTATGCGTAATGTCTGATCAGTGGGATGAGCGTTAGTGTTTTTGTCAGCAGGAGAGGCTTCAGGGGTGGAGCCATATTGGTTCCGATGGGTTTGGAGGTTGACATCGGCGGATGACATCATTAACAAGTGGTGGGCACCTGAGTCTAACATGGGTTGATCAGGAGTGGCATAAGTGATATGTTTTTGTGGTGGTACGTTGCCTTGAGGGGGAGCCAACGGCTGAGTGTTCACTACGCCTTGGGTTGGTAAGGGGTTTTGTAGTACCAAAGGTTGAGGCTGAGGGGGTGGGGGGTTGGGTGGCACCTGAGGAGCCGCATGCCCTTGGCGATGGGCATCATCAGTCCAAAGTTGCCGAGCTCGCTCCAAATGTGGGAAAGCATGTGTGTAGTGGCCATAGACCCCGCAAATAGAACTGTTAAGATTTAATATGCTAAGACAGAAAATAACAGCATTACATTCCATTTCACAATAATAGCATATACAGGATCACTGAAGAAACAACAAGCATAGCATAAACACAAGAGACACAGATTTATCCTGGGAAACCCTCATGGGGTAGAAAACCCAGTAGAGCTTCCTCAATATAGATGACCAGCAATATACAAAGATGCAAACCCTGAGCATAAGCTCCTTCTTCTCCATAGCAGACCTCTCCTCCACAAGTGCGCCATTCTCAAGTGAGTGAGTGTCTCAAATGAGGAACACACCTCCTCTATTTATACACTACACTGACATGTATTTTACACAGGTACATGTAGGCTCGTATTTAACCAATGGGTTAAATACCCCACTACAACTAACTGGGCCGACCCCTCTAGGGTGGTCTAATAACCCTTTGACCCACATAACACATAAAGGGCCGACCTCCACTAGGGAAGTCTAATAACCCAAGTTACCACATTCTGACGGAGGAATAAACATCTCCGGATATACAATAAGATCTTTACGGAGGAATGAAACATCTCCGGAATAATAAAGTACAATTATAATATTCTTTGAAGTTACAATATCTCAACACTCCCCCTTAACAAGAAGGATATTATAACAGCATCTGCACGAGTAAGGAGTCATCAACATCATACATGATACATCTATAAATCATTGGAAGCTTTCTCAACATCGTCAGTAACTCAACCAGTTACTAGAACATCTTCAATACTAGAACATCAACATCATCAGAGTTGATAGTACTCAATCATCAGCATCGTCAACACACGATCAACAGCATCGTCATCACACGATCATCAGCATCACGATCAACATCATCATCACACAATCATCAGCATCACGATCAAGATCATCATCACATGATCATCAGCATCGTCATCACACGATCATCAGCATCGTCATCACACGATCATTAGCATCGTCATCATACGATCATCAGCATCGTCATCATACGATCATCAGCATCACGATCAACATCGTCATCACACGATCATCAACATCGTCATCATACGATCATCAGCATCGTCATCATACGATCAACAGCATCACGATCAACATCGTCATCACATGATCATCAGCATCGTCATCATACGATCATCAGCATCGTCATCATACGATCAACAACATCGTCATCATACGATCAACATTTTCGAGGGTGATCAATCCTGCTCTCTTTAGGACATACGTCCATGGATGATGTAATCCAGTCATGTACCTTTTGAACCGAAGTCCAGGGACGATCCAGTCCTATCGTGTACCTTTTGAACCGAAGCTCAGGGACGATCCAGTCCTATCATGTTCTCGGAGACCACATGTCTACGGCTCAGTTTACAGGACCAAAGTCCAAGGATGATCCAATCCTTACCATTCATTTAGGACAGCGTCCAAGGATGACTTAATCCTCAACTGTTCATTTAGGACCACGTCCAAGGATGACTTAATCCTCTACCGTACATTTAGGACCAAGTCCAAGGATGACTTAATCCTCCACCGTTCATTTAGGACCACGTCCAAGGATGACTTAATCCTCCACCGTGCATTTAGGACCACATCCAAGGATGACTTAATCCTCCACCGTACATTTAGGACCATGTCCAAGGATGACTTAATCCTCCACCGTGCATTTAGGACCACATCCAAGGATGACTTAATCCTTCACCGTGCATTTAGGACCACGTCCAAGGATGACTTAATCCTTCACCGTGCATTTAGGACCTACGTCCAAGGATGACTTAATCCTCTACCGTACATTTAGGACCACGTCCAAGGATGACTTAATCCTCTACCGTACATTTAGGACCACGTCCAAGGATGACTTAATCCTCCACCGTACATTTAGGACCACGTCCAAGGATGACTTAATCCTTTACCGTACATTTAGGACCACGTCCAAGGATGACTTAATCCTCCACCGTACATTTAGGACCACGTCCAGGGATGACTTAATCCTCCACCGTGCATTTAGGACCACGTCCAGGGATGACTTAATCCTCCACCGTGCATTTAGGACCTACGTCCAAGGATGACTTAATCCTCAACCGTGCATTTAGGACCTACGTCCAAGGATGACTTAATCCTCAACCGTGCATTTAGGACCTACATCCAAGGATGCTCCTTTACCGTCCACCAAGGACTTCATTCTCGAAGACTTACGTCTACGGCTCTTCTTTAGGACTGAAGTCCAGGAATGATCCAATCCCTTCACATGTTCATCAAGAACTTCATTTTCGAAGACATACGTCTACGGCTCTTCTTTAGGACTGAAGTCCAAGAATTATCCAATCCCTTCACATGTTCACCAAGAACTTCATTTTCGAAGACATACGTCTACGGCTCTTCTTTAGGACTGAAGTCCAGGAATGATCCAATCCCTTCACATGTTCACCAAGAACTTCATTTTCGAAGACATACGTCTATGGCTCTTCTTTAGGACTGAAGTCCAGGAATGATCCAATCCCTTCACAACATGTATAACAAAACATGTATCCTCATCATCAAAATATGTATAACCACAACATGTATCATCATCATCAAGACATGTATAACCACAACATGTGTCATCATCATCAAGACATGTATAACCACAACATGTGTCATCATCATCAAAACATGTATGTATCATCATCATCAAAACATGTATAACCACAACATGTATCATCATCATCAAAACATGTATAACATACAACATGTATCAAAATCATCAAAACATGTATAACATACAACATGTATCAAAATCATCAAAACATGTATAACCACAACATGTATCATCATCATCAAAAACTAACATCAAAAGCATGTATACATCTATCATCAAAAAGAAAGAATATAAGAGTCCTAAATCTAAATAATTTTAGGTAATTAAGTGTAGTAAATAGGTGACCTCATCATTGATGAGATAGACTTGTTATCATATACTATGCTACTCCCCCTTTCGAGGAGGGTTCTTCTGGACTATACCAAGCTTGTCTCGGAAGTATTCAAACTTTACTCGAGACAGAGGTTTAGTCAAGATATTAGCAATCTGATCCTCAGTGCTTATATATTCGAGCTTGATAGCTCCTCTTTGCACCATATCTCGTATATAGAAGTATCGGATCTCTATGTGTTATTGACTTATCGTGGAATACAAGATTTTCTATCTTGATTCATTTCTAAGTCAAACACTCCATATAATAGCTTCTGAAGCCACACTGCTTCACAGCTGGCAGAGCAGACAGCTATATATATATAATCTGCTTCAGCAGTACTAAGAGCCACACTAGATTGTTCCTTGCTGAACCATGAGATCATGGCAGATTCAAGACTATAACATCCACATGATGTACTCTTTCTGTCTGAGGCACTTCCTGCCCAATCAGAATCTGAGTAACCATGTAAACGGACTTCATGACCTCCAAGATAATATAGACCAAAATCTATATAGGGTTAGGTCCACTAAATACGATGAGTCATTAACTAACAAATTCAAGTTGGAGTCCATGGGAGTGGCCATGGCTTTATACTCCAACATATCAAATCTTTTTAGAAACTTCACAGCATACTTACCTTGGTTGAGAAAGATTCCTTCTAAGCCTTGCCATACTTCCAGACTTAGGAAGTAATGCATCAATCTGAGATCTTTCATTTTTCATTTCTGCAGCCATCTTCTCCTTTCTTTTCATGATCTGTTTCTCATTCCCTATAAGAAGGATATCATGATAATAGTATGATCCATAGCCTTAAGGTAAAGGTTAGGAACAAGTTTAATTTTTGGTAAAGCCCAAGCTTATCAAGAAACTGTCAATTCTCCCTTTGTGACTAAACATCATTCACACTCTGCATTGAATGATTTTCTGCATATCTATCTGTGCCATCTCTCGATAGATGGGTCTACTGATATGAGCCTCAATATTATTCAAACTTTGTGGTGAGTTTATTCTTGCATCCACGTCATCTGTGTATAAAAACCATATTCAACCTTGTAGCAAAGGTTGAGATCCACATCACCCGTGGTGATCATTAAGCTCATCAATTGACTATCGATCCTAGGTACCCATACAGAACCTGAATCACACTTCTTCTTTAATTACACCATTAAGAGAATGGTTTTATCTATCCTATTGGAACAAACATCTCATCATGATTCTCTTTCTCTTTTCTAGGAGAATCTTCTAGCCACAGGCCTTCTATAGTGTGTTTGATTTGTAAATCCTTTTGTTGAACATCCATCGCTTGTTCATCATTCATCATGATTTTTCCTACAAATCAAAATTAGGTACATGATTAGTAATAATTCATAATCATCAAATCATATTGACATGATAACCTATTATGCATACAGATATCATTTACATAGTTATGCAACTATCTTGACCAATACTTTGGCACAACATTTTCCCATATCCTGTATGCATACAGTGGCTATCTAGATGCCTTCCATCTCTACCAGAACATACTATCGAGAGTGTGCACAACTCTCAGCATGTCAGCAAAGAGGTTTCATTTTAGACAAGCAACAATGGAATGTTTGTCCAACTTACCAATCATGTGCATATTAGTAGTATACTGTTCAATGTTCTATGAATATTTACACTTAGCATGATATATTATAGGAATACAAATATGCATACAACCTATTACAAGCAATATCATTTACTATTTTAAATAACAACTCAAATACTTATCTTTTATGTTTGTGTGGTTGCCTCCCGCTTGATCTTCTGTATGTCTTTTGAACTTCTATTCATTATGTACCACTGTGCATGTTCAAGTGTCATCCTCATGATCTCATACACAAACATACACCCATTAGTATTTTCTAAATGTTATCAAAACATTATAGTTCTAAATAATCTTGAGAATGTATAGTCATGATTATAGTTAATAAACATTAGTATTCAAGATTTCAGGGAAGTCTTCTTTTACTCATGCATATCATCAATCAATATAAAAGACATAATATGCATAATCCCTTGATTACTAACTTTATGAATAAGCGTAACCAATCATACCAAGTATACTTATATAAGGGATCCTAACACAAGGTAAGATTCATGGGAAACATACCTGGATTAGTATACCTACTTAGTTATGTACAACATACCTAAACAATCTCTTCAATGATTTAGAGATCCTGAGCTAGAGCTTGCATGTCTCATAGGTTAAGCATAATATAACAAAGTCATACATACCTTGTAAGTAGAACAAAGATTATGGATGAGTCTTTGTCTTCATGTTTTCATGGTCATGGAACCTGATTTGTCTTTTGTGATGTACCTGATCCTTGTTAGCAGACAACATCAACCTCACACAACATCATAATGCATTAGTACAATCATATAGCCCTAATCAATGAATGTATTTGATCATTCACATGCATTCATACTGTTACTAGGGTGATAAGACAATTCTAACATTAATCAAGATTGTACTAATAAATAATATGAAGACAAACACATCATGAACTTAATCAAGAATTAGATTTTAAGACATACCTGAGCCTCCTTAAGTCATACCTGTCGAGACTTCTTGTAGTCTTCTTATGTAAGGCCTTAGCCTCAACTCCCCCTGAAACTTGATCTGGAGCTTAATTAGGGTTTTCTAGAGAAACCCTAAAAATTCAATCTTTGACTTTCACACTTCTGAATGGATGAAAGAATATGTCTTGCTGAGCTGATCAAACTAGCATACTTCAATTTTGGAATTTCCAAAATTTGACCCCTCAAGATTGCCTTTGAAACTTCTGGATCTTCTGGACAGGATCCCGAACTAGGGTTTTATGAAGCCCACCCTTCTGTCCAAACAAAAGGTTCGATCCAAGGCTCTAAACTCTTATTTTTATTAGGAGCTTCCAGCCGTGGTTACAGACTTCAAAAATTCCAACTTTTGTTGAAGCCCTAATTTTCCATCTTTCCGATCAAAATCCCGAACTGGGGTTTGATCAAGCCCGGTCTTCTACCCAACCAAAAAATTCGATCTTGGTTTCTAAATTTCAATTTTCCTGAGTATCATTCATCCGTGGACTCCGATTCCAAAAATTCTAACTTTCTCTGAAACCCTAAATTCCGGAAGCCATGAATAAAGGTGCTCCAAAAATAATTCTGTTTTGACAGAAATATGCACCTGATTGTTTCTGCTATAAATCTGAAATTTTTGCTCCACAGGGTTTGAAAACCTTTTTTCTGCAGTAGCCTGACCTTTCATCTTTCCATCCTGACAGGTCTGACCTCAATTGGGTTTTCTGAGAGAAAGTTATGCCAAGTGTCGCAACGTGACCTGTTTATGGGATAAAACATGAGAGCGAACTTGTACAGCATGCCATGTGTCACTGTTTGAACTTCGGCCTCTGAAAATTTTTCTTGAGATATCGTGACCTGTCATCTTTCCATCTTGATAGGTCTAACCTCAATTGGACTCTCTGAGAGAGAGTTATGCCAAGTGTCGCAACGTGACCTGTTTATGGGATAAAACAGGAGAGTGTACTTGTACGGCGTGCCACGTGTCACTGGTTCACCTTCGGCCTCTGAAAACGTTTTTTGACATAGTACAGTCTGTGTACTACCTATCATTTTTTATGAAATTTCATTTGGAGCTTCCTAGCCCAAGTTATGACCTTTTTTCCAAGGTCACCTGATTTTGACTGAGATCTGGAAGAGGCAGAAACCCTAACTTGTACTGATCATAACTCACAAAGTACAATGAATCTAAGGGTTCCCTTTGGGCACAAGGTACCTGGAGATTTAATCTTCATTTTGTAACAATTTCAGATCCGAAAAATTTTCCAAAACGGATTTATAGCGAAAGTGCTACGATGACTGGTTTTTGCTATGTAAAACCCTAACCTTCAAATTGTCGTAAGTAAAGCAAGTGTTGTTAGTGCCATACCTTGTCTTCCTTCAGGTTAGCTCTGATACCATGTTAAGATTTAATATGATAAGACAGAAAATAACAGCATTACATTCCATTTCACAATAATAGCATATACAGGATCACTGAAGAAACAACAAGCATAGCATAAACACAAGAGACACAGATTTATCCTGGGAAACCCTCATGGGGTAGAAAACCCAGTAAAGCTTCCTCAATATAGATGACCAGCAATATACAAAGATGCAAACCCTGAGCATAAGCTCCTTCTTCTCCATATCAGACCTCTCCTCCACAAGTGCGCCATTCTCAAGTGAGTGAGTGTCTCAAATGAGGAACACACCTCCTCTATTTATACACTATACTGACATGTATTTTACACAGGTACACGTAGGTTCGTATTTAACCAATGGGTTAAATACCCCATTACAACTAAATGGGCCGACCCCTCTAGGGTGGTCTAATAACCCTTTGACCCACATAACACATAAAGGGCCGACCTCCACTAGGGAAGTCTAATAACCCGAGTTACCACATTCAGACGGAGGAATAAACATCTCCGGATATACAATAAGATCTTTACGGAGGAATGAAACATCTCCGGAATAATAAAGTACAATTATAATATTCTTTGAAGTTACAATATCTCAACAAGAACAAGGATGGTTTGTTCACAGATTAGGATTTTTGGCCTGCTTGGGCAGCCGATCAGGGTTCTGGTTGGTAGGTGCTGCGTTATTGTTGTTTGGGGGATTGGGAGGTTGACCGCCTTGGTCTGGAGGATGGTTGTTCCCACGGTTACGGCCTTTGCCATGATTTTGCTGGCCCTATTGGCGTTGGTTGTTGTGGTTCTGCTGCGGATTTTGTTGGGCGTATACTTGCCTTTGAGTAGCAGGTGGGTTCTGGGGTTGTGCAGGTGCGGGAGCAGGCTACAGTGGATAATAAGTAGGGGGAGGCTGCGCAGGTGCTGAATCTTGTGGGGGTTGCTGATACGTTTGCGGAGCGGTTTGGGGGTTTTCCGCAGGGGCTACCTGTGGTGGGTACTAAGCATGTTGGGCTTGATAGGACACAAGGGCTGGTGCATCCTACGGGTGGTAATATGGCTGAGGTGTGACCGGGGGGGCGTAAGCGGGGGATGCATGACCAAATCACTGAGGTGGACAGGAGGGTCCATGGGAATGGTGGTGATGTGGCATGGGAGCATATGAATTGGTTGCTCCGGATTGAGATGTAGCCCGCGAAAGGTTGGGGCCAGGGCTAGGACGTGCTATGGAAAAGGGTTGGGGATGTGAGCCAACACGGCCAATGATGTTGTCTGTGGCATGGGATGCGACAGTAGGATCTCAACTCCTGCATCATAGTGGACAGGTAACTGAAAGAACTACAGGAAAGTCGAGGCAAGGGAAGTAAAGGTGGCATGGGTCCCATGGGGCTGCTCGATGTACCACTTAGCTGCAAAGCCAGTGAGGGTGCGCTATAATAGATGGAGGCGGATAGAGTCGTCCACTATGGAGTTGGAGGAACACCATAGATGGAAGGACATAATATGGTTCTGGGGGTCCTCACCTTCCTTTCCCTCAAACTTAGGGATGTCGGAGGGGATCTTGGTGGGAATGTGAGGCCATGCAGGGTCGTGTCTGATGGGATCGTTAGTCAGTCTAGATAGGTCAGGAAGGTTGAAACTAGCCATGAATGGAAAACTAATAGAAGGATGTGACCATGTTGGGGCCAATGCCCACAAGTGTAGGGGCAGGGTATAAGATGTTGCCCCCAAGTGGAGGGACGAAAGTGGTATGGGACGGTCCTGCACCACCAAGGGTAGTGTGAGTCACTAATGGAGTGGCAATAGGGATGCCAGCTACTGCAATGGGTACAATGATCGGAATGGTAGATGGCGGCCCCATCGAGGGCATACCCAAGGCAGGTGTGGTAACTGGTGTGGCGGTGGATGCTCCACCAATGGTCCCTACAAGGAAAAGGGTGGAAGTCACTCCAGCCATGGGGCTGGTTGGTGCAGTGTAAATGGGGTTCTTGGACTTTTCCTTAGAATCAGAGGTAAAATAAGGGGCGTCTAGCTCGGGTGACGGATTTCTATGTCGTTGATGAGTGGAGTCAAGAGACAAAGCTCGAGATCTATGATGAGTGGTATCAAGTGATGAAGATCTATGTCTATGACGGGTGGTGTCAAGTGAACCATGCTATGGGGGCTCACCCTGGAGGCACCGAGAATGTCTCGGGGACTCAATGGTGATAGATGGTATCAAATATCTGGGGGTTGTGTTTGAGTGAAAAATAGCTCAAAAAAACTAATGCAACCGAGTGTGCAAAAGGAGAGCTCAAAAAATATGGCACTCAAGCCAACAACCAACTCAAAACACTTACTGTAACAGCTGTGCTACAATAAGTGGAGTATCAACAGAAATGGTCAGAATACCAACAAGCAGCAAGTTTCCTAAAAAATGAAAATAGTGGACTCGCTAGACCAAAAGGAAGTAAGGGAGAATGCAAACACCTAGCTAAATAGTATTCTGACTCAACTAGACATATCCTCTGCAAGGGGATGAAATCCAAGTCAGACAATATGGATAGTAGAGCCAAGTGGCTAAAGATATCCCCCTACCAGGAGGGACATCGGGTAGTCAATCCTAGAAGAAAGGAAACTAAGATACCCCGTTCATGACACGTCCAGAAAAGGTGAATCTGTCATTTGGTTCTATCGCCGCAGTATCCCCATACGGGTGATACCCCAAGAATTACGAAAGGTAGCCTTCGGTTACTAAATGGATTGCGGTATTCCACTCAGGCCTCCAGAGCTAGTCTGGCGACTTCAACCCTCCTAGGGGAGAGGCCCTCTGATAAACTGGTTGTGAACATGCCAAAAAATACTATGGGATTTGGGTTCCCTAATGGACAACAGCTATGTCTCAGGTGTAAGCAACCGAGGGGTGTTATTTGGATGCCTATCCCCCCGATCCTACCTAACTACAAAAATTCTTATGTGTTCCCCAAGTGGGGTTAGAATGTTGGTTGTGTTAAGTAGTATTTTAGGGCTCACTTGAATTAGGTGACAGAGTGTGTGCATGTGAGATGATGAACCCAAGTAAAAGTGCCACGGGGTGGGCAACTTTCTAACTAAAAATGACAATATAGAATTTAAACTTTGAAATGCAAAATTTTCTCTTTTCAATTAAAATGCTGAAATTCAAAAAATATTCTGTAAATGGAACAGAAATAATACTGCAGAAAAGGATGTAGGGAAGGATGGCTGCAGGTAGGATAGATGGCTGTGCAAGTGCAGAAAATATTGCAGCAAAGTGTTGGGTTCAAAACAGGGAAAAAAGTGCAGAAAGCAGACCGCGGGTCTGTGGCGAATCTGGGCAGTCAGACCACGGGAAACAGCTCAACAGTCGCGGACAGGTTGCGGGATTTTTGCTGAAATACGCAGTCGGACCGCAGGAAACGGGTCGAAAGCCGCAAGCGGGTTGCAGAAAAATGGCTGAAAGCCGCAAGCGGGACCCGGGAAAAAGGCCGAAAGACGCAGGCGAGTTGCAGAAAAATGGTTGAAATCTGCAAGCGAGACGCGGGAAAAAGGCCAAAAGACGCAGGAAGGTTGCAGAAAAATGGCTGAAAGCCGCAAGTGGGATGTGGGAAAAAGGCCGAAAGAAGCAGGCGGGTTGCAGAAAAATGGCTGAAAGCCGCAAGCGGGACGCATGAAAAGGGTTAACAGTCGTAGTCGGATCGCAACAAACAAGCTAATAGCTGCGGTCGAATCGCAGGTAACAGACTTGAATCCACCGGTAGGTCACCGGAAATAGTCTGAGATCTGCGGTCTGATCATAGGTAAGTGCCTGAAAGACACGGTCAGAACACAACTACGGGAGGTAAAAGGCGCGGTTTACGGCAGCTGAAAGGAAAAAACAGAAAAATATTGCAGAAAACTAAAAACGTTTAAAACTTTAAAACTATAACCAGAAATTCAAAGGAACACAAAGGGAGTCGCCAAAATTGTAGCTAGGGTTTTCACCCTAGCTTGTGCAAATGAGCACCTACTAAGGAGAAGGGACTCCTTAGTAGCAGTTCAATAAAACAGTAAATGAAAGACAATACAGTAAAACAATAATTATTCTAAACATGTGCATAAAACAGAAAAGACAACATAATGAAAAGGGTTTTTGTATTAATTATACCTCCAATGTGAAGGTGGGTGGAGCTCTTGCAGCAGTCCAGGAGAGTTGCTTCCAAGCTTCCAGCTTTGCTCCTTTCTCTTTCTCCAAAGGGTTGGAAATGGGCCAAAGGGGCACTCAAGGGTGAAAGTAGCTCAAGGGTGAGCTAGGGTTTCAAGAGTGATTTTGGCAGAGTAAGGGTGTATTTGACTGTGGATATGAAATGAGGGGCCTCCATCACCTATTTATAGGTTTTTAGTGGTGGAGTGTTGGCCCATGGTTTTGGAAACCATATGGTTTAGGTCAGCTGTATAGGGTTTTTTTCCTCCTTTTTCCCTCTTTTTCCTCTTCTTTTTGTATTTTTATTCCCCTTTTTAGAGGGCTTATGCTATTTTGGAGGAATTTTGGATTATTTTGGGGGAAAAAGGGGTTTTTTGGCCTTTTGGAGGCTTTTTTAATGGTTTTGTGGCCTTTTTGGAGGCTTTTTTGGCCTTTTGGAGGCTTTTTAATGGGATTTTAAGGTTTCGGAGGCAAACATGGTAGGAAATATGGACAAATAAGTCATGTAATGCGGTAGATGAGGTAGTAAGCACTTTTTGGGTGTTAACACTCATGATGGGCCTAGTTGTAGAGGGATTTGGCCCAACATTGGGTGTGGAACTCCAAGTACTAGGTATATGGTATGACTGTTGGGTTACAGGAGGTGGAACAACATTCATTGTATTACTGGGTCCAAAAGTAGGGGTAGAGATGGATTTCAAAGCTATTGAGCTTGGCATGCCTAACGTACCAGCGTTAAAACTGAAGGACGAAGTTGAAACAACAGTTGTTTGTGTAGAACTCGGTATAGCAGTAGAAGGCGGATTTACAATACTTGTATTCATACCCATTGTGGGAGTTTGTGGAACGCCCTGTTCATCCCCTGGGTTAGTCATAATATGCCCAGGTGTGAAAAAATATGCACTAGAATCGGGTTGCTAGAAACCAACAGGTACTAGAAGTGGATCGTTAAGTCTGGTCAGAGGAGGGTTAAAAGGTGTTAAACTCACCAGAAGTGATATCCTCAACCTCGACAGTATTAAAAACTTGTTGATCCGGGGTTCTAGGTTGTGGTTCACCAGGAACCTCTATTTCACCAGTAGGTTCAACAAGACCACTGGAGTCTGTCCTTCATCGTGGTGGTGGCGGTAGTGGCTCCACTCTGAGTGGGAGAAGGTTTTGCAACCTTCGAGACCTACGAAGTTGTTGGTATTCCACAATTATATATAAAAATAAAACTAAGTAAAAACCTAGTGGCCACTAAGACTAAGGGGAAAACATCACACCACTATAAAAATCCTAAGTAATCAAACCAATCAAATGGATAACAAATACTCTCGGAAGAAAGTCTAGGATGATTAGGGCCCAGAACAAACTAACAGAGTACTGATGGTTAGTTTTGTGGTGTCCACTGGAGTTCCACTGGGTTCAAGCGCTTGAACCACCAAATTGCTTTCCCGAGAGTACTACCAGAGGGTTACCTTCCACGCTTGTCCAAGGTGAAGTGGGAATAATCGCCCACTCTACCTATGTGAGATCCTATAGGTATGATACTAAGGCTACCATACATATGAAATATCTTGGGGGGACAGTCGTCAGTCTAGTCAAAACACATGGGCAGGGTAGCTAATCCCGAAGTCTGAAAGGACCCCCGTATGCAAATCGACTCTGATTTATGGTCAAAAGGAAAGTTAGGGGATATCCTCAACAGTTCCATTCTTCCACGGCCTCGTGCTTAACTCTGGTTTGAGTAGAGCATACCAAGGTTATTTGATATATATGGGTTTACCTATATGAAAGTCTGACTACAATTGTTGGGTAATGAAACTAGTTCCGAGTAGTTTAAGGTGTTTTAAGCTCGAAACTCTAGCCTAAGCTAGTTGGTGTTGTGTCTTCCTAAAAAGAAAATTGTTTCTAATTGATTTTATTAAAAAATATTTTTAGGGTTACTGTTTACTCAACGGGGTAGTGCATTGTGTGGTGTGGTTGCAACAGAAAGTAAAGTGTGCGAAATGAAACAACTTTCAACAACAAAAAGACTCTTTTTCTTTTTCCGTTTATGCTCTTTCCAAAATGAAAGCTAAGCAAACCTAAAACAAGCTTCTTTTTTCTTTTCTTTTCAAATTCACAACAAAGTAAACTATGCTACTCCGAAATGAAAATAAGCCTTACTACTTTAAACTACCCAACTTATTTTGTTTTTTCAATATATGTAAAAAGAAAAAAGGACTCGAAAGTAGAAGTGAGTAAGACCTAAAAGAGCAATGTAAGTAAGGAAAAGCAACTCTAAGGCTCACAACAATCAAAATGATGACTTGATAAAGACTTGTCCTACAAAGTTTTTAAAGAGAAAAAACCTTGGGCTTGGAAGACAAAGTGGAAAGAAAAGAAGGATAAGATACGCTTTAAAATGGAAGGGCAAACTTCAAAGGTTGCTCCAAAGCATCAAGAACCCTAAAAAGCACTAAGCCAAGCAAATGGTAGGAAAGCGAACCAAAGATGACCTTACAGTCACAAAGACTCAAATGGAAGCAAACTAAAGTACTTAAACTTACTTGAAACTTAAACTGACAAACCATTTAGGAAGTGTCTGGACTCAAAAAACTTTTGAAAACACCTTAAGGACTCAACTTGGGATCAATACCCTAAACTAAAGGACAAGACACCACCGGAGTGTACTAGTGTTGAAACAAACAACAAATGCCAGTAAACAAAGGTTTATATACTTGCAACAAGTAACTAAGGTATGAACGAGCAGCTATGTTCAACAAGGAATAAGGCATGGTTTTTAAAAAGAGTCACAAGCAAGCAAGACACTTCAAAAGTACTCAAGCAAGCAAAAAATGACCTAAGGAACTTGGGAGAGGCAAACAAGACTCAACAATGGCATAAAGACCTCAAGGATCAGTTAAGAAGACAAGGCAAGAGGCTAGAAATCAAACCAAACAAGCGGAAATCCAATCCCAAAAGCAAACATAGACTTACAGGAAAATACTCTACTGTGTAGTAGAGAGACCTATGTTTTTCTGGAGGTGTACTCTACTGTGTAAGAGAAAACTAGCATTTTTCAGGAGATGAACGCCACTTTATAGAGGCAGACCAATTTTTTTCAGGAGGCAAACGCTACTGTATAGAGGCAGACCAGCATTTTTTCCAAGGAAGGCTTAAAACAGGCTTCAAAACTTCAAATTGGGATGAGTCAAGTGAAGACAACAGGCTACTGTAACCTACAAAGCCTCTCAGAGGATCAAAAAGATCAGAAAGTACAGGAAGGAATGTTAAAATAAGTCTCCTAGAACAAAAAACAACTGATCCCCAACGGAGTCGCCAGTCTGTTGTTCGGGAAATCTACCCTATAGCGAGGAGATGGACACTACCAACTTCAGGGGTGACAGTTAAATGCATAGATCATATTACATAGACTTCTACAAAAGGAAAGAGATCAAGGTTTATGAAGACATACCTTATTAACAATGTTTGATCCTAGCTTTCACTTGCTCCTTCGATCGATCCTCCACTTGATCTTCCGTTTGATAGACCTGCAATATAAAGATACCTTCCTCAGCTTATCTTGATCGATGTAACAATGATGAAATTGAAATATAATTTAAACATCAAGTACAATCAAGCGTTTAATCCAAACAAATATGCAATCCATTAGACATTTGATTGGGATGGGAAGGGCATTTCAACCTTTATTGTCAAAAGCAAATAATCAGTACAATGTATACCTGATCATTTAGAGTGCTTGTGCAACCAGATCCTGGGCTCCTGCTCTTCACACTAACTTTGGAATTCTTCCAACGTAACAACCCTTAATGCATAATTTCTAGGTCCCTCTCTCATCCATCTCCCTTGTATTTATGGGACAAGGTAGGCAGTTTAAATCGAGATGTAGTTTGATTGGGAGGTTGGAGAAGTTGCAAAACCAACTTCAACTAATCCCAATTCGTCAATTTAATATATTTTTTATTACTTTTTAAGGTGTGTGCTACTTTTCTTAATTGGATTAGCGTTCAACATGCAACTTTGATGCTTGCAACAGGTGTTTACAGGATTTTTTTGAAGGCAAACACTACTTTTATGAAGCAGAGCTGCATATTTTTAAAGGCAAACGCTACTTTTATGAAGCAGAGCTGCATATTTTTGAAGGAAAACACCCCTCTTATGCCTATATAGTAGCGTTTTTCCCTAAAAGTAGGTAAAAAGAGGGTTTTATCAGCTATAGAGGGGTAAGTCTTATCCATTCATCATCTAGGGTCATCTTGCTCTTCCATCCAAGTTGTCCTTTCGTGTGATCAACAGCTAGATGTGATCACGGACGGAGAAGTGCAATTTTGACCTATAACACCCCCCAACTGGGATTTCGGCTGTAACACTAAGAAATCTGCAGGGTACTCCCACGAGTCAACTGAGAACACGAGGTCATCTAGGATCCCCTCAGGCTTGATCGTTGATTTGTCAGCGAGTTCCAAAATAGTAGGGGTCGGCCGAAGGTTGGTGAGTCCCAATTTCTTCACAGTTTCTATAGTCATAACATTAATAGCTGCGCCTAAATCTACCAAGACATTGGGGATTTGTGTGTTCCCTATGTGAACTGTAACAGTTGGGTTTCTGGGGTCATCTTATTTTGCCTCAGGGGCCTTCCCCATTATTAATTCGAAAATTTTTCCCAATACGTGGACAGTGGGGGGGTCCCTGGGCCTTCTTCCCGGTTTCTTGACACATAAATCTCTAACAGTCTTAGCATAAATGGGAACATCAAGGAGGGCCTGTAACAGTGGAATTTTAACATACAAATTTTTCAATTCTCCTAAGAGATTGAATCGAGGTTGTTCCACTATTTTCTGCAGGGCCAATCGTTCAGGGTATGGTGGTTCTCTCATCAACTGTGTAGGTTGTGATACATCGTGTGTTACTCTCTGAGTTCCAACTACTTTTTCAGTAGGAGTATCAGCATATTCAATGATGGGGCTTGCTGAATTAACCATATTATCATAGTGCTGATTCACTCCAGTTTCAATCACGGAGGGTGAAAAATCCTCAGTGAGAATTTATAGTGCATCGGTGAAAATGAAGAAGATCAAGCATAGGCAGATACAAAGTGGCCAACAAAGAAAATTGGAGAAGATCTTATTTCATGGGCACAACCAAACATATCTTAGAATGGGGTATCCTCATCGTACACCTTCCACAATGAGAACCAAGCTCAAAAACAACTAGGAGAAAAGAGGGTAAGATCATCACCATCCATTAATTGGTTCCACCTTCTTCCTGACCCTGAGTTTAGCAACAACATCACGAAGCTGCCAAATATTTTTAGGGATAATCATTTGCAAACCTTTGATATTGATATTGAGATGAGATATTATCCAACTAGCCATGGTTGAGGACATAATATGTGTTATTTATAGCAATGATAACAGGAGTAGGACCTCTATTGTTCCATTCATGCGACATCTAGATCAAATCTTGGCTTTCACTAATGCTCATGACAAGCACATAATCAACCAATTGCCCAGGAGATTCTATTTTTCCAATTACAATCCCCATAATGATGATTGATTGATAATGGTTGTTGTGTTGGAACTTGGACCAACCACAAATTTTTATAAGCATTGAAATTCCACCCAAAAAAGAAGGACTAATTACAACTCACAAACAACTCTTTGAGGGCATGATTTATGATTGGGATCTTGATATTCCAAATTGCAGGGGCATGATTTATAATAAGTTAGAGAGGATGTTCAAGCTTTTTGAATTAAAAGAATACACTTAGTTTTTTATAATACCAAAACCAACTAGCAATTTACAATATCATATTCAGTTAGCTCTTAATTACAATCATAGAACTAGTGTTAGTATAATTAAATTTGGAAGTCCAGGAAATCTGTAACACCCCAATTTGACCCCATTTCATTAAGCGTGTAAATGATGCAATATCGTTATAAAATCATGGTGTGGAACTCAAGGCCAAGGCCTCACCATCGATTTGACATTTTGTATCGACAATTAAAAATCTATGCATGTGGCTCTTATGCTAGCATGGCACGATATAAATTGTAAATACGATGTAAATGTATTTTAATAAAAGCACCCACAACTAGCTATGCAATGCAACAAGAGTATGGGGGCATGATTTTTTACAAGGAATAGGAAGGGAAATATTCAAACCCTTGAACCCAATAGTGTCAATCCAAGTGTCAATGAGAGAACTAATGATCCATTAACTACCCAATTCAGCTTTTGTACCCAATCATTTATTTCTTCCAAGAGTTGGTTGAGGTATTAAAAGTTTTATTTAGAAGCATAGTTGATTGAGTGGAACAATGTTTGTGTGGTTACGAGTGGAACAATGGCTGGAGTAAGGGAGAGAAAGAAACATGTAGGGAGGGATGTAGAGAGAATGAGGGACATATATTTAGAAAGATATAGGGGGTATCTAGGGATTATTGGGAGAGAGTTGGGGCGGTATTAAACCATACAAAACATTTGTCCCACACTAAAAACATTTGTTTTGTATGTAACCATACAAAATATTTGTTTTCTTTTGATTTTATTCATTTCCCTAGCCATGCACCTAACCTATTTATTGTTCTTAACCATATCGCGTACGCGTTTTTATTCTTCATATCGCGTGCGCATTTTAGCTTTATATAACCCATGCACATTTTGTAACTCTATAAACAATGGACTGTCCCTGTCCGAGAGCAACTTTACTCTGTCCAAGCCAAAACAACAAATCTCATGATTTTTTCGAACAGCACGAGCCCTCCATTCGAAATACTCACACTCTATACCATCTCCATCATTATTTTTGTTATGCAAGTCTAGCATTGCGGACATCTTTCATGGTTGCTCAGTGTGGTGTTGGGTTATATGGCCATATTTGAAGAAGATAATCAGCAAGCTTGAAGAATCTCCAATTGAATAACACCAAAGATAAGGTCTTTGAAAGATTCATTTTGCCTATATTTGAGGAGCACATAAGATAAGATATCAAGCTTCAAGACCATTTCATGGTGATGGTGGATATACACAATTGTACAAGAGAATCAAAGAGCACCAAAGGTAAATTTTCTCATTCATAATTGTTTTGATGGGAAAGATGAACATTTGAGAAGGAAGATTGAAGCACCTTGAAGGATCTATAATTATAGAAAGCACTAAAGGTTTGAAAGCTTGTAATTGAGGAGCAACAAAAACAAACTATATCGAATTGATCATTGTGGTGATGGGGAATCCACGTAACCGAGGAAGAAAATCAGCAAGGAAGAAGAGACCTCAAGAAGTCATTGAAGAAGAGAAAGAAAAGAAAAGAATACACATGATTAATCGGAGGCTTTCTTTGGAAACTAATCCAAATCCAATTGTATAGGACACCACGATTCATCCTATTAATCCATGACAAGAGGGACCTTCAATTTCCACAATAGTTGTTGAACAAGCACCCCATGGAAGTAATCAAGAAGCAACACATAGTTGCTCATCAGGGGATGTTTCAATTCCCACTTCAAGTCAAAGTGATAAGTTACCATCTTCGGGACATCCTAAATCCAATGGATTCAATGGTTCGTCGATCGGAGCCACAATCGTCATTCTATGGCTCGTTCCGTCTTGCATCCAAAAGGCCTTCAGGGACACCTGTTGGATACCTGTTGGGGGCATAGAATTCCATCCGTGTAGCAAAACCTGGTTCTAGGGAGTCCTGCAAGTGGGTCTAGAGATGTTTCGGCTGGGAATGCTAGCCGTAAGTGCTCGGTGGAGGATTTTGCAAAGTTTACCATTGTGCACAAAAATTGCACACTCCCTCACTGAGAAAAACCCTAGTTTCCAAGATGGACCTGGAAGGTGACACTTGGGCCACGGGATCGGAGGAGAGGGGCACCCCTAGCACTATTCGGACGTCCTGAATCCAACGGAGTATACGGTTTGTCGATCGGAGCCACGGTCGTCATTCTGTGGCTCGTTCCGTCTTGCATCCAAAAGACCTTCAGGGACACCTGTTGGATACCTGCCAGGGGGCATAGAATTCCAACCGTGTAGCAAAACTTGGTTTCGGGGAGTCCTGCAAGTGTGTCTAGGGAGGTTCCGACTGGGAACGCTAGCTATAAGTGCCCGGTGGAGGACTTTGCAAAGTTGACCCCCGTGTACAAAAGTTCCACATTCCCTCACTGAGCAAAACCCGAGTTTCCAAGATGGACCTGCAAGGTAACACCTGGGCCACGGAATTGGAGCAGAGGGGAACCCCTAGCACTATCAGGACATCCTAAATCAAATGGAGTCGACGGTTCGTCGATCAAATCCACGGTCGTCAATCTCTGTCTCGTTCCGTCTTGCATCCAAAAGGCCTTCACGGACACCTGCTGGATACCTGCTGAGGGCATAGAATTCCATCCGTGTGGCAAAACCTAGTTCCAGGGAGTTCTGCAAGTGTGTCTTGGGAGTTTTCGGCTGGGAACGCTAGCCATAAGTGCCCAGTGGAGGATTTTGCAAGGTTGACCCCCGTGTGCAAAAATTGTACACTCCCTCACTGAGCAAAACCCTTGTTTCATAGATTAATCGGCAACTATTGCATTAGATAGCTTCACTGACTCCATTAAAATTCAATTCGACATGACATGAATGATTTAAATTCAGCACCTTAGCTAGCTTCATTTCATTCAACGATGGGCCTAATTTGATGGGAGCATGGGAAACTGGACTCCATTAAAATTCCAGCCGGGAATGATAGCGTAGAGAAAAACCTTGTCACATTACAAAATCCTTGCAACATCATATAAATTAATAGGGGAGGCTTCCAATATGATCTCAATTTACGACAAGCTTACATGTAGCAATAGTTTGCATAGCTAGGCATTTTTCTCTGATATTAGTATTATCTTTATCTGATATCAGAGAAAAATGACCAGCTATGCAAATACGAATTAGTTCCCCCTCTTCAACTTTTTCTCTTGGAGTTTATGTTAGGTTCTCTCAGTTTGCACCTACCACTGAGTCTAACATGAATTATGGTCACTGGATAATCTACTACAGGTAAGAGTTATAACTAAACTGCTTACTTTGGTTTTAGAACCGGTGCATGGTTTTAGAACTTGATCAACCTTTTATGGCCTACCCATCTGAAATTTTTAACCATCGAAACTAGCACGATAGAGTCACAGGGGTATTATTTCTAAAATTCATTTAAGCAGGTTGAGTGGAGTATTTCAGTGTTTTTGGGACCCGTACCAACCAGTTGGTCGAGCCTTTTTGCACATCATCAATATCTCGGTCCAAAATTTATGTGATTTTAAACAGAGGAGCATGAGCGCCTTTGAAATAGGAAGAGTTAAAATGAGCTAGGTTGAGGACAATAAATGCTGTATTTTTTCACACAATCTAACAGAAAATGGCCACGGAATTGGGCGGGATAACTCCCTCCAAACAATGGCCAGAACAGATCTACAAAATGGGGTTAAGGGAGGGAAACAAATTTTAAAACAAGTAATAATATTCAATTTATACAGAGTATAAATTATTGCTACGTGGAAGCTTCTCGTAAATTGAGATCATATTGGCAGCCTCAAAGCTAGAGGATAAGTTCATCAAAGCGACTTCATTCATCTATATTCTCGTAATGTACACATAGTCCATCCTTATCTTGATAAACAAAAGTTTTATGATAGCTTGAGTTTTTTTGGCGTGGTTATCTCCCTGTATTCAGTTGTCTGATTGGTTGACAAGCTTGCCTGAAAATCTATACGTTGAACTTCTTTGTTTTATTGCTGAAAATTGGAAGGGATTTTCAGGTCACCTGCATAACGCTCCTTGGTTGAAATATGTAAGTTCTTCCAACAACATAGATTTGGCTAGTGTATCAAATGCTGCCATAACCCGAAGAGCTTACCAGTCTTTGCAAGAATATTCCCCTAGTAGATGAAGGTGGGAAAATCATTAGGGTACGAGGCTCTCTGAAGTTTCTCCAGCCTGCATCCACGAGTAATTGGGCCATGTTAATGGGAAGGAATCCCTGGACTACCATGGGATTTTCAACCCTTTTTGAAGGTTACCTTACACTACCATATTGTGCAGGAGCTTTGATGTATTCAGTTAATGATTTAGTTTCATTCTTTCGAAGACACCTTGATGTAGTAGATATTCCAGAGCTATTTCCTTTGAAGGCCAATCTTTCTATTGTTTCCCATGATTTGACAAAGGAGAACGCATTTATTCTGCTATAGTGGATCCAATATTTGAAAAAAGAGAGGAAGATGTTGGATGCTTTTATACATAGTATATCAGAAGGCATTCTAGTCGGGCTGCAAGTCGCATGAAAATGTCGTTCAGGGACACTTGGTGTCTTTCGATATGGGATCCAAAAAGCAAATGGAGCAGCAAGATTGCGTGCCGTTGGCTCCTGCAAGTGTGTGTGGGCAATGCCGATGTGGGAACACTGCCAACACTGGCTCGGGGGAGGGTTTTGCAGATTTGATCCACCAATGCGAGATTGCATGCAATAAAACTGAGCAAAACCCTAGTTTACGAAATGAATACACAATGAAGCCACTAGGCCATGAGAAGACGAGGGAGAGGGCCCCCTAGAGGTAATTGCACACCAGGAGACCAACAAAGTCGACGGTTTGTCGGTTTGACCTCCGGTTTCAGAGTTATGTCGAGTTGCAAGTCGCATCAAAATGTCGTTCAGGGACACTTGGTGACTTTTGGTCCAGGAGCCAAAAAGCAAACAGAGCAGCACGATTGCATGCCATTGGCTCCTGCAAGTGTGTGTGGGAAATGCCAACATGGGAACACTACCAACACTGGCTTGGCGGAGTGTTTTGTGGAGTTGACCCACCAATGCGCGATTGCATGCAATGAAACTGAGGAAAACCCTAGTTTACGAAATGAATGCACAATGAAGCCACTGGGCCATGAGAAGACGAGGGAGAGGGCCCCCTAGAGGTAATCACACGCCAGGAGACCAACGGAGTTGACGGTTCGTCGGTCCGACCTTCGATTTCCGAGTTATGTCGAGTTGCAAGTCGCATGAAAATGTCGTTCAGGGACACTTGGTGACTTTCGGTCTAGGAGCCAAAAAGAAAACGGAGCAGCAAGATTGCATTTCGTTGGCTCCTGCAAGTGTGTGTGGGAAATGCCAACGTGGGAACACTGCCAACACTGGCTCGGGGGAGGGTTTTGCAGAGTTGACCAACCAATGCGAGATTGCATGCAATGAAACTAAGCAAAACCCTAGTTTACAAAATGAATGCACAATGAAGCCACTGGGCCATGGGAAGACGAGGGAGAGGCCCCCTAGAGGTAATCGCATGCCAGGAGACCAACGGAGTCGACGGTTCGTCAGTCCGACCTCCGTTTTCCGAGTTATGTCGAGTTGCAAGCCGCATGAAAATGTCGTTCAGGGACACTTTGTGACTTTCGGTCCAGGAGCCAAAAAGCAAATGGAGCAGCAAGATTGCGTGCCATTGGCTCCTGCAAGTATGTGTGGGAAATTCCAACATGGGAACACTACCAACACTTGTTCAGGGGAGGGTTTTGCAGAGTTGACCCACCAATGCGTGATTGCATGCAATGAAACTAAGCAAAACTCTAGTTTACGAAATGAATGCACAATGAAACCATTGGGCCATGAGAAGACAAGGGAGAGGACCCCCTAGAGGTAATCGCTCTCCAGGAGACCAACAAAGTCGACGGTTTGTCGATCCGAGCTCCAGTTTCCAAGTTATGTCAAGTTGCAAGTTGCATGAAAATGCCGTTCAGGGACACTTGGTGACATTCGGTCCAGGAGCCAAAAAGCAAACGGAGCAGCAATATTGCGTGTTTTTGGCTCCTACAAGTGTGTGTGGCCAATGCCGACGTGGGAACTCTGCCAACAATGGCTCGGGGGAGGGTTTTGCAGATTTGACCCACCAATTCGAGATTGCATGCAATGAAACTAAGCAAAACCGTAGTTTACGAAATGAATGCACAATGAAGCCACTGGGCCATGAGAAGACGAGGGAGAGGCCCCCCTAGAGGTAATCACACTCCAGGAGACCAATGGAGTCAACGGTTCGTCGGTTCGACGTCTGGTTTCCAAGCTATGTCAAGCTGTAAGTCGCATGAAAATGTCGTTCAGGGACACTTGGTGACTTTCCATCTGGGACACTTGGTGACTTTCAGTCCTCCTAGGGTTTATGTTTTTTAAGGCTTGTATAATTTCCTTCTTGACATCTCACCTCTTATACCATGTTAAATTTTTTATACTTGATCTATATAAATGCTTTATACCAATTATAACCATTAGTTCAATGCATAAATTTAACCATAAAACATTTACATAAAGAATTTAACATGTAAGATCTAGTTAAGAATAACAATGCACAAGAAACACAACATTTTATCCCAGGAAACCCTCATGGGGAAGAAAACCTAGCAACCTTTCTTAGAATAATTATATGTTTAGAAATCAAGTATAATGAAACCATGAACAAACCCTAACCCTGAAGGGTTTTACCACATGAAAAAACCTTAATGACACATGACAACAAGAGTACTTATCTACATGAAGATGACCTCCAATCCATAAGGATATCCAAGCATATCCTTCCAAACCAACAATAGAAGGCACTTTATTTCTCGAATCCAGAGGTAAAGTTTGTTCCTTTCACCAATGGTTCTTTGAGCACTTGTATGTAGTTACTCATATGTACTGTTGAATCTAATTGTACAATCAAATATTGGGCATTCATGAAATGTGTAGCATGTATTGCACTTAGTTTTATTAAATTACACTTGAAAATTGACTTAACTTGTAATTTAATCATCCAAACTCACAAATTTTAATTAGACCTATCCAATTAGTGTGCAGGAGTGAGTTCATTGAAACCTTGAAAAACATTGTATTGCACTTAGTTTGATTAAATTACATGAGCAAGAACTTTGACTTTACTTGTAATGATCATCCAAAATCACAAATTGTAATTAGATACCAATTAGTGCACGCATGTAGTGAGTTCGTTGAAACCTTTAAATATAATAGTTTGTTCTTTTGACATAGCACATTCATGAGTAATAGATAATCTACAGAAATCAACACATTAGATTGACACAAGAACACATGGAAACCAAAGAACAAATACAAAGTCAAATGTATCATTCATTTATAAGTGAAATGTCAATGTACATGTCTCCAAAAGTACACGTATCCAAAAGTACATATATATCCAAAATTACATGTATCCAATGAAGTCAATGTACATGTCTCCAAAAGTGAATGTATCGAAAAGTACACATATATCCAAAAGTATGCAAAATCACGTGTCCAAAACTATCCAAGCCACATGTACATGTATCCAAATGTACATATATCCCATAAGACACATCAAAATTCAAGATTCCTCTTGTTCTTTCCCGACGTTGACCCTCTAGGCACATCTCTAGGATCAGTGTGCGTCTCTGGATCCTGCAAATTAAATATCAATTGTTAAATTCAACTAACTATGTACTAATACATTAGCTCAACAATTAACTCAACAATTATCAACTTGTGCATGGAAAGTGCATGAAACACTTGATCACTGAAGGACATCTCACCTCAACTGACAAAGGGGATTGCGTTGCTTGTGTAGCAGATGGAGCCATTGGTTGAACATCCAGAATGGTGGAACCACAAGGGGCCAGGAACTACTCCTGCCGCTAGTGGCTACAATCACAAAATGTCGAAATAGTTAGACATGCATGAATAAAAAATAGACAACAATAATAAACTATGTAAAGATCATGTTGAAATAGTTACATACCTGTGTGTGATCAGTTGCCATTGCAGATGCAGCACTGACTGCTGCATAAACCATCGATGCGAGGTTTTGAGTAGACAACTCAGGTTCCTGATGCAGTAAACATGCAATTCAAACATTAAAAAAAATTATTTATGTAGTGGATTGCAAGTTAAACAACAAATATCATCCAAGGATATACATTACCATGGTATGAGTAAGCCCATGGTTGTGGGAAGCTGGATTCTTGCTAGGAGTAGGCCGCCTCACATACACAGGAGCCTTGTTCACGAATGGCCTAGCAGGAGATACAAATCCAGACAATGGTCCAGATGTCTCGGATGCTTCCTACAGCCAGCAAGTGTTCATGTTGTTAGACATGCATGATTCAACAAACAAACATGTATTTAAACAGACATTTTTAATTGTTTACCTAGAGCCCAGATGTTTCCTTGGACGGTACGACCATGGGTGCTACCTCCACATTAGCTTGCCCCAGTGAAGGATCTACCATCTGCAAGTTTAATAATTATAAATATTAGACCGTAGATAGCATTAGTGAAATAAAATGTAAAGTATGTGGAAAGTAACTGATTAACAAGTATTAAAAAACTGAAATTTTAAAATGTTTACCTCAGTGTGAGATACGACAGTGGGTGCTATATAAGATGGGCTTTCCAAATGGGTATCATCATGCCCCCCTGTAGAGTTTGGAACATCTGACTCTGGGGCGTCACTGTTGGCATAAAGCATCAACTGCAAGTTCACAAAATTAATATATTAGCTCAAACTCTATATATGTGTACAAAGAGAAAAATAAATGAAGAATTTATTACAATTAACCATCTACATACCTCACTCAAAAACCCACCGAAGGCAACATCTGAGGCAAGACCATAGCAGGGATGACCACACGATGTGCACTCGTGAGGCTCAATACTAGGCTGGGGATGTGCTGAAGGTCCTGCACTAGTGGATGGTTCTGCACTAGACGATGGACCTGCATGGTGACGACCTGGTGTATGTACCATACGAGGGACAAATGTCCCTTCCTCACCCATATGCTGAACCATAGTGCCATGGCGAACAACCGCCCGTGCCAAAATAAAAATGCATCACGTGTCTGTGGAATAACACGATGTGTAGGTGGGACATCTGGCCCAGGAGACTACCTGTGAGGTGCAGTGACAGGGCGATCTTGGTCTCGAAGCCTCGCATTGGGTCGGTTTTGGGGCATCCACCCACCGATCCCCTGAAACTGCAAGATATCAAAATAGTTTATGTGTTTATGTAACACGAACTCTGTGTACATCTTTCAAAGGAAATAAAAGGGAATTTCCCTATTGTTATGTGGTGGCATATCAAAAACCATGTACCATCTGTCCATCCAGTTATCAACAAATGGTTGAAACGTGCACCACTCAATGGAGATATGAGGCCTGTTTGCATTTGGGATTTCCCCCGACAGAGGGTCCCTAAACAATGCAAATATGAGCTCTTTGGATATTTTCAATTTTTTTATTGCATTGTAGTCTAGCCCATCAACATATTCTTGTCTTTTTCTTTCTCTATATGATGTAATATCATATAGTACATTGATAGACTGTTAAATGGTGTCAACAATTGCATCCAAGGTTGATGCAAGCGAGCAGCGAATCCTGTTACCACCACTAAAAGCTGCACTAATGCCCCTCAAGCGGGAAAGCTCAATCAGTATCTCGGCATTTGTGTCCATAGCCGCAACTACAATAAAAACATCAATACAAAAATCATTAGAAACATATACATGGTATATAATGACGTCTCTTCAAAATTGAAAATGTATTAAATCAAACTCAAATAAGCAATTTAATGGCATTCACTTACATACATTTAAAACTTAAGATTAAACATTTAAAAATTAAAAAGTAAGTTTCGTTCAACTTCTTTCTAGAAGTTAAGGCACTTCTTAACCCTCATTGGTGACTTTTCCATGCAAACTTGGGTTTAAACTTCTTAGAATTTAGGAGTATTATTTTGACATGTTTTGGCCTTTACGTCCCTTGCAGAAAACAATATTTCCATCAACTTCATAAGTTAACATTAAATTTATTGATTTCAACATATTACGCCTTGTGGTTGGAAGGGAGGACAAAGTGGCATGGAATGAAATGGATATGTATGAGTTTGTCTTGCCAATATGATTACATATGTACTTGCGATGACTATCAATGATTAAGATATTGAATAATCAACTAGAGATTGTGACTAGAATGACAATAAAAACAATGTCAACTTAATAAGATATCACAAGTGGAATATGACATTGTTATCTCAGAATTATCACATGCATATTTGTTAATTTGATCCAAGTATTATGATATGTGATTGATATGAGAAGATGGTTGATTAAAAGGATGAAGATTAAGTTGAGATAGAACAACTAAATTTAAATGTCACAGTCCTAAGACTGTGACTACATTCAGTTAATGAATTTAAGTAAGAATAGGATATGACTTGCTAGGCTTAGAAAGATGGTTAAGGTAACATGCCCAGGGGCATGTCAGGTGATAAAACTCAGACCCGTGTCTTAAACACAGTATTTAAGAGGGATGGAAGTTTAGGATAGATGTAGGGTTAGGACAACATCCAAGGGAAGAAGGTCTGAGATAGGTAAGAATGTTAGAAGGGTTTTAGGATAGGTTTCTAGGAGTAGTTACTAGGTCAGGGCCGCAGGTCTTTCTGAGTGTAGATTAGGATTGTTGGATATGTAAACGACAGGGGCGAGGGACTATTAGGATATGTGAGGCAAGAAAAGGGGTGAAAATTAACTCGATCATGGTTGGAAACACTCTCACGACACACTTTAGGTAGTTCATGGGTGTTCACCATTTCCATTGTTCTAAAAACATAGAAACCAATCAAAAGTAACAATTCCTTGGAGCAAAACAAGAGACAATTTCTCTCTGCAAAATCGATCTCTACATTGTATGGCAAGTCCATAAAATTAAATAGAAAACATAGTGATTTTCTATATGAAGTCTTTGAGTTGAATAGACAGTCCCTGAGCGTTGAGTAGATTGATCCAGGGTGTGGATAGGGCAGGCCCGAGAGGCACTTTGTTAATGTGTTTTGGCATTTAGTTAAGGGTGTTTAACTAAGAGGCAATGTATAGCTACATACACTTGTGATGAAATTTTGATTATGTTCATGGACAAATGATTGTGAAGAAATTTTGAGAAACCAAGTTACTAATTTGTTATGCATTTTTACTATTCACGCTTGTGCATGCATTTCATCTTGTTATGGCCATTTCCAAGGAAAATTATTTAATTAGTATCATGGGAAATGGCCTTTGAGGGTTGGAAATTTGGGTTTCATGTGGATGGATACATTGTAGAAAGGGAGGAGTTCTATTTTTTTTTTTTTTTTGGTTGGATTAGGAATTTTCGAGTTTTTGAAAAGGGATTCATTGTAATTATTCACTCATTTTGGTTGAGGGAGATGTGAATTTAATTAGAGACTGTCTTATTTCACATTTTATAAATATTACAAAACTAGGTTGTTTTAAATTATAAAAAAATGGTAATTTAGGTTAAGAAATGACAAAAAATGGTATGGGTAAATGAATTACCTGAGTAGATGACAATCCACCGGTGAATTTGCCTCCCCTCCAACTAAATCAAGCTCCTTGGATACTCTAGGGCACACAAACCGTACTCTTCCAAGCTCGAATTCGCATTTATGATGCGTGAAAAGCACCACGGGTGGTCGAGGGTGGTCAGGACTGTGTTTTTAAATTGATTTTAGATTTACAAAATGCGTACGCATTTTGTAACTTAATAATGCGTACGCGTTTTGTAGTTCTATAACGCGTACACATTATGGTTACCTAACATACATGTCTAATGACATGTCAGGCTCGGGTTTTACCATACTAAGTGCTAAGTATCAGAAATGCGTTATGTTTTTATGTATCAGAAACGAGTTTTGAAAAACTAGGATTGCATCTAAAGTGACCCTCATCTTCTTGCACACACTCGGTGAACCCTCAGGGGTTTTTTCTTGCAGCAGAGGTATTCAACAAGGGTGCCCACTATCCCATTTATTGTTCATTTTTGCGATCGAGGGAATGAGCAAGCTTATCCATGAGGCAAAAGGTGACAGCAAAATCAGAGGTATCAAAATCACTTGGGAAATGACGCTTACGCATCCTCTATTTGTGGATGATGTCATGATTTTTGGGGAAGCCTCCTTGAATGAGTGGTTGAATTACAAATACATTTTTGATGTTTTTTTCCTTGCTTCAAGTATGGCCATCAACATAGGCAAATATTCCTTCTTGTACAATTGTGTTGAGGATGGTGTTATAGACTCCATGAAGGCTATTTTCCCTTTTTCTTCCGAACACATTGACTTGGGGTTTAAGTATTTGGGATACTACCTCAAATCCAACTGTTATAAGGTAGCGGACTTGACGTGGTTGGATCAGAAGATCGGGCGCAGGATCAACAATTGGTCGATGAGGTGGTTATCTATTGGGGGTAGACTCATCTTGGCTTAGTCGGTTTTACAAAGTATTCCCATATATTGGTTTGGACTAAGGAAGGTGCCCTCCTTGATCGTTAACTGTATACGTAGCAAAATTTTTTAGTTTATTTGGTCTAGAAAACCTTTGCTGCGGAAGTGGCACTTGCTTCTTGGTAGAGTCTGTGCTGACCAAAATATTAAGGTGGCTGGGGCCTGAAAAACTTGGAGTGCTTTAATTTGGCGATGCAGACGAAGAGTCTATGGAGGGATTTGACGGATGGAGGACTTTGGAGCTGTGTTATTCGTGCTAAATATATGAAAACTTACTTGACTATCCAGTGGCTTCATAATCCTACCTCCTTTGGGTCTCATGATTCTGCAGTCCAGCGTAGCCTCATCAATACTTTTTAGTATATTTTCCCATGGATCAAATGGAAGGTAGGGAGAGGATTGGAGTTATTTATTTGTTTTGATCTATTTATTGGCGATGATGGGGATCACTCGCTTCCTGTTGGTCTAATAAACGAACTTCATGAACGAAAGGTTGTGGTCCTCTCTAAGGTGTTTCATAAATGTCTTGATGCAAATAATGCCTGTTGGTTATGTGCAAGTGATGTAAATCTCTCGACTCATTCGGCTTAGGTATGGGAGGAGTACATTGCTCGCCTTACGTTTGTTGGGATTCAGTTAAATGATTCGGACGACATCCTAAATTGGGATGGTCCTAACTCAAATGGTATTATGTCGGTGGCCAATGTTTACCATTTGGTGTTACACGAAGCGCATGAACGGTAACTGGTCTCGTAGTGGTGGCACAAGAAGCTTTGGAGGTGGAAAATTCCCCTCAAGCTTAAATGCTTCCTTTGGTTATGTTTTCAGGAGAAAATCCTTACTTGGAGCAATATTCAGAAAAGAGGTTTTCATGGTCCTGGGTTATGTATTCTTTGCAGGGCAGCTTGTCAGGACACCCAACATCTCTTTATCCATTGCAGATTCATGAAGGAATTTTGGCAGGAATTTCGTTGTTGGGTATATACACCAGATGAATGGAAGGGGGTTGACATATGTGACTGTTTCAGCAACTGGCTTTGTTTATGTGGAACCAATAGAACTCTGGCTATGTTTTTGATCACATGCATTTGGAAATCCAGGAATGTTGGGCTTTTTGACGATATTACTCCCTCGGTATCCTCCACTTGTAAGAGGATTTTGTATAACTGGTTTAGAAATCCGAAGGCTACGCACAGGATGAAGATCAAGTGCGTCTCCTTTCCAGTATTGGATAGGGATAATATTTGTGGGTTCTTTGATGGGGATTCCCAATAGGGCATGTGTGGGAAGGTGTTATTTTTTATGTTCAAAGGAACCACATCATTCGTATCCAGGTGGGCATTGGCAAGGGGGACTGTTTAAAAGAAGAACTTTTAGCATTGCGGTGTTTGCTGTGGTTTTCCCTTAGGAGGAGCTTTATTTAAGTGTCTATTTTTGGTGACTCCTAGGTGGTCACTAATTGGTTCAATGGAAAGTACTCGATCAATGTTTTACTTCTAGAACCTTGGTTGAAAGAGGTGGAGAGGTTCAAGGCTTCATTTGCCCTTATCCGTTGCAATCATATTTATCGTGAAACTAATATGGAGGAAGATCACTTATCAAAGTTGGTTGTCGGACCTATGGACGGATTAATTCATTATGTGGAATTCCTGGACTATTTCGAGTCATGCTACTCGCTATGTACTTCTTTCTCTTGGTTTTTTGGGATGTGGTCATTTAGTCTCTTTGTTTTGGTGTCTTATACTCGGATGTAGTTCATGTAGTTTTTGGATATCTGGGGAAATGCTACATTGTAATATACAGAAACCTCACTGGTTTCTTTGACTTTTGATGTAACTTCGACTTTATTTCTTATAATATCAAGTTACATTTTTTTCTTTCTGAAAAAAAAAATGTAACAAGGGGCCACATTGACTCTTATAATAATGTCACAAGGCGCTGCAAATTTTATAATAATGTCACAAGGGATATGATCAAGGAAATACAATGTCCGTTTTTTACCTGGGGATATGATCAAGGAAATACAATGTCCGTTTTTTACCTGGGGATATGATCAAGGAAAAACAATGTCCATTTCTGAACTGCAACATGCTCGTTTTAAAGGTGATTTTTTCTTTTGCATAAAGCTTGCCATTAGGACACTGACAACCCTTCCTTGGAAACCTTTCCTTTATAGGATAATAATAGAGAAGTGATAACATCATGAGACTTATCTCATAGAGCCATAAATTTTATAATAGTGTAATGTTACAAGGGATTTGATAAATATCTAAGGTATGACAATGTACATTTCTGCAAGGTTGGCCATTCCGACACTGGCAAAGCATTTATAGAGCAGGGGTGAAAATGAAGAAAATCAAGCTAGGGTAGATATGAAGAGACCAACACAGAAAATTGGAGAAGATCTTATGCCATGGGCACAACCAGACATAGCTTTGAATGAGGTAGTCTTATCATACACCTTCCACAATGAAAACCAAGGAGAGGGTAAGCTCATTATCATCAATGAACTGCTTCCACCTTCTTCGTGACCGAGAGTTCGGCAACAACATCATGAAGCTACCAAATATTTTTAGGGATTATCATTTACAAACCTTTGGTATTGACATTGAGATGAGATATATTAGGCAGTTGGTCATGGCTGACGACATAATATGTGTTCTTCATACCAATGATCTAACATGACTAGGACCTATATTATTCCATTCATGCTACATCCAGATCAAATCTTGGCTTTCACTAATGCTCATGACAAGCACATAATCAACCAATTGTCGAGGAGATTCTATTTTGCATTTTGATGAGCACTAAACTTCCATCGAAAAAAGCAGGTCTAATTACAACCCACAAACAACTTTTTAAGGGCATGATTTATGATTGGGATCTTGATATTCCAAATTGTAGGGGCATGATCTCGAGAGAATGTTCAAGATTTTAAGATAAAAATAATAAAAATTTGAAGTTTTAAAACAAAATTCAACAAATAGTGACTTCTATTTCAATATAGTGAAGTACTAATTAATTGAAGTTGATATCTATCTAATTGGTTTTCATTAATGAATAGTGTTCAATTTGAATTTAAGTATAAGTTGATTTGGTTACAAGTCCACCAAATTTAATTAGTTAAATGAGAAACATCATTTCATTATCAATGCATTATGAACCTTATGCCATTTATTAATATCATTATGCACTATAAACTTTATGTGATTAATTTCATCCTTGATATTTGGAACCTTAAATCATTTATTATTTAGAGTTATTTTTAATTACTAAAAGGCAATATTATTTTTTGTTATATTAAATAATTCAATTTAAAATGCTAATTAAAATGAGTCTTAATTGAGATATTAATATTTTATGCACTCTTTTTCATATCACTCACAACTAATAATATTCAGCACAACTAATAACATTGAGGAGATTCAATTACTTAAAAAACAAAGATTAATATTTATAAATAAAGAAGAGTAATATATTAGTAATGTCTCTACATCTTTTAAATTAAATAAGAAAGTTATTTTAATTACTAAAAGTTTGGTTTGGATTTTACAAATTATTTTAAATTAAAATAATATCATATTTTTAAAATATAAAATTAACATTTGAGATGGAAAAATAAAAATATACAAAAAATGAAAACAAAGATGTTAGAATTTCAATTTCACTTCAAAATAGATATAAATACAATCATCAAAGTAAAATATATGACAAATTAAAATGTATTAAACCTAAAATAAATACAAATCAATAAAAAAAAAATATTATTTTGAATAAAAAAACTATTATATAAAACATGTATCATTCCAAAATTAAAAATAAAAAAAAAACTACATGTATCATTTTAACATAAGAAAAACTACATGTATCATTTTAACATAAGAAAAACTGAATCTAAAAAGGTCATATTAAATTTTTTTCATAAATTTTAAAAATGTATTATTTAAGAAAATTTGTTGATAAATTTTTTTAAATATTATATTATTTAATTTTAATTTTAATTGTATAATTATTTTTTTTATATTAATGAATTAATTTAATTGATATGTTTTTTGAAATTGTAATTATCCTAATAAAAATAATATGAATTTCAAACCTCCTAACTCATTATTTCAAATTGACTTCTTACTTAATATTAATTTTATTAATGTCTCAGTCTTTTTATGGGCAAGCCCATTCTATGGGATCTACATTTTGTATTATGTCAGTTATTTTAGTATTTTTGAGCGATTGGGATGGTGGCTTCATCACCTGAGGTCTCCCCAGTCGGCTCTCTATGTAATTTTTGCCACCTTTTTGGGCTCTGTTAATTAAATTTCTGTCTGCAACTTACAACAAAAAAATTTATTTTTATTAATATTCATTAGGAAAAAAACAAATTCTTAATTACACCCATAAAACAACTAATTCTTAGTTACAACTATAAAACAACTAATAACCACGATTAAATGTAGTGAGGCCCATTGTATGGTCACAAAGATACATGGGTTAAAGTGCCTCTATTGATGTTCTGATTAAATTTGAGTATAGTTAAGCTTTCTTAAAATTTAAGAACCTTATCTTCTAAATATGATTGTACAAATTCTCTTTAATTGAGTCCGGAATTGTAAATCTGAAACTTCATTTTGACATTGTTAAACTACTGAAATTTGCTATACCCTACACATGCATTGCTTTGCCTTTACAATGGACCAATATGTATTAAAAAAAAAAAAAAAAAAAAAAATAGAAGCAGTATTCCATGTACACGATTTGATCTACAAGTAGTATTCTCATCTTCAATTCTATGTCAAAATGCAAACAAGAATTAACTCATTTTGTGGAATTACTCGTCACCTAACTTGGACTTGACTTCTATTGAGACAACTATCAGTGTCAAAATGCAAACACAAATTAACTCAGTTTCCGGAATTACTAATCACCTAACCTGGACTGAATTTCTATTGAGACAACCATCAGACCCCATGGTTGACTCTTGCCCTCAACCCCAAAGGCAAAATCAATATGCCAAACACTACTAACCCTACCAAAACAGATATATGTACATAAGATATCTGTGTATAAGATAACTAGGATGCAATCAACATAGGGATAACGAGCCAAATATAAACAAACACAAGCCACTAAAAATGCCAAACACAAGCCACAGTATAACAAGTGTTTAATTGTATTCATCTCTCCACACGTACAGAGCATCTCCTTCACATCAATTTACAATGGCATTTCAATACATTTACGACATCCTCTTAAAGCATTTCGAGATCCACAATGAAAAACTGTAAGATATTCTTTACATTTGTAATACCAATTGGGAAATGTACAACATTCCATCGTCTATAATCATCTTGAACCACCTGAAACCAATGAACTAGTTGCAGCCCATAATAACTGCCAAAGTTAACCATGCAATCGGAAGTAGGAAGTAGCTAACTCTTGGCAAGCATCTTTTTGATAATGTTTACTCTGTCTGCAATGTCCATTCTTTTGCTATAAAATTTCCGATACACAATTTCCAACAAAAAAAACAAACTATGGGCTGCGCTGGTTTATAAATTCAAAATCTTAATTTGAATGCTTTGAATCTATCCTTCGCTCCTTCGCGCCTTTACTGAATTCAAACTTCAAAACAAGATACACATTAATACACACTGTATTGGTCATTCATATGATGGGAACATGGGTTCACGGAGCATGGCATTAATACGCACCGTACTGGTCATCCATATGGGCATGGCAGCATGGATCCATGGGTTCTGCAAGATGAGGGGCATGGCCATGAAGCTGTATAAGGGCTAATTAAAATGCCCCCGACTCCCCTTGACAGAGCAATTCTTTCCAAAATCATAATTGGGATTGGTGAAATGGCAATTTTGTGGATTTGGGTCGTTTCAAAATTGAGCATTTAGTGTAGGACACACCATCTCAATTATTGAAATTTCAAAATTGGGAAATAGGAATTTCCTACCAGAATTTTAACCCGTTTTTATCCCAAATTCGTCAGAAATGCGGGGCGTTTTGGTTAGATTTTATGCTAAGCCCATGGGCACTGGGACGACTAATATGACCATACATGACTTATACTCTGGGTAGTTCCAAGCGACACATGCAGCTAAAAAGCCCGCTCTGAGCAAGCTTTGTCATTACTTCATGAGCTTTGTCATTACTCACTGTAATGAAATGTGGTGCTGCAGCCTGCTGTAGTTGGCCCAGCAGCTTGGTACATATTGTTTGACATTCCAGAACTTTATGCCAGGTCGAGTTTTGTCATTACTCATTGTAATGAGCTTTGGTGCCGCATTTGCCGTTGTAGTTGGCCCAGCAGCTTGGTACATATTGTTTGACATTCCAGAACTTTATGCCAGGTCGAGTTTTGTCATTACTCATTGTAATGAGCTGTGGTGCCGCATTTGCCGTTGTAGTTGGCCCAGCAGCTTGGTACATATTGTTTGACATTCCAGAACTTTATGTCAGGTTTTGCAACAGTCTTAATTAGGGAGTAGTCTAACAAGGCGAGGTTTTTGACTCTCCGGCGATGTCTAATCAGCCGTCTCCGGTCCGGTTCCGGCAACCTCACTGTCTTCGCCAGAGTCTTTGTTGCCGTTGCCGTCTAGTGCGAAGCCCATCCGCCCGTCGTTGCCTGACATCTAGTTTCCGCACATGGCATGGCAGTTGATGGCGTCCATCGAGTTCCGGCACACTGTACTGCAGCTGTAGTTGGCCGAGCAGCTTGGTACATATTGTTTGACATTCCAGAACTTTATGTCAGGTCGAGCTTTGTCATTACTCATTGTCGAGCTTTGTCATTACTCATTGTAATGAGCTGTGGTGCCGCAGTTGCCGCTGTAGTTGGCCCAGCAGCTTGGTACATATTGTTTGACATTCCAGAACTTTATGTCAGGTTTTGCAAGAGTCTTAATTAGTATGCTGGCGGGAAAGGGCAAAAGCTAAGTATTGAGCCGTGGCGAATGGACCCTAAGCAATGAGACGTCTCATTTAATGCTCTGCAGCTCAATGCTTAGCAAATCTCCAGATCCAATGGACTTTAAGCACTGAACCGTCTCATTTAATGCTTTGCAATTTGATGCTTAGCTTTCACCCACAGGAAGTCTATCTACAAAATACTAGAAAAAAAACTTTCCTACACTTCAAAAACTTAAAAACTTTTCAATAAGAGAATAACCTTACACTTCCAAAACTTGTTTAAGAGAATAATAAAGCTCCCGTATACTTCCAAAACTTTTCATTAAGAGAATAATAATAGAGAAGTGAGAGCACTGCATTGCCGAGAACCTTTATTTAAAAGGACGATAGAAGAGAAGAGAGAGCATGAAGTTGCAGAGTATCTCGTAGGGTTTCTCAACAGAGTATCGAGCTTAGGTTGATCAATCAAAGCCCAAATTTGAAGTCGATATATCAGTTTCGATCTTCAAATTGCATGCTCATGCATTCATATGCTTGTGTTTGGTTTGATGTGCTGAGAGCAAGTTCTCTCCTATGCATCAAGTCTATTAAGAAGACATTGGAATGAAAGACTACTTAGAATAGGTAGTATTAGCAACTTGAAGACCCTGGTTCAGTGTTTGCTTAAGAATCCATAGGTTTTGTGCTCTTGACATTTGGATCTCTGGGTAGTGAAAAGAGAGTTTAAGAATCTGCTATTTACACTAAAGCCAGTGTGCAATGGAAGGTAACAAATATACTCCTGTGAAGTATCTAGGGTTGGCTAACGGTGGATTAGGTCAACTTAGAAATGAGAATCAAACTGTGGTCCCCCCTAGGAAGGATCTTTCTCAGAATCTCGGCTTGAAGTTTCTGATTTATGGCCAGACTGGATGGATTGGAGGGCTTCTAGGGAAAATCTGTGAGAAACAGGGTATTCCATATCAATATGGAAGGGGCAGATTGGAGAATATAGAGCAGCTTCATCTGGACATTATCTCTGCTGATCCATCTCATGTGTTCAATGTTGCTGGTATAACTAGTCGGCCTAATGTAGACTGGTGCGGATCTCACAAGCTAGAGACCATCCGAAGCAATGTTGTGGGCACTCTCAATCTAGCTGGTGTTTGCAAGGATCATGGGCTTTTGCTTGTGAATTTTGCATCTTGATGTATTTTTTACTATAATGATACTCATCCCAAAGGCAGTGGCACTGGATACAAGGAGGAAGACAAGCCCAACTACACTGGTTCCTTTTTCTCCAAAACAAAAGCAACGGTAATATATGCCCAACTTGTCCTTATATGCTTGTGTTGATTTTCCATCCACTATATTTTCGACTAGTATTTCTCACACTCTTGTTTATATTTCCTTCACTGTTTTGATTCAGGTAGAAGAGTTTCTAAGAGATTATGATAACGTCTGTAATCTTCGTCTAAGAATGCCAATTTCATCCGACTTGAACAACCCTCGCAATTTCATATATAAAATAAGTCACTATGAAAAACTGGTGAACATACCAAACAGCATGACTGTTCTGGATGAGTTGTTGCCTTTGTCCATTGAGATGGCAAAACGAAATTGCCGAGGCATATCGAACTTCACAAATCTGGGCGTCATAACTCATAACGAGATCTTGAAGATGTATAGAGATTATTTCGATCCAAACTTCAAGTGGACGAATTTTACAGTGGAAGAACAGGCCAAAGTAATTGTTGCTCCTCGATTTAACAACGAACTGGATGCTTCTAAGATGAAGAAAGAGTTCCTGGGATGCAAATAAGTTCCTGGGATGTCTAATCCTAAGATAGAGTTAGAAAAGAGAATATCAACATGTGAAAACTTTCCCCACAACTACCAGGAGTATCTAGCCTTGGGATAAAATATTTGTAAAGACATTTCTTTCAAATATTAATTTTATTGTATATTTGGATTTGAAATAAATTATGAATATTTTGATTCATTAGAGATCAGAAAACCACCCATGGAGGAACCAAGTTTTTCTACCTCTGTGAGTGGAGAAGAAGGAAGAAAAAATCAACCAACTACATCTTCTAGCATCATGAGATTCTTTGGGTTTTCTTCAAGAAGATATTCCAAATGTTGTAAGAATGAAGAATCCATCACTAATTCTGCTAAGCATCAACAAAGTATGGATCAAAGAGTAGCCACTAAGGGGTTCCAAGAAGAGGCATCTACTAACAGTTGCTCAAATTCTTAAGAAGCATCTACTAATGGATGCTATGAAGAGGTACCTATTGATGGGTGCCTAAGTTTTGTGGAGACATATTCTGATGGATGTCCATCTCTCTATGTTAGTGACATAGAGATACCTCTTGACGAGGTTGATGCAAGTATAAGTACCCCTAATAGTGAAGAATATGAATTCCTTGCAGTCGAAGAAGAAGTCACAAGGTCGATCTCATTCTCACCACATGAGTTTCATGAGGTTGATCCATTGGTAGATGATGAGGAGGTTTATTTTCGACCTTCCTCTTTTGAAAGGCCACTCAAGATGGACGAAAAAAGTATCAAGGAGGCCTTACACACTCTCTGTGACACACATATTTCATTTTCACAATATTGCTAGAGAGTTTCTTCATTGGAAGATTCATTTTTCCTTGAAGCCATGGAGAAAATTCAGAAAGCCATGTCTACAATCCAACGTAAATCTTCAGATATGCTTTATGATAGAGATCATTTGCATGAGCTTGTTCATATGTTGCATGGATAATCCACGGGGGCTTCACTCAATAAACTACTATCATAGCACATTCGTTCGTGGCATATGAAACAATACCCCTAATTTCACTAAATATTGGAAAATACCTTCCAAAATCGTTTTTGTAACCCCCTCCCAATAATTTAAAAAAAACGCCTATTTTCACTAGATATTGTATGTATCAGTTTTTTCATTAACATGTTTTATACCCCTTTATATTTCTACCTAGTATATTGATATGATACCCCTCTAATGACCCCACATGCATTCTACAATGCACCTTCCTTCTTTCGATATATATTGTGGATGCACATTACTTCACCCACAATGCAATTACTCAACCACATATCATTATGATTTGCAACATTTAATGCTCTAATGAAGAAATAGGAGATCACTTCTTGTATGTCACTAGAGCCAATGCACATAGTACAACATTTAGATTACATGTTGCAGTTCCCCAATTGTTGACTAAGCCTGTTGTGGGCTAGGTATCCAAGCCCCCAGGGCCTGTAACTAGCTTTAGGAGGATGACTAAACCTCCCAAGGCCTATAATAGGCACGAGTGGTTGGGTATTCAAGCCCCCAAGGCCTATCGAGGGCCTATAACAGGCCCTGGAGGCTTAGAGCCTCCCAAGGCTATTGGTAACAACTGGCTGAGTGCTATTGGTAACAATTGGCTGTCAATGACCACTATCTATCGATTATGATCGACTGGCAATCCACTTCACCATGAAACCCCTAGCCTCAACCATGCCTCAAAATGTGATTTCCCTGCATACTGGTAAGCCTGAGCCTTGCCTCAACCCAATTTCTCATCCGGTCATGATCCCGCCATCTCTATTTGGCAGATATTTGTCAGCTCACCCATATTAAAAAGACCCCAAAGTATTTTTGTATTGTTACATTAAATAAAAAAACCTTTGCCCCTTAATATATAAGAAATATAATTTTTAGGTTTTCATGAATATTTAATACAGCAATATGAATGAACATGATATTATATTGCCTTCTAGTGAAGCCCCTGTGGGATAATCCTTGAGGGATGATGAACAGATTAGCAAACGCAATGATGAATTGGTGGCCACCCAATATTCTTTGATAAGCACTCAAAGTGCCCTTCGAGAATCAAAGATGGCGATCTAGAGAAACTTCACCAAAATTTGCAAAGATCACTCATACTAGTCAGACAGTCTCTTAAGGTTGGTTATATTTGGAGTTCTATGGAGGAACCTCATTAGATGGTGGTTCATGAGGTGCATCCTGAAATGCATTTGCTTGAGGAAATTTTAGATGTAGAGGAAAATTTACAGGCACATACAGTTTCCCAAAGCGAAATTGAGCTTCTGAATGGAGTAAGTCATTCTTCCACTAAGGAATTAGAAGAGCTCATGTGTGATGGACCGACTTGTGATGGAGTTGAAGAAACCATTACTATCATGGATGAAGTTTGCAGAGAAAATATTTTGGTCCATAATACCATATCATGCCCCTCTACTTCCATGAGATTTGAGGATGAATTTTGGGTCAAGAATTTCTTTTTGATCTAGTGCGTGAAAAGGAGCAAAAGGATCCCACATTCACTTCAGCTGATTTAAGGGTAGCACCATTCCCTACCCAGTAGTTGCAGAGGCATCTCATGCCTATGTTTGATTCCACATCACATAAATATGAAGATGGTTCCCATTTGAATTCATTAAGTGGGACACAAGATCGTTACAGGCATTCTTTAACCCGTGGCAGAGAGTTGAGCCATTGGGATTTTTCACATGGGGAAGCATCTTGCTTTCGATTTGAACCATTGGGTTGGAGTGACTCTCCTTTTCCTACTTAGGAGAAAAGACACATGATTAATATTCCTGCTTGCAGTAATGGAAAGTCCTTTGATACATTTTACACCTTCGGTAAGCAGCATGGGCATCCATGGAATGTTGATGATGCCTACCCTTTTGGGGATTGGACATGGGACCCTCACCCTTGTCATTGGAACAACAATGCTTTGATTCTTGTTACTCGTCTGCATGGGGCACATGGAGTAAAATATGATTTGCATGAGCTTGGAGAGTTTGGAGTTAAGCAAGATGAAGGCCAAGCACCTGTCCATTGCCATAAATATTGTAAGTTTCCTCATGGAGATTGTAAGTTTCCTCCATCATCATCATATCCATCGGCATCATCATCATCATTGTCATCTCCCCCTTCTTCATCAACATCTCCATCATCATCATTTTCTTCATCATCATCATCATCATCTTCATCACCATCACCATCATCATCAACGTCTTCATCATCATCACCATCATCATCATCCTCTCCATCTTCATCATCATTGTCATCTCTAGGTTTCTCATCAACATATACATCATCATCATCTTCTTCATCATCGTCATCTTCATCACCATCACCATCACCATCATCATCAACATCTTCATCATCACCATCATCATCACCATCAATATCTCCACCATCATCATCATCATCTTCATCAACATCATCATCTTTATCATCTTCATCTGCATCATGATCATCTTCATTGTCATTAGGGAGGGATAATGACAAAGATAAAGAGAAGGTGGAGAGATGGAGAGTGGGGTGGTAGGGACATGGCTGGAGTAAGGGAGAGAAAGAAACATGTAGGGAGGGATGTAGAGAGAATGAGGGACATATATTTAGAAATTTATAGGGGGTATCTAGGTATTATTGGGAGAGAGCTAGGGGGGTATTAAACCATACAAAACATTTGTCCCACACTAAAAACACTTGTTTTGTATGTAACCATACAAAACATTTGTTTTCTTTTGATTTTATTCGTTTCCCTAGCTGTGCACCTAACCTATTTATTGTGCTTAACCATATCGCGTACGCGTTTTTATTCTTCATATCGCGTGCGCGTTTTAGCTTTATATAACGTGTGCGCATTTTGTAACTCTATAAACAGTGGACTGTCCCTGTCCGAGAGCAACTTTACTATGTCCAAGCAAAAACAACAAATCCCGCGATTTTTTCAAACAGCACGAACCCGCCATTGGAAATACTCACACTCTACACCATCTCCATCATTATTTTTGTTATGCAGGTCCAGCATTGAGGACATCTTTCATGGTTGCTCAGTGTGGTGTTGGGTTATATGGCCATATTTCAAGAAGATAATCAACAAGCTTGAAGAATCTCCAATTGAATAACACCAAACATAAGGTCTTTGAAAGATTCATTTTTCCTATATTTGAGGAGCACATAAGATAAGATATCAAGCTTCAAGACTATTTCATGGTGATGGTGGATATACACAATTGTACAAGAGAATCAAAGAGCCCGAAAAATTTATGATTTAACTTTCATTTGCTTATTATTGAAGAGCACCAAAGGTAAATTTTCTCATTCATAATTGTTTTGATGGGAAATATGAACATTTGAGAAGGAAGATTGAAGCATCTTGAAGGATCTATAGTTCTAGAAAGCACTAAAGGTTTGAAAGCTTGTAATTGAGGAGCAACAAAAACAAACTATATTGAATTGATCATTGTGGTGATGGGGAATCCACATAACCAAGGAAGAAAATCAGCAAGGAAGAAGAGACCTTAAGAAGTCATTGAAGAAGAGAAAGAAAAGAAAAGAATACACATGATGAATCGGAGGCTTTCTTTGGAAACTAATCCAAATCCAATTGTATAGGATACCACGGTTCATCCTATTAATCCATGACAAGAGGGACCTTCAATTTCCACAATAGTTGTTGAACAAGCACCCCATGGAAGTAATCAAGAAGCAAAACGTAGGTGCTCCTTAGGGGATGTTTCAATTCCCACTTCAAGTCAAAGTGATAAGTTACCATCTCCGGGATGTCCTGAATCCAACGTAGTCGACGGTTCGTCGATCAGAGCCACGGTCGTCATTCTATGGCTCATTCTGTCTCATATCCAAAAGGCCTTCAAGGACACCTATTGGATACCTGTTGGGGGCATAGAATTCCAACAGTGCAGCAAAACCTGGTTCTGGGGAGTCCTGCAAGTGGGTCTAGGGAGGTTCTGGCTGGGAATGCTAGCCGTAAGTGCCCGGTGGAGGATTTTGCAAAGTTGACCCCCATGTGTAAAATTGCACACTCCCTCATTGAGAAAAACCCTAGTTTCAAAGATGGACTTGCAAGGTGACACCTGGGCCACGACACCAGAGGAGAGGGGCACCTATAGCACTATCCGGACATCCTAAATCCAACGGAGTAGAGGGTTCGTCGATCGGAGCCACGGTCGTCATTCTATGGCTTGTTCCGTCTTGCATCCAAAAGGCCTTCAGGGACACCTGCTGGATACCTGCCGGGGGCATAGAATTCCAACTGTGCAGCAAAACCTAGTTCTAGGGAGTCCTACAAGTGTGTCTAGGGAGGTTCCAGCTAGGAACACTAGCCGTAATTTCCCAGTGGAGGACTTTGCAAAGTTGACCCCCATGTGCAAAAATTGCACACTCCCTCACTGAGCAAAAACCTAGTTTCCAAGATGGACCTACAAGGTGACACCTGGGCCATGGAACCGGAGGAGAGGGGAACCCCTAGTACTATCTGGACATCCTGAATCCAACAGAGTTGACTATTCATCGATCGGAGCCACGGTCGTCATTCTATGTCTCGTTTCGTCTCGCATCCAAAAGGCCTTCAGGGACACCTGCTGGATACCTGTCGGGGGCATAGAATTCGAACCGTGCAGCAAAACCTGGTTCCAGGGAGTCCTGCAAGTGTGTCTAGGGAGGTTCCGGCTGGGAACACTAGCCGTAAGTGCCTAGTGGAGGATTGTTCAAAGTTGATCCCCGTGTGCAAAAATTGCACACTCCCTCACTGAGCAAAACCCAAGTTTCATAGATTAACCAGCAACTATTGCATTAGATAGCTTCACTGACTCCATTAAAATTCAATTGGACATGACATGAATGATTTAAATTCAACACCTTAGCTAGATTCATTTCATTCAATGATGGGCCTAATTTGACGGGAGCATGGGAACTCGGACTCCATTAAAATTCAATTGGACGTGACATGAAGATTAAAATTCTAGCCGGGAATGCTAGCGTAGAGAAAAACGTTGTCACATTACAAAATCCTTGCAACATCATATAAATTAAAAGGGGAGGCCTCCAATATGATCTCAATTTATGAGAAGCTTCCACGTAGCAATAATTTGCATAGCTGGGCATTTTTCTCTGATATCAGAGAAAAATGCCCATCTATGCAAATACGAATGAGTTCCCCCTCTTCAACTTTTTATCTTGGAGTTTATGTTAGGTTCTCTCAGTCTGCACCTGCCACTGAGTCTGACATGAATTATGGTCAGTGGATAATTTGCTGCAAGTAAGAGTTATACCTAAACTGCTTACTTTGGTTTTAGAACCGGTGTGTGGTTTTAGAACTTGATCAACCTTTTATGGCCTACCCACCTAAAATTTTTAACCGTCGAAACTAGCACGATAGAGTCACAGGGGTATTATTTCTCAAATTCATATAAGCGGGTTGAGTGGAGTATTTCGGTCTTTTTGGGACCCGGACCAACCAGTTGGTCGAGCCTGCTTGCACATCATCGATATCTCGGTCCAAAATTTATGTGATTTTAAACAGAGGAGCATGAACACCTTTGAACTAGGAAGAGGTAAAATGAGCTAGGTTGAGGACAATAAATGCTGTATTTTTTCACACAATCTAACAGAAAATGGCCATGGAATTGGGCGGGATAACTCCCTCCAAACAATGGCTAGAACATATCTACAAAATGGGGTTAAGGGAGGGAAACAAATTTTAAAACAAGTAATAATATTCACTTTATAAAGAGTATAAATTATTACTACGTGGAAGCTTCTCGTAAATTGAGATCATATTGGCAGCCTCAAAGCGAGAGGATAAGTTCATCAAAGCAACTTCATTCATCTATATTCTCGTAATGTACACATAGTCCATCCTTATCTTGGTAAACAAGAGTTTTATGATAGCTTGAGTTTTTTGGGCGTGGTTATCTCCCTCTATTCGGTTGTCTGATTGGTTGACAAGCTTGCCTGAAAATCTGTACGTTGAACTTCTTTGTTTTATTGCTGAAAATTGGAAGTGATTTTCAAGTCACCTGCATAATGCTCCTTGGTTGAAATATGTAAGTTCTTCCAACAACATAGATTTGGCTAGTGTATCAAATGCTGCCATAACCCGAAGAGCTTACCAGTCTTTGCAAGAATATTCCCCTAGTAGATGAAGGTGGGAAAATCATTAGGGTACGAGGCTCTCTGAAGTTTCTCCATCCTGCATCCACAAGTAATTGGGCCATGTTAATGGGAAGGAATCCCTGGACTACCATGGGCTTTTCAACCCCTTCTGAAGGTTACCTTACACTACCATCTTGTGCAAGAGCTTTGATGTATTCAGTTAATGATTTAGTTTCATTCTTTCGAAGACACCTTGATGTAGTAGATATTCAAGAGCTATTTCCTTCGAATGCCAATATTTATGCTGTTTCCCATGCTTTGAAAAAGGAGAATGCATTTATTCTCCTGTAGTGGATCCAATATTTGAAAAAAGAGAGGAAGATGTTGGATGCTTTTATACATAGTATATCAGAAGGCATTCTAGTCGGGCTGCAAGTCGCATGAAAATGTCGTTCAGGGACACTTGGTGTCTTTTGGTCCGGGAGCCAAAAAGCTAACAGAGCAGCAAGATTGTGTGCCGTTTGCTCCTGCAAGTGTGTGTGGGCAATGCCGACGTGGGAACACTGTCAACACTAGCTCGGGGGAGGGTTTTGCAGAGTTGACCCACCAATGCGAGATTGCATGAAATGAAACTAAGAAAAACCATAGTTTACGAAATGAATGCACAATGAAGCCACTGGGCCATGAGAAGATGAGGGAGAGGGCCCCTAGAGGTAATCGCACACCAGGAGACCAACAGAGTCGACAGTTCATTGGTTTGACCTCTGGTTTCCGAGTTATGTCGAGTTGCAAGTCGCATGAAAATGTCGTTCAAGGACACTTGGTGACTTTCGGTCCGGGAGACAAAAAGCAAACGGAGCAGCAAGATTCCGTGTCATTGGCTCCTGCAAGTGTGTGTGGGAAATGCCGATGTGGGAACACTGCCAACACTGGCTCGGGGGAGGGTTTTGCAGAGTTGACCCACAAATGCGAGATTGCATGCAATGAAACTGAGCAAAACCCTAGTTTACAAAATGAATGCACAATGAAGCCACTGGGCCATGAGAAGACAAGGGAGAGGGCACCCTAGAGGTAATCGCACGCCAGGAGACCAACGGAGTCAACGGTTCCTTGGTCTGACCTCCATTTTCTGAGTTATGTCGAGTTGCAAGTCGCATGAAAATGTCGTTCAGGGACACTTGGTGACTTTCGGTCTGGGAGCCAAAATGCAAACGAAGCAGCAAGATTGCATGCCATTGGCTCCTGCAAGTGTGTGTGGGAAATGATGACATGGGAACACAGCCAACACTGGCTCGGGGGAGGGTTTTGCAAAGTTGACCCACTAATGCAAGATTGCATGCAATGAAACTGAGCAAAACTCTAGTTTACGAAATGAATGCACAATGAAGCCACTGGGCCATGAGAAGACGAGGGAGAGGGCCCCTGAGAGGTAATCTCACTCCAGGAGACCAACAGAGTCGACAGTTCGTCGATCCGACCTACAGTTTTCGAGTTATGTCAATTTGCAAGTAGTGTGAAAAGGTCGTTCAGGAACACTTGGTGACTTTCAGTCTAGGAGCCAAAAAGCAAACGGAGCAGCAAGATTGTGTGCCGTTGGCTCTTGCTAGTGTGTGTGGGAAATGCCGATGTGGGAACCCTGCCAACAATGGCTCGAGGGAGGGTTTTGCAGAGTTGACCCACCAATGCGAGATTGCATGCAATGAAACTAAGCAAAACCCTATTTTACGAAATGAATGCACAATCAAGCCAATGGGCCATGAGAAGACGAGGGAGAGGCCCCCCTAGAGGTAATCGCACGCCACGAGACCAACGGAGTCGACGGTTCATCTGTTCGACGTTCGGTTTCGGAGCTATGTCGAGCTGCAAATCGCATGAAAATGTCGTTCAGGGACACTTGGTGACTTTCCGTCCTGGACACTTGGTGACTTTCAGTCCTCCTAGGGTGTATGATTTTAAAGGCTTGTATAATTTCCTTCTTGACATCTCACCTCTTATACCATGTTAAATTTTTGATACTTGATCTAGATAAATACTTTATACCAATTATAACCATTAGTTCAATGCATAAATTTAACCATAAAACATTTACATAAAGAATTTAACATGTAGGATCTAGTTAAGAATAACAATGCACAAGAGACACAACATTTTATCGCGGGAAACCCTCATGGGGAAGAAAACCTAGAAACCTTTCTTAGAATAATTATATGTTTAGAAATCAAGTACAATGAAACCATGAACAAACCCTATCCCTGAAGGGTTTTACCACATGAAAAAACCTTAATGACTCATGACAACAAGAGTACTTATCTACATGAAGATGACCTCCAAGCCATAAGGATATCCAGGCATATCCTTCCCAACCAACAATAGAAGGCACTTTATTTCTCGAATCCCGAGGTAACGTTTGTTCCTTTCACCAATGTTGCTTTGAGCACTTGTATGTAGTTACTCATATGTAGTGTTGAATCTAATTGTACAATCAAATATTGGGCGTTGATGAAATGTGTAGCATGTATTGCACTTAGTTTTTTTAAATTACACTTGAACATTGACTTAACTTGTAATTTAATCATCCAAACTCACAAATTTTAATTAGACCTATCCAATTAGTGTGCATGAGTGAGTTCATTGAAACCTTGAAAAACATTGTATTGCACTTAGTTTGATTAAATTACACGAGCAAGAACTTTGACTTAACTTGTAATGATCATCCAAAATCACAAATTTTAATTAGATACCAATTAGTGCACGCATGTAGTGAGTTCGTTCAAACCTTTAAATATAATAGTTTGTTGTTTTGACATAGCGCATTCATGAGTAATAGATAATCCACACAAATCAACACATTAGATTGACACAAGAACACGTGGAAACCTAAGAACAAATACAAAGTGAAATGTATCATTCATTTATAAGTGAAATGTCAATGTACATGTCTCCAAAAGTACATGTATCCAAAAGTACATATATATCCAAAAGTATCCAAAAGTACATGTATCCAAAAGTACATATATATCCAAAAGTATCCAAAAGTACATGTATCCAATGAAGTCAATGTACATGTCTCCAAAAGTACATGCACAATGAAGTCAATGTACATGTCTCCAAAACTGAATGTATTGAAAAGTACATATATATCCAAAAGTATCCAAAATCACATGTGTCCAAAACTATCCAAGCCACATGTACATGTATCCAAATGTACATATATCCCATAAGACACATCCAAACTCAAGCTTCCGCTTGTTCTTTCCCGACATTGATTCTCTAGACACATCTCTAGGATCAGTGTGCGTCTCTGGATCCTGCAAATTAAATATCAATTGTTAAATTCAACTAACTATGTACTAATACATTAGCTCAACAATTAACTCAACAATTATCAACTTGGGCATGGAAAGTGCATGAAACACTTGGTCACTGAAGGACATCTCACCTCAACTGACAAAGGGGATTGCCTTGCTTGTGTAGCAGATGGAGCCATTGGTTGAACATCCAGGATGGTCAAACTAGGGGGCCCAGGAACTACTCCTGCTAGTGGTGGCTACAATCACAAAATGTCGAAATAGTTAGACATGCATGAATAAAAAATAGACAACAATAATAAACTATGTAAAGATCATGTTGAAATAGTTACATACCTATGTGTGATCAGTTTCCATTGCAGATGCAGTACTGACTACTGCATCAACCATCGATGCGAGGTTTTGAGTAGACAACTCGGGTTCCTGATGCAGTAAACATGTAATTCAAACATTAACAAAAACGATTTAAGCAGTGGATTTCAAGTTAAACAACAAATATCATCCAAGGATATACATTACCATGGTATGAGTAAGCCCATGGTTGTGGGCAGCTGGAGTCTTGCTAGGAGTAGGCCGCCTCACATACACACGACCCTTGTTCACGAATGGCCTAGCGGGAGATACAAATCGAGACAATGTTCCATATGTCTCGGATGGTGCCTACAGTCATCAAGTGTTCATGTAGTTGGACATGCATGGTTCAATAAACAAACATGTATTTAAACAATGATATTTTTAATTGTTTACCTAGAGCCCAAATGTTTCCTTGGATGGTACGACCATGGGTGCTATATCCACATTAGCTTTCCCCAGTAAAGGATCTGCCATCTGCAAGTTTAATAATTGTAAATATTAGACTGGAGATATCATTAGTGAAATAAAATGTAAAGTATGTGGAAATTAACAAATTAACAAGTATTAAAAAGCTTAAATTTTAAAATGTTTACCTCAGTGTGAGATACGGCAATGGGTGCTATATAAGATGGGCCTGCCAAATGGGTAGCATCATGCCCCCCTGTAGAGTCTAGAACATCTGACTCTGGGGCGTCGCTGCCGGCATAAAGCATCAACTGCAAGTTCACAAAATTAATATATTAGCTCAAACTATATATATGTGTACAAAGATGAAAATAAATGAAGAATTTATTAGAATTAACCATCTACATACCTCACTCAAAAACCCACTGAAGGCAACATCTGAGGCAAGACCATAGCAAGGACGACCACATGATGTGCACTCGTGAGGCTCAATACTAGGCTGGGGATGTGTCGATGGTCCTGCACTAGTGGATGGTCCTGCAATAGACGATGGTCCTACATGGTGACGACCTGGTGTATGTACCACACGAGGGACAAATGTCCCTTCCTCACCCATATGCTGAACCATAGTTCCATGGAGAACAACCGCCCGTGCCAAAATAAAAAATGCATCACGTGTTTGTGGAATAACACGATGTGCAGGTGGGACATCTAGCCCAGGAAACTGCCTACGAGGTGCAGGGATAGGGTGATCCTGGTCTCGAAGCCTCGCATTGGGTCAGTTTTGCGGCATCCACCCATCGATCCCCTGAAACTGCAAGATATCAAAATAGTTTATGTGTTTATGTAACACGAACTCCGCCTACATCTTTCGAAGGAAATAGAAGGGAATTTCCCTATTGTTATGTGGTGGCATATCAAAAACCATGTACCATCTGTCCATCCAGTTATCAACAAATGGTTGAAACGTGCACCACTCAATGGAGATATGAGGCCTGTTTGCATTTGAGATTTCCCTCGACCCAGGGTCCCTAAACAATGCAAATATAATCTCTTTGGATATTTTCAACTCTTTTATTGCATTGTAGTCTAGGCCATCAGCATATTCTTGTCTTTTTCTTTCTCTATATGATGTAATATCATATAGTACATTGCTAGACTGTAAAATGGTGTCAACAATTGCATCCAAGGTTGATGCAAGCGAGTAGCGAATCCTGTCACCACCACTAAAAGCTGCACTAATGCCCCTCAAGCGGGCAAGCTCAATCAGTATCTCGGCATTTGTGTCCATAGCCGCAACTACAATAAAAACATCAATACGAAAATCATTAGAAACATATACATGGTATATAATGATGTCTCTTCAAAATTGAAAATGTATTAAATCAAACTCAAGTAAGCAATTTAATGGCATTCACTTACATACATTTAAAACCTAAAATTAAGCATTTAACTATTAAAAAGTACGTTTCATTCAACTTGTTTCTAGAATTTAAGGCACATGATTAACCCTCATTGGTGACTTTTCCATGCAAACCTGGGTTTAAACTTCTTTGAATTTAGGAGTGTTATTTTGACATGTTTTGGCCTTTACGTCCCTTGCAGAAAACAATTCCATCAACTTCATAAGCTAACATTAAATTTATTGATTTCAACATATTATGCCTTGTGCTTGGAGGGAAGGACAAAGTGGCATGGAATGAAATGGATATGTATGAGTTTGTCTTGCCAATATGATTACATATGTACTTGAGATGACTATCAATGATTAAGATGTTGAATAATCAACTAGAGATTGTGACTAGAATGACAATAACAACAATGTCAACTTAATAAGATATCACAAGTGGAATATGACAGTGTTATCTCAGAATTATCACATGCATATTTATTAATTTGATCCAAGTATTATGATATGTGATTGATATGACAAGATGGTTGATTATGAGGATGAAGATTAAGTTGAGATAGAACAACTAAATTTAAATGTCACCGTCCTAAGACTGTGACTAGATTCAGTTAATGAATTTAAGAATAGGATAGGACTTGTTAGGCTTAGAAAGATGGTTAAGGTAACATGCCCGGGGGCATGTCAGGTGATAAAACTCAGACCCGTGCCTTAAACACAATATTTAAGAGGGATGGAAGTTTAGGATAGATGTAAGGTTAGGACAACATCCAAGGGAAGAAGGTCTGAGATAGGTAAGAATGTTAGAAGGGTTTTAGGATAGGTTTCTAGGAGTAGTTACTAGGCCAGGGCCGTAGGTCTTGCTGAGTGTAGATTAGGATTGTTGGATATGTAAACGATAGGGGCGAGGGACTATTAGGATATGTGAGGCAAGAAAAGGGGTGAAAATTAACTCGATCATGGTTGGAAACACTCTCACGACACACTCTAGGTAGTTCATGGGTGTTCACCATTTCCATTGTTCTAAAAACATGGAAATCAACCAAAAGCGACAATTCCTTGGAGCAAAACAGAGACAATTTCTCTCTGCAAAATCGATCTCTACATTGTATGGCAAGTCCAAAAAATTAAATAGAAAACATAGTGATTTTCTATATGAAGTCTTTGATTTGAATCGACAGTCCCTGAGCGTTGAGTAGATTGGACAAGGGTGTGGATAGGGCAAGCCCGAAAGGCACTTTGTTAATGTGTTTTGGCATTTAGTTAAGGGTGCTTAACTAAGAGGCAATGTATATATACATACACTTGTGATGAAATTTTGATTATGTTCATGGACAAATGATTGTGATGAAATTTTGAGAAACTAAGTTACTAATTTTTTATGCATTTTTTCTATTCATGCTTATGCATGCATTTCATCTTGTTATGGCAATTTTTGAGGAAAATTATTTAATTAGTATCATGGGAAATGGCCTTTGAGGGTTGGAAATTTGGGATCCATGTGGATGGATACATTATAGAAAGGGAGGAGTTCTATTTTTTTCGATTTTTGGTTGGATTAGGAATTTTTGAGTTTTTGAAAAGGGATTCATTGTAATTATTGACTCATCTTGGTTGAGGGAGATGTGAATTTAATTACAAATTGGGTTATTTCCAATTTTATAAATATTACAAAACTAGGTTGTTTTAAATTATAAAAAAATGGTAATTTAGGTTAAGAAATGACAAAAAAATGGTATGGGTGAATCAATTACCTGATTAGATGACAATCCACCGTTGAATTTGCCTCCCCTCCAACTAAATCGAGCTCCTCGGATACTCCAGGGCACACAAACCGTCCTCTTCCAAGCTCAAACTTGCGTTTTTGATGCGTGAAAAGCGCCGCGGGTGGTCAGGACTGTGTTTTTAAATTGATTTTAGATTTACAAAACACGTACGCGTTTTGTAACTAAATAATGCGTATGCGTTTTGTAATTCTATAACGCATATGCATTATGGTTACCTAACCTACATGTCTAATGACATGTCAGGCTCGGGTTTTACCATACCAAGTGCTAAGTATCAGAAACACATTATGTTTTTATGTATCAGAAACGAGTTTTGAAAAACTAGGATTGCATCTAAAGTGACCCTCATCTTCTTGCACACACCCGGTGAACCCTCGAGGGTGTTTTCTTGCAGCAGAGGTATTCAGCAAGGGTAGCCACTATCCCCTTTATTGTTCATTTTGGTGATCGAGGGACTGAGCAAGATTATCCATGAGGCAAAAGGTGAAAGCAAAATCAGAGGTATCAAAATCACTTGGGAAATGACGCCTACACATCTTCTATTTGTGGATGATGTCATGATTTTTGGGGAAGCCTCCTTGAATGAGTGGTTGAATTACAAATATAGTTTTGATGTTTTTTTCCTTGCTTTAGGTATGGCCATCAACGTAGGCAAATATTCCTTCTTGTACAATTGTGTTGAGGATGGTGTTATAGACTCCATGAAGGCTATTTTCCCTTTTTCTTTCAAACACATTGACTTGGGGTTTAAGTATTTGGGATACTACCTCAAGTCCAACTGTTATAAAGTAGCGGACTTGACGTGGTTGGATCAGAAGATCGGGCGCAGGATCAACAATTGGTCGATGAGGTGGTTATCTATTGGGGTTAGACTCATCTTGGCTCAGTCGGTTTTACAAAGTATTCCCATATATTGGTTTGGACTAAGGAAGGTGCCCTCCTCGATCGTTAATTGTATACGTAGCAAACGTTTTCAGTTTATTTGTTCTGGGAAACCTTTGTTGCAGAAGTGGCACTTGTCTTCTTGGTAGAGTCTGTGTTGACTGAACTATTAAGGTGACTGGGGCCTGAAAAACTTGGAGTGCTTTAATTTGGCGATGCAGACGAAGAGTCTATGGAGGGATTTGACGGATGGAGGACATTGAAGCTGTGTTATTCATGCTAAATATATGAAAACTTACTCGACTATCCAGTGGCTTCATAATCCTACCTCCTTTGGGTCTCATGATTCTGTAGTCTGGTGTAGCCTCATCAATACTTTTCAGTATATTTTCCCATGGATCAAATGGAAGGTAGGGAGAGGATCAGAGTTATTTATTTGTTTTGATCTATTTATTGGCGATGATGGGGATCACTCACTTCCTGTTGGTCTAATAAACGAACTTCATGAGCGGAAGGTTGTGGTCCTCTCTTAGGTGTTTCAGAAACGTCTTGATGCAAATAATACCCGTTGGTTATCTGCAAGTGATCTAAATCTCCCGACTCATTGGGCTCAAGTATGGGAGGAGTACATTTCTCTCCTTACGTTTGCTGGGATTCAGTTAAATTATTCGGCCGACATCCTGACTTGGGATGGTCCTGACTCAAATGGTATTATGTCGATGCCCAATGTTTACCATTTGGTGTTACACGAAGCGCATGAACAACTGGTCTCGTATTGGTGGCACAAGAAACTTTCGAGGTGGAAAATTCCCCTCAAGCTTAAATGATTCCTTTGGTTATGTTTTCAGGATAAAATCCTTACTTGGAGCAATATTCAGAAAAGAGGTTTTCATGGTCCTGGGTTATGTATTCTCTGCAGGACAGCTCGTGAGGACACCCAGCATCTCTTTATCCATTGTAGATTCATGAAGGAATTTTGGCAGGAATTTCGTTGTTGGGTATATACACTAGATAAATGGAAGGGGGCTGACATATGTGACTGTTTGAGCAACTGTCTTTGTTTATGTTGACCCAATAGAACTTTGGCTATGTTTTTTATCGTATGCATTTGGAAATCTAGGAATGTTTGGGTTTTTGACGATATTACTCCCTCGGTATCCTCCACTTGTAAGAGGATTTTGTATAACTGGTTTAGATATCCAGAGGCTACGCACGGGATGAAGATCAGGCGCGTCTCCTTTCCAGTATGGATAGGGATAATATTTGTGGGTTCTTTGATGGGGCTTCCCAATAGGGCATGTGTGGGAAGGTGTTATTTTTTATGTTCGAAGGAACCACATCATTCGTATCCAGGTGGGCATTGGAAAAGGGGACTATTTAAAAGAAGAACTTTTATCACTGCGGTGTTTGTTGTGGTTTTCCCTTAGGAGGGGCTTTATTTCAGTGTCTATTTTTGGCAACTCTAAGGTGGTGACTAATTGGTTAAATGGAAAGTACTCGATCAATGTTTTAATTCTAGAACCTTGGCTGAAAGAGGTGGAGAGGTTCAAGGCTTCATTAGCCCTTATCCATTGCAATCATATTTATCATGAAGCTAATATGGAGGAAGATCACCTCTCAAAGTTGGTTGTCAGACCTATGGACGGATTAATTCATTATGTGGAATTCTTGGACAACCTGTTAGTGGATCAGAGCAACTTACAAGCATTCTAGGCTAGAGGTTTCGAGTCATGCAACTCGCTATGTACTTCTTTCTCTTGGTTTTTTGGGATGTGGTCATTTAGTCTGTTTGTTTTGGTGTCTTATACTCGGATGTAGTTCACGCAGTTTTTGGATATCTAGGGAAATGCTACATTGTATCATATAGAAACCTCACTGGTTTCTTTGACTTTTAGATGTAACTTCGACTTTATTTCTTAAATATCAAGTTACGTTTTTTTCTTTCTGAAAAAAAAAGTGTCACAAGGGGCCACAACTTTTATAATAATGTCACAAGGGGCCGCAAATTTTATAATAATCTCACAGGGGATATGATCAAGGAAAGACAATGTCTGTTTTTTACCTGGGGATATGATCAAGGATAAACAATGTCCATTTCTGACTTGCAAAAGGTGAGTTTGTCTTTTGCATAAAGCTTGCCATCAGGACACTGACAACCCTTCCTTGGAAACCTTTCCTTTATAGGACAATAATAGAGAAGTGACAACATCATGAGACTTATCTCATAGAGCCATAAAGTTTATAATAGTGCAATGTTACAAGGGATTTTGATAAATATCTAAGGAAAGACAATGTACATTTCTTACATGCAATAAGGTGAGTACATTGTACAAGGTTGGCCATTCCAACACTGGCAAAGCATTTATAGAGTAGGGGTGAAAATGAAGAAAATCAAGCCAGGGCAGATACGAAGAGACCAACACAGAAAATTGGAGAATATTTTATGTCATTGGCACAACCAGACATAGCTTTAATAGAGGTATTCTTATCATACACCTTCCACAATGGAAACCAAGGAGAGGGTAAGCTCATTATCATCCATTAATTGCTTCCACCTTCTTCGTGACCAAGAGTTCAGCAACAACATAACGAAGCTACCAAATATTTTTAGGGATTATCATTTACAAACCTTTGGTATTGACATTGAGATGAGATATATTAGGAAATTGCTCATGGCTGACGACATAATATGTGTTCTTCATACCAATGATCTAACATGACTAGGAACTATATTATTCCATTTATGTTACATCCAGATCAAATCTTGGCTTTCACTAATGCTCATGACAAGCACATAATCAACCAATTGTCGAGGAGATTCTATTTTGCATTTTGATAAGCACTAAAATTCCATCTAAAAAAGCAGGTCTAATTACAACCCACACACAACTTTTTAAGGGCATGATTTATGATTGGGATCTTGATATTCCAAATTGTAGGGGCATGATCTCAGAGAATGTTCAAGATTTTAAGATAATAATAATAAAAATTTGAACCAAATTGTAGGGGCATGATCTCAGAGAATGTTCAAGATTTTAAGATAATAATAATAAAAATTTGAAGTTTTAAAACAAAATTCAACAAATAGTGACTTCTATTTCAATATAGTGAAGTACTAATTAATTGAAGTTGATATCTATCTAATTGGTTTTCATTAATGAATAGTGTTCAATTTGAATTTAAGTATAAGTTGATTTGGTTACAAGTCCACCAAATTTAATTAGTTAAATGAGAAACTTCATTTCAATATCAATGCATTGTAAACCTTATACCATTTATTAATATCATTATGCACTATAAACTTTATGTGATTAATTCCATCCTTGATATTTGAAACCTTAAATCATTTATTATTTAGAATTATTTTTAATTACTAAAAATCAATAAAAAAAATTTGTTATATTAAATAATTCATTTTAAAATGCTAATTAAAATGAGTCTTAATTGAGCTATTAATATTTTATGCACTATTTTTCATATCAACCACAACTAATAATATTGATCACAACTAATAACATTGAGCAAATTCAATTGCTTAAAAATAAGATTAAAATTTATAAACAAAGAAGAGTAATATATTAGTAATGTCTCTACATCTTTTAAATTAAATAAGAAAGTTATTTTAATTACTAAAAGTTTGGTTTGGATTTTACAAATTATTTTAAATTAAAGTAATATCCTATTTTTAAAATATAAAATCAGCATTATTAAAATTTGAGATGGAAAAATAAAAATATATAAAAAATGAAAACAAAGATGTTAGAATTTTAATTTCACTTACTTCCAAATCAAAGTAAACAACATGACAAATTAAAATGTATTAAACCTAAAATAAATACAAATTAAATAAAAAAATATTATGAATAGAAAAACTATTATATAAAACATGTATCATTCCAAAAAATAAAATAAAAAAAATACATGTGTCATTTTAACATATAAGAAAAACTGAATCTAAAAAGGTCATATTAAATTTTTTTCATAAATTTAAAAATGTATTATTTAAGAAAATTTGTTGATAAATTGTTTTAAATATTATATTATTTAATTTTAATTTTAATTGTGTAATTATTTTTTTTAAATTAATGAATTAGTTTAACTAATTTCAAAATGTATTATTTAAGAAAATTTGTTGATAAATTTTTTTAAATATTATATTATTTAATTTTAATTTTAATTGTATAATTAATTTTTTTAAATTAATGAATTAGTTTAATTGATAATTTTTTTTAAATTGTAATTATCCTAATCAAAATAATATGAATTTCAAACCTTCTAGCTAATTATTTCAAAATTACTAATTACTTAATATTATTTTTATTAATATTCATTAAAAAAATTCTTAATTACACCCCTAAAACAACTAATTCTTAATTACAACCATAAAACAACTAATAACCAAGATTAATTAAATTTGAGTATAGTTAAGCTTTCTTAATATTTAAGAACCTTATCTTCTAAATATGATCATACAAATTCTCTTTAATTGAGTTCGGAATTGTAAATCTGAAACTTCATTTTGACATGTTAAACTACTGAAATTTGCTATACCCTACACATGCACTGCTTTGCCTTTACAATGGACCAATATCTATAAAAAAAATATTAAAAAAATAGAAGCAGTATTCCATGTACACGATTTGATCTACAAGTGGTATTCTCATCTTCATTTCTATGTCAAAATGCAAACAAGAATTAATTCATTTTGCTGAATTACTCGTCACCTAACCTGGACTGGACTTCTATTGAGACAATCATCAGTGTCAAAATGCAAACACAAATTAAATCAGTTTCCGGAATTACTCGTCACCTTAGCTGGACTGGACTTCTATTGAGACAACCATCAGACCCCAGGGTTGGCTCTTGTCCTCAACCCCAAAGGCAAAATCAGTATGCCAAATACTACTAACCCTATCAAAATAGATATATGTAGATAAGATATCTGTGCATAAGATAACTAGGATGAAATCAACATAGGGATAACGAACCAAATATAATCAAACACAAGCCACTAAAAATGCCAAACACAAGCCACAGTATAACAAGTGTTTAATTGTATTCATCTCTCCACACGTACAGAGCATCTCCTTCACATCAATTTACAATGGCATTTCAATACATTTACGACATCCTCTTAGAGCATTTCGAGATCCACAATGAAAATCTGTAAGATATTCTTTACATTTGTAATACCAATTGGGAAATGTACAACATTCCACCGACTGTAATCATCTTGAACCACCTGAAACCAATGAACTAGATGAACTAGTTGCAGCCCATAATAACTGCCAAAGTTAACCATGCAATCGGAAGTAGGAAGTTGCTAAGTCTTGGCAAGCATCTTTTTGATAATGTTTACTCTATTTGCAATGTCCATTCTTTCGCTATAAAGTTTCCAATACACAATTTCCAACAGAAAAACAAACTATGGGTTGCGCTGGTTTATAAATTCAAAATCTTAATTTGAATGCTTTGAATCTATCCTTCACGCCTTTACTGAATTCAAACTTCAAACCAAGATAGACATTAATACACACTGTATTTGTCATTCATATGGCATGGGACCATGCGTTCACGGAGCATTGCATTAATACGCACAGTACTGGTCATCCATATGGGCATGGCAGCATGGACCCATGGGTTCTGCAAGATGAGGGGCATGGCCATGAAGCTGTATAAGGGCTAATTAAAATGCCAGTTATCGTTGGCGGTGGGCTTACCAAGTTACCAGTTATCACATACCAATTTGTGAATTCTGACTCCGTGAGTTAATTGAGTATTCAATGTATAATATATTATGTTAATGTGTCCCGAATTTGGCATTTCAGAAAAAATCCGCAATCCGGAAACTTCTTGTAATGTTGCAGGTTGTTGCTCCTGCCCATGTCCCCTAACCACAGCCCCGCGTTTTCTTTGTTGTATCAAGTTAATCCTACCGTCCACGGCTCCCAACCTCACACCCTGTGTTTTCTTTGTTGTATGAAGTCAAGCCTGCGGCTCCCGAGTCCCACCTTGTGTTTTCTAAGTTGTATAAAGTCAATGCTCGAATTCCATGCTTCCATGGCTCCGACCATCAATATATAATATTATAGGAATACAAACAAGCTTTTTCTTATACCCCTACTCCACTATGGTCGAGCTACTTCCAATTTCCGCCTACCCTATCTCCTCCAGTCCTCCAAGAGAGTTTGCGGAGCAAAGCTTCCAATGCTAGCCTGCCATAAACATATATAAATAAATTTGTTTTCTTTGAGGAGCTCAACTTCAAGGCTGACTAGATTTCCGACATCCTATGAATTTATAGGTATGTACATCATTTTATCCATTCATGATCCCATTAATTATTTAAATTTTTTGTTATTTGATTAAAATTCTATAACTTCAAAGTTCAAACACAATATTATTATTTGACTGAATTTTTTTTACTTCAAATGGGCCTTGAAGGCTTCAGATTTGAAGCCTGGACCCAAGAGTGGGTTTGTCACAAATCTCCGTCAAAGGCTGTTTAGAACGACATTTATCAATTCCCAAGTGTAGCAACAACAACAATTGATTCTTTCTTCATATGTCCTATGTATATGCATATGATTCCATGTGCTCCTTGCCTTGCCCTATTTTCCATTGTTGACCGATCGAAGCTCTTGAGAATTTAGCTTCCCTTTAACTTTCCTGAAATGGAGGGGACAAGGAAGACCTTTGTTTTCACTCTGAAACCGATTTCTTTCCCATTCATCTTCCATTGTACACGGTTGCATCCCTACGGGAAACAAGTGTGCGTAGTGCACCCCCCAGCTTTACCAAAAATCCTGGGGATTTCGGGGAAGTTCCCACTTTGCCAACCTCCATGCATCTAGTTAATGAGTTAGATCAAGAATCCATACTTTGTATCTAAAATTGTATTACATGACCTATTTTCCCCAATTGCTCAGTCGTTGAATTGACACCTTCCTCTAGTACACGGTTTAAGATTCTTGGTATTTATTAATATTAAGACCACCGATGCTACTACACTTACAATCCGCGTTTGACTGTACGAACTAGGACACAAATTTTTTTGTAATCTTGATTTTTAGAACGACAGTGCTACTTTACCTTTTGATTTTGTTGCCCTTATCGGCTAGTCTGGAATAAAACAGGAACTTCTACCATATAACAAGAACTTCAACCATCTATGCATCTCCTCCCTACTTGGTCTACCTACATTTTACTTATGCTTCACAAGTTACAACCCATCCTCTACCCCATCATACCATATATTTAGTATGTATAACGAGATCTAGGGGGAGGGCTATAGAGAAGAAGCATCTAGGGTCCTTAATCAACGATTGAGAACAAAAGTTTCCTAGAGTCGGATAGTTCTCTTTTCTCAAACCATAACATAGCATGTAACATGTAAGGAGTGCTTAAACTTATTCTATCCCAAGTACATGTGGCATTCATAGTGTTGAATGAAAAATTAAAACATATATATTATTGTCATTGACATTCAATTCCGTCGTAGGGTATACAATTAGAGTGACAAAGAAACTTGCTATTAGTTTTCAATCCAATCCAACTTCTTTGTTGAAATGTTCTCTCTAATATGCTTGCGTGAAGGAGGATTATAAATGGAAACACACTTGTTTGATAGAGGTGCATGAAAGTGAATTATGGTCCTCAATTCAACAAAGTAAAAAAAGTTACCATTCATATTCTTTCCCTTCACCTTTTTTACTGCCTTTCTGCATACATCTCTATTGTTCACTAATTTAGTAACGGATACAGACCAACCTAACGTCCAATGTTTTTGGCTTATGAAACAATTTCTTCCTTTTTTTTTCATACATTATCATTTTTTCCATTGTTAGTGATAATCAACCATTTTGCTAACTAATTGGGTGAGAGAATCAACCATTTTTTGTATGTCCTCTATAGTTTACATGTTATGAGTGTTTATCATGGGACCATTAGGTCCATCAAACAAGTTAGTGATGATTTATCCCAACATAATCAACGACCTAAGAGGATTTCCTTGTGAGGGTCCATAAGCAATGGTACTAGCGAGTTTACGAAAGAATAAGTTATTTCAGAGTGAAACCATGATGATCAAATTACTCCTTGTTAAGTATCCTTACATGGTTTTTAATGCTCCATTAATGGTTGGTGTCAGTCATTTTTGAGTCTAGAAACCCTCCCACACCATAAATGCATGCATCTAGTATAACCATGCCAAATTTCAGTCCAAGCCAACACATACTTAAAAAATTTCAACGTTGGCCCCATGTATCACATTATTTAGTTTATAGGTATGGTTTCTGATGCTGCAATGGTGAGTGTCATTCATTCGAGTCTTGAAACCCTCCCACGCCGTCAATGCATGCGTCTAATTTCAGACTTCTGACTTCAAAAGAATCCGACGAGATCGCTAAATCACCGACGACAAACACCGTTGGTTTTTCTAGGTAATAGTTGCGTCGAATATCATATAATGATGATGATCATGATGAAGATCATGATGATGATGATGATGATGAAGATGACGATGATGATGAAGACGATCGATGATGATGATGATGATGACGATGATGATGAAGACGATCGATAATGACGATGATGATAACGACGATGATGATGATGATGACGATCGATGATGACGATGATGACGATGAAGACGATCGATGATGACGATGATGACGATGAAGACGATCGATGATGACGATGAAGACGATCGATGATGACGATGATGATGAAGATATTGCTAATGATGATGAGGAAGATGATGATGATGATGATGGTGAGGATGATGATGATGATGATGATCACAATGATGATGATGATGGTGGTGGCCGTGACGACGACGATAAACATGATGCTGCTACTGATGATGATGATGATGATGATGAAGATCATGATGAAGATCATGATGATGATGATGACGATGATGAAGATGACGATGATGATGAAGACGATCGATGATGATGAAGACGATCGATGATGATGATGATGATGATGAAGACAATCGATGATGACGATGATGACGACGACGATGATGATGATGATGACGACGATCGATGATGACGATAATGACGATGAAGACGATCGATGATGATGATGATGATGATGAAGATATTGTTGATGATGATGAGGAAGATGATGATGATGATGATGGTGAGGATGGTGATGATGATGCTGATCACAATGATGATGATGATGATGGTGGCCATGACGGCGATGATAAACATGATGCTACTGTTGCTGATGATGATGAGAATGATGAAGATCATCATGATGATGATGACGATGATGAAGATGACAATGATGATGAAGATGATTGATGATGATGAAGACGATCGATGATGATGACGATGATGATGAAGACGATCGATGATGACGATGATGATGACGACGACGACGATGATGATGATGACGATTGATGATGATGATGATGATGATGATGAAGACGATGATGATGAAGACGATGATGATGACGATGATGATGACGATGATGATGAAGATGATGATGATGACGATGATGATGAAGACGATGATGATGACGATGATGATGACGATGATGATGAAGATGATCACGATGACGACGATGATGATGATGATGATGATGATGATGATGTTTGAGTCTTGATAATTGTGCATTTCCTTACTAAGCTTCTCTCTGTTTCAAGAATAATTTAATATTCTCTACTAAACAGGGCCAACCACGTGAAGGTGGAAGCTCTTATGGCCCCTCACCCCCCTCACATCACTCTCAATTCCCCATAACCCGACAAAAATATCTATGTACACTAGAAACTTTAAATGTGTTTTTTGACATACTCTAAAATAAGCAATTATTCTAATTATATCATATAGGAAAATGGAAACTCACTACGAAACAATTAATTTATTATTACTGCATACCTCTTAAACTTCAATGGTCTTCATTATCTTCTTCATCTGGTTCATCGTCTGTACTATCATCCGATGATCCAGATTCAACATTGTAAGGATTGGCCATATCATCCTCGTCTTCGATTTCAGTTATGATCAACATGTCATCGTCGATATCATCTTCATGGACATTGTCTAATAGTACATCATCTGATTCAATAAGTTCTTCGACATCTTCTTCTGGACCATGATCATCTAACTCATGTTGATCATGATCATCTTCTGTAGCGTCTTCTTCTTCGACAACGTCTTCATTACATTCATCAATGTTATACTTTACCGGCCTTCCCCTTGGATCGTGTCTCACAACAAATGACCAACCCACTCTACCTGGAACCTCAGAGTAAAATACCTGTTCACATTGGGTTGGAAGAACAAAGGGCTCCATTCCTGGATCAAATAACCTTGTATTTACCATGGTAAAACCATTATCATGTTCAATAATTGTTCTATCGGGATCACGTTGATTCAATCTACACCTTTACCATTTGAAAACAAACATAAATACCTTGAAGGAGTTAAAGTCACACTGAAGAATGTCTTCCAGATACCCATAGTATCGATTTTCAGATAGTTCTGGATGTCTGTCACTTCTAGAAGAAACATTGGTCACCTCAAAGACTGCAGATATCCCACAATCAAATGTTTTCTTTGTTTCATCCAACTTTTTGATGCAATATCTACATCCATTGCACCACATAGCCTTATGGTGTTTTACCTAGTACAACAAGCCATACAGGAAAAAATTACATAATGATCACACCATATTTATGATAAACTAGTGCATGTTTATTATAATACCATAAAAGGAAAATAACCAGCATGACGTACAACGACAATATTTAAAGAAATAAATAAATAGTGCCGTTGATTAATATGCTTACCTGCTTATCTTTTAAACCTCTTGCTAAATAAATTTCCCTTTTTGTTACATTGGTGTCTCCATTGCAATGTGCAGCTTTAACTAATGAAGCCACACCTTCCCATGATATTCCATGACCAGATTGTTCACATTTTTCGATCCATACCTTCATCCAGTCAAAATTGTTTGCGATGTATAAATGAATCGCATCCCACTCTCGACCAACTGTTTGATGACAATAAAATTAAGATTCAATGAAAATGTATATTAGTCACTTAAAAAAGTATATAATTACAATATAAAATGATGCAAAATAATAAATAAAAAAATAGAATATATATGTATGAGATATAAACATAAAAATCACTAGTAAAATGTGTTATATTACCTTTCACCTTCCTTGATCTACCTTTCCCCTTCGGGTACTCCCCTTCGAAATCGTTTTTGGAGTATGGATCACAAATGCGACGTAAATTGAGCTTTGACGCCAATATAGGAAGATATTCACTAATGTACAACATGTTTTGGTATACCATATATCCCTCCATCATAGAAGCCTCAGCATATGCTCGTTGTCTGACCAAACCCTTCATAAATTTCAAGTGCCTCTCAACCATCCACATGGACCTTGAGTGCGCAGGTCCACACAGTTCAATCTCCTCAACTTGGTGTATGAGGTAGTATTCCTGTGCATTGAAAAATGCTGAAGGTAGATGATTTTGCATTTCACACATGAGACGAGGAATTTCTCTCCTCCAATACTTTGTCTTCTTTATGGAATTCTTTAGATGACAACCATCTACAAGTGACATGACAACCGGCCAATCAAGAGATTAAAGAAAAAAGTCATTATATTACGTAACATGAAGTAGAGAATGAAAATCGAATTAAGATTAAGTTCTATGTTGAATTAAACAAACAGTAAGCACATGGAAAAATCACCACTTACCTCATGTATTTCCCGAGACTATATATTATTTGCTTGACATTGTTGTCAAAATTGTCCGGGATAGAGAGAGGTAGAACATACTGTAACAATAATATCCAAATAGTTTCAGTATATCGAAAAAGAGTACTAGAAAAAGAAAAAAAAAATTATTAAATGCATACCATATTAATTATTACCTTCATGAAGACATGCCAATTGTGCGTTTTCACCCCCGCGAAATCACCTTTCTTTGTTATGATATTCTTCATGTTCGCACAAAATCCGGTGGGAAATTTAATTTTTCGAATGACTTCTTTTACAACATTACTTTGCTGCTCCGTTAACATCCATGGAAGTGAGTTTATATTAATTTGCTCTCCGTTGCTATGAAATTGGATGATGTCTTTCATTGCACGATTGTTATCTTGAATGTCATTGCAAATTTTGACAATTTTTTCTTTGTCACTCCTTCCATCCAATATTCGCCATAATGTTTCAGTCACATTCTTTTTGATATGCATTGTATCAAATAGATGAGCAATTTGTAGGTGCTCATAATAGGACAACCTACTAAATTGTCTAGGATAACTTTTCATTCCTCGTGGAAGCCCATTAATGCCTTCATGATGATCACATGAACGACAATGATGAAATTAAATATCTAATCAATGTCAATTACACTAAACAACACAGAATATAATAAAATACAATATGGTCATATACAATGATTGATTATACGTACCTTGACGATTTCTATTATATTCCAACTTCCATAGTTGAGGTGTCATTCTCTTTGGTTTTAATTCAGTCTCTTGCTTGCCATTGAAAAGATGTTTTTCGGTAGTTCGATACCTGTGATTCTTGGAGAGGAAGTGCCTATACTCATCAAACACCTCCTTTCCTAAGCTTTTTGAATGACTAGATTTGATCTTAGGACCACAAACTGGACATGCAAATTTCCCCTTTGTTTGAAGACCTAAATAAAAAGATGGAATATCAATATTAATGTCTATTATAATTATATAAAAAATGACTGGATTATTTAGAAAAACATGCATGCGTATTATATTAACTAGTAGTTCGTAAAATTAAATGCAACTAAAGTTGAACTTATAATTACATACCACAGAAATGGGTTAACCCTGGGGTATCATGTATTGTCCATACAAGCATTGCATGGAATTGGAATTGCCTTTGTCGTATTGGTCTAGGTAAGTCATAAATAGTGATGCCATTCCATAACTTCGGTAGCTCGCCAATAAGAGGTTCGATATATACATTCATATCTTTGACTTGGTACTTAACTGATTGATTTGAACATATAAAATAAATATTCTGATTACGAGATGTACCATTTAGATATATAAACCATATTTCACAATAGAACAACTTTAAATATATATATAACATTATGAGACAAAAAATGACAAATGAGAATATACCACTGCAATAAAAAAAAATGCAGTGTTCGTACCTGGAATAATCATCGAAAGCATTATGTGCTCCCTCTTTATTGTCAACCATGGAGGAATGTTGTTTTTGATAACAAAAATAGGCCACACCGAGTAAACAGATCTCATCTCTGCAAAACGATTGACACAATCTGCTGCCAAAGAAATCCTAAGATTACGAGGTTCGTCTTTAAAGTGAGGTCATTTTTCCTCCATATCTCTAAATGCAGACCCATCTGCAGGCATTCGAATAATGTCGTCTTGAATTCTGTTCCATGCATGGTAATCCATAAACTGCGCTATGTTTTTGCACCTGAACAGTCGTTGCAAACAGGGAATAATGGGAATATAACGTAGAACCTTGCAAGGCACCTTTTTAGTTACTTGATCCATGCGATATCTACTGATATGACATTCAGGACATTCTATTGCAAATTCATGCTGGTTGTAATAAAGAACATGATCATCGGAGCATGCATGAATTGCTTCATACTGCATTCCAATTTCTTTCATGATGGCAGATAAATCTCGATATGTGCAAGGTAAAATATTTGAAGGTGGTAACAAATATTCACCTATCATGCTACAACAAATTAAAATAAAGATCTAGTTAATATAACATAGAAATAATATTAATGAAACAAATTTCATCCATAGTAATTTGACTTATATATGAATTAACAATAAAATACATGACAATCATATATATTTTGTGATGGAATATATTACATACCTTAACATCCGTGTGACTGATATGTTTGAAAGACCATTCATAACCTTCAAGTTCATTACCAACAATAGAGCAGAGAGAAGATTTGTTTTGGAGCCGTCATAAAGGGGTTCGTATGCCTTGTCAAGAAGAGGTATATCATGAATATCATCAAAATGTTCATCATTTTCATGATCATCATCATCATCCATTCCAACATTAAATGAATCAGGGATCAAAGTATTTGTAACATCATCTTCAACTATGTTATCAGTATGATCATCTTCTTCAATGTGATCATTAACTTGTTCTCCATTAATATTCCTAGCTCCATGTTTCTCTTGTACTTGTTCTGGAAGCACTTGATGATCCGGACGATATGCCGTAGGATGTCTTTCCTTTATAATTACATGAAACAATCAATAGATAAAAGTTACAAAGAACAACGACCAATTCTACTGTTGGTCAAAAACAAGAAATATTATAATAATACATAAATTTACAAAAGCAATCAAAATAAAAACATATATAATGCAAACTTACAAATGGATGGTATTCATGTCCCCCCTCAGTGTGCCCATGCTCCCTACAATGTTTTGTGGCTGTTGTGATCAAAATTCTTCTCCTCTTAAAGCCTCTGCATTGATTACATGGACAATAGCATTTACTATCACCCCTTCTTTCAACTCCTTCCCACAATCTAGCAAGCAATTGTTGATTTTGTTCGTCTGGATCAGGAATATTTTTAGTTTCCATTTTCTCATAAAGAGCTTAAATGAAGATTATCGATCTTAGAAAATGAAGCTCCAGAGTACTTTTCTCACTTGAATAACAAAAACAACGAAAAACAGTCCGCTGAACAAAAAAAACATCCGCAAACCGTTGATGGTATGGCAAACATGTTGGAATGGTTTGATATTTATAAATTGTAAAAGTCAAAAAGTCAAACCTACATTGGATATCCGACAACACTAATCTTGTGACCGTTGGGAAAACATCCGTCGGATATCCGACCTTTTCGGGTTCAAAATGAAGTCGGTTATCCGACATCCAAAGCGTCGGATATCCGAATAGGCATTGGATATTAGCATAGCCGTCAGATATCCTTCCAGCCTCGTCAGATATTCAAAAGGATGTCGGATATCCGGTGGTCATCTATCGAATTTAAAAAAAAAAACAAAAAAAAGTAATTTTCAAAGAAAAATCCGATGACACAGTCCATTTCGTCGGAGGTCGTTGGATTTGCTCGTTGGATTTTGGGTTCAAATCTACTAGTGATAAGTTGGGTTATACAAACCCAGGTATCATCAACCAAACAATACAGTCGAAAACCATAATTAAGAAGGTCAAGGGATCGAATCTTAGGAGAGAGTTCGCCCAAGCTTTACAAAAATCAAATGCAAGTAATTTATAAATACATAATAGTTAGGGTTTAGGGTTTATCCCGTAACTTTACATTTTCCAACATAGTATCGAAAAGCCCAATGCAGAAGCAAACCAAGGCTTGGCCTCAAACAGTACATTCACTTAAACCATTCAAATCTTTGTGAAAGTGTCAACAGGCTTAGATAGAACAAAACATATTAACAAACACATGTATAACATTCGGAAAGGAAGCCGAGAATAGCATTCCTTAACATTTAAAAAAAATCGTTGGAAAAAGTAACATTATTATTATTTAAGACATATATACCACAGGGAGCAATGCTCAAGGTTTTCCAAATAGAACCCATAAACCAAAACCAACAGGAGTCTTGAGTTTCCTTTACATTGGTCGAACCTCAGTAATGGCTTAAAACCAAAAGATAGATTACAATATCATGCTAGTACAAGAAGCGCTACAAGTGTGTCGTAACCAAATAAAAGGAAACCATTGCTATATCTAATTCCTATTGATAGAGAGTATTCTCATGGATGAGCCTAAAGCTTACCATGGATCCCAAACCATTGGGGGTAGCTCATCCCTTCTTCCAAATTATCGCCGATACCATAGACAAGACCATGACTGGTATAAACCTTGTCCAACAGCAAGCAAAAGGTTAAACATTATTCCAACAAGCGCATAAAGATTCTCATACAGTAAAGTATTGGGTTACAGAACTTCACAACTGTAAATAAAATTACAATCTCCAGGATAGAAGGTTACCTTATGGGATTCAATCTCACGCCGAGAGGTGTTGGCAGGTGGTTTGATGAGTCAGCATTGCAGCATCGCGGATGCTACGCAATGCCAAAGGTACCACTAAAGGAGGAAAGCAGTGCGCATGGCGATAGTAATTCTTGTAGCTTTTGGGTCATTTGGACTGCATCATATGTGTTTTGGGTCATTTGGACCGTATTATGTGGGTTTTGGGTCATATTTTGTAGAGTTTGTTAAGAAGTAGTTAGGCGGTTGCCTAAGTGGACAGTAAATGTAAAGGCGCAAGCCTATAAATAGATGTAGGTTTGTAAGTGTTGATAGGTCATGATCGAATATTTTGTAAGTTCTGATCTAAGAGATCTGGATTTGGAGAGAGCTGGAGACTGAGTACCTTGTTGTATCTGGGTTTTTGCATAGATAATATGATGTGACAGAGTTTTCGAGCAGAACCTTTGTGTCGCTTCCATCTTTCTGTGGTAAATGCATTCTGCGATATGAATCTATTAATGATGCAATGTTTCCTTGCAGCGATTAATGCTTTACTGTTATCTCTGTTGCATATGTATGGTTCTGTCAATAATGAGATCTGGGGAATGATGTCGCAATTTTTCTTAATGCCTGATTTGAATGTTTAAATCTATTCTTGAATGTTGCAATAAGTTAATCAATTGATGCACAAAATCCTCCTTCATTCGAAGGAAACATGGTTCCGTCAACTCTCCCTTGAACATCTCGGGTGAGACCTCATTTGCTCTGCAGGTGTTGCTGGATAGGGTAAAACCTTTCTGGGCCGGTGCTCAGGGAGATCGCAGTGGTTTGGGTGTCGAAAACGTGTGGAACCCCTGTGAACTGGGCTTGTGTCAACAAATGGTTCCATTGTCGGGACCGTAGCATGAAGTGAAAGGAGGATATGTTGTGGCATCTGACAAGACCGAAGATCCAAGATTGGTTCGACCTAAAGTTGAAAGAATTCGCCCAAAAATAAAATAAGAACCCTGGGTTGTCGATAGATTGGTGGTTGGAGAAGTACATTCACGATGGTCCGCACGAATATTTTTTCTGTGAATTCCCAATCATCCTGTATGAGTGGTTAGCAAAATTGACCTTACAGAAGAGGAACTTCCAAGGCGGTGAGCCGACAGCCTGGACCTTAGAACTGATCCAAGAGCTGCAAGAAGTCGACAACAAAGCATAACGGGATGTTGAGGTCTGGGTCGACAGTATATTGGAAGGATATATCACTGAATTTGCTGTTGACAAAATAAAATCCTATAGTGAAGTTGAAAGGGAGTTTTTCAATGGGACACGAGGTAGGTTTCTGTTGCTGCTACAGCTATCCATTAAAATGCTCTTTTGTGAAAAGGGCATACTGAAGACGCACCTTGACCAGTAAGAACCCTGGTGGGTGGAGGTCGTGGATACCGCGATGGTAGGGGGGCAGTACATGGAATGATAAGGGGCAGATGGGTGCAGGTCATGATGAGAATGTGAGGGAAGCCAAGGAAGAGAGTGGTATTACAAGGGGAGGAGCAGGGTTTCGACTGGAAAAGAGGTAGAGGATAGGAGAAGGTCCTACTGCGATCGAAACGTAAGGCCACGAAGGAAGACCAAATGGGATGAAGCGACCTCACAGTACCGACAAGGACAACCAGGCTATGCCGAGGATAGAGGCAGGACCAAACCCGAGCAACAACGTATCCACACCTCCGCTCACTATCTCTCAACCATTAAGAAATACAACTTTGACACCATCATGTTCATCAAGTCAACATAATTTAATTGCTAGTAGCTTAGCGACTGTAGGAAGGAATCCTAGGATGGCGAGCGAAGATGCAAAGTTACTGCTGTTCCACGGAAATGGAACAGATAATCCTAAGCAGTACTGGTTTTTATGTGAAGCAGTATGGACTGTGAAGCAAATTACTGATGATAATGCCAAGAAACGACAACTGGTGACAACTCTTCAGGGTCATGCATTAGACTGGTTCATGGAATTTGTGCAGGTTCCTGCAAGCACTCCGCAAGAGACGCTGGATGAAGTTAGAGCTGGATTGATTTCCGAGTTCAAAAAACCCAAGTCTGAAGCATAGTATATTACAGAACTCAAAGAGATTAAGCAGTATCCCAATGAAACTGTCTGGGATTTTGACCAGCGATTCAAAACACTGATGGAGAGGGTTAGTTTCGACATGAGCAATGTCCAGCACAAAGAATGGTTCATCGTGGAATTGCTCCCACACATTTGACTACCGCTGACGCAACAGAACATTACAACACCGAGTGAATCCTTGGAAATTGCGATGCGGTTAGAAGCTTCGCCGATTGGAGAGAACACAACTAGTATGTTGCAGATTTAGATTCATCTAGCTAACTTGAAAATACAGCTGCAAGACCTTAAGAAGGGTAAAGAATAGCGTAAAGAAATATGGTGTACGCGATGTCACAGAGAGGGGCATACTAAGGATAACTTCCTAGACTTCCCCAATTATCTGGTTTCAGGAGCACCGAATCCAATGAGCAGTGGAGGTATGCCGTGGTGTCACATCTGTCAGGTATATGGGCACTGCCATGAGGAGTGTCAATAAATGCAGAAGATGGTCACAAAACCGATGAATCTGTATTGTACCTTCTGCAAGTCTGTGGGACATGAAGACAAGGACTGCCGAGTGTATGGGTTACTTCATGAGCGAACGTACGATGCATTCTATGTGAAGGACGACCAGTGTTCCGTACAACAACCGCAACCGCACCCACAGGTAGCCCAGCCACTAAATCAACCGCAGGTGCAGTTTGTACTGCAGCAGCAACCACAACAGTTTATACCACAGTATGCTCTGATGCAGATGGCTCCACAGTAGTCACAGTACGTGCAGCCCAGCCAACTACAACTGAATCCCATGCAGCAACAGTTCAATCAACCGTAATACCAACAACAAGGGGAATTCCGTGGAGGATTCCAGGGAGGACGCGGTGGAGGAATTGGTCACAGAGGAGGATGAGGAGGTCGAGGACCTATCCAATATTATAAATGCGGAGTGTGGGGACACTACTAGAGAGATTTCCCACAATTGCAATCATAGTGTAGGTTTTGTTCTGTTACTAATCAAACTGTTGAAAACTGTTTGCAGTTGATTGTGCGATGGAAAGCAGGGAATGTTCCGTAGTTGCAGAACCATAATCAAGCGCAGCAACCAGTGTAGAATCAAAACCCGTCGCAGAAACAGAACTAGCGTCTGAATCAGAATGCCAACCAGAATGTGAATCAACCTAGGAATACACCACTGAACCAGACTCAGGGTGCCAATATCGCAACAATTTCTGCGGAGCCGAGGACCAAAGATGCGGCTGTTGCAGTTATCACTCGTGGAGGTACGACAACAAGTGAATATGGTTCGCATCCACTCATCCAGTTAGCAGGGCAGAAGAAGGTGTCTTTTGACATTGATTCTGAGCGTGATGCATTCTTTCAAGCACGACGTGCGATGGAAAAAGATCGTGGTAAGGCCATTATTTGTGACATGCCTTCTGTTTTTTATGCCACTTCTGAGGCAGGTCCATCGCGGCAGTCTGGGACCTTGCAGAATTTTTTTGAGATTTTTTTATCACTAGCAAGGGATCTTGATGCTCTTGCTGAGATCGAGGGGTTGTTGCAATGACCAGATAGGGGATGGCGAGAGTCCGCGGTAAACTCCTTACAAAGGCGGAAGACAGGCAAGGAGTTGCACAAGAACATTGAGATTGGAGACTATGAAGTTGATTCAGTTATTCTAGGTCTTGGTTCAGATGTCAAAATCCTAAACAAGTAGGCCTGGCAGAAAATGGGGAGTCCCATGCCGAGCTGGTGTCCCGTACAGCTCCGTCTGGCTAATTAGGCCAAGGTGACACCGATTGGGAGAGTTCCACACCTAGTTGTGGACATTGAGGGAATGAAGACATATGCTGATTTCGATGCAATCGAAGTGGTTGGAGGGGGAAGCTCCTATTCCACGCTATTGGGGATTGGATGGGCTAATGAAACTGCAATAGTAATCAACTTTAAGAAATGGATGATGACTTTTGAAAACTGTGACCTCAGATTCATAGCTCCATTGGATCCGGTTGAAGGATGTAGGTATATTGAACCAGTAAGGGATGAAGTTCCCAGTGGATGGGACCATGCATACAATATTTAAGAAGATTATATTCACCCTACTGCTGACGGTGAGCTTTGGTGGCGTAACTTCAGCTCTGCGTCTTTTGACTCTAACGATGCTTTAGAGAATTGGCAGAATCGCTTGCATGAGGTGTCACTATGCAAGTGTGGGTTGATCACACATTCATTATGCCATGTTGCGACTGAGACTATTGCGCTGCCAGTATATGAAGGGCTACCCAACTTGTCTGATTTTCTCATGGCATTCGAGGAAAAGGTCTCAGAACCACAACGATTGCTGGCATTGGAAGAAGTGCTGAGGGTTGATCCTGCATGTTGGTGGGTGGCACATAAGAAGTCAATTGTAGGGTGGCCACAGTTTCGACAATTGATGACGGTTCGCTTTGGTGACACCGAATTTTACCACACTGGGAAATACGATGGACGGAATGACCCTGGCAGTCATTTGATGGAGTGTCAGATGTTGTGGGCATCGTGACCAAAGGATGAGTGGGTCCATGCCTTTGTCCATACTTTGGATGAGATGCCACACTCATGGTATACTGCAGCCGAATTGCGAGGTGAAATTACCACTTGGTTAGAATTGACAGTTTGCTTTACTCATACTTTCAGCTTCACGGATGCCAACCCGGACGTCCATAATGCTTTGCAGCTCATCCGTGACGTGGTTCTGAAGGTTGTTCTAGTGGCATATCCTACAGATCCGCATACGCACTGTAAGATGCAGTCAATGATGGAATATTATAATATCACTGGTGGGCCAGAAGATGGTGATGATCTACGGAACGTCAATATTCTAGAATCTGAAGGAAGTTGCGATGTTGTAGCACCAGATGCACCAACCGATCCGATCAGTCAACCGCTAAAGCTCCATAGGGTCAACATTGGGACAGAGGAAAGTCCCAAGTTCACGAATGTTGGGGACTATTGGGATGATGAGATGATGTGGAAGATCACTGACTTGTTGCATGAGTTCCAAGACTTGTTCCCTACAAAGTTTTATGAGATGAATGGAATCTTGGGGGATTTAGGGGAGATGAAGATCCCGTTGAAACCAGATGCACAACCAATCAGGAAATGATGATATTAACTGAATCTGCGCCATAAGGAGAGGGTCAAAGTAGATATTAACCACATGTTGGATGCTGGCATTATTGAACTGGTTGAGGAATCAGACTAGATTAGTCCTATGGTGGTGCAGGACAAGAAGACGAGTGAGGTGCGCATTTGTGTCGACTTGAGGAAGCTGAATGATGCATGTCGCTAGAGTCTGGAGTGGATGGTGACTACTTTACTAAGGAGCGAATAAATGAATTGCTAGAGTTGTATAAGAGGAAGGAGTTTCTGTTCAGTCAGAAAGAAAACACATGGAGGTTAAACAGTAGGGCTCGGTGGATTGCTAAAGGAGATAGCAACACTCACATTTTCCATAATTTTTCTAATCTGCGGAGGAATAGGAACACTATTTGGGAAATTAAAGGGGATGATGGCTCATATAGGTCGGATCAGCCTTCCATCCAGTTGGCTGCGGAGCATTATTTTAGGGGCTCTTACCACCAGGATAGTGTCAATAATTTGGAAGCTCAGTTGAAATTTTTTAAGTTATTTCCTAGATTTTTTAATGAAGAGGATGGTAAGAGGGTTGTTGAAGCTGTTACACTGGAGTTGGTTAAGTATGTTTTAGGGTCTTTTGTCAGAGAAAAAAGCCTCGGTCCAGATTGCTGGACGGTGGAATTTTTCCTACATTTCTTCAACTTGATGGGGCTTGAAATTCTTCTGGCAGTGAAAGAATCCAGAGTTAAAGCGACCATGCCCAAAAAGCTCAATGCTACATTTATCACCTTGATTCCTAAGAAGGATCACCTAGAGGATTTCTTTGACTACCAACCTATTTCGCTATGCAATATCCTTTAGAAATTGGTGTCTAAAATTATTCCTTGGCATATTAAACCTTTCTTGGAAAAATTCATTTGTATGGAACAGTTTGGGTTCTTGTTCAAACGCCAGATTCTGGGCACTATGGGGGTGGCCCAAGAAATTTTACATTCGGTCAACGTCAAGGATATATGTGCACTTATTCTTAAATTAGACCTCATTAAGGCCTATGATCGACTGGAATGGTCGTATATCTGTTTCATTCTTATTCATATCGGCATTCCTTTATATATGGTGCATTGGATAATGGCATGCATAACGTTCACTACTTTCGTGGTCTTGGTTAATGGTGAACCCTCGAGGGTGTTTTCTTGTAGTAGAGGTATTCACCAAGGGTGCCCACTATCCCCTTTATTGTTCATTTTTGCGATTGAGGGCATGAGCAAGCTTATCCATGACGCAAAAGGTGACAGCAAAATCAGAGGTATCAAAATCACTTGGGAAATGACGCTTACGCATCTTCTATTTGTGGACGATGTCATGATTTTTAGGGAAGCCTCCTTGAATGAGTGGTTAAATTACAAATATATTTTTGATGTTTTTTTCCTTGCTTCAGGTATGGCCATCAACGTAGGCTTAATATTCCTTCTTGTACAATTGTGTTGAGGATGGTGTTATAGACTCCATGAAGGCTAATTTCCTTTTCGCTTTCGAACACATTGACTTGGGGTTTAAGTATTTGGGATACTACCTCAAATCCAACTATTATAAGGTAGTGGAATGGACGTGGTTGGATCAGAAGATTGGGCGCAGTATCAACAATTGGTCGATGAGGTGGTTATCTATTGGGGGTAGACTCATCTTGGCTCAGTCAGTTTTACAAAGTATTCCCATATATTGGTTTGGACTAAGGAAGGTGCCCTCCTCGATCGTTAACTGTATACGTAGCAAAATTTTTCAGTTTATTTGGTCTAGGAAACCTTTGTTGCGGAATGGAACTTGTCTTCTTGGCAGAGTCTGTGCTGAACAAAATATTAAGGTGGTTGGGGCTTGAAAAAATTGGAGTGCTTTAATTTGGTGATGAAGATGAAGAGTCTATGGAGGGCTTTGACGGATGGAGGACTTTGGAGCTGTGTTATTCGTTCTAAATATATGAAAACTTACTCGACTATCCAGTGGTTTCGTAATCCTACCTCCTTTGGCTCTCATGTTTCTGCAGTTTGGCGTAGCCTCATCAATACTTTTCAATATATTGGCCCATGGATCAAATGGAAGGTAGGGAGAGGATCGGAGTTATTTATTGCTATTGATCCATTTATTGGCGATGATGGGGATCACTCGCTTCCTGTTGGTCTAATAAATGAACTTCAGGGACAGAAGGTTGTGGTCCTCTCCTAGGTGTTTCAGAAAGGTCTTGATGCAAATAATGCCTGTTGGTTATCTGCAAGTGATCTAAATCTCCTGACTCATTAGGCTCAGGTATGGGAGGAGTACATTGCTCACCTTACATTTGCTGGGATTCAGTTAAATGATTCGGCTGACATCCTGACTTGGGATGGTCCTGACTCAAATGGTATTCTGTTGATGGCCAATGTTTACTGTTTGGTGTTAGACAAAGCGCATGAACAACTAGTCTTGTAGTGGTGGCACAAGAAGCTTTGGAGGTGGAAAATTCCCCTGAAGCTTAAATGCTTCCTTTGGTTATGTTTTCAAGATAAAATACTTACTTGGAGCAATATTCAGAAAAGAGGTTTTCATGGTCCTGGGTTATGTATTCTCTGTAAGGCAGCTTGTGAGGACACCTAGCATCTCTTTATCCATTGCAGATTCGTGAAGGAATTTTGGCAGGAATTTCGTTGTTGGGTATATACACCAGATGAATGGAAGGTGGTTGACATATGTGACTGTTTGAGCAACTGGATTTGTTTATGTGGAACCAATAGAACTCTGGATATTTTTCTGATCGCATGCAATTGGAAATCCAGGAATGTTGGGATTTTTGACGATATTACTCCCTCGGTATCCTCCACTTGTAAGAGGATTTTGTATAACAGGTTTAGAAATCCAGAGGCTACGCACAGGATGAAGATCAGGCGTGTCTCCTTCCCAGTATTGTATAGGGAGAATATTTGCGGGTCCTTTGATGGGGATTCCCAATAGGGAATGTGTGGGAAGGTGCTATTTTTTATGTTCGAAGGAACCACATCATTCGTATCCAGGTCGACATTGGCAAAGGGGACTATTTAAAAGCAGAACTTTTAGCGTTGTGGTGTTTGTTGTGGTTTTCCCTTAGGAGGAGCTTTATTTAAGTGTCTATTTTTGGTGACTCCCAGGTGGTGACTAATTGGTTCAATGGAAAGTACTCGATCAATGTTTTACTTCTAGAACCTTGGCTGAAAGAGGTGGAGAGGTTCAAGACTTCATTCACTCTTATCCGTTGCAATCATATTTATCGTGAAGCTAATATGGAGGAAGATCACCTATCAAAGTTGGTTTTCGGACCTATGGACGGAATAATTCATTATGTGGAATTCCTGGACAACCTGTTAGTGGATCAGGGTAACTTACAAGCATTCTAGGTTGGAGGTTTCAAGTCATGCTGCTCGCTATGTACTTCTTTTTCTTGGTTTTTTGGGATGTGTTCATTTAGTCTCTTTGTTTTGGTGTCTTATACTCGGATGTAGTTCATGCATTTTTTGGATATCTGGGGAAATGCTACATTGTAATATACAGAAACCTCACTGGTTTCTTTGAATTTTGGATGTAACTTCAACTTTATTTCTTATAATATCAAGTTATGTTTTTTTCTTTCTAAAAAAAAATGTAACAAGGGGCCACAAATTTTATAATAATGTCACAAGGGGCCGCAAATTTTATAATAATGTCACAAGGGATATGATCATGGAAAGACAATGTCCATTTTTTACATGGGGATATGATCAAGGAAAAACAATGTCCATTTCTTACCTGCAACATGCTCGTTTTAAAGGTGAGTTTGTCTTTTGCATAAAGCTTTCCATTAGGACACTGACAACCCTTCCTTGGAAACCTTTCCTTTATACGATAATAATAGAGAAGTGACAACATCATGAGACTTATCTCATAGAGCCATAAATTTTATAATAGTGTAATGTTACAAGGGATTTGATAAATATCTAAGGAAAGACAATGTACATTTCTAGAAGATCTTATGTCATGGGCACAACCAGACATAGCTTTGAATGAGGTATTCTTATCATACACCTTCCACAATGAAAACCAAGGAGAGGGTAAGCTCATTATCATCCATTAATTGCTTCCACCTTCTTCGTGACCGAGAGTTCGGCAACAACATCACGAAGCTACCAATTATTTTTAGGGATTACCATTTACAAACCTTCGGTATTGACATTGAGATGAGATATATTAGGCAATTGGTCATGGCTGACGACATAATATGTGTTCTTCATACCAATGATCTAACATGACTAGGACCTATATTATTCCATTCATGCTACATCTAGATCAAATCTTGGCTTTCACTAATGCTCATGACAAGCACATGATCAACCAATTGTCGAGGAGATTCTATTTTGCATTTTGATAAGCATTAAACTTCCATCGAAAAAAGCAGGTCTAATTACAACCCACAAACAACTTTTTAAGGGCATGATTTATGATTGGAATCTTGATATTCCAAATTGTAGGGGCATGATCTCGAGAGAATGTTCAAGATTTTAAGATAAAAATAATAAAAATTTGAAGTTTTAAAACAAAATTCAAAAAATAGTGATTTCTATTTCAATATAGTGAATTACTAATTAATTGAAGTTGATATCTATCTAATTGGTTTTCATTAATGAATAGTGTTCAATTTGAATTTAAGTATAAGTTGATTTGGTTACAAGTCCACCAAATTTAATTAGTTAAATGAGAAACATCATTTCATTATCAATGCATTATGAACCTTATGCTATTTATTAATATCATTATGCACTATAAACTTTATGTGATTAATTTCATCCTTGATATTTGGAACCTTAAATCATTTATTATTTAGAGTTATTTTTAATTACTAAAAGGCAATATTATTTTTTGTTATATTAAATAATTCAATTTAAAATGCTAATTAAAATGAGTCTTAATTGAGATATTAATATTTTATGCACTCTTTTTGATATCACTCACAACTAATAATATTCAGCACAAATAATAACATTGAGCAAATGCAATTACTTAAAAAAAAAAAAAATATTTATAAATAAAGAAGAGTAATATATTAGTAATGTCTCTACATCTTTTAAATTAAATAAAAAAGTTATTTTAATTACTAAAAGTTTGGTTTGGATTTTACAAATTATTTTAAATTAAAATAATATCATATTTTTAAAATATAAAATTAACATTTGAGATGGAAAAATAAAAATATACAAAAAATGAAAACAAACAAAGATGTTAGAATTTCAATTTTACTTACTTCAAAATAGATATAAATACAATCATCAAAGTAAAAAATATGACAAATTAAAATGTATTAAACCTAAAATAAATACAAATGAATAAAAAAAATAAAAAATTATTTTGAATAAAAAAACTATTATATAAAACATATATCATTCTAAAATTAAAAATAAAAAACTACATGTATCATTCTAACATAAGAAAAACTACATGTATCATTCTAACGTAAGAAAAACTGAATCTGAAAAGGTCATATTAAATTTTTTTCATAAATTTAAAAATGTATTATTTAAGAAAATTTGTTGATAAATTTTTTTAAATATTATATTATTTAATTTTATTTTAATTGTATAATTATTTTTTTATATTAATGAATTAATTTAATTGATAAATTTTTTGAAATTGTAATTATCCTAATAAAAATAATATGAATTTCAAACCTCCTAACTCATTATTTCAAATTGACTTCTTACTTAATATTAATTTTATTAATGTCCTAGTCTTTTTATGGGCAAGCCCATTCTAGGGAATCTATATTTTGTATTATGTCAGTTATGTTAGTATCTTTGAGCGATTGGGATGGTGGCTTCATCACCTGAGGTATCCTCAGTCGACTCTCTATGTAGTTTTTGCCACCTTTTTTGGCTCTGTTAATTAAATTTCTGTCTGCAACTTACAAAAAAAAAATTATTTTGATTAATATTCATTAGAAAAAAACAAATTCTTAATTACGCCCATAAAACAACTAATTCTTAATTACAACCATAAAACAACTAATAACCATGATTAAATGTAGTGAGGCCCATTGTATGCTCACAAAGATACGTGGGTTAAAGTGCTTCTAGTGAGGTTCTGATTAAATTTGAGTATAGTTAAGCTTTCTTAAAATTTAAGAACCTTATCTTCTAAATATGATTTATCTTCTAAATATGATTTATCTTCTAAATATGATTGTACAAATTCTCATTAATTGAGTCCAGAATTGTAAATCTGAAACTTCATTTTGACATTATTAAACTACTGAAATTTGCTATACCCTACACATGCATTGCTTTGCCTTTACAATGGACCAATATGTATTAAAATAAAAAATAAAAAGAATAGAAGCAGTATTCCATGTACACGATTTGATCTACAAGTAGTATTCTCATCTTCAATTCTATGTCAAAATGCAAACAACAATTAACTCATTTTGTGGAATTACTCGTCACCTAACTTGGACTCGACCTCTATTGAGACAACTATCAGTGTCAAAATGCAAACACCAATTAACTCAGTTTCCGGAATTACTAATCACCTAACCTGGACTGAATTTCTATTGAGACAACCATCAGACCCCATGGTTGACTCTTGCCCTCAACCCCAAAGGCAAAATCAATATGCCAAACACTACTAACCCTAACAAAATAGATATATGTACATAAGATATCTGGGTATAAGATAACTAGGATGCAATCAACATAGGGATAACGAGCCAAATAAAAACAAACACAAGCCACTAAAAATGCCAAACACAAGCCACAGTATAACAAGTGTTTAATTGTATTCATCTCTCCACACGTACAGAGCATCTCCTTCACATCAATTTACAATGGCATTTCAATACATTTACGACATCCTCTTAAAGCATTTCGAGATCCACAATGAAAAACTGTAAGATATTCTTTACATTTGTAATACCAATTGGGAAATGTACAACATTCCATCGTCTATAATCATCTTGAGCCACCTGAAACCAATGAACTAGTTGCAGCCCATAATAACTGCCAAAGTTAACCATGCAATCGGAAGTAGGAAGTTGCTAACTCTTGGCAAGCATCTTTTTGATAATGTTTACTCTTCTGCAATGTCCATTCTTTTGCTATAAAATTTTCGATACACAATTTCCAACAAAAAAAACAAACTATGGGCTGCGCTGGTTTATAAATTTAAAATCTTAATTTGAATGCTTTGAATCTATCCTTCGCGCCTTTACTGAATTCAAACTTCAAACCAAGATAGACATTAATACACACTGTATTGGTCATTCATATGGCATGGGACCATGGGTTCACGGAGCATGGCATTAATACGCACCGTACTGGTCATCCATATGGGCATGGCAGCATGGATCCATGGGTTCTGCAAGATGAGGGGCATGGCCATGAAGCTGTATAAGGGCTAATTAAAATGCCCCCGACTCCCCTTGACAGAGCAATTCTTTCCAAAATCATAATTGGGATTGGTGAAATGGCAATTTTGTGGATTTGGGTCGTTTCAAAATTGAGCATTTAGTGTAGGACACACCATCTCAATTATTGAAATTTCAAAATTGGGGAAATAGGAATTTGCTACCAGAATTTTAACCCGTTTTTAGCGTTTGGGTTAGATTTTATGCTAAGCCCATGGGCACTGGGACGACTAATATGACCATACATGACTTATACTCTGGGTAGTTCCAATAGCGACACATGCAGCTAAAAAGCCCGCTCTGAGCAAGCTTTGTGATTACTTCATGAGCTTTGTCATTACTCACTGTAATGAGATGTGGTGCTGCAGCCTGCTGTAGTTGGCCCAGCAGCTTGGTACATATTGTTTGACATTCCAGAACTTTATGCCAGGTCGAGTTTTGTCATTACTCATTGTAATGAGCTGTGGTGCCGCATTTGCCGCTGTAGTTGGCCCAGCAGCTTGGTACATATTGTTTGACATTCCAGAACTTTATGCCAGGTCGAGTTTTGTCATTAGTATTACTCATTGTAAGGAGCTGTGGTGCCGCATTTGTTTGACATTCCAGAACTTTATGTCAGGTTTTGCAACAGTCTTAATTAGGGAGTAGTCTAACAAGGCGAGGTTTTTGACTCTCCGGCGATGTCTAATCAGCCGTCTCCGGTCCGGTTCCGGCAACCTCACTGTCTTCGCCAGAGTCTTTGTTGCCGTTGCCGTCTAGTGCGAAGACCATCCGCCCGTCGTTGCCTGACATCTAGTTTCCGCACATGGCATGGCAGCAGTGATCAAATTTGAAGGGTGGGTATTAATTTTTGTTGGAAGGGTATTTGTTCTGGAAGCCCTTCAAAGATGGAGGGCAATTTAAATAATTGTACTTCAAGTATAAATTATCTAAACCCTTCCACCCAAAAATGCAAAAAACAAATATTTCCTATCCAAATTTTTACAATTATAAATAATTGAGCACTCCTTAATATCTACATGATAAAATGGTATCTTTTCAATAAAACTGAATTTGAATACATTAATTTGACATATATGTAACATTTATTTTACAGTTCATTATAGAGAAACTACACTTCATTATATAGAAAAACTACTTAGACTATGCAATAACCATATTGGGGCATCTCCATGATCTTATGCATAGTGCAAGATATTGTAACTAGATATAGTCTTAAAATAAAACTAGAACCATGAGAAAATTACTTACTGTTCACTATGTACAAAAAGAAGCCACTAAGCAAAACGAGGCTATAATAAACCTACAACCAAAATATACATATAAAACCAACCAAAACCTTAATTCAAACCGGAGAGAGGGAAACCATCCAAGCTTGAGAGATGTAAGAATGATGGACATTAGGCGCCCAAGAAAAAATAATACATAGCTCAAATTTTTTTTTAAAAAAATCCTCCATACCAAGCAAGTTAGCAATGCTAGCATCATAGGCGCCTGGGCATCATATTTTGTTGTTCAACACTTGTCGTGACAACATACAGGTATGGGATAGAGGGGAAATGGAATCAATCCTAAGTCAATTGGAGATTTGCGACTTGCTGCATGTTTCCGTCTCGACAATCTACCTTTTAAATTGAACCAGAACAACAAAAGATGTTTGTTAATGGCTCGATTTGCGAAAATTCTAGATACATGAGTAATTAAGAGCTCGAGGATCTTAAATTTGATGTGGTTTTTACCAATCCACGATTCAGTGAATTCATAGTCTCTGGCATGAAATTTAAGTTATTTAATGAAAGAATTAATGTATCTACCTCTATGTTGAAACCGTTTTCCATGCTGATGCGGGCCACTTCCCTCTATATTTTCTTACCAAAAGGCATGAGAATGAGGAAGAAGACTTAAAATTATGGGCTTCACCATCAAAGAATCCTTACAATCACATTGGTAATGAGTGATAAGAAGATCACAACAATCCAACGTGTCAAATCTCAAATGATAGTGCCAATTAAAGACTTATATGGTAAATTTAATATAAGACTTACTTATAGTTTTCTTTTATTCTTTACGTCTTGACACATTTGATAATTTATGGTTGTCTCTGCGCCTTGACCCAATAGATATTATAAGGTGAGGATGTGCATGCATAATCATCCTTAGTTATGACTATGCAATGAGGATTTAAATGGAAGAGGATGTAAAGACATGTAATTTTTATACGTATTTTGGTGGCGAGTGTCGAAGACAAACGTGGTGAGAAACCACATATGTTTGGAAGGACGGAGGGAGATTACATGATCAAGATCATTCCACCCATCAAATTGAAGACAATTGTTGAGCCAGAAATTGTTTTTTAAAATTTTATTAATAACCATTGTGGTACTTTGGTCCAAATGTATTTTCTAACTCATTGTTTCTCCATATTGTGTGCCTAGTGCCACCTCTCTATATCAATGCATAAATCAACCTCTGCTTGGTTTGTGGTTCTAGTTGCATGTCATTATTTGAAGTTGCATGCCATTGAGTGTTGTTTAGATTTGTCATGAGTCTGTGACATTCATGCAAGAAATGAAGTCTTGTAGAGGAGGACTCATCAAATCGGCAATTTGAATTTCATTTTGATGAAAAACAAGTGGACATTGGTAGCCAGGTTCACACAGGTAGTAGGCACAATGTTTCGACCTTGTTTTAGGCCTAGTAGTGGTTCTCTATTGTTACAGCCATAGTCATTGACACATTGTCACACCTTAGATCTCAATCTGAAGTGACTCGGGATTCAAGGTCAAATCCCAGTGGCTAGTACCTCGTAGTTTTCAGTCATCACTCATCACCTTGCAAAGCTAAGTAGTGAGTGCATGGCATGAGTGAGTGAATGATTATAATTTATGATATTTCCAATATTTTGAATGACCAGTCGAATTTTATAGCATAGGAATTTCAACATATAAATTGAAATTTATATGGATGGGTAATTTCAAATGTTTCCCTTCTTTTGAAATGTTGATATAAATTATGCCCTTCCTATTGGAAGGGTAAAATTCAAATTTTAATTTTTTTTGAAGGGCAATTTTAACTTTACACTTCTAGGAAGGGCTAGAACCCTTTGGAAGGGCCGAGAAGGGTTCAATTTTGAACATTGCATGGCAGTTGATGGCGTCCATCGAGTTCCGACACACTGTACTGTAGCTGTAGTTGGCCGAGCAGCTCGGTACATATTGTTTGACATTCCAGAACTTTATGTCAGGTCGAGCTTTGTCATTACTCATTGTAATGAGCTGTGGTGCCGCAGATGCCGCTGTAGTTGGTCCAGTAGCTTGGTACATATTGTTTGACATTCCAGAACTTTATGTTAGTTTTTGCAAGAGTCTTAATTAGTATGCTGGCGGGAAAGGGAAAAAGCTAAGTATTGAGCCGCGGCGAATGGACCCTAAGCACTGAGCCGCGGACCCTAAGCACTGAGCCGCGCATTTAATGCTCTGCAGCTCAATGCTTAGTGAATCTCCAAATCCAATGGACCTTAAGCACTGAACCGTCTCATTTAATGCTCTGTAACTTGATGCTTAGCTTTTGCCCACAGGAAGTCTATCTACAAAATACTAGAAAAAAAACTTTCCTACACTTCAAAAACTTAAAAACTTTTGAATAAGAGAATAACCTTACACTTCCAAAACTTGTTTAAGAGAATAATAAAGCTCCCGTATACTTCCAAAACTTTTCATTAAAAGAATAATAATAGAGAAGTGAGAGCACTGCGTTGCCGAGAACCTTTATTTAAGAGGACGATAGAAGAGAAGAGAGAGCATGAAGTTGCAGAGTATCTCGTAGGGTTTCTCAATAGAGTATCGAGCTTAGGTCGATCAATCAAAGCCCAAATTTGAAGTCCATATATCAGTTTCGATCTTCAAATTGCATGCTCATGCATTCATATGATTGTGTTTGGTTTGATGTGCTCAGAGAAAGTTCTCTCCTGTGCTTCAAGTCTATTAAGAAGACATTGGAATGAAAGACTACTGATAATAGGTAGTATTAGCAACTTGAAGACCCTGGTTCAGTGCTTGATTAAGAATCCATAGGTTTTGTGCTCTTGACATTTGGATCTCTGGGTAGTGAAAAGAGAGTTTAAGAATCTGCTATTTACACTAAAGCCAGTGTGCAATGGAAGGTAACAAATATACTCCTGTGAAGTATCTAGGGTTGGCTAACGGTGGATTAGGTCAACTTAGAAATGAGAATCAAACTGTGGTCCCCCCTAGGAAGGATCTTTCTCAGAATCTCGGCTTGAAGTTTTCGGATTTATGGACAGACTGGATGGATTGGAGGGCTTCTAGGGAAAATCTATGAGAAACAGGGTATTCCATATCAATATGGAAGGGGCAGATTGGAGAATATAGAGCAGCTTCATCTGGATATTATCTCTGCTAATCCATCTCATGTGTTCAATGTTGCTAGTATAACTGGTCGGCCTAATGTAGACTGGTGCGAATCTCACAAGCTAGAGACCATCCGAAGCAATGTTGTGGGCACTCTTAATCTAGCTGGCGTTTGCAAGGATCATGGGCTTTTGCTTGTGAATTTTGCATCTGGATGTATTTTTGACTATAATGATACTCATCCCGAAGGCAGTGGCACTGGATACAAGGAGGAAGACAAGCCCAACTACATTGGTTCCTTTTTCTCCAAAACAAAAGCAACGGTAATATATGCCCAACTTGTCCTTATATGCTTGTGTTGATTTTCCATCCACTGTATTTTCGACTAGTATTTCTCACACTCTTGTTTATATTTCTTTCACTGTTTTGATTCAGGTAGAAGAGTTTCTAAGAGATTATGATAACGTCTGTAATCTTCGTCTAAGAATGCCAATTTCATCCGACTTGAACAACCCTCGCAATTTCATATATAAAATAAGTCACTATGAAAAAGTGGTGAACATACCAAATAGCATGACTGTCCTGGATGAGTTGTTGCCTTTGTCCATTGAGATGGCAAAACGAAATTGCCGAGGCATATGGAACTTCACAAATCCGGGCGTCATAACTCATAACGAGATCTTGAAGATGTATAGAGATTATTTCGATCCAAACTTCAAGTGGACGAATTTTACAGTGGAAGAACAGGCCAAAGTAATTGTTGCTCCTTGATGTAACAACGAACTGGATGCTTCTAAGATGAAGAAAGATTTCTCGCAGCTTCTATCAATCCCGGATTCCTTATTGAAGTATGTGTTTGATGTCAATAACAAGGCCAAGCTACCATGTTGAGTTTCTCTACCATCTCATCGTTGGCATTTCTTGGTTTATATGATCAAATAACCTGAATCAAAGGCTAGAGTTGGAGCAACTTAGGAGCAACAAGGACAACCATCAAAGTGAGGTACGCCATCTACCTGCTTTGTCTTTCCATAGATTGTTAGATTATGTGTGAGTTAGATCTAGGACGACTATAGTGTCTATTTGTTTCCTCTTTTTCTTATGTAGGCAACTCGGGGCATTTTATAATCCCAAGGGGATATCTACCTATCTGTAGGGAGATTTTCTCACAACAGAAATTTAATTCTTCTATATTAACTTTAATTCTTCTATATTAATTTTTCATATCAAAAGAAAAATCTAGTTTAATTTCATTTTACATTTAGGAAGATTATGAAAATACAAGAGGATGAATGAGGTGATATGTGAAATGTGCAAGTATGGATGTCCAAAAACATGTACAAGGAGATGGTCAAGGAAATGGACATAATTGAGCCACCTCAACTGTAATGCACCCAACGTTACACTAGACTTAAAACACTAAAACACACTAATTTTTTTCCCAAATTGTTAAAAGAATTCTTATAACAAATGCATAACAAATATAAGCATTTAGTAGAATATTTAATTATTGTGTCAAACCCTATTCACATGCATACATACATAATAATTTTGTGCATAATTGGGGAAGCATAAGTATTTCCATGTGCCAAATATTTAAGACATATAAATTTCCACCATTTATACATTATAAACTAAGGCTTGGAAGGAAACACTTCCAACCCTTTTGTTTTAAATTATACACTATAAAAATTTTGTTCAGATAAAAAGTGTGAAGTAAACATTTTGTTGAGAACTTCACAATAAAAACTGTAGAGTAAGAATTGAACAGTAAGAACTACATAGTAAAACACTATCTTAGGAACTAAGCAGTAAGAAAAGTGTAGTAAGAACTAGGAAGTAAAAACATAATCATTAAACTTATTGTGCAGTCAGAATTGCGGAAAAATGTAGACTAAGAATTGCACAGTAAGAACTGCACGAAATGTGTAGTAAGAACTAGGAATTAAAAACATAATCATTAAGCTTACTGTGTAGTAAGAATTGCACAAAACTGTAGAGTAAAGAATTTCACAGAAGATCACCATTCATTGCAAGGCACATTAAATGAGCCTTAACACATGGTATTGTTTACAATTTATCTATTAAGCAAAAATGGGTGAAACCCATCTTCAACATAAGCATTTAAACTTATTTGAATAATTATTTCAAATATTTTCTTTAACTTTTTAAGAAATATTTTCTTCCAATTGTATGGAAAATATGTCATGTCCCCAAATTTCCAGTACCAAGGGCAGCAAAGAATCCACCAAACCCGCCATGGATCCTAGTGAAGACCAAGGAATTAATTAATGAAAGGGGGATAACTTTAGCCTAGGAAATTATTAACTAGGAATAAATTATCCTATAATTGTTTAATTAATTAAATTAGAAGGATCTAATTATTATTTTCATATTTAAAATATTAATTATTTGTTTTGGTGAATTGGATGATGATAAGGACACCATGAGGGAACATGGAGAGATAAGGCTATCCTTATGAGTTGTCACACCAAAGAAGAAAGTGGAGAAAAGTTGCACAAAGCAAGATGCCAAGCTAAAAGGAAAGAAACTGACCAAAGGAGGCAGGTGAGGAAAATAGAAACAATTGATGTATCATACAGAAACCTCACATTGTATCATACAGAAACCTCACTGGGGAAATTCTACATTGTATCATACAGAAACCTCACTGGTTTCTTTGACTTTTGGATGTAACTTCGACTTTATTTCTTATAATATCAAGTTACGTTTTTTTCTTTCTGAAAAAAAAATATCACAAGAGGCCACAACTTTTATAATAATGTAGCAACAACAACAATTGATTCTTTCTTCATATGTCCTATGTATATGCATATGATTCCATGTGCTCCTTGCCTTGCCCTATTTTCCATTGTCGACCGATCGAAGCTCTTGAGAATTTAGCTTCCCTTTATCTTTCCTGAAATGGAGGGGACAAGGAAGACCTTTGTTTTCACTCTGAAACCGATTTCTTTCCCATTCAGCTTCCATTGTACATGGTTGCATCCCTACGGGAAACAAGTGTGCGTAGTGCACCCCCCAGCTTTACCAAAAATCCTGGGGATTTCGGGGAAGTTCCCACTTTCCCAACCTCCATGCATCTAGTTAATGAGTTAGATCAAGAATCCATACTTTGTATCTAAAATTGTATTACATGACCTATTTTCCCCAATTGCTCAGTCGTTGAATCGACACCTTCCTCTAGTACACGGTTTAAGATTCTTGGTATTTATTAATATTAAGACCACCGATGCTACTACACTTACAATCTGCGTTCGACTGTACGAACTGGGACAAAAATGTTTTTGTAATCTTGATTTTTAGAACGACAGTGCTACTTTACCTTTTGATTTTGTTGCCCTTATCGGCCGGTCTGGAATAAAACAGGAACTTCAACCATATAACAAGAACTTCAACCATCTATGCATCTCCTCCCTACTTGGTCTACCTACATTTTACTTATGCTTCACAAGTTACAACCCATCCTCTACTCCATCATACCATATATTTAGTATGTATAACGAGATCTAGGGGGAGGGCTATAGAGAAGAAGCATCCAGGGTCCTTAATCAGCGATTGAGAACAAAAGTTTCCTAGAGTCGGATAGTTCTCTTTCCTCAAACCATAACATAGCATGTAACATGTAAGGAGTGCTTAAAATTATTCTATCCCAAGTACGTGTGGCATTCATAGTGTTGAATGAAAAATTAAAACATATATATTGTTGTCATTGACATTCAATTCTGTCGTAGGGTATACAATTAGAGTGACAAAGAAACTTGCTATTAGTTTTCAATCCAATCCAACTTCTTTGTTGAACTGTTCTCTCTAATATGCTTGCGTGAAGGAGGATTATAAATGGAAACACACTTGTTTGATAGAGGTGCATGAAAGTGAATTATGGTCCTCAATTCAACAAAGTAAAAAAAGTTACCATTCATATTCTTTCCCTTCACCTTTTTTACTGCCTTTCTGCATACATCTCTATTGTTCACTAATTTAGTAACGGATACAGACCAACCTAACGTCCAATGTTTTTGGCTTATGAAACAATTTCTTCCTTTTTTTTTCTTACATTATAATTTTTTCCATTGTTAAGTAGGCTAGATTTTATGTAGGCTAGAATTTATATTAGTTTGAAGAACGCTAGTGATTTACAAAGATTGAACTTTTCCAAGAATAAGCATCACGTTGTTTTTAGAAGAGTTGAAGAACCTAATTCTTCATAGAGCTTGTAGTGTTGGAAGTAGCCTAGGAACCCATTTTAAGAGGTATTAAATATTATTATACTGGCTAAATGTTGGATTGGAATTGGGCTAGTAAGCTAACTGTAGCTAATGCACAAAAAGAGATATATAAATATAGTTATGGCAATTCACACTGAATATGGAAAGTGGATTTTCTATGTGTCTCCTAAGTTATGTTTCACTAATAAATTCCTCATGTTCATGCACATGATGAAAGAGTAAAATAGTATCAATTTTGGCTGTAAGGATGAAAGTTGGATTGGCATGGGGTTAGCAAGTTAACTATATTATAATACCGGTTAAAAGTTTAAGAGGCAAGACCAATTTGGGAAACTTGCTAAGATGGCAAAGGTAGCATAGTGGCCAAAAGACCGAGCCCCTAGATAAGGGCAAAATATGGTTGTGTTATATGACATATATAACGTTCATTACCGCTATATCCACTGCAAAATAAAGCCTCTAAACATTACTATGTAAATAAATATTGAAATTTTGATGTACTAATACTGAAAATGAAAAGAATAACTTATTATATCCACTGCAAAATAAAGCCTCTAAACATTACTATGTAAATAAATATTGAAATTTTGATGTACTAATACTGAAAATGAAAAGAATAACTTATTTTTACATGACAGCATTGAAGGTTCAATATCTCATGGCCCTTCAAAGTGAAATGGGACCCCACCCTTCAAATTTGATCCCGTATTCCCGTAATGCCAGAAAAAAAGCTTCCGTACATTTCCAAAACTTTTCAATAAGAGAATAACCGTACACTTCCAAAACTTGTTTAAGAGAATATTAAAGCTCCCGTACACTTCCAAAACTTTTCATTAAGAGAATAATAATAGAGAAGTGAGAGCACTGCGTTGCCGAGAACCTTTATTTATGAGGACGATAGGAGAGAAGAGAGAGCATGAAGTTGCAGAGTATCTCGTAGGGTTTCTCAACAGAGTATCGAGCTTAGGTCGATCAATCCAAGCCGAAATTTGAAGTCCATATATCAGTTTTGATCTTCAAATTGCATGCTCGTGCATTCATATGCTTGTGTTTGGTTTGATGTGCTCAGATCAAGTTCTCTCCTGTACATCAAGTCTATTAAGAAGACATTGGAATGAAAGACTACTGAGAATAGGTAGTATTAGCAACTTGAAGACCCTGGTTCAGTGTTTGCTTAAGAATCCATAGGTTTTGTGCTCTTGACATTTGGATCTCTGGGTAGTGAAAAGAGAGTTTAAGAATCTGCTATTTACACTAAAGCCAGTGTGCAATGGAAGGTAACAAATATACTCCTGTGAAGTATCTAGGGTTGGCTAACGGTGGATTAGGTCAACTCAGAAATGAGAATCAAACTGTGGTTCCCCCTAGGAAGGATCTTTCTCAGAATCTCGGCTTGAAGTTTCTGATTTATGGCCAGACTGGATGGATTGGAGGGCTTCTAGGGAAAATCTGTGAGAAACAGGGTATTCCATATCAATATGGAAGGGGCAGATTGGAGAATATAGAGCAGCTTCGTCTGGACATTATCTCTGTTAATCCATCTCATGTGTTCAATGCTGCTGGTATAACTGGTCGGCCTAATGTAGACTGGTGCGAATCTCACAAGCTAGAGACCATCCGAAGTAATGTTGTTGGCACTCTCAATCTGGCTGGTGTTTGCAAGGATCATGAGCTTTTGCTTGTGAATTTTGCGTCTGGATGCATTTTTGACTATAATGCTGCTCATCCCGAAGGCAGTGGCATTGGATACAAGGAAGAAGACAAGCCCAACTACACAGGTTCCTTTTTCTCCAAAACAAAAGCAACGGTAATCCCCAACTCATCATTATATTCTTGTGTCGATTTTTCATGCACTGTATTTTCGACAAGTATTTCTTACTCTCTTGTTTATATTTCTTTCACTGTTTTGATTCAGGTAGAAGAGTTTCTAAGAGATTATGATAACGTCTGTAATCTTCGTCTAAGAATGCCAATTTCATCCGACTTGAACAACCCTCGCAATTTCATATATAAAATAAGTCACTATGAAAAAGTGGTGAACATACCAAACAGCATGACTGTTCTGGATGAGTTGTTGCCTTTGTCCATTGAGATGGCAAAACGAAACTGCCGAGGCATATGGAACTTCACAAATCCGGGCGTCATAACTCATAACGAGATCTTGAAGATGTATAGAGATTATTTCGATCCAAACTTCAAGTGGACGAATTTTACAGTGGAAGAACAGGCCAAAGTAATTGTTGCTCCTCGATGCAACAACGAACTGGATGCTTCTAAGATGAAGAAAGAGTTCCCGCAGCTTCTATCAATCCGGGATTCCTTATTGAAGTATGTCTTTGATGTCAATAACAAGTCCAAGCTGCCATCTTGAGTTTCTCTTCCATCTCATCATCGTTGGGCATTTCTTGGTTTATATGATCAAATAATGGCCTAGATTACCATTGCAGCCTCGGGCTGTGCTTTTATTAAATTATTGCTGTGATGCAAATAAGTTCAAATTTAGTATGTATTCCATATGTTTTTATTAGATTATTCTTAGGATGCAAGTTCATATTTAGAATTAGAATGTATTGGAGATGAATTTTTATAAGTTCACATTTAAAATGTATTGGATGCTTTTATAAGATTATTCTTAGGATGCAAGTTCATATTTAGAATGTATTGGAGATGAATTTGTAAGTTCATTTTTAAAATGTATTGGAGATGAATTTGAATGTTAAAATCTTTGGATTTAATATGAAACGAATTCAACTAGGAAGTAGCTTTGGTCTGTGTCTACATTTTATATTAAGAAATTGCAGTTTGTATTCTGTCATAAATACATGTATTTGTAAAAGATAGTTTTTTTTTTTTAAAAATTGAAATAAGAATGTTCTACATAGCATGCAATGCTATTTCTAAAGCAAATGAGCCCATGCTTTGCGTCAGGGAGTGCAAGCCTTTTTCTTATAGGCTTTATCATTAATTATGAGCGTCGTTCTTGTGAGAGAATATACCTTAAATTTCTACTAATATTTTAAATTTGTGTTAGTTCTTTGTATTAAATTTATACGAGTTATTTGTATTGATGGTATAAGTTAGTTGGTTTAGTAACTGTTTTTCAGGAGTGCAACCTGTTTTTATAAATTTTATGATTTAAAAAATAATATTTTTTTTTCAATCAAAAATATTAAAATTGATTATTTTTTATTTTAAAAATATTAAAACTTGAATTTAATTTTTTCCAGCAGAAAAACTTGAATTTAATTATCTAATCATTTTTATTTTATTTTCTAAAATTGATTATTTAATTAGGTGTTTTTTATTTTGCAAAATTTGAAATTAACTATGTTTTAATACAGATTTTAATGGTAGAAATGAGTTCAACGCCATAAAAAAACAATTCGAAAGTTTGACAACTATAACTAAAATTTACTTAATGCAAAATAAATTATTTTACTTTTGAAAATTTTATATATACATTAAATATTTAAAAAATATATATAACATATTTTATTCTTCCCTACTTAATATAGAACTTTTGACATAAAATTTCTTTGTTTTCGTGCCTTCAACTTTGTTCATTAACCTTGACAATGACTATATTTGAGGGTACTTCAAAATTTAAAAATTAACTTTATTAATATTTTTGATAGATTCTTTAAACCAATTTTTGTTTACCTTTTATTTTTTCAATTAGCTTGACTTTATTAATATTTTTGATAGATTCTTTAAACCAATTTTTGTTTACCTTTTATTTTTTCAATTAGCTTGAGTTCATTTATAAAACTCAAAGTTGTAGTGTTTAATCCCTCGTACGTATCTCTATTTGCATGTGAACAAAAGTTTGAACTTTGCAGTATAAAAACATATTATAATAAACGTTTGAAGTAAAGTATACCCTATGGCATTGAGCTACGTCTTATAAAAACAATATTGTTTCAAATACACTGGTGTTAGAATACACAGCAAAACCAGTGATGGACAAATAATACAACGCACACAGTGAGACGCAGAAATTGTACAACTTTTTCCTTTAATTTAAGTCAGGAAATGTACAGAAAGAACATCGGCAATAATGCCCCTGGTCTCAATCTCAAGTGGCTTCTGCTATTCTCGGATGTCGGTGGCTTCCTGATCCCTCTCTTCTATTATCTGCTAAGGTTTGAACCTTCTCATTCAACATTCAAAGGCATTAATAGAACCGTGAAGGCCTTTTTCTCCAGAAACTTCCGCAACTGCCTGTGACTCCATTTTCATAACTTCAAATTAAAAAAAAAACATAAAATTTGAAAATGAAACTGTTTCATACCATCGCAATGGTGGTCTCCCTTTTCATGCTATTATATCATCAGTGTTAGCTAAGTTAGAATCATCGTAACTGTATTTCTTTTTATATTTTTAATTAAGCAATACTTCTATGTCACTAGAGATTTCTCTCAAAGGATGCATATGCTTTGTTTTGAAAGTAATATCATTTGAATGACTATTAAATGTTCTATAAGGACTTGGGGTGATTCGTGGTGGCATTATTGATTAGCGTTAAACGTCCATGCCTATAAGGAAATGAATTATCTTCCTTAATATCTCGTTGAGGCAAATTTCCCATTCAGATTATAGACTTGACATGAATAACTTGTGTCCATTGCATGGCATGGCATGTACTTTGTTTACATAATAGTTAGGGTTTATTTAACTGATCCAACACCATTCAACACATCATAGTTTTCAACGTTATAAATGTGAGCCTACCAATTCCTAGATAGTAACGACTCCTGTGGTAACCTGCCACATTTAGGATGGTACCGTTGGATTTAATGGGCGCAATACTCAACATCTTTTGCACTTACTTCAGCAACTTTCTATGCAATTTTTCCATTCTACTGTCGAACCTTCGGGAATTAGTGTGTTAATCCTATTGGAGACTTCTATGGTGTGCTTAAGACTTTGGAGAAATTGATCTCCTATTCTTATTTGGATTCATAGATAATATTGTGGACCAACCATTTCATTTCCCTCTTTGTTTATCTGTGTTAATTTATTCTTAGAATTTAAAACACACAATCATCCCTAAATTGGATTACTCGCCTATGAATTTCAATGGGTTTTACTGTGAAGTCCAGCTGGGGGAATTTATAGCACTCTGGTGCTGCGATGCATATGGTGATTTTGACTTCACTTTAACTCTGCATGTATGAATTGTGATTTATCCTTGGGTCCTAATTACTTCGAGTTGTTGCTCAAGTGCTTCGAACGGATTTACTTTAGTCGTGCCCACCAATAGAATAGGAAATATAAGGATTTCCAGAAGAATTTTCGGGCTTCTGTTGGACTGTTGACCCAATTGACTGAGTTGACAGTAGACTGTTGTCTCAAAAGCGAACTTCCCTATCTCTGTAAGTTGAGTAACTTAAAGACATTGTGTTTGCGTTACTGCAATGAATTGAAATGGTTGCCGGATTATGTCAGACATTTGACTGAGTTGAGAGTAGAGGATTGTTTTTAGGAACCAAACAGAGTAAAATCATTTTAGTCTGTCACAATTTTGGGGAAGGATTCCATATTTTTTAAAGCATAGATAAAACAAACTATGCTCATGGAATTAAATATTACTAAGAGCCAATAATACATAAGGTTATCATATTTTTAAGATGTTCATGGCATCTTTTGGAGAGTCTGTGGTAAGATGAAGTAATGTTGTCAACGTTTCGAGCCATCCTTGGATCATCATCAAGACATTCGCCATCCTGATGAGCTCTGTACGGTTTACTACATGGATGGTGGGAGCGCTGAGCCTCACTAGTTTGTTGTATTAGGAGTGAGCTCTATACGGTTTACTACATGGATGGTGGGAGTGCCGAGCCTCACGGTTTGTGAAAGTGGCCATGATTACCAGTGTTGGCCATGCGCGTAGCTCAGGCCAACGCTCCAATTAAGCGACATGGGAGGAAGGGCAGGTAGCCAGAAATATCTAAGGTCACGCTGCACCTTCACTATTTACTCCAGTATTTTGTTTCTGCAAATCGAGTTGCTGTATGTTATGACTAAAGGTTTTGTTTTGATTTTTGACGGGGTTCACAGCGTTTGGAAAGTCGAGCTGGGCGTGATGGGGTTTTCGTAGCTTATGATGGCCATGGTAAGCCTGGTCCTTTGTGGCTATTTCCTCCTCTCATGTGACTGGTTGCCTATTTTGTTTGCTCAGTATGTAAGAGAATGGGAATGGTTTACCCATTTGTATTATCTGGGTTTTAATGTGATGCTAAGTTTGGATGTGGAATCCTGGCCAGGATTTATGGCACGCTCTGTAATGTATAAACCATAACTTTGTTTAAGTTGTAGCGTGTATGGAGTTTTTGGGTTTAGAGGAGGGCCTCACTTGACTGCTGTACAAAAAATGATTGTGGTTTCGGCATTTTGGAATTTCCATTCAATGTTTCAGTTTGGGGCTTTCGTGGGAAGACACGACTTATGTATAAGCTAGTTTCGTTTTTGTTAATGGAAATGAGGGAGGCCCTAACTTGGCTCCTGTCATTTCGATCTAATATAAAGTCTGTCTGTTGATTGTGGGTATAATGTAAAAATGTTTTCAAGCTATGGTGAGCAGTGTCGACCTTGTGCAACTCTCAGAATGTTTAAGTTTTAACCTAGGTTTTTACTACTTCGTTGGGTGAAGACTAAGTGTGAAGCTCCTTTCTGCGTTTATAATTTATAGTATTCTCAGTTTTACCCTCGTTATTTTAATTTAGGTGTTTTAATTTGGAAATCGAATCTTTATGTGGAATGAATGTTTGAAGTGTTGTTTAAAGTATTTTAAAGGGAAAACCTAACTGGTTTGTGCATTTTGCTCTGCTTCTGCGTATGGTGCTTAGGTTCTGCTGTATGATTTTATTGTTGAAAGGAATGTATTATTTATTTAAGCCAAAAATAGGGCTTTGGTGGAACTCTGCCCCTATTTCAATTTAGGTAGTTACAGCCACTGTGAAAAGAAATCGTATTTTAGGTTTGGGCTGGGAAATGAAATTACTGTGTAAAATTTGTTATCTCTGCCTTGGCTGTGAGAAGAATGGATATTATTTAATTTCTTGTTCTGAATATTCTTATGTGGACTTTTATGGGAAAATCCCTAACATTAATATCGCCTTCGTTTTATACCTTTCTTTAGGGTTTAATGTTTATGTTGAGTGGGTGGCGATCCATGCTGTAGCATGATCCCTTATGTGATTCGTAGGTTTTAAAAGTGTTGTGTACAGGACTCGATCTTGAGTCTTGAAATTTTTAAAGGGAGAATATAAGTTATGGAAAAGTACCCTAACTATAACAACTTGTGTAAGGCGACCTAGGAGAATAAATTCGTGGTGGTTTGTTCTTCAGACTTGGTCAATGTATTTTAAAGTTTCTTTGTTGCGTTGATTAATTTGGGTTGAATGGGACTCTTCGAAATCTCTGTCAGACATTTGTTAATAAATTATTATTGTAATTGAACATTTGGCAGAGTAAGGGTTGATTTTTAGAATGGTTTGAACAAGTGTAATGTACCTAGTACTTGAGACATTTTATGTTTGTGGAAAAAAATTACTTTAACTTGTATTGTAAAGTTTTATATTTGACCAAGTGTCAAGGATGACTGTAAATGAATAATATTATTATTTAATAAAATAAAATAGGAGACACTCCCCCAAAGAGACTGTTGAAAAAGTGTTCACTGACCCACTAGGAGGAATGGAATCTATGGTAGAAGGAAATGGACAAGTGGCAGCATCTAAACTCAATAACTAGTTGTTGTTATGGGACAACCTACCTTAAATTGTGGTCATGTTTCCAAGGATGTGGAACTGGAGCGGATGGCTCATTGAATGCAAAACTGACCACCAAAAGACCTAGAAAATTTGTTTTATAGCCATCGAATTTGAGTAGAGGCTCACACATTCTAAGAGGATATGGAAATTATTCCTTGTGGATTTGCTGAAATAAGCACACAAGAGATTCGATGAGGGAAAGCTATGTTTTGAGTTGCAGAGTAAGACTGTCTTATTCCTACTGAGTGCAGAGATTTCCTGCTTAGTGCAGAGGTGGTGATATGTATGCAAGTCCCCATTGATCGTTGAAGTACATATGTGAGGTGTGTATGCAATTCTCCATTGATTGTTGAAGTACAACCCGAGTGCCTTGCTTCTACACAGAGACTTCATCCTAGTGGTTCAGTGAACAGGCTCGGGGGTGCAAAGAGAAAGTGAACTTGACTGCTTTTCTGGAGAAAGTTGGGAGGAACAAGTCTCTTTGGGTGTTTGTCCACAATATCAAGTTATCAGGTTCTACTTGTCTTCTATGCTATTTATTTTAGACTGTAAATCTTATTATGGAAACTGTATAAAAATGTTATCATAGGTTTTCCAAAGTCTTTCTAGATATTAGTTAGTTGTTCTGAATGATTGATTTTCTGAACTGATAATGTATTTCTGAAAACTGAATAAATGATCAGAATAGAGAATAATGAATAATTGAAAATAAATGTCTTCCTGTATTTTTCCTTTCACCCTAAGGTGATGTACTCTAGTACAAGAAGAGGTTTAAATTAATCCTGATTATAAAATAAAGATAGATTCTGAGCAAGGGAATAATACTGCACATTTTATCAGTTTCAGGTTTTATTTATTATTGTTCTGTGTAGCACATATATATACTTGTTTACTTCTAATTAAATAGTAGAAGATCACATAGGGTTACACTATAATACAAATAGAAAACCCTAGATTATACATAAGGGTATATAAAAAAAAATTAGATATACATCTGCATATTATAAACAAAACAGAGTTTACATTTAAAAATAACTTATGCTTTTACATAGAAACATAAATGAAAACCTAGGATTTGTATCCACAGTATATCATGCAACAAATATATTTACAATTCGATATTGTCAAAATTTAACTGTAAATCCACATTTATCTTCATCATACTTTATACAGAAAACACACTTAGAAAACCAAGCTAAATAGAAATACAATCATACTAATAATTTTCACAACATATAAATTATATAAGGATCAAACCCTGAAGATATCAATTAACTCCACGTATCGTATCCCAAAATAAAACATTGCATAAAATATCAAGAACAAGACAGAGTTCGAATTCGAAACATACACATAGATAGCCCAATCATAAAATTACAGTTTTGGAATCATGTTAAAAGCTATTCGATATTCCCATATGAATCATTATGCAGTACACTAATATAACTTATCCAATTCACGAACTAGATAGGGTTAGGTAACCCTGTATATAGCCTACGATATATATTCTGTATCAACGAATAATTCGTGAACTTACAATTACAGAAATAAAAACAACCACATCATTAAGCAATAGAATAATAATAAACTCGTGACAAGGGTTGAGACCTGTGAGGGCTTCCTTAGCTTTTGCGTTATCATACACTAAGTTTTTTTGACCCAAAATTCGACGGAAAAAAAGTCAAATTTGCTACAATCTATGGTCGATTATCCGATAATTACAGTCTTTTTTTTATCGTTGTTGGGATATCGGCTAAAATCCGACATAGTTCAAGACGTCGGATATTCGACTACCATACCTCGTCGGTTAACCGACTTCCTCCAGCTTCACAGGAAGTCGGATAAGCGACAACGTCAACTTGCAATATTTGTCGGATGCCATCCTTTCCCCGTCGATTATGCGGTGGCAAAGTCGTCAGTTAAGCGACGTGTTTGCCAAAAAAAAAAGACAATTCCGACGTTCCGAGCCGTTGGAAGTATAGCACAATCGTAGGATATCACCATGCAATCGTCGGATAGGTCGTCGGTTAATTGACGTGGACAACATAGAAAAAAAATGGATCCGACGTTCCGAGCCGTCGGTAGTATTGCAACACCGTCGGATATTACCCTACGGTCGTCGTTATTAGGTCGTCGGTTAACCGACTACCCAATACATTTTAAAAAAAAATACAGGAAATCAATATATTCTATCTCTATTGTGGAAATATGTAGAATAATTACATATATATATAACTGAGAACCCCATTATGCTCTTCCCATTGTATTAGCAGTGGAGTAGCCTAAGGGAATAGAGATGTTGTAATAAAGCCATTGTATTAGAGTCATTGTATTAAGCGGTGGAGTCAATCATTATTCAAGTGGACCTATAGGCTAGTGGGTGCCTATTAAGGTGGCACAAAAGACTGTACTCTGAGTCTCAAGTGCTAGTGTCTATGGAACTTACTTTATGGACTACAGGCTTTCCACGTAGCAGAATAAAAGGATTGGGAAGTTATGTAACATTGTGGCATATTCGTCACAAAGAGATGGTAGTGTGCTTCCATTGTGTCAAGGTACTCTTACCTAACTTCTCTAATTTGGTATACTAAGGAGTCTGTATAATCATGTATGAGATCATATTCTTTGAATAAGGCTCATTAGATAGTTAATGGGTAGTTACTTAATGTAAAAGGCTCATTTTTATTAAATAAGAACCAGTAGGTGGTTGGTAGTCATTAATTTTGAGATTGCATGTAGTTAGGGTTTTGGTAGTTATTAAGAAACTATTTATAGCGCTAGAAGGATGTAAATTGTTTTGCCAAAGATTGGTATTGTATTGAAGCTTTGGTCAAAGGAGCTCATCCTCTCCAAGAGGCCCATGAACATTACTCTCTCTTTTTGAATTTATTAATACAAGTGTTATATTTTGCAAGTTTAATCTCTTTCTTGCATTTTATTCGAGGTTAAGTTGGATATTGATTCCAAGGAAATTAAAGAGAAGGTTAAGGATATTGATTCCAGTGCATCATTTACTCAACCTTTGAAGTTATGGAAACTCGAAATTGGTTATGAGGAGCAACCAAAAATCACAACAAGCTCCAAGAAATTGTCAAAATTTAAACGACACACGTGTGGGTTGTAGAAAGCCAGCATCGTAGCCATTCATTGAGCTCCTCTATGTTTTGAGATTAATTTCATATTCTCTACTGAACAGGGCCAACCACGTGAAGGTGGAAGCTCTTATGGCCCCTCCCCCCCCCTCACATCACTCTCAATTCCCCATACCCAATGCATGCACTCGAAAAAAACAAATATGTCCAAATTCATCCATATTTTATCATGAACTTTCATCCATCATTCATTCAATAAATGCTAACATTCACTAAACCATTGTTTCTGTCGATACACACATTCATTCAATAAAAGATAACATTCAATAAACCATTCATTAATCATTCAGTCAACACATTCATTCAATAAAAGCTGAAATTCAATAAAGGTAACATTTTACTATACTGAATCATTAAAACATTAGAAAATTCATTAAACCATTCATTCATTAATTAGGACAAAAATCGTGGACGATATATTGTTATCAAAAATATTTAGACGAGATTTGAACCTGCGACCTATGTCTAGTCCCAAGGATACCACCTTCAAGCTTGACCTTATCAATCAATTCCCATCGCCATTTCCTCTCATACGACGTCCCAAAACCATTTCTCTCGAGACCCACTCTTCATTTATTCTGCATGCATTTCACTATGCAACCATCTCAAATTCCCATTGCGTTTTCCATCAATTAGTTGATCAATTCAGTATGACCCACGTCCGTCGACCAATGAGTGTTTCCACGGTCTTCAGTTTCAGCATGGCAACGATTGAAAATTCATGGTATTACGTTTCCCTTCGACTGCAAATGACAAACTCATAGTTCACTATTAAGGTTTGTTTGACAAAGCTGACAGTCAAAGAAATCTTGATAGTGAACTATGAGTTTTCCATATTGCAGTTTAAGGGAAACACAAATATAGAATGAATCGTCACCGTTGTCAGGATGGAACTCAAGACCGTGGAAACACTCCTCGGACGGCGGGCGTGGGTCATACCGAATTGATAAACTAATAGAGGAAAAACACAACAAGAATCTGAGACGATTGCATAGTGAAATTCATACACAATGAATCAAGGTTGAATGTGGTAGCCTGCCGTCTCCCATTGTGAAATGCATGCAGAATGAATCGAGGTTGAAGTTGGTCGCCCTTTCCGGCTGCACTTCAAGCTTGAAGGTGGTAGCCTTGGGACTAGACACAGGTCGCAGGTTCAGATCTCCTCAGTTCAGTTCGTACCCTGTTATTTTTTTGATGCAAACTATATGTTTTCTTTAATTTGTTGTTGACTTTAATTCCCTAGCGTAGGAGGAGCTATTATGGTCAAGTTGCATTCCTAAAAAAAAGATGAGCATTCACAACAAGAAGCATGTCTCTAATTGTTGTCAGTGTATGCTAGCTTAGTTGCAAATATCATGCTTCAAAACAAGCCAACCTTGAATGGTAAATATACCAATTTGGAAGGGTTTAATGTGAGGTTAAGGATATTGATTCCAATGAAATTAAAGAGAAGGTTAAGGATATTGATTCCAGTGCATCATTTACTCAACCTTTGATGTTGTGGAAATTGGAAATTGGTTATGAGGAGCAACCAAAAATCACAACAAGCTCCAAGAAATTGTCAAAATTTAGACAACACGCGAGTGGGTTGTAGAAAGCCAGCATCGTAGCCATTCATTGAGCTCCTCTATGTTTCGAGAATAATTTCATATTCTCTACTGAACAGGGCCAACCACGTGAAGGTGGAAGCTCTTATGCCCCCCCCCCCTCACATCACTCTCAATTCCCCATACCCAATGCATGTACTTGAAAAAAAAAATGTGCAAATTCATCCATATTTCATCATGAACTTTCATCCATTATTCATTCAATAAATGCTAACATTCACTAAACCATCATTTCAGTCGATCAACACATTCATTCAATAAAAGATAACATTCAATCCACCATTCATTAATCATTCAGTCAACACATTGATTCAATAAAAGTTGAAATTCAATGAAGGTAATAGTTTACTACACTGAATCATTAAAACATTAGAACATTCATTAAACCATTCATTCATTCATTAGAGCAAAAATAGTGGACGATATATTGTTATCAAAAATATTTAGACATTGTTTTTCCCGTCCTTCTTTTTATAAGTTTTTTTTCTCTTGATCAATGGTATATAATCTATGAGAGGACCATCTACATCATCTGGACTTTCTCTTCCAGTTCTTGGTTCTTTAGCAGGCGCTTTTGGTGATGTTTGTAATATCCTAGTTGATTGTTGTTCTAGACCTAGATTTTGCGGCAAGGGGTTCGGATTTGCTGCAATGATGTGAAAATGTTACATCGTTATATTTTGCTATTGTAATGACAAGTTTTTCATTTAAAAAAATTCATTACGAAGGTGTTTTTTTACCAAGTGTGATCAAATCATGTTGTTGATGTTCTTGTCTAGTCTCAACCTGTACAGTTTCACCCTCTACATGCTCTGCAGTTGAAATACGATGAACTACAATTAATGGTCACCATTTGCAATGCTATACATAAAATTGTAGCATATGAATAAATTCATTACCGGGATTTGAAGCCTGATCATCGATTTGTTGTTGTCCCTCCTTGACACTAATGGGATCATTACTTTCATGTTAAAAACAGAGTCAATATTTTACATCAAGTATTTGGAACGAAAATATTCCACAAGCGACAAATTTTCATTAAACTATATAGATTCTATATACCTGTGCACTGGATGGATTGGTACCACAAGACTGTGTTTTCCCAGATAAGCTTCTTCTACGTTCAACAACAGCTCCAAAGCCTTCCTAGAAGCCAAGCTTCATGTCTTCCTTTGTGGGTACTTCATTGAATCGATCGGTCTGCATATTTGCTTATCGTCATTAATTAACATTTTACGGTGCAATAAAACAAAAAATAATTTTCAATTTATTATTTGTATTCATTGTTGGTTTCTCGAAACTTACAAACCGTGCCGCCAAATTTGAATAACCACCAGGGCCAAGCTTGTTCTGACCTACTTTTTATAGTCTTGCCTTTGTGGCCCTTGATGTGTCTGGTAGCCTACTCAAGTGTTGAAATACGTTAGATGTTCCAAGTTTGATATAGAAATCAAGGATAATAAGGTTTAGAATTACGTTGCGGAAATTATTGCATACCTCCCTGTGCTTGGTGTTAGCTTGCCTTCTCTTCTCAGAGCCTTCTCCTTTCCATCTTCCAGTAGAGCTCTCCACTCCATTGCTGGAATCATTGGTGGGCACTCATAACTATGGTTTCTTTCGAGGTGTGTCCTATATTGGTCTTGGACAACCTTCACATGTTGACAAGCCTTTTTCAAGACATTGGCATGATTGAAGGTTTTCTCCCCGAACAGGCCAACCAACAGATTAGTGAGTTCATCTTTTAAATGTTTCAGTTGTCTATCCCACCTTGATCAAATGGTGGGCCCAAAGATTTCCAAGCAAAAGTCATTCATATGTTTATAGAAAACATTATTTCCTGCACAACGATCATGCCATGATCATAATTAGTTGATAAAAAATGTTTTATCAGTATATTACAATGAAATTATAAACACTAATTAACCTGATCAACTATGATTAATTACTTGGGATCGTCGGTATCTTTATTGGGATGAGATCTTCGTCCACCAAAAATGTTGTCTCCAGTGTTCCCGTGCTTTTGACACGGGAAGATCCTGGAAATGTAGCTTGTTCGACATCAAAATTGATAGGGGACTCGGTGTCAACCCCTTCTTGTGGAGGATCCGTTGTGTGTTGGTCAGTAGCGGCTATTGCGCTCATAGTGGGGGTCCGTTGTGTTTCAGAACATGTTGCCGACTGTTCGGTCGACAACAATGGCGAAGGATTCGAACTATGTGGAGTCGTTTGGTCGTGATGCGAAGTCTCTCCACGAGCCTTGCTGGGGCCAACACCACCTTGACCAATATTGTGTGGTCCCTTATAATTCTATAAATACACACCACATCTTATACGTTCAATACTATCATATAAAATAGAACATTATAAAGATTTAAATGAATTATTCTATGATTTAAGATTCCTCAACTTACTCGCGAGTTATTAGATTTATGTTCCAACAATGCAATCCTTTCTTTAATTGCACTTGTCTGCGGAACTTGTATTACTAGAGAAAGGATTTCCACAGTATATCTATTCAACAATTTCTCTGCCATCTTTAGCAGCTGTGCGGATTCACCAATTTTTTTGCAATCGTGAAGCACCTCTGCCACTTCAGGGTCTAATGGAAAATCTTGCGATGCTGATTCATACTGCAATTCACAAGTGGGCTGCAACAAACATATATAAAGCACTACTGAGTTCTCTACTGATAGATTCCAAATTTTATATTAACATATATAACACATCTATCATGATAGATTCGTAAAATTACAACACGGTTTACATTATCATAACGAAACCAGTATATCACACGAAAAATACATAACAAAATTAACATTATGCTATGTATTATATTCATACAATTGAAATGAATTATACCTGCGACCTTGAGGATTGTGATCCACTCATTTGATCAATGGGCATAGGCAACTTGCCCCGATCTGCTAATATCTGGGAGCTGCCCCTAACAACACCCTAATAAAAAAACATAGTGAAAGTCACCTAAACGATTCCAAAACTATTCATGAGAAAACACATCAAAAAAATTATTATTCATTTTATATTTTTAATATTACAAAGATGTATACCCATTGCGCGGATCCTGGTGTGGCCAACCTTACGGAACCGACCTGCATAAAAAACATAGACTATAAAATTACGTAAATGAAACCAAAATATTCATTGAAACATTAATATAATGCTAAAACATTTTGACATATTTTAATTGTACAATTCAAATCAGGTCTAGCTGTTGCCTCGAGGGTGTTGTCGTCTGATCAACATTCGACGGGTGTATTTCCCGATCAACGTTCTGCATCAAATATAAATTTCATTATATAAAACAAACCAATTTATTAATAATGGAAAAACAAAGCAAATAAAAACTCTTTTCTTTTATTATATTTGTACTATTAGAAAGATGTATACCTGCTCCGTCGAGGAAGAAGTTCTCCTTTGACCATTTGTTGGTAGGGATTTATCCCGATCACTGGCCTGCGAAGTAAATATGGGAAATTTAAACGAAATAAACTAACAAAATATCCTTATGATGTTTAATTTATTACTAAAAGGTTGGGTAAAATATTATATAGTAACCTTGTTTGTATCTACTCGGTTGACAGGGTAATTAATAAGCAACTCGTCCCCTGCAGATATTGTTTTAATAGAAACTACAAAAACACGATTTCCTTCACGCCCCTCAAATTCACAGTTTGGTTGCTTAATTGTAGACCCTGGTTGTGTACTATTTATAAACCCCACAATATTCCCTGTGGCCTTTGGCCTTCCATCCATGCACAACGTTCCTCCTTTATTTTGATTTTTGTCTTTCAATTGTAAATAGTTTGTTGACAATCCATAGCTATGCATACTTTTTGTATATCGGACAAGGTGCATCCATTCGTTGTAGTTGTATATGGGTCCAACATACTCCATCAATTCTGTACATGTCCCGTAACCGACCAAGATGCAATCCATGGAAAACAACCTGAAACCATGTATCGACGACGGTGCAATTCAATATCTCCTCTCATTCACACAAAAAGCAATGTTCAGTGGAGGAAGATCCTTCGGTACCCATTGTTTCACTAAATGTCTGTACCTCAAGGGCACCTCTTCGTCGTCTTTTGTCTCATCACCATAGGAACATGCCCCCCCTTGACCGTGAAAAAATTCATTGCGTCTATGGAATCTTCTTTTGGTTTTTTGACATCTAGTTGATACAATTATTCTAGACCTACTGGATGTCTCACTTTCCTCTAGCCTTCGTAAACTCCCCTCGCTCGAGGAAGACAGATCAGACAAATACCTGTTTGGTTCTACCTGCACCATTGGAAAAAAGTTTAGATTCGACCGCAAGGCATAGTGCCTCTTAAAAGTTGACGTGTATCGCCTTTTATAATTTTACTTGATCCTCATTCCCTTTGTCAACATGTAGGCATTCAAGTGATGATCGGAAGATGACCAATTTATCTTACTTAAGAGTAGAAAGTCATGCAATATTTATGAGTTGTTTTTTACTATTTGATTTAACGCTACATCACACATGTAACACACATGTAGCACACATGAAACACTACACATACACATTACAGGATCTCCTCTAATTCTAAAACTCCTGGCTACTTAATGAAAACTATTTACCACATATTTGATTACCTTAGTGTAGACGTTTCCTGTAATATACTCAGAAGAGTTACTTTCAGAAATGACTGTGCCTCTTAGAGGCTAGTCAACTCTAGGAACCAAGTGACCCTATGATAGGGATAGTACAAACCAGAGAGAGAGAGAGATGACTAGGCTATGGTATGGTCAATCAAAGAAATTCAGTGACAGTAAAAAGGCTCAGTACAAAGACCAACCAGTAAGGTACAAGTAAAAGAAAAAGAATGGGTATAAAGACTCACAACCCTTGGGACTAAGGGGGTGTACACTACCTCAAACGTGGAAAAACTACCATAGTTATAACCACAAGACCAAAAATATAAAAGGCAGTCCAAATCAATATATGCAATATCTCCTTGTAACTACCCCATATATGCAATATCTCCTTGTAACTACCTCATATATGCAATAGCTCCTTGTAACTACCTCTTGAAACTCAAATAGTACCACCAAAAGGTATGATAGCATGCAATCTTCCAAACTAAGGTCAGGAGGGTGGTACGAAGTGGGTATAAATACACATAACAATTTGGAGAAAGTGGGTGTACCTCAAATGTGGACAAACTACCATAGTACCCATAAGACCTAAAACATAAAAAGTGGTACAAATCACATGATATCCCAATATCAGTAAAACACCCAAAAGGTAAAAGGAAAGGTACCACAAAAATATTATTGACAAAATTAAAGGACCATAAGACAATCAACCAAGGTGGGGTACAACCATTCATCTCTCTCTCAAATGTACCATTGTTCCATATAACTTGAAAGATCATCATCACAGTAAATGGAAAAGTCCACACTGGTGATGTGATCACGTGGTCCTCTAGACTACTCCTACGGTCAAGCGTTAGTGGCTCCATGAAGGGGTGTTCAGTCCCTTCAGAAGACCATCTAACTCAACCATCTCGAAGACCTAGGAGAAGAGGACATCACACATCATAAAAAAAGTATTGGTAACTACCGTGTATGAACTCAAAAACCCTAAAGCAACCGAGCGTGCATAAGGGGAGCTATGAAAAGACAAGGTTCGCAGGCCAAAAAAACAAGCTCAAAAAACTATACTGGGACCGATCTCACAGTAAGTGAGCTGAAACAAAAGTGGCCAGAATGCCAACAAGTAGCACTAAAAAGAAAAAGACCCTCTAAAAAGGTGAAAATGCAAGCAAACTTCCTAACTAGGAGTTGGAGACCTCGAAAAATCGTATCCTTTGCAAGGTGATGAAATCCAAGTCAAACAATACGAAGTGAGAGACCGAATTTGAAGGATATCCCTCTACCGAAAGGGATCCTGGGTAAAAGAGCCCTAGTAGAAAAGTCACTAAGCTACCTCGTTCATGACAGGTCGAAAAATGTTTTCGGCACTTCTGCCTTATCACCCTTGTACCACCAGTATGGTGGCCGGAGAATACAAGGAAGACAATGATCGATGTTTCCTTAGGGATAAGTGGAGTGTGGCATTCCACATAGTCCGTCCGGTTCTCGATCTCGTAGCGGTTTAACCCCTGAAACAACAGGAGGCCCCTCCATAAACTGGTGTATGACCGTGTCAACAAATACTAGAGGATTTTGGTTCCTTAGAGGACAACAACTATGTCTCAGATGATAATGACAAGGGGGAATTATTTGGATGCCTATCCCCAGTGTCCTACCTAACTACCAAATTCTTTTGATTTCCTCAAGTGAGGTTATGGTGTGTTTATTTAGGGGGTGTAAATTTTAGTGGTTGTATTACTCAATCGAGTGATGGAAGTGAAATTCGTGGTGTGATGACTGACTCAAACCATGCAAATGCATATGAATAAAATAAGCCTTTCCTTTCAATGAATGCTAGCTAAGGTAAGGAGAGAGTTCTTTCAAACTACAACTACTCTTTCAAATTAAATGAATGCAACAAGTGTTCAAGTTCATTCATGGGACCTCAAGGAGAGCTTCAGATATACTCAAGTCATGCAAATGAATTCATCACATAAAACAAAGTGATAATAAATATAAGGAATTGTACATGTCCATGTTCATAATTCTCTAGGAACACTTATAACATTCTTCAATCATTCTTCACAAAAACACAGGGATAGTAGAAACAATAAACTGCATATAAATCTTCATGAGCTTAATAAAAAAACAGTAACCACAACTGGGGAAGCTATACCACAATTTGTTTTTTTATGACTATAAATACAAGAGTATCCTAATCATGAGCAATACATCCTTTACTTTTACATCATGAGCAATACTAATCATTTCCCCTTTAACTTGCATTGAGTACCTTGACACGAATTCCCCCAAGCTACTATATTCTAAGTGTTAAAGCTGCTACAGTACTACCCTAGTCGAAGACTAAAATTGCCACAATCCAAGTCATGATGGTTTGATTGAAGTCTGAAGTATGATGATGCATGCTTACCTTTTATGAATTTATTAAACCTGATCAATGATACAATGAAAGCCAATTTTAAGAAGATGAAGACTTTAAAACAAACCATAATAGCCTGAAATACTTCCTAAACCAGAACAACAAAAATGGGTAAGCAAAATCGAAGTTCCGTTTTCCGTTGAGGTGGCTTACAAATTGATTTAAATTTGACCGCAATGGCACCAACCGCAATTTTAGGCCTATATAATTCTATTCCTTTTATATATATAGGTTTCCAATCCGTCAAATGTTTCGTTACTTTGTACCCTGGGGCCACTTTCTGGAAATTATCATCTTCAAGCAGCCTCAACGGAAAACGGAACTTCGATTTTGCTTATATCATGATGCTAATGGTGTTATAGTATCTATCTCACATGGTTCTACTTCATAATGGGATGGGGCCAATTAATCTTACTTTCATTACAATTGTAGCATAGAACCTTAAGTTGATGTTCCTCCATTTTGTCCTATGCCAACTTATGGACGTTGAATGGTGGAAGAGGTTGTTGAAGAGCCACCATAGTTGGGGAAAGGAAATGAAATAAAGTTGGGGATTTTGGATTGAGCATAGGATATAACATAGGCATGGCAATAAATATTATTTTCCTCCAACCAAGTAGTAGGGTGGTTCACCTCTAAGTGGGATTTAATTTCCTCTTTAAGACCACTAATAAGGAATTGCTTAAAAAATAATCAATTAATTTTTATGAAAAAACAAATGAACTTTGATGACTCCTATAATGAATTTCATTAGGTAATAAAATATTTCATTAAGGGAAAGTTAGTGCTTCATTTGATCGATCGAACCAACCAATCGGATATGACCTGCCAAACTTGTTTAGAATTACTTAAGAAAAATGAGGCGTCATACTATTGGAAGGGTCGGAAAATGAGAAGTGATTCTTGGTTTCCATTTTGCTAACTAATTGGGTGAGAGAATCAACCATTTTTTGTATGTCCTCTATAGTTTACATGTTATGAGTGTTTATCATGGGACCATTAGGTCCATCAAACAAGTTAGTGATGATTTATCCCAACATAATCAACGACCTAAGAGGATTTCCTTGTGAGGGTCCATAAGCAATGGTACTAGCGAGTTTACGAAAGAATAAGTTATTTCAGAGTGAAACCATGATGATCAAATTACTCCTTGTTAAGTATCCTTACATGGTTTTTAATGCTCCATTAATGGTTGGTGTCAGTCATTTTTGAGTCTAGAAACCCTCCCACACCGTAAATGCATGCATCTAGTCTAACCATGCCAAATTTCAGTCCAAGCCAACACATACTTAAAAAATTTCAACGTTGGCCCCATGTATCACATTATTTAGTTTATAGGTATGGTTTCTGATGCTGCAATGGTGAGTGTCATTCATTCGAGTCTTGAAACCCTCCCACGCCGTCAATGCATGCGTCTAATTTCAGACTTCTGACTTCAAAAGAATCCGACGAGATCGCTAAATCACCGACGACAAACACCGTTGGTTTTTCTAGGTAATAGTTGCGTCGAATATCATATAATGATGATGATCATGATGAAGATCATGATGATGATGATGATGATGAAGATGACGATGATGATGAAGACGATCGATGATGATGATGATGATGACGATGATGATGAAGACGATCGATAATGACGATGATGATAACGACGATGATGATGATGATGACGATGATGACGATGAAGACGATCGATGATGACGATGATGATGAAGATATTGCTGATGATGATGAGGAAGATGATGATGATGATGATGGTGAGGATGATGATGATGATGCTGATCACAATGATGATGATGATGGTGGTGGCCATGACGACGACGATAAACATGATGCTGCTACTGATGATGATGATGATGATGATGAAGATCATGATGATGATGATGATGATGAAGATGACGATGATGATGAAGACGATCGATGATGATGAAGACGATCGATGATGATGACGATGATGATGAAGACGATCGATGATGATGATGATGATGATGATGACGACGATCGATGATGACGATAATGACGATGAAGACGATCGATGATGATGATGATGATGATGATGATGAAGATATTGTTGTTGATGATGAGGAAGATGATGATGATGATGATGGTGAGGATGGTGATGATGATGCTGATCACAATGATGATGATGATGATGGTGGCCATGACGACGATGATAAACATGAGGCTGCTGCTGCTGCTGATGATGAGAATGATGAAGATCATGATGAAGATCATCATGATGATGATGACGATCATGAAGATGACAATGATGATGAAGATGATCGATGATGATGAAGACGATCGATGATGATGACGATGATGATGAAGACGATCGATGATGACGATGATGATGACGACGACAACGATGATGATGATGACGATCGATGATGATGATGATGATGATGAAGACGATGATGATGAAGACGATGATGATGACGATGATGATGACGACGATGATGAAGATGATGATGATGACGATGATGATGAAGACGATGATGATGATGATGATGATGACGATGATGATGAAGATGATCATGATGACGACGACGACGATGATGATGATGATGATGTTTGAGTCTTGATAATTGTGCATTTCCTTACTAAGCTTCTCTCTATTTCAAGAATAATTTAATATTCTCTACTAAACAGGGCCAACCACGTGAAGGCAAAAGCTCTTATGGCCCGTCACCCCCCTCACATCACTCTCAATTCCCCATAACCCGAAAAAAATATCTATGTACACTAGAAACTTTAAATGTGTTTTTTGACATACTCTAAAACAAGTAATGATTCTAATTATATCATATAGGAAAATGGAAACTCATTACGAAACAATTAATTTATTATTACTGCATACCTCTTAAACTTCAATGGTCTTCATTATCTTCTTCATCTGGTTCATCATCTGTACTATCATTCGATGATCCAGATTCAACATTGTAAGGATTGGCCATATCATCCTCGTCGTCGATGTCAGTTATGATCAACATGTCATCGTCGATATCATCTTCATGGACATTGTCTGATAGTACATCATCTGATTCAATAAGTTCTTCGACATCTTCTTCTGGACCATGATCATCTAACTCATGTTGATCATGATCATCTTCTGCAGCGTCTTCTTCTTTGAGAATGTCTTCATTACATTCATCAATGTTATACTTTACCGGCCTTCCCCTGTGATCGTGTCTCACAGCAAATGACCAACCCACTCTACCTGGAACCTCAGAGTAAAATACCTGTTCACATTGGGTTGGAAGAACATAGGGCTCCATTCCTGGCTCAAATAACCTTGTATTTACCATGGTAAAATCATTATCATGTTCAATAATTGTTCTATCGGGATCACGTTGATTCAATCTACACCTGTACCATTTGACAACAAATAGAAATACCTTGAAGGAGTTAAAGTCACACTGAAGAATGTCTTCCAGATACCCATAGTATCGATTTTCAGATAGTTCTGGATGTCTGTCACTTCTAGAAGAAACATTGGTCACCTCAAAGACTGCAGATATCCCACAATCAGATGTTTTCTTTGTTTCATCCAACTTTTTGATGCGATATCTACATCCATTGCACCACATAGCCTTATGGTGTTTTACCTAGTACAACAAGCCATACAGGAAAAAATTACATAATGATCACACCATATTTATGATAAACTAGTGCATGTTTATTATAATACCATAAAAGGAAAATAACCAGCGTGATGTACAACGACAATATTTAAAGAAATAAATAAATAGTGCCGTTGATTAATATGCTTACCTGCTTATCTGTTAAACCTCTTGCTAAATCGATTTCCCTTTTTGTTACATTGGTGTCTCCATTGCAATGTGCAGCTTTAACTAATGAAGCCACACCTTCCCATGATATTCCATGACCAGATTGTTCACATTTTTTGATCCATACCTTCATCCAGTCAAAATTGTTTGCGAAGTATAAATGAATCGCATCCCACTCTCGACCAACTTTTTGATGACAATAAAATTAAAATTCAATGAAAATGTATATTAGTCACTTAAAAAAGTATATAATTACAATATAAAATGATGCAAAATACTAAATAAAAAATAGAATATATATGTATGAGATATAAACATAAAAATCACTAGTAAAATGTGTTATATTACCTTTCACCTTCCTTGATCTACCTTTCCCCTTCGGGTACTCCCCTTCGAAATCGTTTTTGGAGTATGGATCACAAATGCGACGTAAATTGAGCTTTGACGCCAATATAGGAAGATATTCACTAATGTACAACATGTTTTGGTATACCATATATCCCTCCATCATAGAAGCCTCACCATATGCTCGTTGTCTAACCAAACCCTTCATAAATTTCAAGTGCCTCTTAACCATCCACATGGACCTTGAGTGCACAGGTCCACACAGTTCAATCTCATCAACTTGGTGTATGAGGTAGTATTCCTGTGCATTGAAAAATGCTGAAGGTAGATGCTTTTGCATTTCACACATGAGGCGAGGAATTTCTCTCCTCCAATACTTTGTCTTCTTTATGGAATTCTTTAGATGACAACCATCTACAAGTGACATGACAACCGGCCAATCAAGAGATTAAAGAAAAAAGTCATTATATTACGTAACATGAAGTAGAGAATGAAAATCGAATTAAGATTAAGTTCTATGTTGAATTAAACAAACAGTAAGCACATGGAAAAATCACCACTTACCTCATGTATTTCCCGAGACTATATATTATTTGCTTGACATTGTTGTCAAAGTTGTCCGGGATAGAGAGAGGTAGAACATACTGTAACAATAATATCCAAATAGTTTAAGTATATCGAAAAAGAGTACTAGAAAAAGAAAAAGAAAATTATTAAATGCATACCATATTAATTATTACCTTCATGAAGACATGTCAATTGTGCGTTTTCACCCCTGTGAAATCACCTTTCTTTGTTATGATATTCTTCATGTTCGCACAAAATCCGGTGGGAAATTTAATTTTTCGAATGACTTCTTTTACAACATTACTTTGCTGCTCCGTTAACATCCATGGAAGTGAGTTTATATTAATTTGCTCTCCGTTGCTATGAAATTGGATGATGTCTTTCATTGCACGGTTGTTATCTTGAATGTCTTTGCAAATTTTGACAATTTTTTCTTTGTCACTCCTTCCATCCAATATTCGCCATAATGTTTCAGTCACATTCTTTTTGATATGCATTGTATCAAATAGATGAGCGATTTGTAGGTGCTCATAATAGGACAACCTACTAAATTGTCTAGGATAACTTTTCATTCCTCGTGGAAGCCCATTAATGCCTTCATGATGATCACATGAACGACAATGATGAAATTAAATATCTAATCAATGTCAATTACACTAAACAACACAGAATATAATAAAATACAATATGGTCATATACAATGATTGATTATACGTACCTTGACGATTTCTATTATATTGCAACTTCCATAGTTGAGGTGTCATTCTCTTTGGTTTTAATTCAGTCTCTTGCTTGCCATTGAAAAGATGTTTTTCGGTAGTTCGATACCTGTGATTCTTGGAGAGGAAGTGCCTATACTCATAAAACACCTCCTTTCCTAAGCTTTTTGAATGACTAGATTTGATCTTAGGACCACAAACTGGACATGCAAATTTCCCCTTTGTCTGAAGACCTAAATAAAAAGATAGAATATCAATATTAATGTCTATTATAATTATATAAAAAATGATTGGATTATTTAGAAAAACATGCATGCGTATTATATTAACTAGTAGTTCGTAAAATTAAATGCAACTAAAGTGGAACTTATAATTACATACCACAGAAATGGGTTAACCCTGGGGCATCATGTATTGTCCATACAAGCATTGCATGGAATTGGAATTGCCTTTGTCGTATTGGTCTAGATAAGTCATAAATAGTGATGCCATTCCATAACTTCAGTAGCTCGCCAATAAGAGGTTCGATATATACATTCATATCTTTGACTTGGTACTTAACTGATTGATTTGAACATATAAAATAAATATTCTGATTATGAGATGTACCATTTAGATATATAAACCATATTTCACAATAGAACAACTTTAAATATATATATATAACATTATGAGACAAAAAACGACAAATGAGAATATACCACTGCAATAAAAAAAAAATTGCAGTGTTCGTACCTGGAATAATCATCGAAAGCATTATGTGCTCCCTCTTTATTGTCAACCATGGAGGAATGTTGTTGTTGATAACAAAAATAGGCCACACCGAGTAAACAGATCTCATATCTGCAAAACGATTGACACAATCTGCTACCAAAGAAATCCTAAGATTACGAGGTTCGTCTTTAAAGTGAGGCCATTTTTCCTCCATATCTCTAAATGCAGACCCATCTGCAGACATTTGAATAATGTCGTCTTGACTTCTGTTCCATGCATGGTAATCCATAAACTGTGCTATGTTTTTGCACCTGAACAGTCGTTGCAAATGGGGAATAATGGGAATATAACGTAGAACCTTGCGAGGCACCTTTTTAGTTACTTGATCCATGCGATATCTACTGATATGACATTCAGGACATTCTATTGCAAATTCATGCTGGTTGTAATAAAGAACATGATCATCGGGGCATGCATGAATTGCTTCATACTGCATTCCAATTTCTTTCATGATGGCAGATAAATCTCGATATGTGCGAGGTAAAATATTTGAAGGTGGTAACAAATATTCACCTATCATGCTACAACAAATTAAAATAAAAATCTAGTTAATATAACATAGAAATAATATTAATGAAACAAATTTCATCCGTAGTAATTTGACTTATATATGAATTAACAATAAAATACATGACAATCATATATATTTTGTGATGGAATATATTACATACCTTAACATCCGTGTGACTGATATGTTTGAAAGACCATTCATAACCTTCAAGTTCATTACCAACAATAGAGCAGAGAGAAGATTTGTTTTGGAGCCGTCATAAAGGGGTTCGTATGCCTTGTCAAGAAGAGGTATATCATGAATATCATCAAAATGTTCATCATTTTCATGATCATCATCATCATCCATTCCAACATTAAATGAATCATGGATCAAAGTATTTGTAACATCATCTGCAAATATGTTATCAGTATGATCATCTTCTTCAATGTGATCATTAACTTGTTCTCCATTAATATTCCTAGCTCCATGTTCCTCCTGTACTTGTTCTGGAAGCACTTGCTAATCCGGACGATATGCCGTAGGATGTCTTTCCTTTATAATTACATGAAACAATCAATAGATAAAAGTTACAAAGAACAACGACCAATTCTACTGTTGGTCAAAAACAAGAAATATTATAATAATACATAAATTTACAAAAGCAATCAAAATAAAAACATATATAATGCAAACTTACAAATGGATGGTATTCATGTCCCCCCTCAGCGTGCCCATGCTCCCTACAATGTTTTGTGGCTGTTGTGATCAAAATTCTTCTCCTCTTAAAGCCTCTGCATTGATTACATGGACAATAGCATTTACTGTCACCCCTTCTTTCAACTCCTTCCCACAATCTAGCAAGCAAATGTTGATTCTGTTCGTCTGGATCAGGAATATTTGTAGTTGCCATTTTCTCATAAAGAGCTTAAATGAAGATTATCGATCTTAGAAAATGAAGCTCCATAGTACTTTTCTCACTTGAATAACAAAAACAACGAAAAACAGTCCGCTGAACAAAAACAACATCCGCAAACCGTTGATGGTATGGCAAACATGTCGGAATGGTTTGATATTTATAAATCGTAAAAGTCAAAAAGTCAAACCTACGTCGGATATCCAACGACACTAATCTTGTGACCGTTGGGAAAACATCCGTCGGATATCCGACCTTTTCGGGTTCAAAATGAAGTCGGTTATCCGACATCCAAAGCGTCGGATATCCGAATAGGCATTGGATATTAGCATAGCCATCGGATAGCCTTCCAGCCTCGTCGGATATTCAAAAGGATGTCGGATATCCGGTGGTCATCTATCGAAATTTAAAAAAAAAAACAAAAAAAAGTAATTTTCAAAGAAAAATCCGATGACACAGTCCATTTCGTCGGAGGTCGTCGGATTTGCTCGTTGGATTTTGGGTTCAAATCAACTAGTGATAAGTTGGGTTATACAAACCCAGGTATCATCAACCAAACAATACAGTCGAAAACCATAATTAAGAAGGTCAAGGGATCGAATCTTAGGAGAGAGTTCGCCCAAGCTTTACAAAAATCAAATGCAAGTAATTTATAAATACATAATAGTTAGGGTTTAGGGTTTATCCCGTAACTTTACATTTTCCAACATAGTATCGAAAAGCCCAACGCAGAAGCAAACCAAGGCTTGGCCTCAAACAGTACATTCACTTAAACCATTCAAATCTTTGTGAAAGTGTCAACAGGCTTAGATAGAACGAAACATATTAACAAACACATGTATAACATTCGGAAAGGAAGCCGAGAATAGCATTCCTTAACATTTAAAAGAAATCGTTGGAAAAAGTAACATTATTATTATTTAAGACATATATAGCACAGGGAGCAATGCTCAAGGTTTTCCAAATAGAACCCATAAACCAAAACCAACAGGAGTCTTGAGTTTCCTTTACATTGGTCGAACCTCAGTAATGGCTTAAAACCAAAAGACAGATTACAATATCATGCTAGTACAAGAAGCGCTACAAGTGTGTCGTAACCAAATAAAAGGAAACCATTGCTATATCTAATTCCTATTGATAGAGAGTATTCTCATGGATGAGCCTAAAGCTTACCATGGATCCCAAACCATTGGGGGTATCTCATCCCTTCTTCCAAATTATCGCCGATACCATAGACAAGACCATGACTGGTATAAACCTTGTCCAACAGCAAGCAAAAGGTTAAACATTATTCCAACAAGCGCATAAAGATTATCATACAGTAAAGTATTGGGTTACAGAACTTCACAAATGTAAATAAAATTACAATCTCCAGGATAGAAGGTTACCTTATGGGATTCAATCTCACACCGAGAGGTGTTGGCAGGTGGTTTGATGAGTCAGCATTGCAGCATCGCGGATGCTACGCAATGCTAAAGGTACCAGTAAAGGAGGAAAGCAGTGCGCATGGTGATAGTAATTCTTGTAGATTTTGGGTCATTTGGACCGCATCATATGTGTTTTGGGTCATTTGGACCGTATTATGTGGGTTTTGGGTCATATTTTGTAGAGTTTGTTAAGAAGTAGTTAGGCGGTTGCCTACGTGGATAGTAAATGTAAAGGCGCAAGCCTATAAATAGATGTAGGTTTGTAAGTGTTGATAGGTCATGATCGAATATTTTGTAAGTTCTGATCTAAGAGGTCTGGATTTGGAGAGAGCTGGAGACTGAGTACCTTGTTGTATCTGGGTATTTGCATAGATAATATGATGTGAAAGAGTTTTCGAGCAGAACCTTTGTGTCGCTTCCATATTTCTGTGGTAAATGCATTGTGCGATATGAATCTATTAATGATGCAATGTTTCCTTGCTGCGATTAATGCTTTACTGTTATCTCTGTTGCATATGTATGGTTCTGTCAATAATGAGATCTGGGGAATGATGTCGCAATTTTTCTTAATGCCTGATTTGAATGTTTAAATCTATTCTTAAATGTTGCAATAAGTTAATCAATTGATGCACAAAATCCTCCTTCATTCGAAGGAAACATGGTTCCGTCAACTCTCCCTTGAACATCTTGAGTGAGACCTCATTTGCTCTACAGGTGTTGCTGGACAGGGTAAAACCTATCTGGGCCGGTGCTCAGGGAGATCGCGGTGGTTTGGGTGTCGAAAACGTGTGGAACCCCTGTGAACTGGGTTTGTGTCAACAAATGGTTCCATTGCCGAGACTGTAGCATGAAGTGAAAGGAGGATATGTTGTGGCATCCGACAAGACCGGAGATCCAAGATTGGTTCGACCTAAAGTTGCAAGAATTCGCCCAAAAATAAAATAAGAACCCTGGGTTGTCGATAGATTCGTGGTTGGAGAAGTACATTCACGATGGTCCGCATGAATATTTTTTCTGTGAATTCCCAATCATCCTATATGAGTGGTTAGCAAAATTGACCTTCCAGAAGAGGAACTTCCAAGGCGGTGAGCCGACAGCCTGGACCCTAGAACTGATCCAAGAGCTGCAAGAAGTCGACAACAAAGCATCACGGGATGTTGAGGTCTGGGTCGACAGTATATTGGAAGGATATATCATTGAATTTGCTGTTGACAAAATAAAATCCTATAGTGAAGCTGAAAGGGTGTTTTTCAATGGGACACGAGGTAGGTTTCTGTTGTTGCTATAGCTATCCATTAAAATGCTCTTTTGTGAAAAGGGCATACTGAAGATGCACCTCGACTAGTAAGAACCCTGGTGGGCAGAGGTCATGGATACCGCGATGGTAGGGGGGCGGTACATGGAATGATAAGGGGTAGATGGGTGCAGGTCATGATGAGAATGTGAGGGAAGTCGAGGAAGAGAGTGGTCTTACAAGGGGAGGAGCAAGGTTTCGAATGGAAAAGAGGTAGAGGAGAGGAGAAGGTCGTACTGCGATTGAAATGTAAGGCCACGAAGGAAGACCAAATGGGATGAAGCGACCTCACAGTACCGACAAGGACAACCAGGCTACGCCCAGGATAGAGGCAGGACCAAACCCGAGCAACAACGTATCCACATCTCCGCTCACTATCTCTCAACCATTAAGAAATACAACTTTGACACCATTGTGTTCATCAAGTCAACATAATTTAATTGCTAGTAGCTTAGTGACTGTAGGAAGGAATCCCAAGATGGCGGGCGAAGATGTAAAGTTACTGCTGTTCCACGGAAATGGAACAGATAATCCTGAGCAGTACTGGTTTTTATGTGAAGCAGTATGGACTGTGAAGCAAATTACTGATGATAATGCCAAGAAACGACAACTGGTGACAACTCTTCAGGGTCATGCATTAGACTAGTTCATGGAATTTGTGCAGGTTCCTGCAAGCACTCCGCAAGAGACGCTGGATGAAGTTAGAGCTGGATTGATTTCCGAGTTCAAAAAACCCAAGTCTGAAGCACAGTATATTACAGAACTCAAAGAGATTAAGCAGTATCCCAATGAAACTGTCTGGGATTTTGACCAGCGATTCAAAACACTGATGGAGAGGGTCAGTTTCGACATGAGCAATGTCCAGCACAAAGAATGGTTCATCGTGACATTGCTCCCACACATTTGACTACCGCTGACGCAACAGAACATTACAACACCGAGTGAATCCCTGGAAATTGCGATGCGGTTAGAAGCTTCGCCGATTGGAGAGAACACAACTGGTATGTTGCAGATTTAGATGCATCTAGCTAACTTGAAAATACAGCTGCAAGACCTTAATAAGGGTAAAGAATAGCGTAAAGAAATATGGTGTATGCGATGTCATGGAGAGGGGCATACTAAGGATAACTTCCTAGACTTCTGCAATTATCTGGTTTCAGGAGCACCGAATCCAATGAGCGGTGGAGGTATGCCGTGGTGTCACATCTGTCAGGTATATGGGCACTGCCATGAGGAGTGTCAATACATGCAGAAGATGGTCACAAAACCGATGAATCTGTATTGTAGCTTCTGCAAGTCTGTGGGACATGGAGACAAGGACTGCCGAGTGTATGGGTTACTTCATGAGCGAACGTACGATGCATTCTATGTGAAGGACGACCAGCGTGCAGTACAACAACCGCAACCGCACCCACAGGTAGCCCAGCCACTACCTCAACCGCAGGTGCAGTTTGTACTGCAGCAGCAACCACAACAGTTTATGCCACAATATGCTCTGATGCAGATGGCTCCACAGTAGTCACAGTACGTGCAGCCCAGCCAACTGCAACTGAATCCCATGCAGCAACAGTTCAATCATCCATAATACCAACAGCAAGGGAAATTCCGTGGAGGATTCCGGGGAGGACGCGATGGAGGAATTGGTCACGGAGGAGGATGAGGAGGTCGAGGACCTGTCCAATATTATAAATGCGGAGTGTGGGGACACTACTAGAGAGATTTCCCACAATTGCAATCATATTGTAGGTTTTGTTCTGTTACTGATCACACTGTTGAAAACTGTCTGCAGTTGATTGTGCAATGGAAAGCAGGCAATGTTCCGTAGTTGCAGAACCATAATCAAGCACAGCAACCAGTGTAGAATAAAAACCCGTCGCAGAACCAGAACCAGCGTCCGAATCAGAATGCCAACCAGAATGTGAATCAACCTAGGAATACGCCACTGAACCAGACTCATGGTGCCAATATCGCAACAATTTCTGCGGAGCCGAGGACCGAAGATGCGGCTATTGTAGTTATCACTCGTGGAGGTACGACAATAAGTGAATATGGTTCGCATCCACTCATCCAGTTAGCAGGGCGGAAGAAGGTGTCTTTTGACATTGATTCCGAGCGTGATGCATTCTTTCAAGCACGATGTGCGATGGAAAAAGATCGTGGTAAGGCCATTATTTGTGACATGCCTCTTGTTTTTGATGCCACTTCTGATGCAGGTCCATCGCGACAGTCTGGGACCTTGCAGAATTTTTTTGAGATTTTTTTATCACTAGCAAGGGATCTTGATGCTCTTGTCGAGATCGAGGGGTTGTTGCAACGACCAGACAGGGGATGGCGAGAGTCCGCGGTAAACTCCTTACAAAGGCGGAAGACAGGCAAGGAGTTGCGCATGAACATTGAGATTAGAGACTATGAAGTTGATTAAGTTATTTTAGGTCTTGGTTCAGATGTCAAAATCCTAAACAAGTAGGCCTGGCAGAAAATGGGGAGTCCCATGCCGAGCTGGTGTCCCGTACAGCTCCGTCTGGCTAATTAGGCCAAGGTGACACTGATTGGGAGAGTTACACACCTAGTTGTGGACATTGAGGGAATGAAGACATATGCTGATTTCGATGCAATCGAAGTGGTTGGAGGGGGAAGCTCCTATTCCACGCTACTGGGGATTGGATGGGATAATGAAACTGCAACAGTAATCAACTTTAAGAAATGGATGATGACTTTTGAAAACTGTGACCTCAGAGTCATAGCTCCGTTGGATCCGGTTGAAGGATGTAGGTATATTGAACCAATAAGGGATGAAGTTCGCAGCGGATGGGACCATGCATACAATATTTAAGAAGATTATATTCACCCTACTGCCGATGGTGAGCTTGGGTGGCGTAGCTTCAGCTCTGCGTCTTTTGAGTCTAACGATGCTTTAGAGAATTGGTAGAATCGCTTGCATGAGGTGTCACTCTGCAAGTGTGGGTTGATCACACATTCATTATGCCATGTTGCGACTGAGACTGTTGCGCTGCCAGTATATGAAGGGCTACCCGGCTTGTCTGATTTTCTCATGGTGTTCGAGGAAAAGGTCTCAGAACCACAGCGATTGCTGGCATTGGAAGAAGTGCTGAGGGCGGATCCTCCATGTTGGTGTGCGGCACATAAGAAGTCAATTGTAGGGTGGCCACAGTTTCGACGATTGATGATGGTTCGCTTTGGCGACACCAAATTTTACCACACTGGGAAATACGATGGACAGAATGAACCTGGCAGTCATTTGATGGAGTGTTAGATGTTGTGGGCATCGTGACCAAAGGATGAGTTGGTCCATGGCTTTGTCCATACTTTGGATGAGATGCCACGCTCATGGTATACTGCAGCCGAATTGCGAGGTGAAATTACCACTTGGTTAGAATTGACAGTTTGCTTTACTCATACTTTCAGCTTCACGGATGCCAACCCGGATGTCCATAATGCTTTGCAGCTCATCCGCGATGTGGTTCTGAAGGTTGTTCTAGTGGCATATCCTACGGATTTGCATACGAACTGCAAGTTGCAGTCAATGATGGAATATTATAATATCACTGGTGGGCCAGAAGATGGTGATGATCTGCGGAACGTCAATATTCTAGAATCTGAAGGAAGTTGCGATGTTGTAGCACCAGATGCACCAACCGATCCGATCAGTCAACCGCTGAAGCTCCAGAGGGTCAACATTGGGACAAAGGAAAGTCCCAAGTTCGCGAATGTTGGAGACTATTGGGATGATGAGATGATGGGGAAGATCACTGACTTGTTGCATGAGTTCCAAGACTTGTTCCCTACAAAGTTTTATGAGATGAATGGAATCTTGGGGGATTTAGGGGAGATGAAGATCTCGTTGAAACTAGATGCACAACCAATCAGGAAATGACGATATTAACTGAATCTGCGCCATAAGGAGAGGGTCAAAGTAGATCTTAACCACATGTTGGATGCTGGCATTATTGAAATGGTTGAGGAATCAGACTAGATTAGTCCTATGGTGGTGCAGGACAAGAAGACTGGTGAGGTGCGCATTTGTGTCGACTTGAGGAAGCTGAATGATGCATGTCGCTGGAGTCTGGGGTGGATGGTGACTACTTTACTAAGGAGCGAATAAATGAATTGCTAGAGTTGTATAAGAGGAAGGAGTTTCTATTCAGTCAGAAAGAAAACACATGGAGGCTAAACAATAGGGCTCGGTGGATTGCTAAAGGAGATAGCAACACTCACATTTTCCATAATTTTTCTAATCAGCGGAGGAATAGGAACACTATTTGGGAAATTAAAGGGGATGATGGCTCATACAGGTCAGATCAGCCTTCCATCTAGTTGGCTGCGGAGCATTATTTTAGGGGCTCTTACCACCAGGATAGTGTCAATAATTTGGAAGCTCAGTTGAAAATTTTTAAGTTATTTCCTAGATTTTTTAATGAAGAGGATGGTAAGAGGGTTGTTGAAGCTGTTACACTGGAGTTGGTTAAGGATGTTTTAGGGTCTTTTGTCAGAGAAAAAAGCCTCAGTCCAGATTGCTGGACGGTGGAATTTTTCCTACATTTCTTCAACTTGATGGGGCTTGAAATTCTTTTGGCAGTGAAAGAATCCAGAGTTAAAGTGACCATGCCCAAAAAGCTCAATGCTACATTTATCACCTTGATTCCTAAGAAGGATCAACCAGAGGATTTCTTTGACTACCAACCTATTTCGCTATGCAATATCCTTTATAAATTGGTGTCTAAAATTATTCCTTGGCGTATTAAACCTTTCTTGGAAAAATTCATTTCTATGGAACAGTTTGGGTTCTTGTTCAAACGCCAGATTCTGGGTGCTATGGGGGTGGCCCAAGAATTTTTACATTCGGTCAAGGTCAAGGATATTTGTGCACTTATTCTTAAATTAGACCTCATTAAGGCCTATGATCGACTGGAATGGTCGTATATCCATTTCATTCTTATTCATATCGGCATTCCTTTATATATGGTGCATTGGATAATGGCATGCATAACGTCCACTACTTTTGTGGTCTTTGTTAATGGTGAACCCTCGAGGGTGTTTTCTTGTAGTAGAGGTATTCACCAAGGGTGCCCACTATCCCCTTTATTGTTCATTTTTACGATCGAGGGCATGAGCAATCTTATCCATGAGGCAAAAGGTGATAGCAAAATAAGAGGTATCAAAATCACTTGGGAAATGACGCTTACGCATCTTCTATTTGTGGACGATGTCATGATTTTTAGGGAAGCCTCCTTGTATGAGTGGTTAAATTACAAATATATTTTTGATGTTTTTTTCCTTGCTTCAGGTATGGCCATCAACGTAGGCTTAATATTCCTTCTTGTACAATTGTTTTGAGGATGGTGTTATAGACTCCATGAAGGCTAATTTCCCTTTCGCTTTCGAACACATTGACTTGGGGTTTAAGTATTTGGGATACTACCTCAAATCCAACTATTATAAGGTAGTGGAATGGACGTGGTTGGATCAGAAGATTGGGCGCAGTATCAACAATTGGTCGATGAGGTGGTTATCTATTGGGGGTAGACTCATCTTGGCTCAGTCAGTTTTACAAAGTATTCCCATATATTGGTTTGGACTAAGGAAGGTGCCCTCCTCGATCGTTAATTGTATACGTAGCAAAATTTTTCAGTTTATTTGGTCTAGGAAACCTTTGTTGCGGAATGGCACTTGTCTTCTTGGCAGAGTCTGTGCTGACCAAAATATTAAGGTGGTTGGGGCTTGAAAAAATTGGAGTGCTTTAATTTGGTGATGAAGATGAAGAGTCTATGGAGGGATTTGACAGATGGAGGACTTTGGAGCTGTGTTATTCGTTCTAAATATATGAAAACTTACTCGACTATCCAGTGGTTTCGTAATCCTACCTCCTTTGGCTCTCATGTTTCTGCAGTTTGGCGTAGCCTCATCAATACTTTTCAATATATTGGCCCATGGATCAAATGGAAGGTAGGGACAGGATCGGAGTTATTTATTGCTATTGATCCATTTATTGGCGATGATGGGGATCACTCGCTTCCTGTTGGTTTAATAAATGAACTTCAGGGACAGAAGGTTGTGGTCCTCTCCTAGGTGTTCCAGAAAGGTCTTGATGCAAATAATGCCTGTTGGTTATCTGCAAGTGATCTAAATCTCCCGACTCATTAGGCTCAGGTATGGGAGGAGTACATTGCTCACCTTACATTTGCTGGGATTCAGTTAAATGATTCGGCTGACATCCTGACTTGGGATGGTCCTGACTCAAATGGTATTCTGTCAATGGCCAATGTTTACCATTTGGTGTTAGACAAAGCGCATGAACAACTAGTCTCGTAGTGGTGGCACAAGAAGCTTTGGAGGTGGAAAATTCCCCTAAAGCTTAAATGCTTCCTTTGGTTATGTTTTCAGGATAAAATACTTACTTGGAGCAATATTCAGAAAAAAGGTTTTCATGGTCCTGGGTTATGTATTCTCTGTAAGGCAGCTTGTGAGGACACCTAGCATCTCTTTATCCATTGCAGATTCGTGAAGGAATTTTGGCAGGAATTTCGTTGTTGGGTATATACACCAGATGAATGGAAGGCGGTTGACATATGTGATTGTTTGAGCAATTGGATTTGTTTATGTGGAACCAATAGAACTCTGGATATGTTTTTGATTGCATGCAATTGGAAATCCAGGAATGTTGGGATTTTTGACGATATTACTCCCTCGGTATCCTCCACTTGTAAGAGGATTTTGTATAACAGGTTTAGAAATCCAGAGGCTATGCACAGGATGAAGATCAGGTGCGTCTCCTTCCCAGTATTGGATAGGGAGAATATTTGCGGGTCCTTTGATGGGGATTCCCAATAGGGCATGTGTGAGAAGGTGCTATTTTTTATGTTCGAAGGAACCACATCATTCGTATCCAGGTCGACATTGGCAAAGGGGACTGTTTAAAAGCAGAACTTTTAGCATTGTGGTGTTTGTTGTGTTTTTCCCTTAGGAGGAGCTTTATTTAAGTGTCTATTTTTGGTGACTCCCAGGTGGTGACTAATTGGTTCAATGGAAAGTACTCGATCAATGTTTTACTTCTAGAACCTTGGCTGAAAGAGGTGGAGAGGTTCAACACTTCATTCACTCTTATCCGTTGCAATCATATTTATTGTGAAGCTAATATGGAGGAAGATCACCTATCAAAGTTGGTTTTCGGACCTATGGACGGAATAATTCATTATGTGGAATTCCTGGACAACCTGTTAGTGGATCAGGGTAACTTACAAGCATTCTAGGTTGGAGGTTTCGAGTCATGCTGCTTGCTATGTACTTCTTTTTCTTGGTTTTTTGGGATGTGTTCGTTTAGTCTCTTTGTTTTGGTGTCTTATACTCGGATGTAGTTCATGCATTTTTTGGATATCTGGGGAAATGCTACATTGTAATATACAAAAACCTCACTGGTTTCTTTGAATTTTGGATGTAACTTCAACTTTATTTCTTATAATATCAAGTTACGTTTTTTTCTTTCTAAAAAAAAATGTAACAAGGGGCCACAAATTTTATAATAATGTCACAAGGGGCCGCAAATTTTATAATAATGTCACAAGGGATATGATTAAGGAAAGACAATGTCCATTTTTTACATGGGGATATGATCAAGGAAAAACAATGTCCAATACTTACCTGCAACATGGTCGTTTTAAAGGTGAGTTTGTCTTTTGCATAAAGCTTTCCATTAGGACACTGACAACCCTTCCTTGGAAACCTTTCCTTTATACGATAATAATAGAGAAGTGACAACATCATGAGACTTATCTCATAGAGCCATAAATTTTATAATAGTGTAATGTTACAAGGGATTTGATACATATCTAAGGAAAGACAATGTACATTTCTACAAGGTTGGCCATTCCGACACTGGCAAAGCATTTATAGAGCAGGGGTGAAAATGTAGAAAATCAAGCCAGGGCAGATACGAAGAGACCAACACAGAAAATTGGAGAAGATCTTATGTCATGGGCACAACCAGACATAGCTTTGAATGAGGTATTCTTATCATACACCTTCCAGAATGAAAACCAAGGAGAGGGTAAGCTCATTATCATCCATTAATTGCTTCCACCTTCTTCGTGACCGAGAGTTCGGCAACAACATCACCAAGCTACCAATTATTTTTAGGGATTATCATTTACAAACCTTTGGTATTGACATTGAGATGAGATATATTAGGCAATTGGTCATGGCTGACGAAATAATATGTGTTCTTCATACCAATGATCTAACATGACTAGGACCTATATTATTCCATTCATGCTACATCTAGGTCAAATCTTGGCTTTCACTAATGCTCATGACAAGCACATAATCAACCAATTGTCGAGGAGATTCTATTTTTCATTTTGATAAGCACTAAACTTCCATCGAAAAAAGTAGGTCTAATTACAACCCACAAACAACTTTTTAAGGGCATGATTTATGATTGGAATCTTGATATTCCAAATTGTAGGGGCATGATCTCGAGAGAATGTTCAAGAATATAAGATAAAAATAATAAAAATTTGAAGTTTTAAAACAAAATTCAACAAATAGTGATTTCTATTTCAATATAGTGAAGTACTAATTAATTGAAGTTGATATCTATCTAATTGGTTTTCATTAATGAATAGTGTTCAATTTGAATTTAAGTATAAGTTGATTTGGTTACAAGTCCACCAAATTTAATTAGTTAAATGAGAAACATCATTTCATTATCAATGCATATGAACCTTATGCCATTTATTAATATCATTATGCACTATAAACTTTATGTGATTAATTTCATCCTTGATATTTGGAACCTTAAATCATTTATTATTTAGAGTTATTTTTAATTACTAAAGGGGAATATTATTTTTTGTTATATTAAATAATTCAATTTAAAATGTTAATTAAAATAAGTCTTAATTGAGATATTAATATTTTATGCAATCTTTTTGATATCACTCACAACTAATAATATTCAGCACAAATAATAACATTGAGAAAATGCAATTAGTTAAAAAAAAATTTAATATTTATAAATAAAGAAGAGTAATATATTAGTAATGTCTCTACATCTTTTAAATTAAATAAAAAAGTTATTTTAATTACTAAAAGTTTGGTTTGGATTTTACAAATTATTTTAAATTAAAATAATATCATATTTTTAAAATATAAAATTAACATTTGAGATGGAAAAATAAAAATATACAAAAAATGAAAACAAAGATGTTAGAATTTCAATTTTACTTACTTCAAAATAGATATAAATACAATCATCAAAGTCAAAAATATGACAAATTAAAATGTATTAAACCTAAAATAAATACAAATGAATAAAAAAAATAAAAAATTATTTTGAATAAAAAAACTATTATATAAAACATATATCATTCCAAAATTAAAAATAAAAAACTACATGTATCATTCTAACATAAGAAAAACTACATGTATCATTCTAACATAAGAAAAACTGAATCTCAAAAGGTCATATTAAATTTTTTTCATAAATTTAAAAATGTATTATTTAAGAAAATTTGTTGATAAATTTTTTTAAATATTATATTATTTAATTTTAATTTTAACTGTATAATTATTTTTTTATATTGATGAATTAATTTAATTGATAAATTTTTTGAAATTGTAATTATCCTAATAAAAATAATATGAATTTCAAACCTCTTAACTCATTATTTCAAATTGACTTCTTACTTAATATTAATTTTATTAATGTCCTAGTCTTTTTATGGGTAAGCCCATTCTAGGGGATATATATTTTGTATTATGTTAGTTATTTTAGTATCTTTGAGTGATTGGGATGGTGGCTTTATCACCTGAGGTCTCCCCAGTCGACTCTCTATGTAGTTTTTGCCACCTTTTTTGGCTCTGTTAATTAAATTTCTGTCTGCAACTTATAAAAAAAAATTATTTTGATTAATATTCATTAGAAAAAAACAAATTCTTAATTACACCCATAAAACAACTAATTCTTAATTACAACCATAAAACAACTAATAACCACGATTAAATGTAGTGAGGCCCATTGTATGCTCACAAAGATACATGGGTTAAAGTGCCTCTAATGAGGTTCTGATTAAATTTGAGTATAGTTAAGCTTTCTTAAAATTTAAAAACCTTATCTTCTAAATATGATTGTGCAAATTCTCATTAATTGAGTCCAGAATTGTAAATCTGACACTTCATTTTGACATTATTAAACTACCGAAATTTGCTATACCCTACACATGCATTGCTTTGCCTTTACAATGGACCAATATGTATTAAAATAAAAAATAAAAAGAATAGAAGCAGTATTCCATGTACACGATTTGATCTACAAGTAGTATTCTCATCTTCAATTCCATGTCAAAATGCAAACAAGAATTAACTGATTTTGTGGAATTACTCGTCACCTAACTTGGACTCGACTTCTATTGAGACAACTATCAGTGTCAAAATGCAAACACAAATTAACTCAGTTTCCGGAATTACTAATCACCTAACCTGGACTGAATTTCTATTGAGACAACCAGACCCCATGGTTGACTCTTGCCCTCAACCCCAAAGGCAAAATCAATATGCCAAACACTACTAACCCTAACAAAATAGATATATGTACATAAGATATCTGGGTATAAGATAACTAGGATGCAATCAACATAGGGATAACGAGCCAAATATAAACAAACACAAGCCACTAAAAATGCCAAACAAAATAGATATATGTACATAAGATATCTGGTTATAAGATAACTAGGATGCAATCAACATAGGGATAACGAGCCAAATATAAACAAACACAAGCCACTAAAAATGCCAAACACAAGCCACAGTATAACAAGTGTTTAATTGTATTCATCTCTCCACACGTACAGAGCATCTCCTTCACATCAATTTACAATGGCATTTCAATACATTTACGACATCCTCTTAAAGCATTTCGAGATCCACAATGAAAAACTGTAAGATATTCTTTACATTTGTAATACCAATTGGGAAATGTACAACATTCCATCGTCTATAATCATCTTGAGCCACCTGAAACCAATGAACTAGTTGCAGCCCATAATAACTGCCAAAGTTAACCATGCAATCGGAAGTAGGAAGTTGCTAACTCTTGGCAAGCATCTTTTTGATAATGTTTACTCTGTCTGCAATGTCCATTCTTTTGCTATAAAATTTTCGATACACAATTTCCAACAAAAAAAACAAACTTTGGGCTGCGCTGGTTTATAAATTCAAAATCTTAATTTGAATGCTTTGAATCTATCCTTCGCGCCTTTACTGAATTCAAACTTCAAACCAAGATAGACATTAATACACACTGTATTGGTCATTCATATGGCATGGGACCATGGGTTCACGGAGCATGGCATTAATACGCACCGTACTGGTCATCCATATGGGCATGGCAGCATGGATCCATGGGTTCTGCAAGATGAGGGGCATGGCCATGAAGCTGTATAAGGGCTAATTAAAATGCCCCCGACTCCCCTTGACAGAGCAATTCTTTCCAAAATCATAATTGGGATTGGTGAAATGGCAATTTTGTGGATTTGGGTCGTTTCAAAATTGGGCATTTAGTGTAGGACACACCATCTCGATTATTGAAATTTCAAAATTGGAGAAATAGGAATTTCCTACTAGAATTTTAACCCGTTTTTAGCGTTTTGGTTAGATTTTATGCTAAGCCCATGGGCACTGGGACGACTAATATGACCATACATGACTTATACTCTGGGTAGTTCCAATAGCGACATATGCAGCTAAAAAGCCCGCTCTGAGCAAGCTTTGTCATTACTTCATGAGCTTTGTCATTACTCACTGTAATGAGATGTGGTGCTGCAGCCTGCTGTAGTTGGCCCAGCAGCTTGGTACATATTGTTTGACATTCCAGAACTTTATGCCAGGTCGAGTTTTGTCATTACTCATTGTAATGAGCTGTGGTGCCGCATTTGCCGCTGTAGTTGGCCCAGCAGCTTGGTACATATTGTTTGACATTCCAGAACTTTATGCCAGGTCGAGTTTTGTCATTACTCATTGTTTGACATTCCAGAACTTTATGCCAGGTCGAGTATTGTTATAAACTTGTGGGGAAGAATAAACAATTAAAATGCTTTTAAAGTTTCTACTATAACATATATTTCAATTCAGTCTAAGTAGAAAAAAATGTTTAATTTTTTTTTTGGATTTTTCACTATTTTTGTATTCTTATAAGTCCACACCCTTTGTCCTTTACATAATAAGTTTTAGAGGAGGTATCTTTAAATTTTTTTTTTTTTAAATGACAAAATATAATTGATAAAACTAATCAACATTAAATAATGTATTTGGTTATATGTGGCTTCAATTTTGCTTTCCCAACATTATTTATGAACATTAGATAATGTATTTGGTTATGTGTCTTCATTTTTACTTTCCCATGGAGGAGGTGTAGACGAAGATAATCTACTTCAATCTTATGTAATTTAACTTTAAATTTAATAAGACAATATCATGTTTCATAACTAATTCTTTGAATATTTGCGATGAGGGCCATGGTCTTCAACAAACCTTGAATATACAAAAAATCATATATATGTGTAGATAAAGTCATAATACAAATAAATGGAATATTACTGATCTACTTACCTTATATTGATCTCAGTCTCGTAAAGGATAGTGTAATTAACATAACATTGAAGTCATACTAATCTATACTAGTAACACGTATTGGTTTCTCTATAAAATTGACCCATTTCTTTGAGCATCTTTACTCGGAATTATATAAATAAATAAGGAGAGAATTGTATTTTATCTTATTAAGGTTTTCTTCCAATCCAATCCTATCCTACGAGTGGTTGTACCCAACCTTTACCTTCACCTCTTGGTGGAGCTATATAATAATTAGTATTTATCGTAGAATATATACTAATTATTAAAAGTATATATTATAAAACCACTAAACTTAGGGCTTATGGGATTTCATCCGGTTTGGGCATCACTCACATACAAGCTCATAACCTTTCTCTCATAGTTTCCCTCCAATTGGATTTTTTAAAATCAAATTGACAGTTATGTCGATCCAATTGGATATTTTTTTAATCAAATTGACAATTATGTCGATCTCCATATTCTGAATTTGAACAAATACTTCCACTTGCATGATTCTACATACAAGTTATGGCCATTGGCATGTTTGGGACGTGTCCAAATTGCAACCAAGATATATCCCTGCATTGGTTGATATTTTCCATCACTGCAATTCATTATATCTAATTCTCCATCACTGCAATTCATTTTATATATATATATATATATATATCACAGGGCGCAACCCCCTCGAGTGTAGAGCCGCAAAGTATGGAAAAATTGGTATCTTTGTACACTAAAGTGCACACAAAACCCTTTAGGCTACCGCGTGACCTTGTGCAGAGAAGACATTGGTTTCCACTCAATACATAAAGTTGTGCTCAAAGAGATAATTCAGCGAAATGACCACTAGCTGTCTTTGCATTAAGTTTACTTGCATTTTCCGGGTTTTGGGAAGATAGTAGTTCCGGTGGTAATTTTTTGTTTCATGGTTTTGGAGCTTGGATGAGGGGATGGTCTTCCTGGTATTTTTGCACCAGGTGTCTAGAATTTTTATATAGCTTGCAAAGATTCATAACACCGTGGTTTCTTTTGTTTTAGCATGAAATTGTTTTGAATAAAAATGCTTTGACAACCGTAAGATGATGGTAACATATTTTATCTTGAATTGCCTATTTATTTGGACTGAAGTAAAGTGTTGTATATTAACCAGCCACATCTGAATAAGCAGTAGGGTCATTTTACTAAGTTTATCCATAACTAGTAAATTATATTCCCGAAATACCTATAACACTCATTGATTAATAACTAGTAGACTGAGTGTTATTCGGTGAAGATCTTGCACTAAGGTCAGTGCTTGTTTAGGATCCATATTCTCCATTTATAATTTCCTGTATAACCTATAATGTATAAGGGAAGTATATAGTTTAAATAAGGTCAGTGCTTGTTTAGGATCCATATTCTCCATTTATAATTTCCTGTATAACCTATAATGTATAAGGGAAGTATATAGTTTAAATACATGTGCAATGTATCCATACATGCTCTTAGCACATCCTTTAGCCTCATAGTGCAAAAGCTTTACAATGTTCTAACATCTGTCTTAGATTTGACTATGGGGATATAAACAAAAGATAATACGACTAAGAACAAGTTAGAATGGAATGTAACATAATGGAAGGTAATGGAGGTAAAGTATGTAAAACAAAACAATGAAGATATGTCAACATGAGACACTCAATAAGAGTTCGCTAAGTAGTCCTTTGCGTAATTGGGACATGTGAATGATGGATAGTAAGTTAAAGATTTGTCCTACAAGGATATATTCCATCCTTGAGTGGAACGCGACTACTAATATCATGGAGGTTAGGAATTTTGTTGGAGCAACCCAATATATTTCAATTTTATAGTGTTATTTGTTGAATATGATGGTCATTGATGTCAAAGGAGTTCAGTAATGACAAAGGAATAACCAAGGACATGATGGCAGGGAAAACCTAGTGAAATACAAAGGAATGACAAAGGAAGTGATGACAAGGCATGTATGATGATGTGGCATGTGTGATGAAGCTGGAAAGACACTTGATGGTGTTTTGGTGCTATCATTAAGTCACTGTTGCAATCTGACATCATTTTGGAAAAATATGGCAAGTTTGTGAAACTTTGGAAATTGACTAAGTATGGAAAAATTAGTCAAACCTGCTCTAAGAGAATGCCCGCCACAATTCATGGTTTGAAGATAATGCCCATACCATAATATCAGGATGTACCTTTTTGAATAGGATATCCAACCATGGTATCATTTCTTCAAAAGAGTACTTTATGACAAAGTTATAGATCTCCCAAAACAAGGGTTCAAGCAGTTTTAGACATTCAGAAAATGGCTAAGTGTTGGAAATTTGGTTCAAGTAGCCTTAGGGAAATGCACGTCGTACCTCATAGGTGAATGGTAAAAATTATTGGAAATATTCATGGTGTAGCTTGTTGAAGAAACTATCTTACCATGGTCTCATCTCTCAAAGAGGGTGTTTGATGACAAAGTTAGAGGCCTGCCAAAACGGGGTTTCAGGATGTTTTTGCACCAGAGGTAGTAAAACTGCCTAAGTGGCCTCAAGAGAATGCATGCCATAATTCATAGGTTGAACTAAATGCACGCACCATATGTTCAGGTTGTATCTTGTTGTCCTGTCTACCTGACCATTTTTTCATATTGACTTGAAATTGCATGAGGAAGAAGTTATGGATCTACCAAAACAGTTTTCAGGCAAATTGGACCAAGTCTAGGAAAGTGCAAAAATTGTCTAAGTGTAAAATCAATAGAACTGCCTAAGTAACCTCACTAAAACACCCGCCGTCTCTTATGGTTGATGTCTTAAATAATTTTGAGAGTATATATCTCTAGAATGTTGTTTGGTGCATCCAACCATGGTCTTAGTTTGTCCAAAGAGTCTTTGAGAAGGAAGATATTGATCTGCCAAAAGTGCCTCCCAGACTAAATTGGACTACTCCAGTAAAATGCCCGCCAAGGAGAGAGAAAGTAGCTTCAGAGGATGAAATTGGTCTCGATGGAATCAAGTAGTTAGCCTCTACCCATTGGGTGTCTCACACTTCAAAATTGGTGAAAAGAAAAATCTCATCATACTCACCTAGGGTTTGGTAATTTTGTCTAAGTGTCAAACCATCAGTTTGAAAGACTACTTTCAAAATCCCATGAGATGTTGTGGGTGTGTCAATAAGTACATCAATTGACATGGTCCTATTCATTGTTGAAGTTTCTATCCATCCATGCTGTTATTTTTCCTTATGTTGATCAGATATGAAAGAAATCAATTTGCCAAAGTGAAGGAAAAAGTGTTTTGCATTTTAAAGAACAAAATTTTTCGCTAAGTGTTGAACTCACATGGCTAAGAGGTCATTTAGAAATGCCTGCAAGGTGACCTTGTGTTGATAAACTAATCAGGTGGGATAGGCTTGTTCTCTAGTGAATGGGCTATCTAACCATGGGTTCAGATTCTCCTCTGAAGCTCACACGTGTGAAATAGAAGTCTACCAAGATGAGAAAAAAATTGTTTTATTGTTCAATTATAGGTTGATAAAGAATTTGGAAATGCCCCCAAGGAGGGTGTTCTTTTGATGATAAAATTCATCAGTTAGCATGGTCTTGTTCCTTGGTGAACTGGCTATCCAGCCATGAAGTCAGATTCCTATTTGGTGCTCTCACATGCGAGTTATTGGTCTCCCAAAAACAGAGAAAAACATGATTATTTATAAAGGGGGCTTAAGGGTTAAAATCTCCCAAAAGATTTATTATGTCCGTAGGGGATAAAGAAATTCGCACAAAGGCTAAATGATGCCTGCAATGGTTTATCTATGCCCACAGGGGCTAAGGATAATCCCATAGAGGCTTAAGGATGCCTGTAGAGGTTGAGGTTAAGCCCGCAGGGGCTTAGGGATGCCTGTAGAGGGTGAACTTAAGCCCGTAGGGGCTTAAGAATTCCTGCAGGGGCTGATATTAAGCCTGCAGGAGGTAATGTTATGCCCACAGGGGATTAGAGATTCCCTTAGAGGGAGAATTTAAGCCCGCAGGGGCTTAAGGATGCCCACAGGGGCTAAAGTTAAAGCCACAAGGGTTTAAGCATGCCCGCATGGGCTTGCCCGTAGCCCATGAAGAAGCAAGGGGATTAGGGTTGTTGCCCACATAGGGAGAGCTCGAATAGGGAGAGCTTGCATGGAATGAAGCCTGAAGGCCTAAAATGTCCAAGGAGTTTTTTAACTAATTAATTAAAAAATTGTAATAAACCGAATTACAAATTAAAAGATTAATTATCAGAGATGTGAAGAGGCACAATGATGAAAAGGCATGAACATAGTTTGAAGAGATGTGAATGAAACTCGTGAAGATATATATATAACCAAGAATTCAAATTAGAAGATAGGTGTTCGGGTTTCCAGGTTGAAGGAGAAGTAAGTACGGGTTGAGACCAATGGCATTCCAGAGTTGAAAAGAAGTTCTGAAAAATATGAAGAAGTTAGACAAGGGTGGAAGGGTGGATCTAGGACAGGTTGTAGCCTGCTAAAAATGGTGTTGGTGCATCCTGTCAGATGTAGCTGACAAAACACGGTGTTGGTGCATCCTTCAGTTGTAGATGAGAAATTGGGTGTTGGTGCATCCAACAAGTTGGAGCTTGCAAATCGATTGTAAATATAATTTTGCAGTAATAGAAAGAATTGGTGGTTTTCCCAGTTGGGTTTCCACGATAAATTGTGTCTTCTATATTTCCTTTTAATTCAGTTTTTTAATTGTGATAAAATATAGAAAATAGTGTAATATTGATTCACCCCCCCCTCTCATTATTGCTTGATATTCCAACATTTGGTATCAGAGCAAGGTTCTTTATTAAAATTTTAAACACTTGAAGAGAAATATTTTATCACTATGGATCAGCCAGGAAAAGTATCCTCCAAGGTTCCATTATTCGATGGGAAGACTATGCCTTCTAGAGCATCAAAATGAGAAGCTACATAATGTCTCTTGGATTGGATGTTTGGATGTCCATAGAAATAGGGTACACATATCCCAAAGTACCTCCTATAGATCTTGAAGGAATTAAAAATTTTGGAAGCAATGCCAAAGTTGTTAATGCAATTCTGGTAGGATTAACCAGAACAGTTTTTGCCAAAGTAATGAATTGTCAGACAACAAAGGAAATTTGGGACAAATTGCAAACCATCTATGAAGGAGACACTAAAGTAAAAAGAGCTAAACTCCAGACTTTTAAAACTCAAATCAAAAGTATGAAAATGAAGGAAGAAGAAAACATTTCAGAATATTTTGGGAGAGTGGATGACATCGTGAATGCTATTCAAGGGCTAGGAGAAGAATTGGAAGAAAATGAGATATTTGAGAAAGTACTAAGATCTCTTCCAATGTTTTACAATCTTAAGATTTCTACACTAGAATATAGAGAAGATATTGACAAACTCACCATGGATGAGTTATATGGAATTATTATAGCTTATAAATGAGGATTGGGAAAGACAACTCTCAAAAGAAGGAAGCAACCTTTAAAGTATAAAAAACGAAGAATAAATCGAAAAATATTAAAGCAGAAGAACTTGATGATGAAGAAGTACTTCTAGTAAAAAATATTAAGAGAGGCACTCGTAAGTTCAAAGGGAAATTACCTTTGAAATATTTTAACTATGGGAGAATTGGTCACTTTGCTAACAAATGTTGCAATCCCAAAGAAGAAGAAGAAAGTGAGTGCCATGAAAACTTCAAGAATAACAAAACGTTTTTTAAGAAAACAAAAGAAAAACCTTTTATTCCATGGATGACCGTTGTTCAGATGACTCTAGTGAAGATGAATAAGCATAAATTTTATTCATGGGGATAGAGAACAAAAATCTTGAAAAAGAAGTAGAAGATAATTCATATATGGAAGAGGAAGTAGACCTTGAAGCGGGACTCATGTGTGCTCTCAAGAAAATGGAAAAATATAGAAGAAGGAACAAATCCTTGAAAGGAAAATTGTTAGAATACCAAGAAAAGGTGAAATCAAAAGAAGAGGAAGTCAAGACCATCCAAGAAGAGCTGCACAAGTCAAGACAAGAAGTTATGTGGCTTAAAAAGAAGCTTGATAAGGAATATATTAAATAAAAATTTGAGAACAACTCAAGGACCTTAGATGAAATTCTAAGCAGCCAAAGATCACCAAGTGATAAAACTGGATTATGTTATGACAAAGAAAAGAAGCCAGAATGTGTGTCCCTTACATTCCAAGATATAAATAAAAGAAGCTATGCTGCTTCACTCAAGAGCCCGATTAAGAAAAATAGTCAGAAATCTGCTCACTCCTTGAATAATGAAGACATAACTGATACAATACCTAAAAAACCAATGACAAGAAGGGTCCAACAAACATTTTTTGGTAATTTCTACTCATGTGATAAATTTGGACATATGTCTAGAGAATTTAAGATGAGGAAGAATGCTTCAATAGAAGTTCAAGAACAAAATAAGGGATGGAAGAAGATGGAAGTTGTGAAACAAGAAGATAAAAAATTCCTCAACCATAAAGGAAGATTCTATGGATATTGTCACTACTGTCACAAGTTTGGTCACAAAGCTGTTGATTGCAGAACCAATAGAAAAATCCTAAGCATAGAATCGAAGAAGCAAAGAAGGTCACTAAGCAACATACCTCATGGAAAGATGTGGAGAAGAAAGGAAGACTACAAAGACTCATAGGAAACATAGAGTCCAAGCATCAATGAAGTTTCCGAAGATGATGATCAGCATAATAGTGTTGTAGATGGTAATGACATCCATTATTATGGAAAACAAGATGAAGATGAATACACCGATGGAGAAAAGGATTTTGAAATTCTCTTCTAGAGTCTCTCATGACCTAAAAGAGAAACCCTGAAGCTAGCATTAGAAGGGATCATATGCTCAGGGGGAGTAAATATAAAAAATTAGAGTTGGTATTTGAAAAGTAATTAATATCATTTGGTAAAAATAAAAATCCATCATCATCAAAGACAAGAAGTAGAGGTGACAAATTGAAGAAAAGTATTTTGTGTAGAGAACATCTAAGTGACAAGCACATTTAATGTTTGAAGTGTAACAAAATCAGAAGCAGAATTAGAGAGGATAAGTGATGATCTTGGTGAAATAATTAACTGGTGTAAATAACTGAAATAAGAATATTGATAGGTAAATATATTGGACATAAGAAGCGAGTTGCTCCTACAAGGATGGTCTACATACTCCAAAAACAATAAGGAAAAGGATGTAATATTTGCTCTAGAATGCATGAGTAAAATGAGTCCAGGCGAGGTCAAAATCTCAATGTTCTATAAAAAACTCTATTGAGAAAGAACACTGAATCCTTAAGAAGCTTTGTGAGCATACACATATATGCAAGAATTGGATAAAAAGTGCAAAATACATTGAATATGATCACCTAGTAAAAGAGATACTATCCATCCATGATATATGGAAATCATGATAAGATAAGCAAGTACATAATTCATGATAGGAAGACTAACTGTGAAAAACTCATTAAATAGAGTAGAAGGCAGTATTATGATAAGGGAAGTTTAGGAACTTAGCATCCAGGATCTCACTCAAAGCAGTTATCATTCAAAGGCCAGCTACAAGATGATGGCCAGATTATATTAACATAGTGATAAGTACCAAGTCCAACATAAAAGGAGGAAGAGAAGCAAAAGAAGGGCAGTTGTCAAAAGGAAGAAGGATAGGAAATTCTCTATCAATATGGTTACAGCAAAGGGCATAATAGGTTATCCTTTGTCATTATTGTCAAAGGGGGAGAATGTTTAGATGTTCCCATCAATGAAAAAGGGGGACCAAAGGGGGAGAATGTTAAATATGATTTTCATTGATGTCAAAGGAGTTCAGTAATGACAAAGGAATAACCAAGGACATGATGGCAGGGCAAACTCAATGAAAGACAAAAGAATGACAAAGGAAGTGATGAAATGGCATGTATTATGATGTGGCATGTGTGATGAAGCTGGAAAGACACTTGATGGTGTTCTAGTGCTATCATTAAGTCAGTGTTGCAATCTGACATCGTTTTGGAAAAATATGGCAAGTTTGTCAAACTTTGGAAATTGACAATGGAAAAATTAGTCAAAAGTGCTATAAGAGAATGCCCGCCATAATTCATGGTTTGAAGATAATGCCCGCACCATCATATCATGATGCCCTTATTGAATAGGCTATCCAACCATGGTCTCATTTCTTCAAAATAGTACTTTATGACAAAGTTATAGATTTGCCAAAACAAGGGTTCAAGCAGTTTTATACATTTTGAAAATGGCTTAGTGTTGGCAATTTGGTCAAAGTAGCCTTGGGGAAATGCACGCCGTACCTCATAGGTGAATGGTAAAAATTATCTGAAATCTTCATGTTGTAGCTTGTTGAAGAAGCTATCTTACCATGGTATCATCTCTCAAAGAGGGTGTTTGATGACAAAGTTAGAGGCCTGCCAAAGCAGGGTTTCAGGATGTTTTTGCACCAGAGGTAGTAAAACTACCTAAGTGGCCTCAAGAGAATGCACACCATAATTCATAGGTTGAAGTAAATGCACACACCATATTTTCAAGTTGTAGCTTGTTTTCGTGTAGACCTGACCATGTTCTCATATTGACTTGAGAGTTCATGAGGAAGAAGTTATGGATCTTCCAAAACAGTGTTTCAGGCAAATTGGACCAAGTTTAGGAAAGTGCAAAAGTTGTCTAAGTGTAAAATCACTAAAACTGCCTAAGTAACCTCAGTAAAATTCTTGCCATCTCTTATGGTTGATCTCTTAAATCATTTTGAGAGTATGGATCTCTAAAATGTTGTTTGGTGCATCAAACCATGGTCTCATATTGTCCAAAGAGTCTCTGAGAAGGAAGATATTGATCTACCAAAAGTACCTCCCAGACTAAATTGCACTACTCCAGTAAAATGCCCGCTAGAGAATGTAGCTTCAGAGTATGAAATTGGTCTTGATGGAATGACCTAGTTAGCCTCTACCCATTGGGTGTCTCACACTTCAAAATTGGTGAAAAGAAAAATCTCAGCATACTGACCTAGGGTTTGATAATTTTGTCTAAGTGTCAAATCAACAGTTTGAAAGACTACTTTCAAATGCCCGCCAGATGTTGTGGGTGTGTCGATAAGTACATCAATTAACATGGTTCTGTTCATTGTTGAAGTGTCTATCCATCCATTCTCTTAGTTTTCCTTATGTTGATCAGATATGAAAGAAATCAATCTGCCAAAGTGAAGGAAAACGTGTTTTGCATTTTAAAGAACATTTTTTTTTGCTTAGTGTTGAACTTACATGGCTAAGAGGTCATTTGGAAATGCCCGCATGGAGGTGTCCTTGTGCTGATAAAACTAATCAGGTGGGATAGGCTTGTTTTCTGGTGAATGGGATATCTAACCATGGGTTCAAATTCGCCTCTGAAGCTCACACGTGTGAAATAGAAGTTTGCTAAGATGAGAAAAAGGTTGTTTTATTGTTCAATTATAGGTTGATAAAGCATTTGGAAATTCCTGCAAGGAGGTGTTCTTTTGATGATAAAATTCATCAGTTAGCATGGTCTTGTTCCTTGGTGAACTTTCTATCCAACCATGAAGTCAGATTCCTATTTGGTGCTCTCACGTGCGAGTTATTGGTCTCCCAAAAACAGAGAAAAAACATGATTATTTATAAAGGGGGCTTAAGGGTTAAAAGCTCCCAAAAGATTTATTATGACCACAGGGGCTAAAGAAATGCCCACAAAGGCTAAAATATGCCCGCAGGGGCTGAGGATAAGCCCACAGAGGCTTAAGGATGCCCGTAGAGGTTCAGATTAATCCCGTAGGGGCTTAGGGATGCCCACAGAGGGTGAAGTTAAGCATGCAAGGGCTTAAGGATGCCCGCAAGGGATGATATTAAGCCCGCATAGGGTTAAGGGATGTCCTCAAGTGGTAAGGTTAAGCCCACAGGGGGTTAGGGATGACCATAGAGGGTGAATTTACGCCCACAGGAGCTTAAGGATGCCCGCAGGGGCAAAAGGTAAAGCCATAGGGTCTTAAGAATGCCCACAGGGGCTTTCCTGCATATGCCCACAAAGAGGCAAGGGGATTAGGGTTGTTTCCCGCATAGGGAGAGCCCGGATAGGGAGATCCTGCATGGAATGAAGCCCGCAGGCCTAAAATGTCCAAGGAGGTTTTTAATTAATTAATTACAAATTTGAAATAAATAGAATTACAAATTAAAAGATTAATTATCAGAGATGTGAAGAGGCACGATAATGAAAATGCATGAGCACAGTTTGAAGAGACGCGAATGAAACTCATGAAGATATATATAAGAATAAATTCGAATTAGAAAAGAGGTGTCTCGGGTGTCCAGGTTGAAGGAGCAATAAGTGTAGGCCAAGACCAATGAAGTTCCAGAGTTGAAAAGAAGTTCTGGAAAATATGAAGTGTTGGGTCACGGATTTTTCCATATTTTCATCACCTTTCGACATATATTTCATCCCGCTTCTTCCTATTATCACCCATTTATCATTCCATTTTCCATCCATTTGCTGTAATTGCTCGAGAAATGTCATATTAATCTTATTGATGCTTTAGTGGTTAATCATGATTATTTTCCTTTATTTTTGATGAATTGAAGACTCTTATGCGTAATTTTACTGATGATGGTTTATGGAATGATTGTTCATATTAGCAGCTGTATCAGCCATGGTTCAAGCCTCCAAAGTTAGCATGCTAGCACACGTACACATGGAGATTCAAAACATGTTTTCATTCCTTGGATTGATTATGCTCATTTGTGACTTCAATTCGTGCTCAAGTCCAACTTGGCAGCCTCCAGCTCATACTCAAACAGTTCCAACCAGAAACGCATGTCAGATAAGAACACAGTGATTCACATCTCGATTTCCGGGCAGCTGGAGACGAATCACAAAAATATGGAACATGGGTTTTGTGCGCAACGGCCTCATTTACCTGACCAACGAGGAACTCTCCAAACAAAGCTATGGTTTGAGCTATACAGCTGGTTCTCTGAACGTGAAATTCTACGATTTACTATTGCGGTCGGTTTCAAAGTTATTAGCAATTATGGCCATGTTCCACTATTGCAGAGCACAAGTTGGGTTTCGGTTTCTCATTCTCCTGAGAGCATTTTATGTATAAATATGTAATCATTCTAATGTATTGGGGAGGAAGAGAGAAAACAATGTTATGATGTAGGATTTGATCTAGAACTCTGATGTAATGATTTCATTCTGATAATACATGTTGGAAGTTTCATAATCTAGAGTTGTAGACTTTCATTGTGGAGTTCCAGCTCTGCTTAGTGGAGGAAGGGCCCTCTTCCCTGAGCGGATGCTGATAGTGTTGATTGTTATTTTGTAGGTTTGTTTATTATTCAGTTAATGCTTTGATTCATCAGATTTATCATAGTTGCATGATTTCATTCATTAGATTTATCATAGTTTCTTTCTTGTTAATTCATTTTGATAAATCGTTGGCCAACATAACATTTCTTTTAGATTTATGCAATTAGATCTTGCTTCATAAGAGTTGATTTTGTTTGAAGTGTGATTAGATTAACAGTTTGATTTTATGAATAGGATTAGTGTTTGATTTATTTTCAAGAAAGTGTGTTCTAGTTTACAAGAAGTTTAGATTTCATACCAATAGATAACAGTGTCAGATAGAAATTGTGCTTGCATAGATCTTGCATGATGGCTTTGAGATAAAAGACTTCCTTAGGTTGATAATTTATGTTTGGGAGTTTCAACTGTTTAATTAATTAGACAATTAATCCGACCAACATTTTTGCTCCGTTGCTGGGGAAGTTATCAATAGTGCAAAAGTACATTTGACATTGTTTCATAGATGCATTGTTAAAGTAGAGCATGTAGGTTGCATGATTAATTTTCAGTTTATTGAATTTGCTTTGAGTGTGGATTTTCTCTTTTGTTTGCATTTGGTTTCATTTAATTTTTAATTTTTTTTTAGCATAAATCTTATCATTCCCCTTAGTGGTGTTGTAAGCACCACCCATTATACTAACAAGTTTATAGGAACATTCGAAGGAGGAGCCTCCAGATAACACACGAAGAATCTAATGAAGAGATGGCAGATAAAAAAGATGCAGAATTTGTTACCTTTGAATTTCCCATTAGAGATTCAGGAGGAGTGGTACCAACAAAAAACATTCCCCCACATGTTCTACCAAATTTTCATGGTTTGGAAAATGAAGACCCTGATGTATTTTTGTTTCAATTTGAAGTACTTTGTAGAGGATATGGTTATTGTTCTAATGATTAAAAGTTGAATGTGTTTCCCCTTACTCTAAAAGGAACAACCCTCCGATGGTTCATGAGCCTCGGTGGGAATTGTATACAAACTTGGGAAGACATGAAACATGTATTCTTGAAAAGGTACCAAGATTATTGCAGGGTCAATGAAGATATCTTCAAAATGACACAAGGAGAAGAAGAGAATTTGGAGGAATATGTTGAATGCTTTCAATACAACCTTCAACGATCAAAACAAAGGCAACTGGGGAAAGAGACCTTAAAAACACTTCTACTCAAGGGAATCCAAGATGAATCTTTAGAAATCTCAAAACTGATGGGAACAGGTGATGTATTTCAGTTAGCATATGATGATATTTGTGAGTTATGTAGAAGGTATTCAAGAGGAAACTTCAAGACTGGTAAGAATTCTAGTAATCCTTATTTTCAATCTTTGAAATTTGCTACAAGAACAAGAGTTATGGGCGTTGAAATGAGTAATTTATTTGAAAATTCTAATGCTGATATCAATGGTTCACTAAATTCACAATTGGGTGTTTTGCAGGTTAAGGAAAAGCATGAGGAATTTGAAGAAATAGTTTGCCCTCAGTGCCAAAAGAAACATCTTGCAATAGATTGTCCTTTGGATAGTCTCGCAATTTGTGGCATATGTGACTTGAATCATTCCACAGATCATTGTCCCTCCTTACCAACGATGAAAGAAACATATCAAAGAGATCTGGGAGTTGCAGCCAACTTGTTGCAACAGTCATGGCAACCGTGACCTAGATGTATGGTTCAAAACTCTATCCCTCTTTTTCCTTACTCTCATACTCAATCATTGAATACTCCTCCACCATTGCAGTTCTTGCAGCCTCAATTTAACTCTTACCTACCTTATCCACAAGGTTGGAATGGCCTATCTTATGATCACATGGCCACTTTCCCTCATGCTGTAACACCACTTGGTCTTTCAAGATCATCCTCACAAACAAATCCTCTACATCAACCACATCTATCTTCTCATCAAACTCCTTGGTATCCAACACGATTTCCTGTCCAATCCACCATCCACCCTAACCATAATAAAGCAGTACAGTATGCTTACAATGATGAACTGCAAAATTTTCCTACATTTCCCTCTTGTTCTACCTCATCTACACTGCTACAAAAAGACTGTGCACTGTTGGACATGTTTTAATTTACAATAAGAACAAATCGCAGCAATGATTTAAACAAGAGAAAATCGCAATAACGATTGGGATCAAGCTTGGTCCAGCTGTCCTCTCCCCACTACCAGTCTCAACATAATATATATATATATATATATATATATATATATATATATATATATATATATATATATATATATATATGAACTATACAAGAGAAAATCACAGTATATAAAGAAAAGAATTGAAAATCGACAGATATCTCCATTGCTCTAATAGAGCATATATTGTTTAAAGGAAAGAAACATCATTCTTCTATTCAAATACTTTATGCCATTTATAACTAATAACCAACATTACAGAAGATATAGTTGTACTTGAATAGAAAAATTATGCGGAGCGGGAATACAAAGGAGAGGTATCAATTACTCACAACCATAGAGAATATGAAAATCATCAGATCTCACCCCCTGTGATAATCTGCAAGAGATATAGCAATTGTAGCAACTCACAATCAAACTCTCAAGTATGTTGCAAAGAAGAAGAGAAGGAGACACTCAATAATCACTCATAAACACAGAATAATAGACAAAATATCAGTATCATACAATGAATAAGAATGTAATGAATGTGTTACAATGGACTGCAAAGAAGCATGATATAGGATTCGAATGAGCCAAGTAGGGCATTCAAATCTTTGATCTCAGAGTGTAGCATGAATAACTATGGAGACATCATCTAGTCAGCAGTATCATTCAAGAGTGGTAAGAGTCAGTCAAATGTGTCTAATTGAGTCTAACATAACTAACTATCCATAAATCATGGAATGGAGACTCTAAGTGGAGTGCATGAGGCTGTCTAACTCAAACTCTAGCTTGTATAACAATGAAGACATCATCCAATCAATAGTATCAGTCATAAATGGTAATAGTCAGTCAAGTGTGTCTAACTAAGTCTAACAGAACCATCTAGGCATAAATCGAGGAATCGAGACTCCAAGGAGGGTGCATGAGGCTGTCAAATAGTCAAATGGAATTCCAGAACTAGCTGACTAGAAGCTACAAGCAGTCAGCATGAGCAATCAGTGGAAGAACTACTCAATCAATGCACTAACTGAATGATAACTCTCGGTAGGTGAGATAAGGCACCCCAACTGAGTGATAACTAGTGGTAGGTGAGTAAGTGCACTCTAACTGACAGTGGTAGGTGAGAAAGGCGCACTAGCTAAGAAGATAAGGAAAGGAGGGCGCATTAGGTAGGTAGGAGGCCAAATGAGGGCTAAAGACAGGCTCTGGAGAGCTAGAAGCAAGCTCTAGGTGTTGGGGAGACAACTATGATGATGACTGGATGCATGTAGTGGCATGCAAATGCATACAGCATGCAGTTTTGCATGCAGGCAAAGAAGATCTAGAAGCAAGCTCTAGGTGCTGGGGAGACCACCATGATGATGACTAGATGCATGCAGTTGCATGAAAATGCATGTAGCATGCATATTTGCATGCAAAATATAAAAAAGATGGTGTGAATATTCCAACACCCCCGAGCTGGATCACCACCTCAAATACTGGACCAACACTACTGCAACGCAGCACTCCTACCTTGGAGTCTATAGCAGTTAAAATCGATGGACTTGTCAAATAAGAGGTCTCAACAAAAATGCTCCAGCATAATGGTTCTCCTTTGTACAAGCACCCACATGCTCTCTTAGTGCTCGTCTTTATAGTATTTTTCTAGGTCTTGTTCCATCACCAACCCAATCTCAAGTAAATCTTGGGATCCCTATCTTTGTGGATCATGTTGGAGTGTTGAGATCTCCGCTTGGATTGATTGATTTTCATAATTGTTGTGCTATCTCTTGTCCATATTTGTAGGTGGTTTCCCCTCATTTAGTTGATCATCTCCAATGTTTTTCTTTTAATAAAATAATAAAAATTAGTTTTGGTGCAACATAACTCTCACATAGTGTGAGTCACAATTTTTTGAGTTTTAATAACTCAAAGAATAATAAATATTTTACTTTTAGTAAAAATAGAAATTTTTTTGTGAGGAGGTGTCACATTTATTCCCCCCTTATTCTTAACACCATCCTCGGTGTTACTTTTCAATCAGAACCTTCCTTCTCTTGCTAGAAAAACGAAGGGTATGCCTCTCTCATTTTATCCTATGTTTCCCATGTAGCCTCTTCTGGGATAAAGTGCTTCCATTTCACTTTAATTTGAGCAATAGCTCGGTTCCGTAGTGTTAGCTCCTTCCTCTCAAGGATACGCATAGGCCCGGTTTGGAACTCTCCCTTGAATTCTACCTGAATCATATCCCAATCAAGTATGTGAGTGGCATCATGAACATACTTTTTCAATAAAGATACCTGAAAGACATTATGAACTTTAATAGAAGGAGTAACTTCAAGTTCGTAGGCTACCGACCCTACCTTTTCCAGTACCTCTAACGGTCCACAATACCTAGGAGCCAACTTCGAACACTTACCCAACCTTAAGTAACTTATTTTTTCTTTTACCTTTAAGTGGACATGGTCCCCGACACTGAACTCTTTCTAAGTTCTTTTGAGATCTGCATAACTTTTTTGATGATCCTCTGCACATTTTAGATTTTGTTGTACCTGCTTAACAATTTGTTCCATGTCTCTTAACAAGTCGGGCTTGACCACAATCCTATCCATGGGTCTATCCCATGTTATAGGTGTGTGGCACCTTCTGCAATATAATATCTCAAAGGGTGTCATTTTTGTTGACGTTTGATAACCATTGTTATATGCAAACTCGACTAAATGCAGATATTCTTCCCATTTACCTAGTTGGTTCATCACGAACATTCTTAACATGTTTTCAAGTATTTGGTTATTTCTTTCTGTCTTCCCATCTGTTTACGGATGGTATGCAGTACTCAAATTTAACTTTGTATCTAACCCTTGAAATAATGCTTTCCAAAAATTGCTAGTAAATTTTGAATCTCTATCTGATATCACCACTTTTGGAATGCCATGCAATCTAAATATTTCCTTCTAAAAAATGTCAACAATATTAACATCTTTAAAAGTAGACTTAACCGGAATGAAATGTGCAACTTTACTCAGTTTATCAACTACTACGATAATTGAATCATGTTGTCTATTATTCTTAGGTAATCTGGTTATGAAGTCAATACTTATTACCTCCCACTTCCATTTCAGAATGGGCAAGGGTTGTAACAACCCAGCTGGATGTTTATGTTTGTTTTTTTACTTGCTAACATTCTAGACACCTGGCTAGATAGTCAGCCACATCTTTCTTCATATTAGGCCAACAATATTCTTTTTTTCAAAGTTGTTAACATTTTCTGGTATCCAGGCTGTCTGGAATAAGGTTTCTTATGAAACTCACTTAAGATTAATCTTTTTACCTCCTCCGAATTGGGTACATATATTTGATTATTGTATTTAAGTAAATTTTCCATCACGATACTAAAGCCGGTTGGTTCTTCCTTGTTAACATTTATTTTCCATTTTTCTTTAGTTTTCAAATATTCTTCATCATTTTTGGCAGCATTATTTATTATGTTCTCCAAGTCTATTTTATAACTGCTCATCGCAGCTAAGATTTGGAAATTTACATTCCTACTTAAAGCACCATCAATCTTATTTTCTTTTCCTTTAATTTGTTTTATTTCAAATTCATATTTGCTCAAGAATGCCAACCAACTTGCTTGTAGAGCATTTAGATTCTTTTGATCAAACAAATACTTTAGACTTATGTTGTCAGTTTTTAAAATGAATCTTTTCCCGATTAGATAATGCCTCCACATTCTCAATGCGTGAATTATGGCTACCAACTCTATGTCATGAGTCGCGTAGTTCTTTTCATGTTGTTTGATTTTTCTAGATTCCTAACTTAGCACATCATATTCTTGTAGTAATACCCCACCTAACCCTTCTAAACATGTATCCGTACAAACCACACAGTCTTTGTAGTGATCAACTATTTTCAGAATGGGTGCAGTGGTAAGTAAGTGTTTTAACTTTTCAAATCTTTCTTGACACTTAGTTTTCCAAATAAATTTTATCCCTTTCTTTTGGAGTGAGGTTATAGGATATGCAATTTTCGAAAATCCCTCGATAAATATACGGTAGTAACCCATGATCCCCATGAAGGATCTAATGCCCGTCACATCCCTTGGGACTGGCCAATCTATGATTGCTTTGATTTTGTCCGGGTCTACAACAATTCCATCTTTCAAAATTACATGTCCTAAATATTGTACCTTATCTTGGTAAAAATCACATTTACTAAAATTTGCATAGATATGTTGTTCTCTTAAAGTTTGTAAGACCATTCTTAGGTGTTCTTCATGTTCTTTTTCATTCTTAGAGTATATTAAGATGTCATCTATAAAGATGATGACAAATTTATCCAGAAGTTTGTGTAACACATTATTCATTAAACACATGAACATTGCTGGGGCATTGGTCAAACCAAAAGGTATGACCATGAACTCATAGTTCCCATAATGTGTTCTGAAAGCCGTTTTATAAACATCTTCATATTTTATTCTTATTTGGTGGTATCCAGTTCTTAAATCAATTTTAGATAATATTGTCGCTCCTCGTACTCGATCAAATAGATCATCTATGAGAGAGAGCGGGCATCGATTTTTAATTGTCATTTTGTTTAGTTGATGATAGTCAATGCACAACCTCGATGTTTCATCTTTCATTTTTTACGAAAAGCACTGGTGCTCCCCATGGGGACACATTCGTTCTAATATAGTGTTTATCAATTAATTCCTGCAACTGCATTTTAAGTTCTATCAATTCTGGTTGATTCATTTGGTAAGGGGCCTTAGAGGTAGGTACCACACCAGGTACCAACTCGATTGTGAAATCGATATCCGTCCTAGGAGGTAGTCTAGGAACTTTGTCTGGGAATACATCTTTAAATTCTTGTAGGATAGAATAATCTTCTAGGTTAGGTTTATTCTTTTCATTAGAGGTTTCTGTTATATGCACAGCAAAAATTTTACAACCTTTTCTAGTACTTTTCTTAAGTTGCAATGCAGATACTTTTCTAATTGTACCTTTCTTTGGAATGCCTCTAATAAATCTATGATTACCAAATTCATCAATGCAAGTAAAATTTTTGTCATAGCAATTTAAAATTACTCTATGCTTTTCAAGCCAATACATACCAATCAATATAGCATAGGATCCTAAGGGTAATATGTTTAAATCAACCTTTGTAACATAATCATTAATCATAAATTCACATGTGGAAATAAAACTTGTTACTTTTCTTTTTGTGCCCGTGGCTAGCTGTACTAACCAGGATTTTTGAAATTCTTGTTTCTTCAATTTACATGCATCTACCAAACTAGGAGATATATAACTTAACGTTGAACCATAATCAATTAAAACATAAATAGATCTTTAAGATATTTTACCTTCTACCTCTATCATGGAGGGCTGAAACTCTGCTTGACGATTATCCAAGGCTGCGCTTATCTTTGGAATGCTCCTCGCAACTTCTCCAACCATGGAAGCTTCTCTGACTGCATGAATACTTCGGTTTTCCTTTTTATGTGGACAATCCCTGTAGAAATGGCTTTCTCCACATCCCCAACATTTTAAAGGTTTTCTTTTCATTTCTTCATTTTTCTTATATCCAGTGTTATCTTTAAATTCAGGTTTGGCTGGTTGAATTTTGTTAAAATTATTTTTGGGGAAGCTTCTATTCTTATTGACGGGTTTGAATTCTCTTCTTTTAAAATCTTGTCCTTCCCTCTTCTTAAAGGTTTTTGGGTTATCTTGTCTATGCTTAGCTTGGTCATAAGCCAGCTTAGCTTTCCTTGTTGCTTCATAAAGTGTTTTAGGGTTATCCAATTCTAGTCTATATTTATAAAAATTAGGTAGAAAACCAAGGAACCTCAATATTTTTTCTTTTCTTTAGTGAGGTAGGGTACATATCTTAATAAGGACAGGAATTTAGTACATATATCGTGCATTGACATTTTCCCTAACCTTAGTTCATAAAATTCTTTCGACTTACCCTCATAGTAATATTCAAACATATACTCTTTTTTAAATACCTTCTTAAACCAATTCCAAGTAACTTTACAGTCATTAATCCCTTTAGATTTCTTTAGGTCTTTCCACCAAATCTCGGCTTTCCCAACCAAGTTAAAGATATCCATTTTCGCTTTCATTGAATTAGAATAGTCATACATGGTAAAATACTTTTTCATGCCTGATAGCCATGCTTTAGCTTCTTCTCCTTTCTTGAATTCCCCGTCAAAGATAGGAAGTTTAATCTTTTTAAATTCCCGGATATCTCATACCTACGTCTCTTTTTCCTTCCTCGTTTATGCTCATCATCGTTGGTAGATTCATCCAACTCACTGTCAGCGAAGCTGTTATCGAAAAAAGTTTCTAATGAAGAATCCATTCTTTTATTTTTATATTTTCTTTTTATCCCCACATGACCTGTGTCTTTAGAAAATTCAGTTAATTTTTGTAATAGATCTTCATTTACATCTTATTGGGTCTGTATCACCCGTTCATGTTCTAGTTTAAAGGCTTGTAAATAAGTTTAAAGTTCTCTTACATTTTGCAGGATTTCTTCTTGATTATCATTCAAAATTTTATTATGTTGTTCTTCTTCAGTAAGTTCGACATAAATGGGATTGGAAGATCTTTCTTCTACCATTTCTCAATAACAAGAACTGAATCACAATCTAATAAAAAAACATAGTTACCACACTTGGTTAGAAATTTATATAACGTAAATAAACATTAGATATAAGCTCCATTACATCCTAGTGTAGGAACCTAGGGCTTTGATACCACATTGTCACATTACTACAATCTTTACTTTTCTACTTGGCCATTTATAAACATTTATTTAAATACATTTAGCTTTTGTTTGTGCAAAAATAAATAGTATACTTTACTCATAAAAATTTGGCATGCCGTTATTGAAGAATTTTTTTCTTAAAGACTCTTTCAAAAATAGGCCTTTATACTAACCCATACGTAATATGCATATATGAGCAATTAAATGCATGAGAATTATATCACTTAACACATATCTCTCTCTCTCTATATATACCTAGGCAATAAACATAGTTCCTAATATTATAAACAATTATTTACTTTATCCAAGATATTTCATAAGATAAAAAAAAAAATATTGTTAAAAAAATATAAAAGCAACTACTTATATGTCGAGGTTAACGTTACACATAAGTTGTAAATATTTACACTATTTCTACGGGTCCAATCTCTAGTTGTTTTAAAGAGAAGTTCTCGATGGGAAGGAATAAATAATAAAAGACTGAAATTAACTTGACGATTAGCTTGACGTAATTTCCACCACGTCCAAAACCTGACGGAATTTCCAGTGGAACGTTCGTGGATCGGCAACCCTCAACAAGGATACATGTTCAGTTTTATGCTAAAATATTAAGACAATAATGTAGTTGGCACGCCAATAGAGAATTGAAATGATTTCAACACCGAGACTTCAATTGCTTAATCGCCACACCAGGAGGTCAAGCGATCTCTTAGTTGGACGTCAACAGAAAAAGAAATAACATGACTTTAACTAGTTTAAACAGATAGATTCAGGCGATTTCCACTCAATAGGGTTCACCGTTTCCCCTTCGCATGCATTCAATCAAACCATGAAATGATCTGCAAAGATAATAAAAAATATAACCAAAAGAATGATCAGGGATCAAGCTTCAAGAGCTGTCCCTTCCCTATCGTGATCCAATCAACATCTACAGGGATTCATGGAAACCCTCCGTAATAAACATACAACATTCCACATAAGCAAAGATCGTACAATCCTACGAAATGCAGAGATTAAGTGAAAGTTAGAGGGTATAAGTGTATGTACCGCCCCTTTTTCCAAACAGTCCACAAAACGCAAAGAAGAGATAAAGGGAATTATATAATATAAAAAAAAGGGATAGAAACTAAGCAAGATCGTGCTTTATGCAGTCCTCTCTTACGGATCCGCGATGGCAGAGCATCATCATATATATAACATATATGAAACTTGATACCAAACCAGGGATCAAGCATTCGTTGACAGCATAACAAAATAAATGTGATCACGGGGTCAACGTGCTCGTCTGCAGTATACCTATATAAGTGATCACAGAAATCAACGCTTTAATTGGCAGTATAACTATATAATGTGATCACAGAAATCAACGTTCTTTGTTGGAAGCAGAGTATCAAACTACGTACCAACAGAATATATGTAAGATGACATTTGGGGATCGAGCTTAAAGCCGCCCCCCCATCTCAACAGAATATACATATTTAAATTAAACAAGAACAAATCGCAGCAGCGATTGGGGTCTGGCTCGGTCAATCCGTCCTCTCCCCACTATCCATCTCGAAAGAATACACACGTTTAATTTAAACAAGAGAAAATCACAGTAATGATTGGGATCAGGATTGGTCAAGACGTCCTCTCCCATCTCAACATAATACATATATTTAATTTAAAATAAGAACAAATCCCAGAAATGATTTAAACAAGAGAAAATCGTAGCAATGATTGGGATCGGGCTCGGTCAAGCCGTCATCTCCCATCTCAACAGAATACATATATTTGATTTACAATAAGAACAAATCGCAGCAGCGATTGGGATCAGGCTCAGTCCAGCCGTCCTCTCCTCACTATCGGTCTCAACAGAATATATATATATATATATATATTTGAACTATACAAGAGCAAATCACAGCATATAAAAAAAGAATGGAAAACCGATAGAGATCTCCACTGCTCTAATACAACATATATTGTTTAAAGGAAATAAACATCATTATTCTATTCAAATACTTTACGCCATTTCTAACTAATAACTAGCATTACAAAAAATATACTTACTTAAACAGAAAAATTATGCCGAGTGGGAATACAAAGGAGAGATATCAATTCCTCCCAACCATAGAGAATATGAAAATCACCAGACCTCACCCCTGAGTTGGATCACCACGTCAACTGCTGGACTAGCACTACTGCAACACAACACTCCTATCGTGGAGTCTGTAACAGTTAAAATCAATGGACTTCTCAAATAAGAGGTCTCAAAAAAAATTATCCAGCATAACGGTTCTCCTTTGCACAAGCACCCCCATGCTCTTGCAGTTCTCCTCTTTATAGTATTTGCTTAGGTCTTGTGCCATCACCAACACAATCTCAAGTAAATCATGGGATCCCTATCTTTGTGGATCTTGTTGGAGTGTTGAGATCGCCACTTGAATTGATTGATTTTCATAATTGTTGTGTTATCTCCTGTCCATAGTTGTAGGTAGTTTCCCCTCTTTTAATTGATCCTCTCCAATGTTTTTATTTTATTAAAATAATAAAAAGTATTTTTGGTGCAACATAACTCTCACATAATGTGAGTTACAATTTTCTGAGTTTTAATAACTCAAAGAATAATAAAAATAATAATAAATCTTTTACTTTTAGTAAAAATAGAAATTGTTTTGTGAGGGGGTGTCACAGCCATTATTAGACAAGGGATTTCAAACCAGGGGTGTTACATCAACAACAATGTGCTTCAAATGTATGAAATAATTGATTTTTTGGAGTACGTACACCTTATTAATTAATTCAACATTAAATATTAATTATCAATTGTTTTGTTGTAGAAAAGAAAACAAAATGGAACGCATTCAACACACACAACAAGATGGCAAGGAAAAAAGGGGTTGGTAGCAAAGTTTGTGAGTATTTGTGATTTCCTTATAATAAATGAAGATTTCATAGTGGTTGTGATCTTTATATTTAATTTTTGCTTTTGTTTTCACTGGCCATACTTGAATGTCTTGAAACATGTGTTCACATACAAAGAAGAGCCATCATAAGAATTCATTCACATTGGGTTAAGCAAGGGTTGTGAGTATATATTGGCATATAAAAAATTAATTGTGGATTTTGTAAGTATCTATGATATTTTACTTCTCTCATTTTATAAGTAATAGAACAACAAAAATCATAAATGTTAAATCTATGATTTCTTATGAGGTATACAACTTGTAGGAACAAAGTATGGAGTGTATCCAACATAACAATTTTTTATAGATGGCACGAGACATGGTTTTGAAAGAATGTGCGACACTCAAGACACAATTATTGCTTTGGTACATCGAATTTCAATTTACATTCATGTATATTCTATATTCTAATTTTCATTATTCCCAACAATGTAGATACACACAGTACACTTTATTTTTAGTTTGCAGATGGAAGCTAAAGAAGAGGAAAACAATCAAGCTAATCAACAAAACATTCCTCCAAATAACCCAACCAATATAAGTGGCTCAAGCATTGATAACAATTCTAGTAAAGAATGATGATCGATATTTATTTTTGATGTTAATGCAAGCTATTGTATATTTTGAAATAACTGTTTGTGAAAATCAGACATTTTGTATAATGTACTGGATATACTTCCAAATTGAAAGAAAATAGTTTACTAGTAAGTGTATCAATTACATGCATGTTGACATTTTTATTATTGGTGTCTCTATGTTGTCCTATTTTGTATGACAAAGGCCCTAATATTCATATATAATAAAATAAACTTTTTTATTCTATTGCATTCTCCAATGTTATTATTAAATGTTACATGTGAAATGGTGCATTGGTTATTAAATGTGTGGATTATTAAATATTGCAATAGATGACAGAATCTATTATATAAGAAATTAATCCAAATAAACTCAATAATTAAAATTGAAATGAATAGTACTATAAAAAAAATCAATTTCTAATGAATAATGGAATTAAAAAAAAAAAAAATACAATATAGATATTTCACTGCGATGTCAGTAGTCATTATTCAAAGAATAATCTACGGTGCTTTTGGTACTTGTTGTCACTCCATCTTGTTTTTTCAAATTATATGCACTAGTGAATTTATATAAATGATTTGCTCGGTACTCCAATGTAAATTAAACACATTCTTAAATTTTAAAAATTAAAAAAGTCCACATCTCTATTGCATTTACTGGTGCTTTTTTCTTTGTTAACCGCACTGGTGCTTTTTAATTTTTTATATGCACTAGTAATTTTTAGAGCTTTTACATACCAGTGCTTTTTTTAAATAATCACACCAGCGCGTTTTAATTGTTTAAATGTACTGGGTCATTTTAATAGTTTGTACACACCAATGCTTATTATGATGAAATGCACTCTAGAGATGTTATAATTAGACAACACCGTTAAAGTTTAAAAATATAAAAAATTTCTAGTGTGTATGATGTAAAATATCACATCGGTGCATTTATGTTGAACATAAGCATTGGTGCATATAAGCTATACATAAGCACCAGTGTGGAGTTGAAATTTGGTTCTCTCTGGTGCTCAATTAGTTTAAGTGCATTGGTGCAGATTATTTATATCATATAGAACCAATGTGTTTTATTAAGATACACACTTATGCACCTTTTTTTAACAAAGCGCATTGGTAAAAAACATTAGCTAAAACCTATAGTCAACAATTTTTTTTAGTTATAAAATATATTTGTAATAGCCTCCATTAAAACATATGCTACCATTAGCGACGGTCACAGTGGACGTATTTTTGACAATTTTTTCCAATCTTGTAACACTAAAAACCTCTGCTACAGGATCTTTTCTTTTTAATGTAAATAAGGGCTTTACAAGGGTTTTGAGAAAACTCCAATTTTGTTTCTTTTATATCTATTTTGCAGCATATATATCTCTTAGGATAGAGGCATATGATAGTGTTTATAAACACTGATTTGTATTTCATTCAATAGGTAAAAGTATTATTAGGAAGTATACAAGAAAAGCATACAAATATGGTTATCATTGAACACCCTTGTACACCTTCATTGGTACTCTTTGAGTACTACTATATTAACTAGAATATATCTATGTGTTTGATCTTACACATGGCATAGGATATATTAGAAGTCCCATAGGCATATATAAGACTATACTTAGATTACATTTCTACCATTTTCCTCTAATATGCAATAAGCACAACCCTCATGGACATCACTCTCACAAACCTAGAAATTGGGTAGTATTGCTTACAATACAATCCATCCTCTTTAGTCAACAACATGAAATATTGACTGCATATTATCATTAGAAACACAATCGTATATAATAGTGCTCTAAAGCGTGACTCTCCCTTTCCCATAAGACATTGCAAAATTTTATCCCATCATGTTTATAAGTAGTAATCCAAATATGACTCTTGCAAAGGCTTTTGAAGACTCATCTAGGGCACAAGACGCGAATGATGGATTGGAATTTTGCATGTCCAAGTTGGAAGAGAGAATAGGAAAAATGGATATTAGCATGGAAAATAAGGTTGACCTTCTAAATATGGAAATTAGAATAGAATTCTAACATTTTAAAGATATTAACTAATGACCCTTGATGAACACAAGAAAATTGTTGTTGATCTAAAAACCAACATGGAAATAATGAATATCTCAAATATTTTCCATGCAGGATGGATATCAAATACATGAACTAGGACCTTATGAAGGAGTTATCAAACCTCTTTATCCTAAATTATCCTCCTCAATAAGAAGATAAGGAGAACATGAATGTTGCATTCTAGTCACATATGGAGAAAAAACTAACACATATAGAGATCAGGAGGATGAAATACCAAATACTTGATCATTCATCACATCAAGTACCACAAAATCATTCTTTAAAATTGGGACTAAGGAATTACTTGATTCCCAACATTAGTATGAGCAACTTTGATTGTAATGATCCCATGTCATGGAGAATCAAGATGGAACGAGTTTTTGATTTATTCTAATTGTAAACTATACAAAAGGTAACTATTGCATCTTTATATTTAGAACTTGATCAATTTGCGTGATACCAATGTTTTTGTGAACAAAAAAATGATTTTATTATCCCTTGGCCCATTTTTATAGAAGAATTGATAGCACATTATGAAGTTACTATGAAAAACACATTATTTAATCAATTGAAAAATCTCAAGAAAAGAGGTAGATAGTTATAGAATACAATATCAATCCTTAGATAAGGCTTTAGTATGGCAAAGATAGTCTACGTTACAAATGTGGCTTCTAGAAGAGTTTCCACTAACACTTTCTTGGAACACAGTGTTTTGAATCAACAATAATATGTTTATGAAATTCTTTATCCATATGGTGTTTTCCATATAAACTAAGATAACAAATCCATCCAAACTCATCTTGAATTTTTTTTCCAACTCTAACCATAATTATTTTTCCAAATCTATTATAGATAAACATTTTCACCAAACAACACATTTGTTTATTAAAACTAGAATTGTAGCACTAGATAGGTGTTTATATCTTAGAATTTTGAGACTTGGACTACCATCTATGATTTTCCTAGATTGCAGTAGGATGGGACAAGTGTACTTTCCAGATTGATTTTATGGGCGTCATTCAAAATTCAAAATCAATAATTATAAAAAACCTGAAAAGTGAGTTTTTTTAATAGTTGAAGAGTGAATTGGCCTGAATCGCTGCTATCATTAACTCAACTATTTTTGTTTTTTAAAATTACTACTCCCTTATTGATTAGGTTTTGAGCTTTTTCTTTCCACATTGTACTCTACTTCTCTAAAGCAAAGAAATGAATGAATTTTTTGTTTCGGTGGTGCCCAAACCATTGTAGTGCTTGCTAGAATGCATGACTAGCTTGGTGAATCTGAAAAACAAGTGTACTTTCTAGATTGATTTTATGGGCGTCATTCAAAATTCAAAATCAATAATTATAAAAAACCTGAAAAGTGAGTTTTTTTAATAGTTAAAGAGTGAATTGACCTGAATCACTGTTATCATTAACTCAACTATTTTTGTTTTTTAAAATTACTACTCCCTTATTGATTAGGTTTTGAGCTTTTTCTTTCCACATTGTACTCTACTTCTCTAAAGCAAAGAAATGAATGAATTTTTTGTTTTGGTGGTGCCCAAACCATTGTAGTGCTTGCTAGAATGCATGACTAGCTTGGTGAATCTGAAAAGTTTGGATACTAATTCAAATCACCTCAAATCTCTTCCCGATTCCATTGGCCGGTTCGTGAAGATTAAAAGCTTAAACATTTCCGGCAACATGCCCATTTATAACTATTCTATACAACTTATTACCAATCTAGGCTAACATGTATAACTTGCCCAATTATCCAACTAATGCTTGTTATAAGGCTAGTAAATTCCACTCTAATGCTTATTTATAACTATTCTATACAACTTACTAAAAAAGATATTTGAAATAAAAAAAGAATCCTAACATAAACACAACGAATAACGTGGAGCTAAGTCAAACATTGACTTGCATCGTTACCTTTACCTGAAATCTCAAAACTCATCTCTTTCCTATGACTTAGCCCATCTTAGTTTCATTCCATATAAGGCTAGTAAATTCCACTCTAATGCTTATTTATAACTATTCTATACAACTTACTAAAAAAGATATTGAAATAAAAAAAAATCCTAACATAAACACAAAGAATAACGTGGAACTGAGTCAAACATTGGCTTGCATCGTTTGAAATCTCAAAACTCATCCTCTTTCCTATGACTTAGCCCATCTTAGTTTCATTCCACTGTTTCTTTCTTTTTGCTTAATACTTAAAAAAACATAACTTAATTGATTTTTTTTCTCAAAAATTCTTTGATTTATTTATTTTGATGTTAATATAAGTTATATCATTATTTTTTTAATAAATCTATACTATTCATTATTTTCTTTATTTTTATTATTTAAATAAAACTTTGTTAATTTATAAAAATATTTTAAACTTATCTAAAAAAGAAATTATACCATTCATTTCTTTACTAAATTCTCTACTTTCCTTTTGTTATTTAATAAAACTCTGTTAAATTTATAAAAAAAAAAATTATTTATATAAAAAAAAATTAATATAAAAAATTTACTTATTCAAGATGATAATAATAATTAAGGTCTATTAACTCATATAGTAGAAATATTATTTATATCTCTATTGACTTGGTTAAATATATTTTTCACTTCATCATTAAAAGCTTTTGTATTATATATTATCACTTATTAATTCCAATTCTAGAAGTCCATAAAAATGTTTTCATTATAAAAAATAAATCAATGAACACATTTTTTAAATTTAAAAAAAAATGATTAAAAACGTCTGTATTATGTATTATAACCTATTAATTCCAATTCTAGAAGTCCATAAAAATGTTTTCATTATAAAAAAATACATCAATTAACACATTTTAAATTAAAAAAAAATATTAAAGTATAATCATTTAAAAAATTAATTATACTTTTATATTTATATAAATATATAATACAAATTTTTTATCTTTTAACTTATCACAATTATAGTAAAAAAAAATTTCATATAACAAATAAAATTTAAATATTGAAATTTTAAATATAAAAATAAAATTTTAAAAACTAATAACCATTCTTTATATTTTAAAGTTTTACAAATTTAAATTATATAATCTAAAAATTAAATTAAAAAAATTAAATTTTAAAAATTAATAACCATTCTTTATATTTTAAAATTTTACAAATTTAAATTATATAATCTAAAAATTAAATTAAAATCAATCATCTGTTCCAAAAATTAAAATTAAAATTAAAATTAATATTTTAATAAATATTAATAACCATTATAAATGAAAAACTTTTTGTAAAATATTCACTTAAAATTCGTAATTACATTTTTTTGTTTTCACAATAAAAGAAATTATACTTTATATTATAAAAAACATATACAGTATGTTCCAGAAATTAGGGAAAAACAACCCAAAAATTTTATTTCCAAACAAAACAACAAGTAGTGAGAAAGAACCAAGAAGATCCATAACCACATAACCATGACAAAATACAAATAACAAAAAGAAGGGAGATCGAACCCCAGAATCAGTCCACCCAAACATAGTGGAGACAAAGATGACATCCCAAAGTGGAAAAAGGAGATAAAAAAAATCGATATGTGCAACCATATGATCTTGAATTTATCATTGCACCTAACCCACATAGAAATTTGAATTCCTCTGACCTTATCTTATATTTGGTTGTACATTCTGCTCATCCAACCTGCAATCGAGATAAGGATGACATTCCAATTCCATACAAGTAACACCAATCAAAACACTACTAGAAGCATTAATGACCCAGACTTCTCTAAACTTGTAAAGATGCTAATTTAGTCTATTACTATATTTCATCTATAATGCTTTTTTCACAGGAACACCATTACATTACATGATTTTCTTCTTGTAGTCTTCAGTCAACTCTTCCAACTTTTCAATGAAATCAGGGATGCAACTCTGCTGATTATTGGCTACTATAATATCTCATGCCTTCGCCGCGTTTGTGTAACGTCCCCACCCGCAGATCCAACTCTGGTAAGGAAACATGATGCCAATCTACGGGGCTTTCACAAAAACTCATCCCATTCATTAGACTCATAGCCATAAAACTAATGTGTGTAGATGCAAATCAAACATATTTGCACAACAGAATAAGAACATCACCCACACACATCTTTCATATGCATTCAACATATCAATAATAAACATCAAATTAAAACATTGCAGAAGTAAAATGCACATAGAAAACACTTATCTTCATTTGTGTAATTTCCCGCAAATAACTAGCTATGTTGCTGCAACGTTCCACCCAACCGTAGGTCAGTTGTGTTCATCAATTCTCTCAACACAACTGCCACCCCCGAGCTGGGAATGATTCTTACAAGGAAAGGAGACATTCAAGCTCATACACAGCCAAAGCAATAGATACCCATCTCAACCCCAACACTCTTTTACACACAGCAACTGAAACTGGGCATGGATACACTCTTCCAGCAATGGGATTTACCAATAAGATGGCCCTGAATTTTCCCAAATCGTGGTCACACCAAAAACGGATTGGAGAATTTCAATAACAAGATGGCGAGTGGTTTTCCCAAAATGTGGGCACACCAAAAACGGATTTTGGATTGGGGAAAACGTCCACAGGGAACCAACCCGATTTTTCCATGGTATTTTGGGCATCTAAATGGCCAAAACGACTCTAATGAAACCCCAAACCAAGATCCAATACTCCTAGCCACTCTCCAACCCAAAAGAACCTTGTTTCCAGCTAGAAAAATCAGGAGAAATCATAAAAACATGGGGAGAAAACGCCCAGGCAGCCCCAAAAACGTGAGAGGGACAAAACTGCTTGATGGGTTATGGCTTGGGAGGCAAATTCATGGCTCTTTTCTTGCCAAGGAAGCCAAACACATTTTTCCATGAAGGGTGGTTTCCCATACTCGAATTTTGGATAGCCATACCTCTCATTTCCCAAGGCATTAACTACCTCAACCAACGTTTGGGAGAAATGAATGATTGGGTACAAAAGTCAACATGGGTAGTTGAGTGTTTGATGGGTTATCTCATTGACACTTGGCTTGACTTGATTTGCTCAAGGGTTTGAATGTTTTCCCTCCCAATCCCTTGTAAGATCATGCCCCCATTTCTTCTTGCATTACATAGCTAGTTGTGAGTATTTTATTAAAATGCATATTTATATGATATTCACAATTCCATTGTGCATGGCTAGCACGTAAACCATATGCATCAATAAATCGATGGTGGGGCCTTGGCCTTGAGCTCCTCACCACTATTTTATAACAATATTACATCATTTACAATTTTAATGCAATAGGGTCAAGACGGGGACGTGACATTCCCCTCCCCTTGGAATAACACCGTCCTCGGTGTTCCAACACTTCGGAATATATACCCACTTTACACATGTCGCAGAATTCGCAAATGGTGGTAGGTCTATCCTGCATTCATCTCTTTACTTTGAACTTTGAGGATCAAGTCCTTTGGCTTCCACAAGTTACTCCTGTTGGCTTGATCTTCCAGCTCTGCAGGTGGGCATTGCTCCGCAGCAATCCCTTTCTTTTATTCACCTTCCAGCTGATCTACAAGTCTGGAACTTCATCGCTTCCATATTTCTTGCCATCCTGGCAACTGATTGAGGAATATTTTCAGCCAAACACAAATAGCTTTTGGTCTGCTGCCATGGCTAGTGTGCACAACTGGCTCTCATTTTGCTCACTAGCAACACTTAGCTGGTAATAGCTGCAATCAATGGATTTTAATTTCTCACCTGTGAGACTCATCATGGAAATTCCTGTTAGGAAAAGCATAACACAATATTTAAAATTAGTCAATTATTTTCCCAATTGACATGGAACGTCCATGCTTTACTCATGAGACTTCCATACTTTTCATGCTTTCCCAACATGCACATGAACTCATTCATGGTCATCCTCTCACAGGGGAATAACTATTTCAGCATTCACAATTTATTTCAAGTAAGGGTCAGTGCAAGCTAATGAGGGTCACTTTTGGCACGTTAGATGCAATAGAAAACTGAAAAAGCAGGCATCCCTCAACTTACTTGGATTTTTTGATTTACTTACGGAAAATATCTTGCATTGAGTAAAAAAGATGAAATGTAGGAAATTGAATCACGTTTCTGAATATATAACTTTTATGTATTGAAAATTTGCATAGCTATGTCAAGTTTCAGTTTTCCTAACAGACACTTTTTATTTTTCAGGCAAATGATAAGGTATATGTTTTTGTGGGTAGAGCCTTTGAGGGCCTAAATGATGGAATCAAGCTACAAAAATCGGCATGCATGTAGAGAACACATAGCACTTGTGCGCCATTATTTTTTGAAAATTAAATTAGTAATTTTATAATTTTTTTATAATTGTCTAAGTGATCAAACCTCAAAAATAGTACATCTTTTGTGGGTAGAGCCTTTGAAGGTCTTAATGCAAAATTCTTGAAATGGGTTTTTCATAGAACGTGGAGGTTAGTGTCCTCTTGTGCACCATACAATTTTTTTTTGAAATGATTGAGAATTGAAAAAGTTATGGAAGAAACACTAACAATGTGTTTCACGAGTTAAGGAGGTAGGACAGAAAAGAAATTGAAAGAAAATAGGAAAAATTAATATTTCAAAATAAAAGTTACATATTTGGAATCTGCAGAAAAAATGCTATTTGTGTCTAAGATTTCGTCAAAAATGACTCTGTGTAGCATATTGTAACGAGTGGCTAAGCACAGGCTTCTCCAGAAACTGGAAGAAATACCCAATTAGCTTTGGTTTTTCATTAACATAGCACAGGTTTGGAATTACCGAAGCAAACTCCAAAGCATACACATAGGATTATTGTTGACATGTGAGCATGTGACTCGGCCTGTTTAAATTCAAAAATATTGCCGCGCTTTTAGATTTACATAACGCGTACGCGTTATATAACTAAATAACGCGTGCACGTTATATCAATAATTAACGCGTACGCGTTATATAACTACATAACACGTACTCGTTATATAGTTACAAAACGCGCTCGCGTTATTTAAATCATAAAATACATGTTTAATACTTGAGAAAGAGGGGGTGTAGAAGTCAAGGGAAATTTTGTTTAATATTTGAGAAGGGGTGGGGAAGGCTCAAGGGAATCTATGGTTAATATTTAATAGGGGTGGGAAAGGGTCAAGGGCTTAGAAGGATGTTGGAAGCTTGAGTGGGGAGAGATGAAGGGAATGAGAACATGATGGGCTACAGGGGGTGAAGGGAAGTGGAGCTTGAGAGCACTATTAGGAGTAGAATAGGTTCTGAAGAGGTATAGGGTTAGAAGTTGAATGTGAGACTTGAGTGACAAGGGGGAATGGATGGAGGCAAGGGGGATGTGAGAGAGAAATAAAGAATACAAGGGGGGGAGAGACATAGAGCGAGGGAGGGAGAGGGACAATGGGGAGGAATGGATTTGGAGGGAGTGAGATAGATGGGGATAGAACGAAATAAGAGATAGGAAGGGAGGGACAGAAAGTGTTGGTGGGAGACATGCAGAGAGTGGTGGCGATGGAGAGAGAGGGAGTGATGGAGAGATTGGGATAGGTTGAGGGAAAGATGAGGGAGGGATAGAAGGTGAGAGACAGGCGATGAGAGAGGGAGGGAGAGAAGGTAGGGTGAGGGATGGAGGGAGAAAGTTGGAGATAGATATGGATGGAGGGGGTATGGGTTTGAGAATGGAAAGTGACATAATGTGTGTGTATGTGTGTGTGTTTGAGAGAGAGAGAGAGACAGAGAGAGAGAGAGAGATCTAGAGAGATTGATGGTTGGGGAGAGAGAGACTAGATGGAGTTGTGAGCATCATATTCTCCATCAGCATCATATTCTTCATCATCATCATCTTCATGACCATCATCGTCATCATCAACATCTTCATCATCATCATCATCATCATATTCCTCATCAAATCAAAATCTCCATCATCATTATCATCATCATGATCATCATCTAAACATCACCATCACCATCATCATCAACATCTTCATCATCATCACCATCACCATCATCATCAAAATCTTCATCGTCATCACCATCACCATCACCATCACCATATTCATCATCATTGTCATCTCTAGGTTCCCCATCAACATCAACATCTCCATCATCATCATCTTCTTCATCATCATCATCTTCATCACCATCACCATCATCATCAACATCTTCATCATCATCACCATCATCATCATCATCATTATCTTCCTTGAATCAGATCAACATATCCATCATGTCACCATCATCTTCTGAACATCATCATCTAAACATCACCATCACCATCACCATCATCATCATCATCTTCATCATCATTACCATCACCATCATCATCAACATCTTCATTGTCATCACCATCATCATCATCATCATCATTGGCATTTGTAGGTTCCTCATCAACATCTCCATCATTATCATCTTCTCCATCATCATCATCTTCATCACCATCATCATCAGCATCAACATCTTCATCATCATCACCATAATCATCATCTTCATCGTCATCAGGTCAACATCTCCATCATCATCATCTTCTTCATCATCTTCACCATCATCATCATCATCATCATCTTCATCGCCATCTCCATCATCTCCATCATCTCCATCATCATCACCATCACCATCATCATCATCTTCATGACCATAAACATCTTCATCATCATTGTCATCTCCCCCTTCCTCATCAACATCTCCATCATCATCATCATCATCATCATCATCACCATCTGAACATCACCATCACCATCATCGTCAACATCTTCATCATCATCATCATCATCATCAGCATCATCATCAGCATCAACATCATCATCAAAATCTTCATCGTCATCACCATCACCATCTTCATCATCATTGTCATCTCTAGGTTCCCCATCAACACATCTCCATCATCGTCATCTTGTTCATCATCATCATATTCATCACCATCATCATCGTCATCTTCTTCATCATCATCATCTTCATCACCATCATCATCGTCATCAACATCTTCATCATCATCACCATCATCATCATCATCATCTTCCTCATCAGATCAACATCTCCATCATGTCACCATCATCTTCATCTTCATCATCATCATCATCATCATCATCATCATTACCAACACCATCATCATCAACATCTTCATCGTCATCACCATCATCATTGGCATCTGTAGGTTCCTCATCAACATCTCCATCATCGTCATCATTGGCATCTGCAGGTTCCTCATCAACATATCCATCATCGTCATTTTCTCCATCATCATCACCATCATGATCTTCTGAACATCATCATGATCATCATCTAAACATCACCATCACCATCATCGTCAACATCTTCATCATCATCGCCATCAGCATCATCATCAAAATCTTCATCGTCATCACCGTCACCATCTTCATCATCATTGTCATCTCTAGGTTCCCCATCAACACATCTCCATCATCATCATCTTCTTCATCATCATCATCTTCATCACCATCATCATCGTCATCATCTTCTTCATCATCAACATCTTCATCATCATTGTCATCTCTAGGTTCCCCATCAACACATCTCCATCATCATCATCTTCTTCATCATCATCATCTTCATCACCATCATCATCGTCATCAACATCTTCATCATCATCACCATCATCATCATCATCATCTTCCTCATCAGATCAACATCTCCATCATGTCACCATCATCTTCGTCATCATCATCATCATCATCATTACCAGCACCATCATCATCAACATCTTCATCGTCATCACCATCATCATTGGCATCTGTAGGTTCCTCATCAACATCTCCATCATCATCATCATTGGCATCTGCAGGTTCCTCATCAACATATCCATCATTGTCATTTTCTCCATCATCATCACCATCATCACCATCATGATCTTCTGAACATCATCATGATCATCATCTCAACATCACCATCACCATCATCGTCAACATCTTCATCATCATCGCCATCAGCATCATCATCAAAATCTTCATCGTCATCACCATCACCATCACCATCACCATCACCATCTTCATCATCATTGTCATCTCTAGGTTCCCCATCAACACAACATCTCCATCATCATCATCTTCTTCATCATCATCATCTTCATCTCCATCATCGTCCTCATCAACATCTTCATCATCATCACCATCATCACCATCATCATCATCATCTTCCTCATCAGATCAACATCTCCATCATGTCACCATCATCTTCATCACCATCTTCATCACCATCATCATCAACATCTTCATCATCATCACCATCATCTTCATCAACATTATCATCTTTATCATCTTCATCTGCATCATGATCATCTTCATTGTCATCACCCTCCTCCTCCTCATCATCTTTATCATCTTCATTTACATCATGATCATCTTCATTGTCATCACCCTCCTCCTCCTCATCATCTTGTGCACTTATGCACTTAGGGATTAATATTTAGAAGAGGGTCTAAAGGCCTTTATGGGGGAGGGGCTCTAGGAACAAGGTAAGACAGAGAGGGCAGGGGGGAGGGATAAAGGCGTAGAGGGTTAGTGATTAAGGGAGAAGAAGGGAGAGAGTGCTATAGGGAGGGATAATGACGAAGATAAAGAGAAGGTGGAGAGATGGAGAGTGGGGTGGTAGAGACATGGCTGAAGGGAGAGAAAGAAACATGAAATAAACATGTAGGGAGAATGAGGGACAGATATTTAGAAAGAGATAGGGGGTATCTAGGGATTATTGGGAGAGAGCTAGGGGGTATTAAACCATACAAAACATTTGTTTTGTATGCAATCATATAAATTATTACTTTTCTTTGATTTTGTTCGTTGCCCTAGCCGTGCACCTAACCTATTTATTGTGCTTGACTATATCGCGTTCGCGTTTTGTCACTACATATCGCGCACGCGTTTTATATTTATATAACGCGTATGCATTTTGTAACTCCAGAAATAATGGACTATTGCTGTCCGAGAGCAACTTCACTCTGTCCGAACGAAAGCAACAATCCCGCGATTTTTCGAACAGCACGAGCCCGCGTCTGAAAATTTTCACATTCTACACCAACTCCATCATTTTTTTTATGCAGGTGCAGCATTGAGGACATCTTTCATGGTTGCTCACTTTGGTGTTGGGTTATATGGCCATATTTGAAGAAAATAATTAGCAAGCTTGAAGAATCTCCAATTGAAGAACACCAAAGATAAGGCCTTTGAAAGATTCATTTTGCCTATATTTGAGGAGCACACAAGGTAAGATATCAAGCTTCAAGACCAACAAGGAAGAACTTCCATTTGCTTATTATTGAAGAGCTTGTAATTGAGGAGCAACAAAAACAAACTATATTGAATTGATCATTGTGGTGATGGGGAATGCACGTAACCGAGTAAACAAATCAACAAGGAAGAAGAGACGTCAAGAAGTCATTGAAGAAGAGAAAGAAAAGAAAAGAATATACATGATGAATCGGAGGCTTTCTTTGGAAACTAATCCAAATCCAATTGTAGAGGATACCATGGTTCATCCTATTAATCCACGACAAGAGGGACCTTCAATTTCCACAATAGTTGTTGAACAAGCACCCCATGGAAGTAATCAAGAAGCAAAACGTAGGTGCTCATTAGGGGATGTTTCAATTCCCACTTCAAGTCAAAGTGATAAGTTACCATCTCAAGATGAAGCTCACGAAGAAACACCCAATTTGCTATCCGGATCTGGTTATACAAGCGATGAAGTCAGAGAGGCGTTGGACATTTTGCCTACTGTTGAAGAAGAGAATGTTATCCACACCATCGATGAGGATGCTGGACTTCCACAAGGGGATGTTGGACTTCCACAGACCATGGATGAGGATGTTGGAATTCCACCATCCAACTACCAGGAAGAGAATGAAGGACACCAAGCTACTACTGAAACGCCAGAGCGTCTTGGTGATGCGCTACATGGTACAATTCCAACCCCCTTACCTCCATTAGCAAGCACACGTCGAAGAACTCCGAAGCGTATACAAGTTGATGAAAGACTTATGAATTCCATTGAAGGTACGCTATCTAAACGTAGTATTGCTTATCAAACTCAACAGATACTTGATAAATATTTTGTTTCTAAATGTGATGGAGATAAATGTAGATTATTTTTATCATTGTTAAAATCTAGGAGCATGAATGTTGTTAGGAAAAAGTTAGGGATAAAGATGATAAAGAATTCTGAACCAAGTTCTCATATAGTTAAAAGCCTAGTAGATGCATTTGGTAAAATTGGTAAGAACACACGTTCAAAGGACCGCAATGCTGCTCGTCGTGTGTTGTCACAATCAATTGCAGATAAGAACACCAGGGCCCTTCGTATTCTCAGGCCTACATCGAAACTAGTTAATTTGAATGTAAAAACCCTCCGTAGGTATTCTATTAGAAGAGAACATCTTGACACAACCGATCAGACAGATTTTTGGGCCTTTGTTGGTCGGTTGCCACGTCGTGACATGAAGCTAGTTGATGCAGTAAAGGGACTAGTGCATAGTTTTTGGCATGATCACACAAGGCCTTCTTCAAACCGAAAGGATGTACTAAAACTAAGAAGGGGTTCAAAGGATCGTGAGCCACATACTAAGCATTTTCTTGATATAACACAGACAGAGCTTTACGAAAAATTTAAGATTGAGCATAGACAATTGAACTTGGGGCAAAGATCTTTTGAGAAATGTAAGCCATGGTATGTTAGAATAAATACTCTTCGTAACACTTGTTGTTGTAGATACCATGTAGAATATGAATATTACTATGAAACATTTTTGTACATTCGTCGTGTGTTGCATACTAACATTGTGCAGGATTGCTCCATGACAATACCACCGACTTCATCAAGAGAATTCATTCATATCATCATGTGCAATAGGCCCGAGGGGCAAACATACTATGCAAAATCTTGTTTGGATGGAACATGCTCCAACTGTGCTGGAATGGCATTATTGAGCCAATGTATGCACGAGAATGGAGACAGTGAATTTGGGAAAATGGTTACAGACATGAAAAGTTTCAAATATATCAACTATGAAATAGTCCCAGGGAAAGAAAGCAAAAAAATACAATTGGTGACATCTTAGGTATGCATTTATATCTATAAAATTATGTTGTAACGGTTACATTTCAATCCTTACTTACAACAAAAAACTGACATTGAGATCATTTTGTGTCACCAAGTACAAGTTAGTGACTTCATCAAGGAATTTATTGAAAAGACACATCAATATGTTCAGCATGTCCACGTGGCACGATGGCAGGATGAGAAGTTTAGAATATGCAGAGATACATTTCCCCTTGGTACTATACTTTCAGTTGTTGATTTTGCCGAGAACTACACTCTGCAACCTCAAAATGAGATCCAAAGTCAGTATTATCACTCTGAGCAGGTTTCCTTGATGGTCCATATCACATACAGGCATGGCCCAAATAGCACTGAAGAGCAAAGAGAAATTCTGAAGGAATATCACTTCTACATAAGTGATGATAGGTGCCACGACTTCCACTATGTACGTCATTGCTTCATCATGTTCTATGATCACTTGAAGGGAAGGAACATACAGATGGACCGACACTGGATTTGGTCTGATGGGTGTGCTGGTCAGTTCAAAAATGCACGCATATTTCAGTGGTTGTGTTCATTGCATAAAAACTACAAAGTGCCACATATGTGGAACTATTTTGAGACTGGGCATGGTAAAGGAGAGCATGATGGAGCCGGAGCATGTGTCAAAACAGCCCTACGAAGAGAGGAATTGAAAGTATCTACAGAATCTACTATTCTAAATGCTCAATCTATAGTCAGGTGGTGCACGTCAGTAATGGGAGAGGAATCAACTATGCGAGTAGAATCCACAAGAAAGAGACATGTGGAGAGATTTTTTTGGGAGGTGGTAGACATAGATCGTTCACATGCATGGGAATGCAAGACTGTGCCTGGGACTCGTGGCTTTCATTCGGTTCGAAGCTCTGATAACCCAGTATTTGAAATTTGGACCAGAAAACTTGCTTGTTTTTGCCCGCCTTGTTGTGATGGTGACTGGGATGGGTGTGAATCATTGGATTGGGTTGATGGATGGGATCGCATATCACTTCCACTTGATCAGCGTGCAATTGTTGAGTTAACTCCGTTGGAAGAAGACCAATCATCTATTTCTGCAGATTTTGATCATGTCTCAGACCTTGTACAACCCGGTATGATGCATTTCCTTAACATTTTTTGTTTGTTTACGTAGTCTTCAAATGCACATTAATGGCCTTGTATCGCACGAAAAATATTTTGATCATATACCTACAATCATATAATGCAGGGCACATATACGCAGTGGTTGCCTCAAAAGATACTGAATGGGGTGATGAATACTGGTTGGCACGCTGTATAGATGGAAAGCAAACCCTCATTGTGTCCATGACTGACGATGAAAACAACCACTTTCCAACTGGGTCTATGGTTGTTAAAGGTGAATACTTGACACGGGACAGCAATGGAAGAAAGAAGGGTGGATATGTTTACAGGGATTACAAACCAGGTGCAAGTGTATATCACTTTACCAACTTAATCATTGGCACAAACCTTCAGGTACGAACAATGCCTAGTCGAAATACATCGAAGGTACGCTACTTCTTACCGGATACAGAGCACGAGAGACTAATGGAGACCATCAGTATAAGAGATGATCCGGAGGGCTTGGTTGTATGATAATAGGTGGGATCTAGCATGATGAGGTACGTTACATACTTTTAATACTATACTATTTTCACTATTTGTAATTGAATATTGATATATGCTCAATTTTCACATGTATGTTTCATATGAATATGTCAATTTTGCGTTCTTGATATGCCAAATTTACAAGAGATGGATTAAAATTATATTATGTTCATATGATCAGTAAACCATATATTAATCATGTTTGAGAGGTTGCTTAGCTAACTTTAAGGGCATTTAAGCTCTATGTTAAGCCCAACTAAATCCTTATGAATCACTAGACAATCGAATTGGTTCCTTGAGTAATTCAAATTTCTTTATGTAAAACCATTTTTCATTCATTTTAGTATGAAATCAAGTTTTTAGTATTTTTTTCTCTTTACTGGCTCTATTCTAGTTTCCTTTAAAAAATTGCTCAAAGTATTGTTGTTCTTAGTTTTATGAACCTATTTGTGATCTCTTTCATGTGATCATAAGATTTTACACATCACTGCCATAACCACTAGACAATTGTACACTATACAACTATGAAAGTCTCTCTTAATCTAGCGACAACCACCTTTTACCCATTTCTATAGAATTTATTTTCTTTAATAATTTTCTAATCCAAATTTTAATAGCTATTACATTTTCACTATACAACTATGAAAGTCTCTAGTGACAACCACCTTTTACCCATTTTTATTATACATCTCTAAGTTATCCACACAAAAACACACACATATATATATATATAATAATTATTGTGTATTCATAGTCAAAACTAAAAAATATATGGATTAAAGTGGATAAACATTAAACTAAAATTATAATAATTGTGTTTTTTAATCCATTTTTTACATATGATCAGTAAACCCTAAAATTATATTATGTTCATCATGTTGGTTATTGGCTTCACCCAACAAAATTAATTCAATTCATGCTCACTATATTAAACAATACACTTATATTAAATTTAATTCATGTCTTGTTAAATATTTCATAATGAATTAGCAAGTTGAGAGCACCACCTTAGACCAAGCCATCATCATCAACATATTCATCATCATCATGGACCTGCAAAACCCTAGTTTCCAAAGTGTCTAGGCAGGTTCGGGCTAGGAACACTAGCCATACCCGCCCGGTGGATGATTTTCCAAAGTTGACCCCCGTGTGCAAAAATTGCACACTCCCACACTGAGCAAAACCCTAGTTTCAAAGATGGACCTGCAAGGTGACACATGGGCCACCGGGTAGGAGGGGAGGGGCACCCCTGGCACTATCCCGGTGTGCTGAATCCAACGGAGTCGACGGTTCGTCGATCCGAGCCACGGTCTTCATTCTATGGCTCGTCCCGTCTCACTACCAGAAGGCCTTCAGGGACACCTGCTGGATACCTACCGGGGGCATAGAACTCCAACCATGCAACAAAACCGGGTTCCGGGGAGACCTGCAGGTGTGTCTAGACAGGTTCGGGCTAGGAACACTAGCCATACTTGCCCGGTGGATGATTTTCCAAAGTTGACCCCCGTGTGCAAAAATTGCACACTCCCACACTGAGCAAAACCCTAGTTTCAAAGATGGACCTGCAAGGTGACACATGGGCCACCGGGTAGGAGGGGAGGGGCACCCCTGGCACTATCCCGGTGTGCTGAATCCAACGGAGTCGACGGTTCGTCGATCCGAGCCACGGTCTTCATTCTATGGCTCGTCCCGTCTCACTACCAGAAGGCCTTCAGGGACACCTGCTGGATACCTACCGGGGGCATAGAACTCCAACCATGCAACAAAAACGGGTTCCGGGGAGTCCTGCAGGTGTGTCTAGATAGGTTCGGGCTAGGAACACTAGCCATACTTGCCCGGTGGATGATTTTCCAAAGTTGACCCCTGTGTGCAAAAATTGCACACTCCCACACTGAGCAAAACCCTAGTTTACGAAATGAATGCACAATGAAGCCATTGGGCCATGGGGAGACGAGGGAGAGGGCCCCCTAGAGGTAATCGCACGCCAGGAGACCAATGGAGTCGACGGTTCGTCGGTCCGACGTCCGGTTTCCGAGTTATGTCGAGTTGCAAGTCGCATGAAAATGCCGTTCAGGGACACTTGGTGAATTTCCGTCCGGGAGCCAAAAAGCAAACGGAGCAAGAAAATTGCGTGCCGTTGGCTCCCGCAAGTGTGTGTGGGCAATGCCGACGTGGGAACACTGCCAACAGCCATAAATCCATGATAGTAAATTAATTCATGACAAAAAAAACTGAATTATTCCTTTCAATGGATGTGGTTTTCAATTTCCTATGTTGTTAGGTCAATTTGGCACATTCATTGAAAGAAATTGTAGACTTTAATGATGATCACAACAAGTGTGTTTGTTAAAACCTTGTGAAATAGAGCATCAAAAGACCTACATTGTAGGCCATATAATTGTGTTTGTTTACCTTTTGTTTGATGGACCATGCACAATAAGCCATAAAATAGTTTTTGAAGTAGGTCATTTTATTTTTCTGATTTTTTCTTTGGTGGTGTTGAAAAAGACCATTGTTCTTATTGATGGGATTTCATGTGCTTATGATTCTTTGGATAAATGAATTGAAAAATTAACAAAATTAACAAACAACCCATATACCTTGGAATATAACACAAGAGTGACCATGTTAGGCAATCTTACTTATCTACTTACCTATGGTCATCTAAGTAGACCATTTGGATCATGTGCTTCCTTGGCATTGTTTGTAGTTTGAGGTTTGTATCGAAAACTAAGTTTGTAAAGTGGTATATAGATTCACCTAGTCTAATCTTGAAATACATAACCAACCTTCTTCCATGTTTGGTCATCCAGTGTTAGATATTATCCTTTATTAACCATCAAACTGATTACAAGTTGATCACCATTGTCATCTATTAGTGAGACATGAGGGTTTGGTTCGCCTTTAAGGAACATGCCAACAAATAGTGAGTGCCCCATTAATTATCTTTCAGGGAAACCATTGCATATATGTTCATTTTAAAAAACATCAGTTCCAACGTGTGAGTCCACTAAATAGACAAAATGTAATGTATTCATGCTAGTTGATAAGATTTAATCTCATATTCACAAAACTTGGTTGTACAAGATTTGAGACATGATCATAATGTGGTGAAATGGTTGATTAGTCCTCATCCAACTAGGATAATTCAATATTTATACCTAGAATAATGGCGAGTGATAGAATTTTCTTGTTCATATTTCTACTATAACATTGTTTGAGTTTCAAACTAAATGAAATCCACAAATTCCATGCATTATTCTATGTGATTGATCTACATCAACCACCTCCCAAAAATATCTCGTCTTCTTGTTCCATCTACAATTATTGAAGAACACCATTCAACAATAGATTTTGTGTAACTAATGAGAGAATTTCTCGTAAACTTCCATTTTTACCTGCAGAATATAATGTTTACCTACACAACATCTCGATCATGATCCCCTTTCCCACACTCAGTTTCAAAAGTCCTGTAAAGGCAACCTTTACATTTACATTTGCATTAACATGACAACCAAGTCTCAAAAATGAGATTGATGGTGTTTATTCTCATGCAATGTATACAGTTAGGATTAAGACAACTGTATAAATCTATGGAATTATAAATGGAGATATTAATCCAAAAGGAAGCCAATGTTGGCCTTGCCAATCTTTTCTTCCGTGTGCAAACGAAATATTAGATTCCATTTTGCTATGTTTCCATGTAAAATATATTTGAAAAAAAACATATATTTGGATTATATGGAAATCCTTCTTACCTTTGACATTGTTTGGGATCTGCAGGATGGGAATGAAGTATTTTTTAGGGATTAAGAGGAGTATTCAATTACGCAAACTTATGAATGCCTATTGTGACAAGCAATCCATTGATTTCAACTCCATCAAATTTCTGTTTGATGGATGATGTTTGCAAGGTGAGCAAGTTTAACCCACCAATGCGAGATTGCATGCAATTACACTGAGCAAAACCCTAGTTTACGAAATGAATGCACAATGAAGCCACTGGGCCATGGGGAGACGAGGGAGAGGGCCCCCTAGAGGTAATCGCATGCCAGGAGACCAACGGAGTCGACGGTTCGTCGGTCCGACGTCCGGTTTCCGAGTTATGTCGAGTTGCAAGTCGCATGAAAATGCCGTTCAGGGACACTTGGTGAATTTCCGTCCGGGAGCCAAAAAGCAAACGGAGCAGGAAGATTGCGTGCCGTTGGCTCCCGCAAGTGTGTGTGGGCAATGCCGACGTGGGAACACTACCAACACTGGCTCGGGGGAGGTTTTTGCAGAGTTGACCTACCAATGCGAGATTGCATGCAATTACACTGAGCAAAACCCTAGTTTACGAAATGAATGCACAATGAAGCCACTGGGCCATGGGGAGACGAGGGAGAGGGCCCCCTAGAGGTAATCGCACGCCAGGAGACCAACGGAGTCGACGGTTCGTCGGTCCGACGTCCGGTTTCCGAGTTATGTCGAGTTGCAAGTCGCATGAAAATGCCGTTCAGGGACACTTGGTGAATTTCCGTCCGGGAGCCAAAAAGCAAACGGAGCAAGAAGATTACGTGTCGTTGGCTCCCGCAAGTGTGTGTGGGCAATGCCGACGTGGGAACACTGCCAACACTGGCTCGGGGGAGGTTTTTGCAGAGTTGACCCACCAATGCGAGATTGCATGCAATTAAACTGAGCAAAACCCTAGTTTACGAAATGAATGCATAATGAAGCCACTGGGCCATGGGGAGACGAGGGAGAGGGCCCCCTAGAGGTAATCGCATGCCAGGAGACCAACGGAGTCGACGGTTCGTCGGTCTGACGTCCGGTTTCCGAGTTATGTCGAGTTGCAAGTCGCATGAAAATGCCGTTCAGGGACACTTGGTGAATTTCCGTCCGGGAGCCAAAAAGCAAACGGAGCAAGAAGATTGCGTGCCGTTGGCTCCCGCAAGTGTGTGTGGGCAATGCCGACGTGGGAACACTGCCAACACTGGCTCGGGGGAGGTTTTTGCAGAGTTGACCTACCAATGCGAGATTGCATGCAATTACACTGAGCAAAACCCTAGTTTACGAAATGAATGCACAATGAAGCCACTGGGCCATGGGGAGACGAGGGAGAGGGTGGGCCATGGGGAGACGAGGGAGAGGGCCCCCTAGAGGTAATCGCACGCCAGGTGACCAACGGAGTCAACGGTTCGTCGGTCCGACGTCCGGTTTCCGAGTTATGTCGAGTTGCAAGTCGCATGAAAATGCCGTTCAGGGACACTTGGTGAATTTCCGTCCGGGAGCCAAAAAGCAAACGGAGCAAGAAGATTACGTGCCGTTGGCTCCCGCAAGTGTGTGTGGGCAATGCCGACGTGGGAACACTGCCAACACTGGCTCGGGGGAGGTTTTTACAGAGTTGACCCACCAATGCGAGATTGCATGCAATTAAACTGAGCAAAACCCTAGTTTACGAAATGAATGCACAATGAAGCCACTGGGCCATGGGGAGACGAGGGAGAGGGCCCCCTAGAGGTAATCGCACGCCAGGAGACCAACGGAGTCGACGGTTCGTCGGTCTGACGTCCGGTTTCCGAGTTATGTCGAGTTGCAAGTCGCATGAAAATGCCGTTCAGGGACACTTGGTGAATTTCCGTCCGGGAGCCAAAAAGCAAACGGAGCAAGAAGATTGCGTGCCGTTGGCTCCCGCAAGTGTGTGTGGGCAATGCCGACGTGGGAACACTGCCAACACTGGCTCGGGGGAGGTTTTTGCAGAGTTGACCTACCAATGCGAGATTGCATGCAATTACACTGAGCAAAACCCTAGTTTACGAAATGAATGCACAATGAAGCCACTGGGCCATGGGGAGACGAGGGAGAGGGCCCCCTAGAGGTAATCGCACGCCAGGAGACCAACGGAGTCGACGGTTCGTCGGTCCGACGTCCAGTTTCCGAGTTATGTCGAGTTGCAAGTCGCATGAAAATGCCGTTCAGGGACACTTGGTGAATTTCCGCCCATTTTATAATTTAAGCCACTTTTAAATATTTGAACTTCCATATTATTTTTGAAAGAGTATAATATTTCAAAACTCCTAAAGAGACAAAAACACATGATCAAAACTCCTAAGGCTGTAATTTAGAGTAGTAATAATGGGGGTGATGGAGTTGAATTTGATCCTATGGAAGATAATGATACTAATATTATTGAGAATAAAGGGATGATAGGTTGATCCATGACACCTTTGTTTGCATGGATGAGGATGCACCTATGTATGAGACCTATGATAATATTCATGATGTACATCTTATTGATAAGGCACACAAAGGCCTATACAAGAGATCAAAGATGGGTCACTTTGTCTACTAATTTGATGTTGATAAAATTGAAGGTATTGAATGACATTTCAAACAATGGTATGACAAAGATCCTAATGTATACACAAGGTTAATATATAAGGTGCCCCATAAGGTTCTTTGTCATATCCCTATAATTCTAGGTTTTTGATGATTGTTTAGGTTAAAAAACATAGCACATTATATGGATTATCATGTACAAAGATAAGTGAAGATGGTATTATATGACTGGCTACAAATGGTTCTCAATTTACGATCATCAAGGAAATATTACCCATTTTTTAAGAAGAACCTCATAATGTTAGACTTTCATTGGTAGTTGATGGCAATGGGTGTGCATGAGTGAGTTCGTTGAAACCTTGAAAACATTGTATTGCATTTAGTTTGATTAAATTACACGAGCAAGAACTTTGACATAACTTGTAATGATCATCCAAAATCACAAATTTTAATTAGATACCAATTAGTGCATGCATGTAGTGAATTCGTTGAAACCTTTGAATATAATAGTTTGTTCTTTTGACATAGTGCATTCATGAGTAATAGATAATCCACACAAATCAACACATTAGAATGACACAAGTACATGTATCCAAAAGTACATATATATCCAAAAGTGCATGTCTCCAAAAGTACATGTATATCCAAAAGTCTCCAAAAGTGCATGTCTCCAAAAGTACATGTATATCCAAAAGTATCGAAAAGTACATGTATCCAATGAAGTCAATGTACATGTCTCCAAAAGTACATGCACAATAAAGTCAATGTACATGTCTCCAAAACTGAATGTATCGAAAAGTACATATATATACAAAAGTATCCAAAAGCACATGTGTCCAAAACTATCCAAAACTATCAAAACTCAAGATTTCTCTTGTTCTTTCCCGACGTTGATCCTCTAGGCACATCCCTAGGATCAATGTGCATCCCTGGATCCTGCAAATTAAATATCAATTGTTAAATTCAACTAACTATGTACACTAATACATTATCTCAACAATTATCAACTGGTGCATGGAAAGTGCATGAAACACTTGGTCACTGAAGGACATCTCACCTCAACTGACAAAGGAGATTGTGTTGCTTGTGTAGCAGATGGAGCCGTCGGTTGAACATCCAGGATGGTTGAACCAGGGGGGCCAGGCACTGCTCCTGCTGGTGGTGGCTACAATGAAAAAATGTTGAAATAGTTAGAAATGCATGAATAAACAATAGGTCCAACAATAATAAACTATGTAAAGATAATGTTGAAATAGTTACATACCTGTGTGTGATCAGTCGCCACTGCAGATGCGGCACTAACTGCTGCATCAACCATCGATGCAAGGTTCTCAGCAGACAACTCGGGTTCCTGTTGCAGTAAACATGCAATTCAAACATTAACAAAAACGATTTATGCACTGGATTTCAAGTTAAACAACAAATATCATCGAAGGATATACATTACCGTGGTGTGAGTAAGCCCATGGTCGTGGGCAGCTGGAGTCTTTCTCGGAGTAGAACGCCTCACATACACACGACCCTTGTTCACGAATGGCCTGGAGGGAGATGCAAATCCAGGCAATGGGCCAGATGTGTCGGATGGTGCCTACAGTCAGCAAGTGTTCATGTAGTTAGACATGCATGATTCAACAAACAAACATGTATTTAAAAAATGTCATTTTTAATTGTTTACCTGGAGCCCAGACGTTTCAGGGGACGGTATGACCATGGGCACTACCTCCACATTACCTTGCCCCTGTGAAGGATCTGCCATCTGCAAGTTTAATAATTGTAAATATTAGACCGTATATAGCATTAATGAACTAAAATGTAAAGTATGTGGAAATTAACAAATTAACAAGTATTAAAAAACTGAAATTTTAAAATGTTTACCTCGGTGTGAGATACGGCAATAGGTGGTATATAAGATGGGCCTGCCGAGTCTGGAACATCCGGCTCTGGGGCGTCACTGCCGGTAATCATCATCAACTGCAAGTTCACAAAATTAATATATTAGCTCAAACTATATATATGTGTACAAAGACGAAAATAAATGAAGAATTTATTACAATTAACCATCAAGATACCTCTCTCAAAAAGCCACTGAAGGCAACATCTGATGCAATACCATAGCAGGGACGACCACATGACGTGCACTCGTGAGGATCAGTACTAGGATGGGGAATAACTGATGGTCCTCCACTAGTGGATGGTCCTGATGGTCCTGCAGTAGTGGATGGTCCTGATGGTCCTGCACTAGCTGATGGTCCTGCATGGTGACGAGCTGGTGTATGTACCACACCAGGGACAGATGTCCCTTCCTCACCCATATGTTGAACCATCCTGCCATGGTGAACAACCGTCCGTGCCAAACTCAAAAATGCATCCCGTGTCTGCGGAATAATGCGATGTGCTGGTGGGACATCTGGCCCAGGCAACTGCCTGCGAGGTGCAGGGATAGGGCGATCCTGGTCTCGAAGCCTGGCATTGGGTCGGTTTTGGGGCATCCCCCCACCGATCCCCTGGAACTGTAAGATGTCAAAATAGTTAACGTGTTTATGCAACACGAACTCTGCATACATCTTTCGAAGGAAATATAAGGGAATTTCCCTGTTGTTGTGTGGTGGCATATCAAAAACCATGTACCATCTGTCCATCCAGTTATCAACAAATGGTTGAAACGTGCACCACTCAATGGAGATATGCGGCTTGCTTGCATTAGGGATTTCCCCCGTCCGAGGGTCCCTAAACAATGCAAATATAACCTCTTTGGATATTTTTAGCTTTTTTACTGCATTGTAATCTAGTCCATCAGCATATTGTTGTCTTTTTCTTTCTCTGTAAGATGCAATATCATACAGGACATTCGTAGATTGTGTAATTGTGTCCACAATTGCATCCAAGGTTGATGCAAGTGAACGGCGAATCCTGTCGCCACCACTAAAAGCTTCACTTATGCCCCTCAATTGGGCAAGCTCAATCAATATTTCGGCATTGGCATCCATAGCCGCAACTGCAATAAAGACATTAATACGAAAATCATTAGAAACATATACATGGTATATAATGACGTCTCTTCAAAATTGAACATGTATTAAATCAAACTCACATAAGCAATTTAATGGCATTTACTTACATACATTTAAAACTTAAAATTAAACATTTGACAATTAAAAAGTAAGTTAGTCAGATTGGCAGAGAGGAGGAGGAGGAGGATCAAGGCAGTGATGAGTTTGTTGATTCAGGCATGGAGGAGGAGGATCAAGGCAGTGATGAGTTTGCATCTATGTGTCTCAATGTCTCATTGTGTTTTGTGATTGTGAATGACAAATGTGTTGTGATTTGTGAATGATCTAATTTCTATTGAATATTTCATATTTGTAATTGTAAATGTAATTTCTATTGAATATTTGTAATTGTAAATGTTAAATTTTATTGGATGATCTATATGTCTATATTTTTAAATTTTAATATATTTTAAAAATATATTAATTCCGGGGGTCACCGTGTCCTACGTGTCATAATTCCGGGGGTCACCGTGTCTAGTGGGGACCAGGGATCAAATTTGAAGGGTGGGGTCCCATTTCACTATGAAGGGCTATGAGATATTGAACACTATTGAAGGGCTATGAGAAATTTATTAATATTTATTCTATGTGTATATATGGATGTGTTCATGTTGTATGGATTGGATTCTAGGTTAACCGAGGCCTTTTTAGAGCAAAGAATGGGGTAATTACTATTTGGGAACAAGTTTTTTATCAAATGTAAATTGCGGTGATGGAAGATATTGAGGGTGCCACATGTTGTGGAGAAAGTAGTATTGATTCCTATGACGTAATAGGGAGTTCAAAAAGTCTGGTTTCAAGTATTGTCATGCGTAGCTCGATTGATTTTTCTCGCGCTAGGGTTGTAGCAACTGTTATGGCCATTACTGTTAAAAGGATTGATGGGGTGGAATCCCGTGAAACGATGAGTTCTTTTGTTAAGACGTAGATTCAGTGAAATTTGGTGGGAGTCTTATGTTCATTTTATGCACAAAATTCGATTACTTGATTTTGTTGCATTGTTAACTCTCCTCCTAGTCATAGCTACAATCTCTTATATAATTGTGAAGGTTATCAATCCACTCAATATATTAAAGTTGTAGTAGGCCAAAATCATCCACATATTTATTGTACTCACAAATGTTGACATTCCAATTTCTATGTAGAGCGCCCATTAACATTAGATTGTATGGGACATGTTTTTGAGGCATGATGTCATTATCTCATAACAACAAGCTTTTTATCCATAAATATGTCATCTACAAGCCAACGGAATTGTTCCTAATCCTTTATAAAACTTTGTCATAATTATATCAATACCAACATTCCTACCTATTGACTTAGCTTAGAAGATATTACACCTTCGGATAACCAAACCTGATTCCAAGGTTGGTAATCATAAACGTAAAAGCATCATCATAAGGAAATAGCATGTTGTGTTGAGGAAATTCCTTTTTTTCCATTTCCTTCTCAGTATAATATTTGGTTGTGGATCATTTAAAATGTATAATTTATTTTAATATAATTGCGAAGCTAAATTCAAATTCATTAATATATTAATATGATTTGATTTTTTTATTAATAATAAGTTATTCTTTTCATTTGAAAATGTAATAGTACATCAAAATTTCAATGTTTACTAACGTAGTAAAGTTGAGAGGCTTTATTTTTCAGTGGATATAGCAGACCTGTAAATTCATAGGATGTCAAAAATCTAGTCAGCCTTGAAGTTGAGCTCCTCAAAGAAAACGAATTTCTTTAAATATGTTTATGGCAGGCTGGCATTGCCAGCTTCGCTCCGCAAACTATCCTGGAGGACTGGAGGAGATAGGGTAGGTGGAACTTGGAAGTAGCTCATCCACAGTGGAATAGGGGTATAAGAAAAAGCTTGTTTCTATTCATGCAATATGGTCGGAGCCATGGAAGCATGGAATTCCAGCATTGACTTGATACAACAAAGAAAACAAAAGGTGGAACTTGGGAGCTGCAGGATTGACTTGATACAACAAAGAAAACACAGGGTGTGAGGCTGGGAGCCGTAGATGGTAGGATTAACTTGATACAACAAAGAAAACACAGGTCTATAGGTAGGGGCCACGGGCAGGAGCAACAACCTGCAACATTACAAGAAGTTTATGGATTGTGGATTTTGTCTGAAATGCCAAATTCGCGGGGGCATATTAACATAATATATTATACATTGAATACTCAATTAACTCACGGAGTCAGCATTCACAAATTGGTATGTGATAACTTGTAACTTGGTAAGCCCGCTAGCAACAACACGTATGAGCCACCTTCCAGGTTTAATAATTTTGTTGATGCCATTAAATGTGTTAAACACGTAAGCGCTCGCTACAAACACGAGAACTTCGAAGCGTTCAAGCCATGGGCTACTCAGTGTAAGCCCGTCCACGTAAGTTGCTCAATGATATTATTAGAGGCCCAATGGTCCATGATCCATGGATGATCGAACACGTGGATATTGGAGAGTAAGCGAGTCCCACTCCCAAGTCACCTAGCTAGTAGCCGCATTCCCAATTTCCCACTAAAAATTGTTGATGGGTGAAATTTGAAGCTACCCTTCTGTTGCAATTTTAAACAGTAGTGGTTAATTTAATTATTGAAGGGCTTACCATGAAATTAAATTTTTTTTGCATGGTAAAATTTGAAGTGGCCTTCTATGACGTGTGGGTAAAATTTGAAGTGGCCTGAAGGCTTCAAATTTGAAGCCTGGTGGGGACACTCGTGTCCCGTGTCCTCGTGTCGGGTGACTTAGATGAATACATTGTAGAAAGGGGGGAGTTTTAATTTTTTCAATTTTTGGTTTGATTATGAAGTTTTGAGTTTTTTTAAAAGGGTTTCATTTTGAGGTGTGAATTTAATTACAAATTGGGTTATTCCCAATTTGATCAATATTACAAAACTAGGTTAAACAATAAAAAAATTGTAATTTGGATTAAAAAATCACAAAAAAATGATTTGGGTGAATAAATTACCTGACTAGATGAGAATGCACCGGTGAATTTGTCTCCCCTCCAGCGAAATCGAGCAACACGGATAGTTGAGTGGGCCACAAAGCGTCCTCGTCCAGGGTCAATTTCGCCTCTATTCGCGTTTCTGATGCGTGAGTGTCGCGGGTGGTCGGCAATCGGCCGACTGTGTTTTTAAATTGATTTTTAGTTTTACATATCGCGTACGCGATTTGTAAATACATAATGCGTACGCGTTTTTAACTACATAACGCGTACGCGTTATTGTTACCTAGCCTACATGTCCAATGACATGTTAGGCTCGGGTCTTACCATGGCAGATGGTAAATATCAGAAACGCGTTATGTTTTAGGTATCAGGAACGAGATTTGAAAAAAGTAGCATTGCATCTAAAGTGACCCTCATCTTCTTGCACACACCCGTAATTAAACACAATCTATTTTCAGTCACGACATGCATTCAACAATTCCATTGTTTTTAGGATGCATTAGTAAAAAGGAAAGAGAAGAGTAAGAGTTCCCCCTCTTAGTCTTCTTCCAATCTGGAGCCACACCATCACTTGTGGTTCTATGCTCCTTAGCCTCTTTCACTTCAATGTGAATGCTTGACTTGCCCTTTCTTAGCTATGACACTTAGTGTCTAAGGTCCATCTAAGGATTTTCAATTAGGGAACCTTTCTCCATTGTTACTTACAGAACCTTTGGCTGCTAGGACCCGTACATGTCCACTAGCACCATCTTTCATTACTGCTCATACTTGAGCTCCTTAGGACAGTCACGTGTCCACATGAATCCTCCAAATGCTTTCATAGTCCTTGCTTCCAACAATACCTACACTCAAACATTGAGTCAATTCACATGTTCAGTTTATTCTCATAGGTTTTATTTCCAAACAAGAGTTTAAGAACTCCTAAACAATTCATATACACATGCATATTCATAAGCAAGAAGCTGCAAGATAACCAAATACTTATCTGTATGGGATGTCTTCACTTTGTTCCACAGGATCCTTCTTTTCTTTACAATCCTTGGATTGCCTGTGGATGCAATAATGAATGTTGGACCAACATGTAGGCGACTCCACAACCATTCGAATGGGAAATTCCTAGCCAGTACGCCAACTGGGTTTCATCAATCATCTCATTTAGCAATATGCTAGGCCAGTGCTCCGATTGGTTTTATTAATTAATTAAATAATGTTTGACCAGCATGCTAGTTGATTCACAACATTAAGTGGTTAATTCCCCCACCAACTATTCTCTGAATTTATAGAGCATCAATTACTCTCTAGATTTACCAAGAATTTATAGTGCACAACTAGTTACTCTCTGGTTTACCAAGAATTTATAGTTCTTTCAAGGTCTGTGCTTTTCTGCAATGACCAAGGTTTCCAACAAAGAAACAATAGTGTATCAGCTTAGCTGTTAGAAGATTAATACCTAAAATATTCATTATTCCAAACAGGAACTAAATGAAAAATGAATACTTATCTATATTGTGCATTTTCCTTTTTGGTCCACAGGGTCCTGCTTCGCCTTGCAAGCCTTGGGATCGCCTATGGACTTGGATGTTTGGCTAGCACACACGCTGCTCCACAACATCTTCCGAATAAGTAATGCCAAGCCAATACGCCGACTGGGTTTATCAGGCATCCCTAAAATAAGTATGCTAAGCCAGTACATCGACTAGGTTTATCAAGCATTTCAAAAATCAGTATGCTAAGCCAATACGTCGACTGGGTTTATCAAGCATAAAACAACCATTCAGCACAACATCCACATATCCAATGCCAAGCCAGTACACCAACTGGGTTTGTCAGGAAATAACGCCCTTCACCAATACTTCCACAACATGCAAATAGCCAATGCCAAGCCAGTACACCGAGTAGGTTTGTCAGGCATCCAACAACCATTCAGCACAACATCCACATATCCAATGCCAAGCCAGTACACCGACTGGGTTTATCAGGCATAAAACAACCATTGCCAAGCCAATACACCGACTGGGTTTATCAGCCAATAAGAACAACATAATATGATTACGTGGCTCCTTTTCTTATGCAAACCAGTGGTTCCCTCCATGAACTCCATAGTTGACTTACTGGACTGTAGGCTAGCATGGCCCCACAATACCCTGCTCACACTACACAAGGATGATGCCCCTTTTCCTGTTACACACCTCCTCGGGCACATCCATCTCTTCTAGTGTCCTTCAGTGTGAGGGTAGAAAGGTTACCACTTCCCATACAGTTCTCTTGAGCACCCTTCTTAACTTTGCCTCTTATGTGCAACACCAGAGTGCATCTGTCTAAGCTGATAGCACAAGAAGGATAAGCAGGCTCATCAGTACTGCTGCTCTAAAATTGTAATCATATTTCATAACATTCACTATCAAGTATTGAAACACTAGGAATGCGTCCATTCCCTTAGGGTGTAGTCAATATTGACAACCCTAACATAACCCATCACCGGAAAGGTATGTATCCCTTTCTGATGTGAGCCATGCAGGCCCTAGTCACACTCAAGCAGTCTGGAATAATAATGAAATAGTAAAACATGCTCTTCATATTACATCTAATAACCAGACATGTATATCTTCAGTTAGGGTTACAAAATACTCATTCGTTTCATAGATGTATCTTTTCTTTATTTGTGAAGAATGGGGGCTCCCTTCTCTAAGTCAACAGTCCTTCAGTTCGCCACTCGAATCTTTTCATGTTCCACAACCCACACATGCCTTCTCGACATAATTTTACTGTCTCACTCACATGATTCACCCACATGCAGTTTGACTGAGACATTATCAACATTTACAATGGCGTTTCACCCGAAACCCATTTCCAAAGCATGGGATCCTTCCCATCTAGTTTGGCTTCGGCAGGCCATAACACATGGTCTTCCTGCAATGTGTTATCCTGGCACACTTATCAAATAGCCAAACAGTCAACAACATTTAGCAATAAGCTTAAAGTATGATTGTTCTATAACCAATCAATAGCATTAATAATTAATTCAACATGAATTTACAATTATGTCTCCTACAGAAATTGATTTGCTTAGCAATAAGGCTATCCTCATATTGTTTGGCTCTCGTAAGTGGTATCACTCTGTCAATTATGGTTTCACCCTTGCTACCATACATGAACATCCACCTACAACATGTTCTCCTGACACAATTTTTTTATATATGCCAAATAGTGATTAGCAATTATAAGCAATTCTCAAATCTGAAATATACAAATCTGTTTTCCTACAGAAATTAGATTTGCGGCCATGAAATTATTCTCATAAATTTAAATCATAAAATTTTTGGATTTGTTTCATGCATACTTTACAACCATGAGAACCTTCTCATAGCCTTTGGCTTCTGCACATGGTAGATCCCGGTCTCTACTATGGACTTATCCTCATTTCCATACGTAAGACTTTTCTACCTGAAATCTGAAACTTCAATCAGCCAAACACATTGTGAGTATTTTATGCATATAATCCTTTCATTGCTACAACAGTCACTGAAGTGATCTCAGAATTATAACACTCAATAATTCAAACATCTTCAGCTGTTAATATTTAAAATGCAACGAAATATATACATTCCTATATATGCATCATTATCACAATAAAATTGCAAGACACAGTCACACTATCCATGCAATTTAAATAAACTGTAAATACTCATTACTTCACATTCCATGCAATTCTGTCCTTCCAATAGAGTGCTCTGGTAGCCCATCACATGTCTACCTTCTTCATGCAATCTTTCCCCTGCATTCATAGCAACTCATGAAATGGTCTCAGTACTAACAATAGTTCACCATTTCATCTATCATCTAATTGCATTGAAATATATATATATATCACAACCATGCATTCACACAATGCATCTCAACATGTGCACCCGCACATATGCATGCACATTCATAACATTTACATAATATTTTGATGTACATTCACTTAATGCATAACCCCTCAATGCAACCTTGCATTAATCCATGCATACTATGCATTCTAACATATTATGGCCTAACCATGCCTATCTCATACCGTGCACTACCACAACAGGACCATAAGTCCTCACTTGCTTTGGCTGTTAAACTCACAACCGGCATACACAAATGGCATGATATAATTTCATATGAATGCATTGAGATTTCTAAGCAATCATAGGATGTAAGGATCACTGCCTTCACTTACCCACACCTCACCATACTAGGTAGGTTAACATTCCCATTCGGGCACTCGATACCACAGGCAAATAATTCAGCATAGTTTAAACATAGTGAAGGTATCTCACCAAATCCTCTTTCAACATTCATGCAATTAAGCACAATTAACCATTACCTGCACGGTTGTTATTAACATCGCTTGATGTTACCTGATCAGTTGGCCTCTTACCAAGGCTACTCAATCCTTTTTCCAACATCATGATCATGGATTTGTTGCACCATCCTTTCTTCATAAGGTCATTGGTCACGTGCAACAACGTCATCAACTTCGTTAGCCATGCTTCAGTTGCCTTTGGTCCTATAACCAATGCAAACACAACTGATTATTAGCAACCACAATCATTATCTTAAGTGGCTCATTGAATATGTAAAACCTCACTATTTTACCAATATGCAATATCATATACACGTAAAACATTTTCACATATACTGTGCAATGTTTATTGATATGTCGTCTAGTGCATATTCATCTATAATGTAATCTCTTTGCATTTTCAGCATTCCTATGCCATAATTTACATGCATGACAATTTCATAATTATAAATACGATAGAAAAACAAGGGTTAAGGAATTATCCCTTTCCAATCCCTCATCATAGTATGGAATCCCTTTTCCATATCATAGTTGGTCTGATTTCCTTCCAGTCATGCAATTCTGGAAATTGCCCATATTGATAATTTTTTTTTCGTCAAAGCAGCAATTGGTACTCTTCTGTACCAAATATCTATGATATATGTGGACCTTATTCAAATTATGGTCATGCATCCTTGTCTCCTCTGGACAAGCTTTCCAATGCCTATCCTCGTGCTTCATTCCGACCCAGGACATAGAATTTACATTCTTCAAAAAATGCCACTTTGCCCAAATTTCTGCACTTTTACATGGCTGCAATTTTATTCTCGAATGCCAACTTCAGCTGCTTGCAGAACTAAATTTAGGAAGAATCATGAAAACTTATCTAACAGGAGAAGGTAGTCCATATAACAAGGAACACTCAGCAACCTTCAGATCCTTGTTCCGATGCACCAATCAATTTCTATAAAATTCAGGGTTTGGCTACTTTTCACTTTTCACTTTCTCCTCAAAATCTCAAAATTTGGCCAGAAATGGCTATCTCCCAATCTATGCATTTCTGGGAAATCTTTTTCTAACAGAAAATGTCCGTATTAATGATAATATGAAATGTCTAGATTAGTAAAAAAAATTATTCCCACATCTAGAGTCACTTCTACTGTCCACAAGCTTTTCAAAATCTCGAAAATGTGGCTCGGAACAGTGCTTTTTGGGGCTTCTGGTTCATCCCGACTCCACATCCTTTGGATTTCGGCTCCAAGATTCCAAAGTCAACACTGTGCCTAGTCCATGGCCGCGCCATATCAATTTTAGCTCAAACCGACCTTCCGTCAAGCCTCGGGACGCTATCTTACAAAAGTCACTATTCTCCTTTTTCTGTCAAAGTGGAGCATACTGGGTTCGGGACCCTCTCTGGTTCTTTCATGACCTTCGTTAATGGCCTCCAAACCCCACAAGATTCATCCCATTCTGAGCCCAATTGCTCTTTCTATCCAAAAATCAAGTTTTTGGCTCTATGTGTTTAACCTTAACTTCTGCACCCATCGCGACGGTCTTGGCCTTATCTTCACCGCCTCAATCCTCCGTTGCTGCAACCGCGCCAAAAAATTTAAGGATAAAATTACCGCCCGCGCAATTTTTAAGCCTAAAATTTCCGCCGAGTCTCGCAAAATTTATCATTATTTTCGCCGCGCGCATCGTAGTTTTTAGTGTTAGAATTGCCGCCAGCGCCGCGCGGGTCTTACCATTAACTTTGCCGCCAGCGCCGCGCAAAACTTACCATTAACTTTTCCGCCAGCGCCGCACAAAAATTATCGTTAACTTTGCCACCAGCGCCACGCAAAATTTAAAAAAGACACTTCAAAATTTTTTGAATCTCTCTTCCCTTTCAACGCAGCATTTATGCTAAATTTGGCGCCGTGCATGCAGAGTTATGCTTAACTTTTCCGCCGCGCCTGTGGCGCAAAATTTCAAAAAAAACACTTAGAAAAATTTTCAAATTTTAAAAAACAGTCAGAAAATTTTCTGAAATATTTTCCTTCTTTTTGATGTTTAGTGTTGGACAGGAGGCATACTTACCTCTACAACTGTTATAGGTAGCCCATGAAGGCCCAATGCTGCAACCAGCAGATTTGATGCCAAATTTAACATCCCCACCTGCGAATCCAACTCCGGTAAGGAAACATGATGCCAATCTATGCGGCTTTTACAAAAAATCAGTCCATTCATTAGACTCATAGCCATAAAACTAATGTGTGCAGATGCAAATCAAACATATTTGTACAGCGGAATAAGAACATCACCCACACACATCTTTCATATGCATTCAACATATCAATAATAAACATCAAATTAAAACATTGCAGAAGTAAAATGCACATAGAGAACACTTATCTTCATTTGTGTAATTGCCCCCAAACAATTAGCTATGTTGCTGCAACGTTCCATCCAACCATAGGCTAGTTGTGTTCATCAATTCTCTCAACACAACTGCCACCCCCGAGCTGGGCATGATTCTTACAAGGAAAGGGGACATTCAAGCTCATACACAGCCAAAGCAATAGATACCCATGTCAACCCCAACACTCTTTTACACACATCAACTCAAAGTGGGCATGGATACACTCTTTCAGCAATGGGATTTACCAATAAGATGGCCCTGAATTTTCCCAAATTGTGGGCACACCAAAAATGGATTGGGGAACTACAATAACAAGATGGCCAGGGGTTTTCCCAAAATGTGGGCACACCAAAAATGGATTTTGGATTGGGGAAAACGTCCACAGGGAACCAACCCTATTTTTCCATGGTATTTTGGGCATCTAAATGGCCAAAACGGATCCAATGAAACCCCAAACCAAGCTCCCATAATCCGAGCCACTCTGCAACCCAAAAACGCCTTGTTTCCAACTAGAAAAATCGAGAGAAATCATAAAAACATCGGGAGAAAACACCCAGTCAGCCCCAAAAATGTGAGAGGGACAAAACTGCTTGATGGGTTATGGCTTGGGAGGCAAATTCATGGCTCTTTTCTTGCCAAGGAAGCCAAACATGTTTTTCCATGAAGGGTGGTTTCCCATATTTGAATTTTGGACAGCCATACCTCTCATTCCCCAAGGCATTAACTACCTCAACCAACTTTTGGGAGAAATGAATGATTGGGTACAAAAGTCAACATGGGTAGTTGAGTGTTTGATGGGTTATCTCATTGACACTTGGCTTGACTTGATTGGCTCAAGGGTTTGACTGTTTTCCCTCCCAATCCCTTGTAAGATCATGCCCCCATCTCTTGTTGCATTGCATAGTTAGTTGTGGGTATTTTATTAAAATGCATATTTACATGATATTCAAAATTCCATTATGCATGGCTAGCACGTAAACCATATGCATTAATAAATCGATGGTGGGGCCTTGGCCTTGAGCTCCTCACCATGATTTTATAACAATATTACATCATTTACAATTTTAATGAAATAGGGTCAAGATGGGGACGTGACAGTTTGATATCAACGTCATCCACTACTCGCCCACCATTGCCATTGTTAGTGTTGTAGATATGTTTTCTCTGAGAAAAGAGCCATCGTCTCCCTTTTCTATTTTGATCCCTGCCTTCAATTCCGAGGCTATTTGCCGGGCATTCAAGCTTTGGTCAAGTCGAATGGGGAGAAATATGAGGGGTATTCCAAAGCTCAATGACTCCATGGCGGATCTCCATCCTCCGTGGCTCAGAAACCCACCGACGAACGGATGAGAGAGAATTTACATCTACAATACCAAGCCCTCAACAACCAGTCCTCGGTCATGAGTTCGAGTCTTGAATCCTTCGGGAAGGAACCCCAAATGATCATCTCGGTCACCATCCAAATACCGCGGAAAATGAAGACACCAGAGGAAAGGGAGCCCGGTAGCCTCCAACCCCAACGCCAGCTCTTGGATTTGGTGTCTCGATAGAAATGCCTCGTTGCCGAAATCTACATAGATGACTGAGGCGCCCCTCTATCGGTCCAGCCATTCCAATAGATCGGAGCACTCACTGCGGTTACAGCCGGCGCTGGGGTGGCTGGCTGCCGTGAGTAGCCCAGCAGAGAGCACGGGGACTCCGATGGAGTCCTGGAAATAACCAATATACTTATCTTCTGATTCAAAGCAGGATTTCAATTTGTGTGATACCAATGCTTTTGTGAACACAAAAATGATTTTATTATCCCTTGGTCCAATTTTATAGAAGAATTGAGAGCATGTTATGAAGATACTATGAAAAACACATTATTTAATCAATTGAAAAAGCTCATGCAAATAGGTAGATAGTTATAGAACACAATCTCAATCCTTAGATAAGGATTTAGTGTGGCAAAGAGAGTCTAAGTTACAAATGTGGCTTATAAAAGAGTTGCCACTAACACTTACATGGAAAATAGTGTTTTGAATCAACAATAATATGTTTACGAAATTATTTATTCATATGGTGTTTCCCATATAAACTAAGATAACAAATCCATCCAAACTCATATTGAATTTTTTTTCTAATTCTAATTCTAATTATTTTTCCAAATCTATTATAGATAAACATTTTCACCAAACAACACATTTGTTTAATAAAACTAGATTTGTAACAGTAATTACGCCAATAGATGTTTATATATTTCAAAAAAATAGGACAAGTGTACTTTCCAGATTGATTTTATGGACATCATTCAAAATTCAAAATAAATAATAATAAAAAACTTGAAGAGCCAATTTAATTTTTTTAATAATTGAAGAATGAATTATTTCGATTATTTAATAATTAAACCACTAATTCTGCAACCTCGTATTGCATTGTCTTAAATCAGTTGAAAGACGAGTTCAAGTAACAGTTGAAGGGTTAGTTCTGGAACGTCTTAACCTCAACATCACTACTAATGTGAGTGGAGCTAACTGGTTAGTTTCCAAGTGTTAACCATGCCAACTTTACACATGCGGCGCACTTGGGGCAGTTAATCTCAATGAAAACATGAGCTAGCAGTGGCATTCTGTATCCTCTAGATAAGATGTAGTGAAAGTAGTGAGACCTCGAAGCTGTGGTGAAGGAGGAGTTACTGTGAATGCATTGGCCTGGATCGCTTCTATCATGAGCTCAACTCTTTTTGTTTTTTAAAATTACTAATCCATCGACCGATTCGTGAGGATTAAAAGCTTAAACATTTATGACAACATGCTCGTTTGTAACTATTCTATACAACTTATTCAAAAATATATTGAAATATTCTATACACTATAACTAAGTGGTAAATTGCCCTCATAATGTTGTGTAGAAACAAGTAATGTCTCCTAAATTACCAATCTAGGCTAATAGTGTAAGTTGCCCAATTATCCAACTAATGCTTTTTATAAGACTAGTATTCCACTCATGCTTAGTTATAACTATTCTATATAAATTATTTAAAAAAAATATTGAAATAAAAAAAAATCTTAACATAAAGACAAATAATAACGTGGAACTCAGTCAAACATTGGTTTGCATAGTCACCTTTACCTGAAATCTCAAAACTCATCCTCTTTCCTATGACATAGCCCATCTTAGTTTCATTTCATTTTTTTGCTTAATACTTGAAACATAAATTGTTTTATTTTATTTTCTCAAAAATTCTTTAATTTATTTATTTTGATGTTAATATAAGTTATATCATTAATCTTTTAATAAATCTATATCATTCATTATTTTCTTTATTTTTATTATTTAAATCATTTTTGATTAAATTATAAAAATATTTTAAACTTATATAAAAAAATCAATTAAATATAAATTATATCATTCATTTCTTTACTGAATTTTTATATTTTTTTTTGTTATTTAAATAAAATTTTGTTAAATTTATAAAAAAACAATTTTTATATATAAGAAAATAATTAATATAAAAATATACTTATTCAAGATTAAAATAATGATTAACGTCCATTAACTCATATGGTAGAAATATTCTTTATACTTTTATTGACTTGACTAAATATATTTTTTATTTCATTATTAAAAGCTTTTGTATTATGTATTATAAGAATTAATTTTTTTAATTTTAATCATGCATATTTTTATTATTTGAAAAGTTTATTCTTTTGGCTACTTTAGATGTTTTTGGCATCTAAAACTAAAAATATTTAGATTGACAAGTCACAAGAATGATAACTCATTAATTTCAATTTTAGAAGTTCGTAAAAATGTTTTTATTAAAAAAATTACATAAATTAACACATTTTAAATTTAAAAAATGATTAAACTATAATCATTTAAAAATTTAGTTATACTTTTATATTTATACAAATATATAATACAAATTTCTTACCTTTTAACTTATCACAATTATAACAATTTAAAATTTATTTTTTATATATAAATAATAAAATTTAAATATTGAAATTTTGAAAATAAAAATAAAATTTTAAAAAATAATAATCATTCTTGATATTTTAAAATTTCATAAATTTATATTAATATAATCTAAAAAAAAATTCATTTATGATTATTATTAACATTAATTTTAATTTTAATTTATGGAATCGATGATTGATTTTAAATGAAAACCAAAAAAACCACCAAATTTGATAAAAGCTGTTCCAACTTCATAAATAAAAACTCCACATATGAAGAAAGAAAATACATTCATAATTACCTTTTTTTTCACAATAAAAAAAACTATATTTTATATTATAAAAAATATATACAATATATTCCAAAAAGAAGGAATCACCAAAAACAACCTAGAAATCTCATTTCCAGACAGAGCAGCAAGTAGTGACAAGAACCGAGGAAATCCATCACCACATAACCCTGACAAAATACAAATAACAAAAAGAAGGGAGATTCACCCAAACATAGTGGAGACAAAGATGACATTCCAAAGTGGAAAAAGGAAAAAAAAAAAAAACTGTACACAATACCAAAAAATATCCTTAATTACATTACACGCTTTTCTTCTTGTAGTCTTCAGCCAGCTCTTCCAGCTTTTCAATGAAATCAGGGATGTAACTCCGCTGCTTATTGGCTGCTATAATATCCCGTGCCTTCGCCGCATTTGATCTCAACGTCTTCCACTCCTCGCCTGCCATTGCCATCGTTAGTGTTGTAGATATGTTTTCTCTGAGAAAAGAGCCATCGTCTCCCTTTTCTATTTCGATCCCTGCCTTCAATTCCGAGGCTATTTGCCGGGCATTCAGGCCTTGGTCAAGTTGAATGGGGAGAAAGATGAGGGGTATTCCAAAGCTCAGTGACTCCATGGCGGAGCCCCATCCTCCGTGGCTCAGAAACCCACTGACGGACGGATGCGAGAGGATCTGCATCTGCGGTACCCAGCCCTGGACAACCAGTCCTCGGTCGTGAGTTCGAGTCTTGAATCCTTCGGGAAGGAGCCCCAGATGATAATCTCGGCCACCGTCCAAATACCGCGGAAAACGAAGACACCAGAGGAAAGGGAGCCCGCTAGCCTCCAACCCCAGCGCCAGCTCTTGGATTTGGTGTCCCGATAGAAATGCCTCGCTGCCGAAAGCTACATAGATGACCGAGGCCCCCCTCTGCCGGTCCAGCCATTCCAGTAGATCGGAGCGCTCGCTGCGGTTTCCGCCGGCGCTGGGGTGGCTGGCTGGCGTGAGTAGCCCGACAGAGAGCACGGGGACTCCGATGGAGTCCTGGAAATAACGAATATACTTATCTTCGTATTCAAAGCAGGATTTCACAATTACCGCTACGCATCCTTCCAGGCATTTAGCGAACCGATAGGCCACACGTATGTGCCCCGGTATTCCTCTGTACATCACTAAAAGATCCCGCGCTTCGTATAGCCTGAGGGTGATAGCGGAAGACGGGAACCCGAAGGGCGGAGCCGCCACCTCCTCGGCAGTTATGTCTTCGTTCCGCAATTTGTAAGGTGGTAGGGCATAGGCACAGATCGCAGGCGGGAAGATAGAGAAAAATATGGCCGGAATGTGCATCTCCGCTGCTGCGCTTTGCGTCCAATATTGCGCGAAGTCGTGGACGACATAATCCGGCGACAGCTGCCCGAGCAAGCTTCGGAAGGGCTTCTCTATGCCGTCCAGGGCTTTCTTCAGCGGAAACGCCATTTCTGTCGGGATGTCTGTTGTGCATTCTGCGCCGGGAGTGAGTCCCTCCGTGGGCGGTAATGGCAATTCCAGCAGATCGATCTGGAGCTGCGAGTCGTGAAGCTGTAACGAATGCCTGATTCTGGAAATGTTAACAGGCGTGGAGAGAAAGGAGACTTTATGGCCGTGGATTGCGAGAGCCTTTGAGAGCTCTAAGAAAGGATTTATATGGCCTTGCGCTAACCATGGAAATAGCAGAAAGTGAAACTTCTTCTTGTCCATCATAGGCCTGGTTATCTGGAATGGTGGTATCCAGAGATTAATTCTTTGGTTCGTCCATCGTTGGCTCTATAAATCTGAAATTGCTGCCCCAATTCATGGTGTAATGCAATATTAATTATTCCCGGTACAGCTTCAGGTATGAAGCACGCTCTCGAGCCTTCTCCCATGCGTGGAGAGGAGTGTGAAAGATGCACCCTCGACGATTAAGACTTGAAAATCACATATAAGACCTAGAGGATCCGGGGCCCCCCGTTTTGTTTAATCTGCCCTTCACAAGTGTCGTAGCATGATTTGCTAAGACATACGCTGGTTACTGTTTCTATGGATGTTAACGAGCTTGGTTAGTGCTTTTCCTGGATTAGCCAAATTATCAACAAGAATCTCCAGCTATGAATCAACATAGAATTTCCAGTTATTAATTTTTTTTTAGGAAAAAAATAAAAATAAAAATAAAATAATTAATAAATTATATATATATATATAGTTTGATGGGTTAGTTTAAGTGGTATGTATTGGTATATAAGAGCCTTACTTAATATCCCCGCAATGTTAGGTTCCATAATTAAAATTGATAGAGTGAGACAACTTAAAAATTTCTAAATATTTTAATAAAAAATCTCACTATTTCGAATTAGATTTTTATTTCAATTAATCCAATTAAATATTTAGTTTCAAAGAATTATCTTTTTTCCAAAAAAAAGATTAATTTTTTTGTACAAATATATTAAACTATAGTTCGAACTTATAATCATTATGTATTATAATAAAAGAAAACATTACTTGCACTTTATTACAAACCTAACAAAGTCATTGTATATATAAAATATTTTTTGAATGTTAAATTTGCATCAATATTTTGTAGGTTAGGTATATCTTTTACAATTTATTATAATTATAATAAATTGATAATATATATAATTTATTATTGTTTAATGTTAAATTTGGATTAATATTTTGTAGGTTGAGTATATATATAAAAGTAGTTCATAACATATGTGAACTTAAAATCCTGATGTATTATAATAAAAAAAAAACATTACTTACAATTTATTAGAAATATAACAAAGTCATTGTATATATGAAATAATTTTTTAATGTTAAATTTGCATCAATATTTTGTAAAATATTTTTGTAAGTTAGGTATATCTTTTGCAATTTATTAGAAATATAATAAAGTCATTGTATATATAAAATAATTTTTTAATGTTAAATTTGCATCAATATTTTGTAAAATATTTTTGTAAGTTAGGTATATCTTTTACAATTTATTAGAATTATAATAAATTCATAGTATATATAAAATTAATTTTTAAATTTACATTAATATTTTGTAGGATGAGTATATATATATATATATAAAAGTTTATTCATAAATTTATAATTATTTATTAAAATTTAATAATTTATTTTAATTTAAAAGAATTAAATAATTTTCATTTTAAAAGTATTGATTAATCATTATATAATAATATGGTTGATATGACATATTATTAATATATGCTAGTTGAGGAATGATGATGATGATGATGATGATGATGATGGTGATGGTGATGGTGATGGTGATGGTGATGGTGATGGTGATGATGATGATGATGATGATGATGATGATGATGATGATGAATTATAAAAAAATAAAAATAAAAAAGTATTAAATATTAATGAATACTAATGCATAAATGATGGGTGAATTAATATTATTATTACTAATGATGATGATGATGACCATGCTGATGGCGATGATGATGGTGGTGGTGGTGGTGGTCCACTCAGACCAACTTTGGTCTATTGGATCTTAAGAAGGTATCATTTGGTTTGCTTTAAAATTTTATTCCTATGCTAAAAGAATTTGACGGGAAGCTTTCCGAGCCCACTGTAGTTTTGGCAATTGAGGAGCTTAGAAAGGTTTGTATTGTAGCGAATACTACGAAACTTAGATCTAATGTGGGTGTAGGCAGGACACTCTAAGAGAAACTTATTCTCATCCTCAATGGTCATAGACTTACAAAGATGAAAAAACCTTTCCTAGACCAATGCCTTGTTTCACTATGGAGCTCATGAGAGTTCATGTAATCTTGGCTATATCAATTTTTTTCTTTGAACTAGTTACCACTGAGAGATACTTCTGATCTTCCAAATTAGGGTTAGTGACATCCTTATAGTATCTTAATTTTATTTTAACCTCTATGTTTTCCGCACACCACAATTTATCTTTAAACTTAGATACATAATAATATTCTTGACATTATTGATATTTTGCAAAGTGTCATTTTTGTCAATGCCCCAATGGTTTAACCAAGTCATGGTATCTTTACACCAACCTTGCTTGAGGCATAGTTGGTTTTGACTTGGTTTTAGAGCAATTTTAGGAATTCTCTCATTTCCCATGTTATTTATCTTTTGCTTGTACATAAGGTACCTAGTCATCGCCATTCTCTTGATGGGGGAAAGCCATACTTCTATGAGGAGAAGCTGATAATATGTATTTCTTTTAATTCTTAGGTTATAAGTTATAAATTGCTTCTGGTTTTACTTAATCTTTCTCCAAGATTCTCTAGAAATGTTGCAACCCCATACTTCACAATTGTATAAGATAACAAGGATGACAATATTTTCAAAGAGGAACTTCTTTTCATCCCACATGACCAGGTTGGATGATTTACAATTATTTTCAAGACCAAAATAAGATTTCCACCCTTCATTAATCCTTTTCTTGATGCTATAGTTCCAATTGAGCTTGTGATAAATATCATTTTCGAGCTACTTGTAAGAAGTCACTTCGTCTAATTTTCTGTTGTCATTTGTAAAATTACCGTCGGTGTTTTTCTTAGATTTTATCATCATAACTTTTGTCTTGTTGATGTTAATAGTAATACCCATAGTAGAGTAGAAATATTTGAGAATTCTTAATTGCTTATCAAGATCAAAGGGACAACTTGCAAAAAGAACAATATCATGAGCAGAAGGATGATAACTATCCCAGCTAAGATCATGCTGGTGCAACCTACTTCTTCTAAATAACCTTCTAGTTTATCAATGTAAATGTTGAAAAGGGTAGGGGAGAGGGGGAAACCTTGTTGTCATGTCTCTGAATTTTTACTATATACCACTCCATTGTACTAGGATATGTTGTAATGTACCTCTTAAGAAAAAAGGGCACAATAGGAAAGAATTATAAAAACACTAGCTAGATGGTTTCATACTTTCTTCAACCACCACCAAACCTTTCCTATTATCCCCAAACTTGGTATCGAGGAAAAAGATAGCCTTAGTAAATACTATAGGTTCCTAAGATAGAAATCCAACTTCGAGAGATGAACATTATCTAGGTGCAACACACTTGGGTAGAATCCTTTGGCTAAACCAAAGGATCCAAGGCAATGGACCGGGGACTTATGTAGAACCCAATGGATTATGGTGTAGAACTAGAAGTGGCTAGTCTGTATCTACCCTAACCTACTATTAAAACACTAATATTGATAATTGAACTCAACTTCATAGAGTTTGGAAGCTAGGAGGTAGATTTCAATTTTTAGGACAACTTAACTATAGTATTTCCAAGTGATTCCAAATGACTCGGGAAGGTCATGAATTTTTTAAACATGGCTTGGAATGGGTTCATATGAGCTTTATCAACCTGTACAAACTTTCATAATGATATTTGGATATGTGGAATATAGTTTAATACAACAATTCTGAAGACTTGCTAGCTTTTGCATCAAAACGAGCATAGGGGTAGAAATTCAATGAAGAGAAAGGTATGCAGAACAAGAAGCAACTAAATATCATTAACTTGTAGAGGAGAAAATTTACATTACAGGGCTGTAAGTACAGTAGTAAATACCCATGAAATAATCACCCTTCATCTGTGATGAACCTGCAATAACTAATTAATGAAAACACATGAAATAGTAGAAATAACAGAACTCATAATCACTTTTATATTGATCGCAGGCCACTTCGAGGGGGCAACCTCCTTTGAGCAATCTCAATACAAATAATTTCATGGTACCTTCATTGGTCTCAACACAAACTTATATACTAAGTCTAGGCACCAATACCATGGGTCAATACCATGTGTCAATACAAACCATGTGCCAATTCGAAATATGGATCAACAATTACTACGGGATGACTTATAAAGCATATGCATCAAACAACAATAATACAAACTATGGATCAACAAATACTACGGGACGACTTACAAAGCATATGCATCCAACAACAATATACTAACAGAGTAAATAGAAGGGTTGACATGGGTTCCTAACATCCCCTCTCCCTTAGAAAAAGCTTTGTCCTCAAAGCTTTAGATGTAGAAATTGATGCAGAATCTGAAGGAGTGGTTCCCCTGTAGCATCCTTGGGTTGCATTCTGGCCCACTGATTCCTTTTGAGTTTTAGCGAGGATTGCTTGGAAGGTTGTAGATGAAGAAGGAACATATCAGCTACGTGAAAAGTGCACTTAGAATGGTGATGATCGGCTTGTTGTTTCAGTCGAATTCTTTCCATGTGAAGATTGTCCTGCAGAATGAGAAGAATCTGATCGCGGTTTCAAAGAACCGAGTCAATCGCCTGAACTCGGGAGCTGCTGAGCGTGTATGGAAGAAGAACTGGCGGTGCCTGTCCATAAACTGCTTCATATGGTGTCCGTTTAGATGTGGTATTGTACCACTAGAGCACTTCTAGGAAATCCATAGAAATAGCTATCCACATTTGTGTAGGGATGGGCAAGGGTTCGAGCAGTCTTGAAAGGAGTGTCGTTTCACCCTTGTTGACCTGGCAAGTATCACACTCACCCACCATCTGGTGAATTTTCAGTTTTAGTCTATACCAAAAGAAGTTACATTGTTCCCGGTCATAGGTTTTGAGGAACCCAGAGTGCCGTGCCGACGAAGAAGCATGGAGTTCATAGAAGAGATAGCCTTATTGAACAGATTGCAACCAATTTGGAACAAGCAGAGAAATAGTTGTAAGAGAAACTGGGTCATCAAATTGGCGAGAAGGAGCATCTGCCACCATATTATCCTTACCATTCTTGTAAGTGATCGCATAATCATAACCCATGAGTTGGATAACCCATTTCCGGTGTGCTGGGGAGGAGACCTGTTGTTCCAGAAAATGTTCCAGACTCTGGAGATCAGTCTTAATGCATAAATAGTTCCCTAATAGGGATCATTGCCACTTCTGTACTGCATGCAAAATAGCCATAATTTCTTGCTAAGATGTAGATGCGACTAAATTCTTATCGAAAAGGTCTCTTGAAGGCGACAAGCCCACTGGTGCAACAAAGACACCTGCATATCTATCCAAGGAAGTAATGGAGACCGTTCGTGGGTGCATCTGAATGGAATGGAGTTGAGCGATGACACCATGTGATTTATTCTTAGGGATCTTTTCCAGGCGATGTGAGCTGATGATGTGGAGAGACCCTGGTTGTAAGCCCATAAATTTGTGTTGTGTCCCATTGACTGAAAACTGCATCCAAAGTTCAACAAAATCCCATAAGATGGGGACAACTGTGCGTAACCATTGAACGCCCAAAACCACATCACATCTGCCTAAGGACAAGGAAAACATGTCAGAGCACAGGTTATAATCTTCGAGAGAGATACGCACATTGTGACACTTTCCCTTGCAAGGTAAGGTGCCTCCATTAGCAACCATGACTTCAAAGTTGGAGCAAGGATGGAAAAAACAATCAGCTTGTTTGGCGATTTGAGGGTCAATGAAGTTATGAGTGCGACCAGAATTGATGAATATTGTAAGGGGAAGCTTCTTGAAGTAACCCCTAACCCGCATTGTTTGGGGGGTGTTGACGCTGGATAAAGCATGGAGAGATATCTCTAGGTGGTTTTCCTGAGATAGGAATTCAATAGGCGGCTCCTGAATGTCGACCTGATCATCCAGTGTATCTGGAGCTTCGTCACCAACTTCAGAGGCGAGCAGATAATCCACATCCAAGAGATAGAGCTTTTGTTGAACACATCTATGTCCCCGAGTGAATTTTTCATCACAATTATAACAAAGCCCTTTTTCTCTGCGTGCCTGCATCTCTGTTTTAGACAAATGCTTGATAGGATTTGGTCAAGGAGCTGGTGGGATGGGAGGTCGTTGAGAACCCATATTTCGGAAGGGAACAAAAGTGGGTTTGGAGCGTTGTTGGGTAGCAATCTTGTCTTCTGCCAACTTAGCCAACCCTAGGAATTCCATCATTGTGTTGGGACAGAACATTTTAACCTCTGACCGGATTTCATCCTTAAGACCACTGATAAAACAACTCCTGTAGAATTCATCAAACAATCCTTCTATGTGATTGGCTAGTTTCTCAAATTATGTCTGATACTCTCTCACAGTGCCACTTTGACGAAGTTTAGTGAGTGCTCTGGTGAAGTCATCAAAAGCACTAGGACCAAATCGTTGCAAAAGGAGTTGGCATAAATCTATCCATTTTGGCTCATCATGAGCCTTGATGTACCAACGGTACCATTGAAGGGCTTCTTGTTCCAAATGAAAGGATGCAAGTGGAACTTTTTGGGCATTAAAAGTATTATGCAGACTGAAATATTGTTCTGTACGATAGATCCATCCAGTCGGATCAGTACCATTGAAGCAAGGAAATTCAAACTTCAGACCACGAAAATTGCTAGAAGAAGAGAACCCATTGGCTGCAGAAGATTCTTGTTGTCGGTTATTGTTCATGGCTGAATGTTGAAGATGGAGGATGAGAAATTTTTCATCCATATCTTGGAGTTTGGTTTGGATGGCTGCAAGTGCTTCCTCCATGGTTTTTGCTCCTGCACGGATGACAACCATAACCAGGAGTTTTTTTTTTCTTTGAGGGAGGGGGAATGGATAAAAAAACACAAACAAAAGATTATTTAGTAAAGGGAAATTTGGATTTGGGTAAAATTCAGATGGGTAATTGGGGTTTGACTAGGCTTTGTACACTTTCTGATGGATAAGGAAGCAAAAAGTGGGGATTTCAGAAGCAGGGTGAAAGAATGAGAGAATTGGTCAAAGAGGGACAAAGAAGTAGAAATAAGGAATGAACATGGTGGCAAAATTTGAGGGCGATTGGGTGAAAATCGAAGGAGTTATGGCAAACCCTAAAAATAGACAAATATAGGATTTCTCGCTTTGGGAAGTGGAATTTGGGATAGGGTCCTCAGGAATGAAATATGCAGAATGATATTGCAGGGGTGCTAGTGAAGTTTTAGGGAAAATAGAGTGGGATTTTTTTTTTCTTCAGGAATGGATCTGCAACGGCGTAGAAGGGATCGAAAACAGATAGATCTGCAATGGTGCAAAAGGGATCGGCAACAGATGGATCTGAAACGGTTCCAAATTAATAAAAACGACTAGATCTTAAATGGATTTCAGAATAGATCTGAAATGGATGGATCTGAAACGGCTGGATCTGAAATGACTGGATCCGAAACGACTCGGAAGTGATTGACAACAGCTCAACTGAAAATAGATATGGACCCCAGGTATGTGCGGCTTCCTATCGGTTCAGGGGATTCACTCAGCCACCAATGTTGTCTAACGGCTTGCGTATTGGGGTAGTACCCCTCACTCCATGACTTAGGTAAAACTGATAACTGCTTTTCCACAAACGATAGCTCTTGGTTTACTTCACGGGTGGGAACTAGTCAATCAGGTAGGGGTCGTTGCCCTTTTCGCTGGCAGGTCCTCTCAATGGGCCAGCTACTTTGGGGTTCCTGTGGTACTCCTCACAATGATTTTTAGGGCGTATGCCCAAGTACTTCCCACAGTTAAGCAGATACGGATTATTCCTAAATCCGAAGCTGTGACAGATGTGAAAAAAAAAATGGCAGAAATTTCACCCAGCGAGCCCAAGAAAGTGCTCTGATTCCAGATGTGATGAACTTGCAATAACTAATTAATGAAAACACACAAAATAGCAGAAATAACAGAACTCATAATCACTTTTATATTGATCGCAGGCCACTTCGAGGGGGAAGCCTCCTTTGAGCAAGCTCAATACAAATAATTTCATGGTACCTTCATTGCTCCCAACACAAACTTATATACTAAGTCTAGGCACCAATACCATGGGTCAATACCATGTGTCAATACAAACCATGTGCCAATACAAAATATGGATCAACAATTACTACGGGACGACTTACAAAGCATATGTGTCCAACAACAATAATACAAACTATGGATCAACAAATACTACAGGACGACTTACAAAGCATATGCGTCCAACAACAATATACTAACAAAGTAAATAGAAGGGTTGACATGGGTTCCTAACATCATCAATAACATGGACTATTACAAAACATTGCATAAAGCACAATAAAATTGATGGAGTCTTCAACACTAACATAATAGTAGCTCACTTTCCTGGAGGAGAAATGGACCTGCAAATGACTAAGAATCCTGCAATGATATTCAATGAGAAAGGTTGATTACCTTCCTCCTCAAACTCTATATGAATCCTCAACTATTTGGTGACAAGAAGGGGCACATATCCCAATTGGTGACTAGGGACACATCTCCGAAGTCATGAAAAGATCAGAGCTCTTCAAATGAATAATCAAAGTGGAAAAATATGTGAATGGCTGTGCTCATCATCATTTTATAAGCTATTTTTCTTCTAATATACACTGCATGTGTACCACTAGCCTCATCCAATGCGTCCTCACTCGCTAAATGTGGACTTGTAGCTTTATCTTACTTTTTCCTTGATTTCTTCCTTTCCTTCTATAATATGCTTTCTTGATTTTGGAAACTCCTTCTTTTTCTTGATTTTCTTCTACTTTCCTACTTTTCCAATGCTTTCCTACTTTTCTGCTACTTTCTACTTTTTGAGTTTTTTTGCCACTTTTTGCTTTTCTGAGCTTTCCCACTTTTCTTTTTCCTTCTATGTTTTTAGTTGATTTATTTCTTTTCACTACTTTACTTCCACTTTCCTTTGTGGAGTGTAGCTCATAGCTTCCACTTAATCTCCTATGCACCCTCTTGGGACACCTAATCATTTCCAACTCATCACACTTTTAATTAATAATTAAATATTTATAAGTTATGAACTACATCACTTCTCTAAGTTTTAATTTAATTAAAATAGACAACCATGAACCAAAGTTAATCCCTACTAATGTATTGAATTTATTCCATAACCCATTGAATGGGTTAGGAAGATGGCCAATGGCCATGAAGCCACTAGGGATGGGACATTACAATCCTCCCCACCCAAGATGGCTTGTCCTCAAGCAATTGTAATTCTAGATGTTGTAAAACCTGCTCTCCTTCGCATGTTGCATCTTCACTTAGTAAATATTTGCATTGCACAAGGTATTCTCTTATGGTCCTATTACTTAGCTTCATCTCTCTTACCTGCAAAATATTTTCTTGAACAAGTGTCCGGTGTCCTTCGTCATCAAGTGGAGGGAGCTCCTTTGAAATTGACACTTGTTTCCCAACTTCCTTCTAATGGAAAGATACATGGAACACATTATGTATCTTGCTTCATGTAGGTAACTCCAACTCATAAGCAACTTCACCAATCTTCCTCACAATTCTATACGAGCCATAGAACCGGTTCCAACTTTTCATCCGCCTTTTATTTCAAGGAATATTTCCTATAGAAATGCAATCCCAAGTATACCAAGTCACCTTCTTGGAAGGTTTGCTATGTGCTGTGCTTGTTTGCATTCATCTTTTGTTGGTTCTGTGCAACGTGTAAATTTTCCTTGAGTGCTTTGAGAATATCTTGACTCTCTTAGAGCCAATCCTTGGCCTTTTGGGCCCTGCAATCACCAAATTCTAGATCTGCAAATGTAGGAGCATCATACCCATATAAAGATTTGAAAGGTGTCATGCCAATGGATATGTGGAAAGTTGTGTTGTAGCAAAATTCTCCTAAATATAAAAATGTAATCCATGCTTTTTGTCACCCTATGACATAGTTCTTGAGGCAGCCTTCACCGGAGCTTCACTCAATAAACCGCTATCATAGCACGTTCATTCGAGGCATATGAAACAATACCCCTAATTTCACTAAATATTGGAAAATACCTTCCAAAATCATATTTTTAACCCCCTCCCAATATGCCTTCCCACTTTAAAAAAACCTTATTTTCACTAGATATTGTATGTATCAATTTTTTCATTTACATTTTTTATACCCCTTTATATTATACCTAGTATATTGATATGATACCCCTCTTATGACCCCACATGCATTCTACAATGCAACTTACTTCTTTCAATGTATATTGTGGATGCACATTACGTCACCCACAATGCAATTAGTCAACCACATATCATTACGATTTGAAACATCTAATGGTCTAATGAAGAAATAGGATATCAGTTCTTGTATGTCACTAGAGCCAATGCACATAATACAACATTAAGATTGCATGTTGCAGTTTCCCAATCGTTGACTAAGCCTGTTGTGGGCTAGGTATCCAATCCCCCAGGGCCTGTTGCAAGCTTGAAAGCTCTAGGAGGCTAACTAAACCTCCCAAGGCTTGTAATAGGAATGATTGGTTGGGTATTCAAGCCCCGAAGGCCTATCGAGGGCCTATAAAAGGCCCTTGAGGCTTAGAGCCTCCCAAGGCTATTGGTAACAATTGGATGAGTGATATTGGTAACAATTGGTTTTCAATGACCACTGTCTCTTGACTATGATCGAGTGGAAACCCACTTCACCATGAAACCTATGGCCTCAAGCATGCCTCAAGACGCGATTTGCTACGTACTGGTAAGCCTGAGCCTTGCCTCAACCTGATTTCTCATCCGGTCGTGATCCCGCCATCTCCATTTGGTGGATATTTGTCAGCCCGCCCATATAAAAAAGACCCCAAAGTATTTTTGTATTGTTACATTAAATAAATAAAAACTTTTGCCCCTTAATATATAAGCAATATAATTTTTAGATTTTCATGAATAATTAATACCACAATATGAATGAATGTGATATTATATTGCCTTCTAGTGAAGCCCCCATGGTAGCCTTCAAGCCATTGATTCACCCTTTCAGTTTGTCCATCAGTTTTAGGGTGATAGCTTGTGCTAAGATCCAAGCTTGTCCCCACCCGCTTGAATAATTCTTGTCAAAATGCACTTGTGAATTTGTTGTCCCTGTCACTTATTATGGTTTTGGTCAAACTATGCAACTTGAATACTTCTCTAAATAAGAGACCAACAACTTGGATTGCTACAATTGTGGATGTAACAACAAAAAAAATGTGCAAATTTTGTTAGCCTATCAACCACCACAAAAATGCAATCTTTACCTTGAAATTTTGGCAAGAGGGTGATGAAATCCATGGAGATACTCTCCCATTTCTGCTATGGAATGGGTAGAGGTTGTAATAGGCTAGCAGGATGTATATGCTCCACCTTGTTCTGTTGGCATGCAATGCACTCTCTCACATGCTTCTCCACATCATTTTTGGGGCCCTTCTATGAGAACCTCTCTCTTACCTTTCTATAAGTTTTCAAGAAACCAGGATGGCCTACCAAGGGTGCATCATGAGAAGATTTTAAAATTCTTTTTTTCAAAACCGAGTTTGGCACTAAGAAGATTCAATCCTTGTATTATATGACCTCATTAAGAATCTTGACAGTATGCATCATCATGTATTAACCCATATAACAACTCACATGAAAAAATATTTCTAAAGTACTCTACTGCTAACTGAGCATTCCAATCAACAAGAAATTCCATTAAATAAGGGGATGGATTCCTATAAAGTGTATATGTAGCTACATTCATTTTCCCTTTCCTGTAATCCATGTCAAGATCATAGGCTTGAACTTTACTCACCCATTTTTGCTTCCTGTCATTAAGCTCCTTTAGTGTCAAGAAATTCCTTAGACTATTGTGATCAGTCTTGACAACAAACTTTCCCCCCACCACGTATTGTCAAAAATTGGCCAATGCATGCATAATGGCCAACATTTCTTTATCATAGATTGAGTAGTGCCTTTCATGTGGCTGCAACTTTATGCTCTCAAAAGCAATGAGCTAGTCTTAAGAAATATGAATACAAACAGCCATAGAAGGTTATGAATCTCTAATTTTTGACTTGGTATGAATTCTACAGGAAAATGAACACATATAAAAACTTACAGAAAGGAAAATGGTTTTACATAACTGTGTATATTGCAATTCCTAGCAAACCAATCAATTAAAACATTGTAATGAACATAGGCTAAGTAAATCATTAAAGATAACTCCTTAGTTCTAGAATCAGTAGCATATTGGTATTATTAAATTGCATAATAGTACATAAGCATTAAATTAATGTAATGGTAGCATCAATCTCTCATTAAATGCGCTCCTCCTTGGGAAAATATAGACAATATAAAATAATCAATGCATGCATTCACTGATAGAGAAGAATGCTTCAGAAGAGAGAAAGAAGAGAGGAAGTAATCATAGAGATGGATCAGATCCTCAATTTAGTTATCAATGGCTACACTAGATCATGTGCAGAAGAATGGAACGAGAACTACGGGGAACATCTCCCACAGGTGGCTACAGGTGCATCACCAAAGCCTACAGAAGCTTGAGCTTTCTCACATACAATTCATAAACTGTCCAAAAAAAATGTGAAAGTGGTGCACCCTCCTCCTTTTATAGACTAGGTGACTTGTTGAGCAAGTTAACCTCCTTGGCCTCATCCAATGCGACTTCCTTGCCTGAGTTCTCACTTTCCTACTTTTCCACTAACTAGAATTTGTCCCCTTTTGGAAACTGCACCCTCCTAGCTTTCCTAGATGTTTCCTTCTTTTAAGAACTGGATAGATTTTTTTTCTTTTTGGAAAACACACCCTCCTTAGCTTTCTGTAAGTTTATTCTTTTCCTCACTTGCATGCTTTATGCATTACTTTTGTCATTTTCTTTCTTTTTCCTGACACCTAGGTTTTGTGCATGCTTTCTTTGAGTTTCCTTTCTTCTTTTATCTGCTTTTATTTCACTTTCCTCTTTGGTGTGACAACTCATAAGGATAACCTTATCTCCTTATGCGCCCTTGTCATCGTCCAACTTATCATCACATGTAACTAATAATTAAAAACAAAAATAATAATTGCATCTCCTCCAATTTAATTAATTAAAACAACTATAGGCTAAATTATTCCTATTTAATATTTAATTTCCTAAGTAATTTCACCCCCTTATTAATTAATTAATTTACTTTCAGTAGGATCCATGAGGTTTTTATGTGACATTGGTTGCTACTTGTTGCTGGAAAAATGGGAACATGACAGTCCTCCCCTCCCAAGCTTGCTTGTCCTCAAGCAAGAAACCAACTCCAACCATTTATGAAGCCAACCAGTGACTTCACTCCTCAAATATGTTGTTGTCTGTCTAGAATTAGAATCCTCAATTGCAATCCCATATACCAAAGGTTCACCATGTTTCTGCTACACCACTTTTATTATAGTCATTCTCCCAATAACTAACTCTTCTTCAACAAAAATTTCAACCCAACTAAGGAAGCTCAGAAGAATGCTTGGGTCCCATTGTCTATTTTGCATGTCTCCGAGTCGCACTAGTACTTGTGGAAAATTGTCATTCCAAATAATTCTAGGGTCCCACTATCTCAACTGCATTCTTCCAAACATCAGAATCAACAGGAAGAATATATCATCATGGAGGATATCTAGATCACTCTACCAAGATGGAAGTTCATCACTTCCAATGCAAAACCAAACCTATCTGAGTCCCTCCAACCATGTATGAAACTCCTTATGTTTTATGTGCAAACCAACATAGAGACTCACATCACTGATAGCCGATTGACATAGGTGACAATACCATGTCTTCAAGGAATCATCTAGAAACCATAAATTCCCATGCAGCTTCTCATAAAATATGTATGATGTGTCATTCAACTTTCCACTGATGCAGACATAGAACTCGCCCTTGAGGGTGCTTATCTCCAATATGTATCAATTCATCCAATCAATGGATGAAGAAACACTCCAACTGGATTCTCTACTATGCATGATGGAGACATTAGATATATGCCTATGTTGTTTCTCATCAAACTGGAAAGGGAATTGTGCACTTGTCAGGCCACATGGATTGACATTGAAGTCATCAATGGAATATGTGGGAGCCTCCTGCTGCTCATGCGGCACCCATAGGAAAAATCCCTTTACCCAAGCTTCAACCATATGTGTGTTTAATTCCATATGTATGTGGGGTGAAGGATAGTGAACCAATTCTTGGAAACAATTATCCATCAACTTTGTGGTTGGCCCAACCAAACTAAGATCACATGCCTCCTCCAAAACTGTGCAACTTCCTTCATGAGGAAACTCAGAATCTCTTTGGCAATGAATATGTGCTTAGCCACCATCTTGCTTAAATCCAAACTCCCCAAGCACATGCAAATCAGATTGTACTTCATGTTCCCAATGCACACAAGTACCATATATCAAAACATTGTTGTTCAAATGACAAGGGTTAAAGTCCCATGTCCAATCACCAAAAGGGTAGGCATCATCACAATTCCATGGATTCCCATGCTGCTCACATAAAGTGTAAAATGTATCAAGGAATTCTCCATAGATGCAAGGAGGAATATCTCTCATGTGTATTTTATCCCAAATAGGAAAAGAAGAGACACTCCAATCCAATGGTCCAAATGGAAATCAAGGTGATTCCCCATGTGAAGAATCCTAATGGCTCAACTCTTTTCCACTAGTCAAAGTATGCATGTAATCGTAATATGTCCCACTCAATGAAGTCAAATGGGAACCATATGCACCTTTATGTGAGGTGGCATCAAATATAGGCATGAGATGCCTCTACAAATGTTGCGTAGGAACTGGTTCCATCATTAAATCAATTGTAGCGAATGTGGGATCCTTCTGCTCCTCTTCAGGCACCATCAAAAATAAATTATTGAACCAAAATTCATCCTGAAATGACATGGAAGAAGTAGAAGGGTATGATGTAGGCTCATGGGCCAAAATCTCATCTCTACAAACCTCATCCATCAAGGTAATGTATGCATCAACTCCATCCAAGGTTTCGAATGATTTCACCAGATTCCTCATGGTTTTCTCAGAAATTATCCCCAAAAATTACTTCCTAGCTTAATGATGAGAGTGCCAGTGCCGGATCAAGTGTTGGATGCCTAGAAATTGTTGAACATGTTGTTCATTCAATTCTCATAATAGTTTGGATTTGTCTCAATTGCTGGATGGTTGGATTCATGAAACTCGTTGATACCTCCGCGTGCTTCGTTATTTAAGTTGTGATAAGATTCGATCCGCTGCATGATCCATAACATGCATATAAATTAGCAACCACATGTTATATCATATGGTGAATTGTATTAAAAACAAGATGATGTGAAGTAGTAATTTGTTTGTGTATGTTGGAAGTGGCATAACTAATTAATATACATATATGTATGGTATCTTCTAATATTAAATGATTTCCATTTAAAAAATAACGTAATATCCCATAATTAATGAGTTATGTCATAACATATTTGATGAGTGAATAAATAAAAGCCACATAATATTCTATTTGTTTAATGGGTGTCTTTATGTTTTTAATTCAAATGGTATTGAAACATATGAGTGGTTTTTTTAATAAATACCATACCATGATTCATATTTATTTATGATTATTTGAAATTTAAATGAATTTATGAATAGTTTTAATAATAATTATTATTTTAATATATTAAATTTTCAATTATTCATTTGTTTTAAATTTAAAATAGTCCAAAGCTCATCATAAAGTCATGGTTTTGATTTGAACGTGCAGATATTATGGGACTAGCAGGAGACAGAAAACAAATGTAAGTCAAGCTAGTGAATTGATTCATCATCAAGCCTAGTGCGGAACTAAGTACCAGAATGTTGGTTGTTTGTGTAATCTTACATTTAATACATCAAAAGTAATGGATTGAGCATCTTCTGTGTTTATGAGTTTTGATTAATAAAATAAAGTAAAATATAGCCCTTTTGAAGATAGATGTACTAAATCATGGGTAAATGGGCTGTGAAATTAGTGAAAATAAAGTCATGAAAAATGACAATTTTTGGAGCCCATTAGTATACCAACCACATTTTAAAATGTGGTTGTTGCTAGTTATATGCGTATTAACAACTTCTATCAATTTCTTTTCAAAATCACTTCTTAGATATAAAAGTAGTATTTCTTCTCTTATTGTCTTCCGACTCTCGCATTTCTTTCTTCATTTCAATCAAATCCTTCTTCAATGCTTTCCTTTCCGTTAAAACTACTATTTATCTCTCACTACTATAATTCTCGCATAACTTAATATTTTTTTTTACTTTCCTTCCCCTAACATAGGAAGGATTGATGCATCCCTTTGGTTGGATAGTAGATTAAGACAAAACTGAATACTAATTCATCTACCCACTAGATTTCACAAGCTACTCTCAATAGACCCGTCCTAACCTGTTATTCGGTAGTTTGGTAGATTGGTAGGTAGGAAAAAAGAATAAGGTAGCAGTGACTATTTCAATGTGATATTAGTGGTATTCCTTCCTATCTATTGGTCTGGTTGTTCCATGCTACGATTACCATATTAGGTATGAGAGAATTATATTTGGCATTTAGGTTTGGATTATTGGATTATCTGTTTATGATCTACTTATCAACTTATTAAAGAATACTCATTATTAGAAGACAATAAATGAAGAGGATTCTCTCTATTTCAAGAGCGCAACTACTTGGAAGCTAGAAGATGATCCTAATGGACTCAACTAGATGAGTAATTTGTTTATATGTATATAATATTGGTTCATCGAGTTCAATTCTATGTTAAATATAAAACATAAATAAATAAACACCAATTGAGTGACCATGAAAACTAGCTCTTGAATCTTATAACATGAGCTAACTATTCATTCATAGTTATCCATTGACAAGAAGGAGATACCCATTTACAAGCACCAATTAGAGAGGAATAAGGAATTCCTTTTTCTTCAAATCACTTTGTATTTCTAGCTTTGTCCTCTATATAAAATCCCATAGGAAGGAATGTGTTCTAGATTCTTAGAAGCCTACGCAACCTCCTGAAATTGGTGTCATATGTTTTATTAGCTTTTACCTATTTTAGGACTTAACATGTCTAGATAGATGGATGAGGAGATCTAAATTTTGTGTATAAATACAGACAGAACTGAACTAGGCTAACGAGATAGATAGATAGAAAAAAGGCGGCAAGCTAGAACATTACATTGAACTCAATAACAATGGGCTAAAAAGATGATATGAAAAACATAGATAGATAAAGAACCAACTAGGGATCAAGAGATCGTTATTTTTTGCTTTGTAAAATATTGACCTGCACGTAGCATAGGTAAGGGTTCACGTAACAAAGCCCAGTTTGTATCAAATAAGTTACTAATAGAGTGACTTCTCTCCTCATGTGGAACACTTTCATTTCACTATAATGGATGCCCAATTACATAGCTACAACTTCTTAATATGAGCTTACCAATTCTGCAATAGGATATATAACTCTTACTAGTATTTCAATTTTATGTACATGCCATCTTGTTCAAACCTTATTAATTTCTCCATTAATTACTTTGATCAAGATCGTTATGTCCTCCTTTTATAGACACACGTGGTGTTATGTTTTGGTGTGCTTTGACTAGGTAGGATATTGATGCAGGAGCATCAGAGCCTAGGAAGAACTTGATCAACAAAAGGCCGACCAGAGGGAGTGCCGACGACCACTAGTGCAGAAGTAAATACTGGATGTCGAAATCCAGGTAGTTGAGTAGGAAGTGTCGATATGCAGTCGACGGGAGTAAAGGTCGAGAGTCGACATGTCGACAAACGACAAGGTGTAGCGAAGAGGTCGAGTTTCGATAGGTTGTCAGACAACGACGTCGATAGGTTTTGAGGCGGAAGCCAAGCGTGCTGGAAGGGGTGGACTAGTGAAGCTGTAGAAGAGAAGTAAGCCGATAGGTAAAGTCGAAGGATGACGGAAGGCAGTATGGTCAAGGGCAATAAGAGGATCGACTACTGTAGCAGAGTAAGAGGGGAGATCAAAGCAGCTTGTGTGAGAGCTTTCTTGAGGGCTTCGAATGCAGCTTCTGCTTGCTCATCCCAAACAAAGGGTATGTGGGTACGAAGCAGGCATAAGAAACCATGAACGGTGGTGGCATAATCAGGAACGAAGAGACGGAGGAAATTAGATTACCCCTGTAGACTCTGGAGCTGCCGAAGCGTGCAAGGAGAGGGAAGGTCTAAGATGGCTTGGACTTTCACGGGGTCAACAACGATTCCTTTATGGGAGACAATGAAACCCAACAACTGGCCTGCCGGAACGCAAAAGACACACTTGTGTGGGTTCAAGTGGATTTGATATTTGCGACAACACAGAAAAACTTGCCGGAGGTCATTAAGGTGGTTTGATCGTTTTCGGGAACGAGCTGTAAGGTCGTCAAGATATACTAGCAAAATATGGACCAAGTCATGAAAACAATAGGTCATGGCCCGCTGGAAGGTGGCACCAGCATTTTTTAGGCCGAAAGACGTGACACGATGGGAAAAGGTGCCCCATGGGGTGGCAAAGGCAGTCTTATACTGATCCTCCTTACGGATCTGAATCTGGTTGTATCCGAAAAAACCATCCATGAAAGATAGGACTTCATGCTCCGCACACGCATCGATGAGTTGGTCAATAAATGGCACAGGGAAGTTGTCTTTGGGACAGGATCGGTTTAAATTGCGGAAGTCAGTACATACTATGATGGCGCCTTTTTTTTGTTAACAGGGACGGGGTTATAAACCCAGGTGGTATATGCAACAGGATAAATGAATCCTGCTTTGTGAAGTTTCTCAATCTCTGCTTTAACAACGGGGAGCTTTGAGGGATGAATGGGGCGCTGTTTCTGGAGAACGGGGGGTACATCTAGCCATGTGTCAATGTGGTGCTCTATAATAGCAGGGTCGAGACCAGGCATTTCGGTATAGGAGTAGGCAAAGACATCACAGAACTCTTGGAAAAGTTTTTTGTACTCTCCAACCTCATACTCATTGCAGGAGGCTCCTAAGGTAATGATTTCAAGAGCACCAGGTGGGTCAGAGATATCTATGTGGATGACGGGTGAGATGTTGGCCATGTTACCTTCCTCAAAGGCATCAGGAGTGGGAATGGGATCCTTAAACCAGTCGACTTTGGTGGCAAGGAAATCTTTGGAATCAACTGCAAATTGGGTGGCTATGGTAGAGGAGGAGTCTACGGGGAGGAAATAGGAACGATGGTGCATGTCATCCCAGGGATAATCCAGGGCAGTGAGAGCCTCTAGAATCTCCTCATCATTGCGGAAACTTTGAGTTGTCAAATCAGTTGACGAGGGAGTGGTAGTCAAAGAGATCATATAAATGGTGTTAATCTCTCTGGATGGGGGTGGTACTGGGGCGTGGATCTCCTCAATTGTGGGGGGTTCCATTTCAAGGTCCAAATTATTCATCTCGTATAGAGATGCTCTATAATCTGGGAGATCAGGACAGTGATGTGAGTAATGGCCATAAATACCGCATATTGCACAAGCGTGGTTGGTACGCAGTGATTTATCACGAGGCTTAGGGGTTGGATCGAGTTCAACAACCGCGATGTTGGGGTCATCGTCAAGCATTTGCATGTGTTCCTGTAATGCAGGTAATTGTGGACATTGATGAGTCGGATGGCCTAACTCATCACACAACGAGCATTTGGGGGGAGCATGAAACATAGGGGGGTTTTAACTATTTTGGGCGAGGGTACAGCAGTGTATGGTTGTGGGCCTCTGTCCCCAGTGGGCTTGATAAGAGGAGGGGGATTTGTAGATGACGAAGGGGTAGTGACACCGAGAGGTGGTTGACTAGTAGTGGCAATGGGTTGCACTGGTTGTAGGATGACATTTGGTGTCAGTGGAGGAATGGGAGGCGAAATATACCACACAGGTAATCGCAAGGTTAACCCGGGGAGGCTAAGAGTAGCCATAACCGGGGCACTTACAACGCCCAAGGGAGGGAATAGGAAGGGGATTGTGTGGATGGGTGTAACACCAATGTGACTAGGTACCAATGGTGTTTTGGGTAACAAGGGTGGTTGATTGTTGGGTGTTGGTGTGTTGTGGGAAAGGGTACATAGGTCAAGTACTTCGATCGTGGGTGATGCGAGTGGAATGGATTGGAATGTTGAGGTCATTGGTGTATCTGAGTAAAGTCCGGGTCCCACGGAGGAAACAAATGAGGTAGTTGCACCATAAACAGGTTGTTCAACCATGGGGAGAACATTTTCGAGTGCAGCGGGGGCATTGGGATCATAATAGGTGAGTTGGTCGACCTTGACCACGCGTCCGTCATGGGGGAACATCATGGTACAAAAAATGGATGAGGCAACAGCTCGCATGGCATACATGTAGCTGCAACCAAGTAAGAGGTTATAATCAAGTTGAGCATTGATGACCTCTATGTCAATGAGCACGGTTTTACCAGCCAACTAGACGGGGGCATTAGCTAAGAGACCTTGGGGTTGAGCCGAACGGCCGTCGTAGGCTCGTAACGCAGTGGTGGACTGCTGGAGGGTAGCGGATCCCAACTTCTGCCAAATGAATGTGGACATAACGCATGTAGAGGCACCTTCATCGATAATGCACCGATGGATGACAAGATTCCGAATGGAAACAAAAACTTGGAACGCTAAAGTCGAAGACAGGAGTGGTTCAGACTGGTCCAAATCGAAGGCCATCAGTCATGAATCATTTGGGTCAATAGCACCAATGGTGGAGAGCAAAGTCTTGCGCTGTGAAGGACAGTTTTTTAAGACTTCTAACGCAGACATGGATGAGGGAGACTAGGCTAAGTCATCTACAATGTTGTAATTTGACGCAGCATGAGCATTGGGGTTATTGTTGATGCAACGAAGTGGGAAATGAGGTGCTTTGGAGGTTCCATCTAGTGGAGCCGGAGGTATACGTAATGTCTGATCAGTGGGATGAGCGTTAGTGCTTTTGTCGATGGGAGAGGCTTCAGGGGTGGAGCTATATTGGTTTCGACGGGTTTGGAGGTTGACATCAGTGGAGGACATCATTAACAAGTGGTGGGTACCTGAGTCTAACATGGGTTGATCAGGAGCGGCATAAGTGATCTATTTTTGTGGTGGCACGTTGCCTTGAGGGGGAGCCAACGGTTGAGTGTTCACTACGCCTTGGGTTGGTAAGGGGTTTTGCAGCACCAAAGGTTGATGCTGAGGTGGTGGGGGGTTGGGTGGCGCCTGAGGAGTCGCGTGCCCTTGGCGATGGGCATCATCAGTCCAGAGTTGCTGAGCTCACTCCAAATGTGGGAAAGCATGTGTGTAGTGGCCATAGACCTCGCAAATAGAAAAAGGATGGTTTGTTTGCAAATTAGGATTTTTGGCCTGCTTGGGTGGCCGATTAGGGTTCTGGTTGGCAGGGGCCACATTATTTTTGTTTGGGGGATTGGGAGGTTGACCGCCTTGGTATGGAAGGGGGTTGTTCCCACAGTTACGGCATTTTCCACAGTTTTGCTAGCCCTATTGGCACTGGTTATTTTGGTTATGCTACAGATTCTGTTGGCCTCATACTTGCCCTTGGGCAGCAGGTGGGTTCTGGGGTTGTGCAGGTGCAGGAGCAGGCTGCCGTGGATAATAACTAGGTGGAGGCTGTGCATGTACTGAACCTTCTGGGGGTTGCTGATATGTTTGTGGAACGGGTTGTGGGTTTGCCGTAAGGGCTGCCTGTGGCGGGTAATAAGCAGGTTGGGCTTGAGAGGACACAGGAGCTGGTGCAGCCTGTGGGTGGTAATATGGTTGAGGTGCGACCGAGGCGGTGTAAGCGGGGGATGCATGACCAAAGAACTGAGGTGGACAGGAGGGTCCGTGGGAATGGGGGTGATGTGTCATGGGAGCATACGAATTGGTTGCTCCGGATTGAGATATAGCCCGCGAAAGGTCAGGGCCATGGCTAGGACATGCTATGGAAAAGGGTTGGGCATGGGAGGCAACACGGCCAATGATGCCGTCTGCGACATGGGATGCCCCCAGTACATCGCGGTGGGAGGAATCGCCGCGAGGTGCATCCGGTATGATGGTATAGAGATAACTCGACTGGGCATAAATGAGGTCAAATTGTTGGGATTTGAGGATGGCCTCTTCTTCGGACTGGGGTCATTCGGATGCCACATCCTTGGTAATGATAGGAAAGAGGGATTTTAGAAACCAATCTAAGAAGATACGGTCGTCTAACTTGATTTTGTAGAGGCTACGGCATCGATGCCACTCATGAATGTGGTCAGTGATGTGGGTAGCCGTGTTCTGTCTGCAAGATAGTAGGATCTCAACTCCCTCATAGCGGACAGGTAACTGAAAGAACTGCAAGAAAGTCGAAGCAAGGGAAGTAAAGGTGGCATGGGTCCCATGGGGCTGCTCGATGTACCACTTAGCTGCAGAGCCAGTGAGGGTGCATTGTAACAGACGGAGGTAGACAGAGTCGTCCACTATGGAGTTGGAGGAACACCATAGATGGAAGGACATAATATGGTTCTAGGGGTCCTCACCTGCCTTGCCCTCAAACTTAGGGATGTCATAGTGAAGCTTGGTGGGCATGTGAGGCCACACAGGGTCGTGTCTGATGGGATCATTAGTCAGTCTAGCTAGGTCAGGAAGGTTGAGGCTAGCCATGAATGGCAAACTAGTAGAAGGATGTGACATACTAGTGGGTGTGACCATGTTGAGGCCAATGCCCCCAAGTGGAGGGGCGAAAATGGTATGGGATGGTCCTGCAACGCCAAGGGTAGTGTGAGTCACTAATGGAGTGGTGATAGGTATGCCAGCTACTGGAATGGGTATAGTGATCGGAATGGTAGATGTAGGCCCCATCGAGGGCATACCCAAAGTAGGTGTGGTAGCTGGTGTGGTGGTGGATGCTTCACCAATGGTCTGTACAAAGAAAGGGGTGGAATTCACGTCAGCCATGGGACTGGTTGGTGCAATGTAAATGGGGTTCTCGGACTCTGCCTCATAATCAAAGGTAAAATAAGGGGCATCTAGATCGGGTGATGGAGTTCTATGCCATTGACGAGTGGAGTCAAGTGACAAAGCTCGAGATCTATGAAGAGTGGTATCAAGTGATGAAGATCTATGTCTATGACGGGTGATGTCAAGTGAACCGTGCTGTGGGGGCTTGCCCCGGAGGCGCCGAGAATGTCTTAGGGACTTAATGGTGACAGATGGTGTCAAATATCTGGGGGTCGTGTTTGAGTGAAAAACTATTCAAAAACCCTAATGCAACCGAGTGTACAGAAGGAGAGCTCAAAAAATATGGCACTCAAGCCAACAACTAACTCAAAACACTGACTGTAATAGTTGTGCTACAATAAGTGGAGTATCAACGGAAATGGTCAGAATACCAACAAGCAGCAGGTTTCCTAAAAAATAAAAATAGTGGACTTGCTAGACCAAAAGGAGGTAAGGGATCATGCAAACACCTAGCTAAATAGTATTCTGACTCAACTAGACATATCCTCTGCAAGGTGATGAAATCCAAGTCAGACAATATGGATAGTAGAGCCAAGTGGCTAAAGATATCCCCCTACCAGGAGGGACACCGGGTAGTCAATCCTAGAAGAAAGGAAACTAAGATACCTCGTTCATGACACATCCAGAAAAGGTGAATCTGCAGTTTGGTTCTATCGCCGATGTATCCCCATACAAGTGATACACCAAGAACTACGAAAGGTATCCTTCGGTTACTGAATGGAGTGCGGTATTCCACTCAGGCCTCTAGAACCAGTCTGGCTACTTCAACCCTCCTAGGGGAGAGGCCCTCTGATAAACTTGTTGTGACCATGCCAAAAAATACTAGGGGATTTTGGTTCCCTAATGGACAACAGCTATGTCTCAAGTGTAAGCAACCGAGGGGTGTTATTTGGATGCCTATCCCCCCGATCCTACCTAACTACAAAAATTCTTATGTGTTCCCCAAGTGGGGTTAGAATGTTGGTTGTGTTAAGTAGTATTTTAGGGCTCACTTGAATTAGGTGATAGAGTGTGTGCATGTGAGATGATGAACCCAAGTAAAAGTGCCACGGGGTGGGCAACTTTCTAACTAAAAATAACAATACAGGATTTAAACTTTGAAATGCAAAATTTTCTCTTTTCAATTAAAGTGCTGAAATTTTTAAAACATATTCTGTAAATGGAACATAAATAATACTGTAGAAAAGGCTATAGGGAAGTATGGCTGCAGGTAGGACAGATGGCTGTGCAGGTGCAGAAAACATTGCACAAAGTGCTGGGTTCAAAATAGGGAAAAAAGTGCAGAAAACAGACCGCGGGTCTGTGGAAAATCTGAGCAGTCGGACCGCGGGAAACAGCTCAATAGTCGTAGACAGGTTGTGGGATTTTGGCCGAAAGACGTAGTTGGACCGCGGGAAACAGGTCGAAAGTCACAGGCGGGTTGTAGGAAAATGGCTGAAAGCCGCAAGCGGGATGCGGGAAAATGGTTAAAAGATGCAGGAGGGTTGCAGAAAAATGGCTGAAAGCCACAAGAAGGACATGGGGAAAAGGCCGAAAGACGCAGGCGGGTTGTAGAAAAATGGCTGATAGACGCAAGCAGGCCGCGGGAAAAAGAGTTAACAGCCACAGTCGGATCACACCAAACGAGCTAATAGCCGCGGTCAGATCACAGGTAACAGACTGGAATCCGCCAGTAAGTTGCCGGAAATAGTCTGAGAGTCGCGGTCGGATTGCAGGTAAATTCCTGAAAGACGCGGTCAGAACGCAACTACGGTGGGTAACAGATGCGGTTTACGGCAGCCGAAAGGAAAAAACAGGAAAATATTGCAGAAAATTGAAAACGTTTAAAACTTTAAAACTATAACCAGAAATTCAAAGGAACACAAGGGAAGTCACCAAAACTATAGCTAGGGTTTTCACCCCAGCTTGTGCAAATAAGCACCTACTAAGGAGAAGGGACTCCTTAGTAGCAGTTCAATAAACAGTAAATTAAAGCACTAAAAAAGTATGAAATTTAACCTAGCATGAGCATTATCATAAATAATAAAACATGAAAATATGGCAAAAGATTTCTCTTTTTGTATTAAAGATTACCTCAGGTGTAGAGGTTGGTGAAGCTCTTGCAGCAGTCCAGGAGGGTTGCTTCCAAGCTTCCAGTTTTGCTCCTTTCTCTTTCTCCAAAGGGTTGGAAATGGGCCAAAGAGGCACTCAAGTGTGAAAGTAGCTCAAGGGTGAGCTAGGGTTTCAAGAGTGATTTTGGTAGAGTAAGGGTGAATTTGACTGTGGATATGAAATGAGGGGCCTCCATCACCTATTTATAGGTTTTTAGTGGTGGAGTTCTGGCCCATGGTTTTTGGCATCATATGGTTTAGGTCAGTTGTATAGGGCTTTTGCTTCCTTTTTCTCTCTTTTTCCTCTTTTTTAATATTTTTTATTCCCTTTTAAGAGGGTTTTTGCTATTTTGGAGGAATTTTGGATTATTTTGGGGAAAAAAGGGGGTTTTTGGCCTTTTGGAGGCTTTTTAGTGGGATTTTAAGGTTTTGAAGGCAAATGTGGTAGGAAATATGGACAAATGAGTCATGCAATAGGGTAGATGAGGTAGTGAGCATTTTTTGGGTGTTAATAGGTAGTCATTCATGGTTTCTATGGAAGTTATGAGCATTTAAGAAGGTGGTTGAAGACATGCCAGATGTCACCACAAGTGGAGGTTGTGCAGCACGACAGAGGGCGCTGACAACCGCAGTTCTACAGGATCAGGGAGGATTCGACGGACAGAGGAAGAGTGTATTGGGGATTGGAGTGGAACTCAGGATGATCAGCATAGCCGTAGTAGAGGACTAGCGCGCAGGAACAGAGGAGGGGAGTTCCAGTTGGGAGAAGAGATTGTTCATCCATAGCTCAGCGGGCGCTTGGATTCAACACAGGGCATGAGAGGGAGGGAGATTGCACACAGAGAGAGCACACATTTACTTATGTACATTGTATCAGACTAAGGCCGACTAGATTAGTGGTATTACTTTTCCTTGCATTTAGCATTGTAACCATTATGTCAATTAAAGTAATAGAAGCCAACTGTTGGCATCCTATTTACATCTAGTTCATGTGAATGTGTGTGTGTTGTGTGTTATTGTTAAGAAAGAAGGTTCGACTGAACCGACTTGCTCCAATTGGTATCAGAGCCGGAGAGATCCAGTAATATCATAGCCTAGAAGCAGAGTCCGGTTGAAGTAGTAGTACCGACCTGACTTGCATCAGTTGGTATCGAAAGCTAGAAGTGGAATCTAGTCGAGTGTATTAACAGCTCCAGCTGTTGTCGGGTAGAGTTGTGTACGACTTATGAAAGTCTGGTTCCGAATGGATGGGTGGGAGTTTCAGCGGCGGTTGAAAATGGCTCATAGAGTCGTTAATGTCCGAGGAGTTGGACGAAGAGCGCATGGCGCAGAAATCACGATTGATCGTGAAATGTTCGACGAGTGTATGCGAACAATGCAAAGTTTGACTAGTGAAGTTGCAATAATCAAATAAATCCAAAGGCATGGATGCATTCCTGATGCACTAGAACACAGCGACGAGGAGGTCGAGGAAGTGGAAGCACATGAAGCAGCAGGAGAAGAACCAGAAGATAAAATCATCAAGCTTCTGACGGAGATGAGAGGTCGAACAAAGATGGATGTTCATACCTATGCAGTAAGTGTGGATCGAGAATACTTGATCGACTGGTTCAGGGAAATGGAGAAATACTTCGACATAGAGCAGATTGAGGATCCCAGACAGGTTAAGACTGCATGTCTGAGGTTAAAAGGTCATGCCTCATTGTGGTGGGACAATGTGCAGGCTGACAAAGTCAAGAAAGGAAAGGAGAAAATCAAGTCTTGGGATAGGATGGTCGCCAAGCTGAAATGGAAGTTCTTGTCGGGTGACCATGTGATTTCCTTGTTTCATGACTTGCAAAACTTTCGACAGAAAGATATGACCATGAAATATTACACAGAATAGTTCTATAGATTGTCAATAAGGTTAGGAAAAACCGATGAAGTCAAAGAAGCTGTTGCGAGATATATGAATGTCTTGAAGTATGCCATACAGGACGAGTTGAGCCTGTCCAGGTTCAGAGTGGTCGGGCCTACTTGTTAGCTCTGAAGGAAGAAGAGAAATTTTCAAGGAAATCCTCATCGACCAGAGGCAGGATGATTGGTCGAGATGCGAAGAATGTTTCCGCGAAAGTCCAAAGTAGCACAACCAGGAGAGAAGTCGTCGAATTGAACCGATGTGCGGAAGGGACATCGACTAGAGAAAAAGCATAAGAAAACCAGTGCGATGGTCGAGAGACACGTGGTCAAGTTGCATATGGTCAAAATGGTCCAGCCGACAAAAAAGGAGCTGACGGACCAGTTGTGGTTTGTTATAAGTGTCAAGGAGTTGGACACAATACATATGAATTCCCAGAGAACCTACATGCGACAGAGGAGTCAAAACCTAGACATCAAAGAGATGAGCAAGTATATGAGAGGGTGGAGTTGACATTTGACAGTAGAGAGGATGGGAAAAGAAAGGGTCATGCCATGATGACTCGGAGGAAGTTGGTTCAGGACTACCGATGTGACGAGAAAGAGCCCTCACAATGAAAGGCTATCTTTTGAGCTAGAGTGTGGATCAACGAGTGGTATTGTAAGACCATAGTTGATGGTGGTAGTATAGAAAATCTTGTGTTGATAGAGGTCATCGACAAAGCGAATTTGAGATATCGGGAACACCCAAATCCATACAAGATATCGTGGTTACAGAAGGGACACCATGTGAAGGTGACCAGACAATTCCTGATTAACTTCAAGGTCAGGAAGCTTGAAGACAGTGTACTGTGCGATGTAATCTCAGTGGACGTATGTCATCTGTTGTTATGGAGACCATGGAAATATGATCGGAAGATGATCTATGGTGGTCGAGCCAACATAGTCACAGTGTGGAAAAATGACACGTGGAGGAATCTGAAGCCGAAGCAGGGTGACCGAGCTGACTGCGAGCAGGGCGAGAGAAACTATTGGGAGAAGCAAGTGCTTATGGGTTTCAGCTAAGGAATTCCTCACGGAGGAGGAAAAGCAGTCGGGATGTGTTGCCATCATTTCGAAGGGGCCATGTGTCAAACATTCGACAAAGGAGAATATTCTGGTTGAAGTTGAAAGGATGTTCGACAATTTTCAGATCATAGTAGTCGACAGAGCGCCGACGGGATTGCCACCGACGAGAAGCATATCCCATCAGATCGACTTGATTCTAGGATCAAATTTTCCAAATAAGGCACCGCATAGAATGAATCCGGAAGAGGGTCAGGAACTCAATCGACAGGTCCAGGAGTTGTTGGATAGAGGATTGATTAGAGAGAGTTTAAGTCCGTGTGCGATACCAACAGTATTAACACCGAAGAAGGGTGGAGAATGGAGGATGTGTACATACTCCAAAGCCATCAACAAGATCACAATCAAGTATCAGTTTCCATTTCCGAGAATGGATGACTTGATGGATTGCTTGAGTGGAGAGAGATACTTCACGAGAAGATCAACCTGAAGAGTGGTTATCACCAGATTCGGGTTAGAGAAGGAGATGAATGGAAGACAACATTCACGTCGAAGGAAGGGTTGTATGAGTGGTTAGTCATGCCATTCGGATTGTCTAATGCACCCAGTATTTTCATGCGGTTGATGAATTAGGTACTGAATCCATTCTTGGGTAAGTTCATCATAGTGTACCTAGATTACATCTTGATATTTAGTCAAACCAAGACAGAACACTTGGGGCACATTCGAAAAGTATTGCAGAAGTTGCATGAAGAGAAGTTGATGGCGAACTTGCAAAAGTGCTTCTTCATGAAGGAAGAACTGGTATACTTGGGATTTATAATCTCGGGTAAAGGGTTAGTGATGGACCCAGAGAAAATGAAGGCAATATTGGATTGGACGGAATCGACAAGTGCGACTGGAGTAAGAAGTTTCCATGGACTTGCTATTTTTTATTGGAATTTTATCAGGGGATTCAGTCGGATATGTGCACCCTTGACAGAGGGCATGAGAAAAGGGGATTTCTAGTGGATAGAATCTTCCCATAGATATTGTAACAAGTTGAAGGAAAAGGTCACTAAGAGCCCAATGTTAGCACACCCAGATTTCGACAAAGTTTTCCAATTCGATTACGATGCGGGTGGAATGGAAATTGGAGCAGTGTTGAGCCAGGAGGGCCGACCAATTGCGTTCTTCAGCGAGACGTTGGATGATGCGAAGCGGAAATATTCGGTCTATGACCAGGAGTTTTATGCTATTGTCCAAGCATTGAAGAAGTGGAGGCATTATTTTTTTCCCAAGGAATTTGTGTTATACACAGATCACCAAGCATTGAGGTATTTGAAAACTTAGTCGAAGTTGAATCAGCAGCACATGAAGTGGTTTGAATTCCTGCAGGGATATACCTTCATGTTGTGACATAAGTCGGGAAAGTCGAACAAGGTTTCCGATGCACTGAGTCGAAGAGTTGCATTGCTGAACATGACGATAGTTCAGGAAACAGTAATAGAGTTAGTGAAGACAGAGTATGTGACCGACGAGGATTTTGTGAGAGCATGCAGGGCGAGTTGAGAACCATTGAGTGTTGACAGAATGCCATACTTGGATTATTTCATCCAAGAGGGATACCTATTTAAGGGATAATAGTTTTGTATTCCCAGAGGATACGTAAGAGAAAACCTAATCCGAGAATTGCACAGTGGTGGATTAGTAGGTCATTTTGGCATCAAGAAGACCAAGGAATTGCTCGAAGAAAAGTATTATTGGCCAAGAATGACAACAAATATCAGAAAGTGGGTATGACAGTGTCAAGTATTCCTATTGGAATAATGGAGAAGTCAGAAAATGGGGTTGTAAGTGCCGAATACCCCATGGGAGCACCTGAGCATGGATTTTGTGCTAGGATTGCCGAAGACGCAGCAAGGTAATGACTCAATCTTTGTTGTAGTCGACAGATTTTTGAAGATGGCACACTTTATTCCATTTTAGAAGACAAGTGATGCCACATGCATTGATGTACTATTCTTCAAGGATATAGTCAGATTGCATGGGTTGCCGAAGAGTATTACATCGGACAAAGATACCATGTTTATGGGGCATTTTTGGAGAACCCTATGGAAGAAACTGGACATGAGGTTGTAGTTTAGCTCGGCATATCATCCGCAGACAAATGGACAGATGAGGTGGTGAACAGAAGTTTGGGAAACCTGCTGAGGTGTTTGACGGATGATGGACCTAAGCAGTGGGAGAATGTGTTGGCACAAGCAGAGTTCACGTACAACAATTCTGTGAATCGATTGATAAGTGTAAGCCCATTCCAAATTGTTTAAGGATGAAGCCCACATGGAGTGGTATTTGGTCGAGTTACCAACATCAATGAGGAAAAGCACGGATGCATAATAATTCCTAGAGCATATGAAAGAAGTGCATGAAGATGTGCGAAAGCGCATAGAAAAGAGAAATGCGACATACAAGTTGAGAGCCGACAGGAAGAAGAGGCTACAATCGTTCAACGAAGGAGACTTAGTCTATGCACATTTGCGGAAGGAGAGATTTCCAACAGGAACCTATGACAAGCTGAAGCTAAAGAAGATTGGACCATGTAAGATCTTGAAGAAGATTTCAGACAATGCTTATGTGTTGGACCTACATAAATACTTGAGCATTTCACAAATCTTCAATGTCTCAGACCTGTACAAGTTTGAAGAAGGTTCAAGTAGCGAAAGCACAAAAGTGTCGAACATTGACTAGACAGTGCAGATTCTAGACTGACACAAAGAAGAAATCATAGAAGTACTAGAGGAATGTGAAGTTGGGAGTACGCACAGTTTGCGAAAGAAAGAATACTTAGTGCGATGGAAAGATGATGAGTTGCAGGAGATGACATGGATTTTCGAAGAAGAATACAGGAGATTGACCGAGCAGTCAAGTTCTTTTTCACCTGGGGAGTCTTATGCAGGAACATCAGGGCCTAAGAAGAACCATCAAAGTTGATCGATAGGAGCCCGACTAGAGGGAGTTTCGACAACCCTTGGAGCGGAAGTAAAGACTGGTTTTCAAAAACCAGGTAGTCGAGGAGGAAGTGTTGATATGCAGTTGATGGGAGTAAAGGTCGACAGACGATAGTGTGTAGGGAAGAGGTCAAGTTTCGATAGGTTGTCGAACATCAACATGGAGAGGTTTTGAAGCAGAAGCCAAGCATGGACGATGGGGTGGACTGGAGAAGATGTATAAGAGAAGTAAGTCGAAAGATGAAGTTGAAGGATGACAGAAGGAAGTATGGTTGAGGGTAGTGAGAGGATAGTCTACTATAGCAGAGTCAGAGAGGCAGAGAAGTCAAGCGAAGTACTTGGTAGCCGTTTGGGGTTGCTAAGGAAGTTATGAGCAGTTAAGAAGGTGGTTGAAGACATGCCAGATGTCACCATAAGTGGAGGTTGTGTAGAACGTTAGAGGGCACTGACAATTACAGGTTTGCAAGATCGGGAAGGATTCGACGGATAGAGGAAGAGTGTCTCGGGGATTGGAGTGGACCTCGGGAGGAGAAGCAGAGCCATAGTAGAGGAAGAGTGTGCAGGCACAGAGTAGGGGAGTTCCAATTGGGAGCATAGATTGTTCATCCATAGTTCAGCGGGCGCTTACATTCAACATAGGCCATGAGAGGGAGGGAGATCGCACACATTTACTTCTGTACATTGTATCAGGGTAAGGCTGACTAGATTAGTGGTATTACTTTTCCTTTCATTTTACATTGTAACTGTTAAGTCAATTGAAGTAATAGAATCCATATTTTGGCATCCTGTTTACATCCAGTTCATGTGAACATGTGTGTGTTGTGTGTTATTGTTAAGCAAGAAGGTACGACTGACCCGACTTGCGCCAGATATTGTGATATCTATGTGCTTTGATTAGATCTTGATGTGTTAGTCGTTGTTACTAAATAAATCAAGTAAATCACCACCACTTGTTTTTCTCATACCCTTACGAGTGTACATATGGGTGGGATTGGAACTTGAATTGATTTTGTGCCTAAAGGCTCTTTAACTTCCTTTTTCGTTGTTTATGTTACATGTGATTCCTTTCTTCTATTAGTTGATGTTGTTGATGTATATGTAACTTCGGAATGTATTTCACATATATGTATATTGTATTCCTATAGAGATGTTATTATTCCTCTATACGGAAGTGTCATCATTTATATTGTAAGTGTCGTAGCTTATTCTTGATGGGTTATTAGACCACCTTGTTGGGGTCGGCCCTGTATAAGTCATGTGGGTCAAAGGGTTATTATACCACCCAATTGGGGGTCATCCATGTGGGTCAAAGGGTTATTAGACCACCCTATTGGGGGTCGGCCCAGTCAGCATTATGTTATGTGGTTAAGTTCGAGCCTACATGAGTTAGGTAAAAAGACAAATCAAGTCAAGTATAAATAGAGTGCGGGAGGCACTCTATTTGCTCACTCACTTCTCACACATGCACTCAAGGAGGAGTGGCGCACTTATGGAGGAGGAGGATCTGCTGCTAGGTTATGGCTATCTCTCTTGGTTGGTTGTATCATTGCTCTATCTATCTCTGAGGAAGTTATTGGAGTTTTTCACCTTTATGGTTTTCCCCAAGTAAATCTTTGTGTCTCTTGTGTGCTTGCATTATTGTCTCCATGATTGATATGCTGTAGATATGTTGTACATGTTGTTCTCTCAGTTAAGATCCTAGATCAAATTGAAGTAAATTCTGAAAATTTAACATGGTATCAGAGCTAGCCTGAAAGAAGGCATGATATGGCATGTATGACACTTGTTGCACTTACGATGCTAGGGCTTGATATAGCAAAAACCAGTCATCGTAGTACTTTTGATATAAATCCGTTTTGGCGAAGTTTTCGGATCTGAAATTGTTACAGGGCGAAGATTAAATCTCCAGGTACCTTGTGTCCAAAGTACAACCTCTAATTCGTTGTACTTTGTGATTTATGATCTTTGCAATCTAGGGTTTCTGCCTCTTCCAGATCTGAGTCAAAATCAAGTGACCTTGGGAAAAAGGTCATAACTTGGGCTAGGAAGCTCCAAATGAAATTTCGTAAAAAGTTTCAGGTATTAAACAGACTGAGCTATCTCAGACAACTTTTTCAGAGGCCGAAGTTGAATCAGTGACACGTGGTACGCCGTACAAGTTAGCTCTCCTGTATTATCCCATAAACAGGTCACGTTGCGACATTTGGCATAACTCTCTCTCAGAGAGTCCAATTGAGTTCAGACCTATCAGGATGGAAAGGTAAGAGGCCGAGCTATCGCAGGAAACTTTTTCAAAGGCTTAAGTTAAAACAGTGACACGTGGCATGCCGTACAAGTTCTCTCTCCTGTTTTATCCCAAAACAGGTCACGTTGCGACATTTGGCATAACTCTCTCTCAGAGAATCCAATTGAGGTCAGACCTGTCAGGATGGAAAGATAACAGGTCAGGATATCTCAAGAAACTTTTTCAGACCCTGTGGATCAAAAAGTTTGGATTTACACCAGAAACAATCAGGTACATATTTCTGTCAAAACAGAATTATTTTTGAGTACCTTCATTCATGGCTTCCGGAATTTAGGGCTTCGGAGAAATTTGGAATTTTTGTAATCGGAGACCACGGCTGGATGCTACTCATCAAAATTGAAATTTAGAGACCAAGATCAGAATTTTTGGTTGGGCAGAAGGCCGGGCTTGATTAGACCCTAGTTCGGGACTTTGATCAGAAAAGTGGAAAATTAGGGCTTTTGTAAAAATGGGAATTTTTGAAATATGTGACCACGGCTGGAAGCTCCTCAGAAAAATAGAAGCTTAGAGATTTGGATCAAACATTTTTATTGGGCAAAAGAGTGGGCTTCATCAAACCCTAGTTCAGGGTCACGTCCAGTGAATCCGGAAGTTTCAAAGGCAAAATTGAGGAGTGAAACTTTACAGTTTTCAAATTCTGAATATACCAGTTTGATCAGCTCATCAAGGCGCATATTTCTATCCCTTCGGAAGTTTGAAATTCAAAGTTTGAATTTTTGGGGTTTCTCTGACAAACCCATATCCAGCTCTAGGTCCAGTTCTTGCAAATCAAGTGGATTGGGTTAATCCTAGAAGAAGATGGATTGGTCACCTGCATAAGTGAAGATGTTCCTGTTTCAGAGGGAGATGAGGCTAAGGCATTACCTAAGAATATTACAAGCGATCTCGACAGGTATGACTCATCGAGGTATGTTTTGATATTTGTTCATGATTAATTTTATGGTATGTTTGTCTTCATGTTATTATGGTTAGTACAATTTTGATTTTAGATTTGTCGTATTACCTTAATAAAACTATGAATGCACGATAGAAAATATTCATTGATTAGGGTATTGACACTTATGATTGTACTAATGAATTATGGTGTTGTATGAGGTTTATGTTGTCTACTAACATGAAAGGTACACCAAGAAAGACAAATCATGTTCTGGTCCAAGAACATATGATCATGATAACATGAGGACAAAGATTCATCCATTGTCATGGATCTCATAGAAGATCCATTTACGAGGTATGTATAACTTGGTTTTGTAATGGTTAACATATGAGACATGCAGGTTACTAGCACAAGTCACTGAAGAGAACCAGAAGACATTATGCGGGTATGTTAGACATAAACTAGCTAGCATGCTAATCCAGGTATGTTTTTCCTATATCAAGATAGAATCCTACCTTGTGTTAGGATCTTATACTGTTGTTGATAATGATTATTCATGAAGTCATAGGGTTGAATAATCATGGTTGTATGCATATTATGTTTCTTACCATGATTGATGATTCAACTAACCTGAAGAGTCATAGGTTTGAGTAATTACAGGTTTAGACATGTTATGCTTCTTATGATTTGACTAACCATAAGAATCCCACATAAACCTTGAATTCTAATGCTTATTATTCTGTTTGAAATGATCATGACTATACATGCTTGAAATTATTGTGTTTTAATAGTATACTAATGAATGTATGATTTTATATGAGATCACAAGGATAACACAATCATGATACTAATAAGCATGCATAGGAACCAAGGATGAATGTAAGTTCAAGGACAGGTAATCCAGGAAGCAAAGATCAAGAGGGAGTACACTCCAGTGGTTTATGCAAGGATGCAGATATTCAGAGAGAGTTGACCATCTTTCTACATTCCACAACAGAAAGGTGTAGAAGAAGCTACTTCAGATTAGGACTCCAGCAGCTCCTGCAAGGAAGCGAAGACTCAGAGGGAGTCCACCCAACGAACAAACAAAGATAAGTATTTTAATCATCATTTCTTGCATATTTGTTTGTTTAAATAATACTGTTCAATAATGTATATACTGATGTTCCTAGAATTAGGTTGTGTATTATGCATATTAGAATAGGTGCATTGATGAACAGTATACTACTAATATACATGGGTAAGTGGCCTATGGCACTGTACAACATTCCATTGCTACTTATCTAGAATGAAACCTCTTTGCTGACATGTTGGGAGTTGTGCACACTCTTAACAATGTTCTGGTAGAGATTGGAAGGCATCTAGAAAGTTACGGGATATGGAGAAATGTTGTATTGAAGCATTGGCTAAGATAATTGCCTGACTGTATGACATATTTCTTTATGTGTAAGAATTTGTTCTGGAAACTATGAGATGTTTCTAATCATGCAATTTAACCTGTCTTGTAGGAAAGACCGCATATCTTCACCTACAAAAGGACTACAACATTTGTTCCAGCAACAAAGATATTTATTGAAGATATTGAAGTTCCTAGGATCTGGGATGAAGAAATAGAATGCAATGATCCGTCAATCATGAAGAATGATGTTTGGGATGTAGTCCCAAGAGCTGAAGGGAAGTCTATTGTTATGACTTCCAAATGAAACTATCAGTTCAAGCACGTTGTAGATGGCAGCATTAAGAAATATAAAAGTGATGAAATAGAAGATGCACCAGATGGATTTCAAGACAGCATGGTGTAGTCATATATGTGTGCAGAACTTGGTATGGTAGGATAGACAGCCTTCGATCCAGTTTGGTCTTTACCAAGAGTAAAGCGGGTTCCAACCTTTACTACAAGGTTGAGGAAGGCAATCCAGTGATACTACTATGTGGACAACCTGTTTGTATCAGGTGAGGATAGATGGATTGCCGACACGCAGTGGAAACTTGCTACCGAGTTCGAGTTGAGGAACTTGGGGATGATGCACTATTTTCTTTTGGCATGGAGGTGTGGCAGAGTGATGGAATATTCCTTGGACAAGCGAAGTATACAGTAGAGATCCTGAAGAGGTTTGGGATGATGGAATGCAAGGCTATGGCCACACCTATGGAATCAAACCTGAAGCGTCTGTGTGATGCTCCATCTGAGCCGATTGATGTCTCTATGTATCGTCAGATGATTGGGTCCTTGATGTACCTGACGAACACGAGACCAGACATTTGCTTTACTGTGAACACATTGAGCCAGTTCCTGACGGATTCGAGGAGTGTTCACCTGGTTGCTGTAAAGCATGCTCTGAGGTACCTAAAGGGTACAGAGGATTATGGGCTCAAGTATGAAGCGAATCAAAAGTTTAACTTGCAGGGTTATGTTGATTCAGATTGGGCTGGCAGTGATGATAGGAAGAGTACATCTAGGTGTTGCTTCAGTATGGGATCAGGTGTGATCTCTTGGTTTAGCAGGAAGCAGTCCTGCGTAGCACTGAGTACAGCTGAGGCAAAGTATGTTGCAGCCTGCTCAGCTAGTTGTGAGGCAGTATGGCTGTGAAAGCTACTGTCTGAGTTATTTGATCTCCTGTTGGATACTACTGGTATCTTCTGTGATAACCAGAGTTGTGTGAAGCTGTCCGAGAACCCAGTGTTTCATGACAGGTCGAAACACATAGAGATCAAATATCACTATATCAAGGATATGGTGCAGAGAGGAGCTGTGAAGCTGCTGTATGTTGCGACGGACGAGCAGATTGCATATGTGCTGACGAAGCCACTAGCCAGGGTGAAGTTTGAGTACTTCAAAGAGAGGCTTGGCGTTCTCTAGATCGAGGACACTTCGAGGAAGAAGTGATGGACACATTTGTTGAAGCCATTCCAAGCATGTTGGAAGGAGGATCCTTCACATGGCTGTGGATGTAAGCGCTGGATGATGAGCATCAGGATGATGTTCTGGTTTCTGCTTGGATATGATCAGTTGGATCATTTTATGTATGTATGTACGCATCATGTGGATGTTGGATATGATCAGTTGGATCATTTTATGTATGTATGTACGCATCATGTGGATGCTGGATATGATCAGTTGGATCATTTTATGTATGTATGTATGCATCATGTTGGATGCTTGGACCATGTATCTGTATATGTATCAGGTGGATACATTGTGTGATCAGGTGAATCATGTATGGTGATATATATCATGTATTTGTATTTGTATCAGGTGGATACATTGATGATCAGGAGGATCATGTATGATGATATGTATCAGGTAGATACTTGGTATGCATCAGGTAGATGCATTAATGATCAGGATGATCATAGATGACGAGCTTCAGGATGTTGCTCCAGATGACATGCAGCAGGATGTTGCAGTGATGATCAGGATGATCATAGATGACGAGCTTCAGGATGTTGCTCCAGATGACATGCATCAGGATGTTGCAGTGATGATCAGGATGATCATAGATGATGAGCTTCAGGATGTTGCTCCAGATGACATGCAGCAGGACGTTGCAGTGATGATGATCAGGATGATCATGGATGCATCAGGATGATGTATGGTGAGTATCAGGATGATACTCTATGGCCGTGGATCAGGTTGTGCAGATGAGCATGTAATCCGGTGCCCTAGGAGATTTGCAGATGGTCTTTCGAGGTTTTGCCTATGGCATGTAATATCGGTGCCCTGGGACATCTGGCAAATGCTCTTTCGAGGTTTTGCTCTGGAAGGACATGTAATTCGGTGCCCTGGGAGATCTGCAGATAGTCTTTCAAGGTTTTGCCTATGGCATGTAATAGCGCCCTGGGATATCTGGCAGATGCTCTTGCGAGGTTTTGTCCTATGGCATGTAATAGCACCCTGGGAGATCCGATAGGTTGGGCCGTGTGCCCGTAATCAGTCCTGGGATGCTCTTGCGAGGTTTTGCCATGACCACATGTAATAGCGCCCTGGGAGATTTCAGGTCGGAGTTGTGTACCCGTAACATCCTGAGATGCTCTTACGAGGTTTTGTGGTGGACCACATGTAATAGCGCCCTGGGAGATTTCAGGTCGGAGTTGTGTACCCGTAACATCCTGAGATGCTCTTGTGAGGTTTTGTGGTGGGGTCACATGTAATAGCGCCCTGGGAGATCCTATAGGTAGAGCTGTGTGCTCGTAACAGCCTGGGATGCTCTTTCGAGGTTTTGTGACGCACGTAATAAGTCCTGAGGATTCCACAGTATGGCTAGTGATGATGAAGACCTGTAGGTGGTGGGCCTACATCCAGTATGAAAAAGGACTGGCTCTGTAGAACTTCCTATGATGAGTAGATTCAGAGATTGATTGAGATAGCAGCAGTAGTGACGATGATGATGACTCGATGACGATTATCCAGTGACGATGATCTAGAGAAGATGACTTGTGCTAGAAGAACTGTGTTGAGAAATACCTTCCTAGTTAAGAGGCAGTGTTGATGTATATGTAACTTCGGAATGTATTTCACATAAATGTATATTGTATTCCTATAGAGATGTTATTATTCCTCTATACGGAAGTGTCGTCATTTATATTGTAAGTGTCATAGCTTATTCTTGATGGGTTATTAGACCACCTTGTTGGGGTCGGCCCTGTATAAGTCATGTGGGTCAAAGGGTTATTATACCACCCAATTGGGGGTCGGCCATGTGGGTCAAAGGGTTATTAGACCACCCTATTGGGGGTCGGCCCAGTCAGCATTATGTTATGTGGTTAAGTTCGAGCCTACATGAGTTAGGTAAAAAGACAAGTCAAGTCAAGTATAAATAGAGTGCGAGAGGCACTCTATTTGCTCACTCACTTCTCACACATGCACTCAAGGAGGAGTGGCGCACTTATGGAGGAGGAGGATCTGCTGCTAGGTTATGGCTATCTCTCTTGGTTGGTTGTATCATTGCTCTATCTATCTCTGAGGAAGTTATTGGGGTTTTTCACCTTTATGGTTTTCCCCAAGTAAATATTTGTGTCTCTTGTGTGCTTGCATTATTGTCTCCATGATTGATATGCTGTAGATATGCTGTACATGTTGTTCTCTCAGTTAAGATCCTAGATCAAATTGAAGTAAATTCTGAAAATTTAACAGATGCCTCCACTAGTTAATCATTAATTCTGTCAATTTCCTTTGTGTTTGTTTCCACCTCTCCCATTGGGACATCAACTGTATTTGTCTTCGGAGACTCTTTGCTTCTATTTTTCCCTCTCCTCTCAAACACAACATGATTTTGTAAGGCTATAGTCTCATCCCTCATTAGTTTCAGTCATTGAATCCATTGAAGAACCAATTTATTAACCACCAATAGTAATAGAGGTAGATGCAAATATAACAACAATAGATTCTAGGAGTTAATAAAGTAGGTGGGACAATAGATCCTTGAATTATATCCAAATCTAGAAACAAGAGTAGCATAGGTTTATGTTGTAGAAGCAATGGTTAAAATCACATGTAACATACACGTAATAAATATAACATCCCTTTTCACAGGTCGAGATCCAAAGCTACTAGCTACATATTTACTTTTTTGAACCATATCATGTAGCTTACCATTTACAATTAATGGATTCACTAGTACAAGTACCAATAGTAAATATATGTATATCGAGGTTCAACACATATTGGACAAAAAGAAAAGCTAAAAATATAACCTACAGATGCCAAGGCTATGGATGATAACTAAGCAACATATTCACCAGTCCCAGCAACACAATTATGTATGTAATCATATCCACCATGTAGTAGTATTAGTAGATACATAACCTAACATAGATACAAATGATTACTATGCAGATTAAGGAAGTTTAGTTCCAAGTGTAGATAAAATAGTCGATGAATAAGCACAAGTAGTTATTGTATATTCTTTATATAAAACAACAGTTTAAGCATCACTAGCAGTAGATCCACTAAGTGCAGTAGGTTAAGTAGTAAAAGAAGCATCAACATCACTAAAACTAGCATCTTAAGCAAGGGCGGCTGATGCATTAGTAGATCGTGTAGAGTAACTTGATTGCAAAGATTATCCACTAGTATTAGCATTAGCACAAGTAGTAGACCTAAATGTTCAAGATCCAGAGCTCATTGATACACCAGTAAATCCAACAGAAACGGAGACAAATATAGCAACACAAGTTTGTTTGATGATTAAGAAGTTGGAGCAGTTGTTTCTGGCCTAGTTGTTTATCTAGTTGGTGAAGCAGCATACGATGATTTGGTTGATTTAGTTGAACAAGAAGCAAACGAAACACCAACTGGATACACAGACATATACACTGCCTAAAGGGTGCATTGGAAGCAATGGAAGCATATCATGTTCTAGTCCACTAGTAAGTCATATGTAGAAAACTAACACTAGCCATAGCTTCACCAGTTGATCTAGTATATTATCCATTAGGTCCAATTGAGAACCTTGAACTGCCACCATCTAAGAGAAGATTAACCATTATCAGAATCAGTAGAGCAAGTAATAGATTAAGAGGCACCACCAACAAAGTCTATGGTAGGAGCACACAATATTGAAAGATTTTTATTCAATCAAATAGTATTGTTTCCTAATTCAGTTGACTTAGCAATTAAATGTAGCTAAAACAGTATACCCAAATCCATATCGATATTCATATCCAGTTCTATATAAAGAGACCATAGTGAAGGGAGCAAATCAAAATCCAGTAGGCAGAGGCCAGTTAACACCAAGCTACACACCCTACAAGATCATACCATTACCTCTATATAGACAAAGATCTGGTGTGTTCCTAAGAAGAAATGTAAATCTAGGTTATTTTGTAAAAAAAATAAATAGTATTAATTTATATGATTAGCTCATTTTACTTATGTTGATAGTGCATTAGGAATTTTCCATATAATATCAATTTTTAATATGTTTAGGTGGCATAAAGTTATTATAGAAAATGTAATAGTTTTAGGAACACATGGAATTTGTAATTTGTTATATTAAAGTATTTGTATATTTTGAAGGTTTATTTATGTCACATGAATTATGACATAAAACATAATTATAATATGTTGTGTAAAAAATAAATTTGTATATAAATAATAGTTTTTTATTAAGTGTTATAAATTTGATAAAATGAAGAGATTTATTTCAATCTCTCTAATTTAATTTCAATTTTATTGTTAAAGTTTATGGAGACAAATTTTTATATAGAGAATGTCAAAAGATGTCATAGATTTAGTTTTATGTAAATCAAATTAGAATGGGATAGTAGCCAGTAATTTATTTTATGATTTAAAATTTATATATAAATGATCAAATATTATTAAGTTTTAATTTTTTTAATTGTTTGAATATTAATTTTGAAATGTTTTTACTTGTTTATATTAATGGTAATACTTGGTGAAAGCATAATTACATATTTAATAATAATGAGTTATATCTCATTATTATTTATTTGTAACTAGTAATTTTTTAAATTATGGAATATTGTGTTTTTTTCAATAACAATTATGATTGTACTAATTTTTTAAATATAATTGGCTTAAAGAAAACTAATGAAGAATACAACCATACTTTTACAATATAAAGAAGTAAAATAACTTACATAAATTGGCATGGAAGAAAAGAAGATAACTTAAATATTTTTACATGTTGTCTTGCTACTTATGACTAGTATTTTTATACTGTTTAACAAATTACTTACCAAAAATAATATAGTGATAAGACTTACCAAGAATTTTCAAAACCACTTAGTGTATCCATTGTCTGAAATTTGCTTCCCTTTTCTAAATGCTTTTGTAGAATAGATAACTAAACCTTATGTATTTATAAATATAGAGAATGAGGGAAACCTTAACTATGGTTAGATGGAAATTCTCTTAGGTCTTTTGTGTATAAAAACACATCAAATAAATATCTACAAGGTTATAATGACTCTTATGAAACCAAAAATTCATGTCACATATTTTCAAGCATTTAATAAATTATTTTATCATAATTTGTAGATATTTAAATTAAGAAGATAAGAAATTAGGAAATAATCTAATAAAGTAATACTTGTAATGCCCATTTAAAATCTATGCCTAATCTTTTAACTTATCAAAACTATGTGACCTCGATAAGCTTCCTTCTAATTTTTTTAAGCATATGAATAAATTGTTACAACAAATCAAGTAATTTCTTAAGGTCCAATAGACCAAAGTTGGTCTCAATGGATGTTAACCATCATCATCACCACCATCATCATCATCAATATTGAAATGATATATTTGATTAGTAGTGATGTCTTTTAAGAATATATTTATTGTGTTAATTAGCATTGAAACTATATTATTTTGACAAAATTGTTTATTCTAAATTAAAATCTAATTTTGGTTTTCTACTTATTGTTTTCAAATATTTAATATTTTTTTAAGCTAGTGCCCACCCAGATTTGGAGTTGTGACAGATTTGGAGTTGTGACTTTCCATTTTGAACTTGTGACCTTCCATTCACAACTTCTCATCTCATTTACTCATTACCAATTGCTTTGCAATTTATCTTTATTTCATTAATTGAGAACACATTGATATAAAGTTAGCTAAATGCCCAACAATAGTGGTGACAACTATAATGAAATTGGGCCATGCATTCCAAAAAAAAATGGTTTTCAATTTCTAGTTATGTGTCTTACACATCTTTTGTATTCTTTTGTGCTACTCTTATTTAATTTTTTTTCAATGCATTGTATCACTATGAAGCTCTTGGAAACTCATCCATATCTTTGCATTTTTTTCTTAAAACCAATAACTGCAAAAATATAGTTTTTATATAATGCAATAAACCACACTCCATGCACTAACTCACATTCCCCTAAACATTGATCATCAAACCCATTAATGTGCATGAGCTCCAAAAATGCTACCAACACACTAATACCTAATGCTACATATTAACTTATTATTATTTATTTTTTATTTTTTTATGCATTGATGCATTAACAACCAACCCATTAATGTGCTTGTTCCTTAAAAATGCTAGAAACCAACTAATACCTAATAATATTTATTAACTTATTATTGTTTTATTTTTGTGTTTGTAGGAGATAGGTACAATCAATAAAATAAAAACTATAAAAATATAAATAATAAATTTACACACACACATATATATATTATTCTTTTATTTATTATTTACTATTAAACTTTTTCTTTTTCTTTTTATTGACTAACCCACTAACCCAACCCACTATCATCAACCCCTTAATACATGACCCATTATCTCTTAAACTATTAATAAAAAATAACCCCAAATCACTATATATTAAGCCCCTCACCATTAACCTCACTAACCAACAAATCCCCTCATGATTGATCCACTAACTCACAAACCCTTTAACCATTGACCAAGCAACAGAGTAATGTTCGTGTTGCTTGACCACTAATCCATATCTATATCAACTTAAGTTTTTCTTAAGAGAGAGATACTATACAACTTTGTTACTAATTTTATTTTTTTAATATAATTTTGATATAATGATTTTATTATAAATGAAATTTTATATTTCCACTTAGATTTTATTTTAAATAAGTTTTATATCTTAATTCACAAATCAAAATGTGTTAGGGTTGAGAAAAATAGGTAAAAGAAAACGACTTTGTTATAAACTTAGAATTTTTGAATCAACATAAAGACGACTTAAACAACAAAAGTAAAGAAAAAAAAATCATTTAATCACATAATCAATGAAAACCTAAATCATAACCCAGTCTAATAATGTTTTATTTGTATATTCTATTATACCAACAATTTGTTAAAATCTATTCATATTCCCCACACACTTAAAGAAAGTAGAAATGTAAATGAAAGATTTGACTTATCTATTACAAAGTGCGTAAGGGGAGGAAAAATGAGTGAAAAAACAAATTTAAGGTCCTAAAAAATTTGGACATGTTAAACTAAACCATACTTCTTTTAATATAAATAATCAATTTATAAAAAGTAGCATAAGCGTGCAAATAATGTCGACGAACATAATCATTATGAAATGACTTTTTAAAGTAAATCTAATTTTCACAACTATTCTTCGGCCCCATTACATGTCGTCTTGTACAAGTTGGAGGTCCCATTTAAACATGGCGTGAAAATGCATTCACCTTTAATAAAGCACAATGACGTTTTAAATGGAATCTAGGTGGAGTCCTAGTGCGACCTAAGTTTACTAAAAATTTAGGTTTAGGGTTCCTAACAAACTTAGAAATTTCTTCATCGTTTTAATAACCAATTTCAACTTTACATTGTATAAGAAGGTCTAATTTAGATTTAGTGCTAATCATTTCTTTGATCACGAATGTTATAATCTTTCTTGTATATTTTTTTTCATTGAGTTGAGTTTTTCAAAGTATTTGTAATTAATTTTTCGTTTGTTATTACTTTAACGCGTTCTTATTTTTTATTATTAGTTTGAAATAAGTATATTTAATATTTTAAAATGTGTAAGGTCATAGTTAAGTTTTAGTTTTTATTTATTTTAATTTTTAAAGTTATTTGTTCCATATTATTGAAATGAAAATTAAATAAATTATCTTCTCAAAAGCTAACAGGAAAGTTAGATACAATTTTTTACTTTTTGGTGATTCCTTTCCATGCTGAGACATAGAGAGTTTCCATGTATAAATATAACTTACAAAAGTTTCTAATTTTCTTCCAAATTTTCATTTCATTTTTTTAAAAGAAATTTATTTATTTATTTTTATATATTTTGTATTTTTACAAATAAATAACTATATTTATATTAATAAACTCACATAAAAAAACAAAACATGCATAACTATATTTATATTAATAAACTCACATACAAAACCATTAAAAAAGAACTATCTATACACATTTACATATTTAAAAAAAAACCTCTTATTTTTACATTTTTTGTAGAATCAATTTATAAAAATGAAAAGTAAATGACTAGATGAAAACTAAGCCCAAGCGGGCCAATCCTCCTACCCACAAGCAATCATCATCGTCACATGGATAAATATGGAAAGAGGAAGTCACATCATCGTCAATGGATAAATATGGCTCACTTTGGATGTATCCGGTTATTTTGGTCGTGGGGTGGATGTGTTGTTTTGGAATAGCTCATCTTTATTTTGTCTCTTTCTTGACTCTTTCTTGAGTGGGATGGTTGTAATGACTCTTTTATATATATTTTTAAAATAAATATATAGTTATTTTCTGTTTGAAAAAACAATATGATGCTCATGTTATTGTTTTTTCATTACATTTTTGGAAGTAGTCATTAAAAAATGTATTGCTTGTTTCTTTTTCTTTTTTATGTCAATTTTGTATCATGTTTTCAGCAGTTTGAATTTTAATATCATTTTACTATTCATTATAAAATGTTTTAATTCTTTATTAGTTAATTGCTTTATATAAATGTTTTGAATTTTAATGTCATTTTATTATCAGGTTTTGCAGCATGCAATAATGGTTTGAATTTCAATATCATTTTATTATCCATTATAACATGTTAATTACTTCATATAAATGTTTTAAATTTTATTATCCAATCAGGAGGAGATTCAAAATTTCTCGGTTGGCGTAAGATATTTGAATGTATGCAAGCTTTTCCAATGCTGTATACTTTTATGAACCTTCACAATTTTTTATTTTTTATTTTTTAATAATGGAGTGTTAGATTTGGGCTTTTATCTTTTGAGTAGATTGAAGGATCATAAAAATATTTATACATTTTTATTTCAATAAAATGTAACTTTATTATTTAAAGAGATTTAAAAAGATTGAGTTTTTTCTCTCTTAATTTAATTTAATTTAATTTAATTATATATATATATATATATATTACAGTATTAGTATTTCCGATGTTTATTTTGTTATTATTATTATTATTTCCCATGTTTATCTTTTTCCTCTTCTTGTTATTATCATTATTGTTAATGTTATTAGTTTCCATTGCCCAAAAGTTATTAGTTAATTAACCGTCGCATTTTCATCATCACCAAAGATTTCAAGGCGCCATGCTTTCCGCATGACCTTTAGATATTCCCTCAAGTTTAGATATCGTACGATGATTGAGACATCATTAACTCAAACCACCTACCCTGTTGAGGGACTAGTGGTTCCTCGGAAATAAGGTCGAGTCTTTATTGCACGCCCCCTATAAATATATCCCATGAGTGATTGTACCAGGGTCAACCCTCATGGAAACACGCATCTGATGAGTCGGAGCCTTTCTCGCTCTAGACAAACTCATCACGTGGGCATTGGCTAGATTTAAGTTGTATTAGGTTCAACCTCGTCCCCTGATGTGGATCGATTGGAAATCACATCCAACACATGCATGTAAATACCAAGCGCATCAAACCTTATAAAACAAGATTTCCAATAAAACATGAATCATAGCTTGACATCACGTGTCAATATATCCAACTCATTTCGAGTCCATGCAAATCAAGTGCATCCAATATTTCCACATAGTCACATATATACGAGGTTTTCAATACATGTCACTCATTTGCAACTCATTCTGAGTCCATGGCATATCAACACCTATTTGCATCACACGTACCTACTCTACATGTCACACTTGACAACTCATTAGAGTACATGATATATATATATATATATATATATATATATATATATATATATAAACTTAAACATAAGTATTATTCAACATTGTCACATTGCACATTCATTTAATGATATTGAATTATGATAAAATCATATAACATATTAACCATCTCAAAATCATAACAGAGACATATAACATTTAATCAACATCAATTCACATCATGATCAATGTGAGTTGTCTATCTACATCAACATCATAGCATAATAATTAGCGAATTCATAACATGATCATCATCATAACAAAATCATATAGAATCATCATTAATAACACATAGATATTGACATGTATCGGTCTTACACATATAACCATATCTGAAACTAAATGTCCTCATAATACATCATCACATACTCTAAGTCTAAGCCACACATAACTAGGTCATTCACAATTGAATGCCATCAAAGAATAATCATCATTATATCTATCATTTATAATCAAAGTCTATAGTCTATCACAAAAATCGGCCACTGCATATGGTTCTTTCCTACATCTATATGTCATTGAAATAAAATCTAATGATCTCCCTCAAATTTGCATAAAGAACGATTAACTATACTCTAATAGTTGCTATAGATATTGTTGTTTATTGTTATTTCCTACAAATCTTTCATTTAAATCCAACGACCAGACCCAACATTACACAAAGAAAGATTAAATCTATTTTATATAATTGATTTATGCAGATTGGGAGGATTCGTTTGCCCTATTTTATTTAATGGTTGAAAAAATAGAAGGACTTTAGGTTTGTATTGTTGACTGTCGGTATCGCCAACTGGTCTTTGAAGAAAGGTTAATGGAACCTACAATAGCCATTGAAGGAATTAGTGAAAAGCAATTAAATATTTTCATAATTTCATAACTCTTTATTGCATGCTATAACATCGTGAGTCTATTTATTTATGTGATATGTAGTTGGAAAAAAGTTCTCTGCAATGGATCAACTCTGCAGCCACGGGCGTCGAGAGCGATGGATCAAGTCTCTGGCAATCTGAAGAAAAGTTACAAAAGGAAAATAGTTTACAAAGAAGAATACAATCATCCTCTGATCTCAAAGCCCACCCACTACTCCATCCTCTTTTCTCTCGCTTTTCTGCAGTAAATTATACGACTGTAATCGGTGGAACTATTCCTCCAGAATCCCAAGAATCCTACGGTGTATCATTTTGTTTGATTGATACAAGGTTTGGCTTACTATGGCTGGAACTAATGATGTATACCGGTTAGGCACAACCCAAATATTAAACCTTTTGTTAAAATAATTATTGCATCGAGAGGTGCTCTATAACTCAACTTTTCTACAATTCAGAAAACAATTATTGCACTGAGAGGTGCTTTACAGCTCAGTATGAGGGAGATCTTGTAACATATGTCGAGTAAAAAGTAATAAATATTATGTTGACCATAAACAAAAAAGAATAATGCAAAGTAAAAAGTAAATATGAGGGAGATCTTGTAATGTGAGTTTGTGGAGTAACAAAATAATACAAAATAAACAAAAAAAATAATACAAAGTAAAAAGTAATAAATATTATGTCGGCCATAAACAAAAGAGACTACTACAAACTAAAAAGTAAATATAAGGGAGATGTGATCCGTCTCAACCCTTGATAGAGCCTAGGATTTGAATCTATGCTGATTATAAATCAACGTGATCATTTTATACTTTAGCCAGCAATAACATAAACATATTATAAATAAAATTATTTGTAAATAAAAACATGGAAATAACGTAAACCGCTCTTGATTTAAGATCTTGTTAATAAAAATGTTTGCAAATGAAATCTTTATTTAAGATTTCATAATTTGAAAAATGGATATACCATTCAAATGCTAAACTATGAATATTAAAAATATTACCTTAAGTAATCTATAATATATAAAATGTTTGTTGGCAAAGTAAATTATATCAAAAAAAAGATAAATGATGCAGATATTTTAAAAATCTTTATAAAATAATGTTTTGTGAATTGGCATTTTAATGTGAATGTAAATGTTTTTAAATATGAAAATTCACAATGATCAAAGAATGTGAAACACTTATCCATTTATCCATAAGTCAAAATCCACCTAAGTTATAAATAATGATAAAGTTTTGGCCATTATTCTAACGAGTTTTGAATTTTGAATTGTTTTGTTTGATGACTTTCAAAAAAGTTTTAATTAATAATAAAAAAATTAAAAAACTAAAAACAAATTATTTAAAAATTATGTATTTTTAAATTTCTTTTATTAAAAACTAAAAATTAATTTGTTTTTTCAAATAATTTTATATGATTTTAGTTGAATATGAACAAAATATATTTTCTTAATAAAAATGTAATAATAATAAAAAAGAATTATGTTAATTTATTATTAAAAAAAAAATAGTGTAGCATATTTAAGGTTATTTCACCTTTACAATATTTATTTTTCATAAATAAAAACTTAAATATTTATAATCTTTTAATAATTAGGACATAAATGTTAATGTGTTTTATATTATAAAGTTTATATATATATATTAATTTGATATAAAATTTTAAAACCTTGACATGAATTACATTGGATATCAATTTTGATTAATATTGTATGTAAAACCAAATATGAAATTCAAAGTGTTAGTGTTGTGGATATGATATATTTTACGTAATTAATATATATGTTGTTGATATAATCAATGCTTTATTTCACATAACTAGATTAGAGTTTAGAGTAATTTTCTTAAGCCATTTTTCTTTCAAACCATTCGGATCATTGTCTTATGTAGAATTCATCGAAGTCTATGTCACATTTATGTCGACAATGAATGCAACATAGATTCATTAATGTTAAATGTCATCATCCATTAAGGGTTATGTCTCATTGTGATATTCATTAAGGGTTATATTGGATTGGGACATTCCTGCCTGGTCCATTCAATAATTATTTTGTCGCATTGCGACATTTGATGTTCATCAAGGTTTATGTCACATTTTGATGTTTATCAAGGGTTACATTGCATCGTGGCGTTCATCAAGGGTTATGTCGCATTGCGACAATTCCCAATATGTGACACATATGACGACACAACCCAAGATGCAACATATTCACAATGTGAAATTTGACGTTCATTAAGGTTTGTGTCGCATTGTGATGTTTATCAAGGGTTACGTTGCATTGTGGCATTCATAAAGGGTTATGTCGCATTGCGACAATGCCCGAGATGTGAAATTTGACGTTCATCAAGGCTTATGTTGCATTGTGATTTTATCAAGGGTTATGTTGCATTGTGGCATTCATCAAGGGTTAGATGGGACATATTCACAATGTGAATTTTGGCGTTCATCAAGGTTTATGTCGCATTGTCATGTTTATCGAGGGTTACGTTGCATTGTGGCATTCATCAAGGGTTACGTCGCATTGCGACAATGCCCAATATGTGACACATATGCTGACAGAACCAAAGATGCGACATATTCACAATGTGAAATTTGACATTCATCAAAGTTTGTGTCGGATTGTGTTGTTTATAAAGGCTTATGTTGCATTGTGGCATTCATCAAGGCTTATGTCGCATTGTGACAATGCCCGAAATGTGAAATTTTGATGTTCATCAAGGTTTATGTCGCATTGTGATTTTATCAAGACTTACGTTGCATTGTGGCATTCATCAAGGGTTATATGGGACATACTCATAATGTGACATTTGGCGTTCATCAAGGTTTACGTCGCATTGTGATGTTTATCGAGGGTTACATTGCATTGTGGCATTCATCAAGGGTTATGTCGCATTGCGACAATGCCTAATATGTGACACATATGCCGACACAACCAAAGATGTGACATATTCACAATGTGAAATTTGATGTTCATCAAGGTTTTTGTCGCATTGTGTTGTTTAGCAAGGCTTATGTTGCATTGTGGCATTCATCAAGGGTTTTAACGCATTGCGACAATGCCCGAGATGTGAAATTTGACGTTCATCAAGGTTTATGTCACATTGTGATCTCATCAAGGGTTATGTTGCATTGTGGCATTCATCAAGGGTTAGATGGGACATATTCACAATGTTAAATTTGACGTTCATCAAGGTTTATGTCGCATTGTGATGTTTATGAAGGGTTACGTTGCATTGTGGTGTTCATCAAGGGCTGTGTCGCATTGTGACAATGCCCAATATGTGACACATATGTCGACACAACCAAAGAAGCGACATATTCACAATCTGAAATTTGACATTCATCAAGGTTTGTGTCACATTGTGTTGTTTATCAAGGCTTATGTTGCATTGTGTTGTTCATCAAGGGTTATGTCGCATTGCGACAATGCCGGAGATGTGAAATTTGACGTTCATCAAGGTTTATGTCGCATTGTGAGTTTATCAAGGGTTATGTTGCATTGTGGCATTCATCAAGGGTTAGATGGGACATATTCACAATGCGAAATTTGTCGTTCATCAATGTTTATGTCGCATTGTGATGTTTATAGAGATTTACATTGCATTGTAGCGTTCATCAAGTGCTATGTCGCATTGCGACAATGCCAAATATGTGACACATATGCTGATACAACCAAAGATGCGACATATTCACAATGTGAAATTTGACGTTCATCAAGGTTTGTGTCGCATTGTGTTGTTTATGAAGGCTTATGTTGCATTGTTGCATTCATCAAGGGTTATGTTGCATTGCGACAATGCCCGAGATGTGAAATTTGACGTTCATCAAGGTTTATGTCGCATTGTGATTTTATCAAGGGTTATGTTGCATTGTGGCATTCATCAAGGGTTAGATGGGACATATTCACAATGTAAAATTTGGTGTTTATTAAGGTGTATGTCACATTCTGATGTTTATCGAGGGTTACGTTGCATTGTGGCGTTCATCAAGGGTTATGTTGCATTGCGACAATGCCCAATATGTGACGCATATGTCGACACAACCCAAGATGTGACATATTTACAATGTAAAATTTGACATTCATTAAGGTTTGTATCGCATTGTGATGTTTATCAAGGCTTATGTATGTCGCATTGCAACAATTCCTAAGATGTGAAATTTGACATGCATCAAGGTTTATGTCGCATTGTGATGTTTATCAAGGGTTATGTTGCATTGTGGCATTCATCAAGGGTTAGATGGGACATATTCACAATGTGAAATTTGGTGTTCATAAAGGTTTATGTCGCATTGTGATGTTTATCCAGGGTTACGTTGCATTGTGGCATTCAACAAGGGTTATGTCGCATTGTGACAATGCCCAATATGTGAAACATATGGGGACACAAGCAAAGATGCGAAATATTCACAATGTGAAATTTGACGTTCATTAAGGTTTGTGTCGCATTGTGATGTTTATCAAGGCTTATGTTGCATTGTGGCTTTCATCAAGGGTTATGTCACAATGCGACAATGCTCGAGATGTGAAATTTGATGTCCATCAAGGTTTATGTCGCATTGTGATTTTATCAAGGGTTATGTTGCATTGTGGCATTCATGAAGGGTTATGTCGCATTGCAACAATGCCTGAGATGTGAAATTTGACGTCCATCAAGGTTTATGTCACACTGTGATTTTATCAAGGGTTATGTTACATTGTGGCATTCATCAAGGATTAGATGGTACATATTTACAATGTGAAATTTGGCGTCCATCAAGGTTTATGTCGCATTGTGATATTTATCGAGGGTTACGTTGCATTGTGGCGTTCATCAAGGGTTATATCGCCTTGTGACAATGCCCAATATCTAACACATATGCCGACACAACCAAAGATGAGACATATTCACAATGTGAAATTTGACATTCATCAAGGTTTGTGTCGCATTATGTTGTTTATCAAGTCTTATGCTGCATTGTGGCATTCATCAAGGGTTATGTTGCATTGCCACAATGCCCAAGATGTGAAATTTGACGTCCATCAAGGTTTATGGCGCATTGTGATGTTTATCAAGGGTTATGTTGCATTGTGGCATTCATCAAGCGTTATATGGGACATATTCACAATGTGAAATTTTGCATTCATCAAGGTTTATGTCACATTGTAATGTTTATCAAGGGTTACGTTGCATTGTGGTGTTCATCAAGGGTTATGTTGCATTGCGACAATGCCCAATATGTGACACATATGCCGACACAACCCAAGATGTGACATATTCACAATGTGAAATTTGACATCCATTAAGGTTTGTGTCGCATTGTGATGTTTATCAAGGCTTATGTTGCATTGTGGCATTCATCAAGGGTTATGTAGCATTACGACAATGTCCGAGATGTGAAATTCGATGTGCATCAAGGTTTATGTCGCATTGTGGCATTCATCAAGGGTTAGATGCGACATATTCACTACGTGAAATTTGACGTTCATCAAGGTTTATGTTGCATTGTGATGTTTATCAAGGGTTACATTACATTATGGCTTTCATCAAGGGTTATATGCAACATATTCACAATGTGGAATTTGATGTTCATCAAGGTTTATGTCGCATTGTGAGCGCGTCCAGCCAGCGGGTGAGGGGAGATCGAGATGAATCTTCTTGAATGTGCCATTAGCGACGAGAGAAGGAAGGAATTCGGGCAGGTTAATGCATGTAATGCATGGTGCCATGTTGTGGGCTCCCATGCTGAGGAACCTCCAACTCATGTCACCGAGTTGTCGTGGTGGTACCCACGTCCTAAGATAATATATTATATTGTTATAATATTCTTCATCATTATTTTAATACTCTTATTTATCATCAAACTATATTAATTGTTTTAATTAAATTATAATTTAATTTAATTATTTTTAAATTAATTATTATATTATAATTGATTAATATCATATTTAATTAAATTATAATATATTAATATCTCTATCTATCAAGTATATCTACACTAATATAATTATATTATAGTCAATAATAATATTTTGAATTAAGCAATATTATTTTATTTTTACTTTGATTATAATATTTTAGTTAAATACTATCTTCTTATTACAGAATAATATAATATAATATAATTAAAAGTAATATCATTATATTTAAAAATAATAATATTATTTAATTAATTATTGAATTACAATTGATTAAGTAATTATTATGTATTTTTAATATATTTTTATGTTTTATCATTTATTAATTTTATTTACTAAAATAAATTAAATAATAGTTTTTATAATATATTAGTATATTATAAATAATTAAATAATTTTATTTATTAAAAATTATTAATTAACTAATTAAATAATATTATTAATAAATATATCCAAAATATATAAGAATATTACATATATCTCCAATATTAATAAATTGATAATGTTAATTAATTATAATATAATAATTAATTATTTAAATAACAAATTATTATTTAATATATTATTAATTATTTAATTAATTAATAATATTATTAACTAAATAAAAATATTAATTAATTAATATTATCATTTACTAAATTATTATTTAATTACTTATTATAAAATAATAGTAGTGTTTAATTAATAATATTGTTTAACTAAGCATGGAAAAAATAATATTGTTTAATTAAACAATATTATTAATCAAACAATTAAAATATGGATTTCATTAAAATCATTAAATAATATTAATCTATTAATAATTTTAATTAAATAATCATTAATTAACTAATTAACTAATATTATTATTCACTAAATAACTATAATATGAATTAAATTATTTTATAATCATTATGTTTAATTAATTATTATTAAACAATATTATTCTAAATTAATATTTCGAAGATATGTGTATGCACACACCCGTTACTAACAACAACAACATTAATAATATTAATGTGTCTCAATATGCCGATAGGCGTAAATGTGGCACATACTTTTCATATTAATGTTTTTTCCTATAGTATGTGTCCCATTCACGCCTATCAGCATATTCGGACACATTAATATTATTAATGTTGTTGTTGCTAGTATTAAGATGTGGAAATGTAAATGAGCGACTGGTATATATTTGATAATCAATAATCTCCACTTCTTCAAGTTCAAACTAAACATTGGTGAAGGCACCAACTCCTTGGAAGAATTACTAGTACTTTGGGGTTTACTTAAAATTGCTTTTTAGTGTGGATACTTTAAGAAATTTTGGTGACTTTACAATGGTTGTGAATTGAGCAAAAAAAAATCAAAGGTTAAATTCATTTTCTTTTCATCATTGGTGTTAGAGAATTGATGCACTGTTATCTTCTTTTTATGATTGGTCCATCGACCACATCTACACGGAATTGAATGACATGGGTGACACATTGTCAAAGGAAGCACTAAACATACAGGAAGGTTTTATTTGGTGGGAAGAGTGGATTGATAATCAATTGGACTCTTCTAGATTGTCTCCCTTTTTTCTTGACTAGTTATCTCTTTGATTATAGGTCGAGTATTTTTTGTTATCTTGCTTTTCTTGGATGAACTATTATCAATCCTGATATATTTCCAGAACACTGACAATGTAATTGATGATGGACATATAACATTAACTTGGTTTTCTATGAATTTGAAATCATTGTATGGAGTAATTTTTTATTTTTATAATAGAAAAAGTACAGACTTTTTCTTCTCTAAAAAATAATTTATTAACTTGGTTTTCTATGAATTTGAAATCATTGTATGGAGTAATTTTTTATTTTTATAATAGAAAAAGTACAGACTTTTTCTTCTCTAAAAAATAATTAATGTTATTAATAATAATAATAATATATTAATATTATTAATTAATTTTATTACTATTTAATTAATTAATGCATTGATACGAAAGGGATGAAAAAAAAATAAGAAAAATGCCATAAAACAATAAAGATGAGTGAAAATTTTAAAATAACAGGAATCTTTCTAGATCTTTAACTGAGTTGCAATGACGTTCTTGAATCACTTTCGGTTACTAGTCCTCTATGACACTGGAACAAAGTTGCTGACATCATTTCGGCTAGACAAATCTAATCATATCTCTTTAACACATCCATGATTTGTAGAGGAGACATAGCTTAATTAAAGCTCATATCCCTGACGAATTCCTAACCGATTGGTATATCAAGTCATTACAACCGTTTATAGCCAAATATGTGGCTCTTTCAAGGGTTCAAATGGAAGAGAAAGTTATTATCAAAGCCGAGCAAATGGATTTGGTTTATTCTAGACGCATAATGATGTATGAAATTTTCCCATTGCTCGTAAAGTAGGGGTTGATCCAACCAAACGGATCCCTGGACCTCCGGTTGATGGCGTGATCGGTTCATTCCAAAACAACTCATCTAGCAAGGGTATGCAATCTTCTAGTTAGAATTCACTAGTAACTAGCTAGAACAACACGCACAATCCCATATCCAACCCTCCCTTGGATGTTGTAGATAACCAATTCTAACGGAAACTAATCCTGGGGGGAACAAAAACAAGAATAAGAAAACTGAGAACAAAGGGAATAATAATGCAAACAATAATAATAACAACAATGATGGTGGGGTAAAAAGGAAAATGGTAAAGTAAAGTTCCCTTTCCAATTATGTAATGAGGACTACTTAACCTATAAATTCTCTTAGATAGATACAACTCATAGACTCTTAGCACAACTCGAAGGTAAGGGCCAACCTATTGCATTGATTAATTTGTGTATGTAGCAAGAACAACAATGATTATTGCATCTCACCCAAACCCTACACCTCCACAAGGGGGAAATCAAGGTGCCTCCTCACAAGGGGAAACATAAGCCAAAGTAAATTTTTCATGTGTGAACATGATATAAACCTTTATAAAAGAAATAAAAATTACAAAACAGCTACCTTTGGGTCCAAATGAAAGGAAATTCTTGAGTCTGAAGTAGCTTACCCATTACACATTGAGAAGCCAACCAATGATACTATGTCTAGAATACCAAAGGGTATTCTAGAAAAGGTGAGGTACAATCCTAACATGCATGTTGCCAAAAATTATAGCATAGTAGAATATTTGGGACTAGAGTGGGTGCATGAAGTTGGGTCCAGTACTTTTTTGTGCCACCAGATATCAAGATTCCAAAATACAATTCTTTTTTGTTTCATATATAACTTTTAACCCCTTCACCATTTATCATATTGGAATGAAAAAATTTAATTTAATTTTAGTTGTGGTTATGTTGCCATTCACATCTATGATGACCCAAGTAGTGAATTTTGATGGTGAAACCACCTCAAGAACGGATTTGATCTAACATAAAATATTAGAGTTACATAAAGAATTAGAGTAGAAAGGATAATAAGTCTCCACACAAATTTTAGATCTAAGAGAATTGATACTCCGAAAAAATGTGTAGGAGCAAGAAATTGAGACACTATTTTTCAATAGGGAAGATTGATAAAGAATGAAAGCACTATTGCCAATCTATCATTTCTGCCTTAAGTAAACTGGTATCCTCGTTAAAGATCAAGGAGAGAGAGAGAGAGTTTAAATTCTGGGCTCGTATTATTAGTAAATATGGATGGAGCAGAAATTAAGTGTCAAATGTATAGAGAGCATTTACATTAGAGTCGAAGTGGTTACTCAGTTAGAAGTTGCAGTGCGTGGTGGTAGGTATCTTTGGACGCTTCAACCAAATTAAATGGAATTTTATAGTTTTGAGCCACTTCAGAAATGATCAATTTAGTCATCAAACTTCTTTTGGGATAGGAGAGGAGAAATCCAAGTGTTGTAAAGAGAATATTAGTGAAATAAGGGATAATACTAAGAATGCTAAACAAGCGATATAAATGAGTTATTAGGCAAGGAACTTAAATCCTTGAAAATGAACACCTCATTTATTTCTCCAAGACTTGTCTCATGCATCATCTGTTGTTAGGTAGGTACAATCCCCAACATACCATATATACATGTGTTGCTTAAGAAACGCGAAATATGATATGTCACTATTGCGACAGTTATCTTATCTCCATGTTTTGGAGTTCTTTTCTTGCATTGGCACATATATACTACTTGGGGAGTTATTAGAGAGACAAAAACCCTAGTATTCCCAGTTTTCCATGCACGTTGGCATGCATGGAGTGCAAGGAGATTATGATACTAAAGTGAAACAGTAGTTGACTATACTTTGCATTGCAAAGCCTTCCACATTCTAAGTATGGGAACCCATGCTCCAGGATTGCACACCTCATTTTAAAGCGCAACCATCTAGGAAATATGAGCATGCACAGTGAAAAGCTTCTACATTCAACATGCAATTCATGCAAAACATGTTATTTTCCCTCTAACTTAAGCATCATCTACTTAAGTATAATCCCTTCTTCATTCTTATTTCAATTTACCTACAAAGAAAGGCCAAATAAAAGGCATCTACTAAGCACTAGTCAAGGATTCGTTTGGCTAGATATTTATATTTTCTTAGTGTTCATTAGACTAAGATTGGACTGGCTAGATATTTTTTATGGGTATATTTTAGTTTCAAGTGGATCGAACTATGCATATTTTAATTCGCTTCCTGCCCACCTCTAGTTCATTTGCAAACTTCATTATATAAGTATTAACAGCTTCTATCAATCTCTTTTCAAAAGCACTTCTTAGATATAAAAGCACTATTTTTTCCCTTATTTTCTTTTAACTCTCACGTTTCTGTCTTCATTTTAATCGAATCCTTCTTCAATGATTTCCTTCCTGTTAAAACTACTATAATTCTCCCATAACTTAATATAGTTTTTTGTATTTCAAGCTTTCCTTGATTCTTCGGAATAGCAGGAAGGTGATTTTTCCGCTGGAAAAAAAAAACTTAATATAGTTTTTTACTTTCATTCCCTAGCACAATACATATTAATGGCTCCCTTCACTCGGATAGTAAATTAAGACAAAAATCAATACTAATTCATCTATAGATAAAATAAATTCTTTAAATATTGTCTAATACATAAAATAAATTATTTAAACATGATTCAACTAATCTTTTATAATATAAAATATTTTTTCTTAATAAACATATTTTGAGTTGTATGGAATATATCAAACATAATATTGAGAATAATATAATTATATCCATATCAACTCAAACTTATTTTAAACTTACTTTGTTGCTAATTTCATTTAATCACAAATCATAATCCAATCTAATCATACTTTATTTTTATATTATATTTTACCAACCATTTGTTAAAATCTATTCATATTCTCCACACCGGGTAAAAATGTAAAAGAAAGATTTGACTTATCTCCTCCAAAGTGTGCAAGGGGAGGAAATATTTTTTCAAATCTATTCATATTCCCCACACACTCAAAGAAAGTAGAAATGTAAAAAAAAGGATTTGACTTATCTCCAAGTAGAAATGTAAAAAAAAGGATTTGACTTATCTCCTATAAAGTGTGCAAGGGGAGAAAATATGTGTACTCAAAAATAAATTTAGATTCCTCAAAAATAAATTTAGATTCCAAATTTTTTTGGAGATGCCAAATTAAACCATATTTTTTTAATATATAATTCAAGTAAAAAATAAATAATCAATTTATAGAAAGTAGCATAAGCGTGCACTAATGTCAAATAAAGTAACTCAACAAAAGGGATCATATAATATCGACGAACATAATCATTATGAAATGACTTTTTAAAGTAAATCTAATTTTCACAACTATTCTTCGGCCCCATTCCATGTTGTCTTGTACAAATGGGAGGTCCCATTTAAACATGCCGTAAAAATGCATTCACCTTTAATAAAGCACAATGACGTTATAAATGGAATCTAGGTTAAAGCAGAAATAGCTGAGACGCCATCTTATCTTTACTATGTAATGGGGACCGCCGCTAGGTGCACTTTCGAAGTTTTGGATGCTGATTGGGAAAGATTGTCTGGTTTCATTAATCTCTTAGATTTTTCTCAGCTGGTGGAGTCCTAGTGCGACCTAAGTTTAGTAAATATTTAGGTTTAGGGTTCCTAACAAACTTAGAAATTTCTTTGTCGGTTTTATAACCATTTTTCCTTTTGTTATTACTTTCAAGTTTTTTATTGGTTTGAAATAAGTATATTTAATATTTTTTTATGTGATAACTAAAGTTTTAGTTTTTTATTTATTTTAATTTTTAAAGATTGTTTTTTAAAGTTATTGATTCCATATCATTGAAATGAAACTTAAATAAATTGTTAATTTCTCAAAAACTAAGAAAAATGATTTATTTTTTACATTTATTAATTCCATACCATTGAAATTAAATTAAATAAATTGTCTAATTAACTTTAGCTTAAAAAGTATATTTATATTTTTAAAGTAAGTTAATTAGACAACTTTCTCACGACAATCTTAGAGAGATATGGTGGTGAATGGCATTGTGCTAATTTCATAACATTCACATGTATGAGTAAATTATGAGCAGGTGTTTATAAATATATATATATTTTTAATAAGTATAAAATTTTATCTTAATTTTTAAGAAAGTTAATTTTATAGGATATAATTATTTTATTTAAAATATTGTTATTTTTTAAAATTATATAATATTTTTTATAAATTTGAATATTTTTATAATAATGTAAATTCAAAAAATCAATAGAATTTTTATAATGTTTTAATAAATGCACGTAAAAATGCCATTATGCTAATTATACAACATGAAAAAATTATAAGTAGGTGTTTTATAAATATATGAGTAGGTATTTCATAAATATATATTTTTTCAATATGTATAAAATTTTATGTCAATTTTTAAGAAAATTAATTTTGTAGGATATAATTATTTTATTTAAAATATTATTATTTTTTAAAATTATATAATATTTTTTATAAATTTGAATATTTTTAGAATAGTGTAAATTCAATAAATTAATAATATTTTTTATAATATATTAATATTTATGTTAAATATATATTTTGAATATCTCTTAGAAGACTTTCTTTACGTATGTGTCACATCTTACATGTGCGTCACATGTGATGATATCTGTGTATGTGTGTCACATGTCATGATATCTATTGTCGTGTCTATATTAATCCTCTTGTCATAAACTATTCATTTTCTTTACATTAATTATTAATTATAGTTATTTTTTTTGGTTTCTTTTTAATTTTCTATTTATTCTTTTCTTATATATACATCAATGAGATTAATTTGAATTATAGCTATATATTATGTACTTGATAAGTAGTCTAATTATAGGATTTGAGAATTTTTAAGTCCTTATGCAATTTCACCAACTTATATTTGGAATTTCATACCATTTGATATTAGAGGAACTCATTCCTAGTTTGTTTCCTTCAAGCAAATCACCTTACTATTTTCACTTTAACTTTCTTTTGGATTATTGGAAATGCATGAACATTTCAAGGTTAGCATAGGAAATAACAACATACAGTGGGAAAAGTTTTGAGAATCTTTTTCTTGATATTTTCAAAGATAAACAATGTACGAGGTAGGGTTTTTTCTAGCCCTTAAATTAGGCTTAAACATGGGGTTTGGGTAAAAAAATCATGTATTATTATCTGCATGTCCAATTTAAGTGCGACTTCTAGGATTGGATCAAAACAAGATAAGGTGTTTCGAGACAAATTGAATGAGACTTGTGGGAGTAGGAAGAATAAATCTCTAGATATTACAATATGAAAATTTACACTTTAGGGATATTAACAAAATTATTTTTACATTAGGAACAATATTGATTAGCAAACCAAACCCTAAACCGGGGATTTACAAGGGTTGTGAGGAGACTCCAATTTTATTTTATTTTTTTATGTATTTTGTAGTATGCATTTTTTAGATTAGAGATATATAATAAACTATTCTCGGGAAGTAAACAAGCAAAGAATGAAAATATGGCTGTCATTACACCCTTGTACACCTTCATTGTTACTCTTTACGTAATACTATAGTAACTAGAATTTTGTTGGTTTGATCTTACACATGCCCTAGGATATATTACAAGTCACATAGTCATATCCATGATTATACTTAGATTTATTTTTGACCATTTGTCTCTATTTAGTACACTAATCACAACACTCAGGGACATCATTCTCACATACATAGAAATTGGGTAGTATTGCTTATAGTACATCCTATCCTCCTTAGTCGTCATGAAACTTCTATATAAAATTCTGTTTTTTCGCCATATCTCCCTTGTTTTCACTCTGTTTCCCTTGAAAATTCACTGACACCCCTGCAATCTCATTTTGCATATTTCATTCCTGAGGATCCTATCCCAAATTCAACTTCCCAAAGCTAGAAATCCCACATTTGTCTACTTTTAGGGTTTGCCATAACTTCTTCGATTTTCACCCAATCGCCATCAAATTTTGCCACAGTGTTCATTTCCTATTTATGCTTCTTTGTCCCTCTCTACCAAATTTTCTCATTCTTTCACTCTGCTTCTGAAATCCTCATTTTCTACTTCACTATCCATTTGAATGTGTCCAAAACTTAGTCAAACCCAAATTACCCATCATATTTTTTCCCAAATCCAAATTTTCCTTTACTAAAACAGTTTTTGGTTTTTTTTTCCTAGCCACTCAAAAAAAATAAAATCTCTTGGTTATTGTTGTCACCCACGCAGGAGCAAAAACCATGGAGGAAGAACTTGCAGCCCAAAACCAAACTCCATGATCTTGATGAAAAATTTCTCGGCCTCCATCTTGAGCATTCAACCATGAACAATAAACGACAGTCAGGTTCTTCTTCAGATAATGGGTTCTCTTCTTCCAGCAATTTCCATGGTCTGAAGCTCGATTTTCCTTGCTTCAATGGTATTGATCCGACTGGATGGATCTATCGGGAAGAACAATATTTCAGTTTGCATATTACTTTTGGTGTCAACAAATTTCCACTTGCATCCTTTCATTTGGAACAGGAATCTGTTCAATGGTACCGTTGGTACATCAAGGCTCATGAAGAGCCAAAATGGCCATATTTTTTCCAGCTCCTTTTGCAACAATTTGGTCTTAGTGCTTTTGATGACTTCACAGGAGCCCTCACTAAACTTCGCAAAATTGGAAATAGGAGAGAGTATCAAACATAATTTGAGAAACTAGCCAACCACATAGAAGGATTTGTTGATGACTTCTACATGACTTGTTTTTATCAATGGTATAAAGGATGTAATCCGATCTAAGGTCAAAATGTTCTATCTCAACAAAATGATGGAATCCTTAGCATTGTCTAAGTTGGCAGAAGACAAGATTCCATCCTAACAGCGCTCCAAACCCACTTTTGTTCCCTTCAGACATATGGGCTCTCAATGACCTCCCATCCCGCCAGCTCATCGACCAACTCTTATCAGCCATTTTTATGAAACAAAGATGCGAGCATGTAGAGAAAAAGGGATTCGTTATAATTGTGATGAGAAATTCACTCAGGGACATAGTTGTGCTGAGCAAAAGCTCTATGTGTTGGATGTGGATTCTTCGCCTACCTCTAAAATTGGTGAAGAAGCTCCAGATACAATAGATGATCAGGTCAACATTCAGAGCCACCTATGAACCCTCCGTCTCAGGATGACCACCCAGAGATATATCTCCATGCTTTAGCTAGAGTCACCACCCCTCAAAAAATGCGGGTTAGGGGTTACTTCAAGAAACTTCCTCTTACAATACTCATTGATTCTTGTAGCAGTCATAACTTCATTGACCCTCAGATCACCAAACAATATGATTGTTTTCTCCATCCTTGCTCCAACTTTGAAGTCATGGTTTCCAATGGGGGCACCTTACCTTGCAAAGGGAAGTGTCGAAATGTGCGTATCTCTATGGCAGATTATAACCTGTGCTCTGACATGTTTGCCTTGGCCTTAGGTGGATGTGATGTGGTTTTGGGCGCTCAATGGAGACGCACACTTGGCCCCATCTTATGGTATTTTGCTGAAATTTGGATGTAGTTTTCAACAAATGGACAAAAACACAAATTGACAGGCTTACAAGTAGGGTCTCTCAGCATCATCAGTTCAAATTGCATGGAGAAACTCCTTAAGAAGAATTCACATGGTGTCATCGCTCAGATCCATTCCATTCAGTTGCAACCATCAGCAGTATCCACTACTCCTTTGGATCTACAACAGATTTTGGAACGATATACAGGTGTCTTTGATGAACTAGTGGGCTTGCCACCTTCAAGGCCAGAGGACCATTGTATTCAACTCCTTCCTGGAAGCATTCCTCCCAACATCAAGACCTATCACTACCCATTTCACCAAAAAATAGAGATTGAAATGCTCGTTCGAGACTTACTAGAGCAAGGTATTATTCGCCTAAGAACTAGTTCCTTTTCTTCACCAGTTCTTATTGTCCAAAAAAAAGATGGGTTATGGCGCCTCTGCATTGAATTCCGAGCACTTAATCACCTCACAATCAAGGATAAGTTTCCAATTCCTATTGTTGATGAGCTTCATGGTGCTCAAGTTTTCTCCAAGTTGGATCTTTGTTCTGGGTATCATCAAATTCGGGTTCATGAGGATGATATCCCTAAAACAACTTTCCACACACATGATGGCCACTATGAGTTTTTTGTCATGCCCTTTGGCCTCAGTAATGCTTCTTCCACATTCTAGGCATTGATGAATAAAATATTTGGCCCTACTTGCGAAAATTCATTCTGGTCTTCTTTGATGATATCCTCATCTATAGTATAAGATGGGCTGAACATCTCTAGCATCTAGATCTTGTAATGCAACTTTTCTCTGACCATCATCTCCATGCCAAACAGTCTAAATGTGTTTTTGGACAGAAGGAAGTAGAGTATCTCGGGCACATTATTTTAGCACAAGGGGTTCACGTGGATCCTACCAAAATAGCTTCCATGAACAATTGGACGCATCCTCAGACACTCAAGAGTCTTTGTGGTTTTTTGGGGTTGAATGGCTACTATCGCAAGTTTTTCAAGGATTATTGGAAGATTGCAACTCCATTAACTACTCTATTGAAAAAGGATTCTTTTACATGGACACATGCTACTGAGTGTGCATTTGATAAACTAAAACAAGCTATGTGTACTACATATGTCCTAGCTATGCTCGATTTTTCCAAGCCCTTCACTATTGAGAGTGATGCTTGCAGCAATGGACTTGATTTTGTTCTCTTTCAAGGTGAATATCCCATTGCATTCACTAGTAAATCCCTTTCACATAAGAATTTAGCTGCCTCTACATATGAGAAGGAAAAGATGGCTATTTTGCATGCAGTACAAAAGTGGGGACCATACCTATTAGGGAATCTTTTTTTCATTAGGACTGATCACCAGAGTCTAGAATATTTCTTGGAACAATGTGTATCCTCCCCAACACAACAAAAATGGGTTATCAAACTCATGGGTTATGACTATGAGATCACTTACAATAAGAGTAAGGACAATATTGTGGCAGATTCTCTTTCTCGCACATTTGATGTCCAAGTTTCTCTTTCAGCTATTTCTATGCATGTTCCAAATTGGCTGCAATCTATTCAACAGGGCTATGTCAATGACTCTTCATTATCTCAAATTATCCAATGCTTGGCCAACAACCCTTCTATTGTACCAAATTACTCTTGGGGTGGTGCTTCCTTGAGATACAAGGGTCGTCTGGTGCTTCCCTAGAGCACAGATCTTCACCAGGCTTTCTTCTACGAACTCCATGCTTCTTGTAAGAAAATAATAATAATAAATTAATATTAAATATTAATATTAATTTATTAATTAAGCAAATATCAATAGTCATGACCTTTTGTCGAAAAGGTACATGATGGGCCTATAAGCCCAAACCTATGTAACTATTAATGATCTATCATACATTCCATTTTTACATTACTATTGATCCATTTATGGACCACTTACATTACTTACATTGGGTTTTCCTGTAAGAATAGTATTTTACTGTTCCAGTGGTATCAGAGCTTGTTGATTCTAGCTTGTGGCCAATTTGTCAAAGTTTCTTTGAGATTTAGGTTTTTAACCTTAAATTAGACTTTTAGCCATCCTTATTGAAAAAAAAAATTATATTAATATTAATTTATTAATTAAACAAATATTAATAGTCATGACCTTTTGTCAAAAAGGTACATGACGGGCCTATAAAATCCCAAACCTATGTAACTATTAATGATCATCATACATTCCATTTTTACATTACTATTGATCCATTTATGGACCACTTACGTTACTTACATTGGGTTTTCCCGTAAGAACAGTATTTTACTATTCTAGTGGTATCAGAGCTTGCTGATTCCAGCTTGTGGTAATTTGTCAAAGTTTCTTTGAGATTTAGGTTTTTAACCTTGCATTAGGCTTTTAGCAATCCTTATTGAAAAAAAAAAAATTATTAAAAGAGGGAAGAAAAAAGAGAAGGGACTCAAAGGGAAGTTAAAAAAAGAGAGAGAACAAGAAAGAAGACGGCATAAAAAAGGAGAAGAATAAAACCACACATTGCCTTGGTTTTATAAAACCATCTCGTGGTTTTATAAAACTAGCCTTGGTTTTATAAAGAAACCATTATTTATAATAACTCATACCTTAATTAGGATGAGTTTAGTTATTATATGACTAAAAATTAGTTTGTTGGAAAAAAAAACTATATATATAATGTATATATATATATACAGTTTATAAAACATTAATATAATAATATTATTAATTAATTAATAATAATTATTATTATAAATAAAAAAGAAAAATAAAAAAAATTATTTTTGGAAAAAAAAAGGTTATTTGACTTGATATTTATCATCGAAAAAGTCGAAGACAACTTATCGCTGAAGAAGCCAGAGACTATCTATCGCTAAAGGAATCAAATTCAAAAGAAGACCATGGAAGCTAGTTTGCGACTACATATAAAAAAATTAGAAGCCAAGTTAAAGCACTATCAAAGAGACAATGAAGATTTACATGACAGGATTACAAAATTTGAAGCAGTAATTGAAATACGTAAGCTACAAAGAAAGTTCGATGAACAAAAAATCTCCGACCAGGAAAGTTATATAGAAAAATTGTATGTGCAAATTGATGAATTAAACGCCGAAAATGAAGTCAATCAGAGGCTGGAAGATAAAGATATAAAGAATGAAATAATTAAATACGAAGCAGAAATAAAATGCTTGAACAAGATCCTTAATGACAAGGATGAAGATATGAAGAAGATACGACATAAATTAGGAGATCAAGAATCAAAGCTCGACCAATGTCGACAACAGATACAAGATCTTCAAATACAAAACAATGACTCTAAAAAGGCACACAAATCAGAGATCGCAAAGAATAATAAAGCATTATCCAACAATGCTGAAGAAATTTTCAGACTAAGAAATCATAACAAGATACTAGTCACAAAAATTAAGAAACTGAAAAATAGCCAAAAGATAGAACAATCTATGGAAGACATTGAAGGGAAACTTCTAGACAAGTAGGAAGAAAATAGTTGCATCAGAATTCAAAACGAGGATCTTAAAGAAAAACTTAAGAAGTCAGAAGAAATTATGAAATCAAAAGTAGAAGTGATTAAGAAGTTTCAAAACGATAAGATACAGTCAGAGAACAAGTTGGAAAAAATACAAGACGAAAACTTAAAACATCCAGGGACGAAAATACAACTTCCAACTCAGAGCAACGATCATGAGACGAATTTCGTAAAATAAATTTACAGTGTGAAAATTCCCTATCGACACCCCAACCATAAAAACTGATACCCAAAAAAGGCGGAAATGTCAGAAGATAAAGGTACTAAGTTGATCAAAACTCCCGATGACATATCAATACGGAATCCCGACAATCATCGAAAAATTAACTTGGGATGGATTGATCCCTCCACATATCAAAAGTTATGCTCGATGCTTAAAAGTTTGTATCGACATGTGTCATCAAATATGACACCACAAAAAGCAATACATAAAAATTATAAGTCTTTGAAGACAAAGCCTTTCTAAGAGAGTGGCAATGTAACAACAAAATAATAATAAATTAATATTAAATATTAATTTTAATTTATTAATTAAACAAATATCAATAGTCATGACCTTTTGTCGAAAAGGTACATGACAGGCCTATAAAAGCCCAAACCTATGTAAGTATTAATGATCTATCATACATTCCATTTTTACATTACTATTGATCCATTTATGGACCACTTATGTTACTTACATTGGGTTTTCCCGTAAGAACAGTATTTTACTGTTCCACTTCTCCATTGGCAAGGCACCCTAGGTTCCTCAAAATGTATGAGCGGGAATGGCGTAACTTCTTTTGGCAATGAATGAAAAGGACAATTCAACAGATGGTGGCTAAATGTGATACCTGCCAGCACAATAAGGGTGAAACGACACTCCTTCCTGGATTGCTCGAACCCTTGCCCATCCCTACATGGATTTGGATAGATATTTCTATGGATTTCATTGAAGGGATCCCTAAATCTAGAGGGAATACAGTGATTTTGGTTGTCGTTGATCGCCTCTCGAACTATAGTCATTTTTGTGCTCTCAACCATCCCTATACATCCTCCTTAGTTGCTCAAATTTCCCTAGACCAGATCTTTCATCTTCATGGAATCCCTTCTTCCATTGTCTCGTATCGTGATGTGATTTTGACTAGTCATTTTTTGAAAGAACTATTTCACCACACTGGCACCAAACTGAATATGAGTTTAGGGTATCACCCACAAAAGATGGTCAGACTTAAATTATCAATAAATTCTTGGAAACTTATCTTCGTTGCTTCACCTTTGAAAAACAACATCAATTGGAAAAGTGGCTCTCTCTCGCTGAATTGTGGTACAATACCTCTTACCACACTATCTCTAAAATGACTCCATATGAAGCAGTCTATGGTCAGGCATTGCTAGTTTTTCTTCCATACACCCCTAGCAGTCCACCAATTCAGGAAATTGACACGGTCCTTCGAAACCGTGATTAGATTCTTTGCATTTTGTGGGACAATATTCACATGGAAATAAATCGAATGAAGCAACAAGCCAATCAACACTGTTCTGAGCGCACTTTTCAAGCAAGTGATATGGTTTTTCTTTGTCTGCAGCCTTACAAGCAATCCTACCGAAAACTCAAAGGGAATCATAAGCTTGCTCCAAAGTTGTATGGGCCATATAGGATTCTTTAACAGATTGGGTCTATTGCTTATAAATTGGAACTTCCTCCTTCTTCCCACATTCATCCAGTATTTCATGTCTCTTTTCTGAAGAAAGTTCTTGGCACCAACATCAGAGGACAATCTATTTTACCAGAACTGGATAATGAAGGATCCATCCTTTTGGAGCTGAAGGTCGTCCTCAGTAGGAACACTTGTCAGATTCTCTCCCACTCTATCATAGAGGTCTTAATTCAGTGGCACGGCATGCAACCAGAGGATGCTCCATGGGAACCACTCCTTCAGATTCAGCAACAATTTCCACATCTAAAGCTTTGAGGACAAAGCCTTTTCTAAGGGAGAGGGGATGTTGGGAACCCATGTCTTCTCTTTACTTTGTTAGTATATTGTTGTTGGATGCATATGCTTTCTAAGTCATCCCATAGTATTTATTGAGCCATAGTTTGTATTATTCTTATTGGACGCATATGCTTTGTAGGTCGTCCCGTAGTATTTGTTGACCCATAGCTTGTATTATCCCATGGTATTGACCGATAGTATTGGCACCTAGACTTAGTATATAAGTTTTTGTTGAGGCCAATGAAGGCATCGTGAAGTTATTTTGTATTGATCTTGCTAAAAGGATTTTCCCCCTCGAAGTGGCCCATGATCAATAAAAATATTCTGTGATTTGATATATCATGTATTTCATCAATTAATTGTTGCAGGTTCTTCACAAATCTCTTCCAATGTTGTTTACTTTTCTGAACCCTTACAAATTTTTACTTTTTCATTTTTTAATATGGAGTGTCAGATTTGGTTTTCATCTTTTGAGTAGATTGAAGGATCATACAAATATTTATACAATTTTATTTCAATAAGATTATAAATTTCTTAGTTAAAGAAATTGAATTTTTTTTTATCTTAAGTTAAGTTAAGTAAAGTTTGTTTATATTTATATATAGATATAGATATAGATATAAACTTAACTTAATATGTACAAAAGAAGTTATAAAGATCTAGGTGAAAATTTATTTGGTTTTGAGCTGGTCAATTGTTTTACTATTCAAGATCTTATCATTTGCAACAGACTAACAAAATGGACAAATTCTAACTAGGTGAATTGTATTCACAGGAATGGTAGTAGTGTGGTAGATTATGTTATTTCTAATATCCCTTTATGCAACAAATTAATATATTTTGACATCTTAAACGACCATGAGCCTTATGATCATAAGTATTTAATTATAACCCTCAAAATTTCCATGCATAGCAATCCCAAAGAGGAAAACCATCATTTCCAAAAGCACTTGATCTTTGATAAAAATAAAACCGAGCTTTTTCTCCATGATTTAAAAAATTATTTGTTTCCTTTATCTAGTATGAAGAATATAGAAAATCTCTACCATAATTTTACTACAACCCTCTCATCGTCCATTAGTAAGTTCTCTATTGAAGTCTCAATTAATAAGAGAGTAGAACCAACCCTTGGTATGATCAAGAGTGTAAGAATGCAAGAAAAGAAATTAAGCAAGCTATTGCGGAATCGAGAAAAATGGACAAGATAAATCACTACAAAACCCTAATTAAAAGCAAAAAAATGCACTATCTTAGTAAATGATAGGAAAATCTTTTACACTTCTTCACGGTGGATCCTAGGAAATTCTGGAGGAAAATTCTAACTCTCAAAACAAAAGAAGATAATAAGATTGCTTTAAAATATTGGAAGTCCTATCTTAAAAAGCTTTACAAATCCCCATATATCAGAGATAACATTCAAACCCTTCTTACAACGAAAGAAGTTTTCTTGTTAGAAGACATAGATTTTGGGGTTAAGTGCTTAGCAAATGGAAAATTCAAAGACATTGAAGGCTACCAAGCATACATATTAAAAATTGGGGGGCCTATCATCATCCTGCACATCAACAAACTCTTTAATCTAGCGGTCAAGCAAGGGTTCCCTAAACTTTAGACTCAGAGCCTCATTATTTCTATTTTCAGAAATTCCGATAAAAATAACCCCTCTAATTATTGGACAATTATGATTATCCCACCCTTAGCCAAGTTATACAGTATTATCTTAGAAAAGAAAATCAACGAATGTCTAGAAATGGAAGGTAAGCAAGCTAAAGGAAAAGCAAGTTTTAGAAGGAATCATTCAAACACATACCACCTCGTTACGCTTAGGATCATTGCAGAGGAATGTCATAATAATAAGGATGACCTTTTTGTTTCTTTGTGAACTTTAGGAAAGATTTTGATACAGTTCCAAAAATATCCTGTGGAATAGGGTAGAGCAGCTGAATGTTCCTTCTGAGTTGAGAGTTGCCATGATAAGTTTATACGAAAAGGTCATCGCCAAATTTAAGAATAATGAGGTCTGGTCCACGGATATAAACTACAATATTGGATTTAATCAAGGTTTCCCCCTCTCCGCTACCCTTTTTGGCATTTATATTGATAAAATAGAATTTGTTTTAGAAGAAGTAGATTGTGTCAGCACGATCTTAGCTAGGATATGTATCATACTCCTTCTTTATGATGATGATATTGTTCTTATGGAAAGGTGTCCCTTTGATCTCGATAAACAATTAAGATGTATCAAATATTTCTTCTCTAACATGGGTATGAATGCTAAGATCGACAAGACAAAAGTTATGATTATAAAATCTAAGAAAGACACCTACGCAAATTTTATTTATGATAACAATAAACTGGAGGAAGCGAATTCTTACAAATGTCTTGGAATTAATATTCATCACAAGCTCAATTGGAACCATAGAATTGAGAAAAGGATTAATGGAAGATGGAAAGCTTATTTTGGTCTTCAAAATAATTGTAAATTAGCCAACCTGGTCATCTAGGATAAAAAAAAGTTCCTCTTTGAAACTCGTGTCATCTGTGTTATCTTATATGGTTGTGAAGTATGGGGGTGCAACATTTAGAGAGAATCTTGGAGAAATATTGAGCAAATCCAAAAGCAATTTATAACTTATAACCTAAAAATTAAAAGCAATATGCTTTATCCTATTCTCCTCATAGAAGTGGGTCTTTCCCCCATCGAGAGCATGGCTATGACTAGGTACCTGATGTACAAGCACAAGATAAATAACATGGGCAATGAGAGACTTCCTAAAATTGCTTTGAATTCAAGTCAAAACCAACTACCCCTCAAGCGGAATTGGTGTAAAGATACGATGACTTGGTTAGAGCATTGGGGCATTGGTAAAAATGACACTTACAGAATATCAATAATGTCAAAAATATTATTACCTTTAAGTTTAAAGAGAAATTGTGGTGCGAGAAAAATTTGGCAGTTAATAGAAAACTAAGATACTATAAGGAGGTCATTAACCCTAATTTGGAAGATCAGAAATATCTCTCGATAGTAACTAGTTCAAAGAAGAAAATTAATATAGCCAAGATTAGAACGAACTCACGTGAGCTTCATAGCGAAACAGGGCATTGGTCTATTCCCAAAACTCTATGGGCAGAAAGGGTTTTCCATCTTTGTGAGTCTATGAACGTTGAGGATGAAAATCACTTTCTCTTAGAGTGCACTGCTTACACCAACATTAGACATGAGTTTCATAGTATTTGCTACAATACAAACCTTTCTAACCTCCTAACTTGCCAAAACTATAGTGAACTTGGAAAGCTTCTTACCAATCTTTTTCATCATATGAACAAAAGTTTAAAGTAAACCAAGTAATAACCTTCTTAAGGTTTGATAGACCAAAGTTGGTCTCATTGGATCATCATCATCATCATCATCATCATCATTGTCAAAGCTTCTTACCAAGCTTTTTCAGCATAGGAATAGGAACACAAGTTTAAAGTAAACCAAGTAATAACCTTCTTAAGGTTTGATAGACCAAAGTTGTTTCATAACAAATTTTTGAAGTGTTAGGGAAGTATTTGTAACATGGCAATTTGTACAAGTTGGCTCACTTAAAAGACAAAAAAAAAAGGTTCTAATAGCTTGGACTTAACTTTTTTCTTAAAGGCTTGAAATTGAATCATACATGTGGGAGTGAGGCACAAACATATCAGGGTGATTCCATGAAGATGGGTAACTCTTTTTGGCCAAATATGACAGTGAAAAACAGAAATTTTACTCATGTATTAAATTGAAGCCCTCGAAACTCATACTTGCCACATGAATTTTGACATGCGGTTGAAAAACAAAATGTAGATAGTTATGTTGGATTTCCAATGATATTTTTTTTGAAATATACCAATGCCATATATCATGTCAAATTTTCATTTAATGAAACGTGTGTACTTAAAAATTTGAAGAGCAATTAACAAGTAGTTTGTGTGCGTGCACAATAAATTAATGTTAAAGTAATAATTTTAAAAAATGAAATCTTTGAACATGATATAGACAGAGTGCGCTGGGGCTTACATATTTTTCTTTTAATTTTTATCGAAAAAATTATATTTATTATTATATTTCGAAACTTACCAATGAATATTTAAGTCGCATTTTGCACACATGTGTGTGCGTGCATGAAATCTTTTTATTTTTTACATAATTTGCAAAACTAAAAATACCCTTTTAAAGAGGACATGTTTATCTGGGGCTTGTGTATTTTTTCAAATTTTTTGGATGTGTATTTTTAATGTTGTGGATTTATCTTTGAGATTAATCGAAGTTGTCGGCATGGTTTTTTAGGGCATGTTTTCGTAGAAATTTAAAAACAACAGACATATGAAGATAAAAATTCATAAATTTATATATCTGGATAGAGGATTCATTGACAAATCCAATGGTATCAAGTCTGCTCATTAATGAGCATTTAATGGCATGGTTTAACTCTGTGGAAGGCACACAAAAATTTCATTCTGTAGTGAAAAGGGCTCTCGGCCTGTTTTTTAAGCTCTCGATCGAGCTAAATACCTCAATCAAGGGTTTAACAACACCTCGATCGAGGGTTTAACAATACCTCAATCGAGGTATTTTAAAACCCTCGATCGAGGGCCTAAAATGAGCATTTTTATGTTTTTCAAAAGCTAGATCGAGCTTTTGCGTGCTTTTCAAAAGCTCGATCGAGCTTTTGCGAGCTTTTCAAAAGCTAGATCGAGCTTTTGTGTGCTTTTCAAAAGCTCGACCGAGCTTTTGCGAGATTTTCAAAAGCTCGATCAAGGCTTTCCGAGCTTTTCAAAAGCTCGATCAAGGCTTTGCAAGCTTTTCAAAAGCTTGATCGAGGGTTTCAAAACCCTTGATCGAGGTATTTTAAAACCCTCAATCGAGGTATTTTAAAACCCTCAATCGATCTTTTAAAACCCTCGATCGAGCTTTTAAAACCTCGATCAAGGGCTTGAAAATACCTCGATCGAGGGTTCGAAAAACATTTTTTTTAGCTTCCATCCGCCAAAAATGGTGAACCACCTTCATGGAATCACCCATCAAGATATGACAAAATGAAATTTTAGAGTTAAGGCTATAGGATTTATATTAGGTTCAATGTTGATTAGCAGTGTCGACTTCAAATTAGAGCTTTACAAGGGATTTGAGGAAATCCCAGTTTTAAAAAAAAAAATCTCAATTTTGCGGCATGTAGCTTTTTAGGCTAGGCACATATACCAACATCTATAAACACTAACATATTTAATTCAACATATAAAACCCTTTCTAGGAAGCATGCACATGTAAATAATAAATATGGGGCCATCATTGGATTCCCCCATATGCCTCCATTGGTACTCAGTGAGTAATACTAGATTAAAATAATCCATTTACTAGTTTGCTTCCATGTACCATGGTGTATATCAAAAGTACCATAATAATACCTTAGACCATACTTAGATTATCTTTTGACTTTTTTTTATATATAGTACATTGAGCACAACACTTAACTTAGGAGAACACTTTCACATACCTATGAATTTGGCACTATGGCTAAGAGTATAGTCTATCCTCCTTATTCAGAATCGTGGAAGATTGATAGTGTAATATTACCAAATAAACCAACTAGTATATCATATAGCTATAAACTTTGAAACTACCCCACAAGACCATGGAAAACCTTATCCCATAATTTTTAGATGTAGTAAGTCAAATGTGACACTTGCAAAGTATTTTAAAGGCTGATCTAAGACATAAAAGGAGAATGATGAATTATAATTTCATATCTCCAAGTTTATCATTTCTTATCTCCAAGTTGGAAGAGAGAATGAAAAGTATGGATATTACGATGGAAAAATAAATGGCCTCCTAAATATGAAAATTATAATAGAATTCCAAATTTTTAAAAGAAACTAGCTAATGGACTTTTGATGAACTCAAGAAAAATGTTGTTGAAATCAAGCCAAGATGGAAACTAAGTAAGATCTCAAAGAGATGTGATGCAAGAAATATATCATATACATGAAGGAGGATCTTATGAAAGAGTTATTATACCTTTTTTTCCTAAATTATCCTCCTCGAGAAGAGGAAAATGACAAAATGAGGATCAATTTCTAGTCACATGGAGAAAACAATAAGAAATCTAGAGAACAAGAGGATTCAGTCTCAAACACTTGATCATTCATCACACCAAAGTCCAAAAAATCATGGTATCAAATAGGAACAAGGGAAGTAATTCATTCCCAAGAATATGAGGATGTTTGATGGAAATGATCCCATGACATAGATATTCTCTATGGAGTGAAATTTTTGTTTACACCAAGTGCCAATATTAAAGGTGACAATTTCATCCTTATATTTAGAGAATCATTAATTTACTGAATATTGATGGCTTTGTGACTGCAAAAATGACTTTATCCTCCATGGGTCCATTTTTACAGAAGAATTGATAGCACATTTTTGATATAGTACGAGCAACATATTCTTTAGTCAATTAAAAAATACTAGGCCTTTAGGTTTAATTATAGAGAAAATTTAACAATCTAAAAAGTTGTGTTTTTCAGTGAAGAAGCTTCTAAAATAAATTCATGGATCTCTTTATGGGGTAGTTTAAAGAAGAACATTCAACATGAAGTTTGTCCTTTTGAGTCAATCTTTAGATATGGATAAGGATTTTACTACAACAAAGAGAGTTGAAGATAAAAATATGGCTTCAAGAAAGATTACCATTAATATCTACATGTATGACAATATTCTAAATCAATTTTTTTTATTCATATAATATTAACCCTTACCCTTAAATAAACATGGAATAACAACCCACTCAAATTTATTCATATAATATTAACCCTTACCCTTAAATAGACATGGAATAACAACCCACTCAAAGTTATATACTTGGTTTAAATGTTTACTAACCTTTTTACAAAATTATTTTTTCAATAAGAAAGAAACTATAACTTGTTATTTATACAAGGGAGAATGAATGTTATAGAGTCATTATACTTGAGAGATAAAAAATGTGTTGTGGAAACATTGACCATCAAAATACTATGCATACATGACATAAACTAGTAACATTCTGACATTCTTCTAGCTATTCTTGTATATACTACATCCTTGTAGTGAAATCTACAAAGCAAGTCATACAAAGAAACTTAGAAAATTTTTACAGATCCTTTATCTATCATATATTGATAAAAAAAATCTTCAAAATATAGTAATCCACATAGAAGACCAACTTCTTTCTTTGAAAATCTATCAGCTTCATAATTGAACTCATAGTAGATATGGGAGAATGAAATATGGTTTAAAAGAGACTTTAGCTCCAATACTCTATCAACCCAATGATGTTAGTGAATAACATTCATCTTTGATTGTCTCATCATCCAGTCAATCACTATTTTCACGTCACTAGCAATTTGTAGAATTAAGAGTCCCTTTTTTTAACCATCCATAAAAGTCCCCAAAGAGCGAGGAGCTCAACTTTTGTATTTGTTCCAAAACAACCCCCATCCACAAGTGAATACAATGACTCGTTTTAATCTTGAGATACATGCTAGTACCACAAACACTATCTTTTTTCACCCCATCATAAAACAAATGGTACAATCCTCACCAAAATAAAAACTAATAAGAGTTCTTGTAGGCCAGTTACTATATGATCCTTATGAAATTCCAAATAAAAACTCATAGCTTTATAACAAGTAACTAAAATGGATGGACTAACTTCCTAAACAATGTACCTATTTTTGGACTTACATTTCTCCCAAAGAGAAAATATTGGGATATCTTTAAATTTGTTATTATTTTGGAACCACTTTTCCATACAATCCTCAAAGGAGGATCCTTTCCAGGCCACTTGTATACTAAGAAAACTGGATAATTCTATCCACACCGATTCCAATTCTGATTCACACGGTACACATATTCCAAGACCCGAGAAACCTTTGTGAAGGATAATATCCCAAGTTAGGATCTTCTTCTCTAAGATGAGCCATTTAAAACACTTCAATTTCATGGGAATCCTCCATTTCCATTCTTGGTTGAAAGTATGCCATTTGCACCAGTCCTATCCCAAACCAAAACATCCTTCTTGTCAGATAAGGAAATTCTACCTTTGATCAGCCTCATCACATAGGAGTTCCATTCCCCTTCTCCATTATCTGACAGACCCATCTCCTTAGCATCCATCCATAATGGTCGAGTGAAGACAGAACCATTTGGCCTCCAAATTTGTGAAAAAAATTGAATATTTAAGGAATGAAGTTTTGATAACAAAGATGTTGACAGTCAAAAAGATCCATCAGCACCGACAAAAGGATGATTTCAATAAACACCTCTGAACCATTTCCAATATTCCAGTTGAGCAATTCCCCCATATTTGGAAAATATCTAGTTAAGCCTCTCCAAGTGATATAAGCATTGGAGAATATCTTTTGGGGTTTCCTAATCCACTACACAATAGAATACTTATTTAAATATTTACCCTTCAATATTTGACTCCATATACCGTCCCCAAAGAGACCTCTCCATAAAGACTCTACACTCAAGGTTGAGCTAAACCATTCTAAATTTTTTAGTCCCCAACCTCCTTACTTTTTTGGTAGAGAGATACATTCCCATGAAGTCATATTTTGAGGAAGAGATATTACCTTCCCACAAGAATTGGAATATCCTTTTTCTAATGTTGTTTATGACAAAATTTGGGATCATGGCTAAAGAGAGACAATATAGCAAAATACCTTCCAAAACAGATTTGACCAATGTCAGTCTTCCCCTCAGGGACAACCACCTATATGTCCAATTGCTAATCCTTTTTTCAACTTTTTGGATCAACCAATTCCAATCCGATATCTTATAGCAGTTTGGTTTTAGGAGGTAGCCTAAATATTTAAAACTAATATCCATAGAAGCCATATGATATATGGGAACAAATGTGATATTTGTCCACGAGCACTTTGATCTTCAATATTAGAAAGGAACATAGATTTCTAAGAACTGATTTCCATACCTAAGGCATTAAAAAATAGTTTGATAATAGTATGAAAAGTCATCCATTCTGCTAAAGAGCCTTTCCCAAAAATAAGGACATTATCCACAAGGAGAAGATGGTTTATATAGAGAGAATTAGAGATTTTGATAGCTTGTAATTTATTTTCCTTTTTCGCATAATCAATAAGATGGTTGAGCCCTTCAATAAAAAAAAGAACAATAATGGAGATAATGGAAATCCCTGTCGAAGGCCCATACTTCCTCTGAAGAATGAACATGGGGAGCTGTTGATCGAAATGGAAAAATTGGCAGAAGAAATAGAAGCCATAATCCAATTTGAGACTTCCACTGGTAAACCAATATGGATAATGATAAACCGCAAAATGTTCCAAACAACATGATCATATGGTTTTATTAAGTCCATATTAATGATTTATATCTGAATATTCCTTCTTTTTATATAATGCATGCATTCTTGAGGCACCCCCACTGCATCCAGTATTTGCCTATTTGATAAGAAACCAAACTGTGAAACAACCCTCAATGCTAAAGATACAAATTGTTTTTTTTTAATTTAATGATATATATATATATATATATATATATATATATATAACACATAATTCAATTTTCACAAATATGTGTATATTAAGTTCTCATAAAAGAAGGGAACTATGTTTATTCTCCATGTGACTATGATGTTGAGCATTAACCCTACAACTCTTAATTCATTTTTAAACATTCCCCCCTTTTACATCTTCATTTCTATATATATATATATATATATATATAGAAATCTAGTAACTAAGTAACTAAGACGTATAAAATCAGTAATTAATAATATAAATATACATTGAAATTCAATTAACACACACATATATATATATAAACCCAAGTCCCTAAAAACCTTAATATTCTTTCACTAGCATTTCAGTTTTATATAAATATCAACATAAGTCCTTGTAAAAATAATACAAATATGATTTTAACTTCTATACTTCTTTCACTAGCATTCTGAGTCATAAGATTATAAACATCGATCCTTGCATAAAACAATTCAAATGTAAATCTACTAATAATTAACATCATAAGGCTTCATCCATGATTTCATCATAAATTTAAATAAAGATATGCATTGGTAATATCATGACACTACTCGATCAGTTTATAGGAAAAGATTAACTGCTACCTTCGTTTTCCTGAATCCATCAAACTTTTCTTTACATCATGAGAGATGTTGTAATGTCGAGTTCCATGAGTAACGGTATCACACACCATATTACTTACACGTGGGTATTAAAACATGAATGAATCTATGCACTAATTGTATCAAGGGTAACTATATTATAATGTATCGAATGAGCCAAGGTGAAGGAATTTACAAAAAATGCAATGAGTGCAATCCGTTACGACTGGGGAAACACAGTAGTGTAGGATGTTTAATTGACTTGTAAATCTAATTATATAGACACACTAGTTACGATACTATAATCGCATTCTTTTTCCCTACAATCGACGGTGATTTAAGTACATAGACTCTCATATCTATAGACTGACTCTTCAAGGACTGGATCTTCGGGCAAGAATTTTTCAACTCTTTAGTCATGGTGTAAATTGTGAGATCGGGACTAGTCCCTACACATCCTCTACACACCCAATCATGCATGATGGTAGACTTAAAAATTTTAATTAAAATCTCAGTTTAAAAAAAATGGGAACCTAAACTTATACAGAGGGTAAAGACCGTACATATAGACTTTGCAATCATTGCTCAGTCGTTGCATGAATTTCGAATTCCATCTTGAAAGGAAATGGAATATGATATATTGAACGTGACAGCTGGATAAATTAACCCTACATAACACCGACATACATGCCAAAAAGGTAGGGATGATTTGATCAATATATTAATGCAAGGTTCCTTCGTGGAACCGAGAGTCATGAGCGTGCTAGCCCCAGAACATAATATTTTTCTCTTGTTATTTTTAAAATAAACTGAAATGTGGTTTCAATCTTGAATAATAAAAATGGTTGCTTGTAAAATCATCTCCTCCCAACCATAGGAGAGAGCAGCTCGATGTTTTCCCAGCTCCACCTCTAAGCTGGATAACTACCATGCACTAGAATACCATGCAATCACTTCTACGCGGCACTCTCTCTCTCAGATTCCGTAACAAGCAATGATGGACTTATGAAAAGAGAGAACAATCAACAGTTCCTCTATGCACAACATGATGTCCCATGCTATCTCAGTGCACTATTATATATAGTTTTTCCCAGGTCTTGTGCCATCGAATCAAATTTTCAATCAATCCATCAATCCCTATTATTTAGGATATTGTCTGATAGTTGGTATTTTAGATTGGATTTGATTGGTAAAAATATCTCTTGTTTGCTTACACATATTCTTCGTTCCATGGTGGTGTCCCATAATTTAGTTGGATTCTCCAAGTGCCTTGCTTTCTTTTATTAAATAATAAAAATAGTTTGTTGTGCAAAGTGTCACTCAGTGTTTTTGAGTTTTAAATAACTCTTACAAATAATTGTCACAAATATTAAATCAAAATAAAATAAATTAATAATGTTTTTGGGGTATCACATTTCTCCCCCACTTATTCTTAACACCTCCCTCGATGTTCTTTATTCTGAGCTCTCTTCCTCAATCTGGAAGATGGAGGGATATGCCTCTCTTATTTTATCCTCCATTTCCCAAGTTGCCTCTTAAGGGTTGAAGTGCTTCCATTACACTTTTATTTGAACGATGATTCGATTCCTTAGCATGCATTCCTTCCTGTCTGATCTGGAAAGGTTCGGTCTAAAACTCGCCATCGGGTTCTACTTGAATCACATTCTAGTCAATTACATGAGTAGCATCATGTACATATTTTTTTAGCAAGGAAACATGAAATACATTGTGTAATTTTATATTAGGAAGAAGTGCAAGTTGATAGGTTATCATCCCTATCTTAGCTAACACTTCAAAAATCCCTCAATAACTGGGCACCATCTTGGAACACCTTCCCAAGCTTAATGTACTCTTTTTTTTTACCTTTAGATATAACTGATTGCCAACGTTTAACTCTCTTGGAGTTATTTTCAAATCTGCGTAACTCTTTTTTTGATCTTGTGCAAATTTTAAGTTTTGTTGTACTTCTTTCACCATTTGTTCCATCTCCTTTAACATTTAAGGTCCTAGAACAATCCTATCAACTGTTGAAATATTCTCACCATCATTTTTTATAATTGCATGCCTACATGCATTTTTCATGCATCCAATCATCATGCATGCATCCAGTCATAATTTTGGTGGTCTCCCTAGCACCTAGAACCTAATTTCAACTCCCTAGAGCCTGTCTTCATTGCCAAGTAGCCCTCCTACCTACCCGATGCATGTTGTTTTCCTCACCTGGCTGCAATATGCGCCTCATCTCACCTACGAGGAGTTAACAGCTAGTTAGAGCATTGATCAACTAGTTATTCCATTGATTACTCATTCTAACTACCTGTAGCTCCCAATTAGCTAGTTCTAGAGTGCCACTTGACCTTCTGATAACCTCGTGCACCCTCTTTGGAGTCTCCATCCCCTAATTTGTGCTCACATGACTCAGTTAGACTCATTTGACTGACTATTGACCATTTATGACTACTACTACTGATGGGATGATTTCTCCAATGCCATCCAAGCCACACTTTGAGGATGATTCGAATGACCTATTGGTTAATTCGAATTCTCTTGACATTTATTGTATTGTATTCAGTTTTCACAGTGCCACCTCACAGCTGATGTATGATTATACTGCTATTCTCCATTTTTTGTTTTCATGAGTGATTATTGACTACATTCTTCTCTTCTTCTCTACAATTCTTGAGTGAGTTTGGTGAGGTTTTTTTCAGCTATGATATCTTCCTGCAAATTATCACATGGTATTATAGCTGACAACAGCTATTCGAATTGAAGCCATTGCAGCAGTTGCAACATTTCATTGAGTAGTTGTCTTTCATTGAGCACTAGAAGCCTCTGCGTTTCCACAGCAAATCTTGGTGCTATTACCTTGAATTCACTGGAGCAATCTAGTGAGGTCTAGCAAGGTGTGAAGGACTTATTCATATGTTCTCAGTGTCCTAAGGTGGTGTTCATTCAAATTGTAGCAAATCTCCATCAACAAATTTCATTGTTTTGCAGGTTTACTCATCCATTTGAATTCCTCTTCAGTTCGCTCTCCACTGCTCCAAATGGATCTAAAACTCAATTCCTCCAACTATATTGAATGGAAGGCCAAGATAGACATCTTCATGAAGTCCAAGAGCCTCTCCAGAATATTGTATGGAAGTGTGGTCGAACCTCTCAGTGCAGTAGAGAAATCCATGTACTTGGATAGGATTGATGAAGTAGTAGGCTTACTTCTTCTCTCAATTTATGAAGATCTTCACTTCCATATCATTGATCTAACATCTCCAAAAGAGGTTTGGGACAAGCTCGAATCCCTCTTTCGACAAAAAGATGATTTGAAAGGTTAGAAGTATGTGCACGATGCTACTCATGTGCTAAATTGGAATGACATATAGGTGGAACCGGATTGTATTGTCAATGGGAGGAAATTATACTCTGGAATCATACCATAGGGCAGGTAAAGGTGCAATGGAAGCACCTTAGCCCTGATGAAGCCACTTGGGAATTGGAAAGTAACATGTGGGAAGCATATCCAGTTCTGTTCTAGGGAGGCTTTGATGAAGAATAATCAACATCGAGGATGATGTTGAGCTTAAGTGGGGATGTTTGTAACATACCCCTTTACTAAAAACATTTTATGTTTGAAGAAAAAATTATCTTAACTTTTATTGTAAAGTTTTATATTTGGATAAGTGTCCAGGGATGACTGTAATTGCACAATATTATTATTTAAATAAATAAAATAGGAGACACTCACTGAAGGAGAACTGTTGAAAGAGTGTTTACTGACCCATTAGGTGGAATGGAATATGGGGTAGAAGGCAATGGACAAGAGGCAGCATCATGAACCAAGTTACTAGTTGTTGGTATGGGATTACTTCCTTAAATTGTGGTCATAGTGCCCTGAAAGATGGGACTAGAGCTTGAGGCTCATTTATTTTTTGATACCAATAAATACCTAGGCATATTCATAAGAGCCATCGAATTTGGACTAAGGTTCAACACTTTTCCTAACGAGGAAACTTACCTTGTGGTTCTGTTGTATGCACACAAAAGATTCGATGAGGGGAAGACTAGGTTTTTTTATCATGGTGTAAGTCTACCTTGTTTACTACTGAGTGCAAAGATTGAGGTGTATGTCAAGTCTCTATTGATTGCTGGTTATACAACCTGAGTGCATTGCTTCTCCACAGAGTTCTTCTACCTAGTGGTTCAGTAAATAGGCTTGGGGGTCCAAAGGATCCAAGTAGTTTGGCTGCTTCTTCTGGAGAAGGTTGAGAGGAACAGGCCTCCTGGGGTATTTGTTCATCCTATCTATAGTTACAGGTTCTACTTGCTATTTCATTTCCTAAGTAGTTAAATTATTTTCTGCAATTGTGGATTGTAACAACCCTAATGTAAAATAATGAAATAAAATGGGTGAAATAATAAAAAGGGAATATATATATTGAAATGTAAAATAATAAATAAAATGGGTAAATAATATAATGGGGAATATGAAAGAAAAATGATGAAAAACAAATTGCATTAAAACAATCTAAGAAATTGGGAGAAGGAGGGGATAAAAGGAGGAGAAGAAGTGAAGAGAAGGGTCTTTTTTTGTCTTGGGCATTTGGAAGAGGAGCTCTAGAGGAGAGGAAATCAAGATAGCACTGGAATAGGGTTAATTGTTGGGGGCTCTAGGGCCTCAGCCATTGGCTAGGGGTTGGTTGGAAGGAGAGTCGTCCCCCCACCTTTAGTTGCACTATTGGAGCTTTCACGGTAATGGTAGCTGCTAGGTCATCTATCCAGGTATGGCTCCTTAATTTTCATAGCATATTTTCTGTTATTATTGATTAGATCCACTTTCTTTTGTCAGATCTTCTATGCATGTTGTTCTTGGTTGTTTTTGGATTGTATGTGATTTTACATGTTATCATATTCTTGTGTTGGTATCAGAGCCTAGGTTCAGACACTTGGATCTAAGGGGAAATTCTATAGACTTGTTTGACTGAGTGCTTGATTCAGATTGATCAAAATAATGGATGTTTTCATAGTATTGGTGGGAATATATTATAGACTTGCACTTCTCATAGATTATGTTGCATGAATTAAGTTAGATCTGCAAGGGAAGATAGTTTGCGATTTGATCTGCAATACATTTTGGATATATGCATATTCTTGGAGTTTGAAGGCAAATCTTAAAAGGGGAAATCGGTTCATGAATATTTTGTGAAATATGAGAGATAAATCCTAAAAAAAAATCGATTCTATGACCTTCTTGAAGGGATAAGACTATCCATGAGTAATCTTTAGAGCTATGCATTATGGACTAGAACACTTAGATCCATTTATGCTTAAAATGTTTGTGTCCAGGTTAAAATTATTAAGCTGCATTATTCTTAAATTCCTACATTAAATACCTGCATTATTCCTAAATACCTACATTAAATAACTGAATTATTCTTAAATACCTAAGACAACCCTATTTCAAATATCCTCCATAAATACTTCTGGTAGATCCAATCCTAAATTCTCTGAAGATTTGGATCAATACTATTCTTTTTAGCAGACTACAATCTGGTCGCATACATGAAATCTAGTCTATAAATTAAGTCAATAAGTTAATCATCAATGAAGAACTGTGCACACTATGCTGCTAATCGAATCGATGGCACTACCTAGGGCTCCAGTGTATAGGCATACGGATACCCAACCCTGAAGTAAGATCAATCACACAGTATTAAACCAATCCACATTGCATCAATATCTTGGAAAAAATAAAATCGAAAGAGAGAAGAAAAAAAATATTGATATAATAACGATTGGTTGATCTCTCCTCCAATTTGCATGCCTATCTCTGACTCACAAGAGCCTCAACAAGCACAGTGCAAATAGAACCTTTAACGACACTCATTTAGAAGATACAGCAAAACTTTCAGTAATATTGCCAACTTTCGCACTTGAAGAAAGAATATACATTAGTAATTTACCTTATGCAATAACCATATCCAGAAAAATTCCTTAAAAATCGATATTTGTATTAATATGATCCGATCTTATTTATCATTGCGCCCAACCCACATAGAAATTTGAAGAACATTCATGGCCGAACATGGTATGGTGTAGGTTCTCGAATTCCTCTGAGCTTATTTTGGTTGTACATTCTGCTCATCCAACCTGCAATCTAGAAAAGGATGGCCCTCCAATTCCATACATCTACCTCCAATCAAAACACTACTAGGAGAATTAATGACTCAGACTTCTCTAAACTTGTATATATGCTTAAGTCTATTACTATATTGGATCTATCATGCTTTTCACAGCAACACCATTACATTACATGCTTTTCTTCTTGTAGTCTTCAGCCAACTCTTCCAGCTTTTCAATGAAATCAGGGATGTAACGCCGCTGCTTATTGGCTGCTATAATATCCCGTGCCTTCGCCGCATTTGATCTCAACGTCTTCCTGTCCTCGCCCACCATTGCCACTGTTAGTGTTGTAGATATGTTTTCTTTCAGAAAAGAGCCATCGGCTCCCTTTTCTATTTCGATCCCCGCCTTCAATTCCGCGGATATTTGCCGGGCATTCAAGCCTTGGTCAAGTTGAATGGGGAGAAAGATGAGGGGTATTCCAAAGCTCAGTGACTCCATGGCGGAGCTCCATCCTCCGTGGCTCAGAAACCCACCGACGGACGGGTGCGAGAGGATCTGCATCTGCGGTACCCAGCCCTGGACAACCAGTCCTCGGTCGTGGGTTCGAGTCTTGAATCCTTCCGGAAGGAGTCCTAAATGGTCGTCTCGGCCTCCGTCCAAATACCGCGGAAAACGAAGACACCATAGGAAAGGGAGCCCGCTAGCCTCCAACCCCAGCGCGAGCTCTTGGATTTGGTGTCCCGACAGAAATGCCTCGCTGCCGAACGCTACATAGACGACTGAGGCCGCCCTCTGCCGGTCCAGCCATTCCAGTAGATCGGAGCACTCGCTGCGGTTGCCGCCGGCACTCGGGTGGCTGGCTGGCGTGAGTAGCCCGACAGAGAGCACGGGGACTCCGATGGAGTCCTGGAAATAACGAATATACTTATCTTCGTGTTCAAAGCAGGATTTCACAATTACCGCTACGCATCCTTCCAGGCATTTAGCGAACCGATAGGTGGGACTTAGGTGCCCCGGTATTCCTCTGTACATCACTAAAAGATCCTGCGCTTCGTATAGCCTGAGGGTGATAGCCGAAGACGGGAACCCGAAGGGCGGAGCTGCCAGCTCCTCGGCGGTTATGTCTTCATTCCGCAATTTGTAAGGTTGTAGGCAATAGGCACAGCTCGCAGAAGGGAAGATAGAGAAAAGAATGGCCGGAACGTGCATCTCCGCAGCTGCGCTCTGCGTCCAATATTGCGCGAAGTCGTGGACGAGATAATCCGGGGACAGCTGCCCGAGCAAGCTTCGGAAGGGCTTCTCCAAGCCGTCCAGGGCTTTCTTCAGCGGAAACGCCATTTCTGTCGGGATGTCTGCTGTGCATTCTGCGCCGGGAGTGAGTCCCTCAGTGGGAGGTAATGGCAGTTCCAGCAGATCGATCTGGAGCTGCGTGTCGTGAAGCTGTAACGAAGGCCTGATTCTGGAAATGTTAACAGGCGTGGAGAGAAAGGAGACTTTGTGGCCGTGGATTGCGAGAGCCTTTGAGAGCTCTAAGAAAGGATTTATGTGGCCTTGTGCTAACCATGGAAATAGCAGAAAGTGAAACTTCTTCTTGCCATTAGAACACTCCATCATAAACCTGCTAATCTGGAATGGAATGGAAGTATCGAGAGATTTATTCTATGGGTCGTCCATAATTGACTATATAAAGATCATTCTATCCACCTACCATTCATCGTCGGGCTTTGAATGCCATTATAAAGATCATTGTATCCACCTAGCATTCATCGTCGGGCTTTGAATGCCATTATAATCTGGAATGGAATGGAAGTATCGAGAGATTTATTCTATGGGTCGTCCATAATTGACTATATAAAGATCATTCTATCCACCTACCATTCATCGTCGGGATTTCAATGCCATTATAAAGATCATTGTATCCACGTAGCATTCATCGTCGGGCTTTGAATCCCATAGCAAGGCAGTCATATTATAATCATTTAAAAACCGGACTAATTGTTACTTTGGGAACATGGCATTAATGGCCTATTCAAAATTATATGCTTATTTGAAAGTTTATTAATCTACAAGTTTTCGTGTAACACAAACCTTAGAATTCTTGCTTTACTAACCTTTCTAATATATAGAATTTACTTAAATGAAGATTAACCTATCCCTAAGTTTAAATAAATCTAGACTAATACCTTTTATCATTGCTCATTGCTTCCTCACGTGTTTCACTGTTTCAGTTTAAGGGAGGTATAGTAGGCGAGAAAACATAACCTGTTTGATCGAGTCCGCTACCAAAGCATACGAGCTTGTCTTGGGAAGGATGTTAAGTTAAGCAAATTGCTTCTGCTCAAGGAATTGAAGACTAGACTATACAGGTTGTATTTACATTTTCAAAACAAGTCCTTACCAACATCCCATCAGGCAGTAAAAATCTCAAATTGCTGCCGCAAGTCATGCTGTAATGCCATATTAACTTTCATCGGTACACTTCGTATAACGTGATTTGCTATGCGACATATCAAATCATTATTGATTATTATGATAGAACCCTTTATGCTATTATAAAGAAAGATCCGAAACCATGAGCTCTGATTCATGATCCATAAGAACCGCAATGAAAAGGAATTTTCATTTTAAATATAAAATCTTTTAGGTCAGAAGGAATTTAAACCCTTTGATGTCATGATCCGAAGCCATGAGCTCTAATCCAGTGAGCTACCAGCCCTATCGAATGATCCATAAGATCAATGTAAAGGAGTAATGCGATTCGTTATCTAATGCTTGACCCAAAAAAGGCATCCCCAGTTGAACCAACTTGATTAGTACAAATTATGAACAGAGAACCTACAACTGTGAAGACCTTTTGCGATCTCAAATTCATTTATTAATTAAAGCTAGCAATTGCCATAAATAGGTGCAAATTTAGGCAGATAGAATAAGCTGATCATATTGTATACCATTATTATAATGATACCCATTTTAACTATACACAAGTATTAATAAATTAAAAAGGTAAAGAGGATTGAATATATAGAATTCATTTTAATGGTTAAAGACACATAAATGAAACAAAACAATTTGAAGTCATTTGATGAATGATCTTCTTCCAAATTTTTGAATCCAACATATTTTTTTTCAAAATTGCTTAGATTTTATATTTGTATATCTAGTAAATCCTTAAATGCAAGGAATAATGAATAAGATTAAAAAGAGAATATATTGATATTTGCTCTTGATGATGCAAAGAGAAATTGTAGAAAGGTATCATGTGGTGAAACTAAAATTAGGAAAGAAAAAATATACATTGCATATTGATATTAATAGATGCTTGTGTTGGATTGTTTTTTATTTTTATTTTTGATATTAATAGATGGTTGTTTTGGATTGTGTTTTATTTTTATTTTTTATAAATAAGACAAATTATTTATTTATCAAATTTTAAGATATGTGCCAAGACAACTTAAGTTAATATTATTTTTAGGTTTTGAATTGTTAACTTATTTCTTGAAGATGAGTTCGTATTCATTTAAAACCACTTCACTTGTAGTGTAAGACTAATTCACTTTATCACTAGTATCTAATAGATACTATCATGGCTATCAATGATCAATGAGTTTTCCATAAGTGATAACTGCTCCATAAATGAACCTTCCCTATGGTATGGGCTAGGGATTAACTAAAAAATTTAAATTATTTATCTAAAATAGAACAAAATGTGAAAGAATGCATTAGTTGATCTAGGATTGTGACCTTGGATGATCTTAGCTTTCACTGCCACACTCATTGTAATCAAGGTTGGAATGCCTCCCAAACTCTTGAATTGGCTTTCATTGTAGCAAAGATGTTAAGGAAGAGGAGATGGGGTATTGATCTCTCAGGATTGGGTACTCAATTCAAAAGACTTGTCTCTTTCTAAAGTGCCTTTTATAATTAAATAAAGAGACATGGATTGGGTTGTAGTGAAAGAGAGGGCCTTTTTATTTTAGTATTTTGCACTATTGTCATGGTTATGGTTGTGTGTCACTATTTGTACTCGCTTGTGTATTGCTTAATGTTGCTTCGAAATAAAATATCAAAGGGAGTTTGTTTTGAATATATTTTTTATTGTGACTTGAAAATGTTCTTGGTATACAACATGGAGATGATGATTGATGTGCATTTTAAAAAGGAAGAAATGGTCTCTTTGTGACAAGTGTGTAGACTCCTATGTTTATTTCCTTAGCTTTCTTTCTCTGTGTGGTTTATATGCATGTGAATAATCACTATCATATATCCACACAAGGCCTTTGTCTAACCCGCTAGAAGTGTTGGAAACATTGTCCTTTGGCCACAAAAAGTCCTAGGATGAATAGGTAAATTATTCATCTATACATCTACACCAAATGTAATGTGCCTAAAAACCGTAAAATTTAAATTTTTTTATGTATGGGCTAATGCCATAATTTGGATCAAATATTTATTAAATTAACTTTAGCACTGGAGATAAATGTAAAACCTATCACTTATAATTGGTATGGAAGTTTTATGATCTGATTTATGATTCTCTGCTTGATCTATATGTTAGTCGATTCATTTATATTCTTCAGAAGCAATGTTTTGGTGATGATCTTAATGCTCCATTTCGAGCCAACATTTATAAATTATGTTTCGTGATGGCTAGTTGTATGCATGCCTTAATCTCTAATGGTTTATTTTAAACGTGTAAAATTCCTCTTTCTAAATTCTAAAAGCTTGAAGGGTTTGAAATAGGTGACAATGGCCTGGCTTACTTAGCTATATGCCAAAGCATGCTTTACCTTTACTTGCAGGTGCTTTAGAGAATGACCTTAAACTAATACTATAAAGTTTGTAATATTACAAAAGAGGTTTGATAAAGGTTTGAAAATGCGAATATGCTAAGGAAATCGAATTTGAACTGGTAGAGGACTGTCACTCTCTACTATGGAGAGTGGGTAAGACATTTTGAAAGTAGTGGAGGTAGGGAGTATTAAATGTGACTCATGAGCTCGCCATGGAAAATCGTGGTGCCCAGCTGGAGGATGGTAAACCCTAGCAACTAGTTGGTTTTGTTATCGTTTCGCATTTGCTGGTTTGGTGGAGGGAGAGCAGGGCTCTCAGGGTTTGATATGGCCATGGGGCATGCGTTAGGCCATGAGCATTGCTTAGGACTACACTCATCCAAGTGACAGAAGTGCGTGAGGTCAGTATGAAGGTAAGCTCTATATCTCTAACCCTTTTCTCAAAGTTTTCGATACCATAATTTCGATTTGCTAAAGTTTGTGGCTAATGCAATTAACTTGTCTTTGGATAGGGTTCTTGACACTAGGGTTCAATTTTAGTGTGGTGGAGTGGTTGAAGTAGAGGATTGTAAAAGATAAGAAAGTCCCCTGGTAAGCATGGTCCATTGTGGCCTTTTCTTCCCTCATGCAAATGTTGTCTAAACTGTTTGCTTGTTGAGGCATTTGCTCGCTGTGTAATTTTGTCAGTGGTTATCCATTCAGGGTGTCGGAACTTATTTGTAATGCTCAGTTTTATTCTTAGTAACTCATGGACAGACTTATTGTATAGGTGACTTGGCTCTAGGAGATGTATAAGCTACAATGTTGATTTATGTATGAAGCCTATATAGGCATTTTGGAACAGAGGATGTCCAATTTGGATCCTGGTTTATGTATATTTTGACTATGTCTTCTGTGGTTGTGATTCCAATTTATAAGTAATATACTCTCATTATTTTGGCCTCTGTTTGGTACTGGAAGGGCACTCATGAATATTGAAGGGGTTCTGATAAATTTCGATTCTCTTGTAGGATGCGTTGTTGACTCTGTATGGTTGTTAATACTAAATCTGGAAATGTTGAATGCCTTATGTTTTATTAATTTTTGTTATTTTTACTCTTTAGAGAATCTACATTTTGGTCTTGGCAAGGCCCTAAGTTTGAACAATGATTTGGGGAAAGTCTAAGTTTACTTCTGGTTTTTTTCTGGGTTTATGCAGTAATCGCATCATTTAAAGTTTGAAGGCAAAGCCTCTATCTGTAATTTATTTATAATTTATGTAGGGGATCATATTGTTTTGATTATGAGCGTGAAGCTTCTGTATGTAATATGTTCAGATTTATAAATTGTGCATGTTAATACTGAAAGAAATTCCTCGGTATATTCTATATTTTATGCGCTTTCAGTTGAAGAGCTATGCCTCTGTGTATTTTGTAATCTATGCGTTTTTAGTTGGTAGGCACTGACTCTTATTTAATTTATAAATTCAACATTTTAGTTTGAGGGAAAATACCTTTGTGGATGGATGATGGTGAAACGTAGGTAGGTATAATTTAAATGGGTAACTGTTTAATGTGAAATTCCTAGCCAAAGCCCTAACCATGTTTCTTATTTCTGGTCTTTTGTTTTTAAATTGGTTGTGGTAGCTCTAAGGGGATTCGATCCTGAACTTCAGTAGGATTTAAATATTTTAAAATTTGAAGCGTGCCCTAAATAAAATATTTTGTTAAAAGGATCTTTGCTTGTGGTTTCAATTTATCAACATTTCGATGGTTATGTTGAAACAAAGGTTCATTGTGTATTTTTAATATGCTTGGATGACTCTACGTGAACCTTGTTAGTGCTTTTAAATTATGATTTAAGTAATGTTTGGCTCCCGACCTACGAAAGTCGCTCGGTGTTTTTTCTAAATGGTAAAGGTGATTTGCAAGTAAATCTAAATTAATTAATTAGTTTCAAACCTAGGGTCTAGTTTTCCAAAAGAATCGATCTCTTAAATGAGATGATTCTGCTGTAAAAGAATTTTTAGAACAATCTTTGTTTTGGGTGCATAAATATACTCTCACGATTTATCCAGGGTTTGGACCTTCGTAAAGTAGTCTTGTTTAAGATAGTTTATTTACAGTATTTTGATAAGGGTCTGAGATCTAAATTTAAAGAAAATTTTGATGGTTAAATAATACTTATTCCTAAATTAAATTCTAAACTAATGGTTGACCTAGGGAGCCCATGCTTCGACCCTTGCTCCCAATACATAAATTTAACCAAATTTCTTATAGAAAAGAAATTTACAGTAGCATTAGAATTAAATGCTAAGTTCTCAGCCTATAATAAATTTGAAATATAAATACAATTCATACCTGAACTCTGCAGCTTGGGTCTCCTTTGTAAAGCATGCACACCTCAAACACTAGTTAATGGAAACAATACTCTTAGCTGACTTGTAGGATGATAACCAAATGACTTTGGAAGTGGCACGCTCCTCCCAACCATAACCCGGAACCATTCCTGGTTCTAAATCCAATCCTCCGAGCTCGCTCCAACATGCAAAAGAACCTAGAGAACCTAAGGTAGATAGTTGATTGCAATTCAATCCCGGAATATTACTCTTCCAGATTTATGGGACAATTTCTCTCTAGTTACCATAAAAGATTGATAATCAAATAGATGATCCTCTCTTTGGAAATTAATTGTCTTTGTATTTATAAGTGAACTTTGCAAATGGCAGTTGTAATAATAATAATATTTTTAATACTAACTTCGGTTTGATTTTTAGTTTCAATTATAATATATACTTAAAATTTTTATTTAATTATAAACTTTAGTTTATCTAGGACTTTTAATTTGTTCCTTTTTGAATTGATTAAAGGAACTTTATGTTCTATTTATTTAATTTATATGAATGAGCATACTTATGTAGAATCCATTTAAGTGGATATAGTTATTTTACTTTATATAACTATGTGTTCTTTTATTATTCTCATATCTTTATTTATATATAATATCTTATGAGTGGGTATACATAATACTTTTGTATAAAAGTGAGGCTCTTTTATATTTACTCACTTTGATTAATTTAAGTATAGCATTATAACATTGATGCATTAATTAAATAGGGTACACTTCTTTTGACAAGGCCCTTGGTAGGTTTGGATGGTCGACTAGGTTAGGTAGCTCTAGGTCCTGTTTGCATGTTGGATTACCTCGTATTTCATGGCAATTTCCTCAATCCTTGTTGAGAGATGAGTAGTGATTCATTTGTCAAATTAAACAAGTATGATGACTTGTGGTGCTATTTAGAGTCTTCCTCAACTCAACACCTTTTAAGTAAAGTAACCCCGGGTGCTATTCAGAGCTTATGCTCAGCACTCTTCAATGGGTGTTACACTAGTGCAATTCCAGAGCTCCTCACTCAACACTAGTACTAGGATGTATTTCTAAGATACACTATGGATACAATGGCCAAATATCCGATGCTCCAAAGCTTATGCTCAATATCAAGTTGGTGTGCTCCAGGGCTTATGCCGAACACTCTATGTACAGCAGGGCTTACGCCCAACACATAATAAAAGTCCTCTATGTACAGCGGGGCTTACGCCCAGCACATAGGTCATCCATGTGCTCTAGAGCCTACGTTGAACACATCATAAAATTCAGTCATGTATACCAGAACTCTACCCAGTATATAACAAGATCATCTCAGTATATTAGGGTTTGTACCCAATCACATAATAAACATCAATTAAGTACATCGCGGATTTATGCCCAGTACCTAACAATAATCTGTATCCATCAGGGTCCATGCCCAAATATGTATATCTATAATCAAGGTAAGTCATGTGCATCGGGGCCTATGCCCAACATATATAATGAAAGCAAAACATGTGCATTGGGGTTTATGCCCAGTATATATATATCATCAAAATAAATCATATGCAATGGGGCTTACGCCCAATATATAACATCAACATAATCAACAAAATTCGGGATATTACATCCCTCCCCACTTAGAACAACACCATCCCAGTGTTCTAGGGACTAGAAATGAAGTCATGAAATAAATTGGGGTAAGCCTCCTTCATGGTGGTTTCATTTTCCCAGGTGGCCTCATCAGGCCCAAAGTGCCTCCACTGCACTTTCAGTTGGACGATAGTTTGTCTCCTAAGCTATACCTCCCTCTTGTTGAGTATGTGGAGGGGCTCTGGCATCAATTCCCCCTCGGGTTCTACCTGTAATAAGGACCAATCAATCACATGCTTAGTATCATAGAAATATTTTTTTAATAGAGATGCATGAAAAACATTATGAACTTTTACATGAGATGGTAAGGCTATTTTGTATGCTATTGGCCCCTTCTTAGCCAGTATCTCAAAGGGTCCACAAAATATGGGGGGCTAACTTTCCGCATCGCCCCGAGCTCAAAGAGCTCCTCTTTTCCTTCACTTTTAAGAAGACATGTTCGCCAACTTGGTAATCTTTGTCCTTTCTTTTCTTATCCACATATCTCTTTTGACGGTCATGTGCTTCTTTTAAGTTCTTTTACACGTTGGTGACTAGCTGTTCTAGGTCCTTTAGCAGGTCTGAACCTAGCACGAGTCTATCTACTGGGATATCCCATGTCACCGGTGTCCTACACTTTCTTCCATAGAGTACCTCGAAGGGACTCATATTGGTAGAGGTCTGGTACCTGTTGTTGTATGCAAACTCTGTGAGGTGTAAATAATCCTCCCACTTAGTGGGGTTGTTTATAACATACATTCTAAGCATATCCTCAAGGATCTAGTTTACTTGTTTCATTTTTTCGTCAGCTTGCGGGTGGTAAGCAGTACTGAAATTTAACTATGTCTCCAAACCGGAGAACAAGGATCTCAAGATGTTACTGGTGAACTTCGTGTCTCTATCTGAGATGATTTCCCTAGGTATCCCATGCAATCGAAAGATCTCCTTTAGGAAGATGCCCGCAATGTGGACAACTTTATGTTGATTTTACAGGTATGAAGTGCGCTACTTTGGATAACTTGTCGACCACTACGAAGATGGAATCATTCTTCTTCTTTCTCTTCGGTAATCCAGTAATGAAGTCCATACTGATAACGTCCCATTTCCATTCTGGAATGGTAGTGCATGTAGTAATCCTGAAGGGTGTTGGTGTTCCTCTTTGACCAGTTGGCATTCCTGGAACTTAGCGATCAATAATGCTATGTCGAATTTCAACTTAGGCGATAAAAAGTGTTTCTTTACTGCCAATATCATCTTCTGATATCCTGGATGTCCTGAGTAGGGTTTCTAATGAAACTCTGTTAAAATGTTAGGTCTAATGTCTTTGTTGTCCGGGACATAGGGTCTCTCCTTTGACCATAACAATCCTGACTCGCCGATCCTATATTCTTTTTGTTATTGGAATAACCTATCCTCTTGAATCTTTTTAAGGATCTCGACATAGACTCAGTCATTCCTACATGCCGTTGTAATTCTATCATGCAAGTCTGAATCAGTCTAACTTACATTACCTCATATAACATATGAGCTCGTCGACTTAAAGCATCGATGATCTTGTTCTCCTTTCATTTTATGTGTTTTAACTCAAAGTGGTACTCGCTAAGGAAGGCTAACAACCTGGACTGAATAGCATTTAGGTCAGGCTGGTCAAATAAGTACTTCAAACTCATATTGTTTGTCTTTAATAGGAACTTCTTCCCCATGAGGTAGTGTCTCCACATTTTTAACGCGTGGATAATGGCGGCTAGTTCAAGATTGTGTGTGTGGTAGTTATGTTTGTGCTCCTTTAACTTTCTAGACTCGTAGCAGATGGAAAAGTCATTATGCATAAGGACTCCACCTAGCCCTTCTTTGCTTGCATCCGTGCAAACAACAAAGTCCCCATCAGGATCAACAATCCATAAAATAGGTGCGCTAGTCAAAAGTTGTTTTAGTTTCTGGAAGCTTTCTTCGCACTTGGTCGTCCAAAAGAATTTGTTTTCCTTTTTCTGCAAGGCAGTCATAGGACAAGCAATCCATGAGAAGTTCTCAATGAACTTCCGATAGTATCCTGCCAATCCTAAGAATGATCTTATGTCGGTCACGTAAGTAGGCGTAGGCCATTCCTCGATGGCTTTAAAATTTTCTGGGTCAATTGCTATCCCCTTCTCTAAAATGATGTGACCTAGGTATTGATCTGTGGTTTGTAGAAATCACACTTGCTAAGCTTAGTGTAAAGTTGGTTTTCTTGTAACACGATGCAGAGATGTTCTTCATTTTCTTCCTTATTTTTGGAATAAATTAGTATGTCGTCAATGAAGCCTAGTACGAACTTGTCTAGGTATTTACTAAAGATGTTGTTCATCATGCACATAAAATTTGTGGCTGCATTCGTCAATCCGAAAGGCATTACCACAAACTCATAATGGTTGTATAGGGTTGAAAAGGAGGTATTTTTTATGTCTTCATCACAAATCCTTACTTGGTGAGATCCGGATCGCAGGACGATCTTCGAAAAGATCTTCACTCCTCCGACTTCATCGAACAAGTCATCAATCCTAGGGAGTGGGTATCCGTTGTTGGCTATAACTGACCCAGACATTTTCTATAAGACCCAGGTTCTTCGCAGTTTCTCTTTGAAAAAAAATCCCCCTTCGCACCAGCCCTTTCGGAAACAACCTGCGAGCAGGTTGAGGTCTCACTCGAGGTGTATCTATGGGGTACTGCGGAATCAGGTTTCCACAGTACGTGATGAGCTTCTTATACAAACGTACTGCGCAACACAACAGGGGGTATGTGCTGCGAGGTGACACTGCGCAGCGATGGGAAATTTTGCGGTCCGCACCAGTAAGTTCTTCTATTATGGGGCTTCTACTGAAACTGTGAACAATACCACTCAACTTACACTTGAAGTGTTCAAAAATGCTTAAGGGACTGACATGAGTATCACTCATCCACTCATTCAACTACTCACCCGATTATCCATCTACCATTCGTTCACCCACTTGGTATGGTTATGATTTGAGCATGTTCTACTAATACAATCTAACTATTATGCATTTATTCTATTGTGCATAAGGAAGTACTTAAGTGATCTCTTAACACTTAACCAACCCACTGACTCACTGCTCTCAAACATAAACTAAATGTTCACCATTCATCTATTCATGCAGAACTTAACATATCATCTCCATACCTCTTCTGATGCCAAATGCATACAACAATTCTCTCATAACAACATGCAAGGAAACATCTAGACATTCATTTACAGAAAACATAGATAAGCATTCATCCATAAAACACAATTGCACAACACAATATTTAACGTGGATCACTCCCCCGGATCGGAAGCTACGTTCATAAGAACGGTTGGTAATATATATCTTTAAAAAGGGATGGGGACAACCGTTCTTATTCTGCGCACTCAGCTACAGAATCTCCTTCCTCTCAGATAGGTCTCTGCGCACACAGCTACAGATTCTTTACAATTTCCTCAACTCAAAAGAGACTTTTTCAATGCAACATCCAGAACCCAAAAATGTAACAACAAAAAGTAACCCCATCCCATACAAAATTGTCTTCTTAAATAGACCATGCCCGAAGGTCATGTCTTTACAATGCCGAAGACCTAAACCCAAAAACCCTTAGGGTTTACAAAACTGTGCCGGTTTCCCTTAACCGGCTTGCTGACATCTGGTAGTGTCTGCTTCATCGTGGTGGTTCTCCACGTCTTCATTATGTCGCTATTAGCCTTCCTGTTGCATGCATGCCAACAGGTCACTTTCACTGAACTGTTCATCTCTAACGGTCTCTCCCACTAGGCATGCCAATCCATCGCTATCCCTGAGTTGTCCTTTCCTTAACAAACTCGTGCATTGGCCGCATTCGTGATTTGCTCATTCCTGCCGCTCGGCACTCTTGGAGCATCTTTCAAAAATTAGACCACTACTGGTCCATCTGGTACCTACACCTGATCCTCGTCCAGCACTCCACTTTGCTGGCTCCACATGGCCTGACTTCTTCACAGCACTGCTTCCTCGCAGTGCTGGTCTTTGCGGTACTTCCAAAATTTGGATGTTGGGCACAGCTTCATAGCATGGCCAAAACTTGGATGCTGCGCACAACTTTGCAGCACCCTCAACACTTAGACAAAATTACATCTTTTTTCTGAGCTGCGCTAAGCTCAGCTTTTCCTTCTTATCAAAAGTGTTACCAAAACTTTGTCCCAACTTGGGCCCAACATGCCCCTAACACTTACATGTGGCTCATCCCTCAGCCACTTGCTATTTTGGTCGTCTCGCTCTGCTCCGTGACCGGTGGAACTAATTTGGCCGCGAACTCATTATATGTGCCAAACAACTGTTCCACAGCTTCTCTGGTATCTTGTTCAACTTGTTTTACTGTCTCAAGCAGTGCTGGATTTATCTCTTATCCAATCTGTCCTTGTACCTGCTCCTGGTTGTCGCGCAATTCCTTCAACTTGTCTTCTATTTGCTGCAACACCCCCACGACATCCTCCAGGAGTTGCTGAGACTGATGATCCATCTCAGTCTCTTTTTCTCTTAATGCCTAGACTTCCTTCTTCTAGCATGATATCTCCTTATACCTCGGCAGACTCTCCCTGGGTGGCAGAGTCTTGACCTCTGCGTCCAACTTTTCTAGCACGGTCTACTTTTCTTTTACTGCGGTCTTCACCTGCAGTAGCCCTTGATCCTCTTCAAGGGCAGTGAATGCCTTTGAAACCTTTTCCAAGAGATCTTGGAACTTAGCCATCTCACTCGTTATGCTCTGCGTGACGGCACTCATTGCTTGCTCTCTTAACTGCTTCTCAGTTAATGGTGTCTGCTTATTCTGTTTTTCCTTCAAGGCAGCGAGATCGGCCTCATAGAGGATGTCCTTATCCTGCATCTCCATCTTCAAAGATATCACCTTGTCTCCGATCCTCAAAACTGTGTCCACAGGATCATCCTAGAGTTCTAGACCTTCAATATCTTGGGCAACAGTAGATATGATAGTCTCCAATTGTTGCTGGCGGTCCTGTTCATCACATAGCTGCATTTATGTGTGCAACTCGAGCTGCCTGTTTGCTGCGTGCAGCTCCGCTTGTGACTTCATGGAATCTACTGTTCTTTCATGCATCTCATCGACGATCTACGTGTGCATAAAGTGTAAGCGAGGAAAAGGAATCTTGGCCAAGTCGAGCTCTACCTACTCGACTCCCTTTGTGTCCAGGACGGTCTGTTCTGTCATTGGTAATGAAATAGCTAATGGGTCCAAATGGACAACCCTGTTCTTAGAAGGAAATGTTATTGCTAGCTGCAACGATGTTTGCTGCAAGGTTCCTACTGACCTCCCTTCAACTCCTGCTTCACGTGGCAAGGTTAGGCTCTTTTGGACATCGTCCATTTTCTTCATAAGACCTTGCAGTGCGAGCCTAGTCTTTTACAGGTCATCCTGGATGACCTTATCCTTTTTGTCTTTGTCAGCCATGAGCTCCTGCATTTGTTCTGAGACCTTTTCTGCTATCATCTCAAAGTCATCTTTGTTCAGCACTGTTTCAGATTGAGTCTTTCTGGCCTTCATCTTCTTCCACGCCTTTGGCTTCTGCGAGGTCTCAGGCTCTTTTCACTTTCCTGTTTCTTCAACAATCAGGCATGACAGCAGGATTGGATCATCTTCTTCAGAGTCTATCTCAACATCCATGACTTCAACATGGAAGTCAACCGCCTAGTCCTTCATGAGGATGTCAATGTCCTCCTCATACACATGGTAGTTACCTATGTACCATTCTGGCTTCTTCATTCTCACTTTGGGTGAAATAAAGATACATCGCATGTCCGCCATGAAATCAAGAACACGAATGTACTTTGACATTACCTACTTTGTGATGCGGGCTATATGGGTGATCAGCTCGTGCAGATGAGTGTAATACTGATAAAAAACTTCAGCTGTCGCATGCTGTCACTCTACATTGATGTTTTCCCAGAGGTTGGCATAACGGAATCCTCTAGGATCGTTGCTTTCTATAATGACACCCACATAGTCCTTTGGCTCCTTCCATCTGGAAAAGGCGATGAGGATGATCAGCTATGTAACGTGGAACTGTCCGCCATTCTCCTAGGTATCATTGAGTTCATTCAAGAACTCATTAAGAAGATACTGACACCAATTGAATTGGGTGCCTTCAGCCGCTGCGGCACCAAGTAGTATTCTGCCCGCAGGCACCTCCGGAGGCCTAGCTGTTATGAGGATTTTTCCTGCAAGCAGCTGGGTGACAAATCTTGTCACTCTGTCTTCAATTTCTTCTGTGGGAAAACCTCTTTTCCCTTTCACCAATGCATAAATTTTCTTCAACTTTTCAACCGCCTCTTTTTCCTTATTCTTCCCCTGGAAGAATTGCTTGGGATCCTTACTGCGCTTGCTTAACCCTGTGATGCGGTGGATTAAATCAATGTTTACATCGACATTTCTGTCAAGCCATAGATATCCCTGGTGGATTCACGCCATTATCGTACGAACCACCACATTCACTTCTAGTGATCGATCAAAATGTGGCAACCTTAACAAGTGTAGCAGTCCTGACTGAACGAGGGGTGTCAGCCATCTTTCGGAAACCAAGTTAAAAGTTCCCTTGGCATCCTTTTTCCAACACATATACTGGTCAGGATGGAACTGTGGGTACTTAGGCATGTGGGTCTCTTCCTTTTGCACGCCTAGCAGGTCAAAGTCTTCCCACTTAGAGTCTGCGATCTTTCTGAGTAGCTTCTTGGCAACCTCTACATGTTTTGAAATCGGCGACAATGAGATTTCATATCTAGCATTCTTGGCCAATTTAAATACTAGGGCATCCAATGCCCGTGGTGATATATACTCTGGTGTCAACTTCAAGGGTTCCTTCTGAAAGACCGGTGATCTCGGTGCCATCTGGCCCGTCTTTGGAGTCTTGCTTCGTGGTCCAGTTATGTCTTTCCCTTTGTCCTACATGATTGGATTATGGCGAGGTGATCTTCTGGACGCTTGACCGGGTTTGAGTATAGTATTCTTGGAAAGGGTTTTCATTAACTCTACAATTCCCCTGTGCTAAAAGATTCGGATTACTTCTTGAAGTGTAAGCTCTTCTTCTCTATCTGGTGATTTGGACATTCACTCGCGAGAGTAGGAAACTATTTCTGAGATATGACTAAGGATTGCTAACACAGGAGCGAACACATGAAAATCATAAGTGTTTGGTAATGCCCGCGAGTCCTTATGCGGCGTTATTTATAGGCACAGTTGGGTCCTCCCCGCACCTTCCAACGGCTAGATGGTCATTTAATGTAGTGTCTGTTGGTGGATTTGAGTGAATCCTTCAGTCCCTTTCGTCGTCAGCATGTTCAGAACGACTATCTTTTTGTTAAATGCTGAAGCAGTTCATTGCAACGGTCATATAACGACTATTTTTATCAAAATGTTTTGTAACGGCTATTTTTCTGAGTCTTGCGCCGAGCTGCACGGCAAGCCATCTGCAATCCTGTGCAATTACTTCGCAGTGCCAAAAATTTTCAACTGCGTGGTTTCAAATTTATTTATTTTATTTATTTTTTTCCCTTGCGTAGCTTCAGCAGTGCCACGTGGTGCATACATCGTCCTTCTTATCATACCTTATTCTTCTTATCATACATGTACAACCTCTTTTACATTTCTAGTGTCCAATTTCAACTGTACTTGACACTTAGAAATTTCTTCCTCTGCTTGTTACTCAGGATTCTGCGACACAGGACTATCATGATACAGCTTTAGTCTGCTTCCATTTATCAAATTTGGTAGGGTATCGCCAGCTAAATTGGCTAACTGGACCGCACCAGTGTTAGTAACATGTATCACAATATATGGGCCAATCCAATGCATCTTAAATTTACTGGGAAACTTCATGAACTTGCTATCATATAGGAGGACTAGGTCACCTACCTGAAAGCACTTGCTCTTTATATGGCGATCATGCCATGCTTTCTCACAGTCTTTCTGAACTTGCTGGTGGAAGCCGGCAATGAAGCGATCTTCCTCCAACCCAATGAAATGTAGCAACCTTTCTTCTAATGCTACGTGGTCTACCATCCCTGTGAACATAGCGATTTTCAAACTAGGGACAATATATTCCATTGGCATTACAGGTTCCTGCGCATAATCCAATTGAAAAAGTGTATGTCCTATCAATTTCTTGCATGTAGTCCTGTATGCCCATAACGCAGAGGAGACGCGCAAATCCTAATCATCTCTATTTGCATTGCAGACCTTAGTAAGTGCGTTCTCTAGTATTTTATTGAAATCCTCAACAGTGCCATTCGCATGTGGATGATATGGAGTACTGTGCTGATGACGAATGTGGAATTCCTCTGTAAGTGCCTCAATGGTCTTGTTCAAAAAGTGAGTACCTTGGTCACTCATCAAAATCTTCGGACAGCCAAATCTTGACAATATGTCTTCGAAAATGAACTACGCAGCAGTGTTGGCACTGTAGTCCTTTACTGGCTTTGCTTCTACCCATCTGGTGAGGTAATCAGTAGCAGTAATAATATACCTCTCACTAGTTCTTTTTTTTGGTGGGTTTATAGGACCCACAAAATCAATTGCCCATTTCTCAAACGCCTGCAAGGTCAACTGTGGGTTCAATGGCATCTCATCTCTTCATGAAGGTTTCCCTGTCCTCTAACAAACATCATAGTTCCTGTAGTGTTCTTTGGAATCTTTGTGGATCGTGGGCCACCATAGCCCTGCACGCAATATCTTCTACATGGTAGCCCTTCCTGCATAGTGACCTCCCGCGATCCCTAAATGCACGTCTTCTAGAATAAATGGTTTCTCATGATCTAGTACGCATCTGCGTAGGACTTCATCTGGTCTGAGTTTGTATAACTGACCTGCAATTATAGTGAAGTCTGCGGTGCGCACCACTAGCTGCTTCTTCTGCTGGACATATAATTCCTGTGGTTCCAACCCTGTTGTCAAAAAATTAATGATATTCTTATAATAATCATCGGCAACCTATATAGTGAATAGTTGTGCATCAGGTAGACTGTCTTCAATGTTTGTCCGCTCTTCTCCTGACTCAATATTTGACAGATGATCAGGTCCCAAGTTTAGTCTACTTGGCTTAACGATAATCTCAAAGTCATATTACTGGAACAACAATAGCCATCTGCATATGCGTCCCCCTAACATTGGCTTATTGACCAAGTATTTTAACACAGAATGGTCAGCGAACATAAGGAAGTGCACACCAAGCAAGTAATGTCTGAATTTCTGTAGGGCATATACCATCGCAAGACCTTCCCTCTCGGCAGTAGTATAGTTTTTTTTTGCTGTTGAGAGCTTCATGCTTGAGAATGCAATAGGGTGGTCAATACCTCCTTCTCCTGGCTGAGCTAATACGATTCCCAAGGAAATGCATGATGTGTCAACATAGACATGAAATGGCTTCGTCCAATCTGGAAAGATTAGAATCGACGCAGTCACCATCTTTTCTTTTAGTGTATCAATACCCTCTTCGCATTCCGCATTCCAAATGAATGGTGCGTCTTTCTTTAGTAGCTTTTCCATTGCTGCGGCTATCTATGTGTAACCCTTTATGAACTTCCTGTAATATCCAATATGGCCTAAGCTAGAGCGCAACATCTTGACTGAATTTGGTGTTGGCAAGTTCACAATTATTGCAATCTTTGCAGGATCCACCATCAATCCTTGCTTACAAACAATGTTCCTAAGTAGAATCCCATAAGGAACACAAAAAATACACTTCTTTAGATTTAAAGAGATCTAATGTTGTCGACACTTCTCAAGCATCATTCTGAGGTTCACGCAATGGTTCTTCAATAGACCAAACATAGTCCAATCATCAAAATACGCTTCGAGAAACTTATGCCTAAACTCTTTGAATGTTGCGACAACCACTCTGGAAAATATGGCAGGTTCATTCTTTAGGCCAAAAGGCATTACTGTGTACTAGAACGACCCCCATTCTGTAGCAAAAGTCATCTTATGCCTGTCTGCGGGATCAATCCTTATCTGATGATACCCCGAAAAACCATCAGTAAAAGAATAGGCCTCATCCCCTCGAACATTATCAAGCACTTCATCCATGGGAGTAGGGAATGGGTCGTGCATGGAAGCATCATTCAGTTTTCTGAGATCCACACAGATCTTGATCTCACCCTTCGCTTTCATGTCTTGAACGACCATGGGACTAATCCACTCTGATTCCTTGATAAGTTCAATGATTCCTACATCAAGCATCTTATCCAGCTCTGCGCGTACTCTTTCTTTGTAGTGCGGATTTAGTCTGTACGGTCTCTGCTTCACGGGCTTTGTGCCTGGCTTCAAAGGTATTTTCATGACTCCTAGGTCTCCCAGAATTCCTTTCATTTTTGTAAATTTTGTCGGAAATAGCGCCTGATACTCATGCAGAGTGTCTGCGATCTCTGCAACAGTCTGATCGTCCCAATAGTCTCCGATTGCTACGAACTTCGGTTCTTCACTTGTGCCAATATTCACCTTCTGTGTTTTTACTGGTCCGCTCATATCTGGGATTTCTAATGGAAGTCCTTCTACATCGCGCGCACCCTCCGATTCTGGTATGTTTATGTTGCGTGGATCATCATCATCGTCTTCCTTGCTATCACCATCTTCTTTTGCTAGGTCATAATACTCTATGGGATGTTCTTCATGTTCCTTCCATTCCGAGTGTAGGTTCGTAGGAATGCTATCTGCCTCGAAGAATTCTTCCCATGTAGTATCTTTGCAAAGATAGTCTCCCCTGAATATGCGTTCCTTAATTAACTGCAATGCCTCATGGATTAGAGGGTTCTCGTCCTCGAAGCTGAAGTCCCTTTGGAAGTTCACAATCAACATTTCCCAATCAGTGGTTTTGCTGCACAACTCCAGGTCTAGGTACCATTTCTTCGGAATGCTCTCATCCAGCGTATGTACAAATAGATGCACCCATTCTTCATGTGACCTTTCCAGCCATGCCTGTGAACAAACTTCAATGTGCTTACTAGGATCTATTTGTCCATTAAACTTTTCAAATGGTAAAGTAACCCGGTCAGCAAACCAAATCTGCATGTTAATTTTGCATTGATCTCACGTGGTCAATGTCTAATTGTGCACATTCCACCATCTGGCAGGTGTGTCATGCAGTGCCATATCCAATGCTGGTAATATGTGCTCATCTGCAATAGCTGTAGTGTATTCTTGGATGAAAGTGTAAACATTAGCAGAACCATCATATGTGGGAATAGGACTTACCTCCTTTCCAATCCAGCAGAGCGATTTCGTAACCTGCGTGCATCTTCTTGCTGATACTTCATGCATTCGGCTTTGCCAATTTTCCAACCCTGCCTCTGAATCAGAGATGCAGGAGTTGTCACATCTCCAGCTGAGTGTACCATCTACAGTAGGATTAATGTAATCTTCCTGGTTCATTGTGAGCTGGTAAAGTCTATCCAAGTCTTGCACCTTGGATTCCTCCTGAATCGGCTCATTGTATCTGTCACCATTTGCTGGATCCAATGGTGCAATGACCCTAAGATGCTTCCCTTCAAATATAATTTTCTTTGTTTTTAAGTTGATGATAGCTAAGTTATCAATAGCCCAATCAATTCCTAGCAGTGCAGGAAAAGGCTGACTATCATCCACAATATCGATAACTTCAAAGTTTGCATGACTTTGGACTCCATCAATGTCGACTATCACGTCAGCTAACTGGCCAAAAGGTATGACTTTCTCTTGGTTAGCCAGTCTCAGCTAGATAGGTGACCATGACAACTTTGGTTGACCCATCTGCTACCATGTCTGCTTAGTCCAGACATTTACTTCAGATCCTAGATCAAGGATGACTTCATCCATTTCAAAATATCCAATCTGTGCAGTAAGTCTCATTTCTCGGCCTGTTCTTTTATGCTTCGTTATGTGATGTACTGCACTATCAGAAGTTTTTGTTCCTGTCTGTGGTTCATATTGGTTAACGAGCTTCTGTAGCTCTAGTATGGCATTTTCACTTTTTAGTAACTTCATGCAGCTTCGCAGGAACTACGCAACGGAGGTGCTGACATCCGTTGTGGTGCTTGTTTTGTCATAGGCCACTGGCATGTCTTCAATATGCGGCACTTCATAGCGCAATGGGATCCTCTGTGATTCTATTGCCGACTCTCTAAAGGTATCCCGCACATCGATAAAGACTTCCTTGTTCTTTCATAGGTCGAGAGCAGGTATTTTTCCCGGAGCTTTCCTTATCCATAATGTCTCAAGAGGGATCTGCTTTATGTGAGCCTCCCCTGACGTGGAAGCTTCTGCTCCCCTATCATGGCCTGTCTCAGCGCCACTGCGCGTGACCACATTGATGCTCAGGTCTACTAGTCTGCTCTCAACTGCGATCCACTGGACATTCGTGTTTGGTGCGTCCGTCCATCTTCTTTTCTTCATTTCAACCTCTAGTATTGGGCAATATTCAATAACATGCTCAAATGATTTACAATAATTGCACGTAGTCCATGGGTTAACACAATCTCTAGATATGTGACCTAGCTGGCCACAATTATAACAAATGACCTGGTCACGGCCTCTTCCCTACGCCAAGCTAGCATTTCTTCCTCTACCGCGGTATCCAACACCATGACCTCTGTATCCTCCTTGGTCATATTGTGCATTCTCTTGTTTCAGCTGGTTATCTTCTTATACATGGTACAAGCTTGCACCTCTCATTGTGTCCATATATCGTTTTCTCTCATTCATTAGCTCATATGCACGGCAATTGGATTCATCATGTCCAACTAATTTACAGAAAGTGCAGTATAAATTTTTAGGTGTTTTCACATATTTATGTATAAGATAGTAGTCTTCAGGTCTGTGTCTTGTGGTTCTAGAAATTTCACACCATGGGGCCTGATTCTGATTTATTGGGTTGGGCGCACCACTATTAAGATAGTCACGGAATAAAGGGAAATGCTCCCAGTCATGGCCTTCTCCTTTACAACTTGTACACTAGACCTCATGTCTAGGTTCATACCTTTGTTCTTTGCCATTCTTAATGCTTTGCAGCTCTAGTGTTAGGGTGTTCAGTTGGTTCTGGATCTAAGACATTCCAGAACTAGTCTCACCAATCAGCGAAGCCTCTAGCTTCATTGAGATCTCCAAGGCCTTTTCCTACGACATAACCTTCTGCAGCATCAATGGTAATCTAATATGGGGCAACAACACAGCAATGAACCATTCCTTGTGTTGTTCCGGGGCTATAACAAAGCTCACCTGGTCTAATAGGGTTTTGAACTTCTAATCAAACTCCCAAACCGTTTCAGTCAGTTTCTGCTTTATTTCTTTCAACTCGGTTATACACTGAGATTCAGATTTGGGTTTCTTAAACTCTGCTATAAGCGCAGCTTTAATTTCTGTGGGGGTTCTGGGCTGTGTGTTAGAGTACTTCATGAACCAATGTAAAGCTCTGTCTTTGAAAGTGGTGCTGAGTTGTGCTCTCTTCATGGCATCATCCTGGATTTGTCTTACACTCCATACGGCTTCACAAAGGAACCAATGCTGGTCAGGGTCTTCTAGGCCAGTTCCTTTGAATATCGGCAACTTTATATCTGTGTTTTCCATTGTCCTATTAGATAGTGGGGTGCCTGTATTAGTGCGCGGCTACTGTAAAGGGCTCTGTGCAGTGAAAAAAAATGGGCTTATTGGGATAGACGTACTGGGCTGAGTATTCTGTAGGGTGGGTTGCATAGCAGGTGGGTTTTGAGATAAAGGTGGTGCGGTCTCTGCAACTCGTGGGTTCTCAGGGGTAAATGGTGGTGTGGCTTCATTGTCAAGGTCACAAGGAATCTCAGTATCGATATGGATTCCAGGGCCTCCAATATTCTTATTAAATTTATACCACTTACCACTTCTAACATTATGGGTATCTTCGTCAGAATCACTATATATACTATTTAGCATGAAAAACTTAAGAATATTACTGCATTCTTAAAACACCTTTCTTAGCTAACAACATCTTAATGTATAGATTGAGATTGCTCAGCAACTTACCTTGGAATCCTCTAAAAATGTATGCTTCTGCTTGGCTGTAGGATTTGAGTGTGTCTACAGCAAATTCTGTTATGAAGCGTTCTAACATATGATCGACCCAGAAGTCAACTACTCGTGACAATGGGCTGTCGATCACTTTGAGCTGCGACGTGAGCTTGGGATTCCACTCTGTAGGAACTCCTCCTTGAAAATAGGTTTTCTTTTCTGTGAGCCGCGAGATCCACGTGTGCAGCTCATTTGGAAATGATGCCTAGAAAATCTCATGAATATCTTTCCACAGATATCTATCCGACCACTGTGTGTCACATAGACGCCGATGTCTATTCTCTTGCCTTGCCAAGTCTCTTATGGTCTTGTCCCACCAAGCTTGGATTTCTGTCTTTTCAGGATGCCAATTGTCAGAGCCTTCTGAGAACTGGTATTCTTCGTCACTCATTACGGTTGCAACTCATCATGGATTCTAGTGTGGCAACGGAACCATTTGTTAGCTATAACTGACCCAGAGGTTTTCTATAAGACCCAGGTTCTTCGCAGTTTCTCTTTGACCAACAAAACCCCTTCGCACTGGCCCTTTCAGCAACAACCTGCTAACAGGTTGAGGTCTCACCTGAGGTGTATCTCTGGAGTACTGCAGAATCAGGTTTCCACAGTAAGTGATGAGTTGCTTAGATGGATGTACTGTGCAGCACAACAGGGGGTATGTGCTGCGAGGTGAGACTGCGCAGCGACGGGCAATGCTATGGTCCGCACCACTAAGTTCTTCTATTATGGGGCTTCTACTTAAACTACAAACAATACCACTTAACTTATACTTGAAGTGTTCGAAAACGCTTAAGGCACTGACATGAGTATCACTCATCCACTCATTCAACTACTCAACCGATTATCTATCTACTATTCATTCACCCACTTGGTATGGTTATGATTTGAGCATGTTCTACTAATACAATCTAACTGTTATGCATTTGTTCTATTATGCATAAGGAAGTACTTAAGTGATCTCTCAACACTTAACCAACCCACTGACTCACTACTCTCAAACATAACTAAATGTTCACCATTCATCTATTCATGTAGAACTTAACATATCATCTCCCTACCTCTTCTGATGGCAAATACATACAACAATTCTCTCATAACAGCATGCAAGGAAACATCTAGACATTCATTTGCATAAAACATAGACAAGAATTCATCCATAAAACACAATCGCACAACACAATATTTAACGTGGATCACTCCCCCGGATGGGAAGCTATGTCCACAAGAACGGTTGGTAATATATATCTTTAAAAAGGGATGGGGACAACCGTTCTTAGTCTACGCACTCAGTTGCAGACTCTCCTTCCTCTCAGATAGGTCTCTATGCACACAGCTGTAGAGCCTTTACAATTTCCTCAACTCAAAAGAGACTTTTTCAATACAACATCCAGAACACAAAAATGTAACAACAAAAAGTAACCCCGTCCCATACAAAATTGTCTTCTTAAATAGACCATTCCCAAAGGTCATGTCTTTACAATGCCAAAGACCTAAACCCAAAAACCCTTAGGGTTTACAAACCTGTTCCAGTTTCCCTAAACCGGCTTGCTGGCATCTGGTAGCGTCTGCTTCATCGTGGTGGTTCTCCACATCTTCATTCTATCGCTATTGGCCTTCCTGTCACACGCGTGCCAACAAGTCACTTTCACTGAACCGTTCATCTCTAACGGTCTCTCCCACTAGGCATGCCAAGCCATCGCTATCGCTGAGTTGTCCTTTTCTTAACAAACTCGTGCATTGGCCGCCTTCCTTATTTGCTCATGCCTGCCGCTTGACACTCCTGGAGCATCTTTCCAAAATTAGATCACTACTGGTCCATCCGGTACCTGCACCTGATCCTCATCCAACACTCTGCTTTGATGGCTCCATGTGGCCTGACTGCTTCACAGCACTGTTTCCTCGCAATGCTAGTCTTTGCGGTACTTCCAAAATTCGGATGCTAGCACTGCTTCGTAGCATGGCCAAAACTTGGATGCTGTGCACAACTTCACAGCACCCTCAACACTTAGAAAAAATTACATCTTTTTCTGAGCTGCGCTCAGCTCAGCTTTTCCTGCTTATCAAAAGTGTTACCAAAACTTTGTCCCAACTTGGGCCCAACATCGGTTCTTGATGGTCAATTTATTGAGTTGACGGTAATCAATTCACATCCGCATCATCCCGTCCTTCTTCTTGACAAAGAGTGTTGGTGCTCCCCAAGGAGACACACTCGGCCGGATGTATCCTTTTTCGATTAACTCTTGTAGGTTTACTTTGAGCTCCACCAGCTCTTGTGTGCTCATGTAGTAAGGGGATTTAGAAACTGGTACTGACCCGAGTGTTAGTTCTATGGAGAAGTCTAGGTCTCGTTTGGGTGGTAGCCCTGGTATTTCCTCGGTAAATACATCTTTGAATTCAACAAGAACTGAGAAATCCTCGATCTTTTGTTCCCTATTGGCTTCTATGTTTTGAATGTTAACTGCAAAGACTTTACAACCCTTTCTTATGCACTTCTTTTCCTGTAAGGATGATATCTGTCTGATGGAAACCTTCTTAGGTATGCCTTGGATCTTATTTTGATTCCCTTGGCTAGCCGTGCATAATATTGACTTGTTCAAACTGTTGAGCATGGCATGGTGTTGTTCCAACCAGTCCATGCCGATAAGTATGTCATATGACCCCATGGGAAATATATTTAAATCTACCTTAGTTGGGAACCTATTCAAATCTATCTCGCAAACCTTAACTAGTTCAGAGAATTTCCGTTTGGCACTAGTGGCTAGTTGTACTAGCCATGGTTTCTCTTGTTTCTCTCAGTTTAGCTTACAAGTGTCAACTATTTTTGGGGAAACATAGCTTCAGCATGCATTGGGGTTGATCAATACTGAAATAGTTGTGTTTGAAACTTTACCTTCAATCTCGACCATAGTGGCCTGGTGGTCTTCTTGTCATTCATCAAGTGCTGCATAAATTCTTGGTGTTCTTTCCATGTCCCCTACCGTTGGGTTTTCTAGTATGTTGTGTAAAACCCTGTCTGTTTTGTTGGGACAATCTTTGAAGTATTGGGTCCCTTGGAATTTCCAACAAGTAATGGATGGCGGGGCATCTTTTTCTCCTTTGTTAAAAAATGGTCTCTTGGTATGTGGTGTGGGCACATTTGGTCGTGCACCAGGTCGGTTGAAATTTCTATTGGGTGAGAAACTAGTGTTTTGTTTCTGGTATGGTGGTGGCCTAAACCCTGGCCTTCAATTGCCAAAAAAGGACTTGAATCTGTCTTGATTTCTGTTTATGTTTTCATTCCTTCATTGTCCATGTTCATAGCAGAGTATAGCTTGGTGCAATGTCACGTCTAGAGTTTTAGGCATGTCGAACTCAATTTTCTCTTGAAAATTGGGAGGAAGACATCCTAAGAATTGTTGTATCTTTACCTTCTCATATTTTATGTATGGTACGTAATGTAAAAGATCCAGAAATATGTTGATGAAGGCTTCCATAGTTAGGGAGCCCATTTTTAGTTCATGAAATTCTTTGATCTTTTTGTCAAAGAAACGTTCTGACATGTACTTGTCTTGGAACAACTTGCTGAAAGTGCTCCATCTGATATCTTTTACTTCATGCTTCTTTGTATGCTTTAGGTCTCTTCACCACCTGGTTTCCTTTACGTTTAAGTTGTAAATGGCCAGTCGTGCTTTCATCCCACTGGAATAATTGTGCATTGGGAAATACTTATTCATTCCTAACAACCACTCTTCATCTTTCTCCCCAGTGTTTATTTCTCCTTCATATGTTGGGGCTTTAATATTTCAGAACTCTCCCTGCAAATTGTCATCATTTTTCTACCTTTTCTTGCAAGGGGAGGGTGAACCATCATCACTGGAAGAGATTTTATAGTCCTCTTCCATGAAATCAGGTGTGTGTTCTTCATGTCCCTCCTCCTTAGGGCTACTGGACCTTTTTGTATGACAATAGTTTTCTTTGGATCTATTTGCTAAGTAGGAGGACTATCTATGGGGGTTTACCCCTGTCAAGATCTGAAGTAGAGTTTCGTTGATTGCTTTATGTTCTTGTCTTTCATGTTGTCATCTCTAAAACTCTATAATTATGCTTGCAAACTCTGTATTGACTTCATTAAGTCCGAATTCAACTCCACCACGAGTTCTTCTTCTCAGGGTGGGTAATTCAGGTTCCCATGTCTGCTGTTGTTCTCTTCTGCATTCATAATTCAGATTGTATTTGTACCTGGAAAGTTTACTTAGTTAGGAAAAATAAAATCTGTTAGTTTTTGTAAAAAGATCATAATTTATATTTTTGAAGTTCTGGAGCGGATGTTTTGCAGTGAACCCAAAAGGTCTCTTAGTGTTGTAACTCAGCTCTGATACAACTTGTAATGTCCCTAAAAATCGTAATTTTTTAAAAAAAATCGGTATGGGCTAATGTCGTCATTTGGATCAAATATTTATTAAATTAACTTTAGCACTAGCGATAAATATAAAACCTATCACTTATAATTGGTATGGAAGTTTTATGATCTGATTTATGATTCTATGCTTGATATAGATGTTATTGGATTAATTTATATTCTTCAGAAGCAATGTTTTGGTGATGATCCTAATGCTCCATTTCGAGCCAATGTTTATAAATTATGTTCCGTGATGGCTAGTTGTATGCATGCCTTAATCTCTAATGGTTTATTTTAAACGTGTAAAATTCCTCTTTGTAAATTATAAAGGCTGAAATGGTTTGAGATAGGTAATAATGTCCTAGCTTACTTAGCTATATGCTAAAGCATGCTTTACCTTTTCTTATAGGTGCTTTAGAGAATGACCTTAAGCTAATACTATAAAGTTTGTAATATTATAAAAGAGCTTTGATAAAGGTTTGAAAATGTGAATATGCTAAGGAAATCGAATTTGAACTGGTAGAGGACTGTCACTCTCTACAATGGAGAGTGGGTAAGAAATTTCAAAAGTAGTGGAGGTAGGTAGTATTAAATGTGGCTCATGAGTTGGCCAGGGAAAATCGTGGTGCCCAGCTGGAGGATGGTAAACCCTAGCAACTAGTTGGTTTTGTTGTAGTTTCTCATTTGCTAGTTTGGTGGAGGGAGAGTATGGATCTCGGGGTTTGATATGGCCATGGGGCCTCCGTTAGGCCATGAGAGCTGCTCAGGCCTACGCTAATCCAAGTGATAAAACGTGTGAGGTCAGTCTGAAGGTAAGCTCTGTATATCTAACCCTTTTCTCAAATTTTTCGATACCATCATTTCGATTTGCTAAAGTTTGTGGCTAATGCATTGAGCTTGTCTTTTGAAAGGGTTCTTGACACTGGGGTTCGAGTTTAGTGTGGTGGAGTTGTTGAAGCAGAGGGTTGTAAAAGCTACGAAAGTACTCGGGTAAGCCTAGTCCATAGTGTCCCTTTCTCTGCTCATGCAAATGTTCTCTAAACTGTTTGCTTGCTGAGGAGTTTGCTCGCTATGTAATTTTGTGAGTGGTTATCTATTCGGGGTGTTCGAACTTATTTGTAATGATTAGTTTTCTTCTTAGTAACTCGTGGATAGACTTGTTGTATGGGCGACTTGGCTCTAGGAGATGTATAAGCTACAATGTTGATTTATGTATGAAGCTTGTATAGGAGTTTTGGAACAGAGGATGTCCAATTTGGCTCCTGGTTTATGTATATTTTGACTATGACTTATGTGGTTGTGATTCCGATTTATAATTTATATATACTCGTTATTTTGGCCTCTGTTTGGTACTGGAAGGGCACTGATTAATAATGAAGGTGTTGTGATAAATTTTGATGCTCCTATAGAATGCGTTTCTGACTTTGTCTGGTTGTTAATACTAAATCTTGAAATGTCAAATGCCTTTTGTTTTATTAATTTGCGTTCTTTTTACTCTTTGGAGAATCTACGTTTTGGTATTGGAAAGGCCCTAAGTTTGAACAACAATTCGGGGAAAGTCTAAGTTTACTTTTTGTTTGTTTTTGGGTTTATGCAGTAATCACATCATTTCAAGTTTGAAGGCAAAGACTCTATCTATAATTTATTTATAATTCTATGTAGGGGATCATATCATTCTGATTCTGAGCGTGAAGCTTCTATCTGTAATATGTTTTCATTTATAAATTGTGTGTGTTAATACTGAGAGCAATGCCTCGGTATATTCTATATTTTATGCACTTTCAGTTGGAGAGCTATGCCTCTGTGTATTTTGTAATCTATGCATTTTTAGCTGGTAGGAACCGACTCTTATTTAATTTATAAATTCAACATTTTAGTTTGAGGGAAAATACCTCTGTGGATGGATGATGGTGAAACGTAGGTAGCGATAATTTAAATGGGTAAATGTTTTATGTAAAATTCCTAGGAAAATCCCTAACCTTGTTTCGTATTTCTATTCTTTTGTTTTTAAATTGGTTGTGATAGCTATCAGGGGATTCAATCCTGAACTTTAGTAGGATTTAAATAGTTTAAAATCTGAAGCGTGCCTTAAATAAAATATTTGGTTAAAAGGATTTGAGCCCATTGTTTCAATTTATGAACATTTCTATGGTTGTGTTGAAACAAAGGTTCATCATGGATTTTTAATATGCTTGGATGACTCTACGTGAACCTTGTTAGTGCTTTTAAATTTTGATTTAAATAATGTTTGGCTCTCGACCTACGAAAGTCATTGGGCATTTTTGCTAAATGGTAAAGGTGATGTGTAAGTAAGTCTAAATTAATTAATTAGTTTCAAACCTAGGGTCTAGCTCTCCAAGAGAATCGATCTCTTAAATGAGACGATTCTACTGTAAAAGAATTTTTAGAACAATCATTGTTCTGGGTGCAGAAATATACTCTCATGATTTATCCAGGGTTTGGACCTTTGTAAAGTAATCTTGATTAAGACAATTTATTTATAGTAGTTTGATAAGGTTCTAAGATCTAAATTTAAAGAAAGGTTTGATGGTTAAATAATACTTATGCCTACATTAAATTCTAAACTAATGGTTGACCCTGGGAGCCCATGCTTCAGCCCTTGCTCCCAATGCATAAAGATAACCAGATTTCTTATAGAAAAGAAATTTACAGTAGTATTAGAATTAAATCCTAATTTCTGAGCCTATAATAAACTTCAAATATAAATACAATTCATACTTAAACTCTGCAGCTTGGGTCTCCTTTGTAAAGCCTGCACACCTCAAACACTAGTTAATGGAAACAATAGTCTTATCTGACATGTAGAATGATAACCAAATGACTTTGGAACTACCACGTTCCTCCCAACCATGACCCGGAACTGTTCTCGGTTCTAAATCCAATCCCCCCGAGCTCGCTTCAACATGTAAAAGAACCTAGAGAACCTAAGGCAGACAACTGATTGCAATTCAAACCTGGAATATTAGTCTATGGGACAATTTCTCTCTAGTTACCATAAAATAATGATAATGAGATAGATGATCCTCTCTTTGGAAATTGTCCTTGTATTTATAGGTGAACTTTGGAAATGACAGTTGTAATAATAATAATATTTTTAATACTAACTTCAGTTTGATTTTTAGTTTGAATTATAATATATAATTAAAAAGTTTGTTTGATTATAAAATTTAGTTTATCTAGGTCTTTTAATTTGTCCCTTTTTGAATTTTTTAAAGGAACTTTATATTCTATTTATTTAATTTATATGAATGAGCATAATTATGTATAATCCATTTAAGTGGATATAGTTATTTTACTTTATATAACTATGTGTTCTTTTATTATTCTCATATCTTTATTTATATATAATATCTTCACATATGTATATATATATATATGAGTGGGTATACATAATACTTTTGTATAAAAGTGAGGCTACTTTCTATTTACTCACTTTGATTAATTCAAGTATAGCATTATAAATTTGATGCATTAATTAAATAGGGTAGACTTCTTTTGACAAGGCCCTTGGTAGGTTTGGATGGTTGACTAGGTTAGGTAGCTCTAGGTCTCATTTGCATGTTGGATTACCTTGTATTTCATGGCAGTTTCCTCAGTCCTTGATGAGAGATGAGTAGTGATTCAATTAGTCAAATTAAACAAGTATGAGGACTCGCAGTTCTATTCAAAGTCTTCCTCAACTCAACACCTTTTAAGTAAAGTTACCCCGGGTGCTATTCAGAGCTTATGCTCAACACTCTTCAATGGGCATTACGCTGGTGCAATTCCAAAGCTCCTCGCTCAACACTAGTACTAGGATGTATTTGTAAAATACACCTAGGGATACAATGGCCAAAGATCCGATGCTCCCGAGCTTATGCTCAACATCAAGTTGGAGTGCTCTAGGGCTTATGCCCAACACTCTGTTAAGATTTAATATGCTAGGACAGAAAATAGCAGCATTAAATTCCATTTCACAATAATAGCATATACAGGATCAGTGAAGAAACAACAAGCACAACATAAACACAAGAGACACAGATTTATCCTGGGAAACCCTCATGGGGTAGAAACCCAAGCAAATCTTCCTCAATATAGATGACCATCAATATACAAAGATGCAAACCAAAGACATGATCTCCTCCTCCACCATAGCTGACCTCTCCTCCACAAGTGCGCTACATTCTGAGTGAGGGAAGTGTGTGTATAATGAGGAACACACCTCCTCTATTTATACACATCTCCGACTTGTACTTTATATTAAATAGGTCGGCCCCAACTTTACCACTGGGTTAAACACCCCACTACAACTGACTGGGCCGACCCCACTAGGGTGGTCTAACAACTCGAGTTACCACATTCCGACGGAGGAATAAACATCTCCGGATATACAATAAGATATTCACAGAGGAATGAAACATCTTCAGAATAATAAAGTATAAATATAATATTCTTAGAAGTTACAATATCTCAACACTCCCCCTTAACGAAAAGGATATTATAACAACATCTATAGGAGTAAGGATTCATCAACATGATACATCTATAAATCATTGGAAGCTTTCTCAACATCATCAGTAACTCAACCAGTTATCGGAACATCTTCAATACTTGAACATCAGCATCTTCAGTACTGAGCCTTTATCTTCTGCAGCACTCAAACAGCTACAACAACATCAACATCTGAATCCTCATGATCGTTAGCATCGTCATCACACGATCATCAACATCGTCATCTAGATCAACACGATCAGCATCGTCACATCATCTCGATCTACAACATCTGGTTCATCACGATCTACAACATCTGGATCATCACAATCTATAGCATCTGGATTATCTCGATCGACATGATCAACATCATCATCATCTAGATCAACACAATCATCAACATTGCCATCTAGATCAACACGATCAGCAGCATCGTCATCTAGATCAATACGATCAACAACATCGCCATCTAGATCAATACGATCAACAGCATCGTCATCTAGATCAATAGTATTAGTATCCACACTAATGCAAGTATACACATCATCAATACAAGTACCCACACCAATACAAGTATCCACACAATACAAGTATACACATCATCAATACATGTATCCACACAATACAAGTATACACATCATCAATACATGTATCCACACAATAGCAGCATACCCTGCAACACACACGATCATATTACAGGATGATCAATCCTACTCTCTTTAGGACATAGGTCCATGGATGATGCAATCCTGTCATGTAGCTTTTGAACCAAGGTCCAAGGATGATCCAGTCCTACCATGTACCATTTTGAACCGAGGTCCAGGGACGATCCAATCCTATCATGTACCTTTTGAACCAAGGTCCAGGGATGATACAGTCCTATCATTCAATTCTCGGAGACCTCATGTCTATGGCTCAATTCAAAGGACCAAAGTCCAAGGACGATCCAATCCCCTTATCTATTCATTCAGGACTTTATTTTCGGAGACATCTTGTCAATGGCTCAATTCAAAGGACCAAAGTACAAGGACGATCCAATCCCCTACCTATTCATTCAGGACTTTATTTTTGGAGACATACGTCTACGGCTCAATTCAAAGGACCAAAGTCCGAGGACGATCCAATCCCCTTACCTGTTCATTCAGGACTTTATTTTCGGAGACATCTTGTCTACGGCTCAATTCAAAGGACCAAAGACCGAGGATGATCCAATCCCCTTACCTGTTCATTCAGGACTTTATTTTCGGAGACATCTTCTCTGTGGCTCAATTCAAAGGACCAAAGTCCGAGGACGATCCAATCCCCTACCTGTTCATTCAGGACTTTATTTTCGGAGACATCTTGTCTATGGCTCAATTCAAAGGACCAAAGTCCGAGGATGATCCAATCCCCTTACCTGTTCATTCAGCACATTATTTTCGGAGACATCTTGTCTACGGCTCAATTCAAAGGACCAAATTCCAAGGATGATCCAATCCCCTTACCTGTTCATTCAAGACTTTATTTTCAGAGACATCTTGTCTACGGCTCAATTCAAAGGACCAAAGTCCGAGGACGATCCAATCCCCTACCTATTCATTCAGGACTTTATTTTTGGAGACATACGTCTACGGCTCTCTTTAGAACATGTGTTCAAGGATGATGCAATCCCTCTTCTTTCTCGGAGACATATGTCTACGGATCCTTTTAGAACATGTGTTCAAGGATGATGCAATCCCTCTTCTTTCTCAGAGACATATGTCTATGGATCCTTTTAGAACATGTGTTCAAGGATGATGCAATCCCCTTGTCAACTTAGACCCTATCTAAGGACCATCCACCAACCTCTTTGTCATCATCACCAATATATGTATCCACATCATCGACCTTTCTGTCGATGCAGGCAATCTCATCATAAATGACCACATCACTCCCCCTTTCGAGGAGGGTCCTTCTGAACTACACCAAGCTTGTCTTGGAAATATTCAAACTTTTACTTGAGGCAGAGGTTTGGTTAGTACATTGGAAAATTGTTCACTTGAGGTAGAGGTTTGGTTAGTGCATTGGTAACTTGTTACAAATTCGAACTTTAATTCCTTTCTACACCATATCTCATATATAGAAATGTCAGATCTCTTATGTGCTTTGACTTATCATGGAACACTGGATTCTGTTCCATTTTGGTACAACTCTGTTTGTCACATAGGATCACAGTTGAGTCCATCTCTAAGTCAAACAATTTTGAATCCATACTGCTTCATAACTTAGCAGAGCAAGCATCCATATATTCTGCTTGTGCTAAGAGCCACAATAGATTGTTTCCTGCTACACCATGAGATCATGGCTGATCTCAGACAATAACATCCTCTTGATGTGCTCTTCCTGTCTGATACACTTCCTGCCCAATCAACATCTGTGTAGCCATCTCAAGTCATGATCTCCAAGATAACATAGATCAAAGTCTATCGTATCCTTTAGGTACCGCATCACATGATTTGCAACTTATCAGGTGAACACATCTAGTTTCCACTAGATACTGACTCAAGGTGTTCACAGCAAAGCATATATCTGACCTAGTATTCGTTAGATACATCAATGAGTCAATAATTTGTTTGTACAGAGTTATATCCACTAACTATGATGAGTCATCCGCTAACAGCTTCAAGTTGGAATCCATGAGAGTGGCCATTCCAACACACCAAGTCCTTTTAATATTTATCGGCATATTTTCCCTGGTTGATAAAGATTCCTTCTGAGCTTTTCCATGCTTCCATACCTAGGAAGTAATGCATCAATCTGAGATATTTCATTTTCATTTCTGCAGCCATCTTCTTCTTTCATTTCATGATATGTTTCTCATTCCTTGTCAAAAAGAGATCATCCTCATACAATAATGATATGATAGGTTCATCATCCACAACCTTAAGGTAAAGGTTAGGATCAGCTTTACTTCTATTAAAGCCCAAGCTTTGTCAAGAAGCTGTCAATTCTCCATCATTCACACTCTGCATTGAGTGATCTTATGCATATCTATCTGTGCCATCTCTCATCATATGGGTCTACTAATATGAGCCTCAATATCATTCAAACTCTGTGGTGAGTTCCTTCTTGCATCCATGTCATCTGTGTATAGAAGCCATATTCAACCTTGTAGCAAAGGTTGAGATCCACATCACCCATGATGATCATTAAGCTCATCAATTGACTACCAATCCTGGGTACCCATACAGAATCTGATTCACACTTCTTCTTTAATTACACCATTAAGAGAATGGTCTTATCTATCCACTTGGAGCAAACATCTTGTCATGATTCTCTTCCTCTTTCTAAGAGAATCTTCTAGCCATGGGCCTTCGATATTTTGTTTGATTTGTAAATCTTCTTGTTGAAGATCCATCACTTGTTCGGTGTTCATCATTCTTCATGATCTTTCCTACAAAACAAAATTAGTACATGATTAGTAATACTTCATAATCATGAAATCATGTTGACATGATAACCTATTATGCATACAGATATCATTTACATAGTTATGCAACTATCTTGACCAATACTTTAGCACAACACTTTTCCATATCCTGTATGCAGACAATGGCTATCTAGATGCCTTCCATCTCTACCAGAACATACTATCGAGAGTGTGCACAGCTCTCAGCATGTCAGCAAAGAGGTTTCATTCTAGACAAGCAACAATGGAATGTTTGTCCAACTTACCAATCATATGCATATTAGTAGTATATTGTTCAATGCTCTATGAATGTTTACACTCAGCATGATATATTCTAGGAATACAAATATGCATACAAGCAATATCATTTACTATTTCAAATAACAACTCAAATACTTATCTTTTATGTTTGTGTGGTTTCCTCTCGCTTGATCTTCTATATGTCTTTTGAACTTCTATTCATTCTGTACCACTATGCATGCTCAAGTGTGCACTAGTGTCATCCTCATGATCTCATACACAAACATACATTCATTAGTATATTCTCAATATTATCAAAACATTATAATTCTAAATAATCTTGAATATGTATAGTCATGATCATTAGTATTCAGGGTTTCAAGGAAGTCTTCTTTTACTCATGCATATTCTTGTTTGATCACAGTCCTCTTATGGTTAGTTAAATCATCACGATAAGAGACATAATATGCATAAACCCTTGATTACTAACTTTATGAATAAGCATAACCAATCATACCAAGTATACTTATATAAGGGATCCTAACACAAGGTAAGATTCTAACTTGACATAGGAAAACATACCTGGATTAGTATACCTGCTTAGTTATGTCTAACATACCTAAACAATATCTTCTTTGTTCTCTTCAATGATTTAGAGATCCTGTGCTAGAACCTGCATATCTCATAGGTTAAGCATGATATAACAAAGTCATACATACATCGTAAGTAGAACAAATATTATGGATGAGTCTTTGTCTTCATGTTGTCATGGTCATGGAACTTGATTTGTCTTTCGTGATGTACCTGTGTCTTGTTAGCAGACAACATCAACCTCATACAAAACCATAATGCATTAGTACAATCATATAGCCCTAATAAATGAATGTCTTCGATCATTCACATGCATTCATACTGTTACTAGGGTGATAAGACAATTCTAACATTAATCAAGATTGTACTAATAAATAATATGAAGACAAACACATTCTGAACTTAATCAGGAATCAAATTTCAAGACATACCTGAACTTCCTTAAGTCATACCTGTCGAGACTTCTTGTAGTCTTCTTATGTAAGGCATTAGCCTCAACTCCCCCTGAAATTTGATCTGGAGCTTGATTAGGGTTTGCTAGAGAAACCCTAAAAATTCAATCTTTGACTTTCACACTTCTAAATGGATGGAAGGATGTGTCTTGCTGAGCTGATCAAACTAGCATACTTCAATTTTGAAATTTCCAAAATTTGACCCCTCAAAATTGCCTTCGAAACTTCTGGATCTTCTAGACAGGATCCCAAACTAGGGTTTGATGAAACCCACCCTTCTTCCCAATCAAAAAGTTCGATCCAAGGCTCTAAACTCTTTTTTTTTTTGGAGATTCCAGTTGTGGTCACAGACTTCAAAAATTCCAACTTTTGCTGAAGCCCTAATTTTCCATCTTTCCAATTAAAATCCCGAACTGGGGTTTGATCAAGCCTGGTCTTCTACCCAACCAAAAAATTTGATCTTGGTATCTAAATTTTAATTTTCCTGAGTAGCATTCAGCTGTGGATTCCGATTCCAAACATTCTAACTTTCTCCAAAACCCTAAATTCCAGAAGCGATGAATGAAATTGCTCCAAAAATAATTCTGTTTTGACAGAAATATGTACCTGATTGTTTTTGTTGTAACTCCGAACTTTTCACTCCATAGGGTCTGAAACTAGTTTTTGTGGTAGCCTGACCTGTCATCTTTCCATCCCAACAGGTCTGACCTCAATTGTATTTTCTAAGAGATATTTATGCGAAGTGTCGCAAAGTGACCTATTTATGGGATAAAATAGCAGAGCGAACTTGTACGGCATGCCACGTGTCACTGGTTCAACTTCGGCCTCTGAGAAATTTTCTTGAGATAGTACATTCTTTTCAATACCTGTCACATTTTACAAAATGTCATTTGGAGCTTCCTATCCCAAGTTATGACCTTTTTTCCTAGGTCACCTGATTTTGACTGAGATCTGGAAGAGGCAAAAACCCTAACTTGTACTGATCATAACTCACACATTACAATGAATCTGACGGTGCCCTTTGGACACAAGGTACCTGGGGATGTTATTTATGACCTGTAAAGGTTTCAAATCCTCAACCTTCTCCAAAATGTATTTATAGTGAAAGTTCCACGATGACTGGTTTTTGCTATATAAAACCCTAACCTTCAAATTGTTGCAAGAGAAGCAAGTGTCGTAAGTGCCATACATTGCCTTCCTTCAAGTTAGCTCTGATACCATGTTAAGATTTAATATGATAGGACAGAAAATAGCAGCATTACATTCCGTTTCACAATAATAGCATATACAGGATCAGTGAAGAAACAACAAGCACAGCATAAACACAAGAGACACAGATTTATCCTGGGAAACCCTCATGGGGTAGAAAACCCAGCAAAGCTTCCTCAATATAGATGACCAGCAATATACAAAGATGCAAACCAAAGACATGATCTCCCCCTCCACCATAGAAGACCTCTCCTCCACAAGTGTGCTACATTCTTAGGGAGGGAAGTGTGTGTATAATGAGGAGCACACCTCCTCTATTTATACACATCTTCGACTTGTACTTTATACTAACTAGGTTGGCCCCAACTTTACCACTGGGTTAAACACCCCACTACAACTAACTGGGCGGACCCCAATAGGGTGTTCTAACAACCCGAGTTACCACATTCCGACGGAGGAATAAACATCTCCGGAAATACAATAAGATCTTCATGAAGGAATGAAACATATCCGAAATAATAAAGTAAAAATATAATATTCTTAGAAGTTACAATATCTCAACACACTCTATGTACACCGGGGCTTATGCCCAACACATAATAAAAGTCCTCTATGTACATTGGGGCTTAAGCCTAGCACATAGGTCATCCATGTGCTCCAGAGCGTACGCTCAACACATCATAAAAGTTAGTCATGCATACCAGAACTCTGCACAGAATATACCAAGATCATCTCGGTATATTACGGTTTGTACCCAATCATATAATAAACATCAATCAAGTACATCGGGGCTTTATGCCCAATACCTAACAATAATCTGTATCAGTCAGGGTCCATGCCCAAATATGTATATCTATAATCAAGGTAACTCATGTGCATCAGGGCCTACGCCCAGCATATATAACAAAAGCAAAACATGTGCATTAGGGCTTCCACCTAGTATATATATATATATATATATATATATATATATATCACCAGAGTAAATTACATGCAACAGGGCTTATGCCAAATATATAACATCAACATAATCAACAAAATTCGAGATATTAAACCAAACCACATGTTCATGTTTTATTTTCTAGGGTGCACACATTGTTGATGTATATATGCATTGAAATTGTTTTGTATGTGGGCATGTAATTGTTATTAACCAAGCACGAGCAACAAGAAATGAAATACCTTCAATTGAGTGCTAGCATCAACTAGCGATTATAATCAAAAGATATTTCATCAAGTCCAATGGGATTTATCCCCCAATCCAAACATGACTTCAGATCTATTTTGGGAAGGAGTAAACAAATAAAAGATCCTCCTAACTACTAAGCCAACAATAATAAGGAAATGGTGGTCAGTGCCGCATGTACATACCTTCATCAAGTGATACCAAATACCTCCTCATAACAAAGGTAGAACACCTCCCATAGGAAACACCCTCCTCAAAGTGATACAACGTAGAACATCCTGCTCAAAGTAAGGAATTGAGTCATGAACGATATCTCCAAGTTTACATAAAAGCGAGGAGGCCCCAAACACTCCAATAGATGTAGCATGGATGAGTGAAAGGAAACTCCAAAATGTAGGAAACTTCCTCTAAACATGGAAGAAAAGGGTGGGAAACTACCCAAAAGGAAGAATGCTCCAACCAAAAGGCAATGAAATGGTATGTGATTAGCCTCCAAGTGAATGACTCAATGTAAGTAGCCCCCCAATAATGAACGATAACCTAAAAAGTGGCATGAAACACCACAAAGCACTTCAAATACAGAATGCTCCTCATAATATGACCATGAGTGATGCATATATGTTCTCCAAAATGGGATGTTCCATCCAAAAAGGCCCAGGTCAACCAACAAAGAGAGTTGACTGAAAAACAACAAAATGTTTTCTCCAAACATCTATGATATCAATCTGTCGATGAGGGGGATCTCGAGTAGATTTTTGTGTAGATTGCTTTGCTTGGATTTTTCTAGATGAAACACCCACTCCAAGCCTTGCATTTCCTAAATTACTCATAACACCCTTTACATCAAAAAATTCCACGTTAACTAAACCTAGAATTGTCATTATATCAAAAATTCCTTGCACACCTTGATGTAAGAAATCATCAACAAGGAGGAAGGCCTCTTCTAAGAGGTGTCTTCTATTCAATGACATATGGTAACCTATCATTTGAAATGACAAGAAGAGTATCCACACATTTCGGTTGTCTCTCAACTCCCTCCAAGGCCTTTACAGATCTCCTACAACCTTCGAAACTAAAAGGAATCAATCCCCCCTCAAGCTAAAGCATAATAATGAATCAATCTATCTCCACCATGATGGAACTCACCCCCAACAATGAACGGAGGTAAGAGAACTTATTCTCAGTGAAGCTCTTGGTGAAGATGTCTGCAATTTGTTTATCAGTAGGGCAATATTGCAAAATGATGGTGCGGTCATGCACCAACTGTCGAATGTAATGCATATGAATCTCAATGTGTTTGGTCCTCTGCCGCTAAACTGGATCTGTGGAGATCTTGATAGCACTTTGATTGTCACAAAATAGGACAGTCGAAGTAGTGCCACCAAAACCAAACTCGGAAAGAATACCCTACAACCAAACTGCCTGAATGCAGGCATTGATTGCCCCTCAATACTCTGCCTCTGCTGAAGAAAGTGAAATGGCTGCTTGCTTTTTGCTAGACCAACAAATAGCACTATGACCAATCATGAAAACATACCCAGAATTTGACTTCCAATCAATGCTATCACCTGCCCAATCTGAATCAGTAAAACCAATGAAATCAAGCTCAAAATCTGTAGCATAATGTATGCCAAACTGTCTCGTACCTTGCACATACTGCAAGATCCGCTTGGCTGCTCGCCAATGAAGCTCATGTGGCTGCTGCATATACCTTGACATGGCACTCACAGCATATGAAATATCAGGCCTTGAGTGTGTCAAATAAATTAGTGAACCAATCAACTTTCAATACATACTGCAATCTGCAAGCGTTGTAGAATCTCCCTCCTCAAGACTGATTCCTGAGAGGAATGGGAAAGGGGCTGCCTTACATTCAGCCATATTAAACTTCAATAACAGGTCAGAAGCATATTTTTTCTGAGATATAGTGATCCCATCAAAATTTTGAGCTATCTCCAAGCCCAAAAAGTGACTCAGCAAGCCCAAATCGCTCATGTCAAAAGCTAGATTTAAGGCAGTTTTTAGCTTGTTTATTGAAGTAAGAGTGCTACCAGTAATGAGAAGATCATCAACATAAAGTACAATAACCAACAAATTAATTTTAACTCGCTAAAGGTACACATTCGGATCAAATTTGCATCTTTGGAAATTCTGAGAAAGAAGGAAGGAGTCCATCTTTGCGTACCAAGCTCTTGGGGCCTGTTTTAACCCGTACAAAGATTTCTTCAATCTGCAAACTAATGATGGATCTGATGTATAGCCCTCTGGATACTGCATATATACCTCTTCAGCAAGGTCTCCATGTATAAATGCACTCTTCACATCCATGTGGTGCACTTCCCAGTGCTTGGATGCGGAAATAGCCAAAACAAGGCGGATGGAATCCATCTTTGCAACCGGTGCAAAGGTCTCAGTGTAGTCCACTCCTTGGACTTGGGAGAAACCTTTTGCCACCAAACTTGCTTTGTATTTTCTGATAGAGCCATCAGCAGAAAATTTCATGCAGTAGACCCATTTACACTTCACTAATTTTCTTCCAGGTGGAAGAGAAAGCTCCCATGTGTTGTTCTTTTGAAGAGAACTGTACTCTTCATCCATGGCACTTTTCTATCTCGGATATCGGTGGGAAGAATAGTATGATGTGGGATATGAACCAACCATCAAATAACAAATCTTAGGAAGTAATGGATCAGCAATAGAAAGAGCCATACCTGCTCTTTGAAAGTCTGCTCTTGTTCGTCTTGGATCAGTAGGATTTCCAAGGTTCGAACCAGCAGATTGAAGAGTGTTTTGGGCCAACTTTGGTAACTGAGGAGGATCATAATGGTCAGATTCCGAACCTGATATGTCATTATCATCATATGCTGATACAATATCAGAAATATCAGAACCCATACCTTCATTATCGCTGCACGGATCTTCTTCTGGTGAAGGCGGTGAATCGGCAATCTCTTCCTCGACTAGTTGCAATTCTTGAAGCGGTTCTTCAAATTGCACACTGCGCTTTATGAATATCTTTTTAGATCTGATATCCATGAGTTTATATGCTTTTTATTCTTCCCCATATCCTATTAGTATGCACTAAATACTTTGTGGATCCAAAGCTCGTCTCTTCTTGGAAGGAATTCTATCCCATGCAGTAGAGCCAAAAACTCTCAAATTTGACACATCCGGTTTGTGACGAAAGAATGCTTCGAAAGGAGTCATACCTTTCACGGATGAATGTGGAACACGGTTCTATATGTATGTAGCAACATTGATTGCTTCAGCCCAAATATTTGCAGCCAAACCTTTTGATTCAATCATACATGTAGCCATCTCTTTCAGTGACCGATTTTTCCTTTCCGCTACACCGTTCTGCTGGGGTGTGTAGGGAACTGTATGTTGGATCTGAATTCCACTTTGGGCACAAAGTTGCAGCAACTTGGACTTAATATATTCTCCACCATTATCATATCTAAGAGCTTTGATCTTTCTCTCAGTGGCAGTCTCAACAGAAGCCTTAAAATCCTTGAATTTTCCAAGCACTTCTGACTTGTTTTTGAGAAAGAATACCCATGTAAAGCGGGAAATATCATCAATAAATGTCAAAACATACCTTGAACCATTTAATAACATATGGGGCAGCAGACCACTAATATCAGAATGGATCAACCCCAAAACTATAGAAGCTCTGCTAGCTTTGCCGCGGTCGAATCTGTGCTCGGGGTGCTTCCCAATGATGCAACCAGTGCATATTCCCTTCGAGGAACGGAGTTGTGGAAGACCATCTACCATGGATTTGTTTGATAACAGCAGCAAATACTTATAATTAAGATGTCCAAATATTTCATGCCAAATCCTACTAACCTCATTACCATGTATGCAAAGAGCAGTGGGCTTTGCAAGCGAAATAAAGTGTGAAAACTCATAGCATTTTGCAGTGTGGTTTTCCTTTCCGACTGCAACAAGTCTTCCACTTTTGATATCAAAAATTTCAACTGTATTAGGGATGAATGTAACTTGCTTCAGTTCACCAGTTTGTGTCATTTGATACATAGAAAGAATATTTGAAGCCAAGGAAGACACATAGAGAACATTCTGAAAGCTTCCATGATCTACATGAATCGTACCTTTGCCCTTTGAAGAAATTTTTGAGTCATCTCCCAAATGGATGGGGATGGAGCTGTTTGGATCGAATGAAGAAAAATAATCAATATTTGCATCCATATGATTTGATGCACCCAAATCTATCAAGAGAGTAGTGGGCTTCGAAACCGTTGCCATGAGTGCTTGTCCTCTTTCATGATCATCATTCCTATCCTTCTTCCTTGCACCATCAGGAAGAGTTATGTTGTTCTTTTCCAAAAGGAGGGCCATTTGATCTATAGTATTCTTCATACATGAACTTTCGGGATGAAAGCCACGGTTACAATAAGTACATTTAGATTTTTGGTTACCTTCTTTTCCCTTTTGCTTGAACTTTGAACTGGATGGTGCATCCGTCGGTTTTCCTTTCTCTCTTTTCTTGTGAGGCTCGAATTTGGGCTTCTCCTTCTTTTGCTTTCCTTTACCATTTGAGATCTTGGGTCCTTGAACATATAGGGCTGAATCTTTGGAGCTTATGGACCCCATTTGAATCAACTTGTCATGCTCTTTTGTGATGGACTCAATGAAGGCATTCAAGGTAGGCATCTTCCAATTTCGGGTAGTTAGCCGACCGAAATTGAAAGTAGAGACAAATACCGAATAATCTTTACCAAGCTTGCTGAGAATGGAGAGGATCAATTGTTTATCCTCTTTGATAACTCCACTGTTCTTCAACTGCACGTTCAAGTTTTTGAATTTTGTGAAGAATTCATTAATGGTCTTGAAATTCTCAGGACTAAGGGCAATCAATTCATTCTCTAATTGAAAATCTCTAAGCTCATCCTGCTTGCCAAATAGTGTTTCAAGTTTCTCCCATATAGCTTTTGGAGTCTTCAATCCGTTGAGATGGAAGTGAAGATCTTTGGAGATGGAGAGACAAAGAAGACCATAAGCTTCATGAAGCTTGTTGTAGTGTTTGGTTCTATCTGACAGATTGTTTGGCTCCAATTCAAGACCAAGAGTGACTCGGTAGTAACCTTTTGAACGTAATATGATCTCCATATCATCTTTCCAATCAAAATAATTGAATGGGGTGAGGATAGGCTTTGAAGAAGAGTATTCCATTGCTAGGAGCGAGTGCACACTGATGTAGAGGAGCTTGCAAGGGTAGTGTAGTGAATGCAAATGATGGAGACAATAACCTGCAAATCACAATAAACCAAGAACAATGAGGCCAAACAATCCACCCTTTTAGAGTTGCATCACACCTGGGATTGGAGATCAAACAATGTTGAATGGGTCCAATGTATCAGATCCAGGAATTAGGTGGAAACTCAAGCTTCTGGAGTGGTATTGGATGTATTTTCAAGCTTTGCATGCACAGGAGCAAATGCCCTCGAGATATTTCATGCCAACACTTTTTGCAATTTTTGAGCAATTCACTCAAATCTTCTTGTAGAACCACCTGTAGAAAAGAGATCTTGTCCCTGCAATGGCTCTAATACCATGTAAAATTAGTCACAGCAGATCTAATGAACAAGTAAATCAATCACAACAGATGAACATAGAAAATATGGTGTAAAACTGTGCAAAACATGCAGCAGTGCTCCATATCCCAGTAAGGGTGAATGATTACAATAGAATACAGTAACAATGACTGAGCAATTCAAATTTCCAAAGGAGGTCATTCGAATCACTAAATGGAGTAGCTTGACTCCAACTAGGAGTCCTCATCATCAATCAGTAGTGGTCATCAATGCACAAGAACCGGTCATCCAGGTGTCAATCTGAGTCTAACTGAGTGTAACTGAAGTGTGTAGCACTGATTAAGGGAAGGAGGCTCAGTGGGGGGCGCATGGGAGGCTAACTGAAGTCAGAACAAGTCATCTAGTCAATCTGGAGGTCCAACGGAAGTGAAACAGTTAGTCGGGAGTGAAACTAGCCTCAAATCAGGGAGAATTGGAGTTAACTGAGTGTAACTGAAGTGGAACTGCAGTGGTAGGTGAAGAAGTGCGCCCTTCTCTGGAAGTAGGTGAGAAGTGGGCACCTTCCTGACTAGGAGGGATAAAACTCTGAAGTAAGTGACTCCCGAGTGCTAGAATAAGGTGGCTAAGGTGCTGGAGGCATCAACCTGATGACTGGGATGCATGCAAAGTGCATGCAAACCCTAGAATTTGCATGCAAACCCTAATTGCATGCAAGATCCTGAAAAAGATGATGTGGATATCCGAACAAGTCCTGCATACATATTGATATCGTTGATTTCGAAACTGGTGGCTTCTACAAGTTTGCACATAATTCCATTTATTTTTTTTCAAATAATTCCTGTAGAGATGAAGTGAAGTCATCGTTTTTTTACCAATTCTGTGTTCAAAAAACAGGTACAAGATTGAAATAAGCCCAAAACTTTCCATTGATTCTTATATATTTTTATTCCATCATCCCTAAGAATAAATGCCCAATGCCTTGAATTGTATCTTAATGCAGACCTCACAGAATAGTGTGCCCATACTGTTCATGACACACATTATTGATATGTTGTTCCTAACTGTGGTGAAAATAGAAGATTTAGAAATGAAGACAGTTTCCAAAATATTAACTGTTGGATGGGAATCATCATAATCTTCCATGCTATACAACATTTTCCTCCAAGTGGATCATTAAACCTTGCAAATAAGCCCAGTTCCCTACCACAAAAGGTCATTCAAACCATGGATCTACAAACACCATTTCACCAATAATCAAGCAACATGGAAGCATATCATCATCTTCATCAACAATCAACTACATTAAGAACCATATATCCCATAGCCATTATGCTGGAGCATCATCAATGCTGAGTTATCATCACAAATGAGGAAAGAATCTAGCAACATAAAACATAGGCCACCCATATAACTTTTCATCAACCTATCACCCCAATGAAATTGTGATAAAAACCACAAGATAACACCCATGCAAAGTAGAAAATGTAGCAGAAGAGAACTTAGATGCTGACATATTTACAAATTTTCTTGTAAAATTAGCTTTCCCTAGAAGGTAACCAAGAAATAGTACATATTTTATGGTTCACTAGAATTAAATAACACAAAAGCATGCAATTTGTGTTCTATGCATATCACTCCCACTCTACTATTGAGGGAGGTTTTGAGGTTATGTTAAACTTTTCAATTTACTCCACAAACACTTGCAAATATTTGCAGAAACTTGGGTAGGGAACTTGGGACTAAATTAATACCTATAACCCAAACAACCATATGTAATTTATTATAACAAACATATACAAACCAATAAATGAAATGGGAAATGAGAGGTGGCAATAAGAAATATCTTTATACTTTTAGTTGTTGGACATTTTTTTCCATCTTATCAATAAGATCAAATATAGGTCAATAAGAAAATGAGAAAAATGTCAACCAACACAACCAAGGGATATAGCAAAGAAAACAAAAAATGCACCAGTCTGTAGTCAATCCATCCTAACTAGTTTTGGCTCTTAGTGCAATTTCGTGTGAGTGGGTCCTTCTATCACCTTGCACAAAAACAGTCGTTACTGGAAAAAAAAAATATGAAATCTTTCCAAATGGAATCGTATAGTCCAGCATATACCTTGTTGGTCATTCATTACCTGCTCAGCATTCCTTGAATTCTTGATTTTCTTTCAAAATTACCATTTTTTTTTCAAAACAAGCCCAGTTCTTTTATATATACATATCTCTCTCTCTCTCTATATAAAGAAATTACTTTTAAAAAATTTCATAATTGTTTTAAAATAATATTCTATATTCATTGTTATTAAAAAAGGCTTGTTTTATCCATCCAAAAGGTTTTATGTTACGTGGTGTTGAAAACCATGTGGATATTTTGTCTCATTTGAAGTCTAAACCCATATTTCATGTCCAAAATGTTTTATGTTATGTGGTGTTGAAAACCATATGGGTCTTTGTCTCATTATAAGTCTAAACCCATATTTTATGTCATGTTTAAGTTATAATCCATAAGCTGACATGTAGTCTCCATTAACTATGGCACACCACATCACAAGTGTTAAGCCTGTAGTCCAAGTGTCAGAGCCTTTCAAGGAAGAGTCCAAGACTAAATATTTTGCACTAACCGTTGACATAGTGATGAAACTGCTTATACTATAAAATGTTATTAATATTGTTTTGTATACATGTGGGATACTTCTCACTACACAAAACAGAATGTGTTGCAGTGCTGATATGTCATGACAAGTTACCGATAGTTCAGGTGACAGAGCGAGTGTTGATAAAGAGAAAGAAAATTGGGACTGCCAATTTTGGTCATGCACCTGGATTAATGACAAGTGCTAAGGATGCAATAAGAAGTCTCAACTTGAGTGCTAGAGGATGTTCAAATATGTTTTCTAAATGTCCATATACCATCACTATCGGACATCAATATAGACGCCCACAAGATTGATATGAATGTTAAATAGTAATGTCAATGATTTTCAAGTGCCACTATAATGGAGGGCACAAATCAACAATGAAACTGAACATCTGAGTGTCAAAGTAAGTACCTGAGGCAAGGTGATTTTTTTCGAGCTTTAGATATTGCGGGTGTCCTTAGATTCATTTGAACAATATATTTGTGCAAGAAAATTTAATTGATTCCATGGTTGCGGTTTCTGGTGGAGGGAGAACCTGTTGAGTACATTGAAGAAATGATTCATAAGAAGAAATATCTTTATTAATGTCTTATGTTTGCTTGTTCTGTTTTCTTTTTCCAATGGAATGGTTTATCTGATTATTTTTGCAAGTCAAATGTTGGTATCAACGGAGATTTTAAACACAAATTGAGGAAACATAATATGGTGGATGCTAATGGAAATGGGACAATTCATTTTCCAAAATTCTTGAATCTCATGGCCCGAAAGATGATGGATATTGACTCAAAGTAAGAATTCAAGAAGCCCTTCAAGGTTTTCAATAAGGATAAAAAATGGCTTCATAAGAAATGCTAATAGTATAACTCCATTGTTCTATGGTGACTATGGACCTCAGTATTAATTACTTAATATGACTGATGGCTAGGAAGGACCAGAGTTTCTAAGTCTATTTAGAAGTATAAAGTTGATCACTCTTGGAGATTACAAGTTCCATTTATTTAATCAGTGCATGAAACCCTGGATCCTTTTGCTTATTGTTGGAGCAATCGTCATCTCCATCTTATTACTTTACCACTCGCTGGTGCTATTCATGAATGAATTCTTTGTATTTATTAAGGTTGCAAGTGGATAGAGAAGATGATCATCTAATTCTTTCATGGTGTGTAAAATTCCATTTGCACAACAAATAAAATTTGCAAGTGTCACAGTACTCATGAACAGAGCATCATTTAAAGAATCAAAGACATTTGACAAGTCAATTGTTCATCCAATTTTTGTAAAAAAAAAAACAAATGAGACAACATATAAGAGATTGGTATCAAGAATCTAATTTATTTTAGATTTTAAGGAAATTGCTTCAAATACTAGATCAAATCTAAATTTCCAGACAAAATTTGAACATTCGAAGATTACAAGTGGCAGGGTATTTTGCTCAACATTTGGCAAGTTAATTCAAATTCTTAGATTTACAGGCATCTAACTAGCACTGGTCAAAGAATCATCCCTATATTTCCAGACTTCAAATCAGCTGGTGGAATATTTGAGTGCATATGATAATTAAAGCTTTAGATTCAGGAAGAATCAAATTCAATAGTTAATGAACATTTCAAGGTAGATAATTAGCAATTATTCTATCAAACTCCTAGTTTTCATGCCAACACATGAAGCAGAGGATTATTTCCCATATTTTAAGCATCGAATTCATCTGTGACAGATGTGTATGGTAGTAAAAAATGTCATCCAACTTCATCAGTTCCACATTCTTTGCAACTTATCACAGATTTTTTTTATTTTTAGTTTATTGATAGAGTTTGATTCCTAAAAGGTAGTAATAGCTTGTATTGTCTTCTATTGAAACTATCATTTTGAATGTTAAAAGGGTTCGAGATTTTCCCCTGAGGGGAAAGAAAGGGGTCATCAAAGGGAAATACTTTACTGTGTAAATTTGTCGAGTAACTAATAAAAGAATTTCATGCTCGGTGATCTATCAACTTATGGGTCAGATTGGGTTCTCCCTTTCTATACAATTCTTCTTATATGAATGCAAAGATTGGTTGTTTGCACTGAATCAATAATCGCTCAAGTCTCAGGTCTAATAGAAGACTTTACTGTTTATTTCATGTGACTTGTAATCTACCTTCTTATCCTCTAGGGAATGTATAGCTGCCATCCTATATATTTAAAACCTTTTCTTCTATATGTTGATGTTTGCCCGGTGTTTGCCCTTTCAAGTTGCATGCTAGTGATCTATGAAAAGCTGCTCATTGTGTTACATATATTGGATTTTGAACCTTAGTTTCTTTAAGTTATTGTGACCTACTTTGATGAACCTACCTTATCATTTCCTTCAAATTAAAACTATCTTAAGTTCAAAATGTGCTAAACTTGTCGTTTTCGCAGTCATTGACAACTTTTAGTGTTAACAGGCCCAATATCCCATTTTTGTCAACATTCCCTATGCTTGTGACCTCCTTGGTTTACCATATTCAATCATGTAATAGCATACTACTAGTTGTATGTCATCCAAAGTGTCAAGTATGTCAAAAAATTCATGGTGAGCACGTGGATTAAGTGCTAACCAACATAAGGATTTTTCTTTGATCAAAGGAGGGCCATGTTCGACATGTTTAGACTGTTGACATATTATAAGAAACAAAGGCCCATTTGACAACTACTATAAGTCCATCAATAATATTTAGCTAGCTGTATTAGAGATGATATTATTTGTTATTTTAATTATTTTTTCAATAGATGGAAAAATTAGAAGACTATTGCAGAATGTATACTGCAAATTTATTTCCCATTATAAAATGTATGGTCAAAATTTATGTACAAATGCTGCAAGAATAAAAAACTTGAATAATTAACAATAATCCCAATGGCAGAGACAATTAAAGAATAACCAAGTTGCTACACCTCCCATCTTTGTCTGAGTACAATGCAGTCATGTGTAAGGGAATATTCCTACACAAAAAGTAAGGGCATATGTGATTTCAAAAGAAAAAAAAAGAGAAGGGAATTGTATGTACTTGAGAGTGTAGGCACCACCTGCCTTGATCTTTCCACGGTCTTTGCATCCCCAAATTCCAACCACTTTTCTCTTCACTGCAAACTAAGGGACGAAAGATAGATGAACTACATGAATGTTGGAATATTAAATCTTCCTATCTATGTCATTTAATTACATTGGTAGCATTAATTAATCATGTATGATTAATTCCTATGTAATAGAGTAGATAATTGTCGTTTGAGCCATTGTGTGGACCACAAGACAACATTGGGGGGACCACAAGACTTCCAAGTGTGGACCACAAGCTACCTAGCCCAACTTGGGTGCATTTCTAAAATATTCTGGATAAGATTCTGGTGGAAAAGGAGCCTTGCTGAGTTTTACTGCTTTTTACTAGTTTTTACCTATGGGGGAAAAGCTAGTCAACTAGGGAAACTTGTTTTTTGGACCACACATCCTCTATGATTTTTATTCTTTCCATTTTTGGGATTTGACATTTTTTTTCATCACACATCAGCTACAGTTCACTAATTTAGAAATTCGTGAGCCTTTGGAGTGACTTGGAGTGTTAGGATATTTAGACACTTAGGAGTTAGTTAAGATCAACTTGTGTAATATATCCGTTAGGGATAGTGTGTTTCTTTAGTACGCATTAGTATGCATTTGTAAATACTTAATCCGACGGTCACGATATGTTTCCGACATAGAGTGATCCGATAGCTCAACTTCTCTTAGATCAAACCTAACCTTGATCCGTGGCTTAACACCCGATTGGTCCATGATCTCTATTTAAAGAGCATGGAGGGTCATTGTTTAGTTGATCGATTATGAGAAGCTCATTTGTAACTTTCTTTCTTTGCATAATAAATTGTCCCGTAGAAGCTATTTGGCCGGGGCCGTGGAGTGTTTCCCTCAAGAGGGTTTAAACCACGTCAAAACATCGGTGTGTTGATCTGTGATCTGTTTGTGTGAAGTGGTTGCTCTTGGTGTTCGGTCCTTTGGTAGTACCCTGTGTACCCGAACATGGTATCGGATCTTTTATGAAGTGCCGCTTTCGGTTATGATCTAGATCTTGAACTATTGTTGCCGAAACTCGAAAGGGTTTCTATTTCTGATATTTCTGTGTATTTCTGGGCCGTGGGAGGTGTTCCATTGCATTCGTAGCATCGTTTCCATTGGGAAATAGTTTTCGTTTGATCAAAAACGGTTCCCGGTTGCTCCAGAAACGCGTATTTCATCAGATCTGGAGGTATAATGTTACAGTGACGCATTTTTTTTATTTCGTTTTTTGAAAAAAAAAAAAAAAATCTCATATTTCATCTTTTTTTACTGTTAGATTTTTTTTTGGTTCGGATTGTTGCTTTCCCGTCTGCGTATTCTCTTTGCCGTGCACCTTGAGCGATCTTGGCAAATCAGAAACAGAAAGGGAAAGGGTTTTTCTCGGCTGCGTATGCTCTTTGCTGTGCACCTTGCGCGATCTCGGCAAATCAGAAACAGAGGGAAAACGTATACTTTCCGGGCAAGCTAACGAGATCTAACTCCACAAGTGTAGAAAAGTTTTTTCTGTTTCGATTTGTGGTCTGTTTTGCACGAAAAAAGGCAAGCACGCAAACCGAGCAATAAGAGTAAAAAAAAAAAAAAAAAAGAAGCCCCCTTTCTTATTCCCATATTTTACATACATTTTAATCTAGCTCACTTGGTTCAAAGTTGTTTTATTCTTTAATAGGTCTTGAGTTCAAGTCTTAGGAAGTTACTTTTAAAAGAAAAAGTGCATGCAATTTCTATTTTCAAGTTACTTTATTGTAAAAGTGCATCTCACTTAAATAATAAAAAATAAAAATACAAGTGAGTCACTTAAGGTTTTTATTGTTGCACTATTTAAAAGTAATATCATTGTAAAAGTGAAATCACTTATTTTACAAAAGTGGTTCACTTCAAGCAAATTTTTTGTAAAGTGATTATCAAAAGGTTCATTTTGGGAAGAGGGGGGTTCTTTTTTTAGCTAGACATTCTCTAGCTGCCACGTCACTATTGGGGACATCTTCAACAGTTTCTTTGTTCAAGAATAACTTCATCATACAGAGTCAGTTTTCAGTGTCGTTTTTTTTTAAACCGCCTATTTTTTCGAACTCTTCACATCCAGACTATTGGTTTCTGATTTTACAGCCATTAATTTACAAATATGGCTGCCCCTTGTGATATTCTACTTAACAGTTCCAACTATTTCTCATGGAAATCTCGTATGGAGGATGTTCTATGAAGTAGGGGACTTTTCAGAATTACAACAGGGAAAGAAAAAGAACCCACTGATGATGATAAGAAAATAAAATGGGCAAATAGATGTGATGAAGCTCGTGGATTGATTGGGATGTCAATCTCTACTGATTTGCGATTCCACATATCTGGAATTGATGAACCTAATGCTGCTTGGGACAAGTTGGAAGCTGTGTTTGGTAAACACAATGAAATTCGAGGCCACCAACTCGAAAATGAGTTGATTTCTTTAAATCCAAGTGACTTTTCATGCATTCAAGATTATTTATCTAAGTACAAAACTCTTAAACTCTTATGTGCAGAATGTAAGATTGAGAGGGAAGACAAACAGTGCATTTATCATATTCTTTTCAAACTTGGACCTGCATATTCTATTTTTGTATCTACATTTTACTCCATGAAAGCATCCTTGAATGCAGCTAGCTATCAAGAGCCTAGTCTTGAATCCTTTTGTGATTCCCTGATTAGAGAACAAGATAAACTCATTCATCTTGGAATAATCAACAATGCAAATACATCTGGGAAAGCCTTATTGTCCCAACAGAAAGAAAAGTCCAAGCCTCCCAAGAAACAAAATTTTCGCAATAATAAGTCAAACAAGGGTCCCAAACCCTCTCAGTCAGCTCCTTCTTTAAAAAATGACAAAGGATCAAAGCAAAAAGGCAAGAAGACTGAGCGTCATTGAAACTATTGTGGGAAAGATAATCATGATGAATCTAAGTGTTTCAAGAAGATGGCAGCCTTGGAAGCAGCAATGAAGAAGCACCACATCAGCCTAGATTCGCCTTCAGAATCTACCTCTCATGGACATGCACTTTATGCTTCTTGTTATTCTTATAATGCATCTTCTTCTTCTACTTCAAATGAATGGCTCATTGATTCTGGAGCATCTTATCATATGGCTAAGGATCAAGCCATCTTTTCTACTATGCATGAATGTAACACCAAACAAATATTTGTTGGTGATGATAGATCTCTAAGTGTTGTAGGAGCTGGAACAGTTCCAGTAGATAATGGTAATTTTAGTGATGTACTATGTGTTCCAAGAATTTCCTGCAATTTGTTATCAGTCTATTAGATCACTCATTCTGGTGAAGGTAAAACTGTGACCTTTACACCTCACCAAGTTGTAATCAAGGATTTTAAAGATCCTCAACAGGTCCTAGCTACCGGAATTGTTGATGATATTACCAGGTTGTATAAGTTTAACAACTTTGGGTCATCACCTTTCCCTTCAGTTTTTGTTGCTCATAGTGATAACTTGAGCAAACTTTGGCATGAGCGATTTGGTCACTTAAATTATCGCTCATTGCAACAACTATGTAAAGAAAATATGATGACAGGTCTTCCGATGGTATCTTGCAGAGATGGTGTTTGTTTTGGTTGTGTACTCGGAAAACATCATCGGGACAGTTTTGACAAACGTGCCTCTTGGCACGCCTCGGTTCCCTTGGAGCTTGTGCATAGTGACTTGTGTGGTCCTCTTCCATCTGCTTCCTTTTCTGGTTTCAAGTATTTCTTAACTTTCATCGATGATTACACCAGACGCACTTGGGTTTATTTCCTAAAACTTAAGAGCGAAGTATTTAACATGTTCTTGGCCTACAAGGCCCTTGTTGAAAAACAATCTGGTCATCAAATTATTAAGTTAAGATCTGACAATGGAGGAGAATATGTTAACAAACAGTTCACTACTTTCTGCACTGAACAAGGCATCCAACAACAGCACACTGTTCCATATACACCACAACAAAATGGTGTAGCTGAGCGGAAGAACCGCACTTTAAAAGAAATGGCTAATTGTATGATCCAATCTAAGGGACTAAGTCTTCAATTTTGGGTTGAAGCCATAAATTGTGCAAATTACATAGTTAATCGCACCCCCACAAAAGCATTACAAGGTATAACACCGGAAGAAGCATGGAGTAAAATTAAACATGATGTAAGTCACTTTCGTGTGTTTGGTAGTGAAGCATGGGCTCACATTCCGGATGAAAAACGGAAAGCATTGCAGCCTAAAACTGAAAAGTGCATATTTGTTGGATATTCTGAAGATGTAAAAGGTTATAGAATTCTTCAACCACATTCTCATGCTATAATCATTAGAAGAGATGTTAAATTTGATGAAAATATCTTGGCCTGCGAACCTAACTCGGCGAGCGTGCCATCTTTGGCCTGCGAGCCTGATTCGGCGTTTGTGCCTTCTTCTTCTTCTTCCAACTTCCTTGACAGGTTTCCAACTCCAGTTTCTAATGATGACAGTGAGGATGAAAATCCACCTCCGCCTGCTCATGTTCCTCCAGTTGCACCAGCACAAGTGCTTCCTCGATGGGTCCATTCAACATGTGAAGCAGCTGGTGATCTTGCCGGTGATCCTAGAGATCAACGTCGAACACGTTCTCAGTTTCAGCGAGCCTCTTCTCTTTTGGCTCAAGTTTCCGAGAATCATGATCCAGAAACTTTTGCAGAAGCTTCAAGGAATCTAGATTGGGACGCAGCCATGGATGAAGAATATCGTTCCTTAATGGCGAACGATACTTGGGATCTTGTACCTCTTCCAAAAGGAAGAAAACTTGTCAGATGTAAATGGGTCTACAAAACTAAGTATGCATCAGATGGAAGTGTTGAAAGACTTAAGGCAAGGTTAGTTGCCAAAGGTTTTTCCCAAGTTGAAGGGATTGACTACAATGAAACCTTTGCTCCCGTCGCCAAAATGAACTCCATTCGCCATGTTCTTTCCCTTGCAGCCTTACACAACTGGGAAGTCCATCAAATGGATGTCAAGTCTGCCTTCTTACATGGTGATTTACAGGAGAAAATTTACATGGAACAACCTCCTGGCTATGTTCAGAATAACTCTAGCCTTGTCTGCCGCCTTAAGAAATCCTTATATGGCCTTAAGCAAGCTCCTAGAGCTTGGTATGCCAAAATGGATAACTTTCTCCTTGACACTGGTTTTTCTAGATTCCATTCTGACCCCAATGTCTATACCAAGAAAGTAGGAAACCATCTCATCATACTTGTTCTATATGTTGATGACCTTATTCTTACTGGTAGTGACCCTAAGCTTATAACCCATGTGAAATCCAGTCTTAAACAAACTTTTGAAATGTCAGACTTAGGACATTTGCATTATTTTCTTGGTCTCCAAGTTCTGCAAACCAAAGAAGTAATCTTTCTTTCTCAGTCTAAGTATGCTTGTGACCTTCTTCGTCGCTTTCACATGGAAGATTGTACACCAGCCCCTTCTCCCTTCCAGTCTGGAGTCAAACTTTCTGCCACTTGTACTTCACCTGAAGTAGATGCCACCTTGTATCATCAGCTTGTTGGTAGTCTTTTATACTTGACTCATTCCCGTCCTGACCTTTCCTTTTCCATTGGTTGAGTTGCCCGTTATATGCAGACACCTCATGAAAGTCACTGGAAAGCAGCTAAAAGAATACTTCGATATATTCGAGGTACAGTTCAGTTTGGGATTCATTACAGTACAGGGGGGGAACCTTTGTTGGTTGGTTTCACTGATTCAGATTGGGCCGGCGATCCTGATGATCAAAAGTCTACTGCAGGTTATGTTTTCAGTCTGGGATCTGGACCTATTACTTGGGCTTGTAAGAAACAACAAGCTCTTTCTCTTGCTTCAGCAGAGGCAGAATATCGAGCAGCAGTTAATGCCAGTTAGGAAGCTTTATGGCTTCGACAGATCCTTTCAGAGTTTGGATTCGAGCAGCAGTAGCCTACTCCACTTTGGTGCGACAATCAAAGTGCCATCAAGCTTGCCAAAGATCCAGTTCTACATCAACGCAGCAAACACATTGAGCTACATATGCACTTCATCAGAAATCTTGTTCATGATCGTGTTCTTGAAGTGCTCTTTTTCCCTACAGATGATCAAGTTGCAGACATCTTCACCAAGTCTCTTACAGAAGCGAAGTTTTCTAAACTTCGATCTATGTTAGGAGTTCAGGAACTTGTCATTAAGGGGGGATAGGCTCTAATGCCTCCTTCCTTCTCCTAATAGTGTCACTTTTGTAAATCCTTCAATCCTATCCCAAGTTGTTCTTAAGGGGGGATGTTAGGATATTTAGACACTTAGGAGTTAGTTAAGATCAACTTGTGTAATATATCCGTTAGGGATAGTGTGTTTCTTTAGTACGCATTAGCATGCATTTGTAAATACTTAATCCGACGGTCACGATATGTTTCCGACATAGAGTGATCCGATGGCTCAACTTCTCTTAGATCAAACCTAACCTTGATCCGTGGCTTAACACCCAATTGGTCCATGATCTCTATTTAAAGAGCATGGAGGGTCATTGTTTAGTTGATCGATTATGAGAAGCTCATTTGTAACTTTCTTTCTTTGCATAATAAATTGTCCCGTAGAAGCTATTTGGCCGGGGCCGTGGAGTGTTTCCCTCAAGAGGGTTTAAACCACGTCAAAACATCGGTGTGTTGATCTGTGATCTATTTGTGTGAAGTGGTTGCTCTTGGTGTTCGGTCCTTTGGTAGTACCCTGTGTACCCGAACATGGAGAACACACTTGCCACCTAGGGGGATTTGCATAATTTTAGTAAGTCTGATGATATGAGGATCCAAATGGCATATTTAGCCATTCGAATATATGTTTTAATGTTATATAACAACATCCTATTATTTTACAAATGTTAGCTAATGTATTTTATTCATGAGAGTTAAATACAGTTTGTATTTATTGTGAGTATTTTCTGTGTCTTTGACTAGTTGTGTGAGATATTTTGTGAGAGTGTGCAATTTCTTGATCAGATATTGGTGTGAACTAAATTTCACATGGTATTAGATATGTCAAGATATTCCATTCTCCTTCTATTGTATTGCAATATCCAATCAGCCTCAAGGAAGGCGCAATAAGTCATCCACAGGGTGCATTCTACCATTAAGAAGGCGCAACAAGCAAGTTTTGGGAAAACCCAAATCATTCCAAAATTAATTTCAGAGCTGCCATGGATCAGCCACATCAGATGATCCTCACTCCATTCAATTATTTTGACTAGAAGGCATAAATGGAGATCATACAGAGGAGCATAAGGCTCTACAAGGTGACAATGGCAATTGAAGCTGAGCCAACCTCAGCAGTTGAGAAATCAAAGTGGCATAATCGAAGAGATGAATCTTATGGGCTGTTGTCTCACTACATCCAAGCAAATTCTATTCCATCTCGATGGTATTACCTCTCCCATTGAATTTTGGCTGAAACTTCAAGAATTGTTTGGAAAGACCGATGAATTAAGAGGCCACCAATTGGATAATGAACTAGTTTCATTGAGTCCACATAATTTCGATATCTATAGGATTTCTTATCCAAATTCAAATCACTTGTGTTGCAGCTGAAGCAATGTGGTATTGAAAAAAAATATGAGCAATTAGTTTTGGCGATTCTCTCCAAACTTGGCCTTGGCTACTCAATCTTTGTCTTGACCTTCCACTCCACAAGGAAGGTAATTAAAAATTGGAAGAGCCCGACACTTTCATAATTCATGGAGTGTTTGACACAAGAAAACGACAAATTGGTCTTGATGGGAGCCATTAAAAATCCATCCAAAGACCATTGTCTGAATGTTGGAGATTCAAAGGGTTCGAAAGGGAAGAAGAAGGGAAATTTCAAGAAGCCCACCGATGAGAGGAAAGCCAACCAGAAAGTAAATGAAGACTCCTTGAATTTAAAGAGGAATCCAAATAAGAAAAATGAGAGGACAAAGTGCAATTACTGCAGCAAGGGATTTCATCCTGAAATCTCTTGCATGAAGAATACCATTGACCAAATGGATCAACTCCTAGAGAAAGCCAACATTCCTGTTCTAGAGAGCGCAAGGGGGAAGGATGGAGGACAAAATTATGATGACAAGGAGAGAGTACATGAACTGATGGCAAGCACATCCAAGCCTACCTCATTTATTATTGATTTTGGAGCTTCAAGACACATGGTGTCTACAAGTAAGTTTTTCACCTCACTTGACTCTTCCAGTGTTCCAAATATTGTATTGGGTGATAATTTTGAAACATCTAGAAAAGGCAAAGGTAGCATAGATCTCGATTTTGGGTCATTCAATAATGTCTTGTATATTCCTGGACTTGCTGCAAACCTGTTTTCAGCCTATCAGATGACCCATACAAGGCTACCCAAGAGAGTAACCTTTACTCCAAATGACATTGAGATAGCTGAAATTTCAACAGGAAAAATTGTTGCATTAGGCACTGTTGATCACATCTCTAGCATTTACAAGTTTTCTCACTTTGTGCCATATTCCTCACCTTCTGCTCTTTTAACCCATGCCAATGAGTCAAGTAAATTATGGCATGAAATATTTGGTCATCTGAATTATAAATATCTTTCCCAATTTCATGAGAAAGAAATGGTTATATGGATGCCCAATATCGGATTTTCCAAAGGTGTCTGTCAATCTTGCATCCTAGGAGAATGCCCTGAGCATAAGTATGGGAGATCCAATACTGACAGAACCTTTGCACCATTGGATCTTATTCACACTGATATATCAGGTCCATTCCCTCATGACTCTTTGAACCATGCCAAGTACATCCTCACATTCATAGATGACTTTAGAAGGTACTATTGGATTTATTTCATCAAGCTGAAATTTGAAGTTTTTGGTATGCTCAAGCTATTCAAAGCCTCAGTTGAGAACCAGTATGGTAGGCATATAAAAATTATCAGATCTGATAATGGTGGTGAATATGTGAAATCAGAGTTTCAGCAATTTCGTGCCTCTTCAGGCATTCAGATGCAACGCACAGTTCCATATAAACCTCAGCAGAATGGGGTTGCTGAGAGGAAAAACAGGTCTCTCAAGGAGATGTCCACATGTATGCTTGAGGCAAAGGAACTGTCTCCCAAGCTATGGGATGAGGAAATAAATTGTGCCACATACATTCAGAATAGAGTTACACACAAATCTCTCAAAGGTATCACTCCTTTTGAGGCTTGGACAGGGCACAAACCTGATATCTCTCATTTCAGGATTTTTGGCTCAAAGGCTTGGGATAGGATTCCACTTGAGAAGAGGAGGGCTATTCAGCCCCAAATCCAAAATTGTTTGTTTGTTGAATATTCAGAGGACTTTAAATGGTATAATTTTCTGAACATGAGCACTCAAAAATCTTTCATAGAAAGGAGTGTTCAGTTTGAGGAAAAGCCCTCACAGAGTGCTGAAATTGGAGAACCATCTTCACCACCACCTGAAGAAGTAAGTGATGCTCCTATTGAAAATTTTTATTTTGATATTTATGATGATGAATACCATTTTATTGCAGATTCTAATTCACCAACAAATCCTAAATGGGATGCTAAGACTTTGCAAGCAGCAGGTGAACTAGTGGTCAATCCTCATGACACAAGGAGGACTAGATCACAATTTGAGACTGCTCTCAATGTGAATGACCCATACCTTTCTGAGAAATGTTATATGATGGTGGATTATGATCCTAATACATATGAGGAAGCCTCACATGACCCAATATGGAAGGTTTCCATGGATGAGGAGTTTAAGTCATTGTAGAAGAACGAAACATGGGAACTAGTCAAGCTCCTCGCAAGCAGAAAATTGGTAAGGTGTAAGTGGATCTACAAAAAAAAAATGTGCAGCTGATGGTATAGAAGTGAAATATAAGGCTAGTATGGTAGAAAAGGGATTTTCACAAGTCCAAGGCCTTGACTACAATGAAAATTTTGCACCAGTGGCACAGAAGGATTCGATAAGATTAGTTATGGCAATTTCTGCATCCAAGTGCTGGGAAGTGCACCATATGGATGTCAAGAATGCATTCATCCATGGGGATATTGAGGAGGAGATTTATATGTAGCAGACAAAAGGGTGTACATCAGATCCTAACTATGTGTGTAGGTTGAAGAAGTCCTTGTATGGGCTTAAGCAAGCCCCGAGGGCTTGGTATGCCAAAATGGACAACTTTCTCTTGTCACAATCTTATGTTTGATGCAAATCTAATCCTAATGTTTATATGAAGCCGATTGATGGTTCAATAATGATTATAGTGTTTTATGTTGATGATTTTCTAATCACAGGTATCTCTACTGATCAAATAGCTTCATTGAAGACTACTTTGCATCAATATTTTTCCATGAGTGACTTGGGAATTCTTAAGCAGTTTTTGGGGCTTGAGATTTCTCAAACAGAGAATGAAACAAAGGTATCTTAGTCCAAATATGCATCTGATTTGTTAAAGAAGTTCAAGATGGCTGATTGCAAGCCTTCTAAGATTCCATTCCTTTAAGGAGTTAGAATGGAAGAAGAAGAATCTACACCCTTGGTTGACAGCACCTTGTATAGGCAGCTTGTTGGCAGCTTTCTATACTTGACTCACACTCAATCTGATCTTGCTTATGTTGTGAGTGTGGCATAAAGATACATGGAGAAGCCACATGAGCTCCATTGGAGGGCTGCAAAAATAAGTTTTCACTATGTGCAGGGCACCAAGACTGGTGGGATTCACTATGTTGTAGATTCTAGCCTAGATTTTCTTGGCTTCACTGATTCAGATTGGGTTGGTGATAGCCTTGGCAGGAAATCCACATCTGGATTTGTATTCATGCTTGGAGGTGGTTCTGTTTTGTGGTCTAGCAAGAAACAGAGTGCCATTGCACTATCTTCAGCAAAGGTCGAGTACAGAGGAGCAGTGAATGCTGCTACTCAATGTGTATGGTTGCAGGGTATTCTTTCAGAGTTTGAGATTGCTTTTAGTACTCCTACTATCATATTTTGTGACAACCAGAGTGCTATAAGAGTCTCAAGTGATCCAATACAGATATAGAGGACCAAGCATATTGAGATACATATGCACTACATCAGAGGACTAGTGCATGACCAGATCATTGATTTCCAGTATTGCGCAACAGGTGAGCAAACTGCAGACATCTTCACCAAAGCTTTTACTGAGAAGACATTCATCTCTCTTAGATCACTGCTTGGGATGGATGAACATGTGGTGGAGTGAAGGATTGATCAACGATCTTTCAATTTTGATATGTCCATTTTTTGAGCGAAGCTTTTTCCCATGAAGCTTTCCTTCTATCCTTATTTTGTGGACCAACAATATTGTACAGGGTGACCAAGTCTTGTTACTAGGCCCTTAGTATTTCTATTTTCTGATATTTAGAACATAAAGTCATGTTGATGTATATGTAACTTCGGAATGTATTTCATCTATGTATTTTATATATATTTATTGTAGCCTTATAAGAGATGTGTTATTCCTCTATAAGGAAGTGTCGTCATGTGGATTGACAAGTGTCGCAAGTGTGTGTACTTGCCGATGGGTTATTAGACCACCATGTGGGGTCGGCCCTGAATTATATATATATAATGTGGATGTATCTAGATAGACAAGTCGGCCCCATAAGGTCACTGGGCAAAAAGGTTAGTATAAATAGAGATCGGAGATCTCTATTTCACTCACTCGGAAAAGTAACTCACTCTCACTTGAAAAGTGGCGCACTAGTGAGGAGGAGGATCATCTGCTATCAGGAGACTATCTTAGTGTTATTTGGTTGTACTTTGGTATCAGAGCTAACTTGAGAAGAAGACATTTTGTAGTGACAGAAGCTTGCGTTCCTTGTTTATTGGGTTTCTCTCCACATATTTTTGAAAATCAGTATAGTAGATTGACTCTACTCATCAAGGCGCATCTATCTGTCCAATCAGAATTCAATTCTGAGCATTTTCAGATTTGGCCCTAAAAATTAGGGTTTCCAAACAAATAGGAATTTTTGGAATCTGAAGACACAGCTGGAAAGTCCTTGCAAAAATCAAAGTTTAGATCTTTGGATCGATATTTTTGGCTGGGTAGATCTCCGGGAAACTCAAACCCTAATTCAGGGCTCTCCCTAGTGAACCTGGGAGGACAAAAAGGCAATTCTTAAGGGCATGACTTTGCTAATCTCAAATTCTGAATGCACCAGGATGATCAGCTCATCAAGGCGCATCTTTCTATCCTTTCAGAAATTTGAAATTCACTTTTTGAATTTTTATGGTTTTTCTGACAAACCCTAATCCAGGACCAGATCCAGTTTTCAGCACTTCAAGTAGTAAGATCTAAACCTTTTCTATTTCCATTTGAAGTACTCTTTAAGATGTCTCTCCACACCAAGCTTGAGGATAAGCTTGAAGGGGCTGATAAATTCCTAGCCTGGAAGTATAGAATTGGGTTAATCCTGGAAGAGAATGAGTTGGACTCATATGTGAAAGAAGACATCCCTATCCCAGAGGATGAAGAGGCCAAGGTATTGGATAAGAAGAACTTGGTCAAGGCAAAGAGAATCATTGTTGATTCTATCAAAGACCATCTCATACCCCATGTGTCTTCTCTTAAGACACCCAAGGAGATGTTTGACTCTTTGACCAAGCTGTTTGAAGGGAAGAACATAAATCGAAAGATGACCCTGCGGAACCAATTGAAAGGAGTAAAATTTCAGAATGGAGAAACCATTCAATCTTATTTTTCAAGGATCTCCCAGATCAAGGAACAGCTAGAATCAATGGATGAAATGGTGGAGAATGGTGAAGTGGTGATGAGCACTCTAAATGGCCTACCCAAGTCATGGGATTCCTTTATCCAAGGAATTTGTGCAAGGAAGAAGTTGATTTCCTTCAGTAGACTATGGGAAGAATGCTCACAAGAAGAAGCAAGGCTTGTGGCACGAGAAGAAAAGATGGGGAATGAAGATCAAGCTCTCACAACTCAATCCAAGAAAGGGAAGTCCAAGAGAGAGCCATCTCACTCCAAGAAATCTTCACATCACTTCAAAGAAAGAAGAATATGCTTCACCTGTAATGAGAAAGGACATATTGCCATAAATTGTCCTAAGAAGAAGAAGGACAACAACAACTCCAACAATAAGAAGAAGGGTAGCAAAAGAAGGTTTAATGCTCATGCTGCTGAGGATGATGAACCCCCAAAGAAGAAGGCTAGGGCAGAAAGTGATAGTAATGATGACTCATCAAGTGAAGAAGAGTATGTTCTAATCTCTGCTCTCAAAGGTACCATCTCCCATGGTTGTAATGATTGGTTGATTGATAGTGGGGCTTCCAAACACATGATTGGGTTTAAGGAATCTTTTGTGAATCTATCTGAACATGAATCAACCCATAAGGTGAAACTTGGGGATGATTATCAATACCCAATCAAAGGAAGTGGTGAAGCCTCCTACAACCTAGATTCTGGAAAATCCTTGAAGATGAAAGAAGTACTTTATGTACCTGGGCTCAAGAAGAACTTACTCTCCATCTCTGCATTGGATGCAAAAGGTATGAGGGTTGCATTTGTGGATGGCCAAGTCCTAATGTGGCCAAAGGGAAAGACCATAGATGATGCAATAGTGATTGGAGAGCAAGAGGGAGGTTTGTATAAATTAAAGGGACAACCTGAACATGCCATGGTGCATGAATCCATGGAGCCAAGTGAACTTTAGCATAGAAGACTTGCTCATATGCACTATAGAGCACTTCTAATTGCAAGCAAGGTAGTAGAGGGTCTTCCTGAAATCAAGACCAAACATGAAGGTGTTTGCAAAGGATGTGCAAAAGGTAAGAACATTAGGAAGGATTTCCCAAGCAGTGAAAGCAAGGAAAAAGACATCCTGGAAATCATCCACTCAGATGTATGTGGCCCTATGTCATCCAGTTCCCTGAGTGGGTATGTTTACTATGTCTCATTTATTTATGACTTCTCTAGGAAGACTTGGGTATACTTCTTGAAGAGCAAAGGTGAGGTGCTTGATAAATTCAAGGAATTCAAAACCTTGATGGAGAATCAAACTGACAAGAAGATCAAAACATTCAGATCCGACAATGGTGGAGAATTCACCTCAAATGACTTCAAGAAGCTCTGTAGTGATTCAGGGATTACGAGGGAGTTGACTGCTCCTTATAATCCACAACAAAATGGAGTTGCAGAAAGGAAGAACAGAACTATCATGGAAGCAGCAAGGGCAATGCTACATGACCAAGATCTACCTATGCATCTATGGGCAGAAGCAGCTAGAACAATGGTATATGTGCTGAACAAAACACCCCACAAGATATTGGACAACAAGACACTAGAAGAGGTCTTTTCTGGTAAGAAACCTGAAGTTAGTCATCTCAGAATATTTGGTTGTCCAGTATACACTCATGTCCCGAAGGAAAAGAGAACTAAACTAGATCGTTCAGGAAATAAGGGTATCTTTGTGGGTTACAGTGAAATCTCGAAGGCTTACAGAATATACTTTCCAGGGTTGAAGAAGATTGATGTCAACAGGGATGTAACATTTGATGAAAACTCAGCATTCATCAAATCAAGGAAGTCACCTACTGAAGTTTATGAAGAACCTAAGGAAACAAGATTTCAAGACACTACCATGACTGAAGCAATTCCTGAAGTTGTTCATGAGTTTGAAGATCCACAAGAACCTATAGATCCACCCCGTGAGGATAACTCTCACAAGAGGAAACCTGCATGGGCTAGAGAGCTCATCCAAGATGCAGAAAGATTGGCATTCCAGAAGAAGAACACAGAGCAAAGAAGAGAACCAGATCACAGACCAGCTATGTTGCTTTGCTCTATGACATTATGAACAAAGAGCCTTCCAATTATGAATAAGTAGCGGAAAAGAAAGAATGGAAGGATGCCATGGTTGAGGAATACCAATCAATAATGAAGAATGATGTTTGGGATGTTGTCCCAAGACCTAAAGAGAAGTCTGTTGTAACTTCTAAATGGATCTTCAAAATCAAGCATGCTGCAGATGGCAGTGTGGAGAAATACAAGGCAAGATTCGTAGCTCGTGGCTTCTCTCAGAAAGAGGGAATAGATTATGAAGAAACTTTTGCACCTATAGCCAGGTATACTTCCATCAAAACAGTACTTGCCCTGGCTGCGGCTATGAAATGAAAAATACACCAAATGGATGTCAAGACTGCTTTCTTGAATGGTGTAGTTGAAGAGGAAGTATATGTGGAGCAGCCACTCGGTTTTGAATTACATGATAGGGAGTCATATGTGTGCAGATTGAAGAAAGCCTTGTATGGCTTAAAACAAGCTCCCAGAACTTGGTATGGTAGGATGGACAGTTTTCTATCTAGTTTGGGCTTTACCAAGAGTAAAGCAGATTCCAACCTTTACAACAAGGTTGAGGAAGGGAATCCTGTGATTCTACTCCTATATGTGGATGACTTATTTGTAACAGGAGATGACAGACTGATTGCAGATACAAAGAGGAAGCTTGCTGCTGAGTTCGATATGAAAGATTTGGGAATGATGCACTATTTCCTAGGTATGGAGGTGTGGCAGAGTGCAGGTGGGATCTTCCTTGGTCAAGGGAAGTACACAGTAGATATCCTGAAGAGATTCGGGATGATGGATTGCAAGGCCATGGCCACACCAATGGCATCAAATCTGATGCTTCTATGTGATGCTTCATCTGAGCCGGTTGATGTCTCTATGTATCGTCAGATGATTGGGTCCTTGATGTACCTGACGAACACAAGACCGGACATTTGATTTGCTGTGAACACATTGAGCCAGTTCCTGACGGATCTGAGGGGTGTTCACCTGATTGCTGTAAAGCATGTTTTGAGGTACCTGAAGGGTACAGTGGATTATGGGCTCAAGTATGAAGCGAATCAAAAGTTTAACCTGCAGGGTTATGTTGACTCAAATTGGGCTGGCAGTGCTACAGATAGGAAGAGCACATCTGGGTGTTGCTTCAGTATGGGATCAGGTGTGATCTCTTGGTTTAGCAGGAAGCAGTCCTGCGTAGCACTGAGTACAGCTGAGGCAGAGTATCTTGCAGCCTGTTTAGCTAGTTGTGAGGCAGTATGGCTACGGAAGCTACTGTCTGAGTTATTTGATCTCCCATTGGATGCTACTGGTATCTCCTGTGATAACTAGATTTGTGTAAAGCTGTCCAAGAATCTAATGTTTCATGACAAGTCGAAACACATAGAGATCAAATATCACTATATTAGGGATATGGTGCAGAGAGGAGCCGTGAAGCTCCTATATGTTGCGACATATGAGCAGATTGCAGATGTGCTGATGAAGCCACTAGCCAGGGTGAAGTTCGAGTACTTCAGATAGAGGCTTGGTGTTCTTCAGATCGAGGACACTTCGAGGAAGAAGTGATGGACACATTTGCTGAAGCCATTCCAAGCATGTTGGAAGGAGGATACTTCACATGGCTGTGGATGTAAGCGCTGGATGTTGATGAGCGTCAGGAAGATGTTTTGGTTTCAGCTTGGATATGTTCAGTTGGATCATTTATATGTATATATGTATGCATCATGTTGGATGCTGGATCAGTTGGATCATTTATATGTATGTACGCATCATGTTGGATGCTGGATATGATCAGTTGGATCATTCATATGTATGTATGCATCATGTTGGATGCTGGATATGATTGGTTGGATCATTTGTATGTATTTTGTATATGCATCATGTTGGATGCTTGGACCATGTATCTGTATATGTATCAGGTGGATACATTGTATGATCAGGTAGATCATGTATATTGATATGTATCAGGTCTGATCAGGTAGATCATGTATGTTGATGGATACATTGTGTGGATCATGTATATGTGTATCAGGTGGATACACTATGTATGATGATATGTATCAGGTAGATACTTGGTGTGTATCAGATGGATGCATTGTATGATCAGGATGATCGTGGATGACGAGCTTCTCTAGATGACATGCAGCAGGATGCTGCAGTGATGATGATAAGGATGATCATGTCTACATCAGGATGATGTATGGTGAGTATCAGATGATACTTTGTGGCCGTGGATCAGGTTGTGCAGGTAAGCATGTAATTTGTGCCCTGGGAGATTTGCAGATGGTCTTTCGAGGTTTTTCCTATGGCATGTAATTCTGTGCCCTGGGGCATCTGGCAAATGCTATTTCGAGGTTTTGCTTGGGAGGACATATAATTTGTACCCTGGGAGATCTGCAGATAGTCTTTCGAGGTTTTTCCTATGGCATGTAATTCCGTGCCCTGGGATATCTGGAAGATGCTCTTTCGAGGTTTTGTCCTATGGCATGTAATTTGCTCCTGGGAGATCTAGACAGGATAAAAAAGGCCTTAGATGCTTCAGCCAGGTTTTGCCATAACCACATGTAATTTGCTCCTGGGAGATCTGGACAGGATGAAAAAGGCCTCAGATGCTTCAGCCATGTTTTGCCATAACCACATGTAATTTTCTCCTGGGAGATCTGGACAGGATGAAAAAGGCCTCAGATGCTTCAGCCAGGTTTTGTGGTGGACCACATGTAATGTGCTCCTGGGAGATCCGACAGGTAGAGCCGTGTGCTCATAACATCCTGGGATGCTTCAGCCAGGTTTTGTGGTGAGATCACATGTAATGTGCTCCTGCGAGATCCGACAGGTAGAGCCGTGTGCTCATAACAACCTGGGATGCTTCAGCCAAGTTTTGTGATGGGTCACATGTAATGTGCTCTTGGGAGATCCTACAGGTAGAGTTGTGTGCTCGTAATAGACTGGGATGCTGCAGCCAGGTTTTGTGATGCACGTAATAAGTCCTGAGGATTCCACAGTATGGCCAATGATGATGAAGACCTGCAGATGGTGGGCCTACATCCAGTATGAAAAAGGACTAGCTCTGTAGAACTTCCTATGACGAGTAGAGTCAGAGAATGGTTGAGATAGTAGCAGCAGTGACGATGATGATGATGATGTATCGATGACAATGATCCTGAGAAGAAGACTTGTCTAGCAGATCTGTGTCGAGAAATACCTTCCTAGTTAAGAGGGAGTGTTGATGTATATGTAACTTCGGAATGTATTTCATCTGTGTATTTTATATATATTTATTGTACCCTTATAAGAGATGTGTTATTCCTCTATAAGGAAGTGTCGTCATGTGGATTGACAAGTGTCGCAAGTGTGTGTACTTGCCGATGGGTTATTAGACCACCATGTGGGGTCAGCCCTGAATTATATATATATAATGTGGATGTATCTAGATAGACAAGTCGGCCCCATAAGGTCACTGGGAAAAAAGGTTAGTATAAATAGAGATCGGAGATCTCTATTTCACTCACTCGGAAAAGTAACTCACTCTCACTTGAAAAGTGGCGCACTAGTGAGGAGGAGGATCATCTGCTATCAGGAGACTATCTCAGTGTTATTTGGTTGTACTTTGGTTGAGCCATTGCTCTCTCTATCTCTGAGGAAGTTGTAGGGTTTTTCACCTTAGGGTTTTTCCCATGAAAACTCTGTGTCTCTTGTCTCTTATGCTTTTGATTCTTGTGATGCTTGTCATATTGTGATTGCCATGCATTGATATACTGTATATGTTATTCTCTCAGCAAATATCCTAGAGTATTGTGAATTAATGCTGAAAATTTAACAAGTCAGATTTATGGGGGGGTGTTGGAATATTAAATCTTCCTATCTATGTCATTTAGTTACATTGGTAGCATTAATTAATAATTTATGATTAATTCCTATGTAATAAACTAGATAATTTCCATTTGAGACATTGTGTGGACCACAAGGAAACATTCGGGGGACCACAAGACTTCCAATTGTGGACCACAAGCTACCTAGACCACTTGCGCGCATTTGTAAAATATTATGTATAAGATTCCGTTGGAAAAGGCGCCTTGCTGAGTTTTACTACATTTTACTGCTTTTTACCTATGGGGGGGAAGCCAATTAACTAGGGAAACTTGTTTTTTGGACCACACATCCTCTATGATGTTTCTTCTTTCCATTTTTGGGATTTGGAATTTTTTTTCATCACACATCTGCTACAGGTCACTAATTCAGAAATTCGTGAGCCTTTGGGGTGACTTGGAGAACACACTTGCCACCTAGGGGAGATTTGCATAATTTTGGTAAGTCTGATGATATGAGGATCCAAATGGCATTTTTATCCATTTGAATATCTATTGTAATGTTATATAACATCCTATTATTTTACAAAGGTTGGATGATTTATTTTATTCATGAGAGTTAAATACAGTTTGTATCTATTGTGAGTATTTTCTGTGTCTTTGACTAGTTGTGTGAGATCTTTTGTGAGAGTGTGCACTTTCTTGATCAGATCTTGGTGTGAACTAAATTTCACAATGAAAACATTACTTAATAACAAGAAACCTATGTTCCCAAAAAAATTTAAACTAACTTTTCTACCATACACATTATGGGTTATAGTGATGATCTTCTAAATTTATTAAAAAGATGAATATCTATCTTGATAGATTTTCTTATTTTTAAAATATTACATAAAATTTAATTAATAAGTAATAAATTGTCATTTTTTTTCAGGTTAGTTATTGTTATACAAATAATTATCAAGATGATGGAGACAAATTTTTAATAATGATTAATAGATTTTTTTCACCGCAATACCTCGTTTTTGGGGTAATCTGGGACTTATTTCCCCACAAACCTCCATCCCAGTACTAAACCCCTATCCCACTACTGAAATATAATTGTATCTACTGAAATCTAATTTGGGATCAAGATTCAACTTCGAAATATAGAGTTAAATGATTAAAATCCAATTTACATCATATCGGAAACATTTAAATGTTTCTATAAATACTTTCACTTATTAACATGCACTCGCTATCATTTAAATGTTTCTATAAATACTTTCAATTCTTAACATGCACTGCCTATCAAGAGCGTTGTGTTGCATATATGACATGTAAAAACCAGGCCCAAAATAACAGATATGATGCCTTCCATTAACAACAACGACCACTTTGTAGAGACAAACCTGCCATTCGTAACAAGCTTATTGATTGTTATGAATGGGTCGAGGGAATGGTAAAAGTCCTCCGCGTCATCCTGATCATTGCAATAATGGATTGCAGACTACATATTTCAACAAAAGAAAAATTATTTACATTATATAAACAAATAATAAATTTCACATTAAATGTAAAACAAAAATGTTAATAATTTACTTCTCTTGCTCAAGGCTATTGCTTTTCCATGATCATCCTGAAACATTATAACATAATTAGAACCATGAACTACTCAAAAAAATTAATATTAAAAATATGAATATGTAAGTGTTAATTTCAACTAAAATGCTATAGGAAGACATGGAAAATTTGACTTGGCCATACAATTGACTCAACCATGATACAAAAGAAGGAAAATAAAAATACTTTGATTTAAATCCCATGATCATTACACTAAAATATGAATTCCCACAATATTTCTAGTAGATAATCTCTAAAAGATGACATTGTTGAAGTTGAGAGTGATTTGAAAAAAATTCTAAAAACTATCAATGTCAACAAGTGTGCTCCAAGAAGACATCCACGACAACATGGATAGCCAAGACAAAGTGCTTATAATAAACAACCACCAAAACTATTAAGATCATTGAATGTGTTGGCATTGAAGAGGATCACACATAAATGCACCAAATGGAAAAATGATCAATGATCAACAAAAGAAAATTAGGAAAGCAAAGAATCATATTGAAGATGAGAGTGATCTAGTGAAAACTTTTCGCAAATCAACAACACTTCTTCAATCAAAGGAAAAAAAATGAGTCATTAAAATTTGTCAATAGAGAAGACAACATAATTGTCAATGAATGTTTAATGCTCAACCCACCATCACCAAAGTTGGTCATATAGTCACTCATTGGAAATCATACTAAGTCATATTTTCAAGCAAACTGATGAAATCAAATTCAAATCTCAAATGCCAAATATATGGAAATAATTTATGCTATGACCTCCTAAATCCAACATTATTCTCTATGCAACACCCTTACTAGAATTGAAAATTGATTGTGTGTAACATGTATGGCCAAAATTTCATAGATACCTCTTAGAGATTGCAATAATTGGAACAAAAAAAGTTTTATCTCTTTAATTTTGGTTTTTGACAATTGGTGAAACACATAGCCAAAGGTTACATAAAAAGGGGTTATCCTAGATACATGAAACATTAGAAGGAAATTTGGACTTTGGCTTTTCAACTTCTATGTGTATTGAAATTTTAGTCCAACAACTAAATTGGTGTATAAATGTATATGTAATTGTATGAGAAAGGGGACACTTGCAAAAGCTGTGATATTTTGTAAACAAGTTTTTTTTTGGACATAAATGTTTTGTTTAGAAAAGTATGCATGGAATTTTTGTGGATGTTGATAATATTGTGGTTTACTCTTCATGTATTGTTTGTGTTCTTGTTCCATCGATTAACAAAAGAAGAATTATTGTGCGACAAAAACTCAGTTCCATAACACCTTGTAAAATCCTTTAAGCCACAAAGTTGAAAGCATTTGTAATGATTAAGAAGTGAGTTTGAAGACCACCAACAAATAAAATTTGAGACCAATTATCAAATCTTCAATAAAGAAACTCACATTTTTTAGCAGTGTGAGGAGAAAGATAACATAAATTGTTAATATTGAGTTCTTGAGATTATGGATGCATTTGCATGGAGAAATGGATTGAATTTATAGATTAGAGCATGAAAATTTCCAGTTTTGAGATATTGATACCTTTTTGCATACAGTCAATAGGACATATAAATTACTAGATTCAAAATTATTTGAAATGTGTCCCAATGGAAATTAGAGATTGTAGGATTTCCAATGAAATATGATCTTAACGAATATAGGATGTTGATCATTCCCAAATTTGATAGTTGGAAATGAACTTTGTATCTTTTTTGGCTTGTTGTGCCTGAACAACGTTGAATTGGAATTGTAAACTGATACAGACCTAAACCAAATATCTACTCTACCACAATTGAGACTTTCATCAATGCTTTGCTCACACATTCAATCATTCAATTATACTAGAATATGTCTAGTTCCATACACATCCTCCTCCAAAAATCTAAACAACAATCTCATAAAGGAATGCTATAGGATTAACCACCTGTGACTCAATTCCCGTGTTCTTACTTCAAGTAATGAGCTACTATTATACACCGTCAAAAACTTACCTCCTCTTGTTAACTAGCAATTTTGCATTTGGTTGAGTACATTCACTTCCAATTTGGCTTCATAAATTTACTCTGTTTCCTCCAACTCAAAGTCAAACTGGGCACATCACCATCTATTATTTCAATGCATTCTGGAGGAATTTTCAACAAGCCAATATTTTGGTAGGTCGCTATAGCCATGGCGACTCAATCTTCCATCTCTTCACTATTTTCACACACATGTGTCCATAATTAATTTACATATTAAATTTAAAATATTGCTCAATCCAGAGAAATATTGAACCATGCCAATACAACCTGAAGTAGTTGACTTCAACGCTGATCCTGAATCATGTCACAAAAGCTGATATAAAAAAACCATTTTTGGATTTGACCACCTGTATCTAAACACGAAGATTGCCCAATCGTTCACCATTCAATTTCACACATTCATTAAATCGCTACTCACAATTTACAGAGACTTAATCGATTTGAAATCAATACATGAATAGAGATGTTACATAAACCTAGAAGTAGGTAATTATGCTTACTATTAATCAAATCCAAAATTACAGGGAAAAGATGTCCCTTCTTGGGAGCTTGAACCCTGGTTGGGACAATAACACCTCGCTTTCACGGACCTAGAAACCCTAGTTCCTAGATTTTATAAAATTGTAAATGCTAATGATATGTTTATGAATGTTACAGACCTTGCCACAAAATTCATAGAATAATTTGGAATGTTGACTAACTTCCATTTTCTTAATATGTTTTCTCAAATTGGCACCATATATGGATCCTGAAACAACAAGCGCCACCGACATCAAGTGATTTCGTGGTCACAAAACATGCATAAAATCTTATAAAGAGTCCAAACTATGGGGCAAGCAGGAAACATTACCATATTTACCATGATGTTGGTCTTCTTCGTGTGTTTCGTCTGCAGTCACATGAACGAAAAAATCATAAGCGGATGTTAAACAATCTGACTAGATTGGAAAACAAGTGCAGTTCCTTCACCGTTCATAGCTTAAGCAGGAGTAATAGTGAAGAAGATGAACATGTGGTGAGAAAGTAGTGGACTGACATATGAGGAATCTGAAACATTGATAGTGAGATATAACCTCATTATGAAAAATGCCTACGGCGTAAATATAGACGTCAAATGTCAACTAGTGGAGAGATAAACTCACAATATCACCAAAGTGTAAACAAACAAAATAGCTAAAATCTGGATCCACAGAAAATATCCAAGTGATGTTGAAATTCGGGTTGAATACATTTTCATTTTCCATCTCCTATGATGTGGCATAGACAAAGTTAGGGGTAATCTCTACCTTGAGTGTTATAGTGTATTTGATGCTATTGGAAGTGGATCTGACAGACTTAGCAGGAACACTATAATCCAAATAACTCTGATCACCTACCCAAGTTATATTGTTCTACCAAGAGTGTCATTTGTAGGCGTGACTAGTTTACCCCCAACATTGATCTTGTATACTATCTCCAAATCATATCCAGACAGCCCAACTAAAGGAGCAACATGAGAGAAATTCATAGGCTTGTTAGACATAAACTCATCTGGAACTGAAACAATCTCAATGGCATTTATGGATGCAAGTGAATTTCCCGTAGGAGCAAAGGTCAATGTTAGGCTATCTAAATTCACATTGATCAAGTACTCTTTGAATGAATATAGAGTGCTCTTTACATTTGTGTTGATGTTGAAGTTGTGCAAGAAAAAAAAATTATTTGTTGTAACAAAAAATATTGCAGATTTAAGATCGTAACTACCGTGTTGAACATGATAGAAATATAACCATACCCAATGCCTAGGCTTGCTGCAAAATTTGGAAGCTATAAGAGGAGCATTGGGTAATGATCTTGGTTGTCTATATCAGTAAATATTATTGATATAGATACTTTAAGAAGGACTGGACATTGAAATTTGTTTCGAAGTATATTACTTACAGTGCATTCGCCTAAATTTTTATAAACTTCCTTAGTTTGAAGTGTCTTCGAGTAGCTAGGTTGTATTTACTTTTAGACAGATAACATGTTTAAATCCAAGATTATAAGTCATATAACTACTAACTAATGTCTAGTAAGTTAGATAAATATTAACCAGCATCTAGGGATTTCACACATCATGGAGCTGAGTATGGACAGGGCTGCAGCACAGAAGGTCTAGGCGCTAGTTTCGCAAACCCCCGCTTCCATTGAGATGGATAAAAAATTGAAGGTTGATTTTATTGCTGATCACATAGAAAAAGATGAGAGTTGGAGTCCATCTATCAAGAAAACAACAAAACTAACTTCCATAAAAGTGGTTAATAAGGACTAAATTGGATAAGGGAGGTCTAATACTTGCCACATAGATCGTACAGCCACTTTGCAATCAAATTTAACATGCTCTCCATCTGACCCTTGCAGAGCCCCTAGCCTGGTGATAAACCCTTCCTTCGTGGTGGCTTGAGCTTCTTCACATTGTCCTCCAACATTTCCACGACACCCATATCTTCTTTTCCACCAGAGATCATCACGGGATGTAATGTCCCTAAAACCGTAAAAATTTAAAAAAAAATCACTTACAGCTAACGTCATCTATTCAAGTAATATTTAACCAATTGACTTCAGTACTAGGAAGTAATATCAGTCTCTTTGAAGAAATGAGAAAACATGGTTTACGAAAGTTGGTTTATGATTCCATTGTTTAAGTTAATTGGATGTGGTTGTCTTCTATCGTATGTTTTCTGCGAAAGCGATGAAATGTTATAGTGTGAATCTCAAGGGACTAACATCTATGGTTTGATTGACCAGTTTAATACTTGTATAAAACTTTAATGTTTTTCTTTAAATCCTTCATCTTTACAGTTTAAATGTATGCTTGAATTTATTAAAGTGTTGAAATCGTTTATGTTATTAATTATGGCCTGATGGACCTCATGAAGAGAGTATGAATACTTTTGAGGATTTTGAGTTGGTAGTTATGTTACCGGAGGAGCTACCGAGAGGTAAGGGATGAGTATTTGAAGTACCCTGGGCTTACTTAGAAATTTTGCTAAATCACTACTTGAAATTTGTCTTGCAGGTATATATAAAAAAAAGGACTCTTCACTAACTACCTAATTTCTACCACTTATCAAAATCCTAACCCTATGAATGAAATGGACCAATGGATAACTTTGAAATAAAGCCATGTAATAAACAAATGGGGGTTTGAACAAAACGTGACCCTAACTATAGAGTTTGGGTAATGTATTGAAGTGCTAGTGGGGTTTGTTGTAGCATTGAATGCTACCCATGTGACCTTCATGTGATTGCTTGCCAGCTGGGATGAGGGTTTATGCTTCTGGCCTTAACGAACAGTGTTGTCATTTCGTGGTTTTGGGCCTTGGATGGCAACTTCCTGTTGCGTTCTAGTTTCATGGAGCTCTACGCTCTGACCTGAGCTATGCTCATGGTCATCGTAGTCACTGCTACTCTGCGTGGTGATGGAGGATACTATGGTCAAAGTAAAAGGTAAGATTCTCCCCAAATTCAATGGTTTCTTCAATATGCTTTCTATAGATGACATTCGCCTTGTTTAACTCGTGGCTCTTGTGACTTTATTGACAAGGTTCACAGGTATGGGTGGTCCCTGTGTTGGATTTTAAAATTTGATAGAGAAGGTTTGGGTTTCAGCGTAACCCTGGTAAGCCCAGGTCTTCTCAATGATCATTTCTCTCTGTCATAGCAATGGTTGTAGGTTCTATAGTTTTGAGTCCTTAATTTGTAACTAAGATGTGCCCTTAGGGCTCTCAGTCTCTAGTTTGAAGTTTCTTTGGTCGCGTCTAGTCCAGTTAGCAATAAGGGAAGGTGACTATGGAAATCAATTTGGGCTTTTCCTGGATTATGGACCTGCTCGATCAATGTCTATAATGTTTTAAGTTTGATAAAGTGATGGGTTCAAATGAAGGGACAAACCCTTAATGGATTTTGTTGTGTTAATGCTGTAAGTTATATTTATCCATTTTTCTATGGGTTGAAAGGGTACTTGGATATTCTTTAATGCCTACAGGCAAAATACTCCCAACATTGGGGTTTTAAGGAGATATGTTGGGTATTTGGAATTTAATCGTATCTCTGCATTTAGCATGACTTTCTATTTAAAAAGAAATGTTACTGGTTTTTTAAAATGCTCCTTGTTTAGATCTTTGACCTCTAGTTTCTATACTTAGTAATTTAATTACCTAAAGTTGAGAAATCGTGACTCTTCCACGTAGAATTAAAGAGGGGGGTATTCTTGATTTTAAGTTGAAATTTCATTTTGATAACTCGAAGCCATGGATGGCTTTGTGATTTCCTTTAGTGAGTTTGGAAACTTTTGAAAGTTTTAAATAAACGATGCATAGAGTTTTGAGCTCTGTCATTGCATGCTTTTTGCCATTGAAATGGCTTTGACTGGAATCATAGAATTAAATCTCTGCAAATCGTGATGCCTCTAGAATTCCTTTGATTCAAGTTTCCTAAGTTTAAATGTTGTGGTAAATGATCCTTTTAGGGATGGGAAAATGATTGTATGAAGTAATTTAAATGCGCAAACCTTGGCTCGGTTTCTTTCATTTATTTTCTTGTTTAGATTTAATGTAGTCCATGTTTTAATTCGTTTGGCTGTATCATCTTGGTTTTGTATTCTGGAAGATAATGTAATCCCTAGATGAGGATTTCTACTGGATTGGATCTCAGTTTTCGATTCAAAATTTAGGTTGTTCTGTAACCTGAGAAATTGCTAAAGTAATTTTTCCACAAAGTCGTGGGGATTTGTAGTTTGTTCTGGAAGCATATAATCACTAAAATTTTTAGATATAAAGTTTATATTTATTTGATTTTAAATGCAGCAAGCCATGAATGCTAAGAATAGAAAAGAAATACAGTATAAGAAGATTAATTGAGCCAATACGATTCTATGCAATGTATATTGAAATTTCTGAAGGGAGGCTATTTGGAAATTAATATTGTAAGGGTTCTTTCCTAAGCGGATATCTAGCAGAGGCTAGCGATCCTAGCCCTGCTATATTCCTTTACATTTGAAGGTGTCGACAAGGCTGTTAAAATGTGTTAGATGAATTAAGCTAGAGGTTTAATTACCCTAGGAAGCCTATGCCATATGGTCCTTGCTCTCCATACAAAGACCGAAATAAAAATATAATGACAGAAAATAAAAGTGTTGCACAATAATTTTTAAATTTAAATCCTAATTTAATTAGTTGTAATAAAATGTAGTCTTCATACCTAATTCATGTAGCTTGTCTTTCCTTTGAAGAATTTGCACACTCCACCACTAGTTAATGGAAATAATTAGTATTGTTCTGGCTGACCTGTAGAGTGATTTTAACTGAATAATCTTGGGACTACCATGTTCCTCCCAAACATGACCCTTAGACTGTTCCTAGTTCTAATTGGATCCCCCTGAGATGGTTCCAACTTGCAATAGGAAAAGTAGAGGACCTAGGATAGGCTGCTAATCAGATCTTGGGAAAAATAGTAAGCTTCTTCAGATTGTAGAAAAATTCTCTTCTCTTACCATAAGAGAATGATGGAAGAAAAGATCCCCCCTCTCTTGGGAATTGTCCTTCTTTATATAGGTGAGTTTGTTTGAAATATAGCTGTTGATTTTATAATAATAATATTTCAGTTTTTCTTTTTAATTTAAATTGAATTATAATATTTATAAAAGATCTTTTACTACTTACTCATTCCTAGTTTATCTAGGACTTTTATTTTGTTACAACTAGATGTATCTTTAATTTAGATCATAATCTTTTCTTTAAGTATAATAATAATACAAGAAATATCCGATGCATAACTTTTATGCATACTATTTATACCAATGAGCTTTCTTTTATAGATAACCAATCTGATTATTTAATAATTAAATATCATAATAACTCTTTGATAAATATTGAAATACAAGGTCCAACTCTTTAGACATGGTCTTTTGGTATGCTTGGATAGTTGGCTTGGTTAGGTGCCTCTAGGTTCCTCTTGCATGTTGGATTCCCTCTTTTAACATGGTAGTTCCCATAGTTCTTTGATGAAAGATAGAAATGATTCATTTGACCAATTAAATATTTGTGATGAATAGTCGTGCTATTCAGATTCTTCTCGACTCAACACTTTCAAGATCATGTAACCCCGAGTGCTCTTCAGAGATTTGGCTCAACACTCTCATATGGGCATTACGCTAGTGCAATTCCAGAGCCTCCCTCTCAACACTAGTACTAGAATGTGTTTGTGAGGCACATCTAGAATATACCAATGGGCTCGGATTCGGTATTTATTATCAAGCTTGGAGTGCTCCAGGGCTCATGCCCAACACTCTATGTACATCGGGGCTTATGCCCAGTACGTAGGTCATCCATGTGTTCTAGATTCCATGCTCAACACATCATACAAGTCAATCATGTATATCATAACTCTGCACAGTATGTAACAAAAGATCATCTCAGTATATTAGGGTTTGTACCCAATCTCATAATAAAACATAAATCAACACATTGGGGCTTTCCGCCCAGTATATAACAATAACTTGCATCAGTCAGGGTCCATGCCCTAAATATGTATATCTATAAAAGAAATGATTCATGTGCATTGGGGCTTATGCCCTGTATAATAAATCAATCATATGTGTTTGAGCTTAAGCCCAATATATATAACATCAATCTAGTCAGTCAAAATTCGGGTTATTACATCCCTCCCCACTTAGAAGCAATACCGTCCCGGTGTTTCTAGGGACTAGAAATGAAGTCATGAAATAAGGCGGGGTAAGCCTCTTTGATGGTTGCTTCATTTTCCCAAGTAGCCTCCTCTGGTCCGAAGTGCCTCCATTGCACTTTCGACTGGATGCTGGTCCTTCTTCTAAGTTGCACCTCTATCTTATCCAGAATGTGGAGGGGTTACTGCATGAATTCCCCTTCGGGTTCCACCTATAATAAGGACCAATCAATCACATGTTTAGTATCATAGACATATTTATTTAATAAATATGCATGAAAAACATTATGGACTTTTACATGAGCTGGTAAAGCTAACTCATATGCTATTGGCCCTTTCTTGGCTAATATCTCAAAGGGTCCACAAAACCTGGTGGCCAACTTTCTGCATTGCCCCAAGCTCAAAGAGCTTCTTTTTGCCTTCACTTTTAAGAAGACATGTTCATCGACTTGGTAATCTTTGTCTTTTCTTTTCTTATCTGCATAACTCTTTTGGCGGTCTTGTGCCTCTTTTAAGTTTTGTTGTACTTTGTTGACTAGCTGTTCTAAGTCTTTTAGTAAGTCGGGACCCAACATAATTCTGTCCACCAAACTATCCCAAGTCATTGGTGTCCTACACTTTCTACCATAAATCAAGTCGAAGGGACTCATATTGGCATATGTCTGGTATCTGTTGTTGTAAGCAAACTCTGCGAGGTGTAGGTAATCCTCCCATTTGGTGGGGTTGTTCATAACATACATCCTAAGCATATCCTCAAGCATTTGGTTCAACCGTTCTGTCTGTCCATCGGTTTGGGGATGGTACGCGGTACTAAACTGCAGTTGTGTCTCCAAACTGGAGAACAATGCACTCCAGAAGTTACTAGTGAACTTCGTGTCTCGATCGGAAATGATTGCCTTGGGTATCCCATGCAATCGAAAGATCTCCTTTAGGAAGATGTTCACAATATGAACAACTTTGTAAGTAGACTTCATTGGTATAAAATGTGTTTCCTTTGATAACTTATCTACTACTACAAAGATGGAGTCATTATGTCTCTTACACTTGGGTAAACCCGTGATGAAATCCATATTGATGACCTCCCACTTCCACTCTGGAATGGGTAATGGTTGCAGTAATCCTGAAGGGTGCTGGCATTCTGCTTTAACAAGTTGGCACTCCTAGCACTTAGTGATGAATAAGGCTATGTTGGCTTTCATCTTAGGCAAAAACAAGTGTTTCTTTACCGTTGATATCATCTTTTGATATCCCGGATGCCCTGACAAGGGTTTTCGATGGAACTTTGTGAGGATTCTAGGTCTAATGTCTTCGCTCTCTGGGACATAAAGTCTCTCTTTCAACCATAGAAGTCCTGTCTCATCTATCTTATATTCTTTTTGTTGTTGGAAAAGTCTATCTTCTTGGATCTTTCTAAGGATATTGACATAGAATCAGTCATTTTGACATGTTGTTCTAATCCTGTCATGCAAATCTGATTCAGGTTGACTTACTGTCACCTCGTATAACATGTGCACCCATCGAATTAAAGCATCGGATATCTTATTCTCCTTTCCCTTTATGTGCTTTAGCTCAAATTGGTACTCACTAAGGAAGGCTAACCACCTGGCTTGCCTAGCATTTAGGTCAGGTTGTTCAAACAAGTACTTCAAACTCATGTTGTCCATCTTTAGTGGGAACTTCTTTCCCATAAGGTAATGCCTCCACATCTTTAAGGCATGGATAATGGCGGCTAGTTCAAGGTCGTGAGTGGGGTAGTTATGTTCATGCTCCTTCAACTTCTTGACTCATAGCAAATAGCAAAGCCATTTTGCATAAGGACTCCACTGAGCCCTTCCTTGCTTGCATTTGTGCAAACCATGAAGTCCCCATCAGGGTCAGCAATCCATAAGATGGGTGTGCTAGTGAAGAGTTGCATTAAATTTTGGAAACTTTCTTCACACTTGGTTGTCCAAAGAAACTTGGTTGTCTTCTTCTGCAAGGATGTCATAGGACAAGCAATCCACGAGAAGTTCTCAATGAACTTCCAGTAGTATCCGGATAACCCTAAGAATGATCTGATGTCGGTCACGCAAGTGGGTGTAGGCCATTCGTTTATGGCTTTAATCTTTTCAGGGTCAACTGCTATCCCCTTCTCAAAAATGATGTGACATAGGTGCTGTTAGGAACCCATGTCTTTACTTTGTTAGTATATTGTTGTTGGGCACATATGCTTTGTAAGTCGTCCCGCAGTATTTGCTGATCCATTGTTTGTTCTATTGTTGTTTGGCGCATATGCTTTGTAAGTCGCCTGTAGTATTGTTTATCCATAGTTTGTATTGGCCCATGGTTTTGACCCATAGTATTGGTGCCTAGACTTAGTATATAAGTGTGTGTTGAGGCTTATGAAGACACGGTGAAGTTATTTGTATTGAGCTTGCTCAAAGGAGGTTGCCCCCTCAAAGTGGCCTGCGATCAATAAAATATTTTGTGATCTCATATATTGTGCATTTTATCAATTAATTGTTGCAAGTTCCTCATAGGTACGGTATCTAGGGTTTGTAGGAATCACACTTGCTAAACTTAGTGCTCGTAACACTATCCGAAGATGTTCTTGATGTTCTTCTTCACTTTTGGAATAGACCAGAATGTCATCAATGAATACTAGAACGAACTTGTCTAGGTATTTAGTAAATATGTTGTTCATCACACACATAAAGTTGGCAGGTGCATTCGTCAATCCGAACAACATTACAACAAACTTGTAATGACCGTATCGGATTTGAAAAGTGGTCTTACTGATGTCTTCGTCATGGATTCTTACTTGGTGATATCTGTAACGTAGGTCAATCTTTGAGAAGATCTTCGCTCCTCTGAATTCATCAAACAAGTCATCAATTCTAGGTAGTGGGTAACGGTTTTTGATGGTCAATTTGTTGAGTTGGCGGTAATCGATGCACACACGCATCATCTCATCCTTCTTCTTGACAAAGAGTATTGGTGCTCACCAAAGGGACACACTTGGTTGCATATATCCTTTATTGACCAACTCTTGGAACTGAAGCTTGAGTTCCACCAATTCGGGTGGACTCATGTGGTAAGGGGATTTGGAAACTGGTACGGACCCGGGTGTTAGCTCTGTGGAGAAGTCTAGGTCTCGTTTGGACGGTAGCCCAGGTATTTCCTCAGGGATTACATCCTTGAATTCAACAAGAACTGGGAAGTCTTCAATATTTTTCTCCCTATTGGCTTCCACGGTTTGAATGTTGACTGCGAAGTGTTTACAACCCTTCCTTATGCACTTCTTTGCTTGAAAGGAAGATATCTGTCTTACATAAAATTTCTTAGGTATACCCTGAATCTTTCTTTGATTTCCTGGTTATCCATGCATAGTGTTGACCTGTTCAAGCAGTCAAGCAGGGCATGATGTTCTTCCAACCAATCCATTCCTATAAGTACATCATACGATACTAGTAGTAGGATATTTAAATCCACCCTGGTATGGAACCCGTTCAAATCTATCTCGTAAGTTTTGACTAGTTCGGAGACTTTCCATTTGGTACCGGTGGCTAGTTGTACCATCCATGGTTTCTTGTGACTCTCTCGGTTTAACTTACAAGTGTCGACTAACTTAGGGGAGACATAGCTTCGGCATGCACCGAGATCTATCAAAACTAAAATAACGGTGTTTGAGATTGTTAGCTTGGTTTTGCAACCAAGCTTTGTGCAATGGGCACCTATCAACAATGTGATAGCAGTTTCAATATTGAAAGCAAAAGAAATTATAAATTAAATCTAAATCTAAACTAGCATGTGTATATAACAAATAAATTTTTAAAAACGATTCAAGAACAAGAAATAAAAGAATAAGTATTTTGTATTAAGATACCTCAAATGGTGAGGATTTGTGTTGAGCAACTCCTAAGGTGAGTAGCTCCAAACTCCAAAGGTCTCTTCTCCAAGATGCTGAAAATGGCCAAAAGTCTCATGAGAGATTTTGACAGCGTGAGGATAGGATGATGGATGGATGGAAAGTGAGGAGCCCCTACCACCTTTTTATAGTTTTTGGTGGTGGGGAATACCATTATGGTTTTGAGGAAACCAATGGTATTGACCAACATGGTTTAGGTACCTTTTCCCTCCTTTTTCCTTTTTTGAATATTTTTAATATTTTTATTCCCTTTTTAATATTTTTGGGAATTCTGGACCCTTTTTTAGGGTTTTTTATGCTTTTTGAAGAAAAATATTCATTTTGAGGGGGAAAAGGGGTGTATTATGGTCTTTTGGTGACATTTTGATGGCTTTAGAGGCTCAAATGATGGAAAAGTGGACAAATGGGTCATGTGAATAAGGAAATGAGCTAGTGAGCACTTTTTGGGTGTTAACAGATTGCCCCCTGATGTGTGAGGGTAGGAGCTCATCGTATGGCCGATAAACATCATAATTCTTTTGTCTTTTTCGTGAGGTTTGGGAAAGAGAAGAGATCAGTTGGAGACTAGATCCACAGCCCTTGGAAGCTGCAAAACAAACAATATTACATGGCCTCAATATGAATGAGGAATAATCTCTGATAATGGACGAGGAAGGCATACCCATACTCGTATCAAGACATATACATAACAATTAGTCCCAAGAAGGGGGACCTGAATAATACATAAAAAAACTGCTGGTACATCATGATGGTCCAAAGGGGACACTATTTGGGATGTACTCATGATCATGACATGATTGATCTCAATAAATGATACACTAGAATAAAGCGACAACTGTTCTGAACAAGGTCTCAGAAGGGTTGATGAACTATTGAATCTTGAAGGTGTACAACATCTGTAGGGACTCAATGACTCTAAGTCAACTCTGAGAAGTACATGTAACTGTATACTCGAGTGAGTATAAAACTGGGCTACATCTGAATATCGTCGCCATGTGCAACCTGAATATCTATAGGAAAAATGTAACTGGTTGTTTCCATAAGTAGACTCTCAAATGTGGAAGAGTCAGGTGGTATCCGGGGTCTTCAACCAATAACTGAAAGGACCAATACCCTGTGTGAGTCTCAACGATGCGATCAGGGTGTTGAAGTCGAGCATGTGAGAAACAACCATTTGGAGAGGTACTGAGGCCTCTTCTCGAAATGATTCGTAGGCACTCATCATAAATGGCGATGAGTCCAAGACATAGGTGTAGCTAGGGTTTTACCCCTAGCTTGTGCAAATGAGCACCTACTAAGGAGAATGGACTCCTTAGTAGCAGTTCAGTAAATGTAAATAATTAAGCTAAAACAGAAATAAAAACTACTTTAGACATTGTGCATAAAACATAAACAAAAACAAAAGATATGAAGAATGGCTTTTTGTATTGAAATTACCTTCAATGTGAAGGTTTGATGGAGCCCTTTGCAGTGTCCAAGAGGATGCTCCAAGCTTCAATATGCTCCTTCTCCTTCTCCAATGGTGGGAATGGGCCAAAAGTGGCTCTCAAGGTGAAAGTAGTTCAATGGTGAACTAGGGTTTCGAGAGAGATTTTGGCAGAGTAAGGGTGCTTGTGATTGTGGATATGGAATAAGGGATCTCCATCACCTATTTATAGTTTTTTGGTGGTGGAGTGTTGACCCATGGTTTTAGGAAACACATAGTTTAGGGCAGCTGTATAGGGTTTTTTCCTCCTTTTCCTCATTATTTTATATTTTTTATTCCCTTTTTTGGGGATTTTTGCTATTTTTGGAGGAAAAGGGGGTTTTTTAGCCTTTTTTAGGCTATTTTGATGGTTTTGTGGCCTTTTGGAGGCTTTTTAGTGGGATTTTTTGGGTTTTTAAGGGAAATATGGTGGGAAAATGGACAAATGAGCCATATAATGTGGTAGATGAGGTAGTGAACAATTTTTAGGTGTTAACAGATTGCCCCCTGATGTGCGAGGTCAGGAGCTCATCGTATGGCCGATGGACATCATAAGTCATGAATGGTTTTCCTGGGATGTGGAGAGAAGAGAAGAAACAAACTGAAGCCCGGAACAACGATCCCGAACAACTGCAAGAAATAAAAGTACATATCCTCAATAATGGATGAGGAAGCATCTGATCATATGGACGAGGCGGGCATACCCATGCTCGTATCAGGATATAACATAACAATAACAATGGGGTCCAAAAAATGGGGACCTGAAATATACATGACCTCAAATACTGAATGAGGAATAATCTCAATATATGGACGAGGCGGGCATACCCATGCTCGTATCAAGATACATAAACATAACTGTGAGGCCCGAAAAAAGGAGGACCTGTAAGATACATGATCACTGTGTACATCATAAGAGTCCAGAGGGGACACAAAGCTGGGACATACTGCTGAGCGGATCATGTGTGAACTGCAGAACTGGTGCACTGGAACAATCAACAGTGCTACTGAGTGTGGTACCAAAGGGGCTGATGAGCTGCTGGATCAGAGTGACAAGGGGTACACTCACAATGGTACACGGAACTGGAACGGATCTGGGACTAAAACTGGGTACTCAAGGAAGCATGTAACTGGATGGCTTCCGAATACAAACGCCAACGCAGCCCGAACATCCACGGGAACATAGAACTGGTCGTTCCGAAGGGACTCACCAATGTGCTAGAGTCGGGGGAAATCCGGGGTCTTCGACTAAAAACTGATGGGATGTAATCCTACGCGATCCTCAACGATGCGATCAAGGTGCTGAAGTCGAGCATGGGAGGAACAACCACTCGGAGAGGCAATGATGACTCCTCTCAGAATGATCCGTAGGCACTTACCACAGATGGTGATAAGTCCAAGGCGTAGGGACCTCTGGGCCTATCCTCTGGAATAGAGGAGCTGTCGTCGACAGAGGGAGACCTGCAACTGTCAAAGCAATGATGTTTCCTTGACAGGAGCGCGAGGTACAAGACCGAAATGTGATAGTACTGATGGCAGGACTGACAAACTGTGGAGGGACAACTGGGCAAGTAGAGTGGGTGGACTCAAACTTCCTTTGTTCAGAGTATGATAATGGAGATGATCTGGCAGCATATGAAACTGTCTAAGGGGGAAGGGATCATAGCTGTATGGGATCTGGGAAGGTTACTGGGCTGAGGGAGACTCAGGCTGGTGTAAAAATGGCAGAAGACTGCAGAATACTCTGAACAAAGGCGACCTTATTGGGGTTGCTGCCGAGATGATTGATCAAAGTGCCAGGAGGCACGGGAGGGGACTTCTTCATGGGTTAAAGAACTAGAAGAAGTGTGTGTAAAATGATACTGTCGTGTGGATTTTACGAGCCCAGGACAGTACATGCTCGTGGTTGCTTTCAATTTTAAGGAGTCTGAAAGCGATAAGGAGACTCTGAAAGGATGGAATGATACTGTCGTGTGGATTTTACGAGCCCAGGATAGTTCATGCTCATGGTTGCTTTCAATTTTTGAGAGTCTGAAAGCAAGTAAGAAGACTCCAGGGGGTTGCTTTTTCATAGATTTAGTCTCCAAGGCCCAAAGAAGCATAAAAGGATGCAATGAAGAACTCTTCTAGCCGGTGTGACTAGAGTATTCCTTTTTCGTAATTAGTCTACCAGGTCCGGAAAAGGGTTAAACTTATACCAGATAGACGCCCTTTCAGGTACTTTAACGAGCATGAAAGGAAGCAAGATTGCTCGGCGATCTTTTCATTCTTTTAGGAGTCAGAAAAGAGCTTAACAGAAACTCCCTAAGTGCCTTTTTCGTAAAGGAGTTGTCCAACCCGAAAAAGGGATAAAATTATACCGAACAAAAGGAATGGCCAGGCAAGGAGGAAGTGTTCAATCAAGGATCAATAATGGTGACCAAGAACGAGGGTGTTGGGGAACACTGATGGGCCTCCTTGCGGGGTGAATGAGATGGTGGAAAAATAACGAGACATTTGCAGTATGACAGGAGTGAATGGCTCATGTACAAAAGTGGAACAATCCGATGGCGGCCGATGTGGCACGCAAATCGAGGCAGCAAGGTGTCGGGACACAATGTTGAAAGTGTACCAAGTGAGAGCGAGGAATGGTCGCAAGCATCATCACGAGCTCAGAAAAATGAATCCGATGATATAAAGGATGTCAGAAACGGGTAACGGCCGATGTGGCATGCAAACTGAGGTGACGAGGGCGTTTTGGAAAAATACCCGAAAGATCGGGGGGTGAGAGCGAGAAATGATCTCAAGCATCATCACTAGCTCGGAAAAATGAATCCGATGATATAAAACATGTGAAAAACGGAGAACGACCGATGTGGCACGCAAACCGAGGCGACTAGTGGCGTCTGGAAAAAATGGGCAAAAAATGACGGAACAAAAATAATGCAACGAGGTGACCATCATGAAGGTCTCGTCGTGCGGATTCCAGTGGTGGAAACGGTTCGGAAAACGGACAAAAACAAAATGAAAGTACTATACAACGCAGACCAATGAGGCCGCGGGTTTCTTTTTATGGGTAAAAACGCTTGAGATACAACCCATTACGAGGGTTGCGCAAAGGACGGCCTTCGGAGTCAGCTAAGATGTATGCCCCCTTGCCGAGGCAGGTCTGCATGATGTAAGGGCCTTGCCACATGGATTCAAACTTCCCTTTACCGGTTTTGTCATGGGCTTGGTCATAGGCGAGGACGAGGTCCCCTTCATGGAAAGTTCGAGGGTGAACATGTTTATCATAACCGGCTTTGGAGCGGTTTTTGGCAGCTTCGATGTTCTGGAGAGTGGCCCGACGGTCTTCATCAGCTTGTTCGAGTTGTAGCAAACGCTGCTCGATAGGGGAGGTGTCAGGGAGAAGCTCAACGACGATCTGTAAGGCAGGAATCTGACACTCGATGGGGAGGACAGACTCTACACCGTGAACTAGATGAAATGGTGTAAAACCAGTGGCGGTCTTAGTGGAGGTGCGGTAAGCCCACAAGGCAGGGAACAACATGTGGTGCCAATTGGACTTATTCTTGTCAATCGTTCGTTGGAGGATGGTTTTGAGGATTTTATTGATGGCCTCTACTTGGCCGTTCCCTTGGGGGTAGTAAGCAGAGGAAAATTGGTGTTCATACTTAAGGAGGGTGGATAGCTCACGCCAGACGGCATCTTCGAAGTGTGAACCATGGTCAGAGACTAACTGCTTAGGAACCCCAAATCGAGCGATGACATGGTTGAAAAAGAAGCGGGCAGCCGTGTCGGCGGTACAATTGAAGGTAGGCATGGCTTCCGCCCATTTGGTGAAGTAATCAACAGCGACAACAATATATTTGTGGCCGTTGGCAGACTGGGGTCTACATTCCATGAAGTCTATGGCCCACTTACAAAAGGGACCAACGGTGACGACTGGGTGTAACGGGGCAGGAGGTGTCCGGGCCTTGGGGGCAAAAAGCTGGTAGTTATGGCAGTGTTTGACCGCAGTGATGCAGTCGGTGAAAAGTGTGGGCCAGAAGTATCCAGCGCGGACGACCTTTTGGGCAGTGGCCATCCCTAAGAAATGGCCTCCGCAGGAACTGCTATGACAGTCATTAAGGACGTGTTCAGCTTCCTCGTGTGTAAGGCAACGACGAAGAATTGTGTCAACTCCGCGCCGGTAAAGGACATCGCCTAAGAGGAGATATCGAGAGGCCTGGTGACGGATTCGACGGCGTCCATTACGGGTAACTTTGGATCTGAACTTCTGCGTGCGCAGGTATAACAAGATATCACCGTACCATGGGTCATCGAACGAGATAGTGAACAGGTGATTGTCGGGCAACTCATCGAAGATTGGTTTGGCCGGGAGAAGGGAAGGGAGATCAGTAATGAGCTGGGCAAGCGCGAGGGATTTGGTGCTCTTCGGTGTTTTGAAGGTAAGGTCATATTCCTGGAGGATAATGACCCATTTAGCAACACGACCTTGCAACAGCCGCTGGTTTAGAAGATATACCATGGGGTTAGAGTCGGCGACAACGGTGGTATGACTCATTAAGATATAGTGTCGTAATTTTTGTACGGAAAAGACTACGGCGAGGGCAAGTCTCTCCTCATATGGGTAACGTAGGGGTGGACCAGACAAGGTCTGGCTGACGTAGTAAATAACATGCTCCTGGTGAGAAGCGTCTTCTTGAACCAAGACTCCAGATACGACATGCTCGGATGCTGAAACGTAAAGGATGAAGTCTTGTGTGAAATCCGGGGGGGAAATCAGAGGAGCTTGTGTGAGAGCCTTCTTGAGGGCTTCGAAGGCAGCTTCTGCTTGCTGGTCCCAGACGAAGGGTATGTGGGTACGGAGTAGGCGCAAGAACCCGTGAACGGTAGTGGCGTAATCAGGAACGAAGCGTCGAAGGAAGTTGGATCGCCCCTGCAGACTTTGGAGTTGCCGGAGCGTGCGAGGAGAAGGAAGGTCTAAGATGGCTTGGACTTTTAGAGGGTCAACAGTAATTCCTTTCTGGGAAACAATGAAACCTAATAACCGGCCTGCCGAAACGCAAAAGACACACTTGTGTGGGTTCAAACGGATTTGGTATTTGCGACAACGCAGAAAAACTTGCCGAAGGTCGTTAAGGTGGTCTGATCGTTTCCGGGAACGAGCTGTAAGGTCATCGAGGTAGACTAACAGGATATGGACCAGGTCGTGAAAGCAATAGGTCATGGCCCGCTGGAAAGTGGCACCAGCATTTTTGAGGCCGAACGGCATGACGCGATAGGCAAAGGTGCCCCATGGGGTAGTAAAGGCAGTTTTGTACTGGTCTTCCTTACGGATCTGAATCTGGTTGTATCCGGGAAAACCATCCATGAAGGAGAGGACTTCATGTCCCGCACACGCATCAATGAGCTGGTCAATAAATGGCGTGGGAAAATTGTCCTTGGGACAAGCGCGGTTTAAATCGCGGAAGTCAGTGCATACTCGAATGGTGCCTTGTTTTTTGTTAACGGGAACGGGATTTGAAACCCAAGTGGTATAGGCAATAGGATAAATGAACCCTGCCTTGCGTAGCTTCTCAATCTCGGCTTTAACAGCTGGGAGCTTTGAGGGATGAATGGGTCACTGCTTCTGACGAACGGGGGGTACATCAGGCCATGTGTCAATGTGGTGCTCTATAATTGTAGGGTCAAGACCAGGCATTTCGGTATAGGACCAGGCAAAGACATCACGGAATTCTCTGAAAAGGTTTATGTAGTCCTCAATCTCTTGTTTACTGCAGAATGCTCCTAAAGTGATGAGTTCAGGGGCACGTCCTGGGGCAGCGATATCAACTTGGATGACAGGTGAGATGTTGGCCATGTTACCCTCCTCGAAGGCGTCAGGAGCAGGAATAGGGTCCTTGAACCAGTCGACCTTGGTGGGGAGGAAGTCTTTGGATTCAACTGTGAATTGGTTAGCTGTGCTAGAGGAGGATTCTTCTGGGAGGAAATAGGAACGATGATGCATATCATCCCAGGGATAATCCGGGGCAGTAAGGGCCTCAAGAATCTCCTCATCGGTACGGAAAGTTTGTGTCGTCAAATCGGTTGACGAAGGGGAAGTGGTGGAAGAGATCATATAAATGGTATTAATCTCTCCAGAAGGTGAAGAGTCTCGGGGGTAGATCTCCTCAATGGTAGGTGGTGCCGTCTCAAGATCCAGATTGTTCATCTCATAAAGAGCCGCTCTGTAATCCGGGAGATCGGGACAATGATGTGAATAGTTCCCGTAAATACCACATATGGCGCAGGAGTGGTTGGTATGTAGGGACTCATCTTTAGGCTTGGGAGTGGGGTTTAGTTCGACAGTTGGGATGTTAGGGTCATCGTCGAGCATCTGCATGTGCTTCTGCAATGCTGGTAACTGTGGGAATTGGTGGGTCGCATGGCCTAACTCGTCGCACAGTGAGCATTTGGGAGGAGCACGAAATACTGGAGGGTTTTTTACTGTCTTGGGAGGTGGGACAGCAGTGTAAGGTTGTGGACCTCTGCCCCCAGTGGGTTTGGGAGTAGGAGGGGGAATCGTGGAGGACGAAGGGGTAGAGACACCGGGGGGTGGCTGAGTGGTAGTAGCCATGGGTTGCACCGGTTGGAGGACGACATCGGGTGTCGGCGGGCGAACGGGAGGCGAAAGGTACCAGACGGGTAATCCCAAGGTTAACCCCGGGAGGCTAAGGGTAGCCATAACCGGGGCGCTTACTACTCCCGATGGAGGGACTAGAAAGGGGATGGTATGGATCGGTGTAACACCAATGTGGCTAGGTACCAATGGTGGTTTAGGCAACAAGGGTGGTTGATTGCTAGGTGGTTGGCTGTCGTGGGACAAAGTACATAAGTCAGACACGTCAGTGGGAGAAGACGGAGGAGGAATAGATTGAAAGGTGGAGGTCATCGGCGCGTCTGAGTAGACTCCAGGCCCCGTAGAGGAAACAAACGAGGTGGTGGCACGAGACACAGGTTGTTCAACCATGGGGAGAACATTTTCAGGTGCCATAGGAGCACTGGGATCATAGTAGGTGAGCTGGTCAACCTTAACCACGCGTCCCTCATGGGGGAACATCATGGTGCGAAAGACGGAAGAGGCAACTGCCCGCATGGCATACATGTAGCTGCGGCCAAGTAAAAGGTTATAATCCAGTTGGGCATTGATTACCTCAATGTCAATGAGTACAGTTTTGCCGCCTAACTGGACGGGGACATTGGCTAGGAGGCCTTGGGGCTGAGCCGAACGACCGTCGTAGGCGCGTAATGCAGTGGTGGACTGCTGGAGAGGAGGGGAGCCCAGCTTCTGCCATATGAACGTAGACATAACACATGTGGAGGCACCCTCATCGATGATGCACCGATGGATGACAAGATTCCTAACGGAGACAGTAACTTGGAATGCTAAGCTGGAAGGTAGGCATGGTTCAGACTGGTCTGAATCAAATGCCATCAAATTCGAATCATTTGGGTCAATCCCCCCAATGGCGAAAAGTAAAGTCTTGCGCTGGGAAGGGCAGTTCTTCAAGACTTCTAACGCAGACATGGCTGCGGGAGATTGGGCTAGGTCGTCTACAATGTTGTAGTTGGACGCAGCGCGCGCATTGGGGTTATTGTTAAGACGGCGAAGTGGGAAACGAGCTGCTTTGGAAGCACCGTCGACCGACGGGGGAGGGATGCGTAATGGCTGATCACTGGGATGAGCGTTAGTGGGTTTATCCGTGGGAGGGGCTTCAGAGGTGGAGCCATATTGGTTCCGACGGGTCTGGAGGTTGACGTCAGTAGATGACATCATCAACAAGTGGTGGGTTCCTGAGTCAAACATGGGTTGATCAGGAGCAGCGTACGTGATTTGCTGTTGTTGGGGCGCGTTGGCTTGAGGGGGAGCCAACGGCTGAGTGTTCACTACGCCTTGGGTCGGTAAGGGGTTTTGCAGCACCAAAGGGGGTTGTTGAGGTTGGGGGGGGTTCGGCGGCGCTTGGGGAGCCGCATGCCCTTGGCGATGGGCCTCGTCAACCCAGAGTTGCCGAGCGCACTCTAAGTGTGGGCAAGCATGTGTGTAATGGCCATAGACCCCGCAAATAGAACAAGGATGGTTTGTTCGCAAATTGGGGTTTTTAGCCTGCTTGGGCGGGCGATCAGGGTTTTGATTAGCGGGGGTCGCGTTGTTGTTGTCGGGGGGATTAGCCGGTTGAACGGCTTGGTCTGCAGGTTGGTTGTTCCCCCGATTGCAGCCCTTGACATGGTTCTGTTGGCCCTGGTTGCATTGGGTGTTCTGGTTTTGCTGTGGGTTTTGTTGGGCGTAAACTTGCCCTTGGGCAGCAGGTGGATTTGGAGGTTGCGCAGGTGCTAGAGCAGGATGCGGTGGATGGTATGCAGGTTGAGGCTGAGCAGGTGCAGCAACTTGAGGGGGTTGCTGATATGGCTGCGGAGCGGGTTGTGGGTGTGCCGCAGGGGCTCCCTGTGGCGGATAATAAGTGGGTTGGGCTTGTGGAGGCGTAGGAGCGGGGGCAGCCTGCTAATGGTAGTAAGGCTGAGGGGCGACTGGGGGAGCATAAGCAGGAGTCGCATACCCAAAGCACTGAGGTGGACATGAGGGTCCATGGGAATGGTGGTGTGTCATGGGAGCATATGAGTTGGTTGCTCCAGACTGTGAGGTAGCTCGTGATAGGTCGGGGCCAGGGGTAGGACGTGCTATAGAAAATGGTTGGGGATGCGAAGAAACACGGCCAATGATACCATCTGCAGCATGGGATGCCCCCGGCGCATCATGCTGGGAGGACTCGCCGCGAGGGGCGTCAGGTATAATGGTATAAAGGTAACCTGATTGGGCGTAAATGAGGTCGAATTGTTGGGCCTTAAGGATGGCTTCTTCTTCACACTGGGGTCTTTCTGAGGCCACATCCTTAGCAATAACAGGGAGAAGGGATTTGAGGAACCAATCTAGGAAGATACGGTCGTCTAGTTTGATCTTGCATAAGCTACGGCGTCGACGCCACTCATGGATGTGGTCCGTGATATGGGTAGCCATGTTTTGTCTACAAGATAGAAGGATCTCAACGCCCGCGTCATAGTGGACAGGCAACTGGAAGAACTGCAGGAAGGTCGAGGCCAGGGAAGCAAAGGTGGCATGGGTCCCATGAGGTTGCTCGATATACCACTTGGCTGCAGAGCCAGTGAAGGTGCGCTGTAAGAGACAGAGGCGAACAGAGTCATCCACTATGGAGTTAGAGGAACACCATAGGTGGAAAGACATGATATGGTTTTGTGGGTCCTCACCGGCCTTCTCCTCGAACTTAGGGATATCAGAGGGGAGCTTGGTAGGCATATGAGGCCATGTAGGGTCGTGTCGAATAGGATCGTTGGTCAATCTGGCCAGGTCAGGTAGGTTGAGGCTAGCCATGAATGGCAAACTGGAAGAAGGATGTGACACAGTAGTGGGTTGGACCAAGTTGGGGCCAGTGCCCCCAAGTGGAGGGACAAGATTTGGGGTGGTGCCCCCAAGTGGGGGAACTGAGGTAGTGGAGGATGGTCCAGCACCACCATAGATAGTGTGAGCCACTGATGTAGTGGGGATAGGTATTCCCGTTGCAGGAATAGGTACCGTGAGGGGTACGGTAGATGGGAGTCCCATGGAGGGCATACCCAAAACAGGGGTATTAACTGGTGTAGTGGTGGATGTGCCACCAATGGTCCCTATAACAAACGGAGTGGAAGTCGTGCCAGCCATGGGGCTAGTAGGGGCCGTGTAAATAGGGTTCTCAGACTCTTCATCAGAATCGGAGGTAAAGTAAGGGGCGTCACTATGTGGTGACGGAGTCCTACGTCGCTGACGAGTGGAGTCAAGTGACAAGGCTCTAGATCGGTGATGAGTGGTATCAACGGATAATGATCGGAATCTATGACGTGTGGTGTCAAGAGAACCGTGCTGTGGGGGCTCGCCCCTGAGGCGCCGAGAATGTCTCGGGGACTCAATGGTGACAGATGGTGTCTAATCTCTGTGGGTTGAGGTGAGTATAAAAACAGCTCAAAAAAGGCCTAATGCAACCGAGTGTGCAGAAGGAGAGCTAAAAAGCAAGGCACTCAGGCCAACAACCAACTCAAAACACCCACTGCAACAGCTGTGCTACAATAGGTGGAGTAACAACAAAGATGGTCAGAATAACAACAAGCAGCAGGTTTCCTAAAAAGAAAAAATGGTGGACTCACTAGACCAAAGGGAGGTAAAGGAGCATGCAAACACCTAACTAAAAGTATTCTGACTCAACTAAACATATCCTCTGGAAGGTGATGAAATCCAAGTCAGACAATATGAGTAGGAAAGCCAAGTGGCTATGATATCCCCCTACCGGGAGGGACACCGGGTAGTCAATCCTAGAAGAATGGCAACTAAGATACCCCGTTCATGACACGTCCAGAAAGGTGAATCTGCCGTTTAGTTCATTGACCACAATACCCCTATACAGGGATATCCCGCGAACCGCGAAAGGTAGCCCTTCGGTTACTGAATGGAGTGCGGTATTCCACTCAGGCCTCCGGAACCAGTCTCCCGACTTCAACCCTCCTAAGGGAGAGGCCCTCTGACAAACTGGTCGTGACCGTGCCAAAAAGTACTAGGGGATTTTGGTTCCCTATTTGGACAACAACTATGTCTCAAGTGAAAGTGACCGAGGGGTGTTATTGGAAGTCTATCCCCCCGACCCTACCTAACTACAATGATTCTTTTGTGTTCCCCAAGTGGGGTTAGAATGTTGGTTCAGTTAGGTACTTTTTAAGGCTCACTTGATTTATGTGACAGAGTGTGTGCTCGTGACGTGATGAACCCAAAAATAGAAGTGCCACAAGGGGGGCAACTTCCAACTATCAATAATGCTGAAATTGAAAGTTAAGCTTGCAAAATTTTCTGAATTAAAAATACTGAAATTGTAAAAGAATTCTGTAAAGGGAACAGAAATTATGTTGCAGAAAGGCTGTTAGGAAGTGAGGCTGCAGGTAGGACAGAGGGCTGTTCAGATGCAGAAAATATTGCAGCAAAAGGGGCTGGGCTCAAAACAGGAAAAAAATGCAGAAATCAGATCGCGGGTCTGTGGCGAATTAGAACAGGCAGACCGCGGGTTTGGGGAAAATAGACGCGGTCAGGTCATGGCTTTCGGGCCAACAGCGACGGTCGGGACGCAGGAAACAGGGTAAAAGACGCAGTCAGGTCGCGGCGAAAAGGCCGACAGGCGCTGTCAGATCGCGGCAAACAGGCTGATTAGCCGCGGTCGAATCGCAGGTAACAGACTTGAATCCGCCGGCAGAGCGTCGGAAACAGTCTGAGAGCCGCGGTCGGGTTGCAGGTAAAGGCCTGAAAGGCGTGGTCGGGACGCGACTGCAGAGGGAAAATACGCGGTATGCGGCGGCCGAAAGGGACAGCCGAAAGTGAAAAAATTTAAAAACGGACACCAGAAATTCGAAATCGAGGGGAGTCGCCAAAATTGTAGCTAGGGTTTTACCCCTGGCTTGTGCAAATGAGCACCTACTAAGGAGAATGGACTCCTTAGTAGCAGTTCAGTAAATGTAAATAATTAAGCTAAAACAGAAATAAAAACTACTTTAGACATTGTGCATAAAACATAAACAAAAACAAAAGATATGAAGAATGGCTTTTTGTATTGAAATTACCTTCAATGTGAAGGTTTGATGGAGCCCTTTGCAGTGTCCAAGAGGATGCTCCAAGCTTCAATATGCTCCTTCTCCTTCTCCAATGGTGGGAATGGGCCAAAAGTGGCTCTCAAGGTGAAAGTAGTTCAATGGTGAACTAGGGTTTCGAGAGAGATTTTGGCAGAGTAAGGGTGCTTGTGATTGTGGATATGGAATAAGGGATCTCCATCACCTATTTATAGTTTTTTGGTGGTGGAGTGCTGACCCATGGTTTTAGGAAACACATAGTTTAGGGCAGCTGTATAGGGTTTTTTCCTCCTTTTCCTCATTATTTTATATTTTTTATTCCCTTTTTTGGGGATTTTTACTATTTTTGGAGGAAAAGGGGGTTTTTTAGCCTTTTTTAGGCTATTTTGATGGTTTTGTGGCCTTTTGGAGGCATTTTAGGCCTTTTGGAGGCTTTTTAGTGGGATTTTTTGGGTTTTGAAGGGAAATATGGTGGGAAAATGGACAAATGAGCCATATAATGTGGTAGATGAGGTAGTGAACACTTTTTAGGTGTTAACAACAGGGACCTCTAGGTCTATCCTTTGGAATAAATTTGGTTGTCGTCAATAAAGGGAGACCAGCAATTAACAAGGCAATGATGTTTCCTTGATAGGAGCACGAGGTGTAGAACTGAAGTGTGGTAGTATTGATGGTAGGACTGACATACTTGTGGGGATGGGAAGTAACTGGGGTCATAGAGGGGGGTAGACTCAAACTTCCTTTGTTCAGAGCATGATGACATGTTTGACCAGGTAGCATAGGGAACTAACTTGTAGGTGCGGGGATCATAGCTTTTAAGGAATGAAGGGTATGTATTAACTCTGGGGGGGGACGAGTTGAAGGGTGCTATCGAGGGATTCTCAAGGTGACATACTGCAGAAAACTCTGAACAAAGGTGACAAAAATAGGGAAGCTGCCATATGAGTAGACGTGATCTGTTGTGGCGTCGAGAAGCACCATTGGGTCCTTCTTCATAGTTTTAATGAGCTCCAAGAAGGGATAAAAGTGTGCTCTGAAATGGTACTATCTTGTGGATTTTGTGAGCCAAGGACTGTTCGTGCTCATGGGTGCTTTCATTTTTAAGGAGTCTGAAAATGATAAGAAGACTCTACAGTGGTTGTGAGTACCATCCTGTGGGTTTTATGAGCCCAGGATGGTGATTGCTTGTGGTTGCTTTCATATTTAGAGAGTCTGAAAGCGATAAGTGGACTCCATTAGTTTTCTTTTTTGTAAGTTAGTCTCCAAGGCCCGAAAAAGAATAAAATGATGCAAATGGAGAACTCTTCTAGCCGATGTGACTACAGTATTCCTTTTTCATAATTAGTCTACAAGGTCCAGAAAAGGGGTAAAATTATACCAGGTAGACGCCCTTTCAGATACGTTTAGCGAGCATGAAAGGAAGCAAGGTTTCTTGGCGATCTTTTCATTGTTTTAGGAGTCAGAAAAGAGCTTAACAGAAACTCCCTAAGTGCCTTTTTCGTAAAAGGGATTGCTCGACCCGAAAAAGGGGTAAAACAATACCGAACAAAAAGGGATTGATGAGAGTGAGAAAAGGTCTCAAGCATCGTCATGAGTGCGGAATACTGAATCCAGTGACATAAAGATTTTCAAAAAGGGGCAACAGCCAATGTGGCACGCAAACCAAGGTGATGAGTGGCATTTTGAAAAAATGCCCAAAAATTATGGGGTGAGAGTGAGAAATTATCCCAAGTATCATCACGATCTCAGAAAACTGAATCCGACGATATCAAACTTGTCAAAAATGGACGACGGCCGATGTGGCACGCAAACCGAGGCAACGAGGGGGCATGGGAAAAATGCCCAAAAAATGTGGAGGTGAGAGCGAGAAATGATCTCAAGCATCATCACGAGCGCAGAAAACTAAATCCGATGATATGAGACTCATAAAAAATGGAGGACAGCCAATGTGGCATGCAAACCGAGGCGATAAGTGGCATTTTGAAAAAATGCCCGAAAGTTATGGGTGTGAGAACGAGAAATGGTCTCGAGCATCATCACAGGCATGAAAATATGAATCCTGTGGTGCAAATGGTGCAAAAAACGGAGTTCATAAGGACTCTGGAATGGTCAAAGGAAATAACTAGGTTAAAAAATGGCTACAAATGAAGGTGACCCCACCAAGCCAAGGATGTAGTGGTGGGGAGAAATGATGACCCGCGGGGGCGAAATACTATGTGTATCAAATCAACTCAAATATACAAGTGACACGTGACCTCAAAAATGGTTGAGATCACGAATGTGAAAAAGTGAGCAGGGTTAATGACCTGCCCCCATATGATGTGCATGGGGTTTGTGATTGTGGATCACATATGTGTTGGTTTGAATGATGGGCTCATTGAGGTGTTGAGATAGAGGTGATGGGGTAGGGTCAAAATGATTGATCATGCCCCCTATCCCAGGTTCAAGGTAATCTATTATGTCCCTGAACTCAGAGGTGTCAATGTGGTGCAGATGTTGTCTTAGAGAGGGATAAAGAGGGCATTGACCAACTACTGGAGGGGGGGTGTACCATGAGGCTATGGGCCATGGTGGCATACTGAAGTGATGATATGATGATGGGTGATTCCCCTTGTGGGGTGGATGCCCCCAGTATCTTCGACGAGAATCATGATGATGATGAGTAGGCAAGGTTTTGGGCCTACCCCCATGTTATGGACATGTGGTTTCCTCATCGATTTGAAAGGGTTGAACATGTGTGTCAAAGGGATCAATGGAAGGGGCCGACCGTATAGAGGAGTATCCAGTGGAAATCGTGTAAATGGTGTTAATTTCTTCCAAGGAGGAAGATTGTGGGGGATGAATTTCCTCAATGAGAAGAGGGGATATCTCTAGGTTGATGTTATTCAAGTTGTACAGTGCTGCTCTGTAATCCGGGAGATCGGGGCAGTGATGTGAATAATGGCCATAGATTCCTCATATTGCACAAGGATGGTTTGTGCGTAATGATTTATCACGAGGTTGAGGGGGGAGTTCTAGTTTGACTACTGGAACGTTGGTGTTGTCATCCAACATATTCATGTGTTCTTGAAGTGTTGGTAACTGTGGACATTGATGGGTGGCATGGCCTATGTCGTCGCACAAACAACACTTGGGGGGTATGCAGTTTGTTGGGGGATTCTTCGCCGACTTGGGGGTCGCTAGGGGGGTGCGAGTCTTGGGTCCAGTGGTGTAGGTTTGTGGACCTCTGCCCCCATTGTTTCGAAGTGGTGAGGGTGTATAATTGGATGTTGATGCGGTGGCTGCTATTGGAGGTGGTCGATTCTGGATGTTTGCTACACCAGGGGGTGGACGGTTAAAAGTATTGATGGGTTGCACCAATTGTAAAATGACATTCCGTGTTAGAGAAGAGGTTGGGGAAGGTAGTTACCACACAAGTAGTCCTAATGTTAATCCTAGGAGATTAAGTGTAGCCATGACTAGTGTGCTGATGGCACCTAAAGGGGGAAATAAGAATGGGATAGTATGAATTCGTGTGGCTCCTACATGAGTTGGCACTGAGGGTGGTTGCAGGAGTAAAGGGGGATGTTGGTTTGGTACCTGTGTGTTCTGTGAGAGGGTGCACAAATCAGATATCTCGGTTATATTCGAAGGGGGTGGGATGGATTGGAATGTGGAAGTCATAGGTGATTCCGAGTATAATTCCGGTCTAACTGCGGAGACGAACGATGTAGGTGCAGTCTGAACTAGTTGTTCAATCATAGGGAGAATATTTTTAGGTGCAGTGGGGGCGTATTGGTTTCAACGCATTTGGAGATTCATGTCGGACGATGACATCATAAGGAGATGATGACTACATGAATCCATTGGTTGGTTTGTGTGTGCAGCATATGTGATTTGATGTTGTGGTGTTGTGGTTCCTTGAGGAGGATCCAACGGACAAGTGTTTGCCACTCCTTATGTGGGCAAAGGATTCTGCAGCACCATGGGTTGTGGTTGAGGAGGTGGCACTGGTTGTGTCGTGTGCCCTTGGCGTTGGGCGTCATCAGACCACAGTGGGCGTGCTCACCCCAAATGGGGGCAAGTGCGTGTATAATGGCCGTATACCCTGCATATGGAACATAGGTGGTTTGTTCGTAAATTGGGGTTCTTACCCTGTTTTGGTGGTCAATCAGGGTTTTGGTTCATGGGGGTAGCGTTGTTGTTGTTTGGAGGATAAGTTTGAGCAATTGAAGGTTGTGGTGCAGTAAGGACTACCTGTGGTGGGAAATAATCCATTGGGGCTTCTGAGTGAATAGGAGCATGTGTGGCCTACAGATGGTAATACGTAGGGGGTGTAACCAGAGGTGGATAGGCTAAAGATGCGTGACCATAACACTGTGGTGGACATGGGGGTCCATGAGTGTGGTGGGGGTGGGCCATGGGAGCATACAAAGTTGTAGCTCCGGAGTGAGATGTGGCCTGCGAAAGATCGGGGCCATTATTATTGCACATAATGGAAAATGGTTGGTTGTGGGATGCAACTTGTCCAAAGATGCCGTTGGCGGTGTGGGATGTTCTCGGTGCATCAGTCTGGGAGGAATCGCTGCAGGGAGCATCAGGTAAAATGGTATACAGGTAGCCACACTGGGCGTAGATCAGATCAAACTACTCGGCTTTTAGAATGGATTTTTTCTTCCGACTAGGGTCATTCAGAAGCTACATCCTTGGCTATGAGGGGTAGGAGTGATTTGAGAAACCAATCCAAAAATATACGGTTGTCCAATTTTGTCTTGCAGAGGCTACGGTGCTTGCACCACTCATGGATATGGTCGGTGATGTGGGTAGCTGTGTTTTGTCTACAGGACAACAATATTTCAACTCCTGCATCATAGCATACAGGTAGATGAAAAAACTGAAGGAAAGTGGAGGCGAGGGACGTAAATGTATGGTGGGTCCCATGTGGTTGTTCAATGTACCACTTGGCTGCAGAGCCATTGAATGTTCGTTGCAACAGTCTTAGTCTAATGGAGTCATCCACTATGGAGTTAGATGAACACCATAGGTGAAATGACATTATGTGGTTTTGGGGATCTTCCCCAAGTTTTCCTTCAAACTTCAGGATGTCCGAGGGAAGCTTTGTGGGCATGGGGGGCCAAGTGGGGTCATGTCTAATAGGATCATTAGTTAGTCTTGCCAAGTTTGGCAAATTCAAACTTGCCAGAAATGGTAGACTGGCCGAGGGGTGTGATGTAGTCGCTGGGGCATAACTGTTAATGGTAGCATTATGTAGTGGTCCAGTGGCCCCTAAGGGTATGCTAGGTATGGAAGGTATGTGTGCTCCAACTGATGTGGTGTGGGAAAGGCCAGCGCTCCCAAGTGCAACATGGGTTGCAGAGGGGTTACGAATAGTGCCAGGAATTCCTGGGATCTGGGTTGTGGTAACGAGAGGAGGTGTGACCCCTATGTTGGGAATACCCATAACAGGTGGTGGCCTTGTGTTGGGCATACCTAAAGGGGGAATGGCCCCTATATTAGGCATGCCTAATGGGATTGTTGTTACCATGGGTGGTACAGTAGTAGTAGGGTTTTTCGATGTATCTCCAATAGTCTTGGTGAAAAAGGGATCGTATGGTGATACAACCATGGGGTTGGTTGGTGATATTTTAGTAGGGTTTTCAGATTCAGTCTCAGAATCAGATGTGAAGTGAGGCATGTCAGAATCGGATGACTGTGTGTTTGGTTTATGACATGTCGAGTCAAGGGATAAGGATCTACGTCTATGACGTGTAGAGCCCAGTGTACCAAACTGAGGGGGTTGACCCTGAAGACGATGAGATTGTCTTAAATTCTCAATGGTGAGAAATATTTAAAAATTTCAGTGTAAGGTGGTGATGTAAAACACTCGAAACCCTAATGCAACAATGAGTGCAAGAGGGGAGTGAAAAAATAAAGGCTCTCAGGCCAACAACCAACCTCAAAAAGCACTTATTATAGCAACTGTGCTATAATAAGTGGAGGGATGCAACAAAATTGGTCAGAATACCAAAAGTCAAACAGTTCCTAGAAAAAAGTGGTGTTACTAGACCAACGGTGGGTATTGTATCATGCAAACACCTAACTAGAAGTATTGTGAGTCAACAAACGATATTCTCTGCAAGGTGATGAAATCCAAGTCAGACAATATAGAGTGTTGAATCAACGGCTAGATATCCCCCTACCGGGTAGACAATCATAAAGAGTGGCAACTAGGATACCCCGTTCATGATATGTTCGGTTGGGTGAATCTCTAGTTTGGTTCTATCGCCGCTGCACACCCTCTTGGGTGTACACTGAGAACTTCGAAAGGTATCCTTCGGTTACTGAATGGATTGCAGTATTCCACTCAGACTTTCAGAACCAGTCTGGCTACTTCAACCCTCCTAAGGGAGAGGCCTTCTCAATAAATTGGTTGATAACCGTGTCAAAATTATAAGGGATTTTGGTACCGTAGAGGACAACCACTATGTCTCAACTGTAATAATTGAGGGGTGTTATTGGAACACATATCCCCTCAATTCTACCTAACTACAAAATTCTTTTAAGTGCTCCCCAAGTGGGGTTAAAATTTTGTTGAGTTTAAGGTAAATTTTAAGGCTCAGTTTAAATTATGTGGCAGAGTGTGTGCAAGTGTGGTATTTAAACTGAAATTGATTTTCCTCGCTTGGTCGATTGATTACAAATGAAAGAAAAGACGCTTCCAGTTTTGCAAAAAATAAAGGCGTTTTTGAAATGTAAATGCTTAAAAAAAACTATTCAAAAATAATGGATCTTTGAAATAATTTGAGGGAAAGCAAATAACATAAATATTTCAAGAAATAAATGGATCTTTTAAAAGTTTCTTGGGCAAAGTATCAAGCAAATAAATAGTAAAACCTTGATCTAAATAAAATGCAGAAAAATATTTCTTTCAATTACTGAAAATTTTTAAAAAGACTTTTAATGGAGCATATATAAATAGTAAAAGATTTAATATGGCTGTAAAAATGCAGAAACATTAATGCTATAAAATATGCTAAATGGGCAGAAAATACAGCAAAAACTATTTTCAAAAAATTGGCCAAATTCAAAAGAATTGCATCACAAGTTTTGGGAAAACAGTCGCGATGTGCAGCTTGGATTTCGGCTGTGCAGTCGCGATGTGCAGCGTGGGTTTCGGCCGCGAAGCCGTGATGTGCAGTGTGGGTTTTGGTCACACAGTCACAACGTGCAGCGTGGCAAATGGCCGTGAAGCCGCGATGTGCAATGCGTAAAATGGCCACGAAGCCACAGTGCACCATGCGGAAAAAAGCCGTGAGGTCACGATGAGCCGCGTGACTGTCGGGTGAAAAACCGCGAGGCGAAAGACAAAAAACAGACGCTGAAAAACGAACCCGAAAATGGAAATTTCAAGCTGTTAATAGCAATAGAAGGGGCCAAGATCTAGAACAGCAATGGATCTGCTATCTAGGATAGCATATCTATGAATAAAAATGATTAAAACTAACAAAAACTAAGATCTAAAGCAAAAAACTGATATCTAAGAATTCGAAGCCAGCAGAGTCGCCAAAAACTGTTGGCTTTTTTTTGCAACCAAGCTTTGTGCAATGGGCACCTATCAACAATGTGATAGCAGTTTCAATATTGAATGCAAAAACAATTATAAATTAAATCTAAATGTAAACTAGCATGTGTATATAACAAATAAATTTTTAAAAAAGATTCAAGAACAAGAAATAAAAGAATAAGTATTTTGTATTAAAATACCTCAAATGGTGAGGATTTGTGTTGAGCAACTCCCAAGGTGAGTAGCTCCAAGCTCCAAAAGTCTCCTCTCCAAGATGCTGAAAATGGCCAAAAGTCTCATGAGATATTTTGACAGCGTGAGGATAGGATGATGGATGGATGGAAAGTGAGGAGCCCCTACCACCTTTTTATAGTTTTTGGTGGTGGAGAATACCATTATGGTTTTGAGGAAACCAATGGTATTGACCAACATGGTTTAGGTACCTTTTCCCTCCTTTTTCCTTTTTTTGAATATTTTGAATATTTTTATTCCCTTTTTAATATTTTTGGGAACTCTGGACCCTTTTTTAGGGTTTTTTTATGCTTTTTGAGGAAAACTATTCATTTTGAGGGGAAAAAGGGGTGTATTATGGTCTTTTGGTGACCTTTTGATGGCTTTAGAGGCTCAAATGATGGAAAAGTGGACAAATGGGTCATGTGAATAAGGAAATGAGCTAGTGAGCACTTTTTGGGTGTTAACAGAGATCTTACCCTCAATTTCAACCATAGTGGCCTGGTGATCTGCTTGTCAGCCATCAAGTGCGACAAAGATTCTTGGTGTTCTTGCCATGTCCCCTACTATTGGGTTTGCTTGGACATTATGTAAAAATCCATCCGTCTTGTTGGGACAATCTCTGAAGTAGTGGGGCCCTTGGCATTTCTAGCAAGTGATGGTTGGTGGGGTAGCTTTTGCTCCTTTGTTGAATGCTGGTCTATTGGCATGAGGGGGGGGGGGTGCTTTTGGCTGTGCATGAGGTTTTTTGAAGCCTCTATTGGGTGGGAAACTATTATTTTGTTTCCACTATGGTGGTGGTCTAAAACCTGGTCTTCGGTTGTCTGAAAAGGTTCTACATCTATCTCTGTTTTTGTTTATGTTATCATTCCTTGGTTGTCCATGTTCATAACAGAGTCTAGCTTTGTGTAAAGTCATGTCTAATGTCTTAGGCATGTTAAACTAAATTTTCTCTCAAAAATTGGGAGGTAGGCATCCTAAGAATTGTTGTATCTTGACTTTTTCATCCTTTATATAAGGAACATAATGTAGCAGATCCAGAAATCTGTTGATGAAAGAGTCCATAGTTATGGAACCCATTTTTAGTTCATGAAATGATTTGATCTTTTTGTCAAAGAATCTTTCAGACATGTATTTGTTTTGAAACAATTTGCTGAAAGGATTCCATTTTATGTCTTTCACTTCTGCCCTTTTGTAAATTTCAAGTCTCTCCACCATCTGGTCACTTTACCATTTAAGTTGTAAATGGCCAGCCGAGCTTGTGTTTCACTGAAATAGTTGTGGACTTTGAAATACTTGTTCATCCCTAATAGCCACTCCTCAACTCTCTCCCCAGTATTTATCTCTCTATCATAAGTTAAGGCTTTGATTTTTCGGAATTCTCCTTATAAAATGTCATCACTTTTCCTCCTTTTCTTGCAAGGGGATGGTGAACTGTCATCATCAGAAGAGTTCTTATAGTCCTCTTCCATGTAATCCGATATGTGCTCTTCATACTTATCTCCTTTAGGACTAATGGATCTTTTTGTGTGATAGTTGTTTTCTTGGTAATTGTTGGCCGAGTGGGTGGTTTGTCCATGGGACCTTGCCCTTGTTATGATTTGAAGTAGAGCTTCATTGATGGCTTGTTGTTCCCGTCTTTCTTGCATATTATCATCTTTGAAACTCTGCAACTCATTTTTCAATTGCTGTCTTGATTTCATTAAATCTAAGTTTAATTCCACGACGATCTCTTGCTCTCGTGGTGGAGAGTTCAAATTTCCATGTATGTTGCTGTCTTTTTTTGTATTCATAACTCAGACTGTAATTGTACTTGCAATATCATATCAATTGTAAGAACAAAAACCTATTAGTTCATATATATATATAAAAGAAAATTTATAAGTGCATGTTTTGAATTATAAGTATCTGCAGCGGTTGTCTTCTTGTAATGAGCCCAATAGGTCACTTAGTATTGTAGCTGGGCTCTGACACCACTTGTAATGTCCCTAAAACCATAAAATTTTAAAATATTTCACTTACTGCTAACATCGTCTATTCAAGTAATATTTAAAAAATTAACTTCAGTACTGGGAAGTAATATCAGTCTCGTCGAAGAAATGAGAAAACATGGTTTATGAAAGTTGGTTTATGATTCCCTTGTTTAATTTAATTGGATGTGGTTGTCTTCTTCATATGTTTTCTATGGAAGCGATGAAATGTTATAGTGTGAATCTCAAGGGACTAACATCTATGGTCTGATTGACCAGTTTAATACTTGTATAAAACTTTAATGTTTTTCTTTAACTGCTTCATCTTTACAGTTTAAATGTACGCTTGAATTTATTAAAGTGTTGAAATCGTTTATGTTATTAATTATGGCTTGATGGACCTCATGAAGAGAGTATGAATACTTTTGAGGATTTTGAGTTGGTAGTTATGTTACCGGTGGAGATGCTGAGAGGTAAGGGGTGAGTATTTGAACTACCCTGGGCTTACTTAGCAATTTTGCTAAAGCACTACTTGAAATTTGTCTTGCAGGTATATATAAACAAAAGGACTCTTCACTAACTACCTAAGTTCTACCACTTAGCAATATCTTAACCCTATGAATGAAATGGACCAACGGATAACTTTGAAGTAAAGCCATGTAATAAACAAATGGGGGTTTGAACAAAACGTGACCCTAACTATAGAATTTGGATAATGTATTGAAGTGCTAGTGGGGTTTGTTGTAGCATTGAATGCTACCCATGCGACCTTCACGTGATTGCTTGCCAGCTGGGATGAGGGATTATGCTTATGGCCTTAACGACGAGTGTTGTCATTTCGTGGTTTTGGGATTGGATGGAAACTTCATGCTGTGTTCTAGTTTCATGGAGCTCTACGCTCTGACCTGAGCTACACTCATGGTCAGCGTAGTAACTGCTACTCTACATGGTGATGGAGGACACTATGGTCAAAGTAAAAGGTAAGATTCTCCCCAAATTCAATGGTTTCTTCAATATGCTTTTTGTAGATGACATTCACCTCGTTTAACTCATGGCTCTTGTGAATTTATTGACAAGGTTCGTAGGTATGGGTGTTCCCTGTGTTGGGTTTTAAAATTTGATAGAGAAGGTTTGGGTTTCAGCGTAACCCTGGTAAGCCCAGTTCTCCTCAATGCTCATTTCTCCCTGTCGCAGCAATGGTTGCAGGTTCTGTAGTTTTGAGTTCTTAATTTGTAACTAAGATGTGCCCTTTGAGCTCTCGGTTTCTAATTTGAAGTTTCTTTGGTCATGTCTAGTCTGGTTAGCAATAAGGTAAGGCAACTATGGAAATCGATTTGGGCTTTTCCTGGATTATGGACCCACTCGGTTAATGTCTGTAATGTTTTAAGTTTGATAAAGTGATGGGTTCAAATGAAGGGACAAACCCTTAATGGATTTTGTTATGTTAATGTTGTAAGTTACGTTTATCCATTTTTCTATGGGTTGAAAGGTTACTTGGATATTCTTTAATGCCTGAAGGAAAAATACTCCCAGCGTTGGGGTTTTAAGGAGATATGTTGGGTATTTGGAATTTAATAGTATCTCTGCATTTAGCATGACTTTCTATTTAAAAAGAAATGTTACTGGTGTTTTAAAATGCTCATTGTTTAAATATCTGACCTCTGGTTTCTATACTTAGTAATTTAATTAGCTAAAGTTGAGAAATCGTGACTCTTCCAGGTAGAATTAAAGAGGGAGGTAGTCTTGATTTTAAGTTGAAATTTTGTTTTGATAACTCAAAGCCATGGATGGCTCTATGATTTCCTTTAGTGAGTTTGGAAGGTTTTGAAAGTTTTAAATAAACGATGCTGAGAGTTTTGAGCTCTGTCATTGCATGTGTTTTTCCATTGAAATGGCTTTGACTAGATTCGTAGAATTAAATCTCTGCAAATCGGGATGCCTCTAGAATTCCTTTGATTCAAGATTCCTAAGTTTAAATGTTGTGGTAAACGATCCTTTTAGGAATGGTAAGACGATTGTATGAAGTAATTTAAATGTGCAAACCCTAGCTCGGTTCCTTTCATTTATTTTCTTGTTTAGATTTAATGTAGTCTATGTTTTGATTCATTTTGGTTGTATCGTCTTGGATTTATATTCAGGAAGATAATGAAAGCCCTAGATGAGGATTGCTACTGGATTGGATCTCAGTTTTCGATTCAAAATTTAGGTTGTTCTGTAACGTGAGATTTTGCTAAAGTAATTTTTCCACAAAGTCGTGGGGATTTGTAGTTTGTTCTCGAAGCATATAATCACTGAAAGTTTTAGATATAAAGTTTATATTTATTTGATTTTAAATGCAGCAAGCCCTAAATGCTAAGAATAAAAAAGAAATACAGTATGGGAAGATTAATTGAACCAATACGATTCTATGAAATGTATACTGAAATTTCTGAAGGGATTGTATTTGGAAATTAATATTGTAAGGGTTCTTGCCTAAGCAGATATCTAGCACAGGCTAGCAATGCTAACCCTGCTAGATTCCTTTATGTTTGAAGGTGTGGACATGATTGTTAAAAGATGTTAGATGAATTAAGCTAGAGGTTTAATTACCCTGGGAATCCTATGCCATATGGCCCTTGCTCCATAAAAAGACAGAAATAAAGATATAATGACATAAAATAAAAGTGCTGCACAATACTTTTTAAATTTAAATCCTAATTTAATTAGATGTAATAAAATGTAGTCTTCATACCGGATTCCTGTAGCTTGTCTTTCCTTTGAAGAACCTGCACACTCAACCACTAGTTAATGGAAATAATTAGGTATTGTTTTGGCTGACCTGTAGAGTGATTTAACTTAATAGCCTTGGGACTACCATGTTCCTCCCAACCATGACCCTTAAACCCTTCCTAGTTCTAACTGGATCCCCCGAAGCTGGTTCCAACATGCAATAGGAAAAGTAGAGGACCTAGTATAGGCTACTGATCAGATCTTGGGAAAAATAGTAAGCTTCTTTAGTTTTGTAGAAAAAATATCTTCTCTTACCATAAGAGAATGATGGAAGAAAAGATCCCCCCTCTCTTGGGAATTGTCCTTCTTTATATAGCTGAGTTTGTTTGGAATATAGTGATTGAGTTTATAATAATAATATTTCAATTTTTTAATTATTTCAATTGAATTATAATATTTATAAAAGATATTTTACTACTTACTCATTCTTAGTTTATCTAGGACTTTTATTTTGTTACAACTAGATGTATCTTTAAGTTAGATCATAATATTTTCTTTAAGTATAATAATTATATAAGAATATCCTATGCATAACTTTTATGCCTACTATTTATATAAATGAGCTTTCTTTTATAGATAACCAATCTAATTATTTAATAATTAAATATCATAATAACTCTTTGATAAATATTGAAATACAAGGTCGAACTCTTTAGACATGGTCTTTTGGTAAGCTTGGATAGTTGGCTTGGTTAGGTGACTCTAGGTCCCTCTTGCATGTTGGATTCCCTCATTTAACATGGTAGTTCTCGCAGTTCTTTGATGAAAGATAGAAATGATTCATTTAACCAATTAAATATTTGTGATGAATAGTAGTGCTATTCAAAGTCTTCTTGACACAACACTTTTAAGATCATGTAATCCCGAGTGCTCTTCAGAGATTTGGCTCAACACTCTCACATGGGCGTTACGCTAGTGCAATTCTAGAGCCTCCCGCTCAACACTAGTACTAGAATGTGTTTGAGAGGCACATCTAGAATATACCAATGGCCTCAGATCCAGTATTTATTATCAATCTTGGAGTGCTCTAGGGATCATGCCCAACACTCTATGTACATCGGGGCTTACGCCCAGTACATAATAAAATCCTCTATGTACATCGGGGCTTACGCCCAGTACGTAGGCCATCCATGTGTTCTAAAGTCCATGCTCAACACATCATACACTACTACATTTTTGGCCTTTAGGGGGGGTTGTCTTCTGCCCCCAAAAGTGACCTATGGGGGGGGTTTTGGCTTTGGGGGTGGTTTTGGAAAAACCGCTCCTAAAGGCACCGATGTTAAATTTTTTTAACTTTAAGGGCGGTTTTTGACAAGATTGGAACCGCCCCCAAAAGTGACTTTTGGGGGCGGTTTGTGACCCCCCTCGTAGAGGTCTACAGAGGCAGTTTTAAACCCCCCTCGTAGACCCCTTCATAGAGACCTACAGAGGTGGTTTTGAACCCCCCTCATATAGACCTATGAGGGTGGTTGTGAACCCCCCTCGTAGAAGACTATAGGGGCAGTTTCAAACCCTCCTCATAGAGGCCTATTGGGGCGGTTGTGAACCCCCTTCGTATAGTTCTATAGGGGCGGTTTGAAACCCCCCTCATAGAGGCCTATATAGGCAATTTGAAACCCCCCTCGTAGTGGCCTATAGGGGCAGTTTGGAACCCCCCTCGTAGATTCCTATAGGGGCAGTTTGTAACCCCCCTTGTAGAGGACTATAGGGGCAGTTTCAAACCCCCCTCGTATAGTCCTATAGGGGCAGTTTGAAACCCCCCTTGTAGAGGCCTATAGGGGAAGTTTTGAACCCCCCTCGTAGAGGCCTATAGAGGCAATTTGAAACCCCCCTCGTAGTGGCCTATAGGGGCGGTTTGGAATCCCCCTTGTAGATGCCTATAGGGGCAGTTTGTAACCCCCCTCATAGATGCCTATAGGGGTGTTTTGGAACCCCCCTCGTAGAGACATATGAAGGTGGCTTAGAACCGCCCTCATAGTGACATATGAAGGTAGCTTAAAACCCCCCTTGTAGAAACATACAAATACGGTTTGAAACCCCCTTTAATGCCATAATAAATCATAATAAAATATATTTTGTTAAAAATACTAATATTGCAATATCAATAGGGTACGGAGGAAACGAACCACCATCCTCCTGCTTGTAAGGCAGGTGCTCTACCATTGAGCTAGCACCCTTTAACAATATTAACACAATAAGAAAAGACAATAAGAAGATGAGCAATATTAACACCCATATTGCATTATTTTTAAGTCTAAGAAAAGACAATAAGAATGTTCAGGAGATGATTGCAATAGGATATCGACATGTACCCAAATATCTACAAATTATCCTGCAAGAGCGACCTACTCTTTCCAATCCTCACAAGGCATAAGAACTATAATTCCAAACTTTTCGATTACTTACTAAAACAACAAAAATGTTGAAAAAAATTGCATACAATTTGCAGACACAAATTTCAATAATGTGATATGCATTTCATAACATAGTGCAGTGATTCTTATTGTAGACATGACATATATGCCATAAAAATGCTCGCCATTGGAAAAATTGTCTAAGTATTGAAAAACAGGCCTAAGTTCCTGTCATGCTTTCAAATCCAAAATGGCATATATTCAAAAAGAATTCCTTCATAGCAAATCCAAACAGCAAAAACTTTGAGGATACACGAAAATACCAATATTGCAATATCAATAGGGTATTTTCCAAGACTTCCTAATTACATCTAGGAATAGATAGAATTCTAACCCTAATGTACAGGTTTATCCCTTCTGGAAAGAGTTAAAATACGTCATATATATCTAATCCAACTAAGAAATAACTAGACATACTCGTGAAGCTGAGACAAAAATTCATAAATGGGACTAGGATGTTAAAAACTACAATTTACACAGAAAGCAAGCTTGGCAAGGCCCACGACCTAGACTACTTTCTGAATCCCACCGCAGGACTACACTAACTGCGTGTATATACATGAGAAGAATGGCACTCATCAACTTCAAAATAAAAGCAACTTTTTCCAACCCTGCAGAGCTTTCAAAAACCTTGTCACTTTCTAATTTTGTTGATTCATCAAGCTTTGCTTTTCTTTTTTCCTTTGGAGCAGGTTCATCAACCTCCATGGCTGTTGTTGAACTTCTACATTCACCCTCCTGTGTTGGTGGCAGATAGTGCAATATAACCTCTAAAAGTTGATCTATAACTTGTGTAAGGCTGAGGAATTTTCTTATGACCCTTGGAAGATTTACCCAGCCCATCATGTGGCTAGCTTACATGAGACACCCAACCAAAATCAACAGATGGAACTCGTGCTTTAGTCTGTCCAGAAGCTTTGTCTTTATCTTTTTCTTTGTCTTCTCCTTCAATTTCTCCTTCTCTTTACCTTTCTCCTTATCCTCTTTCTCCTTTGACAAAATGATATTTGGCCTTCCTCCCACTGTCTGTAATTGACAAACCATAGCAGTAGCCTACATAAAAATTGTTGGATCTCAAGAAATGACTATTGCCATAGACGTAAAATATGTTCGAGGAGAAACATGACCACCATGACGATTTAAAATGTTCATTAGAGTCTGCCATATCTCTACCTCCATGGCAATCTGAAGAGTCTGATGATCCTCAAGAAGATGGCGTATAATAGCTGCTACCACACTATCGAAACCTAGGAAAAAACAACTTCTAGGAAGACTCAAAAGGGAATACAATCCACCTCACTCTAGAAACTGCATTGCCATGGAATGCAACTTTGTTAGTTTAGCACACAACTGAAGAACTTCCTGTACTGTAGCTGTTGGAAGGTGCAGCTGCAAATAGTTGCAAGAAATATTCATTACTCTATGTTGTTCATCTGTTGTCATGTATCCCAAAGGTTTTCCTAAAATCTTCAATGTTAATGAATGGACTATTGCCTTTGATGTTGTCATCCAAGGAACACTTTTTACTGTTATCCATAGCACCTGCACCAGCTAAGGTTGTATCTTCAGACTCTGACACAACTGAAGTTCCTCCCATAGCTACAGTGTTCTGAACATCTAGAGTAAGCTGGAGCTTGCATTGCAGCATATGGTCAAGTATAAGTAGTAAGGAAGTCACCCACTTAGGAAATGAAACTTTTTCCCCTATCACGTAAATTGGCATAAAATTCATCAATAAGTCCAATGTGACACCAGCAAGTCCATTCTTTGCTCCTATTTCTCCTTTACTACTGTCTTCACTCAAAACTAATGCCAAAATATGAGAAATACTTGATAATAGACTAGTGTCTTTTTCAAATCCCTCCACCTTACAAAGCTTTAGTTGTTGAATGAGAAAGCCTAAAATAACTCTCAGACAGTACTGCCCTTTATTTTGGATGCACAATGTCACAATCAAATAAGTCATGGAAAAATCAATGGCATCTATACTTTGCAACAGATTCATACACGTGGTTAAGATATCCTCAACAGGGGGATTTTCTAGAGGCTTCTCTTCATAAGAAGCCTCTATTCCTTTTTCATTGGCATTGTCTTTGGGAGCCTCTGAATTACCCAGTGATAGGGCAAGAGCTTGGGAAAGTTCATCATCTTCTTGTGTTGGCTTCTCGGGATGAATGAAGAGCCACTCCATAGCCAGTTCAACACTATTTGATTCAACACGCCTAAATGCTTCCTCTACCCTAGACCATGGAAATCCCATGTCAACCATCATAGAAATGGTAGAATCATCAGGTGGATGACCTCTAAAACGTTGACCTGTGCTTCCAGGAATACCTTTTCTGCTTCCTTTGGCATCACCTATGGTAGAGTATACATGGGTAATAATGAAAAGCACGGAGGTAATCAAAGATGGACTGCAGAGACAAAACATTGGATGATTTTATTTGATGATTTTTTTGAAAGAAGACACAAACAGTGCGTTTTTAACCAACTCCAGAAAGGACAGGGTTTGCAAAAGGACAAACAACTCAAGCTAAAGAACATGTTTCTAAATGCTTGGCATTATAACTCGTGTTCATTCTTGTTGAGCAGGAAAGTCTGTTAAATAAGCTCTCCATAAATTTAAATTATGCCTAAAATTTTAAAATTTTGCAAAGTAGCTTAGGACATTATCCACTTGCAAAATGCAGAATTCAACAGACAGTTAACATACCTCAAATTCCTTGCCTTTCAGCATTATTTCTTTATATGCTTCTGGCTCACGTGATTTCAAGATATTCCAAAGGATGCCTCCAGCTGTGCGGTGGCACTTCCCATCTGCTGTCATCTGCCCTCCACGACTTTCAATGATATCCACCTAAAATTAATTTAATCCAATTAATAAGCTGATAGTTCAAGTCCAAAAAGTTTGATTTAAACTGCAATACAAAATCCAAGATATAAAATTCCTTGACTCTCGACCCAACCAAGAGGAATAACGAATGAATACGGACTGGGTCAAAACTTGATTTGCATTGCTCTATCAGTATTTTACATTCTGCATCTTGTTTTATTTTACTCAACAGTCACATTGACCTACTTTCGAATTTGTAGTCATTTGTTAGCCATTAACAAAATTATCCTATCTTATCTATGACATACCCTAAAGTCCTCATACAAGGTGAGATCATAGAAACAAGAAACCCAATCCAAATGAACAACAACAGTGCTTGAAACAGATTAATAAAAATAATAAAGAAAACATGGCAATTTGTCAACCAGAAAGCAACAATTTTTCACTAAATCATTCACATCTCACCACACATGGTGATTTAATAGTAAACCATTAATTGGTATACAGTTACGCTCCTGATTTTCCCATACTCTTTAACATAATGTGTATTTCTGCATATGGATTGAGAAGACTGCATCTAAAATGCTACACACTAAAAATTCTAGCAATTTGTATTTCATCTATAAGTACCAAATATCAGCTATTGAGACAACAAAATTTAGATAGATAAACATTTTTCTTAGGGCAGATCTAAATCTTATCTTGATCATCTTAAGACTTGAATAGAAAAATTAACAGGGCTGAGAAAAAAGTGTCAGAAATATTGTTTGTGCTATGAGTAATGACAATTTTATGTTATTCCTTTCCACAAAGGCATGTAGGAATTAGTACAAAATACATTTTAAGTCCACTAACTGATAGGTAATAACGTACAACCTGGAAGAGTCATCACAGGAATTGTCTGATTTCCAATGGTTTTTTGACAGGACAGATTGAACTTATTGACTAATCTACAGGACAAGAAACAACATTAAAAAAATGTTTACAACATCACTCAAATTTAGAAGGGAAAATGTTTAACTGATAAAAAATCATATGAATAAAAAATGGTTATTGCAAATACAAACTTGAGGAAAAACTTGCTCTGATTGTAGATTTGCCCAGATGCATGCCTAACTTTCTCCTTATATTCCATTTTTTATCCTTTTACTTAAATTTTTAACATAACCATTAATTCTTTCAGGATGTTTGAGAATGTTTCCAACCATATGAAAAAAGTAGAATTTTAGATCACATTAAGAATTCAATATACTTGGGTGCTACTAATGAATATGATCCCAATATAGGCAATGTTTCACCAACATTAATGATTTATGATTTATGTCTCACATTCATTTTTTAAATATTCTTGCTCATCTATTAATTTAAAATATACATACATACACATATATATAGAGTTACCCCATTTCCGAAATTTTGTGCGGTCACGTTTCCAATGCATCCCCATTTCGGAAACTCTTCCCTATTTCCCCCTTTTGTGCAACTAGATGCCTAATAAGTACAGGGGCAAGTAGAGTAGAAAGGCATACTCACTGCTCAGATAGGAATCATAATCAAGTGGTTTGATCTTCCAATGTGGCCCTTTGAATCTATCTTTCTACAAATGTATCCAGACTCTCTGACTTTCAACTAATGCTAGGTGCATCATATGCCATGTCAGTAAAGGCAATGATGAGTGGTGCAAAATGCTAGAAACCCGAGTATGAAATAGGTTAAGCGAGAAACCTGAGTATCAAAAATATCAAGGAAAATATTGGAAAAGAGTCAAAGATCAATAAACTTTAAAAACATATAAAAATATCCATTTTTCATTTTTTCTAAATAAAAGCAACAACATCAAATAAATGCATTACCACATGACTATGAAAATAAAACTGATGTACAAGATGTATAAGATGTCAAGTGATACCTCATGCATCAAGACAAAATCTGATCCTTAGTCCTCACTCCTCCAAAAGCTCAAAAATCAATAAGCAACACAAAATTACATAAAAAAAAATGTATCTCATCATGATAAGGCATCAACAATGTAATCAGGTGAATATACTGTCAATTCCCTCTACTTTTTTTATGGGCAAAGGTAATGTCTCTTCCTTTAGAATAAGAAGATCTTGGCATTGAAGTGGAAACAATAGATGGGAATCAATCCCCACTCCGCAATAAATATGCTAATGGCAATGACAACACCCGATTTCCCCTCCTTGACTCCACAAAAGACAAATTTCTCCTTTGCTCTCAATCACCTACATCTATTTTTCAAAATGAGGCAAAAACACTAAAATTCGAATTTTATAGCCCCTCTATGGAAGGCCTGATGATATAATCTATCAATTTGCAATTTTTTTGTGATATATCATGATATATTCAAAAGTCTAAAAACTGTGATAGATTAAGGTGATGCTATCTACAGATTGAAAGAATTATGTTGTTGTCAATATATTGACAATATTTGCAACAATGCTACTAGGTTACCACATGGAAATGAATTGTGTTGAATTCAGCCTTGGTAGATTAATTCTTGAATCTGACACTGAATCTCATCATCTCATCATTCTCCTAAACTAATATATTGTGTAGTGGACTAATAGGTAGAGAAGACTTCAATACAAATCCAATGATGTGTTGGGAATTGGGACACCTGTGAGCTCTAAAAGACATTGCTGTATTGTTGTAGAAGGTGGTCAAGTTGCTTTTGTTGAGAATGTGTGTTGGCTTGTTTCATAGTTGAGGAATGTAATCAAACTTGGGATCTTTTCACTAAGGCTAAAACATCATACTACTAAGTCTGGGAGATGAATCTCCAACATTTCCTAGCATAAATGTCTGTAATCATATTTGGCAAGTCTGCAACATCATACGTGTGCCCTTCAATTGTAAAGGTCCACCGTTGTGAACCAAATAGGTTGATTTTGACTTTGTCAAAGATGTAGGATTGATCCAACAAAATAGCAACTCTGACATCAAGTCAAATTGGATCAAGAGGTGATTTTAGGCCTTTGTGCTTTGCTACATAATTAGAAGCAAAAGGACAATCCCAAAACACATTATCCAGAAGGAGTTTGGAACCTACCCTTTCAAGATTGAATCCATTTCCAAACTTGTCTCTTCTTCACTGCATATGGACCATTGAGGATTAGATTGTCGACCAAGCTCGATACCTTTATCTACCCTACTAGTCCCTGAAGACCATAGACTTAGTGACTTAGTCATTTCCTTAGAGTGAAATCATTGTTGGTTTGTAGTGCATCATATTCTCACAAGAGCTTCAATCAAAGAAGAAAGTTGAGGTAACATGGGATGTGATAAAAGTTGAAAACTACCATACTAATTTGCTTGGAAAGATTCTGTTAAGCTTCCTGTTCAAATTTAACAAGTAACCATTGGGTACTCAGCTTGTAGTGGTTCCATTCTAATTGCCTATGAATTATTGACATTTCCCTTTTTCTAGAAAATCAGTACAAGTTCTAAAATAAGTCATCCAAGCTATATTACTTTCCTTTGTAGCCGCTTCCATTGCTCAGGTAATACTTCAGTGATCAAATTTCTTCTCTGGTCTAGGTACCTGTCTTATGAGGTACTCCCTATGTTTATAACTTTTGCATCTAGAGTCCACACCCCATGCTCTTGTCTATGGCCCTGATATATTGGACATGAACCCTATGTTTCTTTACTAGTCCTTGATTGGTTAAAGATAAAAATGTTATGAACCCTATGTGCTTCTTGAATAGTCCTTGCAACTTTTTGCTCTTATGATGGTCATCATTTTCTGCCCTAGCTATCATGCAATTTCTTTACTTCCATGAAATGATTATACAATAGGTAAATACACATCTTTTAATTTTAACTCCATACATTACATGGTGTATACTCACCTTATTATCCCAAAGGAAGGGATTCCCCTGTTATGCACTTATCTACACTCAGGTCTTATCTTGGCACTGTTTCCCTTCTACAGCCCCCTACACCTGCATGGATTGCCATGCGATGGGGTTTTTACATTAGTCATCCTTTGGGATAGTTTAAGAGGGTAACTACTACTACCCAATATTTTTTTCTTTCAATTTATTAGCAAATTCACAGGATATTCATGATCTGGCTCTGGATCCAACTTTAAAATTTAAACAATGTGTTTGGGTTCTTTTTCTCAAATTAATGGGTATGTATTTTGGACAGGTTCTTTTGGTTTATTATACATCTTTGATACCATGAATATGTCTAATCTGTAGACATTTTGGTACCTGGACAGTTGGCATGCTTCAACACAGCAAAAGTAAGGCAATCCTAGAAGGTCCAGTTTGCAATAGGAGCCAAGTGATTGGGTGGTACACAAATGAAAAAAGCAGAAGACTTCACAGATTCCATGTCGATATGTCAGGATTTTCCTTCAATAGCACTATTCTTTGGGATCCACGGAGATGGCATCGTCTTGCATTAGAACATATAAGGCAGCTAGATACAGTGAAAGAAGGATTCCAGGTCAGTACAATGTTTCTTTCAAAATCTGTAGTTTGTGTTCTCCCCAATCTAGTTGCATATGTAGATTAACTATTGTTAGGTTGATTACCATCTTCCTAGAATTTGGTCACTACACTGTCTCAAATGAACACTGTCTTTTAGGAAGAAGCAACATACATGTTTTGGACCTGCTATTGTATTGCATCTAATGCAAATGTTGAATGAAATTGACTGATTGGGTGCTGCTGGCAGGAGACAACCTTCATTGAGCAACTAGTGGAAGATGAGAGTCAGATGGAAGGGTTGCTGAATGATTGTGCTAAAATCATGGTTTGGCATCTGAATCTGGAAGCTCCTGAGATCGTATATCCTCCACGATGGCTTCTCGAGAAAAATTTGGATGTTGTGGTGCCTTTGAGGAAGTAGAAATGGTTTTTCTTGGCCTTGGTCTTGAGCCTTTTATGGCTTTCCTCCTAAAAGGCATGTTATTTGTTGTGCTCTAAAAATTCACTTTCTGATTATCTTTTTGTTTGGTGAAGGCTTATTGCATAATCGCTTTGGTTTGACATCTTTATTTTGATTTACAAGAGTACGAATACTTGTGCTTTCTTTATGTAGGTGTTATTGCTTTCCTAAATTCTGATTGGTCTTTATTCTACAGGAAAATATGGGAAGGATTCTATGAAGCTCCATGTTTAGGTATCATTTCTGGATAGAGGCAATGTGTAATCAATCGTTTGTTAGTAAAACCTTCTACTCATTTATGTTGTGGATTTCAAAAAGGTTAGAATTATGGATTTAGGTTTACTTGCCTCGAATGTCCTCAAGGTTGGGCCATATCATGTGATTTAAAAGGTGGTGTCATCTGTTTCATTTCATTTCACTTAACTTACATATGGCAAGCAAGCTAGCATTGGTTTGCTGAATTCGTGTGGCAAATTGGGGGACAATCTGGCATCTGTTTGAGTAGACAATTTTACCGAGGTCTTAAAAACTAGGGTTTCAACTTTCATTATATCTGAAATAGATGGAGAATATCTATTTATGATAGTTGGTCAAAACCATAGCCTTAAGGCTCAGTTCCATATTTGAAGCTTTTTCCATTATTGTCTTCCCTAGCTAAATGGAGTGAGTGTTTGGGGGCCTCTTTGTAGCAGAGGTGGAAAATTGTTGAATGCATGTTTTTTTTGGCAAAGAGCATTCAACAATGGTAGGGCCCCATCATCTACTGGGCACTTCTTTGCAGATTGGTAGGGAACTCATTTTTGCTAGTTGTTGGAGGACAAGTGCAATTTCATTAATTGCCTCAGAAATATAAATATGTTTGGTAGAAGGCATTAAGCCCAAAGTTTTTATTTTGACTGTGTTGCATTCGATGTGCTAACATTTCAATTTTACTCATTGCAGTCAAATAGCCAATTCTGGTGTTTGTGAGTGAAATGGTGGATTCATCTACAACATACATCAAACAATTGATATCATAATACATCTTAGAGCTATAGAGGTTCAGTAACACATTCTTTGAAAATTTATGGATACAAGGATGTAAATCTTAATTCTTTATACCAACCATTATGATCCTTTACATCAGACAATTTTGATCATAATACATCTTAGAGCAATATAGGTTCAGTAACACATTCTCTGAAAATTTATGGATACAGGGATGTAAATCTTAAATGATGTTATATGCTTTCTATGACAGAAATTCTAAAAGAAAAAGTCTAATCAGTGCAGATTCCAAAATGCTTCCCTACCTTGATCCCCTCCCTCACTTTCGTACCCACACCACACACACACACATATACATATAATGATGAGATACATTTATCATATATTTGATGTATCATTTGGAATCCACTACATCTTATACATCAAATTTTTTTTCATACTTATGTGCTGATGTGATTATTTGACTTTGTTATTGGTTTATATTCTGAAGAAATTGGAAGAAATAACAAATTTTGCATTTTTTAATGCTTGCCACTTACAATTTGAAAAAACTGAAAAACAAATTTTGTATGTTTTAATGTCTGTCCTGGTTTGTTGATATTTGCTAATCTTTTGCCGATTTTTCCAATGTCTCGACCCTCACCAATTGTTTTCCATTGTCGATGTTTTCATCAATAAGTAGTGAAGCAAGGTGGGGCAAGCTTCACCCAAAATTCCCAAGACGTGGCAAAAAATTAAAAAAATGAAGAATTCTTCAAAAAATCCAAAAAATATTCAAAACATCCAACAATACTTGCTAGACTGCATAAATAGAGGCAGTCTTAGAGATTATAGGGGCCAACAAGTCATGGGATGCATGAGACATGCCAAAAATTGGACAATGAAATCCTCAAAAATTTTGGGGACTTCCCCATTGTCCCCAAAGTTGTTCCTTTCCCATTGGGATGTCCCCATTGTCACAAGGACAAGGTAATTCAAAGGGCAAGTCCCACATGTGCATGGACATGTCATCATGCAAAATTGGTGGTATATTTTCAATCTTTGTAAAAGGAAACTTATATTAAATATACAAATTTAATAATATATAATGAGTGTTCAGTATCAATTAAGCTATATATAAGCCTACTTACCCCATACAGATTGCTTATGAAACCAATCAGAGTTTTATTGGTATAAATAAGGGTTCACACCTCTCTTTCTATAAATTTCTATTTATCAATAAAATACTACTTTTCTTTTCTCCAAAGCAATCACAAGGAGAACTCGTCCTCCAATTCTTATGAATCATAGTCGCATTCCATCTCTTTTACATTTTAGGACAATTTTCATAAGTATCTTTCACACTGAATGACTCTTACCTTTCAGTTATTTGAGCTACATTTGTGCTATTTGAGCTTAGCTTAGATTTAGCCAATTTATACTAGTATTTTCAATCCATGTATGCATTTCCAATGGTAGTCTGCCAAATTGCATTTCAACACATCAGACCTAGCTTATTAGTCTATCATTGCTCTAAGGTAAAACCTCGTGTCAACTTTCAACTATAAGCAAGAAATTGGGAATCCTTAGAAAACAAGGATAATATATAGATCTGTCTAAGGAGTGGAAAATAACATTGTGGAAGCCTTGAAACAATAATAATATACAAATATGTCTGGACAAGGGAGAGTAAAATGCCCATAGAAGTAACATTTATGTTCAAAACTACAAAGTCTATCAACTCAGGGAATCAAGTGCTGAACTAGAGCTGGCTGCCCCAATTGGTGTCAATATTCAACAAAATTTATTGCATTTCCTATTCCAACACAAAAGAGATCTTATGAAACCTTACTTTCAAGTGCAGAATATAGTACCTGTTTCACTAATTCTTCAACAACAGAAAAAACAAGTTTCTTGACTGCTTCCCATACAAGATAAGACTTTGGCTCTCGTAAATACTTGCATGTGTTAGTGACAAACCTACCAAATCACTGACACTTAAATCATCTTACACATTCCAACAAGCAGTAACATTATGATTACGTGAATAGAGCACAAGAAAAGTGTATCCCAAATTTGTGTACCTGTTAATATTGTGAATGGAATTAGAATTTTTCTTGTTTCTTCTGTGTTGTTTCCTTCTTGGGCATCTTTTTCTTCGAGTAACATGCTTTGAATCATTTCCTACTTTCTCCAAATCATTTCCTATGGCTAGATAACCAAAAGAAACCAATAGCTTGAATTAAGGAAGTGCATATTTCCATTATAGATATAAGATATAAACATGTTTCAAGAATAGGAAGACACATATAACATATAGAGTAAGCGATTGCTTTGCATATGCAATACTAAATACTTAACAAAATATTTTCTACAGAAAGCAGGATAATGTGGTAGACAGGATACCAACTTGGTAGACAAGATACCAACTTCGTGTCCAATGGGAATGACTAGTAGCAGTATAGGACTCACACCAACAAATTATTGATGACAACAAAGAGGTCCGGAACCTACGGATTGATACAACTTCAGATAACAATTTCAGGGAAACACATGTTAAAGAACATTGTGGAAATAAGAGGTTCTGACTCCAATATTGGTGTATGTTCCTGGATGACAGTGAGGGGACAAAATCACATCCGTTTGAGGCTATGAGATGGTTCATTTTGTATCTGAAAGGGGAAAACACAAAAAAAATTGTTTTGACTTATTCCTCTGAAAAAAAATTCTTTTAAAAATATGGTCACTTTTATACTCTAATTTACAAAAGAAAAATTCAATCATTGCAGAATCTTGACACTTATATTCATGAGTATTTGAATTTTGAACTTTTGGACTCAATTTCCTTGAGTATGAATAAAATCTAAATGCTAACATAGAAGAAATAAGTTATCATCTAAAAATATTTCGTGCAAAGATTGGCATGTCAAGACTAAACGTTGAACAATAAATTGAACTTTTGCGCCCACGACCTGATATGTCATCTATGCTTCCTTGCCATTGAATTTTTGGGTTACTATAAACATTAATTCTTTCCCACTTTACTACCTTGGTCAAACTTCTATAGTACATTTGTTGTTGTACTAGTCTTTTGTCTGGCCGACCTTCCAGAAATGCTATGCAAATTCTCATTTTGGGCACTGTCCATTATCCTTCTATTTTCATCTATAGTGATTAGCTTGGATAGTGCATGTTGTTATTGCAGGCTTGTAGAGAAAACACAACAAACCTACAGAGGAGCTAAGTGATTTTTTGGATATTGAGACAGTTTTTGCAGGTTTATGAATTGTTTAAATCATGAAGAGATATTGTAAATTTGATGCATACTTCTACTCTTTCCTACTCAATGGCATTTCACATATGTCCATAGAAACAACCTCAAACACTCTCACTATATATATAAAAGAAGCTCGCAATTAAGCAAAGAATAGGGTGGTTGTTTCAATGTCAGTACCATTACAATGATCTGCCCAAAGGCTACATCAATAATATCAAGCTGAGGAGGAGCATGCCTGCCAAGATTTGAACCATTGTCACAGCAACCCACACACATATATATGTGTGCATGTTTCCAAAACCAACACAAACATTCCAGCTAGGGTGGGTTATGAAAACCGGATGTTTGAGAATAAAAAGCACAAACTGGCCTGCTAGGGCTACAGAGGGGTAAGACATTTTGGTTGTAATTGAATTAGAAACCATGAATGTCAAAAGTTTTGAATAGATAATTTGTTCCACATCAATGTTCTGCTTAACAGTGCCCCACTTTAACAGACCCGGTACGCCTCGTGGATATGTGGAATCGAATTATCCAACTTATCATTGATTCTGAAATCCAACAACCCAAACATTCATATATATACATACATACCTGCACTGAGAGGAGATGTGAGGTCCTTTTGGGGTCGAATTTGGGGGGTTTCGACTCCAGAAGCAGCGCATTGATTATTTAATGAGGCATCCTCCAAATCATTGGCCTCGACGTCAATGTCCATCATGTCTACATCTGAAGAAAATCTATCCCAATACGACGGAGCATCTTCATACATTGCCTCTAGTACACTCTCGCTCTCCATATCCTCCTCTCCTTCAGATGGATGGATATAATGAAGCTTGCAAGCACGAGAAAAAGGTTAAACCCCAAGGATTTAAATATTAGGGTTTATTGCTATGCAAGAATCGGCAGACGAATGAATTCAAAGCAGCACCTGTATTTTGTCTGTAATAATAATCAAACTTCTTCACTTTTACCACTTGTTAGGCTGGCTTTATCTTGACTTTTCCATTCCACCGAGACCAACAAACTTAGAATGTCTCTTTAGGACCACATGCTAAATTCATTCCCTAACTCTCGTTGCAAATGCCTGCTGGAGGAATTTTGAATGCTTTGTATGCCTTTCACAACTAGGATATTGCGAGGGGTCTTTTGGAAACAAATTTCCTTTTGGTTGTCTTCAATAATCTTAGTAGCTTTTAAATTTATTCTATGCCAGTCTTTGATAGCTTTGAAGCAGTTTATACCAGCCGGACCAACAAGCCGTGCCCTCCTTGGGTTCGTGTTGGATTTCGTGTGTTCTATGGCTTCATTTCTTTCTTCATTGGGGTTGCACTTCCCTTTATTTCCATCCTTGTAGGTCTATTGGGAGGTTTGACTTTGCTAGTGACTTTTGCATACCCTTGTTTTATGTGGGTTTGTATCAAGAAGCCTAAAAAATATACCTCCCAACAGACCTAGGTTACCAAAATCCATTTGTCATTGTTTTTGGAGGAAATGGGTTTGTAAGCAGGATAGGTTGTCAAGAAAACAATAGGGGCCTTTCCGGTCCAAGCCATAGACTAAAGGATCTTTTACTAGAAGGCAACAAAAAAGGAGATTTACTTAATCGAAGTGAAAACGATGTTGGGTCGGGTTGTGTGAAATCAAATCAATCAAAATGGTTTCCAAAGATACCAAGATAAAATATTTCATTTATTTTTAAAAAGAAATAGATACGATAAGGTCTTTCCTTGAGCACATCAATAAGACACATGACAGAAAATATTGAATATCAAGCAAATTGTGTAGTGTTTACCTCTTGGAGTTGTCGTTCTTCTATTGGCACACAATTTTCTTCTTGTGCAAGGGGTTGCCAAGAACGTTTGAGTTTGACCCGATTCCTAGCAGTATACAAGGCAAGCTTAAAGAGTTTGTTCAAGATGGTGTTTGGGCGTTATCCATTTTCCGAGTAAGTCTCCAAACATAGCTCCTCCCAACCAATTTTATTCTGTAAATTTAACTTTCTTTTTTTTTTTTTTAACAGAAACGAATATTGTATAAAAAGAAAAAAAGTCATGGTTGTTATCTGACATTTTTATATGATTATGTCGCAATTCAATTGTTGGAGCCTATTATTGTTTACTGTGATAATTAGATTTGCGACATGGTATCTAAGAATTTAGTATTCCATGATTGCTCCAAACATTTTGACATCATGTACCTTTACCGAACTTTTGCGAACCTCTAATGAACTCAGATTAAAATGCTAGGAAACTAGAAAATGCACTGCATTCCACAGATTGCTCTTGTTTGCAATGAAACATAGAATTCATTTTAACATTTATATTAGGAAATATTTTTTATTAGAGAGGACACAATTCATTTATACCACTTGAGTTTTCCTTGCATCCTCTCAGCCCGTTGACCAGTTCTTTCATATTGTGGATGTGCACAGTGTTCACCTAGACTAGTTACTACAGTGCTAGTCAGATGGCCATAGGAATCATTTAACTAGTTGAGAGTATGCTCCCACCAGTTACTAGTTGAGACAAATCACCTTATTTTGTGGGAGGACAAGAATTGTCATCTTTTCTTCCTCTAGGGTGTGGAAATGGAGGAGCACTCTATATTCAAGTGCCATATCTATTATGAGATTTTGGGGAGATTTCATTACTTATACACAGATTCTAGAGGGTCCATCACTACCTTCTTTTGTTACCCAAACTTGATATGCTTGGCCCTATATATTATGCTTGGCCCTGTATATTATGAGATTGAATGGATCCCTTGCTTTGAGAGCCGACCCCAGTGCTAGCGTCTATGGTAATGCCAGTCCCATATCTGAATGATGCATTTTGTTGTGTCTAGTGCGATGGATGAAGGATACCAAGTGCTCATACAGAGAATGATGGATGAATGATACTACAAAAAGAAATAAATAGATCTAAAACTCTATTTCTAAGAAATAAATAGGATGATTCCTAGAGCTATTATTGCATTCACAGAAAAAGAAATAAATAGAGATAAAAATATTTTTCTAAGAGCTGGAGAAGATGCACTAGCTCTCATGAATTGGAGGTGAGGTGGTCTAACAAGAACAAAAGAATAAGAAATCGGGATCTACTTTCACTACCTCTCTATATTGAAATGGCTCGTAATAGAACCAGTCTGACCAAGTGCTCAGGAACCTGTCTGTCCAAATTGTGAACCAGTAACCAGTCTATCCAAATCATGAACCAGTAACCGATCTGTCCAAATCGCTCATAGAACAAGTGCTCATGGAACCAGTCTGTCCAAATCAAGCTGACCAAGTGCTCATAGAACCAGTCTATCCAAATAGCATGGGATTGAACCAATTTCTCAAAAAAAATCACAAAATGGAGTGGCGGGAACCACTATTCCAAATGATGGCGTGGGATTCCTAAACATGATTTTGATTTTGATTTCATTCCCATGATGAAAAAGTAATTAATTAGACATTTAGGACAAGGCTAGGCACATCATTTTGATTTTGATTTCATTCCCATGTTTAGTATTAAGGTATGAAAATTAGAATAGTCTTAGGTTTAAGAGTTCACTAGAAGTAAGGTGTTTTGCTTCTTGAGTTTTTATGTAGGAATACCACTCCTTTAAACCCGAACTCTTACATCAAATCCCTTTTGCAAGTAAGTTTAACACTAGGTCATGGCACATTATCTTTGGGATGTATCCACTTGCAAACATATTCCACAAAGAACAAGTATTGTATGTTAGCATTAAACTAAGTAAGCCAAGGGGGGTCCATAGATCATCCCTTAGGCATGAAGATTGTTCAAGGTTATGCCTTCAACTAGGACTCTAGCGTAATTAAAACAACAGACCTTTTCTTTATAAATGTCCCTTTTAGGGTGTACTTTTAAATGCAGTTAAGTTAGCTAGGTTTAAACTTGTAAGTGTATTAGCATTAACATTTTTGTCCCAGTTCATACATTCGAACGCGGATTGTAAGTGTAGTAGCATTGGTGGTCTTCATATTAATAAATACCAAGAATCTTAAACCGTGTACTAGAGGAAGGTGTTGATTCGATGACTGAGCAATTGGGGAAAATAGCTCATGTAATACAGTTTTAGATACAAAGTATGGATTCTTGATCTGACTCATTAACTAGATGCATGGAGGTTGGCAAAGTGGGAACTTCCCCAAATCCATGGGCTTTTTGGTAAATTTTGGGGGCGCATTGCACACACTTGTTTCCCGTAGGGATGCAACCGTGTCCAGTGGAAGCTGAATGGGGAAGCACTCGGTTTCAGAGTCTCTATACTTAATGACCCTTTTTTAATTTTTATCTTGCATTTTATTATGCAAAGCTTTGTCATCAAGTTATTTGATTGATTTACTTTCCTTTATGCTTGCGATGATGCTTTATTATTTAATGGGTTGTTCTATTTTGATTTGTTTAAAGGTTTCAATAATATACCAATGAACTATCTTTCTTGTTCATTATTGTTTGGGTGCAATATTGGTTGGGAATGCATCTTACATTTTTTGCAAGGTTTTATAGGAGACACATTTTGGAAGTTTCTTTTGGTTTGTTGGGTGTTTGTTTTCAAAGAAATCACATGTTCACTTATTATGAATTATTATCTTTCCTATGTTTGAAATTTTGAAATTTTAAATGTTCATTTGATAACACAAATTTTTAGGCCCTCAAAACTTTGAATTCTAGTAACTTTCAAACCCAAAATTCAAAACAAGCCTAACACATACTATTGACCCCTTTTGAAATTCTAAATCATGTGAATATTCGAGTTTATTTGATGCCAAAGATCATATGAATCTTGATACCTTCTTATCGGTTCCTTTTTCATGTTTGACTTTTGAAGTTGAAAAGGAGGTTGACATACACATTCAATCAAACTTCACATATTTTTACCTCGACAACACTAGCTATCAACCCTTTTTCCATGTGTACTTTTCAAATTTGCAAAGGCACCTAACAACATTGGCTTTTGAGCCATTTTCCAAATTAAAATGTTTATAAATTTCCAAATAACCCGAAGTTGGATTGTTAACAAAATCCCAACACCATTCATTAGGCTTCTTTTCATGTTCACATTTTGAAGTTAAAAGGGCACTCGATAACATTGTCCATGGGGTCTCTTTTAAACATAATGATTCAAACCTTTAGAAGCTGAGTACAATGTTACATTCTTGCTTGAAGCCCAATGAGAAGTTATAGTCCCTTGTTTCACATTTGAACACTTTTTTCAAAAGAGAGTTGAATGCCTTTTATTGGGTTCCCTCCTATCTTTGACATTTTAAGTTTGAAATCACCTTAATATACTCTAATGGGTTGTCCTTTTGAATTTTTGAATGTTATTAGGTCCTTTTTGAAAATGGATTGCTAACTCCATTGGGTCAAGTTTTGAATTTCAAATATTTCGAACATTAGGATTGACCTATGAGGAATTGTTTAGAAGCCTAGTAACTATGGAGGAGTTCACCAATCAAAGTTTGCAATGATTGGATATGCACTATTCAAGGTCATTATAACAACCTAAAAGTTGGAAAACATTTTGATGATTCAAATGATTTATTGTTTAAAAAAAATGCTTGGTACTTGATTGCTTGGCTATTGACAAAGGCTATGACTGAAAAACTGGATTTCCACTTAATGGAAACAAGTTTTGGGCTACTGGCCGTGGTTCAATTTATTGTCCAACTATTGGATTAATTTCCACTTCTTGTCAGTGGAGGATTTGGAAAAATTTGCAGAAAAAATATGGATTATAGACAGAGGGGTGCTTATGGTTAAGCATTGGTCTCTGGGTAATTATTTCAACCCTTTTATAGTGTTGATCTTCCAAAAGAGATTCTTATGGATACTAATTCTCGACCTCCCCATTGAATATTGGGATCTAGCGGTTTTGAGAGGGATAGGAGATGTTGTTGGCAGATTTGATTTCTTTGATGAAAAGGACCTAAGATGGAATAACAAATGCATGGCCTAGCTTTTAGTGGAGTTCGACATGGACCTAGGACTGCCAAAAGAAGTTGAAATTGTCACTGAAAATGGGTCCTTCATTCAAACCCTCGAGTATTGGAGAGAACCCTTTTGATGTCATGTATGAAGATCCACTAGCCACATAAAAACAAATTGTCCTTCAATGGTTGGAGAGGCTCATTCGTTGGAGTTGGTTTCAAAAGCGGGAGAATAAGACTTAAATGGGAGGATTCAGAATGCTGAGATGGAGGCCGCGCCTAGTTAATTCCCCTCTACTAAATCTTTCATTTGTAGGTTAAAGATTTTCTTTCCAAATTTATTTAGTACTTCTTTAACTGAATAAGACATTGTTTTGCTAAGTAGTAATGAGGAGTGGTTGGTCAATATTTTTGAGGGTTTCTGGGAAATGTTCTTGGAAAATTTTAACAATTCCCATCCCTTTACTTCTCATTTGAAACCTGTCATCTCATAAAACGCTCCTTTGATTTCCCCCTCATCGACAAAACAGTTGGTAGTTACAAATCCCAAAATCCCTATTTTGACTGAGACCTCGCCTCAGGGACCTCACACTACCCCTCATTTACACAGTGAATGCACCTTGGCTTCTCCCCCTCCATTGGATACAAATTTGTTTACCAAACCCACGGAACCCTCATACAAAGAAGTTCTTACTAATAAAGTGCCTCTTCAGACCTATAACATCTCCTTTGTAGACGGAGTTGGCCTTGTGGATATTGCAAATGTCACCATCAGGAAGAAGCCTAAAAAAAAATCCACTAACAGGAAAAAAGACATGGGGGTTGTTGATCAAGGAGGGTTGGCAACATACCCCCGCCCATAATGGTTTCTTCAAATTACCCTGTTTCTATTCCTTCTCCTTCTGGGCAACTTAGAGCATTGAACCCTGATATGAGGGTTCCTTAATGCTAGTCTTAATCTCTCTTAACATTAGGGGGATTGTAGGTGCCTAGTCCAAGATGCTAGCCGGCCTCAAGGAGATTTTGTCTGCAGTTAAACCTGATGTTGTGTTTCTACGACAAGAGCCTATATTGGATCATGTAAGAGCTAAAGATTTTTTTCTAAGAGTTTGTCCGACATGCATGGAACTGTGTTGCGAAAACCAGTTGGACTTTTAGGGGGGTTACAATTTGGAAAGATGGAGTCTGATAACAAAGCCAAAAAATGAGGGAGGTTGGGGAATAAGAGATCTCGATCTCTTTAACAAGGCCCTAGCTATCTACCAAATCATTGTGGAGGGCATTTTTTCATGATGGTATTTGGAGTGTCACAATGATCAGAAGGAAATATTTGAAAGGAGTTGATGTTGTAGTATCATGGCTGAGGTCGAAGAAACACTTTGTTGTCCCAATAGTCTCCATTATCTGGAAAATTATATTGACTACACTACTTGTGGTTAAGCAATGGATTGCTTGGAAGGTTGGTATAGGTACGAGAGTTATTTTAGGCTTGGATCCTTTTATGGGTGGAGTATCTAGCTTTATACTATCAGAAGAACTGCTACCACACCTACACAATTGAAGCCTTTATTATCTTGAATATATACATAAGACAAATATCTCCAAGTTGACAGGTTCTATTATTTGACTCTCTGCATAAGATCTCGGACTCACAGGAACTCTAGCCAGTGAATGGAACACATACTGCATACAGAGAATTTACTAAAATGGGATTACTAGTCTGTCTACAAAACTTGACAGGTTGGCTTGGACTTGGAATAAAATAGAAGGGATTGTGAAGACAGTAAAAGAGGTCGATATTAATGCATTTATATATCTTTATGAGAATGATGATTTGAAGTGGTGGTATACAGTGATATGGAAAATCAAAACTCCTCCAAAATCAATTCTATTTATGTGGTTATGCTTACGAAATAAAGTCTTAACAGGGGAGATTTATAGAGAAAGGGGTGGAATTGGACCTTTATCCTATCCATTATGTTTGAGTAGTGAGAAGACCATACAACATCCTGCAATAGATTGTAGCATTACTCAAAAGGTTTGGACTTTGATTTGTAACATTCTTCAAGTCAAAAATAATTGGCATCTACAACGCCTTTAAGAAAATTTAAAGCTCTGGTTTTTAACAAAACCCAAGGTAAAATCAATTCCCTTTATTGTCACATGGGGCTTATATTGGATTTTAATGAATGCCATTCTTTTTTAAGGCTACAGACATAACCTAGAGGAGGTTGGGAGAAGGATTATTAAAGCATCAGCATAATTTGTCATAGATCCAAGTGCAAACAAAGCAAATTTTTTGATAAATCTGTTGAATATTGTAACTTCTAAGAATATTATATTTGTACATTATTTATTCCGGAGATGTTTCATTCCTCTTAGGTAATCCTACTATGTATGTGGAGATGTTTATTCCTCCAGGGTTTGGTATTAACTAGGGTTATTAGACCCACCATGTGTGGGTCGGCCCTGTAGTTATATTTTAGGGGTTATTAGACTTCTCCAGGTGAGGTCGGCCCCAACAGGTCTTTTAGTCAGTTGAGAGTCAAGTATAAATAGAGGAGGTGAACTCCTCATTAGATCACTCACTCACTTGTGGAAGAGTGCGCACTTGTCTGGGAGATCAGCTTAGGAGACAAAGGAAGGAGGAGCACATCTTGTATTTTGGTTGATCATCTTATTGAGGAAAGCTTTACTGGGTTTTCTACCCCATGAGGGTTTCCCAGGATATATTGTGTGTCTATCTTGTGATTATGCTTCTTTCAGTGATCTTGCTTGGTTATTTGGTTTAAACTTAACATGGTATCAGAGCTAGACTGAATAGGACATCTTTCACAAGGTAAGATTCTCTCTCTCTCTCTCTTTGGTGAAGTTAGGGTTTCAGCCCAAAGTTGGTATTATTGATTTTTGGTTGCATGGATGGATAGCCCTCCTCAATACCTTTCTTTTAAGCCCTAGATCGAACTTTTTGGTTGGGTAGAACTCCGGAAATTGCAAACCCTAATTCTACCAAAAGTGCGATACGTCAGATTTTGGTTTCAGAAAAAAGTTGGAATTTTTTATTTCTGATTACATGATTGGATAGCCCTTATCAAGAGCATTCTTTTAAGCTATAGATCGAACTTTTTGGTTAAGTAGAACTCCGGGAAAGTCAAACCCTAATTCTACTAAAAGTGCGATAAAATTCTGTTTCAGTTTCCGGAAAAGTGAAAAGTAACTTTCCAAGTAAGTCTACTCTGTCTCTTGGACTCCCCCAAGAGAATATGGCTCCAAATACTAAGCTTGAAGACAAGCTAGAAGGCATAGAGAATCTCCGGGCATGGAAATACAGAATTGGTCTCATTCTTGAAGAGAATGATCTTGCTCAGCTTATCAAGGAAGAAGTTGCAGAACCAGAAGGAGATGAAGCCAAAGAGAAGCATAGGAAAGATTTGATTAGGGCAAAGAGAATCATAGCTGATTCCATCAAAGACCACTTGATTCCCCAAGTGGCCTCCAAGAAGACTCCAAAGGAAATGTATGATGCCCTAGGAAGAATGTATGAAGGGAAGAACATCAATAGGAAGATGAATCTGAGGACTAAATTGAAGAGCACCAAGATGCACAGAGGAGAATCCATTCAAGACTACTTCTCAAGGGTTTCACAAATCAAGGAACAACTAGATGCAATTGGTGATACCCTTGATGAGGATGAACTTGTGATGACTGCCCTCAATGGTCTCACTAGATCTTGGGAGTCATTTATACAAACCATGTGTGCCAGGAAAGAGAGCATGAAGTTTGATGTAGTATGGGAGGATTGTGTTCAAGAAGAAGCTAGGGTTGCAAATAGAGAATCCCTTCTCAAAGAGGATGACCAAGCCTTAGCCACTCATACCAAAAGAAGAAGAATGAGTCATCTCAAGAGAGTTGACCACAAAGGATCTCAACACTTCTCTAGATCTAACAAGAAAAGAGGACCCAATTCAGCAAGAGATCTTTCTACGGTAGAATGCTACAATTGTCATAAATTGGGACACATCTCCAGATTTTGTCCTTCTCCAAGGAAGAAAGTCTTCCACAAAAGACATCATGCACATATGGCAGAAAATGATAGTGAAGAAGAAGAAGAGGAAGAAGATGAAGAAGAAGAAGAGGTAGAGGTAAAACCCAAAAGGAAAAGATGTAAGGTGAAGAAAGAAGATCCAGAAGAATATGTTCTATTCTCTGCACTCTCTGGATCTGTATCTCCTGGAGAAGATACATGGCTCATTGATAGTGGTGCTTCCAAGCACATGACAGGTCAAAGGAAGACATTCTCAAATCTTGAAGAAAAGTCTTCTTCACAGAAAGTATCTCTAGGAGATGACTACCAATATCCTATCAAAGGAATTGGTGAAGCTAGCTATAAGCTAGATTCTGGAACACCCTTGAAGATGAAAGACATATTATATGTTCCAGGTTTAAAGAAGAACCTTCTCTCTATTTCAGCTCTAGATAAGAAAGGCTTCAGAGTAGCCTTCATAGATGGACAAGTACTCATGTGGTCCAAAGGGAAGATAATTAAAGATGCAGTTGTTATTGGTGAAGAAGAAGGAGGTCTCTATAAACTCAAGGGTCATCCAGAAGCTGCCCTTGCACATGAGATCTCTAGCCCCAGTGAGCTATGGCATAGAAGATTAGCCCACATCAACTTTAAAGCCTTACCCTATGTAAGCAAGGTAGTCATAGGATTACCAGATTTAAAAGCTGATCATGATGGCTCATGTAAAGGATGTAAGAAAGGGAAAAATATCAAGAACCCCTTTCCAAAGAGTGAAACAAAGACTAAGAACATTTTAGAGCTTATACACTCAGATGTATGTGGTCCAATGCCCACCACTTCCTTAAGTGGGTTTGAATACTATCTTTCATTCATAGATGACTATTCAAGGAAAACTTGGATATACTTCCTGAAAGGTAAGAATGAAGTCTTTGGAAAATTCAAAGATTTCAAGGCTCTAATAGAAAATCTATCAGACAAGAAAATCAAAACTCTCAGAACAGATAATGGCGGAGAATTCACCTCAAAGGAATTTGAGGACTTTTGCAAAGAAGCTGGAATTAAAAGGGAACTAACTACTCCCTACAATCCCCAACAAAATGGGGTGGCTGAAAGGAAAAATAGAACAATCATGGAAGCTGTGAAGACCATGATACATGACCAAGATCTTCCCATGTACTTATGGGATGAAGCAGCCAAGACAGCAGTTTATGTGCAAAATAGATTATCTCATAGTGCTCTTGAATTCAAAACTCCAGAAGAAGTGTTTACAGGTAAGAAGCCTGAGGTAAGTCATCTTAAAATATTTGGGTGTCCTGTGTATATCCACATTCCAAAAGAAAAGAGAACCAAGTTGGATCCCTCAGGTAAGAAGGGAATGTTTGTTGGTTATTGTGAAACTTCCAAAGCCTTCAGAATCTACATACCAGGTTTCCATCATATAGAAATAAGTAGAGATGTAACCTTTGATGAGGAAGCAACTCTCAAGAAATCTAGAAAGTGTCAACTTGAAGAAGTTTATGAAGAAGATTCATCACCCAGAAATTCAGAGACTGTTCACATCCCTGAAGAAGCTACACCAGAGGATCATGACATGCTGGAACCTCAAGAACCCCCTATTGCAGAACTATCCAGGAAAAGAAGACCAGCATGGGCTAGAGATATTATTCAAGGAGCTGAAAGATATGGAGCTCCTGAAGGCTCCACTAGAGAAAGAAAGAAACCAAAGCTAGTATCCAACTATATGGCCTTAATGTGTGATCTTGTGGATCAACTACCTACTAGCTATGAAGAGGCAGCTCAGAAGAAAGAATGGGTAGAAGCAATGACAGAAGAATATCAGTCAATAATGAAAAATGATGTTTGGGATGTAGTTCCCAAGCCAAAAGATAAAAGTGTGGTTTCTTCCAAATGGATTTTCAAAATAAAACATGCCGCAAATGGAAGCATTGAAAAATACAAAGCAAGATTTGTAGCCAGAGGATTCTCTCAGAAGGAGGGAATTGACTACGAAGAAACATTTGCACCAGTTGCCAGGTATACTTCAATTAGAACTATTATGGCTCTTGCATCCATGATGAAGTGGAAATTACACCAAATGGATGTTAAGACAGCTTTTCTGAATGGTGTAATTGAAGAAGAAGTACACATAGAGCAACCTCAAGGGTTTGAGGTTAATGATGGAAGAACTCATGTATGCAAATTAAAGAAGGCATTATATGGGTTAAAACAAGCTCCAAGGCTTGGTACGGAAGGATTGACAATTTCTTAACTAGCATGGGCTTTACCAAAAGTAAAGCTGACCCAAATCTTTATCTCAAGGTGATGGATGATGAACCAGTTATATTGCTGTTGTATGTAGATGATCTTTTCCTAACTGGAGATGAGAAACAGATTATTGAAAGCAAGAAGAAGCTTTCTTCAGAATTCGAGATGAAAGATCTCGGATTAATGCACTACTTCTTAGGTCTAGAAGTATGGCAAGAACCAAAAGGGATCTTTCTAAATCAAGGTAAGTACACTGTGGAGATTCTCAAAAGATTTTATATGTTGGAGTGTAAAGCCATGGCCACTCCCATGGACTCCAACTTAAAGTTATTAGCTAATGATTCATCAAAACTAGTGGACATAACTCTATATAGACAAATCATTGGATCATTGATGTATTTAACAAATACTAGACCTGACATATGCTTTGCTGTAAATACCCTAAGTCAGTATCTAGTAGAACCTAGAAAGGTTCATTTAATAGCTACAAAGCATATAATGAGGTACCTAAAAGGTACATTAGATTTTGGCCTATTTTATCTTGGAGGTCATGAACTCAGATTACATGGTTACTCAGATTCTGAATGGGCAGGTAGTGTCTCAGATAGAAAAAGTACCTCAGGTGGATGTTATGGTCTTGGATCTGCCATGATCTCATGGTTCAGCAAGAAACAATCAAGTGTGGCCCTCAGTACTGCTGAAGCTGAATACATAGCTGCCTGTTCTGCTAGCTGTGAAGCAGTATGGCTTCGGAAACTTTTATCTGGAGTGTTTGAATTAGAAATGGAACCCACTGTGATTATGTGTGATAATCAAAGCTGCATCAAGATGACTGAAAATCTTGTGTTTCATGATAAGTCAAAACACATAGAGATTCGTTACTTTTATATTCGAGATATGGTGCAGAAAGGAGCTATCAAGCTAGAGTATATAAGCACTGAGGATCAAATTGCTGATATCCTGACCAAGCCTCTGTCTCGAGTAAAGTTTGAACACTTCCGAGACAAGCTTGGTGTAGTTCAGAAGAACCCTCCTCGAAAGGGGGAGTAGCACAGTATGAGACAGACAAGCCTATCTCATCAATGATGAGGTTATTTTTCTTTGCACTTACTCACCTAGAATTATTTAGATTTAGGACTCTTATATTCTTTATTTTGATGGTTAGATGTATACATGCTCTTGATGATAGATGTATACATGCTAGATACTTTTGATGATAGATGCTTTTGATGATAGATGTATACATGCTTTTGATGTTAGATGCTTTTGATGGTTAGATGTATACATGTTTTGATGATGATGATACATGTTATGGTTATACATGTTTTGATGATGATGATACATGTTGTGGTTATACATGTTTTTATGATAATGATACATGTTGATACATGTCTTGATGATGATGATACATGTTATGGTTATACATGTTTTGATGATGATGATACATGTTGTGATTATACATGCTTTTGATGTTGATGATACATGTTGTGGTGATACATGTTATGATGATGAGGATACATGTTATTGATGAACATGTGAAGGGATTGGATCATTCCTGGACTTCAGTCTGAAAGAAGAGCCGTAGACGTATGTCTTCGATAATGAAGTTCTTGATGAACATGAGAAGGGATTGGATCATTCCTGGACTTCAGTCCGAAAGAAGAGCCGTAGACGTATGTCTTCGATAATGAAGTTCTTGATGAACATGAGAAGGGATTGGATCATTCCTGGACTTCAGTCCGAAAGAAGAGCCGTAGACGTATGTCTTCGATAATGAAGTTCTTGATGAACATGTGAAGGGATTGGATCATTCCTGGACTTCAGTCCGAAAGAAGAGCCGTAGACGTATGTCTTCGATAATGAAGTTCTTGATGAACATGTGAAGGGATTGGATCATTCCTGGACTTCAGTACGAAAGAAGAGCCGTAGACGTATGTCTTCGAGAATGAAGTCCTTGGTGGACGGTTGAGGATTAAGTCATCCTTGGACATAGGTCCTAAATGTACGGTTAAGGATTAAGTCATCCTTGGACATGGTCCTAAAAGATGGTGGAGGATTAAGTCATCCTTGGACATGGTCCTAAAAGACGGTGGAGGATTAAGTCATCCTTGGACATAGGTCCTAAATGTACGGTTAACGATTAAGTCATCCTTGGACGTGGTCCTAAAAGACGGTGGAGGATTAATTCATCCTTGGACGTGGTCCTAAAAGACGGTGGAGGATTAAGTCATCCTTGGACGTGGTCCTAAAAGACGGTGGAGGATTAAGTCATCCTTGGACGTGGTCCTAAAAGACGGTGGAGGATTAAGTCATCCTTGGACGTGGTCCTAAAAGACGGTGGAGGATTAAGTCATCCTTGGACGTGGTCCTAAAAGACGGTGGAGGATTAAGTCATCCTTGGACGTGGTCCTAAATGTACGATGGAGGATTAAGTCATCCTTGGACGCTGTCCTAAATGTACGGTAAGGATTGGATCATCCTTGGACTTTGGTCCTGTAAACTGAGCCGTAGACGTGAGGTCTCCGAGAACATGATAGGACTGGATCGTCCCTGGACTTCGGTTCAAAATGTACATGACTGGTTTACATCATCCTTTGATGATGCTGATGATCGTGCGATGACGATGCTGATGATCGTGCGATGACGATGCTGATGATCGTGCGATGACGATGCTGATGATCGTGTGATGACGATGCTGATGATCATGTGATGACGATGCTGATGATCGTGTGATGACAATGCTGATGTTCGTGTGATGACAATGCTGATGATCGTGTGATGACGATGCTGATGATCGTGTGATGACGATGCTGATGTTCGTGTGATGACGATGCTGATGATCGTGTGATGACGATGCTGATGATCGTGTGATGACGATGCTGATGATCGTGTGACGATGATGATGATGATCGTGTGATGACGATGCTGATGATCGTATGACGATGCTGATGACGATGTTGATGTTCCAGTAACTAGTCAAGTTACTGATGATGATGAATTGAAGAAAGCTTCCGATGATATATAGATGATGTAGTAAATGACTCCTTGCTCCTATAGATGTTGTTATAATATCCTTCTTGTTAAGGGGGAGTGTTGAATATTGTAACTTCTAAGAATATTATATTTGTACATTATTTATTCCGGAGATGTTTCATTCCTCCGAGGTAATCCTACTATGTATGTGGAGATGTTTATTCCTCCAGGGTTTGGTATTAACTAGGGTTATTAGACCCACCATGTGTGGGTCGGCCCTGTAGTTATATTTTAGGGGTTATTAGACTTCTCCAGGTGAGGTCGGCCCCAACAGGTCTTTTAGTCAATTGAGAGTCAAGTATAAATAGAGGAGGTGAACTCCTCATTAGATCACTCACTCACTTGTGGAAGAGTGCGCACTTGTCTGGGAGATCAGCTTAGGAGACAAAGGAAGGAGGAGCACATCTTGTATTTTGGTTGATCATCTTATTGAGGAAAGCTTTACTGGGTTTTCTACCCCATGAGGGTTTCCCAGGATATATTGTGTGTCTATCTTGTGATTATGCTTCTTTCAGTGATCTTGCTTGGTTATTTTGTTTAAACTTAACAAAATCGACCAATTTTATTTGGTAATTCACCCATGGGATTCTTCGATGGCGCAACAAATAAGGATCAAAGTGGAATCGGGATTTTGGTGAAAGACACCTCCACTCACTGTTTTAAGGCACACATGGCAACTGATGAAGTTGAATATAGCATCGACCCTGACCAATGTATTTAAAATTTGGCTAACTTTAAAATTCTGTCTCCTCGTATTTTATTAGACTGGGTCCAAATCTTTGTGTTAAAAACAACTCCTCGGGAACAATACATATAAAGTTTAGAACCATGCCATTATCAGGCATGTTTAACCTAAAGTTCTTCATTTACCGTCACCAATCATAGGCACCGATGATGATGGTGGAGAGCTCATTCTTCATCCAGTTAATTGAGCTTTTAGTACTGATATGCACTAACATGTGTCTACAGCAAAGAAGGCATGTGTCTACAGCAAGGCGACAGGTGGTGGCACATATTAAATAATGCAGACTGTGAGTCTTTGCTCTCATATGATGATACCCAAAAATTGAGTCCAACTTTGAAAAAACCTTTTCCCATCTAATTTAATAAAGAGGATCATCAATTTTGGTAGAAGGTACTTGTTCTTAATTAATTGTCACCTTATTTAACATTGACTAACCAATGCACATCCAAAAGGTTCCATCTTTGTTATTGACTACCAATATGTGTTATATCCAAGGTGATGCACTTGGTCATATGAACGCTAATTTGTCTAATAATTATTGTAATTGCATCTTGAATTCACTCAACTCATTAGTTTAAAATATATTCTAGGCCTTGGATATGGGCATGTGTGTGTTATGTTATGCTCTCTTGTTTCCATTGTCGTCCATTGGAATCCACTAGAGTCACCCTTCACAAAAAGGGGAAAACAATGAGAAGAAAGAGTAATGGTAGAATGAAAATCACTAGCATGTTGAAATTGACAGGAAAATTTTCATTTTTGGTGTTACAAATCTAAAAATTACCAACATATCCCACTTGTAGTTGAAATTAGATTCACTATTTAGAGATTATGTGATGTCGCAAGGCCTTAATCATCACTCAAGAGTTCAATTCAATCATGAGTTTTAAGAGGGGTTCCAAAAAAACCACCTCCCAAAGTTCAATTCTCATGACTTTTAGGGGGGGGTTTGACAAACCGCCCCCCAAAGTTATGAGAATTGGGCTTTTAGGGGGCTTTTCAAACAACTGCCTCCAAAAGTTCAATTCTCATGACTTTTAAGGGGGGTTCCCAAAAAAACGCCTCCAAAAGTTCAATTCTCATGATTTTAAGGGGGGGGGTTTGACAAACCGCCCCCAAAAGTTATGAGAATTGGGCTTTTAAGGGGGGGTTTCCCAAAACTGCCCCCAAAAGTCAAATTTCGGGACTTTTAAGGGGGGTTAAAAAAAAATTGCCTTTGAAAGTTCAATTCTCATGACTTTTAGGGGGGGTTTGACAAACCGCTCCCAAAAGTTATGAGAATTGGGCTTTTACGGGGGGTTTCCTAAAACTGCCCCCAAAAGTCAAATTTCAGGACTTTTGGGGGCGGTTTTAAAAAAACCGCCCCCAAAAGTCCAATTTCCATGACTTTTAGGGGCGGTTTTAGAAGATCGCCTCCAAATTTCTGAAAAAACTTTTAGGGGGGGTTTTACAAAAAACCATGCAAGACAAAACTACCCCTAAAGGGCTATTTTGTTGTAGTGATACAAGTCAATCATGTATATCATAACTCTGCATAGTATGTACCAAAAGATCGTCTGAGTTTATTAGGGTTTGTACCCAATCTCATAATAAAACATAAATCAACACATTGGGGCTTTCTGCCCAGTATATAACAATAACCTGCATCAGTCGGGGCCCATGCCCTAAATATGTATATCTATAAAAGAAATGAATCATGTGCATTGGGTATTACGTTGAGTATAATAAAATCAATCATATATGTTGGGGCTTAAGTCTAATATATATAACATCAATCTAGTGAGTCAAAATTTGGGTTATTACATGGGAGAAGAACCAACTTGAGCACCACTGAGGGATGAGGAGTCCATCATTGTTAACGGAAAGGGAGGCAGAGGAGTCAATGCTACCTGTGCAAGAATTATCTTCCTCTGCTGCTGGTGTTGGTGCTGCTGGGATGAGGAACCGGCATTGACGGAATAAACTACAGACAGTAATGCAACCCCATTTGAAGCATCTCAGTAGAAGACCAAGGACCCACGAGTTTCATTCTCGATAGCATTCCAGTCTATAGTTTATTGATTTCTTGAATACCATGAAAACTTCAATAACATGTAAAAAATTCTATGGCACAAACTGAGAAACTTTAAGAACATGTGAGAGGTAGCAGGGATGATGAACGTGATGACCGAGGATATACACACAACTATTGGATGATCTGCAGATTTAAACGGTGGCTCATCAAAATCAAGGGATAAAGACAAAAGGAATCCAATGAAGCAACGTGGTATAATTCTATTGACTTAATGAGCGAGGAATCTGCTACAGGGTAGAGATGATGATATTTGGTTGAAAGAACTCCTACGACGAAATTATATTAAAAAAATAATGAATAAATAAAAATATTAAATTAATAAATTATATATATATATATAAAAGAAAAAATCCTCCATAAATACCGAGGATTGGATTTTCAATTTATTAGAATGAATTCTGAATTGGGTATTTCATCAAATAAAATGAAAAATGTAAAGAAGATTTTCATCAAATAAAATGAAAAATGTAAAGAAGATTATAGGAGATAGGGTGCTTGGGTTATAAATTATGGTTTGGATCTTTGTATGCTTTAAGGCGAGTGTTGTTATAGCTTTGCTTATTTTTTATGTATAAAGTAAATTCAGATAATCGATGGCTGGGAATAGCAAAAATACGGGCAAAAGATGACAATAAACAATCCACGTATGAGATCTCATTATAGATGCATTAGAGCGTCGAAATGAAATTTGTCACTATTACATACAAATCGACCTGCTATTATTACGTTCTTGGAATTGGAATGCAAGAGTTAAATCATCTTTTAATCACAAATCTAAATTGTGTGGTTAAGGGTTTTTTGATACGGTGTGGTTAAGGGTTTTTTTGATACGGTCATATTTTTGGTGGTCCACTAAATCAACGAATGAAAATGAAAGAATTAATGGAGTACCAGATTAAATTATATTTTAATCACAAATCTCTAGTTACCATTTGCACTAATCAAGTTTCACTGGTGTTGGTTTTCATTTTCAATTTCATTAGTCATTAAATAATATCTAGACGGGGTCATCTTTTTTTTTATCAAAAAATAAAATTATATTAGCAAAGCTGTACTTAAAGATTACATTTTTTTACAGTATACTAAACTCTAGTTCATAACATCTATGAACATAGAAGCACGTGCATAAACTCTTAAAATTGTAAAACATCACAATGAAAGAGATTCAAAAAAATATTAAGAAACTGTGGTATAGAAAAGTACACTACTCCTGTCCAAAAAAACAAATAAACATTTCAGAACATGGTGTCGAAAAAAAACAAATAAATATGTCAGAACATGTTCATGTGGATAGCTAAAAATACTTATTTTATTTTTTCCAGCGAAAAAAATCTACTATTGATATTCAAAGGTTGAATCAAATAGTACAATATGGATCCAGATTCGTCAAAATGAGTCGGATATGCCAATTAGTTCAGCAGAAAACCAAAACCCTGAATAGTTTCACATGCCATCTATATCATATGCCATCTATATTATCATGTATCATTACATACATTTCTTATACAACTTCAAAAGTTCAGGAAAAATGTAGGCACAGCCTATCAAAAGATGATCAGTGCCATCAGTCATCAAAATCAGTCAAAAAAGTAGATAGTGCTTTCATCCTGGAGATTGTTCTCTACCCATTCCTCCCAAATCAGCTGTCCTTCAACTCCTGATAAAGCTTGTTTGGAGAGTTTATCTGCAAGGGAATTGTGTTCACGATAGATGTGTTCAAGTTGTACTCCCTGAAGTTTAGCCAATTCAGATTGAGCCCGAAGTGTCCAGTGCCTTAAATTAAGTACATTGAGTTGGAAATCACTATCAGCCCATTTAATTGTGACTTTAGAGTCCCCAAAGACCTTGATATTTACCAATCCGAAAATATTAGCCACTTATTTTAATACGGATCATGAATAGTAGAATATTATAAGATTCTTATAGAAATCAGGTTGTCTCTTTTCACTTATATTTTTGGCAGTAGATTTTTTTAGGAAGAGAGTTGCGTGGGTATTATTTGGTATTGTTGTTATCCTTCTTCTTTATGTTGATGATATTGTTCTTATGGAAAAATATCCCTCCGACTTTGATAAACAACTGAGAAATATTAACGATTTCTCCTCTAACATGGGTATGAGTGTTAACATTGATAAAACAAAAGTGGTGATTATAAAGTTCAAGGTCACTTATGATCATTTTGTTTATGATAATAACAATTTGGAGGAAGTTTCCTCCTATAAGTATCTCAAGATTGATATTCACCACAAAATCAATTGGAATTATAGCATTGAGAACAGGATTAATGGAGGCTCGAAAGTTTATTTTGGTCTTGAAAACAACTGTAAATCAACAAACCTTGTGATGTGGGATAAAAATAAGTTCATCTTTGAAACTCTTTTCAATCTAGTTGTCTTATATCGATGTGAAATTCGAGGTTGCAACATATCTACAAAATCCTAGAGAAAAATTTAATTGAGCATAGTAATAAATTGTGACAAACCAATATTGATTTCGAGTGGACATTTATCATTATCTGATATATATATATAAAACATAAAAGTTTATTTAAAAATTAAAAATTATTTATTAACACTTAATAACTTATGAATTAAAGAATCTTTATTTTAAAAGCATTAATTAATCATTATTTAAAATAATTAATAACCCACTTCATATCTGCACTTAACCATTAAAATTAATAAAAATCTATGTCATTATGTAGCAACAAATAAATCAACGGACATTCAAAATAGCTACTCGTGGAAAATGTTTCTTAAACAAATCAACGAGAAATCTAGAACTGAATTGTATTGGCACGTACGAGGATCAAACTCAATCAAAGAGTCTATGCAGGTCATGTAGCCTACCTCTATCTACATCTATTTCGAAGTGCTTTACAAGTATGTTTAGGTAATGTTTTTTAATTTTTTTAGTGGCTACGTAAATGGCTTTGTATTTTTGAATTTTTATAAAGTATTTGATTAAGTTGAAATTTGAATCTATTTTATTGTTTTTATTAATAAAATTGATAACCTTGTTATGAATGTAATTAAGGTTATTTATATTTTTAAATAATATTATAATTAAAATATATAATTTTTATTATAAATAATTAGTATTAATTTGTGGTCGTTAATATCATAAGTTACAAGTTAAATTCTATAAACAAGTTTATTTGTTGTTTTTTATGATTAGTTTTAATCATCTTTTGTATATGTTCTAGTTACATTTCTTTAGTTAAATGGGTTGTTTGTCACTTTATGTTATACATGTATGAGTTATGAGTTATCCATGCATAAGCTACCAACACCCATAAAATGAATATGAATAGTACATTTGTCTCATCCTCCTTCAATCTTTAATTATTTGTATAGTACTAACAAATGATGGTTATATGTTTCTTTTTAAACTAAATTTAGATACTAAATTTGTATTTTTTTTGTAAATATAAATTATTAAGAAAATAATAATCAAACTAATAATTGAAATTGAATAAAGTTTATCTATTTTTATCTTCTTATTTTGTAAATAAAATCATATGGAATATGTAATCTGTGATATTAAAAAATACTCTACATGGAAAATGTACATTATAAAAAATAATGATTATTAATATAAATGTAACTTAAGTTTTTTTTTTAAATAAATTTTTATTTTAGAATGTATTTTCTAAATATTAATAATTAAGTAAATAATTAAATTTAATTAATTTAATTGCAGTATGTATATTGCATTTATACTAAAGATGAAAAATGCACGTCATAAAATCAACAACATAAAATCAACAATTTTTTTTAGCCGATCATAAAATCAACCATTATTAACATAATTACAATTAACTCTTAAATAAATACATTTAAGAATTAATTGTTTAACTCTTATTAAATAATTACAATTAAGTTTATCTTTTTAAATAAATTTGCAAGTTAAATATGTACTATTTTTTAAATACAGATGATTAACATAGTAGTCAAATTAATTATCAAAAATATATTAATAATTATTAACATAATTGCAACAAAGCTTTATTTACTTATTTTTTAAAATGAATATATATATGTATTAAATATGTATTGTTTTAAATATAGGTAATTAACAAAGTAATAAAATTAATTTAATTTGTTCGAATACATATATATTTGTGTTTATATATTCAAATAATAATAATAATTTTAATAATATAATTTTTTTAATAATAATATATAATGATGATGATGATTAACGTTTGGTTTGCTTTAAATTTTTGTTCATATGCTCAAATAGCTTCGTAAGAAGCTTTCCAAGATCATTATAGTTTTAGCAAATTAGGAGGTTAGCAAGGTTTGTATTGTAGCAAATAGTCTGAAACTCACATGCAATGTGGGTGTAAGCAGAGCACTATAAGATAAAGTGATTTTCATCATCAATGCTCATAGACTCATAAAGATGGAAAACTGTTTCCACGGACATATTTTGGGGAATAGACCAACACCCTGTTTCGCTATGAAGCTCATGGGAGTTTGTTTTAATATTGGCTATATTAATTTTATTATTTGAACTAGATACTATTGAGAGATATTCCTGATCTTCCAAGTTAGGCTTAATGGCCTCCTTATAGTATCTTAGTTTTCTCTTAACTGCTAAATTTTCCTCACACCACAATTTCTCTTTAAACTTAAAGGTAATAATATTTTTGACATTATCGATATTCTATAAAGTGTCATTTTCATCAATGCCTGAATGGTCTAACCAAGCCATCGTATCTTTACACCAAATTTACTTGAGGCATAGTTGGATTTGACTTGAATTTAAAGCAATTTTAGGAAGTCTTGCGTTTCCCATGTTATTTATCTTGTGCTTGTACATGAGGTACCTAGTCATAGCTGTGCTCTTGATGGGGGAAAGACCCAATTCTATGAGGAGAATATGATAAGGTGTATTGCTTTTAATTTTGAGGTTATAAGTTATAAACTGCTTCTGGATTTGCTCAATATTTATCCAAGATTCTCTAGAATTGTTGCACCCCCATACTTCACAACCATATAAGATAAGAGGGATGACAAGAGTGCAATGACAAACTTTTTTTTATCCCACATGACTAGGTTGGCTGATATACAATTATTTTCAAGACCAAAATAAGCTTTCCATCCTCCATTAATCCTTTTCTCAGTGATATGGTTCAAATTGAGCTTGTGGTGAATATCAATTCCAAAATATTTGTAAGAAGTCACTTCCTCCAGTTTATTGTTATCATAAATAAAATTTTCATAGGTGTCTTTCTTATATTTTATAATCATAACTTTTCTCTTATTGGTGTTAATAGTCATACCCATGTTAGAGGATAAATATTTGAGAATTCTTAACTGTTTATCGAGACACCATTCCATAAGAACAATATCATCAGCATAAAGAATGAGGAATCCTAACTAATATCGTGTCGAGACAACCTACTTTTTCTAAACATCTTTCTAGTTTATCGATGTAAATGCCAAAAATGGTAGGGGAGAGGAGGCAACCTTGCTTAAATCCAATATTACAGTTTATATCTGTTGACCAGCCCTCATTATTCTTAAATTTGGTCATGACGTTTTTGTATAACCTTATCACGATAGCTCTCAAGTCAAAAGGAACATTAAGCTCCTCTAGCCTATTCCACAGGTTATTTCTAGGCACTGTATCAAAAGCTTTCCTAAAGTCCACAAAGCAACAAAAAAGTGTAATATCCCAAATTTTGACTAACTATTTCTGATGTTATATATTGGTCTTAAAGCCCCAACACATATGATTGTTTTGATTATTGGGCATAAGCCCTAGTACACATGATTTATTTTTTTATAGACAGACATATTGGGCATGGACCCTGACTGACTTCATTATTGTTATATGTTGGGCAAGACAACCCTGATGGATTGATTATGTTTTGTTATGAGAACTGGGTACAAAACCCTAATATACTCAGATGACCTTTTGTTACATACTGTGCAGAGTTATGAATTACATGATTGACTTATATGATGTGTTGAGCATGGACTCAGGAACACACAGATGACCTACATACTCGGCATAAGCCCCGATGTACCTAGAAGAGTTTATTATGTACTGGGCATAAGCCTTGATGTACATTGAGTGTTGGGTAGGAGCTCTGGATCACTCCAAGCTTCATAAATGAATATCGGATCTGAGGCCATTGTGCATTATAGATGTGCTTCACAGCCACATTCTATTACTAGTGTTGAGAAGGACACTCTGGAATTGCACTAACGTAACGCCCATGTGAAGAGTGTTGAGTTAAAACTCTGAAGAGCACTCGGGGTTACTTGATCTTAAAAGTGTTGAGTCGGGAAGACTCTGAATAACACTTCTATTTCATCACATTTATTTAATTTGGTTAAATGAATCATTTTCTATCTATCATCAAGTACTGTGAGAACTATTATGTTAAACGAGGAAATCTGACATGCAAGAGAGAGGTTTAGAGGTACCTAACCAAGCCAACTATCCAAGCTTACCATAACTACACTATTGAATAATTAAACTTAATTATTCTTATGTGAAAAACATACCTAAGGGCCATGCATAAAATAGTTCTCCAAAGTGAATATTATTATTAATAATATTAAGAATGATATTATTATTATTATTCTCCTAAAGAAAAACATTTCTTATATATGTATTTAATTATTGCATAGGGTTATGCATGAAAGGACTCTCACATAAATATACTATTAAAATTATTAATAGTATTATTATTATTTATTATTTAATCTAAGTAATAAAATATATAACTATTATAATTACCAATTATGTAAGAAGTAAATTAAAGTCACTTCTAGTTAAAACAAATAAAAGTCCTAGTTTAACAATGACTAGATATTTAGTAAAAATATCTTTTAAAAATATTAATTAAAGAAACTAAATAATTATTCAAACAACTATATTCCAAGACTCCCCTATATAAAAGAGCACGGATCCCAAGAAAGGGGATCATCTTTTTCATTATCATTCTCTTATGAGAATAGAGAAAAATTCTACTGCAAGAACTGAAGCAGTCCCACATTAATATCCAGATCTAATCCAGCAATTAAACCTAGGGCCTCTACTTCTCTCATTGCATGTTGGAACCAACTCGGGGGGATCCAGTTAAAGACCGGGAATGATCTAAGGGTCATGGTTGGGAGTAACATGGTAGTCCCAAAGTTATCCAGTTGGAAGATCACTCTACAGGTCAGCCAAGTCCATAAGCTTTCTACATTAATTATCGTTTGGGTGTGTAGGTCTTGCAGAGGAGGATTAAGCTGCAATATCACCAGGTATGAACTACAATTCTCCATTTCAGTTTACAATCGAAGCTAGGATTAATATATTAGGATTTATTTTACAATATTGTATTTTCCCCAAATATTTATAATGTTAACTCTTCTATAGAGCAATGGCCTTAGGGCATGGGCTCACAGGGTTACACGGTAGGATTATTTTGGGTCCCTTAAACAAAAGAAATTTCTTCATTATAACTGAGTTGAACCAAATCCCACTAGAGGTCTAGCAGGGCTAGCCTAGCTAGCCTGTGCTAGACACCAAGGTGAGCAGTAAACCCTAGAGTGCCAAATCAATACGTAAACTAAGGACTGAACTCTTGCAAGATCTATATTTAAGTTACATTTTTAATTCTGCAAAGTTATACTGTATTTTCCAGGCTTATACCAAAGTAGGGTCAATGCCTTTGTTTCAGTTTCTACCATTCTTTTAAACTTAGAAAGAAAATTGCATACATGATTTGAGACTTTTTCTTTTTAAAGAAATTACACTATTGTAAATTCCCAGGTCTTATCGATTGCAACCCACAGTAGCGAAAACGTTATTACACAGTAATCAAGCCTTTCATCACCAACGATTTCATATCAACTATTATCTACGATTTTGGCTGTACATTGCCTTTAAATTGAACTCTGCCTACGAAAACAAAAACACGAGGAGTATGCATACAAAACGATTCCATTACATCCCAGAAGTTTAGACATCTCACCAAACATTCACACATTTCATCCAAAACCCTGACGGGCATCTTTCCAATACAAGGATCAAAGCCACAACAAAACGAAATTAGTGCTTTATCATTTAAAACGAAGCCCTTTCTATTGCATCAAAACGCAGGTCGAGAGATCGATACCCACTACCTCTTTCTCAAACCATTGATATCTTCGAAAACTACCAGAATCGTAGCATTTACACACAATCCCACAATTGTATACCCAGCCTCAATGGTTTCGTTTTCATTTGAGTAATTAAACACGGAAGACAGGCATAAAGTCAATATCTACCTACTACCCGGCACAAACAGTAAACGTTTTCTCAATTAATTGATACGTATAACTAAACTAATTGGCATAGGTCATCGTATCAAGACCCATGACAAAACCAAAAATGCTCAGGCCAGTGAATCACCAATACGTTGGACAAAGACCTGTTGATGTATATGTAACTTCGGAATGTATTTCATCTATGTATTTCATATATATTTATTGTACCCTTATAAGATATGTGTTATTCCTCTATAAGGAAGTGTCGTCATGTGTATTGACAAGTGTCGCAAGTGTGTGTACTTGCAGATGGGTTATTAGACCACCATGTGTGGGGTCAGCCCTGAAATATATATTATATGGTTGATGTACCTAGATAGACAAGTCAGCCCCATAAGGTCACTGGGCAAACCGACTAGTATAAATAGAGATTGGGAGATCTCTATTTGGATCACTCGGAAACTCACACTTCTCTCACTCAGAAAGTGGCGCACTAGTGAGGAGGAGGATCATTTGCTACTAGGAGACTATCTCAGTGTATTTTGGTTGTACTTTGGTTGAGCCATTGCTCTCTCTATCTCTAAGGAAGTTGTGGGGTTTTTCACCTTAGGGTTTTCCCCATGGAAACTATGTGTCTCTTGTCTCTCATGCTTTTGATTCTTGTGATGCTTGTCATGATTATTGTGATTGTTATGCATTGATATACTACATATGTTATTCTCTCAGTAAAAATCCAAGAGTATTGTGAATTAATGCTCAAAATTTAACATGGTATCAGAGCTAACCTAAGAAGAAGACATTTTGCAGTGACAAAAACTTGAGTTTCTTGTTTATTGGGTTTCTCTCCACAGATTTTGGAAAAGAAGTATAGTAGATTGACTCTACTCATCAAGGAGAATCTATCTGTCCAATTAGAATTCAATTCTGAGCATTTCAGATTTGGCCCTAAAAATTAGGGTTTCCACAAAAATAGGAATTTCTGAAATCTGAAGACATAGCTGGAAGCGCCTTGCAACAATCGAAGTTTAGAGCTTTGGATTGAGATTTTTGGTTGGGTAGATTTTCGGAAAACTCAAACCCTAATTCAGGGCTCTCCCTAGTGAACCCGGGAGGACAAAAAGGCAAATCTGAAGGGTAAAGCTTTGTTGATCTCAATTCTGAATACACTAGGCTGATCAGCTCATCAAGGCGCGTCTTTCTATCCTTTCAGAAAGTTGAAATTCACATTTTGAATTTTTAGGGTTTTTTCGACAAACCCTAATCGAGGACCAGATCCAGTTTTCAGCATTTCAAGTGGTAAGACCTAAATCTTTTCTATTTCCATTTGAAGTACTCTTTAAGATGTCTCACCACACCAAGCTTGAGGATAAGCTTGAAGGAGCTGATAACTTCCGAGCTTGGAAGTATAGGATTGGGTTAATCCTGGAAGAGAATGAGTTGGACTCATATGTAAAAGCTGACATCCCTATCCTAGAGAATGAAGAGGCTAAGGTATTTCATAAGAAGAACTTGATCAAGGAAAAGATAATCATTGCTGATTCTATCAAAGTCCATCTCATATCCCATGTGTCTTCTTTAAAGACACCCAAGGAGATGTTTCACTCTTTGACCAAGCTATTTGAAGGGAAGAACATAAATCAGAAGATGACCCTGCAGAACCAATTGAAAGGAGTAAAGTTTCAGAATGGAGAAACCATTCAATCTTATTTTTCAAGGGTCTCCCAGATCAAGGAACAACTAGAAGCAGTGGATGAAATGGTGAAGAATGGTGAAGTGGTGATGACCACTCTAAATGGCCTACCCAGGTCATGGGATTCCTTTATTCAAGGAAGTGTAAGGAAGAAGTTGATCTCCTTCAACAGATTGCGGGAAGAATGCTCTCAAGAAGAAGCTAGGCTTGTGGCCTAAGAAGAAAAGATGGGAAATGAAGATCAAGCTCTCACAGCACATGCCAAGAAAGGAAAGTCCAAGAAGGAATCATCTCATAACAGGAAATTCTCACACCACCATTATCATAAAGATAACAAAGATCTCATATGCTTCAATTGCAATGAGAAGGGACACTTTGCTTCAGATTGTCACAAGAAGAAGAAAGAAAACAACAACTTCAACAAGAAGAAGAAGAATAACAAAAGAAGATATCATGCTCATGCTGCTGAAGATGATGAACCCCCAAAGAAGAAGGCTGGGGAAAAAAGTGATAGTGATGATGACTCATCAAATGAAGAAGAGTATGTTCTAATTTCTGCTCTCACAGGTACTATCTCCCATGGTTGTAATGATTGCTTGACTGATAGTGGGGCTTCCAAACATATGACTGGGTTTAAAGAATCTTTTGTAAATCTGTCTGAACATGAATCACCCCATAAAGTGAAACTTGGTGATGATTATCAATACCCAATCAAAGGAAGTGGTGAATCCTCCTACAACCTAGATTCTGGAAAATCTTTGAAGATGAAAGAAGTCCTTTATGTACCCGGGCTCAAGAAGAACTTACTCTCCATCTCTGCATTGGATGCAAAAGGTATGAGGGTTGCATTTGTGGATGGTCAAGTCCTAATGTGGCCAATGGGAAAGACCATAGATGATGCAGTAGTGATTGCAGAGCAAGAGGGAGGTTTGTATAAATTGAAGGGACAACCTGAACATGCCATGGTGCATGAATCCATGGAGCCAAGTGAACTTTGGAATAGAAGACTTCCTCATATGCACTATAGGGAACTTCCACTTGCAAGCAAGGCTATAGAGCGTCTTCCTGAAATCAAGACCAAACATGAAGGTGTTTGCAAAGGATGTGCAAAATGTAAGAACATTAAGAAAGCTTTCCCAAGCAGTGAAAGCAAGGCAAAGGATATCCTGGAAATCATCCACTTAGATGTATGTGGTCCTATGTCATCCAGTTCTCTAAGTGGGTATGTTTCCTATGTCTCATTTATTGATGACTTTTCCAGGAAGACTTGGGTATACTTCTTGAAGAACAAAGATGACATGTTTGATAAGTTCAAGGAATTCAAAACCTTGATGGAGAATCAAAATTACAAGAAGATCAAAACATTCAGATCCGACAATGGTGGAGAATTCACCTCAGGTGACTTCAAGAAGATTTGCAGTGATTCAGGGATTAAGAGGGTGTTGAATGCTCCTTATAATCCTCAACAGAATGGAGTTGCAGAAAGGAAGAACAGAACAATCATGGAAGTAGCAAGGGCAATGCTGCATGACTAGGATCTACCTATGCATCTATGGGAAGAAGTAGCTAGAACAGCTATATATGTGTAGAACAGAACACCCCACAAGATATTCGACAACAAAAATCCAGAAGAGGTCTTTTCTGGTAAGAAACCTGAAGTCAGCCATCTCAGAATATTTGGTTGTCCAGTATACACTCATGTCCCAAAGGAAAAGAGGACCAAACTAGATCCTTCAGGAAAGAAGGGTATCTTTGTGGGTTACAGTAAAAGCTTGAAGGCTTACATAATATACTTTCCAGGGTTCAAGAAGATTGATGTCAGTAGGGATGTAACATTTGATGAAAACTCAGCATTCATCAAATCAAGGAAGGCACCTATCGAAGTTTATGAAGAACCTAAGGAAACTAGATTTCAAGACACTACCATGACTCAAGAAATTCCAGAAGTTGTTCGTGAGTTTGAAGATCCGCAAGAACCTGTAGATCCACCCCGTGAGGATAACTCTCACAAGAGGAAACCTGCATGGTCTAGAGAGCTCATTCAAGATGCAGAAAGATTTGGCATTCCAGAAGAAGAAAACAGAGCAAAGAAGAGAACCAGATCACATACTAGCTATGTTGCTTTACTTTGTGACATTATGAACAAAGAACCTTCCAGTTATAAAGAAGCAATGGAAAAGAAAGAATGGAAGGATTCCATGGTTGAGGAATACCAATCAGTAATGAAGAATGATGTTTGGGATGTTGTCCCAAGACCTAAAGAGAAGTTTGTTGTGACTTCTAAATGGATCTACAAAATCAAGCATGCTGCAGATGGCAATGTAGAGATATACAAGGCAAGATTTGTAGCTCGTGGCTTCTCTCAGAAAGAGGGAATAGATTATGAAGAAAATTTTGCACCTGTAGCCAGGTATACTGCCATCAGAACAATACTTGCCCTGGCTGCAGCAATGAAATGGAAAATACACCAGATTGTTCAGGTACAAAGGGTACTACCAAAGGACCGAACACCAAGAGAAACCACTTCACACAAATAGATCACAGATCAACACACCGATGTTTTGCCATGGTTTAAACCCTCTTAATGGAAACACTCCATGGCCCCTGCCAAATAGCTTCTACGAGACAATTTATTATGCAAAGAAAGAAAGTTACAAATGAGCTTCTCATAATCGATCAACTAAACAATGACCCTCCATGCTCTTTAAATAGAGATCATGGACCAATCGGGTGTTAAGCCACAGATCAAGGTTAGGTTTGATCTAAGAGAAGTTGAGCCGTCGGATCACTCTATGTCGGGAACATATCGTGACCGTCGGATTAAGTATTTACAAATGCATACTAAAGAAACACACTATCCCTAATGGATATATTACACAAGTTGATCTTAACTAACTCCTAAGTGTCTAAATATCCTAACATCTCCCCTTAAGAACAACTTTGGATAGGATTGAAGGATTTACAAAAGTGACACTATTAGCAGAAGGAAGGAGGCATTAGAGCCTATCCCCCCTTAATGACAAGTTCATGAACTCCTAACATAGATCGACGTTTAGAAAACTTAGCTTCAGTGGTGCAGCCACTCGGTTTTGAAATACATGACAGGGAGTCATATGTGTGTAGATTGAAGAAAGCCTTGTATGCCTTGAAGCAAGGTCCCAGAACCTGGTATGGTAGGATGGACAGTTTCCTATCTAGTTTGGGCTTTACCAAGAGTAAAGCGGATTCCAACCTCTACGACAATGTTGAGGAAGGGAATCCTATGCTTCTACTTCTGTACGTAGATGACTTATTTGTAACAGGAGATGACAGATTGATTGCAGATACTAAGAGGAAGCTTACTACCGAGTTCGATATGAAAGATTTGGGAATGATGCATTATTTCCTAGGTATGGAGGTGTGGCAAAGTGTAGGTGGGATCTTCCTTGGTCAAGGGAAGTACAAAGTAGATATCCTAAAGAGATTCGGGATGATGGATTGCAAGGCCATGGCCACACCTATGGCATCGAATCCGAAGCTTCTATGTGATGCTTCATCTGAGCCAGTTGATGTCTCTATGTATCGTTAGATGATTGGGTCCTTGATGTACCTAATGAACATGAGACCAGATATTTGCTTTACGGTGAACACATTGAGCAAGTTCCTGACAGATCCAAGGAGTGTTCACCTGGTTGCTGTAAAGCATGTTCTGAGGTACCTGAAGGGTACAGTGGATTATGGGCTCAAGTATGAAGTGAATCAAAAGTTTAACCCGTAGGGTTATGTTGATTCAGATTGGGTTGGTAGTGCTGCAGATAGGAAGAGCACATCTAGGTGTTACTTCAGTATGGGATCAGGTGTGATCTCTTGGTTTAGCAGGAAGCAGTCCTACGTAGCACTGAGTACAACTGAGGTAGAGTATGTTGCAGCCTGTTCAGCTAGTTGTGAGGCAGTATGGCTACGGAAGCTACTATCTGAGTTATTTGATCTCTCATTGGATGCTACTGGTATCTTTTGTGATAACCAGAGTTGTGTGAAGTTGTCCAAGAACCTAGTGTTTCATGATAGGTCGAAACACATAGAGGTCAAATATCACTATATCAGGGATATGGTGCAGAGAGGAGCTGTGAATCTCCTGTACGTTGCGATGGACGAGCAGATTGCAGGTGTGCTGACGAAACCACTAGCCAAGGTGAAGTTCGAGTACTTCAGGGAGAGGCTTGGCGTTCTTCAGATTGATGACACTTCGAGGAAGAAGTGATTGACACATTTGTTGAAGCCATTCCAAGCATGTTGGAAGGAGGATCCTTCACATGGCTATGGATGTAAGCACTGGATGATGAGCATCAGGATGATGTTCTGGTTTCTGCTTTGTATGATCAGTTGGATCATTTATATATGTATGTATGCATCATGTTGGATGCTGTATATGATCAGTTGGATCATTTATATGTATATGTATGTACGCATCATGTTGGATGCTGGATATGATCAGTTGGATCATTTATATGTACACATCATGTTGGATGCGGGATATGATCGGTTGGATCATGTGTATGTATTTTGTATATGCATCATGTTGGATGCTTGGACCATGTATCTGTATATGTATCAGGTGGATACATTGTATGATCAGGTAGATCATGTATGTTGATATGTATCATGTATTTGTATTTGTATCAGGTGGATACACTGTATGATCAGGCAGATCATGGATGACGAGATTCAGGATGTTGCTCCAAATGACATGCAGCAGGATGTTGCAGTGATGATGATCAGGATGATCATGTGTACATCAGGATGATGTATGGTGAGTATCAGGTTGATACTCTGTGGCCGTGGAACAGGTTGTGCAGATAAGCATGTAATTTTTTTCCTAGGGAGATTTGCAGATAGTCTTTCGAGGTTTTTTCTATGGCATGTAATTTGTACCCTGGGATATCTAGCAAATGCTCTTTTGAGGTTTTTCTTGGGAGGACATATAATTTGTGCCCTAGGAGATCTGCAGATAGTCTTTCGAGGTTTTTCCTATGGCATGTAATTTGTGCCCTGGGATATCTGGCAGATGCTCTTTTGAGATTTTGTCCTATGGCATGTAATTTGTGCCCTGGGAGATCCGATAGGTTGAGCCATGTGCTCATAATCAGTCCTGGGATGCTCTTTCGAGGTTTTGCCATGACCACATGTAATTTGTGCCTTGGGAGATCCGATAGGTTGAGCCGTGTGCTCGTAATCAGTCCTAGGATGCTCTTTCGAGGTTTTGTGGTGACCACATGTAATTTGTGCCCTGGGAGATCCGATAGGTTGAGCCTTGTGCTCGTAATTAGTCCTGGGATTCTCTTTTGAGGTTTTTTGGTGGGGTCACATGTAATAACTCCTGGAGACCTGGATAGGATGAGAAAGGCCTCAGATGCTCTTTAGTGTTCTTACTAGTCAAGAGACTCTTTTAAGGTTTTGTGACGCACGTAATAAGTCCTGATATTTCCACAGCATGGCCAATGATGACGAAGACCTGCAGGTGGTGGGCCTACATCCAGTATGAAAAAGGACTGGCTTTGTAGAACTTCCTATGACGAGTAGAGTCAGAGATTGGTTGAGATAGCAGCAGCAGTGATGATGATGATGATGATGATCCTGAGAAGAAGACTTGTCTAGCAGATCTGTGTCAAGAAATACCTTCCCAGTTAAGAGGGAGTGTTGATGTATATGTAACTACGGAATGTATTTCATCTATGTATTTCATATATATTTATTGTACCCTTATAAGAGTTGTGTTATTCCTCTATAAGTAAGTGTCGTCATGTGTATTGACAAGTGTCACAAGTGTGTGTACTTGGAGATGGGTTATTAGACCACCATGTGTGGGGTCAGCCATAAAATATATATTATATGGTTGATGTACCTAGCTAGACAAGTCAGCCCCATAAGGTCATTGGGAAAATAGACTAGTATAAATAGAGATCGGGAGATCTCTATTTGGATCACTCAAAAACTCACACTTCTCTCACTCAGAAAGTGGCGCACTAGTGAGGAGGAGGATCATCTACTGCTAGGAGACTATATCAGTGTATTTTGGTTGTACTTTGGTTGAGCCATTGCTTTCTCTATCTCCGAGGAAGTTGTGGGGTTTTTCACCTTAGGGCTTTCCCCACGGAAACTCCGTGTCTCTTGTCTCTCATGCTTTTGATTCTTGTGATGATTGTCATGCTTATTGTGATTGTTATGCATTGATATACTATATATGTTATTCTCTCAGTAAAGATCCAAGAGTATTGTGAATTAATGCTCAAAATTTAACAAGACCAACCACAAATCCAATAGGTACAGGAAATTATATATTTCCTCTTTTGCTTTTCTTACAAACACCAAAACAAGAAGCCTACTATTGATAGAGCTTTAATAGAAAATGAAAATACAGATTTTTACTCTACATTAGCTTCCCGGCTCAAATCCTAGGAAGTTATCTACCCTTCAAGGAAGTTATCTACCCTTCATTACTTTGGAAACCTTTCCCATAAAGACATTACAAACAATTGACAGAAGTACCATAAATATCAATAGAAAAACCAAGTGTTCGGAACTATGCTCTTAAGCTTCACACTTATAAATACAACTCATTTTCCTTCAGGTTGGAGCAGGAATAGCCAACCTAGATTTCAAATAAGCACTAACCATACACATTCAATAGAAAGAAAATGCAGAGGCCAAAATAATTTAGTTGTCATTCTTATATGTTCAATAGAAAACGCAGACCATAGTATTGCTTTTCCAAACCCCCAATATAATACATGTGGGTATGTATTCGGATTTACATAACATAGAACCCCCATAGAGCCAATGGCTAAACTCCACATCAAAACCGAAACCCTCCAAGGTTATCCCCAAACTTTACAAAATAATACATTTAATAAATGATCCAGCCAACGATGACCTCTCAGGAACTCCAAACAAGTTACAATGAACCCAAAAGGGCTTCACGAAGTTCCTCACAACAACGACAAACAACACACCCTCCATAGATGCAAGAGGAAGGGACAAGGGTTGGTAAAACCTGAACTTACCACTCTCGTTGCCAACATAGTCAAGAATGTTGGTCACCAGCTAGTAAGGCATGTAGAGGAGAACCTCCATCAACCACCTGCCAAGCAAACAATCACCACGAAATTAACTCCTGAGATGAATATCAAGTTCTGGGTTAACGTAGAAGAAACATAGCATGAGAAGAAATAGTCATTACCTGAATACTGTCATTATATTCTTCACCTCTTCATCTAACATCAAACTGGTGCGCTGACCATAAGCGTAGCTGATGTCAGGGCACGAACCCCCCCTCTAGGCGCGATAAGGGACTGTCCAAAACCAAATGAGACGAAGAACAACGATTGCAAGTGTAAAAACCCTGTATTGAAACCCTCTTCCTAGCTGGTCACCAAAACGAAGTCGCCATCACATTTGGTAGTTAATACTCCACATAATGTCATTTATTAGTTTAATATGCATCCAAGCGCTATAGTGGGGAGTCGTATAGGTATCAACAAAATGGTGGTATCAAGGTATTTTATCCCAAGGTTTTTAAACCTTAGCCTTCAAAATTTAGGCTTGTGACTTGCTAGAACATGGTTATAGGGTCTTTAAGGGATAAACCCCTCATAGTGGTACCTACACACACATGGAGCGATACACTAGTGAATTTCTAAGTAAGACAGGAATCCCAAAGCTTACCCTTACCTATTAGTAGCTCTATCAGGGGTAAGTTTTTTTTTTGGAACACCAGGTTCCCCTCATGGTCCTCAAACTCCCATCAACAAAGGTCCATCATTCCTGAAGATACCAATTCGACATTTTATAAACTCAATATACATCTATTTCTTAAAAGTGAAAAGGAAGATTTTAAATATTACTCTAGCATCTGTAAACTTGCCACAAACTTACACTATCTAACTTACGCATCGCTTCCACAGAAACAAAGGAATTATAACAAGTAATGTTACCTTGCTTAGAAACCATAAACTCTTTTGTCATAAACAAAGTACCGATGCATTTTCCCAATACTGAAGTTAATTTATAAAATACATTATCTATTTTAGGCAGGTTAGCAGTAATAGAATTTTTTTTAATTTTTACTATTTCTAGGGACATTACAAATGGTATCAGAGCCCAGCTACAACACTTAGTGACCTAATGGGCTCATTTACAAATATCCGCTACAGATACAAAGAAATTAGGAATATATATTTATAAATCTTATGTGCATATGAACTAACATTTCCTGTTCTTAACATTGTTATGACAACAAGGTACAATCACTGTCTGAAAATGAGTGCAGAAAAAGATAGTAGCATACATGGGAATTTGAACTCTCCACCACGAGAGTAAGAAATCGTGGTGGAATTAAACTTAGATTTAATGAAATCTATGCAGAAGCTATAGGAAAAATTCCAAAGTTCAAAGATGACAACATACAAGAAAGACGAGAACCGCAAGCTATAAATGAAGCTCTACTTCAAACTTTAACGGGGGAAAAACCCCACAGACAACCCACTTTCTCAGCCAATATTTCTAAAGTGAGAGACTGTCACACAAAGAAATCTAATAGTCCTAAAGGAGAGGAATAAGGAGAACACCTACCGAAATCAATGGAAGAGGAGTGTAAGAACTCTTCCGATGACGACGGGTCCCCACCTCCTTACAAGAAAAGGAGGAAGAGTGATGACAGTCTACATGGTGAATTCATAAAGATAAAAGTCCCAACATATGATGGAGAGATTAATACCGGGGAAAAGGCTAGGGAATGGTCATTAGGAATGAACAAGTATTTCAAAGTCCACAACTATTCTAGTGAAATGCAAGCCCGACTTGTCATCTACAATTTAAATGGTAAAGTAGCCAGATGGTGGAGAGATTTGAAACACACCAAGGGGCAAGAGTTGAGGGACATAGCATGGGAAGCTTTCAGTAGAATATTCCAAGACAAATTTATGTTTGAAAGATTCTTTGACAAGAAGATCAAGGAATTCCACGAATTGAAAATGGGATCCCTAACCATGGAATTCATAAATAGATTCTTAGACCTGCTGCATTATGTCCCATACATCAGAGACGAAAAAGTCAAGATACAACAATTCTTGGGATGCCTAACACCAAATTTTAGGGAAAAAATTGAATTTGACATGCCCAAAACCTTGGATGTTACTTTATACAATGAAAGACTTTGTTATGAACATGGGGAGCCAATGAATGATAACATAAACATACACAGGGAAAGGTTTAGAACCTTTTTAGACAACCGAAGACCAAGTTTTAGACCACCACCTTACCGAAAACAAAACAATAGTTTCCCTCCCAACAGAGGCTTCAACATACCTCATGCACTACCAAATGGACCCCCACCACATACCAACATACTAACTTTCAACAAAGGGAAAAAGGATTCCCCACCAACCATTACTTGTTGGAAGTTCCAAGGGCCACATTACTTCAAAGATTGTCCCAACAAATCAGATGGAGTGTTACATAATGTCTGAGCAAACCCTTTAGTAGGGGACATGGCAAGGACCCCCAGAATTTATGCCGCACTTGATGGCCGGAAAGCAGACCACTAGGCCACTATGGTTGAAATTCAGGGTAAGATCTCAAACACAAAAATTTCAGTTCTAATAGACCCTGGAGCATGCTGAAGTTACATCTCCCCTAAGATAGTTGATACCTATAAGTTAAACCGAGTGAGCCACGAGAAACCATGGCTAGTACAACTAACCACTGGTACCGAACGGAAGGTCTCCGATCTAGTCAAAACTTGTGAGATAGATCTGAATGGTTTCCCAACTAGGGTGAATTTAAACATCCTACCACTAGGATCCTACGATGTACTTATAGGCATGGATTGGTTAGAAGAATATCATTCCCTACTTGACTGTTTGAACAAATCCCTATTATGCACGGATAACCAAGGAAATCAGAAGACCATTCAAGGTATCCCTAAGAAAGTTTCTGTAAGACAGATATCTTCGTTACAAGAAAAGAAGTGCGTAAGGAAGGGTTGTAAAGTCTTTGCAGTTAACATTCAAACTGTAGAAACTGATAGGGAAAAAAAGATTGAATACTTCCCAGTCCTTGTGGAATTCAAGGATGTATTTCCTGAGGAAGAATGGGAAGAAGATGCAAAAGCAAGGGGGCACCTGCCCAGCCTCTGAAGTTCATGCTGGGGGCAACTACCCAGCCTCTAAAGTTCATGCTGGGGGAAACTACCCAGCCTCTAGAGGTCATGCTGGGAGTAGACTTTCAGTCACTGCAAATCATACTAAAAGTATGTCTTCAACCATTGTTTCTCATGTTGAGGACACGTCATTGATCACTGCTGGTCATATTAATGACAAGTCACCAGTTCCTGTGAGTCATACTCGAGACACTGAATCAGCCACTACAAGTCATGCTGAGAAAGTTGACATCATCGACAAACCTAATAAACAGAAGCTTAAGTTCCCTTGTAAGTTTTGTGAGGGAGACCACCTTACTCACTGCTGCCCTACTATTCCAGAGGTGCAAAGAGTGTGGTCCATAGTTCAAAATTCTTCTGCTTCAGAGAAACTAGCCAATGCAAGTCATGCTGGGGGCAAGCTGTTAGCCAATGTTAGTCATGCTGAGAGTACTGTTGTTGTTACGGAGTCTAAGCTTATAGGACGCAAGCCAAAGTTCCGTTGTAAACTTTGTAAGGTAGATCACCTTACTCACCAGTGTCCTGTTATTCCAAAGGTGAAGAGAGTGTGGTCCATGTTTGAAGGATCCTCTGCTCCTGAAATATCTATAGATTCCCAACAGCTTGATCAACCTTTTGTTGATGAAGTGGTTGAACCAATGCAATCTTTGGTCAACCCCAATATTCCTTTGGAGTGTGAAGAGATCGAATCGATGCAATCTTCGACCGATCCCATCAATCCTTCAGAGACTAATGCGCCTTTCCTTGAAGTCTTCTGCACTTCCAATTCATATATCTCTGAAAATGGGGGCACTATATCTGTGCCGAGTGAACACCTACCAAGATCTGAGATCATTTCCTTTGATTGGAATAGTCTAACTGGGCCTCGCCTTCGTTCTGCTACACCTTTCCAGATAAAGGTTGATATCAGCAACCATGTGGTTCATCGATGTGTTGTAGATGAAGGAGTCTATGTTAGTATCTTATCCCCTTATGCTTGGAGATATTTAGGTTTTCTTAACCTTGTTCTAGCTGTTAATTGGCCATTGACTTTCGTTAAAAGATCTAGTGAACCATTAGGATTCCTCCCTCAAGTACCCTTTACTTTAGGTGGAAAAATAGTCATAGTTGATTTTATGGTTTTAAAGGATCCTATGGATTTTGATATGATCCTCGAGCGTGATTACATATATACTATGTAGGATGTGGTGTCTACACTCTTTTGTGTGATGCATTTTCCTCACAACAAAAGCATTGTCACCATCACTCAACTTACATTTGTCGATCCCTCTTATTACCCAACTATAGACTAGGTATGTCCCCCGTCAATAGGCACTACTATGTCGCAATCAAATTATGTGGCATATTGTTCATTGATTCCAATTGCTGCTAAGAATAAGTCTCTAAATTCATGCTTACCTTCTCAAGACTGGGTCTTGGCAATTGACCAGGTGATGACTCCATCTGAATGTTTAGATATGTGTTCCATCTGGGATAATATACTTCCTTCTGATGAAGTTTTTTTAGAGTCTATAATATAGTCTACCATTCATTTAGAAATTGATCCACCTATGAGCATTCTTCCACCTTTTCTTCAAGCTCGTTAAAAATAGTAAGGAAGTTATGAGCATTCTTCCAGCTCTCCTTTGAGCTCTTTAAAAACAATAAGGAGGTCACGAGTTTAATTTTTCGGGCTCGTTAAAAATTTTATTGAAAATATTTTTAAGGAGTTCTGTCTAAGCTCTTGTTAAACACTTTAAATATGACAAGATTATCAAGTAGACTTGTCCCCTTCAAGCTCGTTAAAGGAATTGAAGGCCCATCTACTTAAGTATAAGTTTAACCCTTTTCTGGACTTTTTCGGATTACTTACGAAAAATGAATACTCTAATCATCCATGGCTAGAAGAGTTCTTCTTCCATTGTTTTACACTTTTTCGGGGGAGGAGACTAACTGTACGAAAAAGGACCTTTGGAGCCTTCTTTAGGGTTTTCAGGCTCTCAAAACATGAAAACACCAAGCGAGCACTCACATACTCAAGCTAGATGTGAAATCCACGAGAGGGTAAATAGAGGATTGTTTAAATTTTCAGACTTTATAAATAGGAAAACACTGGCGACCATTAACCTACTTGGGCTCGATATTAAAATCCACGAGTAGGTGTATGGAGTTATTGTTTAAGTTTTTCAGACTCCTTAAAATTGAAAACACCGGCGAGCAAGAATAGATCTCGGCTCGATATTAAAATCCAGAGATTAGTACTATAGAGTAATCTTCTATCTCTTCTTCGAACTCTGTAAACAATGAAGAAGGTCCTGAGTATTCCTCCCAGGGGCTCTTTAAACTCTTTACATGGTTGGATCTATTGAGTTTTCATTCTTTCTTGGACTCATTAAAACAACAAGAAAGGTATACTTTTATCTAAAAAGAATAAGGGATAAGAAGGGTGTATCACATCTTGCAGTTTCAAAGGCAGTCTAGTCACTCCTATCTTTGAACATAGTACCTACTTGAGTCTTTAATGTCAGTTGGGTTTTAGTTTTTGATCTAGGGTGAACCTGATCTCCAAGTTGTTTACTCCCCTGATTGGTTATTCTTCCAACCATATGGAGGGTTTGCTAATGTCTCCTACATTGTAGGCTTATATCATTTTCCCATCATGTTGAAAACTACCTAAGACACTTTGTGTCATGCTCACTGTTCAAGGATATAGCCTGTGTTGGCCATTCTGTAGTTTATCTTCACCTCATGTGTCGACCTTCCTAGTGTCAGTCTTGTTACTTGTACTACTCCACATCAACTCATACCATTTGAGTGTTCCTTGTGTTGGTTGATGGAGGATGCCTTAAGGCCTCCCTTCCAACAAACTTCTTCCCATCAACATCAACTCATTCTGCTTTGGGAATGAAGTTTAGAGTTTCAGTTTGTACCTTGAAGATTGCAGTCACCAGTGGCAATCTCTCTCGGTGTTGAATTATGAGAATACATCAATGTCTCTTATTTGACAGGTTCCTCAAGTGTTCGACATCAAGTCCACTTATTCACGCTTGTTGGATCATACTAGGTACCTTGGGCCCCATTATTATTATCGGTGGAATCCCTCACGTTTGTTAATGGTCTACATCAATGACCGGTAATCAAAGGATACCCCCCATGTTTGACTTCAGCTAATTTATTCACATGGTTAGGGTTTGTACCTTGGGTTGTTTGGATGAAGACCTTGGGATTTTGATAGCATTACCTCATTATGTTATCACCCAAGCTGCGCAAGACTGAGCCTCCCTCATTTTGGCTCTCCATGAGAAATAGATCCAATTTGTTGTTATGGCTATGATCTCTCATTTTGACATGGATCCATGCTTGCATTTCAGTGCCCATGATATATATATATCTCCTAGTTATGTATCGGATATCATGTTGTATCATGCTACACATCTATATGATGTCAAGATTGTGATTGCTCGCTGACCTTGATCATTGTTTCAGGTACTTTTGTGACTTGGTTATGTGGTTTCTTTTTCGTCTGCTGACTTGGAATTATAATGTATTTCATCCATCATTTCCCTCTGACCTCACACATTAGGGGGCATCTATTATAGGTCAAATCTGCACTTCTCCGTCCATGATCACATCTAGCTTTCGATCACACAAAAGGACAACTTGGATTGAAGAGCATGATTTCCCTAGATGATGTATGGACTAGACTTACCCTCCTGTAGCTGACAAAACACTGTTTTTAATACATTTTGGACATGAACGCTACTCCATAGGCATAAGAGAAGCATTTTCCTACTAAAATATGCAGGTCTGCTTCAATAGAGTAGTGTTTACCTTTTAAAATATGCAGCTCTTCTTCAATCAAGTAGTGTACACCCTCAAAAATCTTGCAAACGCTGGTTGTAAGCATGAAAGTTGGATATGGTGCACTACTCCACTTAAGAAAACTAGCATTCACCTTAAAATGTAATCAAAAGTATATTAATTTGATGAATTAGGATTAGTTGCAGTTTGTTTTGCAACTTCCCCAACTTCCCAATCAAACTACCTCTCGATCCAAACTGCCTACCTTGTCCCATAAATACAAGGAGGATCCATGAGAGGGGTTACTCACAAAGGAGGAGAAACTATGCATTAAGGGTTGTTATGCTGGAGGAATTCCAAAGTTAGTGTGAAGAGCAGGATCCCAGGATTCGGTAGCACAAGCACTCTGAATGATCGGGTATAATTGTTCTGATTATTTGCTTTTGACAATAAATGTTGAAATGCCCTTCCCATCCCAATCAAATTTCTAATGGAGTGCATATCTGTTTGGATTAAATGCTTGATTGTATCTGATGTCTAGATTGTATTTCAATTTCATCATTGTTATATCAGTCAAGATACGTTGAGGAAGGTCTCTATTGTATTGCAGGTTCATCAAATGGAAGATCAAGTGTAGGATTGATCAAAGGAGCAAGCGAAAGCTAGGATCGAACATCGTTAATAAGGTGTGCCTTCAAAAAAATTGATCTCTTTCCTTTTGTAGAAGCCCATGTGATATGATTAATATGTTTACCTGTCACCCCAGAAGTTGGTAGTGTCCCTCTCCTCGCTATAGGGTAGAATTCCCGAACAACAGACTAGCGACTTCACTAGGGACCGTTTGTTTTCTACTTTAGGAGACATAGTTAGCTTTCATTCCAATACCTTTTGATCTTTTTGATCCTCTAAGAGGCCCTGTAGGTTACTGTAGCCTCTTTCCATTGCTTTAATCATCTCAGTTTGAAGTTTTAGAGCTTGTTTCAAACCTTCTCTGGCATGAACATTGGTATGCCTTGAACACAGTAGCGTACACTTGTTGAAAAATGCTGCTTTACCTACTACACAGTAGAGTACACATGCTGAAAAATGTTGCTTTCCCTACTACACAGTAGAGTACACCTCCCAGTTTGTGCAGGTTTATACATTGCATAGTAGAGTTTTTTCCTGTAAGTCCCTGTTTGCTTTTGGGATTTGATTTCCACTCATTTGGTTTGATTTACAGCCTCTTTCTTTGTCTTCTTAACTGATCATTGAGGTCTTTATGCCCTTGTTGAGTCTTGTTTGTCTCTCCTAAGTCCCTCAGGTCATATTTTGCTTGCTTGAGTACTTTTGAGGTGTCTCGTTGTTTGTGACTCTTTTTGAGGTCCGTGCTTTGTTCCTAGTTGGACTTAGTTGCATTCCTATACTCTAGATGTTGGTTGTAGGTATACAAACCTTTGTTTTGTAACATTTGTTGTTTGTTGCAACACTAGTACACTTCGATGGTGTCTTGTCCCTTGATTTAGGGTTTGACCCCAAGTTGGATTCCTTAGGGTGTTTTCAAAAGTTTTTGAGTCCAAACACTTCTTGATTGCTTTGTCAATCTTAGTTCGAGTAAGTTGAAGTATTTCAGTTTGCTTCCTTTCAAGTCTTTGTGATTGTAAGGTCATCTTTGGTTCACTTGCCTACCTTTTGCTTGGTTTAGCTTTCTTAGGGTTTTTGGTGCTTTGGAGCAACCTTGAAGGTTTTCGTTTCTGTCACAAGCATCTTTTATCCATGTTTTCTTTTCACTTTGTTTCCAAGCCCAAAGTCTTTTCCTTTGAAAAACTTTGTAGGACGAGTCTTTATCAAGTCATCGATTTGATTGTTCTTAGCTTTAGAGTTGTTTTTCCTTACTCACATTTCTCTTTTAGGTCTTACTTGCTTCCATTTTGGAGTTCTTTTTCTTTTATGTATATCAAAAAAAGGAAAAAATGAGTTTGGTAGTTTAAAGTAGTAAAACTTATGATCATTTTGAAGTAGCGTGGTTTACTTTGTTTTGAATTTGAAAAGAAAATAAAAAGAGACTTGTTTTAGGTTTGTTTATATTTAGTTTTGGAAAACAATGAATTCGAAAGTTTAGTGAAAGCTCTTTACTTTTATGTACTTTCCATTTTTGTCACAACCACACCACACAATTCACTGCAACCTTTGAGTAAAGAACAACTCTTAAAAAGAATAATTAATAAAATATATTAGCAACTTTTCTTTCTAGGGATGTCACTACACCAACTAGCTTAGGCGAGGGTTTCGGATTAGAACACACTTTAACTATCCGAAACCAGTTTTCATTACTCAATAATTGTAGTGAGATTGTTTTTAGGTAAACCCATTGACATCAAAGTTGTTCTGGAAGCTCCACTGAAACCGGAGTTAAGCACGAGGTCTTGCAAAGGTGAAATAGTGAGGATACCCCTCCACTTTTCATTAGGAGCATACTCCAAGGCTGGTTCGCGTACAGGGATCCTTCTAGATTTTTGGCTTAGCTACCCTGCCCATGCATTTTAGTCGGACCTACGTCTGTCCCCCAGAGCTTCTTTCATGTTAATGGTAGCCTTAGTATCTTGAGTTTAGGGCTTCTTACACAGGTGGCAGTGAAATGCTATTTTCATTGTACCTAGGACAGGTACGAAAGGTAACCCTTTTCAGTAATCCCGGGAGGGCGGTTTGGTGATTCAAATGCTTGCACCCAGAGGACCTGAATTGGATGTCGTATAACTGTTCTTCATTGTTCTACTAGCTTTTTCTGGGCCCTGGTCATCCCAGAATTTCTATTGAGAGTATTCACCATCCTTGTTTGCCTGGTTTTGGATACTTAGGATTTTGTAGTGGTGTTCTCTTTATGCCTCTTGCCCTTACTTGGCCTTAGATATTTCTGGCCCATTGAGTCGAAGCTATGGATAGCATCCCGGTGAGCACCAATCAAGGCATCCCTATTGAAGGGGTTCCTTGTGCTTTTCCATTCATTGGGAACATTGGTACTCCCTTAATGGCTACTTTGAAACTTCCAGGATTCACTATAGGGATACCGGTTTGGTTTTTTTCCACTCTGAATGGCTTGCATGCTCCTGATGCTTCTCAAGTAAGCACTTCACATAAAGAGCAGTAGAACCCTATGCCCGCTTCGCCAGTACCATCTTCTCCTCCTCCAACCTCATGTGGTGAAAGTAGTAATACTAGTAACCAGCAGTCTAAAAGGAATAGACAGAGGAAGAATAGGAAGAAGATGCAAAAGCAAGGGGGCACCCACCCAGCCTCTGAAGTTCATGCTGGGGGAAACTACCCAGCCTCTGCAAGTCATGCTGGGAGTAAACTTTCAGTCACTGCAAATCATACTGAAAGTATGTCTTCAACCACTGTTTCTGATATTGAGGACACGTCATTAATCACTCCTGGTCATATTAATGACAAGTCACCAGTTCCTATGAGTCATATTGGAGACACTGAATCAATCACTGCAATTCATGCTGAGAAAGTTTACATGGTCGACAAACCTAATAAACAGAAGCTTAAGTTCCCTTGTAAGTTTTGCGAGGGAGACCACCTTACTCATCGGTGCCCTGCTATTCCATAGGTGCAAAGAGTGTGGTCCATAGTTCAAAAGTCTTCTGCATCGGAGAAACCAGCCAATGCAAGTCATGCTAGGGGCAAGATGTCAGCCAATGTTAGTCATGCTGAGAGTACTGTTGTTGTTACAGAGTCTAAGCTTATAGGACGCAAGCCAAATTTCCCTTGTAAACTTTGTAAGGGAGATCACCATACTCACCAATGCCCTACTATTCTAGAGGTGCAGAGAGTGTGGTCCATGTCTGAAGGATCCTTTGCTCCTAAGTTGTCTATAGATTCCCAACAACCTGATCAACCTTTGGTTGATGAAGTGGTTGAACCAATGCAATCTTTGGTCAACCCCACTCTTCCTTTAGAGTGTGAAGCGATCGAATCGATGCAATCTTCGACTGATCCCATCAGTCCTTCGGAGACTGATGCGCTTGTCCTTGAATTCTTCTGCATTTCCAGTTTGGATATCTCTAAAAATGGGGGTACTGCATCTGTGCCGAGTGAACGCCTACCAAGCTTTGGGATCATTTCCTTTGATTGGAATAGTCTAACTGGGCCTCTCCTTCCTTTTGCTACACCTTTCCAGATAAAGGTTGATATCGGCAACCATGTGGTTCACCGATGTGTTGTAGATGAAGGATCCTATGTTAGTATCTTATCTCCTTATGCTTGGAGAGATTTAGGTTTTCCTAACTTTGTTCCAGCTGTTAATTGGCCGTTGACTTTCGATAAAATACCTAGTGAACCATTGGGATTCCTCCCTCAAGTACCCATTACTTTGGGTGGAAAAATAGTCATAGTTGATTTTATGGTTTTAAAGGACCCTATGGATTTTGATATGATCATTGGGCGTGATTACGTATATACTATGCAGGCTATGGTGTCTATTCTCTTTCGTGTGATGCATTTTCCTCAAAACGAAAGCATTGTCACCATCGATTAGCTTATCTTTTTTGATCCCTCTTATTACCCAACTATAGACTAGGTATGTCCCCCATCAGTAGGAACTACTATGTCACAATCAAATTATGTGGCATATTGTTCCTTGATTCCAATTGCTACTGAGAATAAGCCTTTGAATTCATGCTTACATTCTCGGGACTGGGTCCCGACAATTGACCAGGTGATGACTCCATCTGAATGTTTAGATATGTGTTCCATCTGGGATAATATACTTCCTTCTTATGAAGTTTTCCTAGAGTCTATAATACAGTCTGCCATTAATTTAGACATTGATCCACGTGCGAGCATTCTTCCACCTTTTCTTCGAGCTCGTTAAAAATAGTAAGAAAATTATGAGCATTCTTCCATCTCTCCTTTGAGCTCATTAAAAACAATAAGAAGGTCACGAGTTTACTTTTTCGGGCTTGTTAAAAATTTTATGAAAAAATATTTTTATAGATTTTTCTCTAAGCTCTTGTTAGACTCTTTAAATATGACAAGATTGCCGAGTAGACTTGTCCTCTTCAAGCTTGTTAAAGGAATTGAAGGCCCATCTGCTTAAGTATAAGTTTAACCATTTTCCGTAATTTTGTGGATTACTTACGAAAAAGGAATACTCTAGTCATCCGTGGCTAGAAGAGTTCTTCTTCCATTGTTTAACACTTTTTGGGGGAGGAGACTAACTATACAAAAAAGGACCTTTGGAGCCTTATTTAGGGTTTTCATGCTCTCGAAACATGAAAATACCAAGCGAGCACTCACCTACTTGGGCTCGATGTGAAATCCACGAGAGGGTAAATAGAGGATTGTTTAAGTTTTCCAAACTCTATAAACAGGAAAACACTGGCGAGCATTAACATACTTGGGCTCGATATTAAAATCCACGAGTAGGTGTATGGAGTTATTGTTTAAGTTTTTCAGAATCCTTAAAATTGAAAACACCGGCGAGCAAGAACAAATCTCAGCTTGATATTAAAATCCAGAGATCAGTACTATAGATTAATCTTCTATCTCTTCTTCAAACTCTGTAAACAATGAAGAAGGTCTCGAGTCTTCCTCCCATGGGCTCGTTAAACTCTTTACATGGTTGGATCTATTGAGTTTTCATTCTTTCTTGGACTCATTAAAACAATAAGAAAGGTATTCTTTTATCTAAAAAAATAAGGGATAGGAAGGGTATATCACATCTTGCAATTTCAAAGGCAGTCCAGTCAGTCCTATCTTTGAACACAACACCTACTTGAGTCTTTCATGTGAGTTGGGTTTTAGTTTTTGACCTTAAGGTGAACCTAATCTCCGAGTTGTTTACTCCCCCGGTTGGTTATTCTTTCAACCATATGGAGGGTTTGCTAATGTCTCCTACATTGTAGGCTTATATCATTTTCCCATCATGTTGAAAACTGCCTAAGCAACTTTGTGTCGTGCTCACTATTCAAGGATATAGCCTGTGTTGGCCATTCTGCAGTTTATCCCTACCTCATGTGTCGGCCTTCCTAGTGTCAATCTTGTTACTTGTACTACTCCACATTAGCTCATACCATTTGAGTGTTCCTCGTGTTGGTTGATGGAGGATTCCTTAAGGACTCCCTTCGAACAGACTTCTTCCCATGGACATCAACTCATTTTGCTCTGGGATTGAAGTTTAGAGTTTCGGTTAGTACCTTGAAGATTGCAGTCACCAGTGGCAATCTATCTCGCTGTTGAATTATGAGAATACATCAATGTCTCTTATTTGACAGGTTCCTCAAGTGTTTGACGTCAATTCCACTTATTCACACTTGTTGGATCATACTAGGTACCTTGGGCCCCATTATTATTATCGGTGGAAACCCCCACGTTTGTTAACGGTATACATCAATAACCGGTAATCAAATGATACCCCCCATGTTCGACTTCAACTCATTTATTCACATGGTTAGGGTTTGTACCTTGGGTTATTTGGATGAAGACCTTGGGATTTTGATAGCATTACCTCATTATGTTATCACCCAAGCTGCACAAGACTGAGCCTCACTCATTTTGGCTCTCCATGAGACATAGATCCATTTTGTTGTTATGGCTATGATCTTTCATTCTGACATGGATCCACGCTTGTATTTCAGTGGCCATGCTATATATACATCTCCTAGTTATGTATCGGAGATCATGTTGTATCATGCTACACATCTATATGATGTCAAGATTGTAATTGATCGCTGACCTTGATCGTTGTTTCAGGTACTTTTGTGACTTGGTTCTGTGGTTTCTTTCTCCTCCGCTAACTTGGAATTATAATGTTTTTCGGCCATAGTTTCCCTCTGACCTTACACATTAGGGGGCATCTGTTATAGGTCAAATATGCACTTCTCCGTCCGTGATCACATCTAGTTGTCGATCACACAAAAGGACAACTTGGATTGAAGAGCATGATTTCCCTAGATGATGTATGGACTAGACTTACCCTCCTGCAGCTGACAAAAAAATGTTTTTTCATACATTTTGGACATGAACGCTACTCCATAGGCATAAGAGCAGCGTTTTCCTACTAAAATATGCAGGTTTGCTTCAATAGATTAGCGTTTACCTTCTAAAATATGCAGCTCTGCTTCAATAGAGTAGTGTACACCCTCAAAAATATTGCAAACGCTGGTTGTAAGAATGAAAGTTGCATATGGTGCACTACTCCACTTAAGAAAACTAACGTTCACCTTAAACTGTAATCAAAAGTATATTAATTTGATGAATTGGGATTATTTGCAGTTGGTTTTGCAACTTCCCCAACTTCCCAATCAAACTACCTCTCGATCCAAACTGCCCACCTTGTCCCATAAATACAAGGAGGATCCATGAGAGGGGTTACTCGCGAAGGAGGAGAAACTATGTGTTAAGGGTTTTTACGCTGGAGGAATTCCAAAGTTAGTGTGAAGAGTAGGAGCCCAGGATCCGGTTGCACAAGCACTCTGAATGATCGGGTATAATTGTACTGATTATTTGCTTTTGACAATAAAGGTTGAAATGCCCTTTCCGTCCCAATCAAATGTCTAATGTGTTGCATATTTGTTTGGATTAAATGCTTGATTGTATCTCATGTCTAAATTGTATTTCAATTTCATCATTTTTATATTGGTCAAGATACACTGAGGAAGGTATCTATTGTATTGTAGGTTTGTCAAATGGAAGATCAAGTGGAGGATCGATCAAAGGAGCAAGAGAAAGTTAGGATCGAACATCATTAATAAGGTATGCCTTCAAGAACCTTGAACTCTTTCCTTTTGTAGAAGCCTATGTGATATAATTACTGTGTTTACCTGTCACCCCAGAAGTTGGTAGTGTCCCTCTCCTTGCTATAGGGTATAATTCCCGAACAACAAGATCCAAGAGGATAGGTTATTTCAACAACAGAAGGAGTATAAAATAGATGAGTCGGGACTTCTATGGTCAAAAGAGAGACTTTATGTTCTAGAAGGTGGAGACATTAGATCCAACATCCTCATAGAGTTCCATCAGAAACCTTACTCGAGACCTCTGGGATACCAAAATATGATATTGGAAGTAAAGAAACACTTCTTTTGGCCTAAACTGAAAGCCGACATAGCTTTATTCATTGCTAAATTCCAAGAGTGTCAGTTGGTCAAAGCAGAACACTAGCACCCTTCCGGACTACTACAACCCTTTCCCATTCTAGAGTGGAAGTGGGAGGTCATTAGTATGGACCTCATCATAGGGTTACCCAAAAGTAAGAGACATAATGACTCCATCTTTGTAGTGATAGACAAGTTATCCAAGGAAACACATTTCATACCAGTAAATTCTACCTACAAATCCGTTCACATCGTAGAAATATTCCTAAAGGAGATCTTTCGATTGCATGGGATACCCAAGGCAATGATTTTCGATCGAGATACGAAGTTCACTAGCAACTTCTGGAGAGCATTGTTCTCCGGGTTGGAGACACAATTACAATTCAGTACCACGTACCATCCTCAAACCGACAGACAAACAGAACGAGTAAATGAAATCCTTGAGGACAAGTTGAGGATGTATGTCATGAACAACCCCACAAAGTGGGAAGATTATTTGCACCTCACAGAGTTTTCTTACAACAACGGATACCAAACCTCGGCCAAGATGAGCCCTTTCAAGGTACTCTATGGTAGGAAATGTCGGACACCCATGACTTGGGACAGTCCGGTAGACAGACTTATGCTAGGCCCTGATTTACTAAACGACTTGGAGCAACTAGTCTCCAAGATGAAACAAAATGTGAAGGAGGCACAAGACCGCCAAAAGAGTTATGTGGATAAGAAGAGAAAAGACAAAGACTACCAAATCGGGGAACATATGTTCCTAAAAGTAAAGGAAAAACGAAGCTCTTTGAGCTTATGACAATGTGGGAAATTAGCCCCCAGGTTTTGTGGGCCTTTCAAGATACTGGCCAAGAAGGGCCCAATAGCATATGAGCTAGCCCTACCAGCTCATGTAAAAGTTCATAATGTTTTCCATGCATCATTATTAAATAAATATGTATACAATACTAAACATGTGATTGATTGGTCCTTGTTACAAGTCGAGCCCGAAGGGGAGTTCTGTTCGTGTACATAGGGTACTCCCAAAATACCGAGCACCTAGAGAATCCACTTCACACAAACAAATCATAGATCAACACACTGATGTTTTGACATGGTTTAAACCCTCGAGAGGGAAACACTCCACGGCCCCAGCCAAATAGCTTCTACGGAGCAATTTACTATGCAAAGAAAGAAAGTTACAAATGAGCTTCTCATAATCGATCAACTTTCCAATGACCCTCCATGCTCGTTAAATAGAGATCATAGACCAATAAGGTGTTAAGCCACGAATCAAGGGTAGGTATGATCTAGAGAAGTTGAGCCGTTGGATCACTCTATGTCTAGAACATATCGTGACCGTCGGATTTAAATATTTACAAATGCACACTAATGCATACTAAAGAAACACACTTTATCTAACGGATCTATTACACAAGTTTATCTTAACTAACTCCTAAGTGTCTAAATATCCTAACATCCCCCCTTAAGAACAACTTGGGATAGGATTGAAGGATTTACAAAAGTGACACTATTACGAGAAGGAAGGAGGCATTAGAGCCTATCCCCCCTTAATGACAAATTCATGAACTACTAACATAGATTGAAGTTTAGAAAACTTTGCTTTTGTAAGAGACTTGGTGAAGATGTCTGCAACTTGATCATCTGTAGGGAAAAAGAGCACTTCAAGAACACGATCATGAACAAGATTTCTGATGAAGTGCATATGTAGCTCAATGTGTTTGCTTCGTTGATGTAGGACTAGATCTTTGGTGAGCTTGATGGCACTTTGATTGTTGTACCAAAGTGGAGTACGCTACTGCTGCTCGAATCCAAACTTTGAAAGGATCTGTCGAAGCCATAAAGCTTCCTGAATGACATTAGTTGCGGCTCGATATTCTGCCTCTGCTGAAGAAAGACAAAGGGATTGTTGTTTCTTACAAGCCCAAGTGATAGGTCCAGATCCTAGACTGAAAACATAACCTGCAATAGAATTTCGATCATCAGGATCGCCGGCCCAATATGAATCAGTGAAACCAACCAACAAAGGTTTCCCCCATGTACTGTAATGAATCCCAAATTGAATTGTACCTCGAATATATCGAACTATTATTTTAGTTGCTTTCCAATGACTTTCATGAGGTGTTTGCATATAACGGGAAACATGACCAATGGCAGAGGAAAGGTCAGGACAAGAATGAGTCAAGTATAAGAGACTACCAACAAGCTGACAATACAAGGTGGCATCTACTTCAGGTGAAGTACAAGTGGGAGAAATTTTGACTCCAGACTGGAAGGGAGAAGGGGCTGGTTTACAATCATCCATGTGAAAGCAACGAAGTGTTGGTTATGGAGCCTGATCTCCAAATTTAGAGATATTATTATTCAGCCGTGTCCATACCCTAGGTTTGATTATGATCCCGACACGATCCCTAGGGGGTCCATGGTTTTGGGTAACCCGTGGTATTTTTCCATTGTATCTCCCTTATAAAAGAAAGACATTGTAATACAGGTAGGGTTGATGTATTAGGTTTTATTCATTGTAAAGATCTCTGAGATCATAAGAGAGACTGTGAGACAGTGAAGAGGAAGTGCAGCGATTGTGCTGCAGGTTGTATCCCTTCACTTTGCTAGATGGTATAATAATAAGGAATGACAACTTCAGTGTGGGCGTAGCCCAAGTTGGGCGAACCACGATATATCTGTGTCTCTCTTGTAATGTGTATGTGTGATTATATTTCCATTTTTGTTTATTGTTATTGCTCTGCGATCCTGTTTTTCTAACAATTCGTATTAGAGCCAAAGGTCTATTTGGCAGATAAACCCGCAGAAAGCTAGGGTTTCTAGTTCGAGTGGGAGCAATGGCAAAAGAAGGAAAGTTTAAGGTCGAGAAGTTTAATGGCCAAAACTTGCAGTTATGGAAGATGCAAATGGATGACTATCTGTACCAGAAGGATCTATTCCTATCATTGGGAGGAAGAGTAAAGCAGTCGACGGCCATGAAGGACGAAGAATGGGAGGTTCTTGACAGAAAGGCTCTGAGAACAATATGGCTGAGCCTAGATTCATCAGTGGATTTCAATATCTCGAAAGAAACGACAACGGAGGGTTTGATGAGCGCATTGGGTAACCTATATGAAAAAACCTTGGTCTCCAACAAGGTATTTCTAATGAAGCATTTATTTAATATGAAGATGTCTGAAGGTGGATCTATTACTGATCATTTAAATGAGTTTAATATGGTTACAAATCAACTAAGTTCTGTAAGTGTGAACTTTGATGATGAGGTTAGGGCTCTTCAAATCTATGTTCATTTCCAGAAAGATGGAATAGATTGGTCATGGCCGTAAGTAACTCTGTCTCTAGTTCAAACACCTTGAAATTTGATGATGTTATTGGTTTTATTCTTAGTGAGGAAATGTGAAGAAAAATAACAGGTGAGACATCAGGTAATGCGTTGACCATGGAGAACAGGGGAAGGCAAAAGAAGAGAGGAAAGAGCCAAGGTAATCATGTAAAGTCTAAAATGGGTAGATCTAAGTCCAGATTGGGAAAGATAGAGTGTTGGAACTGTGGAAAGAAAGGACATCTGAAGAAAGACTGCAGATCTCTAAAGAAGAAAGGGGATGCACATCAAGAAACTACGCAAGAAGCAAATGTAACAGGTGATGTGTTACAAGATGCCTTGATTCTTGCATTAGATAACACTAGTGATTATTGGGTAGTAGATTCAGGGGCTTCATGTCATGCTACACCCCATAGGAAATACTTCCATGGTTATGTTCTAGGTGATTTTGGACACGTTTTATTGGGTGATGATGAGCCATGTAAAATTATTGGAATAGGTAAGGTATGGATAAAAGTTAAGAATGGAACTGATTGGTTGTTGAAATATATAAGGAATATTCCTTCTATAAAAATAAATCTGATCTCAACAGGGAAATTTGGAGATGGCAGATGTCTATCTACATTTGGAGAAAAGTGGTGGAAGATCACTAAAGGATCAATGGTGATAGCAAAAGGAGACAGGGTAGGTACGTTGTATTTATGTCCTCATAATACTGACCATTCTATCTCTTTAGCTTCCACAGGAACAGATAAAACATTGTGGCATCATAGGCTTGGCCACATGAGTGAGAAGGGGATGCAGATTCTCCACTTAAAGAAGTTGTTGCCAGATTTGAAGCAGGTAAGTTTGGAGTTATGTGAAAACTGTGTTTATGGAAAACAGAAGAGAGTCATATTTCTCAGGGGTGGGAAACAGAAGAAGAATGAAAAGTTAGAGCTTGTGCATATAGATGTATGGGGACCATCTCAAGTATAATCTCTTGGTGGCTCTCATTATTATCTTACATTTTATTGATGATGCAACTAGGAAAACTTGGGTTTATTGCATTAGACAGAAATCTGATGTGTTTGCTACTTTTAAGAAGTGGAAAGCTTTGGTTGAAAATGAGATAGCAAAAAGATTGAACTATCTCAAATCTGATAATGGAGATGAGTACTGCGACAAGGAGTTTGATACCTACTGTTCATACCATGGGATTCATAGAGAGAAGACAGTCCCAGGAACATCACAAGAAAATGGTGTGTCATAAAGAATGAACAGAATGATCATGGAGCATGCAAGGTGTATGAGATTGCATGCAGGGTTGCCCTTACAGTTTTGGGCAGATGTTGTAAATATTGTTGTTTATTTAATAAATAGATGACCTTCAAGTGATTTGGATGGTGGTATTCCAGAGGAGGCATGGACATGTAAAAATATAAACTACTCATTTCTTAGAACGTTTGGTTGCGAAGCATTTGTCCATATTGATAAAGATAATAGAACAAAGCTTGAAGCTAAATCCAAGAAATGTACCTTTATTGGATATGGGGTTGGTGATTTTGGTTATCACTTATGGGATTATGAAAATAACAAAATCATTAGGAGTAGAGATATGATATTCAATGAAAAGGTCATGTATAATGATTAGTTGCAGGGAAAGAAACATGGAAAGGAAAACAAAGAGTAAACAGTACTTGATTAAGTTAAAGAAAAAGAATTTCCAAAGGTGCTAGAAAATCAAGAACAACAGCAAGTACCTGAAACTCCTGCAACTGCAAGAAGATCTACCAAGTTAAGTAGCATCCCTGAACTATACTCTCCTTCAATGTATTATTTGTTGATGACTGATGCTGGTGAACCAGAATGTTAAGTAGCATCCCTGAACTATACTAGCATCCCTGAACTATACTCTCCTTCAATGTATTATTTGTTGATGACTGATGATGGTGAACCAGAATGTTATGAGGAAGCAATGCAGGTGGAAACTAGAAAGAAGTGGGAGCGAGACATGAATGAGGAGATGGAATCATTGGTAGGAAAACAGACTTGGGATATGATTCACTTGCCTACTAGTAAAAGAGCATTGCAAATCAAATGGATTTACAGGTTGAAGGAAGAAGAAGGACATAAGAAGCGGTACAAGGCCAGACTTGTTGTAAAGGGATTTGCAAAGAAAAAAGGTATAGATTTTGATGAAATATTTTCTCCTATTGTTAAGATGACTTTAATTAGGACTATCTTAAGTCTAGTGGCGGTAGAAGATTTGCATCTTGAACAGTTAGATGTAAAAACAACCTTTCTCCATGGGGATTTGGAGGAATAGATATATATGCAGCAACCACAAGGGTATGAGGTCAAAGGTAAGGAGAACATGGTATGCGGGTTGAAAAAGAGCTTGTATGGCTTGAAGCAAGCCCCAAGGCAGTGGTATTTAAAATTTGGTAGGTTTATGATAGAACAAGGTTATAGTAGATGTCATTCTGACCGCTATGTTTATTTCAAGAAACTAGACAATGAAAGATATATTATCTTGTTATTGTATGTGGATGACATGCTTGTTGCAGGGTCTAACATGTAGGATATAAATGTACTCAAAAGGAAGCTAACTAATTCATTTGCGATGAAAGATTTGGGTGCTGCAAAGCAAATCCTTGCTATGAGAATAATGAGAGAGCGCAAAAATCATAAATTGACATTGTCTAAGAGTGAGTACATAAAAAATGTGTTGGAGAGGTTCAGAATGCAGAATGCAAAACCAGTAAGTACACCTTCGGCCAGCCATTTCAGTCTCAGTAAGGAAATGTGTCTTAAGACACAGGAAGAGACATATTACATGTCCAAGATTCCCTATCAATCAGCAGTTGGTAGCTTGATGTATGCCATGGTGTGCACAAGACCAGATATTGCACAAGCAGTGGGAGTTGTGAGTAGATATATGAAAAATCCAGGTAAAGAACATTGGAAGGTAGTACAGTGGATTCGCAAGTATTTGAGAGGCACTACCACTTATGCATTATGTTTTGGAGGTTTAGACACTATTCTACAGGGATATGTTGATGCAGATATGGTAGGTGATAAGGATAGCAAGTGGAGGACCATAGGGTATGTGTTTATTGTAGGTGGAACAACAGTAAGTTGGATTTCGAGACGTCAAAAGGTTGTTGCACTTTTAACAACGGAAGTAGAGTATGTTGCTGTTACAAAGGCTATTAAAGAGATGATTTGGTTGCAGAGGTTTATGGAGAAAGTGGGTAAGAAGCAGAAGGATAGCAGGTTGTATAGTGACAGCCAGAGTGCCAGTCATCTTGCAAATAACTCAGCATTCCATTCCAAGACTAACATATACAGCTCAAGTACCATTTCATATGCTCTGTTCTGGAAGATGAACTGTTGAAGCTGGAAAAGATACACACTAGCCAGAATCCTACAGTCATGTTCACAAAGGTAGTGACCAGAGAGAAACTGAGTTCTTGCTCGGTTTTAGTTGGCCTTCTAGCATGAAGGTGAAGATGAGAAAGTTTCCAAGTCCAAGTCTAGAAAGTGTAGCAGTGGTGGAATTGCTGTGATTAGTCTCCAAGTGGGAGATTGTTGGTTGTGGAGCCTGGTCTCCATATTTAGAGATATTATTATTCAACCGTGTCCATACCCCAGGTTTGATTACGATCCCGGTACGATCCCCAGGGGGTCCGGGTTTTCGGGCCCATGGTTTTGGGTAACCCATGCTATTTTCCCATTGTATCTCCCTTATAAAAGAAAAAAAATTGTAATACGGCTAGGGTTGATGCATTAGGTTTTATACATTGTAAATATCTCTGAGATCAGAAGAGAGACTGTGAAATAGTGAAGAGGAAGTGCAGTGGTTGTGCTGCATGTTGCATCCCTTCACTTTGTTGGACGTTATAATAATAAGAACTGAAAACTTCAGTGTGGACGTAGCCCAAGTTGGGTGAACCATGATATATCTGTGTCTCTCTTGTAATGTGTATGTGTGATTATATTTGCATTTCTGTTTATTGTTATTGCTCTGTGATCTTGTTTTTCTAACATGAAGAAGGTCACAAGCATACTTAGACTGAGAAAGAAAGATTCCTTCTTTGGTTTGCAGGACTTGGAGACCAAGAAAATAATGCAAATGTCCTAAGTCTAACATTTCAAAATTTTGCTTAAGACTGGATTTCATATGGGTTATAAGCTTAGGGTCACTACCAGTAAGAATAAGGTCATCAACATATAGGACAAGTATGATGAGATGATTTCCTACTTTCTTGGTATAAACATTGGGGTTAGAATGGCATCTAGAAAACCCAGTGTCAAGTAGAAAGTTATCCATTTTGGCATACCAAGCTCTAGGAGCTTGCTTAAGGCCATATAAGGATTTCTTAAGGTGGAAAACAAGGCTAGAGTTGTTCTGAACATATCCAAGAGGTTGTTCCATGTAAATTTTCTCTTGTAGATCACCATGTAAGAAGGCAGACTTGACATCCATTTGATGGAATTCCAAGTTATGTAAGGCTGCAAGGGAAAGAACAAGGCAGATGGAGTTCATTTTTGCGATAGGAGCAAAGGTTTCATTGTAGTCAATCCGTTCAACTTGTGAAAAACCTTTGGAGACTAACCTTGCCTTAAGTCTTTCAATGCTTCCATCTGATGCATACTTATTTATATAGACTCATTTACATTGGACAAATTTTCTTCCTTTTGGAAGAGGTACAAGATCCCAAGTATCGTTCACCATTAAGGAAAAATATTCTTCATCCATAGCTGCATCCCAATCTGGATTTCCTGAAGCTTCTACAAAAGTTTATAGATCATGATTCTTGGAAACTTGAGCCAAAAGAGAAGAGGCTCGCTGAAACTGGGAACGTGTTTGACGTTGATCTCTAGGATCAACGTCAAGATCACCAACTACTTCACATGTTGAACGAACCCATCGAGGAAGCACTTGTGATGGTGCAACTGGAGAAACATGAGCAGGAAGAGGTGGATTTTCATCCTCACTGTCATCATCAGAAACTGGAATTGGAAACCTGTTAAGGAAGTTGGAAGTAGAAGAAGGCACAATCGCCGAATCAGGATCGCAGGCCAAAGATGGCACAATCACCGAGTTAGTCTCGCAAGCCGAGATATTTTCATCAAATTTAACATCTCTGCTAATGATTATATCATGAGAATGTGGTTGAAGAAGTCTATAACCTTTTACATCTTAAGAATATCCAACAAATATGCACTTTTCACTTTTAGGCTGCAATGCTTTCCGTTTTTCATCCAGAATGTGATACCATGCTTCACTACCAAACACACAAAAGTGACTTACATCAGGTTTAGTTTTACTCCATGATTCTTCCGGTGTGATACCTTGTAAAGCTTTAGTGGGGATGCTATTAACTATGTAATTTGCACAATTTATGGCTTCAACCCAAAATTGAAGACTTAGTCCCTTAGATTGGATCATACAATTAGCCATTTCTTTTAAAGTGTTGTTCTTCCGTTCAGCTACACCATTTTGTTGTGGTGTATATGGAACAGTGTGCTGTTGTTGGATTCCTTGTTCAGTGCAAAATGTAGTGAATTTTTTGTTAACATATTCTCCTCCATTGTCGGATCTTGACTTAATGATTTGATGACCAAATTTTTTTTCAACAAGGGCCTTATAGGCCAAGAACATGTTAAATACTTCACTCTTAACTTTTAGGAAATAAACCCAAGTGTGTCTGGAGTAATCATCAATGAAATTTGAGAAGTATTTGAAACCATAAAAGGAAGCAAATGGAAGAGGACCACACAAGTCACTATGCACAAGCTCCAAGGGAACCGAGGCGTGCCAAGAGGCACATTTGTCAAAACTATCCCGATGATGTTTTCTGAGTACACAATCGGAACAAACACCATCCCTGCAAGATACCATCAGAAGACCTGTCACCATATTGTCTTTACACAGTTGTTGCAATGAGCGATAATTTAAGTGACCAAATCGCTCATACCAAAGTTTGCTCAAGTTATCACTATGAGCAACAAAAGCTGAAGGAAAAGGTGATGACCCAAAGTTGTTAAATTTGTACAACCTAGTAATATCATCAAAAATTCTGGTAGCTAGGACATGTTGAGGATCTTTAAAATCCTTGATTACAACTTGGTGAGGTGTAAATGTCACAGTTTTACCTTCACTAGAATGAGTGATTTGATAGACTGATAACAAATTGCAGTAAATTCTTGGAACACATAGTACATCACTGAAATGACCATTATCTACTGGAGTGGTTCTAGATCCTACAACACTTAGAGATCTATCATCACCAACAAATATTTGTTTGGTGTTACATTCATGCATAGTAGAAAAGATGGCTTGATCCTTAGCCATATGATAAGATCCTCCAGAATCAATGAGCCATTCATTTTAAGTAGTAGAAGAAGATACATTATAAGAATAACCAGAAGCACAAAGTGCATGTCCATGAGAGGTAGATTCTGAAGGCCAATCTAGGCTGATGTGGTGCTTCTTCATTGCTGCTTCCAAGGCTGCCATCTTCTTGAAACACTTAGATTCATCATGATTATATTTCCCACAATAGTTGCAATGACGCTTAGTCTTCTTTCCTTTTGGCTTGGATCCTTTGTCATTTTTTAAAGAAGGAGCTGATTGAGAGGGTTTGGGACCCTTATTTGACTTATTATTGTGAAAACATTGTTTCTTGGGAGGCTTGGACTTTTCTTTCTGTTGTGACAATAAGACTTTCCTAGATGTATCTGCATTGTTAATTATTCCAATATGGATGAGCTTATCTTGCTTTCTAATCAAGAAATTACAAAAGGATTCAAGACTAGGCTCTTAGTAGCTAGCTGCATTCAAGGATTTTTTCATGGAGTAAAATGTAGATACAAAAATAGAATATACAGGTCCAAGTTTAGAAAGAATATGATAAATGCATTGTTTGTCTTCCGTTTTAATCTTGCATTCTTCACATAAGAGTTTAAGATTTTTGTACTTAGATAAATAATCTTGAATGCATGAAAAATCACTTGGATTTAAAGAAATCAACTCATTTTTGAGTTGGTGACCTCGAATTTCATTGTGTTTACCAAACACATATTCTAACTTGTTCCAAGCAGCATCAGGTTCATCAATTCTAGATATGTGGAATCGCAAATCAGTAGAGATTGACATCCCAATCAATCTACGAGCTTCGTCACATATATTTGCCCATTTTATTTTCTTATCATCATTAGTAGGTTTTGTTTCGTTCCCTGAGGTAATTATGAAAAGTCCCCTACTTCGTAGAACATCCTCCATATGAGATTTCCATGAGAAATAGTTGGAACTGGTAAGTAGAATATCACAAGGGGCAGCCATTTTGTAAAATTAATGGCTGTAAAATTAGAAACCAATAATATGGATGCGAAGAGCTCGAAAAAATAGGCGGTTTAAAAAAAAAAACGACACTAAAAACTAACTCCGTATGATGAAGTTATGCTTGAACAAAGAAAATGTTGAAGATTTCACCAATAGTGACGTGGCAGAGAGAGAATGTCCAACTAAAAAATAACCCCCCCTCTTCCCAAGATGAACCTTTGAAAATCACTTTACAAGAAAGTTGTTTTAAGTGAATCACTTTTATAAAATAAATGATTTTCACTTTTATAATGATGTTACTTTAAATAGTGTAGCAAAAAAAAGAACTTAAGTGACTTACTTTTTATTTCTATTTTTATTATTTAAGTGAGATGCACTTTTACAATAAAATAACTCAAAATTAGAAATTACATGCACTTTTTTTTAAAATTAACTTAATAAGACTTGAATTCAAGACCTATTAAGGAATAAAGCAACTTTGAACCAAGTGAGTTAATGTAAAATGGTATGTAAAATAAGGGAAGGAGGAAGGGTTTTTTTTTTATTTTTAAACTCTTCTCTCTCGGTTTCCATGCTTGCATCTTTTCCTGCAAATCACACCACAAACCGAAACAAAAAAAAAAAACTTTTCCACACTTTTGGGGTTATATCTCGTTAGCTTTCCCGAAAAATCTATGTTTTCTCTCTATTTCTGATTTTTCGAGATCGCACAAGAAAAACCCTTTCCCTTTCTATTTCTGATTCGCCAAGATTACACAAGGTGCATAGCAAAGAGCATACGCAGACAGGGAAAGCAACAATCAAAAATTTGAAATTAAAAAAATCTAATAACAATAACTAATAGAAATATCAGATATTTTTTCTGAAGCAACCGAAAACCATTTTTGATCAAACGAAAACTATTTTCCAATGAAAACGACACTCTGAACGCAATGGAACACCTTGCACAGCCCATAAATGCAAAAAAACTATAGAACCAAAAACCCTTTCAAGTTTTGGCAACAACAGTTCAAGATCTAGATCATAACCGGAAGAGGCTCTTCATAAAAGCTCTGATACCATGTTTAGGTACACAACGTACTCCCAAAAGACCGAACACCTAGAGCAACCACTTCCCACAAATAGATCACAGATCAACACATCGATGTTTTGACGTGGTTTAAACTGTTGAGAGGGAAACACTCCACAGCCCCGGCCAAATTGCTTCTATGGAACAATTTATTATGCAAAGAAACAAAGTTACAAATGAGCATCTCATAATCGATTAACTTTCCAATGACCCTCCATGCTATTTAAATAGAGATCATGGACCAATCGGGTGTTAAGCCACGGATCAAGGGTAGGTATGATCTAAGATAAGTTGAGCTGTCGGATCACTCTATGTCTAGAACATATCGTGACCGTCGGATTTAAATATTTACAAATGCATACCAATGCATACTAAAGAAACACACTTTACCTAACGGATCTATTACACAAGTTGATCTTAACTAACTCCTAAGTGTCTAAATATCCTAAGAAGTTCATGCTGGAACCACTCCACATTCTGGACAAGAGAGAGGTGCAGATTAGAAGAAGGACCATTACCCATCTGAAAGTGCAGTGGAGGAACTTTTGACCAGAGGAGGCTACTTGGGAAAATGAGACAACCAAGAAAGAGGCATACCCACCTTATTTCGTGACTTTATTTCTAGTCCCTGGAACACCGGGATGGTGTTGTTCTAAGTGGAGAGGGATGTAATATCCTGAATTTTGACTAACTATTTCTGATGTTATATATTGGGCTTAAATCCCTAACACATATGATTGTTTTGATTATTGGGCATAAGCCCCAGTGCACATGATTTATTCTTTTATAGACTGACATATTGGGCATGGACCCTTATTGACTTCATTATTGTTATATGTTGGGCAAGAAATCCCTAATGGATTGATTATGTTTTGTTTTGAGAATTGGGTACAAAACTCTAATATAATCAGATGACCTTTTGTTACATACTGTGCAGAGTTATGAATTACATGATTGACTTATATGATGTGTTGAGCGTGGACTCAGGAACACACGGATGACCTACGTACTGGGCATAAGCCCCAATGTACCTAGAAGAGTTTATTATGTACTGGTCGTAAGCCTCGATGTACATTGACTGTTGGGTAGGAGCCCTGGAGCACTCTAAGCTTGATAAATGAATACCGGATCCGAGGCCATTATACACTCTAGATGTGCTTCACAACCACATTCTAGTACTAGTTTTGAGTAGGATGCTCTGGAATTGCACTAGCATAATGCCCATGTGAAGCGTGTTGAGTTAAAGCTCTGAACAGCACTCGGGGTTACTTGATCTTAAAAGTGTTGAGTCGGGAAGACTCTGAATAGTACTTCTATTTCATCACATTTATTTAATTTGGTTAAATGAATCATTTTATATCTATCATCAAGTATTGCGGGAACTACCATGTTAAACGAGGGAATCCGACATGCAAGAGAGAGGTCTAGAGGTACCTAACCGAGCCAACTATCCAAGCTTACCATAACTAAACTATTGAATAATTAAACTTAATTATTCTTATGTGAAAAACATATCTAAGGACCATGCATAAAATAGTTTTCCAAAGTGAATATTATTATTAATAATATTAATAATGATCTTATTATTAATACTCTCCTAAAAAAAAACATTTCTTATATATGTATTCAATTATTGCATAGGGTTATGCATGAAAGGACTCTCACATAAATATACTATTAAAATTATTTATAGTATTATTTTTATTTATTGTTAAATCTAAGTAATAAAATATAGAACTACTACTATTACCAATTATGTAAGAAGTAAATTAAAATCACTTCTAGTCAAAACAAATAAAGTCCTAGTTTAACAAGGACTAGATATTTAGTAAAACTATCTTTTAAAAATATTAATTAAAGAAACTAAATAATTATTCAAACGACTATATTCCAAGACTCCCCTATATAAAAGAGGGCAGATCCCAAGAAAGGGGATCATCTTTTTCATCATCATTCTCTTATGAGAATAGAGGAAAATTCTGTTGCAAGAACTGAAGCAGTCCCACATTAACATCCAGATCTAATCTAGCAGTTCAACCTAGGGCCTCTACTTCTCTCATTGCATGTTGGAACCAGCTCAGGGGGTCCAGTTAAAGACTAGGAACGGTGTAAGGGTCATGGTTGGAAGGAACATGGTAGTCCCAAAGTTATCCAGTTGAAAGATCATTCTACAGGTCAGCCAAGTCCATAAGCTTTCTACATTAATTATTGTTTGAGTGTGCAGGTCTTGTAGAGGAGGATTAAGCTACAATATAACCAGGTATGAACTACAATTCTCCATTTCAGTTTACAATAGAAGCTATGATTAATATATTAGGATTTATTTTACAGTATTGTATTTTCCCCAAATATTTATAATGCTAACTCTTCCATAGAGCAAGGGCCTTAGGAAATGGGCTCACAGGGTTACACGGTAGGATTATTTTGGGTCCCTTAAACGAAACTTTTATCTTCATTATAACTAAGTTGAACCAAAGCCCATTAGAGGTCTAGCAGGGCTAGCCTAGCTAGCCTGTGCTAGACACCAAGGTCAGAAGTAAACCCTAGAATGCCAAATCAATACGTAAACTAAGCACTGAACTCTTGCAAGATCTATGTTTAAGTTACATTTTTAATTCTGCAAAGTTATACTGTATTTTCCAGGCTTATACCTAAGTAGGGTCAATGCCTTTGTTTCAGTTTCTACCATTCTTTTAAACTTAGAAAGAAAATCGTAGACATGATTGGAGACTTTTTCTTTCTAAAGAAATTACACTACTGTAAATTCCTAGGTCTTATTGATTGCAACCCATAGTAGTGAAAACATTATTAAACAGTAATCAAGCCTTTCATCAACAATGATTTTGTATCAACTATAATCTACAATTTTGGCTGTATATTGACTTTAAATTAAACTCTGCCTACGAAAACGAAAACACAAGGAGTATGCATACAAAACAATTCCATTAGATCCGAGAAGTTTAGACATCTCACCAATCATTCACACATTTCATCCAAAACCCTGATGAGCATCTTTCTAATACAAGGATCAAACCCACAACAAAACGAAATCAATGCTTTATCATTTAAAATGAAACTCTTTCCATTGCATCAAAATGTAGGTCGAGAGATCGATACCCATTACGTCTTTCTCAAACCATTGCTATCTTCGAAAACTACCAGAATCGTAGCATTTAGACACAAGTCCACAATTGTATACCCAGCCTCAAGGGTTACGTTTTCATTTGAGTAATTAAACACGGAAGACAGGCATAAAGTCAAGATCTACCTACTACCCATCACAAACACTAAATGTTTTCTGAATTAATTGATACATATAACTAAACTAATAGGCACAGGTCGTGGTATCAAGACCCACAAGCAAACCAAAAACGCCCAGGCTAGTGAATCACCAATACATTGGACAAAGAGCATCCACAAATCCAATAGGTACAGGAAATTACAGATTTTCTCTTTTGCTTTTCTTACAAACACAAAATCAAGAATCTTACTATTGACAGAGCTTTAATAGAAAACGAAAATACAGATTTTGACTCTACATTAGCTTCCCGGCTCAAATCCTAGGAAGTTATCTACCCTTCAATACTTTGGAAACCTTTGCCATAGAGACATTACAAACAATTGACAGAAGTACCATAAATATCAATAGAAAAACCAAGTGTTCGGAACTATGCTCCTAATCTTCACACTTATAAATACTACATCATTTGCATTCAGGTTAGAGAAGCAATAGACAACGCAGAGTTTAGATAAGCACTAACCATACACATTCAATGGAAAGAAAACGCAGAGGCCAAAATCATTTAGTTATCATTCTTATATGTTCAATAGAAAACGCAGACCACCGTATTGCTTTTCCAAAACCCCAATATAATACATGTGGGTATGTATTCCCATTTACATAGCATAGAACCACCATAGAGCCAATGGCCAAACGCCACATCAAAACCGAAACCCTCCAGGTTTATCCCCAGACTTTACAAAATAATACATTTAATAAATAGTCCATCCAACGACGACCTCTCAGGAGCTCCAAACAAGTTACAATGAACCCAAAAGGGCTTCACGAAGTTCCTCATAGCAATGACAAACAACACACCCTCCATAGATGCGAGAGGAAGGGACAAGGGTTGGTAAAACCTGAACATACCACTCTCGTTTCCAACACAGTCAAGAATGCTGGTCACTAGCTAGTAATCCACACAGAGGAGAACTACCATCAACCACATGCCAAGCAAACAATCGCCATGAAAGTAACTCCTAAGATGAATATCAAGTTCCAGGTAAGTGTAGAAGAAATATAGCATGAGATAACTAGTCATTACCTAAACACTGTCGTTATATTATTCACCTCTTCGTCTAACATCCAACTGGTGTGCTGACCATGAGTGTAGCTCAGGTCAAGGCACGAACCCCCCCTCTAGGTGCGATAAGGGACTGTCCAAAACCAAATGAGATGAAGAACAATGATTGCAAGTGTAAAAACCCTGTATTGAAACCCTCTTTCCAGCTCGTCACCAAAACCAAGTCGCCATCACATGTGGTAGTTAATGCTCCACCTAATGTCATTTATTAGTTTAATATTCATCCAAGCACTATAGTGGGGAGTCGTATAGGTATCAACGAAATGGTGGTATCAAGGTATTTTATCCCAAGGCTTTTAAACCTTAGCCTTTAAACTTTAGGCTTGTGACTTGCTAGAACATGGTGATAGGGTCTTTAAGGGAGAAACCCCTCATAGTGGCACCTGCACACACATGGAGCGATACATTAGCAAATTGCTAAGCAATACAGGAATCTCAAATCTTACCCTTACCTCTCGGCAACTCTACTGAGGGTACATTTCTTTTTGGAACACCAGGTTCCCCTCATGAACCTCAAACTCCATCAACAAAGGTCCATCATCCCTGAAGATACCAATTAGACATTTTATAAACTCAATATCCATTTGTTTCTTAAAAGTGAAAAGGAGCATTTTAAATATTACTCTAGCATTTGTAAACTTGCCACGAAGTTACATTATCTACCTTACGCATCGCTTCCGCATAAACACGGGAATTATATCAAGAAAGAATTTCTTGCTTAGAAACCATAAACTCTTTTGTTGTAAACAAAGTACCGATGCATTTTCCCAATACTGAAGTTTATTTATAAAATACATTATCTATTTTAGGCATGTTAGCATTAAGAGATTTTTTTTCAATTTTTACTATTTCTAGGGACATTACAAAATGGTAAGACTTATTATTATGACATTCCTCTACAATGATCCTAAGTGTAACGAGGTGGTCTGTGGTTGAATGATTCCTTCTAAAACCTGCTTGGCCTTTAGCCCGCTTACCTTCCATTTCTACCCATTCGTTGATTTTCTTTTCTAAGATAATACCATATAACTTGGATGGGAGAGGGATAATCATAATGGTTTGATAATTAGAGGGGTTATTTATATCGCCACTTTTGAAAATATGAATAATGAGGCTCTAATTCCAAGGTTTAGGGAACCCTTTCTTGACCTCTATATTAAATAGTTTTTGGATGTGCGGGATGAGGATAGGCCCCCCAATTTTTAAGATTTTTGCTTGGTATCCTTCAATGTCTTCGGATTTTCCATTTGCTAAGTGCTTAACCCCGAAATCTATGTCTTCTAACGAGAAAACTTCTTTCGTTGTAAGAAGGGTTTCAATGTTATCTATGCTATCTGGGGATTCGTAAATCATTTTAAGATATGAATCACAATCTTTTAAAGCAATATTTTATCTTCTTTTATTTTGCGAGTTAGAATTTGCCTTCAGAATTTTTAGGAGCCACCTTGGAGAAGTGTAAGAGATTTTCTTGTCGTTTACTAAGATAGTGCCTTTCTTTTCTTTTAGTAAGGGTGTGGTAGTGATTTATCTTGTCCATTTTTATTGATTCTGTAGTAGCTTTCTTAATTTCTTTTCTCGCATTCTTACACTCTTGATCATTCCAAGCGTTGGTTCTACTATCTCTCTTATTCAACGAGACTTCAATAAAGAACTTGCTAATGGACGACGATATGGATGTAGTAAAATTATGGTAGATATTTTTTGTATTCTCCATACTAGATAAAGGAAACAAATCATTTTTTAAATCATGGAGAAAAATCTCGGTTTTATTTTTATCGAAGATCGGGTGATTTTGGAAATGGTAGTTTTCCTCTTTGGGATCGCTATGCATGGAAATATTGAGAGTTATAATTAAAGGCCTATGATCAGATTCAGGCTCATGGTCGTTTAAGATGTCGAAATCTATTAACTTGTCACATAAAGGGATATCAGAAATAACATAATATACCACACTACTTCCAAGCCCATGAATACAAGTCATTCGGTTACAATTTGGCCATTTTGTTAGTCTGTTGCAAATGATAAGATCTTGAGTACTACAAAAAATGACCTGCTCAGAACCGAATAAATTTTGACCTAGATATTCAGAACTTATTTTGTACCTATTATCTAGCTCCAAGTCTTTGTGTAAGCAAATAGGATTGGGATTGGAATAATTGCTTAAAAGCATAGCTTGGTTAATCGAAGTTCAGGCATTGAAGTCACCCATCAAAATGATATTTCCTTCCTTCGTTAGACTATAAATATCATGTTCTAAACCATTATAAGGACAATTTTTATCTAATTTTTTTTTAATAGAAGTTAGAATTAATAGGGAAAAAATAACAAATGGCTATGTAGGTTTTTTCATCATTAATGTATGTGATATCTATCCAAATAAATTTGTTTTAAGGGTCTTTCTTATAAATCCTAACATGAAGGGACATGTTCTTCCTAATGTAACATGCTATATGCCTCTATGACATGAAAATTTAATCCATATCGACTAAAGGACATATCCGTCGATATCAGAGACCTTGGATTCCTCATTCCCCCAAGTTTCAACCAATAATATAATATCAATTTCACTTGGGATCCAAATTAACTTGGGGCCTTTGATTCATGGAAATCCTCGACAATTCCAGGAGAGTATCCAGAGTGTGTCAAATTTCTATTTATTGCTATTTTGGTTTCTACCTAGAATACCAGCTTTCCTGTTTCGAATTAATGCCCATTTTCCTTCCTTCCTAACTTCTTTTACCTTTTGGATCTCGTTTCTTAGTTCAACCTGATCCTATCTAATGAGGTCTTCATTTATAAATATTCCCGAGCCTTTTAAACTTGAGGTCTTACTAAGTATGTCATATTTTTATTCAGTAGAGATAACCTTAACCTGTATTAGTCTTTCTTTATTCTCAATTAATTTACCTAGCTTTGTTTCCTCGGTGAGACTGATAGTTTAGATTTGTAATCTATTGTGAAGTTCTGTCTTGACAATGGCTAATGTATCCTCTTCTACCTCCTCTTTTAAACCAAAAATTATGAGGTTCAAAGATCTTTTGTTATGCTCACTGTCTAAAGCTATCAATTTATTCATTTCCTCTTTAATGGGTTTGATATCTAATTTACCTTCCATATTATTTAGGGTTAGGTTGTGATTTACTTTTTCCTCTAAGTCTTTAATCCTATATTTTAACTTAATATTTTATACTATAGGTGCATCTCCTTGTTTGGTTATTTTTTGTGTTTCCATTGCATGTAGTCCGATCTCCATTGTCTCTACCTTATTCTCTAATTTTTTTATCTTATCGTCTATTTGTTTTTGGATCTCTTCTTGGAAAGATGTAAATTTATTATCGAGCATTGATTTTAAATTTATTTGGAGTTTATCTTCTCTTTCGTCCCTATGTTTCTATAAGGATTCTATATATTCATAAAGTTTAGCCTCTCCTTCTTCCCTACTTTTCTCTATTGACTCCATATATTCATATAGGCTATGTAGAGTAACTTTGCTAGTATTGCTTTAACCGTTTTTGGTAAATGTGGTGAAATATTCATGTTTATGTGAAGATGTAGATATGTATACCCCCCCACCCCCTCCAAAAAAAATAAAAAGAAAAAAGAAAAAAGAATAATAAGAAGAAAGAAAGTGGAGAGGGAAGGAATGTATGCACCTGAATTAGAGATCACAAATGATAGATGAATATGCCCTCCCTGCAGATGTTAATTTACATTAACTTTCATGGAAGAGATTCACTGAGGGTTTTCACCTTAGGGCTTCAATGTTTCACCACAAGTTTCACCAAGGGTTCTTTTCATCGAAGGTTTCACCGCATAATGCCCATAAATGTTATTGAAGGTTTTCACCACATAATGTCTAGACCTTCACCGCAATTTCACTGAAGGTTTAATTGCAAATATTAAGTTTCACCGAAGATCTTGATTGAGGGTTTTCACCGCAGAGATTCATAGAAGTTTTTTCACCACCGAGATTCTCCAAGGGTTTTTCACCGCAGAGCTTTACCGAAGGTTTTCACTGCATAATGTCCATAACTTCACTATTATAGTATGTATCATCACTATTATAGAAGTAGTATTTTAAATAAAATGTATTAGCTTTATAAGTTATCAAATAAAATAAGATAACACTACTAAACATAAGTATTAGAGGTATGTGCACAACTTTTTAGAGAATGGTGTGAAAAGATGAAACATAAACAATGGAGTTACCTTCCCGAATACATAACTTTTATTTGTGGAAAATTAGTATAACTCAAAGAAAATGGTGTTGTAATATTGTAATGTCTCTCAAAATACACCCTAAAAAAAATTTCTTATAGGTCTTTGTAACGTTGTAACTTACGTATAGACATTAATTAACTTCCACACTTGTAAGTTGTATAATGTTCATCTTATCTACATCCTAAGATTTTTGTTTACTCATTTATGAAATTGAGCATAGTATTATGATAAAATATTATACTATATACAATCATTCTTGATAAATAACCTTATCCTATACCCATTATTCATATGCTAACCTTTAGACATTTATATAAGTCATTTGAATATAAAACATATATGAATATAAATCTTTCATATCACTAATACTTCCCTTCCATTATTTTTCTCTTGAATTTTCATATACCATTTATCTTCCTAAAGAGTATAATATTCTTCTCCTCCTTTCCCTTTTCTCTTTTCCATTATATAGAACCTTCATGCATACATTATTTAAAAACCATACTACACTCAACTTAGAACATAGAGTCTCGTTTAGCTAATGAATATCCATTAAACCTCTTTCTTCCCTTCCTTTCATAAAACATATAGTAAGAAAACTTAATTTTCAATTGCACATTGGTTACTAAAAGATTCACATACAATTACAATCCAAAAAATATATCACCACAATTGTATATATTTATTTTCTTCAAGCTACATTTAACTCAATTGCCAATAATCCTTTCAATTGTAATTTATCCAATTTAACAAAGATATATAATTATATTTCAAAATGAGAAGTAAAATATTTATTTTCAACTCCTAAGTTCTTCTCATCATTCATCGTATGTTCTTTCCTTGAATCCTAAAACAATATTCAATAAGGAATACTTATAATAAATGGACCCTCTTTTTCTCCCCAAAACATATGACATTTAACCTTATTTGCTTTACATAAATCATTCTAATTACCTAGCATAAATCATTCTAATTACCTATTATAACAAGTACAATAATAGACCTTACTTCCTATTATTCAAAACTTCTATAATCCTCATATATTAAAACATTAAAATTTGGGATATAGAATATCCACACTCCAATATATATGTGACCTTTATGTAAATAAAGCAATAGCTTTATTTTAAAATCAAAATCTCATATTTAATCATATAACAAGTATATCATCTTTTAAAACATCATATTCTCATGCATCCACAAAGCATATACTAATTAATATCATAATCCTAAATTTTTCAACGTAACATTCTCATATATCCCAATTTGTTTTAAATATTATATTTCTTGTCAACAATTATGAAGGGATATTCATTTCAACAAAAACACGTATAAATTTGAATCACTATAAAAATCCGAAATAACATATAGAACTTTAGCCATAAAAATCTTAGAGTGCAACTAGTTTGTAGTTGTGTTAATTCCGTTCTATGAATTTGCTTCCCATTTACTGAACTAAAAGTTTGAGTAATAATCCCACTTCAACATAATTTCCATAATGTATATATATTTTTAAATATATAAAATGTAGCCTTATATTTCAGTAAACTCTTGAAATACCTTTCGATTATCACATATGTAACACTTAACTATTTATATAATCCATAATTCTTTCCTATATACAAGGAAATTCTATAACCGTTAAAAATTTGAAGGTCACACTTGTAACTCTAAAGCGCCTACTCCAACATAATGGATGTTAGCATTGTAATTGTGCTATGCATTTGAGGGAGGGTTTTTTGCGAAGTAAAGTTGCAGGATCGTGAATATCTCCAAAAGAAGCCCACCCTTTGGTCGGCATCCCCCTAAAAATGGCGAAAATCAAGGCCCAGTATAGTAGGCCTGGTCCGCAAACAAGAGAGAAAGAGAATCCAAGGCCTAAAGATGGCCGAGAGGATCTAGTATAGAGGAATGTGCGCACAATCTTGGTTGGCACCCATGGACAGTCGAGATTAGATAGATAAAGATCGACGATTATAAGCCTTCATCGCAAAAGAAGTTGAAAGTGGTATAAGCAGTAGAGGATGTATTAATCGGCGGGCAAGTGGGAAGCAGATCGACGATGCAGATGCGAGAAGGCACAGATCAACGACCCATAACATGTTCGCAAATATTAATTGTGTGAAATTGGTCGCGATTCAGATTTGCGAAGTTTTCTTAAGTTCCGCTTTTTCCAATGGCTCCGATCTCGTGGGGGGGAGATCTACGGCTCACAAAACGTTTGCCTATACTACTTGTGTAGTAAATCGGTGGGCCCAAAATTTGCGAACCATTAACGGGGTGCACCGTTGGATGGACCAAATGCATTCAAAGTTAGAGATCTATGGCTATGGGATGTATGTGGTATTGGGGGCCAAATGGCATCTCCGAGACAGGTAAATGATGTCCAATAAGACCAAAGCCACCTCAGTGCCGTCAAATAGTTTTTCCTGTTCGGGAGGCATGGCTAAGCACGCAGCACGTCAGCTCGGACCTCTGGCATCATTACCACTCGAGTGGGGGGTTCAGGCAGGCCATCATGGTGTAGATGATCACGCATACCTCCATCATCATTATGGTCATTATAGGCGTGATCCCTACATCCTTTTCATAATCATTGCATGGGGAAGGTCGCAAGCTTGGCCACTCAGGCGTTTTTCAGTTATGATTTGGTTATGGAGAGTGACCAAGGAGCCAAGGTGGTGGTTGTTTCCAGAGCAAGTATGGTTTGAGATGGGGGAGGAACGTATTCCCGCCTCTCCATTAGTATTCGACCGCGTGGAAGAGAGATTGGCTAGTGAGTCCGAGGAGCCCAAAGGCCGACATTTGTGTAAGAAGAATCGACGTCAACAGAAGAAGAAGGAAACCTCTGAAGACATGCAGGACACATGCCCGGATGTGGAAGTTATCAAAGACTACATCATCCCCACTAAGGAGGAGACACCTCTCCTTTTGGCAGAGAAGATGCCGGATGAAGACACCTTGAGAGTGGAAGATTTCTTCAGGTTGCAGGGCCAATCGAAAGTCCTAGAATGAGGTGGCGAGTTCTCCATGCCATTTATTTTTCCACTCGACAAGTCTCTATTTGGATAAATGTATAATCGTCTATTTACTCTAGTTTTTGAGGCCTGTTAAGGTCCATGGGTCGTTTGCAAATCGTCATGGCCTGCACCCTGCAAAGAAACACTCGTAGAAAGAAGTCGTAGTTAGCTAGCGGTCCTTTTCACCTTATAATTTGTTGTCAGGGATGAGGAGCCGGACCTTACAGGTGGCAGCATATTTTATAACTATCCTTGAGGAACAACTCGAGGCCGAGGACCTATAAATATCTATGTAATAACAGTAGAAAGGGTTGGAAAATCATTTTTGGCCAAGGCCTGGGAGAGCCTGGTTCTGTATTTCTGAGACATTGTCCTTAATAGAATCGCAGTGTTTGTAGCTCGTTTTGACATAGATTCATGTGTCGCTTTGCTTACAATCTGTTTATTCTCTCCTCCTTATGTGATTGTGCTTCTAGTTATTTACTATCATTATGTTTTCCATTTCATATATGAAATCAGTGTATAGTAGTCTAGAATTCTTAGCAGCAGGCTCTAGCTACTGTCTCAGGTATTCACTCAACATTTCCACTAAAGTTGATATCGAATTCATCTAAGTTGAATGCTTGTATCGATGGTCTGTTCTTTCCTTCTTCTTTTATCAACAGAAAATGGCATTTCGACAGGAAGCGGGTGGCTACCTTGCATCTATTATGATATCCCGTACTACAACATTTCTATTGGATTTAATTCTTGTGTCTTGACTCCATTGCCCACATCTCTCCCATGATTATCTTACCAAACTTTAAACGATTTGTCCTATCAAGAAATATGAACTTCTAAGTATGTTTTGATTGAATAACTTCTATCAAATCTGTGTGTTCCTCATGGATACAATTTTATTGATTATTTTCAGTATTTTCTTTAGTTTAAGAGAGATTCCTTTGTGACTGTGCTAGGTCAATACCATAAGTCTAAAGTGGTTTTGTGGTTACCCTGGCTTGGCCCTCTCCCACAACCTTGGGGGTCATTTTGGGTGCTAACAATGGAATTATAGCTCGAGTCAATCAAATATAAGTGTGAGTCTGCAGTTCACTTATGCGACTTCATAAATTCGCATCACAAGATGATCCTTACTGATCGCCCTGGATATAGATTTGGGCTAGTATCCTATGATATCCCTGACTATGGTCTCAATTTAAATTATTTAAGAGCAGAATAACCATACCCTAAATTATTACATACTTAAAAAGTCCAATTGCTATAGGTTTATGTCAGTATATACTTAATTTTGGCTGACAGCGATTTAGTTTATATTTAATTCATTGGACTACTAGTTAAGACGATTAAGTTAAGAAATCAACTCTAAGAAAATAAAGAAGGCTTAAGTTCATTTATTATATGTCAAAATCATGGTATCGAAAGCAACAAAGAGTCGAAATATCTCATGCGCAGGCCTCCCATACGAGACTAGTTGTTTAACATCCAGGTTTACGAAGATGACCAGATCAACAATTTGGATGGGGAGATCGAACAATGGAGAAGAGTTGTCAACACGTGATTAATCTTGGATGGGTAGACTAGTTGTTTACATTATTTATTTATTTATTTCTACTTATAGTTCCAGCGGTATCTTATTGTTTTTACACACACATAAATTTTACTCCCACTCCACGTCATGAGCTATTGGCTGGTCTAGAAGTAAATCACATGGCTGGTAATGATTCAGTAGAGTAGCACTAACTGTATATCAGGAGAGTGGTTGGCAGCCAACACCTACGCGAACCGAGACAACAAGAAATGTGCTAAGATAGAAAAGAAATTAATTCCTCACTACAGTGACAGAAAGCTACCAGTAATAACCGACAAGATACACAAGGCCGAAGCAGAATCCACTAAAGCTAAAAGCATAAATCCCAGCAAGCCGAACAGGTCCAACCTATTGATCAGGGCTTGAAGTCTGTGGCACCCGTGTCTGACGCCCTGCGGAGGTTGGATGCAAAGGTCTTCCATTAGAGCTTCCAGAGTACAAGTATTCTCCATTTCACTTTGTTGATTCACCTTCATACCTGCAATAACATCTTTCATATTATGGACTATCATCTCCCGGATGTGTAATTCCTGGGCTAATAAAATCCTGAAAGCCTAGAAGGGGCTACCAATAACCTGATAACCCAGACGAGCCTCAACCTCTTCCAGCAGGGAAATTTCCAAATAGGCTATCCGGTTGCCAATAGTCAATGGCATTTCCTCAAGATAGAAGTGCGCCCTGTCAAAATTATGGGGGTTAACATCCTCGTGGGTATTAGTCTGGGTGGAAGGACCTTCTCCAGCATGTCTCCCCCTACCCCCAGGATTTTTGCCTGACCCACGATGACTTCTCAAGTAGATACAGGGAGGCATAATTCTCAAAAAGATAGAATGAGACGACGACGAAAAACCACCTTTGATATGAAGCCAACTAATACAAAAGTTAAACTCAAACCGCATGCCGAGTGACAAGGATAAGTAGATGGTTTTGGAATTGTACCTCTGGCCATTCTTGTCATCCGTCGTAGATTTATGATCCGCATTCTTGTGTCTGGAAATGGGGATTGTACCCCTCTATAAATTCTCATGAGCGCTAAAATTAACCGCTCTGTACTGACCCAAGATCTCGCCTGCCTGAAAGATGATGAGCCTGCAAAACTTACTACTTTTTGTACCCTCCCAATAGCTGAGATCATGACTACCTTCAACTCAGTACACACTCCTATCAATAATCATGACAGTACCATTACTCCTGTCTTTTAGACACTTCAGAGAATTAAGACAAAATGACCGAATGAGCATGTAATGTAATACCCGGTGATCAACCAACTTCAATTCCATAAGGTGAAATGACATCACCTGGGTACGTTGCATCATAAGGAGGATAAGTATTGACACGCATCGGGTTACTGCCTACAAGTGTTCTATCTACCCGGCGTCCATGTGATTCTCGGTCCTCATGGCATGCAATGTCTGTTCTAGGAATGAGATCAATGGCTACGATCATCTCACAGCGATGCCTGGCCACGTGATCGCCCATCTCGTCCAAGGGTCCGGCTTTGAATGAAACACATGACTTAACACCTATATTGTCCAGCTCGTCGGCCAACTTGTTTCCTTTGCAATGAACATGAATGAAATTAAAGGCCGAAGAGGTGCTTAGGATCTCCTGAAGCTGGTTCAACCTACCTTCCCATCTCCAATTCAGTGAAACCTTTGAAACAGCCATGCCTCTCTGAATAAGGCACGCCATGGTGATCAGAATGTTGGAGTCGACTTGCACAATCAAATGTAACCACTTTTTTGTAATCTCCCAATTGATACCATTAACCATGCCTTCTAACTCCGCAACGTTGTTGGTTGTTTCGCCCAGGTTACCCCATAAAGCACCCAGCACTAGGCCATGGTCATTTCTGATGGCTCCCCCCAAACCTGCAGGGCCTGGGTTGCCTTTTGCTGCCCCATCAAAATTGAGCTTCAAGGTATCAACCGGAGGATTTTGCCAAAAGTCAAGGTTGATAGATTTTTCCCTGCTATGCTGTGTTTCAGCAATGTCGTTCAGTAAGCTGAAAATTCCCCATTCATTCAAATTTAATCTCTCAGTGGGATCTGCTTTTCTAGTTTTTGGGGGTAGATTTTTAGTGTATAAAGTTTCCTTGATATGCATTTCAAGAACCTTCCAAATCGCCTCGGTACTTCTTTTCTTTTCCTCAAAGATTCTCTGGTTCCTCTCCTTCCAGATTTCCCAAACCACAAATCCCGGGAACAATTCCCAAATTCTGTTAAGAAGTTCACTTTTAAAAGGCTTAGCCTACCAGTTTGCCAGAGTCAAGTCCGAGCGGCCCAGAACTCTTGCAGTCTTCCTAAATCTCTCTTCCCCCCTACTCCAGAAGAAAGAGGCCATCAGGCACTCATCAAGTAGATGGTTAATGGATTCACTTTCGTTCATGCACATGCTGCAACGGGAAGGCCCAGAGAAGCCTCTCTTATTAAGTTTTTCCCAAGTTAGGATGTGACGGTGAATCAACAACCACCCAAAAATGGCAATTTTAGGCCACTGGTTCATCTCCCAAACTTTTTTCCATTTGTCGTCCCCGGGCATCCATTCATAACCATTCATATGGCGAACCGCTTCAACTATATTGAAATTCCCCTTGTTGGAATATCCTCATTTGATTTTGTCCGGCCCTGTGGCCCAGGGGATATGACGTTTGAGAATTTCCTCATAGAAGTTGTCCATATTTTCTTCAGGAGTTAAGGTCTTCCACCACTGAATTGGTTTCCACTGTCTAAACTGTTGTCCCTCTGGTCCTGGTTCCCAGAAGTCCTGGACCTTCTCCCAAGGACTACTCTGTAAATATAGAAACAACTCTTGATTGTCCTGCTGATAAGTTAATCTTGGGAATTGCTGCCATGTGTCATGCAGAAAGGATGCAGAGTTGTCGTCTCTTATCTCCCAGAAACTGTGATTCTTGACTAAATCCTGATTCTCCTCAGCCAACTTCAAGATACTCGAACTAGGTTGTTCTTCGTTGAATCTTATGAGGTCCTGTTTGGGCCATCTGGGGGCATATTTCTTGTGCCACAACCTAGCCCAAGGTTCCTCTCTGTGGGTGATCCATCTCCACCAAATTTTTTCTCCTAAGACCTTATTGACACACATCAGGTCATGCAGACCAAGGCCACCCAACCTTTTAGGAGTGCAGAGAGTTTCCCAGTTCACTAAGGTCCATTTCCTATAGTCAGGGGCTCCTCCCCACAAGAATTTCCTATAGAACAGGTAAATCAACATAGCCTGTAGCACTGACTTGACCAAAATAAGGCAGCTAGGGAAATTCAGAGCTCGGAACATCCATAATTCCAATTTGGTTTTGAATATATCCAGTAGGTCCTTCCAGGAGATTTGTCGGATAGTAGATCCTGTTAAGGGTGCCCCTAGATATTTCGACGGGAGGTGTCCTTCAGAGAATTTAAAAATGCGTAGGATATTTCTGCAGTCAATTCTGGGAGTGTTGAAGAAATAAACCTTAGATTTTTCTTGGGAATAAACTTTCTAGGATCCTCTGTTCCCGTTTCCTTAGGAATAAGTGTGAGAAAGGTGGCATTAAGAGCTTTAAGAATATTTCTGTTCCAACGGGAATCTTCCACAATGGCTAGGACCTCCACCTTTAGCCAATCCTAGCATGAGTGAAAGAAATTTGTGGTGAAGCCATCCAGTCCAGGATCTTTGTCATCCGCCATTTGTTTGATGGCTTCATCAAGTTCCTTCATTCTGATAGTTCCCATAAGTAATTTGTTGTGGTCTTTTGTGACTAGTCTCAGGATGTGGTGGAGAACCTTCTCCCTTTCTGCTTGCCTATTGATATTAGGCTCTTCCAGTAAGTCTTCGAAGTAATCTTTCACTGTCTGCTCTATTTCCGATTGAGTTTCCACCACATTACCATCCTCCTTCTTAAGCCTCACCACCCTATTCCCATGTCAGTGATGGATGGTGGTGGTGAGCTCCTAATATGGATGCCTAATGAGGGAAACTTATACCAAGAGCGTACTTTAAATGTCAACTCAGGGAAGGTACAAACTTGAGATATGCATGCACTGTCTATGCTCTTTATAGGATAATATCTTGTCACAGTTAAAGGGAGGTATCGATGTTCTAAAGATTGTCTACTAAATGTGAAGGTTGTCTACTTAATGTGAAAACTGATTATGCTACGAAATTGAATACTAGAAAGCAATGAATCTGATCAAAAGAATTAAAATGTTGAAAGCAGTAAATATGTTATGAGAAGTAAAGCAGGGAATCTATTCTAAGTAATTAAAATGTTGAAGTAATTAGATGTTGATCTGTTCTAAGAAATAAAGATACAAAGACAGTAAATCCATTTGAAATAACTAAACTGCGGAAATAACTAAATGTTGAGAATGAAAATACCATAACAGATCTATTTTACTATTGGGGAAACGAAGTCCTTAACTACTGTCTGCGAACACAATTTGAGTCTTGATCTATCTTATTCTACCAATCTAGAATTGAAATACGATCATTCTATGCTTACCCATCTTCTACTAAGAAGTTAAAAGAAACTAATCACGATGAGAAACTACAGTGAACTCCAGATCTAACCATGACATTGAAAGCTAAGCTATTACACATGTAATTGTGGATAAAAATATGCATTGCAAGAAAGAACCTACAGGACTGCTGAAATCGTTTTACTATACTACGAAATGCATTCTAAACTACTACAGAAAACAATGACTCATTCAATGCTACCATATATCATAGAAGTGTTCATCAGTGTAAAACGCATACTTGAAAAAATACCTACAAATAGGAATCTCCTGACCTACGTGTTGGAGGGGCCCTCCCCAACCCGTACTCAGGAGAGAATAAAAACTCAGAAATGCTTGCTGGAATTAATCATCAATCTTTCATTAATATGTAAAATCCATGACAAAATAGAAGTCTGTACTTCAGTATCTCAATAGTGTAGAAAACGTTAACAATAATGTCTTTCACAAAAATAACAATAGGGGCCTCTTGCTACCTGAGAGGTCCATGTTTATGCGATTTAACTCTAATCCTAACTGATTGTCAAAGTGTCGATTCATCTTGAAATTGGGAGTGTGTCCCCTATAAATCAAGAAACAGGGTGCCGAGCTTGGTGATCCTTTAGTCTTCTACATGTCCTTCCTTTAATAAACCTGAACCTGCTAAATCATGCGTGGTTTCCATATAATCAGTTTAATTGATACGCATCCTAACATACAAGATTAATCATAAAAACAATTTCATTAAATCATTAAAGTAAAACACTTTTCCCACAATTGAGTGTGTTTCGTTACCATTGCTTGAGCTAGACTGTGGAAAAAGGGTTATCAAAATACCTGAAAAATCGACCCATCAGGTGGCTTTGTGAAAAAACTTGGTATTACACTCACCATCTTTCAACCAACGACTTCTAGATTTTTGCTTCCATAGGAGTTCTTCCTGATGGTATTTGAGGTTGAGTTCCTGCAGAAGAACTTGGTCATGTTCCTTTAAATCCACGGAATGACCCTGAGTCATAGCCGCCTTTTGAACCTCCTATAGTTTAAGGTCGAGCAACTTCTTACCTTGAAAAATGTTCCCAAAGATGTCTTTATTCCACTTCTTTATTTTTCCTTTAAGGTATTTTAACTTTTGTTGAAACTGATACATCTTGGTTCCCATGATAGGGTCACAAGTTTGCCACCACTGTCTCAATTGGTCAGAAAAATCAGGGTGCAGGAGCCATAATTGTTCAAACCTAAACGGACGTTTGAGGTTTTCTCCAATTCTATGCCATTCCAGGCAGATCGGCCAGTGATCCAAGCCCACTGATGGCAACACAACTACTGTCAGATCCCCACCTCCCATCATGATAGATTCAGAAAGCAGAAACTTATATAATCTAGAAGCAATGCTTCTGTCTCCTGCTCTCTTATTATTCCAAGTGTATAGGCCATTGGATGTTTTGACATCGATCAACGCCAAACTTTCGATTACATCTGAAAATTCCTCATTACTGGGGTGAAGAAAATGTCGACCTCCACATTTCTCATCAAGATTCCTAATTAAATTGAAATCCCCCACTATGATCCAGGACCTGTCTCCAATCTCTCTTTTGAGATTCCTGATGGAATTCAAGAAAGAACTCTTTTGATTGGCCAGTGAAGGTCCGTAAACATTAGATAGAAAACCCCTGACTTTGGTTCCTAAAATATGGAAAGAAGCAGATAAGATAAATTTTGAAGCCATCCAATCAGACAGACTTACTTCCTTAGGATTCCAAAGAATGCTTATTCCCTTGTCCGAGCCAATAGCATCAATTGCAACGACATTATAGTGTTTCCAGACTTTCTGCCCAATGGATTGAATATCCGATTCCGAGCACTTGGTTTCTTGGAGAAAAACAATTGCAGGTTTCTCTAGTTAAATTTTTCATCGTAGGAGACGGGTCTTTAGGATGCTCTTGCACCCTCTAATGTTCCATGATGTAATCCGCATCTTATAACTGATTGAGGTTGGAGGATGCTAGAGCCGCGTTAATGGTTGGATACTGGCCCAAGGCCACCAGATTACTTCCTATCATTTGAATTCTCTGCATGTTACTTCGCCTTCCCCTTTTTTCACCCCTGGTTATCTTTTTCCTATCATTCTCTTTGAGGGGTTCGAAAACTATACCCAAGTGTTTGCGATTTTTGGATTTAATGATTGCTTTCTCCAGGAGTGAGACCTGATGCAGTGTTATAGGAATCGGATTTTTGACTATGCAAGCTGCCACCAAGCCTTCCATATCCATATCTTCCAATTCCATTTCATCTCCCCCTTCCTCTTGCGATGATCCTGCATAACCCCGTGCATCAACCTTAGACATAGGAATAGTGTTGTCATCTTCTTGTTCTTTATTTGTTGCTTTTACGTTTTCCTTCTTGGTAATATCTTCATCACCTTTAACTTCTTCCCAAGGATGTAAGGACTCATATCTATTGTGGATCATAGTTTTCTTATGAATTTCAGGGCCCCCAACCTTCCTGGCTTGTCGTTTCTTGGTCATAACTTTTTTGAATCCTTCTTGATCCTGTGATTCATAGTTGATCTTCCCTACTGGTTGTTTATTAAGCGAACAATCTCTGATAAGATTTCCATGTTCATGGCATCTCTGGCATCGGAAAGGGATCTAATCATAATAAATGGCCTGGAACCAATCTTCGTCCTCCCAAGTTAGGTCTATTCCTCCTGGCAAGTCTTCAGATATATCCATATAGAGGCATATGTGGGCATATGAATTATACCGCATCTTCTTGGTTTGTTCAGAGACTTTTACGAACACCCCCAACTCATTACCAATCTCCATTAGTATTTCCTCCTTCTAGTATTCAGAAGGCAAGGAGTAGAGTCTTTTCTAGACTGGGGCAATGGTTAAATTTTCTTTATCTAGGTTGAACCTTTCCTTCTAGGGGCAGAGATACAATCCATCCGAATTGAAAAAGTATGGTCCATTATCAAAAATCGTCGTACGATCTTCTTCATTAAAGAAAATCACAGTAAAAAATCGTTTAGCCCCTAGTTGTAGATCATAATGTCCTTGGGGTTTCCAGGTTGTGTTGATCCACCACACCAGCGCTTTCTTAGCTGGCCAGATCCCAACAAAGTTACCAATGAGCACATGTTCCTTCATGTACTGAATATCCATTTGAACCCTCTTCGATTTTATCACGAGTTTGGGAATCTTGTTTGCCTTCGGAAAACATTGCCCCAGCTTCCTCGACTCTACCATTGTCTGCACATAAGTAGCCACACCACTTGTCCCTACCTCCATGTTTCCAGTCCTGCATTCAAGGGTACGACCTTGGTTTGTCTTTTTTCCTCTATCCATAGCCCCAGAAGAGGCCAAGGCCTTGCCATCGGTGGTTGCACCCATGTCCTTCCCATAACGCACTCCAATAAGGCCTCGACGGAGACCCCACACAGTTTCCAAGATCAGAAACCCTTAGATCACCGTAGTACCTTCCTCCTGCATCACTGCCTCAGGATCACCAGATGATTGCTCTGCCGCTCCAGTCTCAGTTCTCTGTTATAGCCCATACCAATAAACTTAGCTAACATTAACTTAGCTAGCATTAATTTATTGATTTACTTAGTCTATCTTTATTTAATTAGTTAACTGAATATTAATAACTCAGATTTATTTGTGCATTCTCATGCATTAGTTACTAGCTATCCATGCATACTCACGCATTAACCGCTAGTTAGTATTTTCTTCTTTTGTAGATCAACTTTTATAGTTTGTAAAACTTTTACTTTTAATCAACGACAATCAGTCCTTCTTTAATCTCAATCAATTTATTTATCTTATTTGACATAATATTTAAATATTTATTTATAAATAAAAAATATGTTTTCTTAGAAATAATAATATCCTTTTATTTTTATTCCTAATTTATAATTAGAAAAATATTGTTCCTTTCCTACTTGGGATTTTAACAACATATTTTGTCGAGACCAAGGTACAAATCTTGTTTAGGAAAAATTCTTATTGTTACTTAATGGTACTCACTATGGGTTATCTCTATGATAATAGTTGGGCTAAGGTATTATTACTGCCTTTCGGTGATCAAAAGTCTCTCCGGCGTCCTTATCCAGGACTAATTATTAACATACTTGTAAACTTAAGTGATTACTTGGTGAACATCTCAGTTCTCTTTAAGTGCACAAGACATTAGGATGAGCACTGTCATCAAAATTCATGGCTATCAAGCCATTCACCCTCTCCCCCTAATGTATTTTGTACCCCAATCGTTTCGTTGCGTGAAGCCTTCAGTCTCCTAAGTCTGGAAATTCACTTAACACTTAGGAAAAACATAATCATACTTACAAAGTTTTACCAACGGAGCTCTTTCCATGAGCTCCTTGTCATTGGCGGGTACACAGTTGTACTTTTTGTTGTAGAAACCCTAAGGGAGAAAGCAAGATATTGCATCCCCCCCCCTTAAGCATAACACTGTCCTCAATGTTCGTACCCTTCCAAACTTTGTCTTTGCCTTTTCTCTGTAAGCATAAAATTTTCAACTATCTTGCTTGCTTTGACATCTTTTTAGATATCTTCAATGTTTCTTTCTTTTTGTACCTATACTTTTCACAACAACACAAATTGTTTCTAGCATTTTATCATAAAATACATGCATATATCTGATTTTTCTAAATCAATTAGAACATAAGTGATAATTTTCCCTTACAACATCATGTTGCGGCCTTTTCATGGCAACTCTTTTTAGATTTTGGTCTACTTACGAATCTCTTCTTTGTAATTTCCTGCACCTGCACATCTGTCAATCATACAAAATATATACATAAACCATGATCGAAGATAATATCCTCAAAGTTCTTATCATGAAATTCCTTTCATGAGTACCTCTAGTCCTTCTCTACCTACTTTTCCTAAAAGGTAATCATATCAATGCTCATAACATGAGCTATATATGAACATAACATAACATATACATAATCTAAACATATATATGCATAACTTTAAGTATAAAAGGTTCATAACATAAGTATATGTGCATACCTCGTGCATAACATATGCATAGTAGAAAGCATTTCTTGGTGTGCCATCTCAACACCGAATAAGACTCTTTTTTTTATATTCTAGGTGCTCCAGAGGTACCTAATAATCAATAGTAAACTCATTACTGATGCTCTAGATCCTCCAGCTAAACATCAGTAATCACAATGAGTTGCAGTGCTTCCAAAGCTTTATTGTCACATACCCCAAGTTCTAGACATTTTATGTTATTGAGAAAACATTATGTTTTATGTTTATTGTGAATTTTAATGACAATTGACCAAGTGGGGTAATGGATGACTGTAATTAATTATTTTGAATATTTTATTATTAATAAATAAAAGTGGAGACAAATATCCAAAGGAGACTATTGAATGAGTGTTCACTGACCCACTAGGGGGAATGAACTGTGGTGGAGAGCAAATTGACACTTGGCAGCATCCTCAACTCGCTTCTAACTATTGCAAGAGGCAACTCAACTACCTTTGTCGTCATGTTCCCCAAGAAAGTGGAACTGAGCAGGTGGCTCATTTACTGAAATAAGCTGACCAAAAGACCTAGGCATGCTATTTAACTACCCATCAAATTCAGCAGGGGTTGTTCATTCTTACCTTGTGATAATTTTCTGAGCATAAGAGACTTGATGAGGGGAAAGATAGAAATGATTGAGTGAATTAAGACTGCATTCTGAACTAGTGCAGCCACATTGCTGAGTTCAATATTGCTAAAGGCAAGTAGTGCTGTTGCTCAGCACTACTGCTGAGTTGCAAGGGAATTTATTCTGTTATTTCACACAATGTCTTCCTCCTAGTGGTTCAGTGAATAGGATCGGGAGTCCTAAGGCAAGTGGCTTGGCTGTCTTCAGGAATTGGTTGGGTGGAACGGGCTCCTATGGTTGTTTGTTTCTTCTTCTACAGTTTCAGGTTCACATTGTGTTACCTATTCTGTTAAATTTTCATAATTTACTTCAATCTGATCTAGGATGTTAACTGAGAGAACAACATGTATAGCAAATCTACAACATATCAATCATGGACACAATAATGCAAGCACACAAGAGACACAGAGTTTACTTGGGGAAAACCATAAAGGTGAAAAACCCCAATAACTTCCTCATAGATAGATAGAGCAATGATACAACAAGAATACAAGAGATAGTCTCTCCTAGCAGTAGAGCCTCCTCCTCCACAAGTGTGCCACTCTCCCAAGTGTGAGTGAGATAATAGAATGTGTAAAATGAGAGACACACTCTCTATTTATACACTAACTTGACTTGACCTTTACTCAACTAGGTCGGCCTCAACTTAACCACTTAACATAATGCTGACTGGGCCAACCCCCACTAGGGTGGTCTAATAACCCTTTGACCCACATGGCCGACCCCGAATCGGGTGGTCTAATAACCCTTTGAACCACATGACTTATATAGGGCCGACCCCAACAAGGTGGTCTAATAACCCATCAAGTATAAGTTACGACACTTACAATATAAATGACGACACTTCTGTATAGAGGAATAATAACATCTCTATAGGAATACAAACACTTCCGTATAGAGGAATAATACCATCTCTATAGGAGTACAAAATACATATATGAAATACATGGGTGAAATACATTCTGAAGTTACATATACATCAACATATTCTACTTTTTGTTATGTTGGCAAATAAAATAGGAATGCACTTACTATCTACTCTTTCCTTTTTATCTAAGATAATCTTCCTGAGTTAGTAATTATTTACTTCTATAATTTATATTGATGAAAATAAATACAGTATGGATGAAGTAATCAGACTGATTGAATGATTGATGATAAAATTCATTTTTCCCCACACTGTAAACAGCGTCGTACTCTATTACACTAAAGGAAATTTAAAGTAGAACAGAGTGATCATATGCATTAAGTGATCATATGCTTTAGATAAATTTAAATGACTGTTTATAAACAGAGTAATCGTATCTCAGTTCTGTATCACTGGTTTATTTAAAGAAATCACTTAGAATTTATAGACAGAAGTTACATTTTATTCTGAATATTTCACTATTTATGTTTATAAACAAACCCTTTTCTGTTGTTTACAAACACTACATACATATTAATAAACAAGCTTATCATATTATTGTTATCTATCAAAAGAATCATCTATCTAAACAGTAGTAAGAATAGTCTTGTAAAAGCAAACAGAATATTTATCACTGAACAAGATTAGAGTAAATCCACGCAGGCATCATTTATATACTTTTATTATAGTAAACATACATTATTTTATGCTCAAATAATTCTTCAAGAGAATAAGTGATGTTTCCATTTAAGTATTTTATAAACAAATGAAAACCGAGAATACGATTTCAACATTTTAAACCTAGTCTTCATTTCCACTGAGTTAGGTATTCATACTATAATTTGAAACATATTGAAACATATTGCAAATGCAGTAATTGCAAACCAGATCGATAAACTACTTAGTTTTGTAACTATTCGAATCATTTCATAAAATTAACTCAGATTGAAACCCAAGTTTTAACATTAAACAGTCTAGATTTTATTGTAATATCCTAATACTCTTTTGACTTCCAAACACATCGAAATCATTACCAGTTCTGTGTATTCCAAACTCAACGAAGAATGTAACAACAGTTTTTCATTATAGTATTAACTCTAACCCTAGACCGTAAGCACAAAGAAAACGCAAACATCAAAGTAAGGTTTGAAAGCCAAGTTTATGGCTTTTTCCTTCGTTAATTTTCATTGAATCAAAGTATCACATTTTCATTATCAGGCTATGCCCTTAATTATCGAAGAAAACTAACACCAGATGATCGAGTTTGTTCTGCGAAATATATAAATCCATGAACACTGATTTGCACAGACTATTAGTTCAAAACCACTGGATAATTTCGTAGTATAAAAAAAAAGAAAAAAAAAAACAATTCCTGAGTCTCAGCAAAACACTATAACAGTGGCCCAAAAGCAGTAAAGAAACTTGAGCTACAGCTCATGAAGCAAAGCTCCCAATTATCTTAGCTTGATAGCTTAAACAACAGTTACAACCATATGATTGTATCTACTTCTAAAAATCATGACTGTATCTAATTAAATTAAAAACCATTTATGATGCATTTGTCGGCAAAACCATTGGAGGTTAACCCGAGGCTTACTGGATAAGCTATTATCCCTGTTCGCTGGTGAACACCACTACTCAAAGTTTGGAAACCACCTACATCAAACACATTGGGAAGGGTTAAAACAGGTTACAAACACATAATGAAAACTGCATTTTATTGAGTTTTAATAGCAATGAAGAAATGGAGTTCGGCACATTACCTTGTAAGATTATTGTTACATCGTTCTCCTCTAGGCAACTGTAGACAGCCAAAGCTTTATCCCTGTTGAGTAGAACCAGACCATTACACTCAGTTTAAAGCCGAGAGAAACTCAAACAAGTTCAATGCTTGAAAGCTCACACTTCCTCCTTCAACTCTACACCGATAGGTCCTAGTATCAAGAGACAGCACCTCACATTCTTAAACCACATCAAGATCGAGGGCTTATTCCCAACACTAATTTAGAATAGTCCAGGTGTTCCAGAGTGTATTCCCTCGGCCAAATAAGTTTTCTGTATTTATTATTCAGGCATATAGTCACAATGTATGTTCATTAGCCCTTTTGTAGGTTTTGCAAAATAACTTGAACACATAATATAATCATAATATAAAAACTCATATTTGTAATAATACTAGATATATATATATAGGTAGTTTAATACACGAGTATAAGGTGCGCCCATAGTATTAATCTCGGGCCTATTTCAACGGTCATTAATAATACCTTTTTAGGGACTGTGGTCTTATACTACGATGTAGTCCAATACCGTTTTATGTGTGATTTGAGGTTCCCCGGGCCTCCACACGACTCGTTACTGCAACATGCCCATCCAACACGAGGATGATACCCTTTCACTTTATTATATAGTTTTAAGTGTATCTCATACGGGTGCTCTTCAGGATGTTCATACAACTTGGGCATCCCCATAGTTGTTTTAAAATTTCAGGATGCTCGAGAGTCTCTCCCGACTCAACATCAAACCTCTTGAATAGGTTAATAGTCATGATGCTCCGAAGTCCTCCCAACTCAACACCATACAATAAAATATAAATCACCACGATGCTCCAGATTCCTCCCCAACTCAACATCAAAATTCTTGAATAAGTAAATAGTCATGATGTTCGAGAGTCCCCCCGACTCAACACCATACCATAAAACATAAATCACCAAGATGCTCGAGATCCCCCCCGACTCAACATCAAACCTATTGAATAGGTAAATAGTCATGATGTTTGAGAGTCCTCCGACTCAACACCATACCATAAAACATAAATCACGATGATGCTGCAGAGTCCTTCGACTCAAAATCATGCCATTAATTTAAATTTCCTCATAATAGGATTTCAAATTTATCATCTTGCTTTTGATACAGTTTCTTATAAACATAGTAAATCACTCATGCAAATGACTATCATCAGTCTAATTTTAAATTTGCATTATGTTATCTGTTCAGAACAATTATTGAATTATATTTTAGGAAATAATTCATGTATTACCTTTCGTTCACCAGTCTTGGTGAAGTCTCTTGTACCCGCATGCACCTGCATGCTTCAATTACAATCTCTTTCCAGAATTTATTTATATCATAATATCTTGTTCATCATAAAGAAAAACATAGTTATAACATCTCAACTATGTTTTCCTATAGTTTTCTCACTAGTACTCTAGTATATGAAGTTTATGTCGTGCTTTCAACACCATGCATTCAAACGGTTGTTACAATTTCTTCTCCTATAACATTCTATAATAGAAGGTAATTGCATGCCATGACTTTCTAGTTATTTAAGAAAGTAAATACTTATATTTTTACCAAAATTTATTCCATTTGTTGCATAAACATACATTTTCGACCACATGTTTATCATAAATAGAGTCTTGAATCTCATTCTCATGTTTTGAGTATAAATAAAAATCATTTCAAGCATTTTTCAAAGATATTTAATGGCCAATGCACTTACGCTACACTCTTCTAGTCAAGCCATGTTTTGAAACTCCACATTGCTATACAAAATATAGCTATTACTTTTAGGTTTTACATACTTCGTGTTTCTTTGCTTATATAGGAGGTGAACATATCAATTTCCTTTTATATTTAGGATTTATGCTAACGAACTACATCTTACCATTTACTCGGAGTTGATTTTGATCATAGAAACATAGGGCTTCTAAAGCATATTACTTCCTATGTAATCCTTGTACTTGCTTGACTATGGCATATAAAACAACTTTTGACAATATACAAGTTTAATTGATACTTGTTACCTCATGCATGTTAATACTATAAAAAACTATTGATAAGGTAAGATAACTACTAGAAAACAATTACTGTATAGAGTACGCAATCTACTTGTACATTTGTGAGTCCATAGGCCCGTAGTGTCGTAACTGGGCTCTGATACCACTTGTAATGTCCCTCAAGATACACCCTAAAAAAAAAAATCTTCAGGGTCTCTGTAACGTTGTAACTTACGTATGGACATTAATTAACTTTTGCATTGGTAAGTTGTATGATGATCATCTTGTCTACATCCTAAAAGTTTTGTTTACTCATTTATGGAATTGAACATAGTATTATGATACAATCTTATACTATATACAATCATTCTTGATATATGACCTTATCCTTTACCCATTATTCATATGCTAACATTTAGACATTTATATAAGTCATTTGAATATAAAATATAAATAAATATAAATCTTTAATATCACTAATACTTTCCTTCCCTTATTTTTCTCTTAAATTTTCATATACCATTTATCTTCCTAAAGAGTATAATGTCCTTCTCCTGGTTTCCCTTTTTTTCTTTACCACTATATAGAACCTTCATGCATATATTATTTAAAAACCATACTACACTCAACGTGCAACATATAATCTCGTTTAGCTAATGAATATCCATTAAACCTCTTTCTTCCCTTCCTTTCATAAAACATATAGTAAGAAAACTTAGTTTTCAATTGCACATTGGTTACGAAAAGATTCACATACAATTACAATCCAAAATATATATCACCACAATGGTATATATTTTTTTCGTTCAAGCTACATTTAACTCTATTTCCAATAATCCTTTCAATTGTAATTTATCCAATTTAACAAAGATATATAATTCTATTTCAAAATGGGAAGTAGAATATTTATTTTCGACTCCTAAGTTCTTCTCATCATTCATCATATGTTCTTTCCCTAAAGCTTAAAACAATATTTAATAAGGAATACATATAATAAATAGGCCCTTTTTTTTTTCCAAAACATATAACATTTAATCATATTTGATTTACATAGATCATTCTAATTACCTATTATAACAACAAGTACAATAGTAAACGTTACTTCCTATTCAAAACTTCTATGACCGTCATATATTAAAACATTAAAATTTTGGGTATAGAATATCCACACTCCAATATATATGACCTTTATGTAAATAAAGCAATAACTTTATTTTAAAATCTAAATCTCATATTTTCTCCTATAACAAATATATCATCATTTAAAGCATCATATTCTCATGCATCCATAAATCATATACTAATTAATCTCATAAAATTAATATCATAATCCTAACGTTTTCAACGTAACATCCTCATATATCGCAATTTGTTTTAAATATTATATTTCCCGTTAACAACAATTATGAAGGGATATTCATTTTAACAAAACATGTATAAATTTGAATCACTATAAAAATAAGAAACAGCATATAGAACTTTAGCCATAAAAATATTAGAGTGTAACTATTTTAAGCTGCGTGGATAACCACAATTTCAATTAACTATTCCATTCTATGTATTTGCTACCCATATACTTAACTAAAAGTTTGAGTAATAATCTCAATTCAACATTATTTCCATAATGTATATATATATATTTGTAAATATATAAAATGAAGCCTTATATTTTAGTAAACTCTTGAAATACCTTTCGATTATCACATATGTAACACTTAACTATTTATATTAAATCCATAATTCTTTCCTATATACAAGGAAATTCTATAACCATTAAAAATTTGAAGGTCACAAAGCGCCTACTCCAACATAATGGAATTATAGCTCGAGTCAATCCAATAGAAGTGTGACTCTGCAGTTCACTGATGTGACTTTGAAAATTCGCATCACAAGATGATCCTTCCTGATCGCCCTGGATATAGATTTGGGCTAGATATCCTATGATATCCTTGACTATGGTTTCAATTTATTTTATTTAAGAGCAGAATAACCATACCCTAAATTGTTACATAATTAAAAAGTCCAATTGCTATAGGTTTATGTAAGTATATACTTAATTTTGGCTGACAGCGATTTAGTTTATATTTAATTCAATGGACTACTAGTTAAAACGACTAAGTTAAGAAATCAACACTAAGAAAATAAATAAGGCTGAAGTTCATTTATTATATATCAAAATCATGTTATTGAAAGCAACAGGCAGTCACATAAATTCTAGCATACAGTCGAAAGATCCCATGGGCAGACCGCACATACGAGACTAGTTGTTTAACATCCAGGTTTACGCAGATGACCAGATCAACTATTTGGACGGGGAGATCGAACAATGGAGAAGAGTTGTCAACACGTGATTAATCTTGGATGGGTCGACTAGTTGTTTTCATCATTTATTTATTTATTTCTACTTACAGTTCCAGCGGTATCTTATTGTTTTTACACACACATAAATTTTACTCCCACTCCACGTCATGAGCTATTGGCTGGTCTAGAAGTAAATCACATGGCTGGTAATGATTCAGCAGAGCAGCACTAACTGTATATCAGGAGAGTGGTTTATTAGATGGATCGATAAAAGCGGTTAATCATGAAAACATTGGCCTACAAAGTATTGCCAGGGTCGGTGAGCAGATCTCACCCTTGATCAGACAGGGCGTGACTTAGCACAGACAGGGCATGTTATGGAAACTTTTACAGGCTCAGGAAAGTTTGACACAGACGTACTCATCCACCCACGAGCTATCCCTGTATACATTTACAAACTTAACACAATTATGTATTATAAGCACGACTTGCCAGCGCTATGCAGGCTACAAGGAGACGATATGGTTGTGTAACTAGAAATCATTCTATTTCATAAGGCATAGATCTCACCTCTCAGTTAACAACGAAATATTCAACATAAATATATATATTCTATAAAAACGAAATCACATAAATTTTAGTTTGAAAAGGGTAGATCTTTGGATTGTTCGCAAATCGATTTCATGGACTGTATTAGCTCCTTGTAATAATTAGAACAAATAATTCTCATAATAAACTAAATTTTAAATCTTTAATTAGTCTATGCAATAATAACATGAATTTTAATATTTATACAAACAGCGTATGAGCTATTCAACTCCGTATAACCCACAGGGAGCCGGATACTATTTAAGATTTTGAATGACTTACATGATCTATAAATTTTTGACTAGTTTTATAAGGCCATATATTTTTCTAACAAATTCTAAACTCTAATATCACAACAAGAAAACCCATTTTTTAGCACCACAAGTTAGCACCACTTATATTTTGTGGTGTTAAGGTGGTGGTATTAACACCACTTACATTTTTATGGTGTTAAGGTGGTGCTATTAACACCATTTCCATTTTTTGGTGTTAAGTTGGTGGTATTAGCACCACTTATATTTTGTGGTGTTAATATGGTGTTATATTTGTTAACTTTATTGGAAATTGAGTTCTTCCTCATCCATGTTAAGGGAAATTCCACCTTGGCAAATACCATAAAGTGGTGCTAAGTTATTACTTGTCACATACACATGTACTGTAACTAGGATTAAATTATGAGGATTTCCACCATAAATATAAATAATTCTATTGTAAATTCAATAGTTTTTCTTTTTATTAATTCAAATGAACAACCAAAGAGTTTTTGCATCGCAATAACAACAAGTTAAATTATTTAATTTTATAAAACTTAAATAAATAAATTGGTGAATGATTCATTTATGAGGTTTTGCACCACAAGCACAACATGTTCACAATAATTATTTTTTAATATATCAATCCAATTATTCATTTGCAATACTATTTATACAAATAAATACAATTAACAAATAAATAAAAACAACCATTTTTAATTTATTAGTTGTATAGAGTAGTAATACAAATTATTTGAATTAAAATTTGATTATCCAATTAAAAATATTTAATCTTATTAATTTCTCGAGGGAAATTATTATCATTATTATGTTTTTTGCAAAGGCATGGATCTTAGATCTATGGACATGATCAATAAAGAAAACCTCTACCTACTGTCCTAAAAGAAACTTTTTAAAATCCAGGACCAAGAAAGACACCTTAAAGGTCATGACCACATATCTTTGTAAGAGTATTCTTACCCTCTATGTATGAGCATTGACACTATTACAAGGCTTTAATTACTATGGATAGGTCCAACGGTTGTCAACATGGTCGAGATCTAATAATCTTAGGCCTTGGGCGAAAGGAATCACGAGCATAGAGAAATGTCATGTTGGCAAGTACCATATACTGGTGCTAAGTGCATATTTGTCACATGGACCTGTACAAATCATATTTAATTATGATTATTTGCACTATAAATCTTAACAAATAATTATTTTGTAAATAACTTAATTCAATTTTTGTCATTCAAAGAAATGCTAATGATTAATTTATGAAGTTTTACACCACAATCACAACAAATTCAATTATTATTTTTTATACTATTTAAACACATAAACTCACATGATTTATTTATGAGGTTTTGCATCATTAACAAAACAAGTTCACAACGACTTATTTTGTAAATAACTTAATTCAATTATTCATTTTTAATATTATTCATGCAAATAAATACCTATGATTCTTAATATTGACAAATAATTAAAGATAACCATTTTTAATTTATTATCATTATAAATAATTAATAAAAGTGATTTGAATTGAAATTTGATTTCAATATTGTATATTTTAATTGATCCTATTCATTTTCTTGATGGATATTAGTATCATTATTAGGCTTCAAGCACAAGGCATGGGTCTCAAATCCTTGGACATGTTCAAGGGAGGAAACCTCTACCTTGGGCCCTAAAAGAAAAATTTAGGAATCTAGGACCAAGAAAGATGATCAAACACGTGTCTTTCTAAGAGTATTCTTAATGTTTATGTGTGGGTGATGATGCCATTATAAGTTGTGATCACTAGCAATAGGTCTACTGGCCCTCAACCTTGTTAGGAGAAGAAACCTAAACCTTAACCTACATGAATCTTATAGGGATGTAGGGATATTAATGATTTGTTGAGCCACGATATTTTGAAAAGATTTATGGCCTTATAATAGGGATAATGGGGGGCATTGGAGGAAATAAAACTAGGTATAAGTCTTCAAGGAATATACATGATTAAGGGAGGAAACTCTGGCCTTGGACCTTAGAGAAAACCTCTAGGCATATAATATTAACAAGTATACCTCGACGCACAACATAAAAACTCCCAAGGGTATCGTTGGACTAATATTGGGGGTATCAATGTAACTAAGAGGTTTTAAGCACTATATGTGGGTGTTTAGGCCCTCAACATTTTTTAGGGAGGAAACATAGGCCTTAGTCCCAAATAAAATATTTTATGCATCCAAGGCCAAATACAATAACTCGAACCACTACACGTGACCTATTAGGGGTATTCTTTAGCATTGAGTGAGGAAATTGACATCATTATGAGGTTTTTGCTAGTATATATGGGTCTTATATTTTTGTATATTATCATAAGAGGAAGATTTAAAACACACCCATGAACTCCCAACACTATCCTTGGCATCTGAGTGTTCATGTAAGTGACACTAGGTATGAGAACCTTGGACATATCCATGGGAGGAATCACATGAATTAGGTCCTAAAGGAATGTTTTAGGCATCTCGGGATAAGAGCGATCACTCAAACTATCACATAGCATATCATGCACATTACAGTATATCATTAATATTAAAGTGGGATATGGGATGAAATATGTGGTTTTGTGCACTAGGGGTGGGTCTTAGAAAATGGTTTGGGAAGAATTTGAAATAAGTATACCCTAACATAATATTATTGGTATAATGAGAAATTATCAAGGCCATGAACCATAACATACACCCTTTACAATCTATATTTGGCATAAAAGTTAGATATGGGCACAATCAAGAGTTTTTGCATAGTGAGATAGATCTCAAGGCATTGACATGATTCATACGAGGAAATCAAGAGTTTTATTTATGTGTACCAAGGCCTTGGTAATGCTATTATAGGAAATAAGACCATGAATTTATCCCTAAAGAAACCAATAAGGAATCCAGATCCATCGAGGCAATATGTATCTAGGTTTATGGCCTTGGACATAGTCCATGGAGGAGACCTAAATATCAATCCCTAAAGGAATCTTCTATCCATCAATGCATAACAAGGTTGCCTCCACCAACCACACATGGCCTCTTAAAAGTATCATTAGCTTGTTATTGAGGATGAGGTGTCATTAGGTGACTTTGAGTAGTATGTACATGTCTCGGGGCCTTGGGAGTGATGTTATAGGGAAGAATACTGTGCCTTCATCCCTAAAGAAATAATTGATGCATCTAAATCCATGAATAATGTCTTAAAGCACCATCCATGACTTCGCATGGGTATCCATTGTACTATGTATCTAGGTATTGTGGACTTGGGGCCTTTGACATGGTTAGTGGAGTAGAATTGAACCTTCACCCCTAAAGGAAGCTTCTAGTCATCCATGGATAATAATTTTTCTACCACCAAGTACACACAACCTCGTAATGATATAATTAGTTACTATTGAATATGTTGTTACCATTAGGTGGTTTTGATTAGTATGTACATGTCTCGGGTCCTTGGGAATGGTTTTCTAGGGAAGAAGACCATAACTTTGGCCATCAAGCAATCATTAAGGCATATAGAGACATGAACACTACCTAGAAGTACCATGCACGACTTTGGAGAAGTATCTATGGAACTATGTATCTAGGTCTTCTGGCCTTGGGGCCTTGGACATATCCAGTGGAGGAGACTTGAATCTTGAGCTCTAAAAGAATCTTCTATCCATATAGGGATAATAAGATTGTCTCCACCAACCACACATGCCCTCTTCAGGGTATCATTGGTCTATGATTAATTATGCCATATCCATTAGGTAGTTTCGAGTAGTATCTACATGTCTTAAGGCATTGTGAATGATGTTTCAGGGAAAATGACCATGCCTTTGGCCCTAAATAAACCATTGAGGCATCTAGATAAATGGAGAATACCTGAAGCACCATGCATGACCTTGCATGGATATTTGTGCCACTATGTATCCATGTCTTGGGGGATTGGGGTATTCGGGCCTTGGACATGGTCAAGGGAGGAGACATAAACCTATATCCCTAATAGAATCTTCTAGCCATCCAAGGCTAAGAATATCACCTCAATCAACCATACATTGCCTCTTGAGGGTATCATTGGCCAATGATTGAGGATATTAATTCTATTATGTGGTTTTGAGAAGTATGTAGGTGTCTTAGGGCCTTAGGAATGATGCTCTAGAGAATAAGACCATGCCTTTGGATCTAAAAAACCCATTGAGCCATATAGAACCATGAACAATGCCTCAAGGAACCACAAATGATTTTGCAAAGGTATCCATGGAGCTTTGTATCTAGGTATCATGGCCTTGAGGAATTATACATGGTCAACATAAAAGACATGAACCTTGGGCCCTGAAATATTTTAGCCATCCAAGGATAAGAGGGTTTCCTTCACCAACCACACATAGAATCCCGAGGGTATCATCATCCTATAATTAAAGATGGTGATTACATTAGGAGGGTTTGAGAAATATGTATGTGTATCGATGCCTTGTGAATTACATTCTAAGGGAAATACCATGCCATTGGCCCTAAAGAAACCACCGAGGCATCCAAAACCATGAACAATTCATTAAGATACCATGCGTGACTATGCAAGGGTATCCATGGCACTACATATCTAAGTCTTGGGGACTTTGGGGATTCGATATGGTCATGGGACGAGGCATGAATATCAAGACCTAAAGGAGTCTTCTAGCCATTTAGAGCTAAGAAAGTTGTCTCCACCAACCACACATGGCCTTCTGAGGGTATCATTGGCCTATGATTGAGGATTTCAGTGCTGCTAGGTGATTTTGAGTAGTATGTACATGTATCAAGGCATTGGGAATGAATTTATAGGGAGGAAGACCATGCCTTTGGAACTTTAGAAGTAATTGAGACATACATAGCCATGAACATTGTCTCGAAGCACCACACATGAATTTTTCGGGGTATCCATGGCACTGTGTATCTAGGTCTTGTGGCCTTAGGGATTTCAACATGGTTAGTGGAAAAGATCTAAACATAGGACCCTAAAGAAAGCTTCTATCCATCCATGTATAAGCAATTTTCCTCCACCAACCACACATGGTCTATTAAGGGTATAATTGGCCTATGATTGGAGATGTTGGTACCATTATGTGGTTTTAAGCAATACACACGTGTCTCGGGGTCTTGGGAATGACATTATAATATAGAAGAGGGTCATTTCTTTGGCCATAAAGAAACTATTTAGGAATCCAAAGCCATTAATAATGCCATAAAGCACCACACATGGATTCATAGTGTGTAAATGGAACTATGCATCCAAGTCATGGGGACTTATGGCATTGGACGTGATCAAGGGAGGATTCATCAACCTTAGTCCCTAAATGAAACTTCTATCCATGTAGGGATAAGAGGGATACTTAAACCAACAACACATGGACTCCTTAGGGTATTATCAGCTTATGATCGAGGTTTTTAGTGCAATTATATGGTTTTTAGTAATATCTATGTGTGTCAAGGCATTGGGAATGATATTCTATGAAAGTCAATTATGTGTTTGGCCCTAAATATCCTTTGAATCTCAAGGGCCATTAATAAACCCTTGATCTACCACACATGGCCTTTATGTAGGATATTTGGCCTCTAAGTGGTGACGTGGCACAATCTGAAGGTTTTGAGAACCTAGGATGGGTCATGAGGCCCTATAAATTGACAAGATAGGAACTTAAGCCTTAGGATCTAAAGTAACCCTTTAGGTATCCTACTTCAAGAACAAAACCTTGAACCACCACACTCGATTTCCAAAGAGTATCAATTTCTTGTGAGTTGGGATATGGGTAGACAGGGCCAACAACATCACCTTTAACCATCACATATGATCTCATAAGGCTATCCATAGTGTCTTTGTGTAGATATGGGAACCATTACAATTTTTTTATCACTAGGCTTACCTGTTGAGGTCTTAACCATGGTTTATGTAGGAAGCTTAGGAATTGGGATATATATTAAATTTTTAGGGATAAAGGTCTATGAATAATGCCTCCGACCAACAAATATGACATCTTGAGGGGATATTTGGATTTATAGTGAGAATATGGGAACCATTAGAAGTTTTTGAGCACTAGGTATTGGTCAAGGGACCTTAGACATGGTTAATGAGGGAAACTTGGGGTTTATGACCTAGAGGAAGCTTCTAGCTATCTATAACCAAGAATACCATGTTGAACAAGTACAATGGACCTTTCCATGATATCTTTCGCCTTTGAGTGGGGTTTTTTCTATCACAAGGAAATTTTTAGGGCTAATTATAACTGTCAATGCCTTGGATATGCTTGGGGTGGGGAGAATTTGTCTTAGGCCCTAAAGGAATCATTTTAGCAACTTGGGCTAAGAATAATGACTACAACCACCACACATGACCTCCTAAGAGCTTAATTTTCATCTAAATTGGTATACCAGTTCCTTTATAATTTTTTGATAACTTGGTATGGGTCTTGGGTGCCCTAAAAATGCTTGAGAGAGAAAAATTGGGCCTCAATCCCTTAAGAATGTTTTTAAGAATCCATGGCCAAGAAGGAAAACTTGAACAAACACACATGGCTTCTTTAGGGTATCTTTAGCATTTGGCTAGGGAGTTTATACCATTATATGGTTTTGAGTATTAGTTATGGGTATTGAGAATCTATACATGATCAAGGAAGGTATCATGTTCCTTAATCCCTAATGGAAGCTACAAGATGTCCAAGGCCATAAGTAATATGTTAAATAAATGAGACATGGTCAAGGGAGGAGACCTCAACCTTTGGCCCTAAAGGAATCTTCTATCCATCAAGGGATAAGAAGGATACCTCAACCAACCACACATGGCGCCATGAAGGTGGAATTGGATTATGATTGAGGATTTTAGTGAAATTAGATGTTTTTGAGTAATATATACGTGTGTCAAGGACTTATGAATGATATTATAGGGAATAAGACCATGTGTTTGTCCCTAAATTAATTACTGGGGCATTTAGAGCCCTTAAAAATGCATCAAGGCATCATGAATGACTTCGTAGGGGTATCCATGGCACTATGCATCTAGGTTTTTGGCCTTGGGGCCTTGGACATTATCAGTAGAGGACATCTAATGCTCAAGCCCTAAAGGAATATTCTAGCCATCTAAGGCAAAGGAGGTGGCATCCACCAACCACACATGGCCTCTTGAGTGCATGATTAGCCTATTATTGGGGATGTTAGTGAAATTAAGTTGTTTTGAGCAATATGTAGGTGTCGCGGGGCCTTCGAAATGATGTTCCAGGGAAGAAGACCATGCCTTTGGCCCTAAAAAAATCATTGAGGAATTCAAATCCATGAACACTACCCCAAAGCACCATGCATGACATTGGAGTGGTATCTATGGCACTATGTATCTAGGTCTTGTAGCCTTGGGTCCTTCGACATGGTTAGTGGAGGAGTACTAAACCTAAGGGTCTAAAGGAATATTCTAAACATATAAAACTAAGTAGGTTTCCTCCACCAACCACACATGGACTATTAAGGTACCATCACCGACCTATGATTTAGTATGTCGGTGCCATCAGGTGGTTCTGAGAACTATGAAGGTGTCTTAGGGCCTTCAGAATGGCATTATAGGGATGAAGACCATGCCTTTGGATCTAAAGTAACCATTGAGGCATCTAGAGCCATGCATAATTCCTCAAAGAATCACACATGAATTTCCATGGGTATCTATGGTGCTATGTCTCTAGTTTGTGTGGTCTCAGGGCCTTTTACATGGTAATGGAGGAGACCTGCAACTCAAGTGCTAAAGGAATATTCTAACCTGTAGGGCTAAGAAGGTTTCCTCCACCACCAATAGGTGGCATTTTGAGGGTATCATTGGCCTATCATTGATTACATTTGTTCCATTATCTGGTTTTGAGAAATATGTACGTGTCATGGGGCATTGGGAATACTTTCCATGGAAGAATACCATGCCTTTGGACCTAAAGAAACCATTGAGGAAACCATAGCCATAAACAATGCCTTAAAGAACCATTGGAATTTAAGTACAAATATTCATGCCATTAGAGGCTTTTAAACACTAATAATGGGACTCAAGTTCATTACATCATTAAGAAATACATAATTCGCTAAAGGAAGCTTCTAGTCATCTACATCCAAGAACAATGCCTTTAACTACCACACATGATCCCTTGATGGATTCACTAGTATTTGAGTGGTGATATTGATTCCATTAGAAATTTTTGAGCTCTAGGTAATGATCTCGTGTACCTTGACATGGTTGGGGTAGGAAAATTGGGCCTTAATCCCTAAATGAATATCCTATGAATCTAAGGAAAAGAAGGACACATCAAACTAGCACACATGGCTTATGCATGGGTATATGTATGGCATTAGGTGGTTTTCATTAGTAGGTATAATTCTTGGTTCCCTAGAGATGATTAAGTGATGAATCCCATGTCTTATATCATAAAGGAGGTTTTGAGGCATCTAATTCCTAAAGGATACATTGAAGCACCACACTTGACCTCCAATAGAATCCTTTCCCTCCAAGTGGGGATGCTAGCTCCTTTAGAAGGTTCACATCATTAGGTATGGACCTTGGGTCCTTGCCCATGGCTAGGGATATAAACCCAAGCCATGACCACTAAAATAAGCTTTTAGGAATACAAGGCTAAATGAAACCTTGAATCACGAGCCATGATCTCTAAAGAGTGTCTCTAGCCTACAAGCTATGGGGATATCTTTGTCATTATGAGGTTTAACACTAGGCATAGGCTTTAGGTCCGTAGACATTCTTAAAAGAGGAATGTGGGTATTATTCCATAAAGGAATATTTTAAGTATCAAAGGCTAAGAAAAACGCCTTGAAGAATGACTCATGACCTCCTATGATATATTTATTTTTAAGTGGGGAAATGTGTGTCATTAGGAGTTTTTAAGCACTATGTATGGATGCAAGCACCCTAGACATGGCTAGAAGAGAAAAATCAAGACTTGGGTTGTAAGGGACTTTCTTAAGCATACAAGGCCATGATTATCACCTTAAGGAACCACAATTGACATCTCAAAGGTATGCTTTGTCTTTGTATATGAATCTCCATGCCATTAGTAGGTTGTGAACACAAGGTAGGGTCCTTGGGGAATTGTCATAGTAAAGGGAGGAATCCTAGGGATCATGCCATAAACAAAGATTCTATGCATCTAAGAAAAAGAATGATGTCTCAAAACACAACACATCCATAAGCTTCTCCCAATTGATGACATCAATCTAAGGAGATAACTCAGGCCTTAGTTCCTAAAAAAAATAGGGATCAAAGGCTAAGAATGACACCTTAAACCACCACATATGATATCTTCAGGGGATATATGGCCTTCATATGAGCAGATTAAAAAACAATTAGGAGGTTTTTATGCCATGATAGGTGCTTATGCTAGGTAAGGGCTATCTCATAATTCCTTGTGGTTATTTTTCCAAATGATAGCAATAGGTTGAGGTTTACTCCCCTCATCATGTTGTTACCATTATGTGATCGATTCCAGCACCATTAGTCACATAATGATTGAAACTCAAACCTAATATGGAGCCTCCACATCTTAAATGCATTACTTGTGGGAAAAAAAACATTTCATACGACTCAAACTTATTAGTTCAATTAGTGACACTATGAAATACTAAGTAATCCAATCTATACAACTCAAACTCAGAAGATCATTCAACTCTAAGATACCATGTAACAGTATGTTCTAATGTGATAAAATGTGCTAGTCATATCAAGATCAAGCTGCAAATGACTTTCATAGTCACAAGGTAAAATTGCTATATTGCTAAATATGTAAAAAAATTCAATATGCATTTAAAAAATGCAATGCTAAGACGTCAAAATGTATTTATTGTTGCTGTAGTAGATATATCAACAATTCAATCTAGTCCAATGATATATTGGCGAAGATATCAACAATTGGATCTAATCCAATGATATATTGAACATCAAAATGCAATGAGCCCAATAGAATTTACCAGCTCCCAACTCTATCTTGCATTCATTTTGATCCAAAACATTGCATTGAGTCTTTTTTATTTACACATGTTTTTCAGTGTCATAATTTAATAAAAGATCTTGCATTCATTTTGATCCAAAGCGTTGCATTGAGTCTTTTTTATTTACACATATTTTCCAGTGTCATAATTTAATAAAAGTTTGTTGAGTAAGATAATCTTTGGATTTGTTTTATTTTATTTTATTTGTAAGGAATAATTTTATGGATTTTTAGGGCCTTTTTAAATAAAGGATGTACTACTCCTTTGTTCCAAGTTGAAGATTTGACCTCTTAATTTTTTATGTTGGGAAATTAATTATTGACTTGAATCTTCTTCATTTTTTTAAAATGTTTTTCTTTAACTTGATATCATAAATAGTGATCATGCTCCTTGATTCTAGTGGTGTACCTAACCTCCTTAGTATATTTTTCATTATGTTTTCTTCAAAAGTATCCATAAAGAGGTTATGTATTTATACTCATCCACATTTATGCTAAGACTATAAAAGTGAGTGCACGATAAGGCCTGGGGTTTAATAGTTTAATTCACATGGGGCCTTGCTTGGGATGGAAGTGTGGTTTTATAGGTATCTTGCAAGGGAAACCTTATTATATTTGTACTAACCAAACCTAGTGGAATACCCCATGTGGTAGAGCTCTCTCATATGACCTAATAGCACTGTATAAACATTAGGTTTCTCCGCTTAATATCGCTACCTTGGATGACAGCTATACCTCTCGGTGGATTATTTGTTTACACTTGTTGCCCGATGGCGTCAGGAGATTACCATAGGGATTATCACCGGATGTTCAAGAAGGTAGGGTTTTTTCTTCCCACCAAGTTCTGCTCCTACTGTGTCTAAACCCTTCACGCGACATTCTCCACTCTGCCATGGATTTTGCTCTGGAGTGCCCTGCGACTCGTGCAGGCTATCCTTCTGACCGTCTTAGTAATTTAACTCCAACGTTTGAGACATTACACACTACTCCATCTTCTATGAGCCAATCAAACGACCTGCTTAAGGTATTTGAAGATCGTATTACTTGAAGAATATTATTGGTATCTTGGTTTATATCTTACAACAATTTCCATAGTTTTTTTTCTGCTTTTTTTTTTGCTATGCAAGAGTCTCTTTCCCAAAGCTTCTGCGAGCAGGGTTTTTTTCACTTTGTTCCATTGGAAAAAATGCTATAGTCCATTTCATATTTGCTGCTTGCAGGTGACATTATTCTCATTGCTCATCAACAACATGACTTGTTTCCTCTTTCGAAATTCAAATAGCTTTTCAATTAAAAAGCATCAAAAATAGGAAAAAAGGAGAAATCTCAGCACGACAGCTTGATTCCCCCCTAGTGCTAAATGGGAGGATGACTGATAAGTATGTTGTATTTATCGACGCATTGGGTTGTCCTGTGGTGTTGAGCTCGACATACAGGTTGTTGGGTGGTGAGAGCTTAGGCTATCGCTCGCTCTGAAATGAATGTTTTTGGGAATGTAAAGAAAGTAATCAACTAGACATAAGCTAGAGAAATGGCATTCATTTAGAGAGAAAAGCCCCTTACAAAAACCTTTTTTACCGTTTCCTTGCAGATCCAAATCCAGAGGCACGGATGAAGTGTCCACAGCATATTAAACCCATACAAACTTGAAGACTGTTCACATCAAAGATCGTGTTTGATGAAATTGAAAGTTTTTTTCCATTCGAGTTGGTCCATGCCCGCTCTTTGACATGAATTGATAAATGAAAGTGATAATAAACACTGGAAATGGAAGCTTTGGATTCCTATGTCGCTAATTTAAATGCAACAAACCTACCTTCCTTATTATCCTCCTACTTTTCATGCTCGATGCATTTTGAAAAAAACCATTCCATTCCGCTTTTTTCATCAGTGCTTTGTTTGCAAACCTTATGTAGGAGAGGGCGGGAGAATTTTTTGAGTGACAATGAGAGATTTTGATAAGCTAATGCGTCTATCTTCAGCTCCGAAGAATAGTGTTTGAATCTCTTGTATCGGGGCTTCTCTTTCCTTGCTTTCCTGTAATTTGCAAGGAAGGGCGAAGAAGGACTTATGCAATGGCTTGAGGTCCATTAGCTATCATAATCTCCGTGGTATAAATTTATTACTCTATGCATTACAGTTTAAGTATTTTTAGTTTATACTTCTTTCTGTGACAGTTTTCACTTGTTTTTAATCCTATTTTTTTCCTTTTCATTGTTATTTTTACCGATTGATAACCTTGCCAAGCGTCCATTGGGTCAATCACTTCAAAACATGAATTTGATGATGGGATATCCTGAAAACCTTGGCCTTATCCATCAGCCTTTATTTCCTTGATTAAATATCTCAAGCTTCTTTCATTATGTAAGCATTTTTATTGGAAAGGACATATGGATTCTGTCTACTTTGTAAATGGATCTGAATCAAGTAGTTTCTGTCTACTTTTTAAACAGACCTGAATCAAGTTTGTCAGGACTGTGTCTCTACTTTAGTTTGAGCTTTGATATTGAGAAAGGTAATCTTAGCCTGTAGGCATAATACTCATCTACAAGTTTCTTGCAGTTGGCTTGGGCTTGTCTAGTGTATTATTGAATTCTCGTAGATTGGAACTATAACAAGGGGTTATAGCAAGATCAAGTCGTCAAAAGGAACTTGGCTTACATCGGTTGGTTTCGATGCTTGATAGTAGTGTAGAGGTACTGTGGGATCCATTTGAACCAAGGGCTGAGCATTCTTGGTAGACCCACATTACTATGGGCCTCTGTATTGTCCTGTTCTGTGGTCGCACCCATTCTGATGGTTGCGTTGTGGATCCTCTGTTGTGCGCTGTTGTTATGTATTTAAAAATGATAAAGCTTTGCTAACATACCTTTATCTTTTGAGGGTAATCTTTCCATTGTTAAAAGAATTATTTGTATTGCTAACATGTATTTCATGTATGTATTAAAATAACACTGGATGAATTTTTGCAGGTGCTTGGGAAAATAGAGAAACCGAGGTTGGAATTTCCATTTCATTTTTGCATATGGATTCTTTCCTGGCAAGATTATAATGTGGGTCGACCTTTTTGTGGTTTTCTTACCGCATGTATTTTTTTTCTCATTAGTGACTCTATTTTTTCATTTCCTTTTCTGGTACAGGGTCTGCTCCTCGCTGCAGATTCCTCGCATTTGAGTGATTTCTCATTAGTGACTCTGTTTTTTTTATTTCCTTTTCCGGTACAGGGTCTGCTCCTCGCTACGGCTTCCTCGCATCCCTCTCACTCGGAAGTCTTCGCGTATCCCAGGTATGCCAAACAAACGTGTTACTTGGATAGCCATTTCGTAAATAAATTGGAGAAAGGGAGGGGGGTTCCATCAACTACAACTAACACTCAGGTTCGGGATTCGGTGATTGATTTTTAGGTAGAGGGAGGTCAGCCCTCGATTCATCTACTATATTGTATTCCAGAGGCTAGTATTCTAAGGATTTTTTAACTTCCTGTGCAAGAGTTGTAACAAGGATACTCCACAATCGGATTATAATTGTGTAACTCTTATCTAATTGTAGATTTTTCAAAGCTCGTATAAGTGTAACAATCAAACCCAGCTAATATAACAAAAAAAAATAAAAAAATTTAGTTAGTTATCATTTTGCTTTGCACTAATAGGCATTGTTGATTTTTGCTTGGCATTTTTGTTGCAGAAACATATACAACCATATAACATCCTGTTCTGAAACTCTTATCCGCAAAAAAAATGGCTGGTCCAGAAAATTGATTCATCCAACAAAATATCAAATATCAAAGTTGTTGTTCACATACCATGATCTACATACAAAATGTCAAAGTTGTTGTTGACATACCATGTTCTACATGCTTCTGCGCAAGGCACATGCCTCATGTAAATGACACTAAAATTGAGGTAAATAACACTTTGCATTTATATAAGATCTTCTATATAAAGCATTCCTTTTTGTTTTATCTTATATCATACATTGTATTAAGTTATTGTATTGATTTGGAGCAGATTGGTATACGGGTCATTTGGATTTGGTTTCTCAAGCATACCAGATAAAGAGTCAAAGCAACAAAAAAGTATCATATGTAGCTCATTAATGTACCAAGAGTTAAAACATAGAACAAAAAAAAATTGCCGTTGCAATGCAACAAGTGCTATCTCCTATTTTCAAAGAAGACTGTGGCAGACTTCCTGGCCAGATGTTTGGCTATTCACATTGTCATGGCTTTATGTTCTGATTGTAATCTTAGATTTTGCTAATTTTGAAACAAGGCCATGCAAACTTATGAAAACATATTTGGAAAATTACATTGTTATGACTTCATTAGCTGATTAAATTTTGCTATTTTAAATGTCCACTGATGAAAATATCGATTTTCTATTCCAACAACATGCTTAATTACATGCAAAAGCTATAACTCATTGCAGAGAAATTGTCACTATGTGGCTCTTCACTTGTGTCCATTTAATGTACCGAATTATTGATTTTGTTAATGATGGATTAAAACGAAATAAGCTTTAAGAAAATGTTTTAATATACATTTTTAACCTTGTTAAAAAGTATATATATGTGTTTGTGGTGCAAAAAAATATAAATCACTTATTATATATAAATATATATATAATATGTGATTTATATTTTTTTTGCACCACTTGTTATTTTATGGTGCTTTGCACCATATTTGTGTATATTAAATAATAATAATAATAACAATTTTGGTGTTTTGCACCAAAAAGTCTCAATCCATGTTGGATTGGTTTTGGTGTTTTGCACCACAAAACTTCAATCCACCAAAGATTGGTTTTGGTGGTTTGCACCATACACCATGGAATGCCACATATTCATTTAACACCAAAACCAACTTTTTTACAAACACCACTTTTGCACCATAAATCTTAGCACCACTTGCGTATCCCCACATTATCACCACTTTTGCACCACTATTTGAAAATTGAGGATTTCCCAAATCCTTTACAAATAGTGGTGCTATTGTGAAGCTAAAATACCCTTTTTCTTGTAGTGTATCTAGACATTATTGGCATAATAAAAACAAAACACCTTGCTCGAAAATAAATAAGAAAATACACTTATCTCATATATGGGCGACCGAAAGCCTCACTTCAATATTCCTCCCTTCCCGCTCAAAGGCCACACCAGAACTCGGTACGAATCCACTAGCACATAGGGTCAATGTTCTCTTTAGTCTATTCACTTTTTATTTATCTTCTCTTTCCTTCTTTCCTTCAAAGGTGAACAAGAAGAAGGAGAAGAACCGACCCCCCTTAGCTAACACAAGAATGTTCTCTTTATAGTCGAATTTAGGTTTGGGCTACCCAACAAGTTTTTGTTCGAACTTGACTAGCTATCCTTAACTTAGTTATATAATTATTGATGCATTAGTTACTAGATATCCATGCATACTCACGCATTAACTGCTAGTTAGAATTTTCTTCTTTTGTAGAGTAGCTTTTATAGTTTTTAAAGCTTTTACTTTTGATCAAGGACAATCAGTCCTTCTTTAATCTCAATTAATTTATTTATCTTATTTGAAATAATATTTAAATATTTATTTATAAATAAATAAATATGTTTTTTTAGAAATAATAATATCCTTTTATTTTTATTCCTAATTTATAATTAGAAAAAATATTAATTCCTTTCCTACTTGGGATTTTAACATCGTTTGTCGAGACCAAGGTACAAATCTTGTTTAGGAAGACTTCTAATTGTTACTTAATGGTACTCACTATGGGTTATCTCTATGCTAATAGTTGGGACAAGGTGGATTATTATTGCCTTCTGACGATTAGAAGTTTCTCCGACGTCTTTATCTAGGACTAATTATTAACATAGTTTTAAACTTAAGTGTTTGCTTGGTGAACATCTCATTTCTCTTTCAGTGCACACGCCATTAGGATGACCACTGTCATCAAAATTTATGGCTATCAAGCCATTCACCCTCTCCCGCCTAGTGGATTTCGTACCCCAATCGTTTCGTTGCATCAAGCCTTCAGTATCCTAAGTCTATAAATTCACTTAACACTTAGGAAAAGCATAATCATACTTACAAAGTTTTACCTGCGAAGCTCTTGCCATGAGCTCCTTGTTGTTGGCGGGTACACAGTTGTACTTTTTGTTGCAGAAACCCTAAGGGAGAATGCAGGATATTACAAATATTGGTATGTTACTTTTATTTTTAAAACATGATGCATATGTTCGAGTTAGGCCCCTTTTTCTAAAACATGATACATATGTTTGCGTTAGGCCTCGGTTTGGTATGTAAAGAATGAAAGTTATTGAGAAAAAATTGCACAAGCAGTTCTTGTCTTGGGGGGCACTATTCTTCCATAATTTTTAATATTGATTTTATAACTTGTTTCGAATTAAAAAAAGTCAATAACGTCATGGAATGAGAAGATGGAATGTTAGGACTTTCTATGAGGGTCTTAACACAATCAATTCACTTTTTTTTAGGGTGTGGGTCTTCATCTATACTTCTTTTTCCTTTTCAAAATAGGGGAACCAATCAAAAGTTACAAATGGAATAAGAGAGCTATCTTTTTTAGAAATTTGACATATGACCAAATAAAAATGAATAAAAATATAAAGCAATATTGTCTTCATATATATATATATATATATATGAATACATATATATTGTTTTACACACACACACACGCACGGGCGCGTAGAGCATATATAGATTCGAGTTTGAAAAAATGGAAAATGAAAACAATTGATGTGTTGTTAGTTGTAAGCCCAACCTATAGGTTTCACAATATGAACCAAAAACCAAAGTGGACAAATCATCCACCACATATGTGGAAAAAGTAATTCATGCAATTCTTTTTTAAATTAAAAACATGCATGCATTATAAATGCATGTGCGTTTATTTTTAAAACTAATGAAAACACATTAATAAATGTGCACGTGTTATCTTTCCTTATTCATTTCTAACCCCCCTCTCTCTCTTATGATACCTCTCTCTCTCTTTAACCTCACCTCTCTCTCCCATTTTCAATAACCGCCCTCCTATATAACTCTTATGCTCTCTCTCCCTCTCTCTCTAACCCCTATCCTCCTCCCCCCACCACTAACCCCCCATCTATCTGTCTCGCTTACATCCTCACCCTCCCCATAACCACATCCCCTCTCTATTTGTCTCTCCCTATCCCACACCTAAACTCCCACCTCTCTCTCTCTCCCCTCCTACCTATATACCCTCGCCCCCTCCCCTTGGCCTCTCTTTTTATCCCCCCATACCACCCTTCTCTCTAACTGCCCTCTTCCTCCAAAATCCCTAAGCCCTTGATCTCTCTCTCTCTCTCTCTCTCAAATACACTGCTCCCCTCTACTCCTAATCACATCCACCAACCCACACACACTCTCTCTATCCTCCTCTCCCTACCCCCCAACCCCCTCACTCTGTACCCCTCGTACACCTACTTCCCCCCTCTCTCTCTCTTCTACTCCCCCTACCCCTAACCCCTCTTCTCTCTCTATATCTACTAATTCCCCTCCCTCCTAAAACTAACCTCCCCCCATATCTCTCTCTCTCTCAACCTTCCACTCGTCACCCCCTACCCATACCCACCCTCTCCCTCTATTGCTTGTTTCCCTAAACCCCCCCTCTCTCTATGTCTCTCTTAATCTACCTTCTCCCTTACCACTAACCAGCCCCTATCTCTCTCTCTCTCTCTCTCCCCCCTACTCCTTCCCCTACAACTAACCCCCTTCCTCCCTCTCTCTCTATCTTTTAGTCTCTCTCCCTATCCCTCTAAATCTTACTAACCTTCCCCCTGTATCTCCCCTACTACTCCACCTACCCATAACCCCCACAAATCTCTCTCTTACAACCCCATAAAAACCCCCCTTTCTATACCCCAAACCCCACTCTCTCTCTCTCCACAACCCCACTCATAACCCTAACAACCTCCTCTTGCTCTCTCTCTCCTACTCCCCCTACCCCTAACTTCCCCCCTCTCTCTATATATTATAATCTCCCTCCCTACTATCACTATACAAACCCCCCATATGTTGTGGGGAAAATAGAACAATGGTGTGCAACTCTTCCCACTTGAGGGGGGAAAGCCTTAGAGGTTTCTACCAAGGCCCAATATTGTGTTACTAAAGAAAAAGAGGTAACTCCAAATTGATATTGCAAGTTTTCGTTAGGAAACAAAACAAAATAAAACAAATAACGTGAAATAAACAAAGAGAGTGAAGATATGCAAACCCCAACAACAATAAGATGCTAGAATCAAGTTATATTATCCAATGGTCAATCTTGTTACATGTAGTGTCAGCTAGTAAATGCAAGCTTCAAGGGGAGCAAACAATTTCCCTTAGGGAGGTGCTTTTTGTCCACACTAAATGATAAATAACTTGAAGAACAATGAGAGAAACACTTTCCCCTTCGAGGAAGGTAGCAAGGGAGCTTGGGGAATGCTGTAATGTCACTCTTAAGTACTCAATTTAAAATTTAAAAAAATGATTAAAATAAGTCTTTGTCCTTTCTCAGTAGAATGCTTATTTTCAATTAAAAACATCACCATGGAAAGTAAATAGATCTCAATGACTTGTTTATCATATGTACTTTGTAATTCCTTTACACTGTAGTTCAATAGTAGATAAGCAACCTATTAGTTTTGTGGAGATCTAAAACCTTGCATAAGGTCTTGTTTACGTAGCTCATTAGCTAATTCTTCATTTATTTGTTGCATAGGATATGATTCTGAGTGAGTTGGCATTATACTTATCCATCACCCTTGACTACCATACTACCCTTATAGTCTAGGTAAAGTAAATGTTTTCATCAATACACATTATATCCTATGTTTATGCATATATACAAAATTCCTAACTTATTGCTACCTACAATATTTCAATTTCAATGTTTTTGTGGACCCTTCCACCTAGTCCAACGTGTTGGTTGTCCTGTATGGTAAAATCCCTTAAGACGGTTTGTGCCTTAAAATACGAGCTTAGGACTTGTCCCTAGTCTTCCGATTGTTATTCATAAGACATTTATAAAGTTTAGCACCCTATTTTTTTTTAAACTTGTATTAGAAATAATACATTATAGTACTCAACCACTCCTTTCGAGCTTGGCATATCAATTATGGAATTTGCAAATGCTCATAAATGAACTTGGCACAGAAAGGTAGTCTATACTCTTCAGCACTGTAAGTTACAAAGAATGAATTAAAATGGAGTGATGCCACGTCTTCAGTACCTCCAGTGTATTTATTCCACTGTGTTGATGTTAGCTCAAGAGAATGTCTTTGGTTTATTATCTAGGGTTTATTCATTTGCTAGTTATCTTCCCATTATTTGTTAGAGGACTTTGCCCTTTTCCGAGTTCCTTATTGCAAAACCACGTGAGGGTTTTATTTCTAGTGTTGAAGTATGCTTTTGGTTAGCATTTTGCAATTGTTGATCCAGTAATTGTTTTGGGTCGGCTCATAGTAGACTTAGTTTTTAATGGAGACAACTCAAGGTTCATGACAAATCAGTAAGAATATTTTCAAGAATTCCCTTGAAACATTTGTTTCCTTCTTAATCTACTATCTCTATTCATTAAATGTGTTAACCTTATCTTTTAATCATGTGCAGGTAATGATGGTAACTCACGTGTTCGAGTTCGAAGTAGATTTTCTAACAAGAATCCTCCCGGTTAAGCAAGGATATTTTTCTTGGTTTGAACTCTCTTTGAAATGATGGGTTGTATCTCAGTGGTGGAAGAGGTGGTATGATTTCTAGGTCTAAACTGTTTATTCTCATCCATATGGTGAGAATATTCTGAATTCTTCCTATTGCAATAGGGTTTTAAAGCTTTTAACTCGAATAGACTTAGGTCCAGTGGTTCAAGTTTTCTATATGTAAAAAAATATGTTTCAAAGGGTCCATAATTGTCTTTTTGGATTGTATTTAAACCATGAAGGTTATAATGAGGATGGCCATGGTGCCATTAACTGTTTTTCCAAACAATTCTATTGTATAGTTAAGCCTTAACGAAATTACATGTTTGCTTTCTTGTTCATGCACGAAGCTTGTCTTTTATGGGTAATATCTTCGTGTAAATAATTACTAGAATTTTGGATGATTATTACAGGAATTCTCCTACGGGAATCAACCCTTAGGTCTCCCACATAATTGGTTTTGTAATTACTATGTAATTCTGAATTATTTTTTTAGTAGATTCGATATGAGTATAGAGGGTTTCCTCTGTGTGAGAAAAATATCTATTAAGCTCTTTAATTCAATGTATAATGTTAATATGGTTGACCCGGATTCCTTTCCTGGTGTTCACCACTCTGAATGCGCAAGTAGATTTAAATACATGTATTTTTTTCTTTGTGTTTATGGCATTGCAAGTTGTTTTGTTTGCATACCCTATCATAATTATAATGTAGTTACCCTGCATAGCGGTTTCATTGATTCTATGAAAAAAATGACTCTTATAAAAAATCAATTATGTATCTAGATGATTTCCTTTTATAATTTTGTTTGAAAAAATAACCTTTTTAGAGATTCGACCTCTGAACCTATGGTTCTCTTATTATCTGAGATATGCTGAAAAAATAGAAATTCTTATAGAACAATTAAATGGAATTAGTATAATTGTCTTCTCATTTATGTAAATATTTGATTTGAGAAAATGATTGCAAAGTCTTACCTATGATTTGTATGATTCCTTTGTGTCTAGTTCCTTTTACAAAAATATTGCATCACTTATTTATGAAGCAGTGAAGTTTAGTCTAGAATGAGTTAATTCAATTTTTTTTGTTGGAAATTCATCGAACTCTGTGATAGGCCTTCTCAGAGAGGTGGTTGTGTATTGAATGATTATTTAATTTCCATACAACCTAACAATTTTTTTTAATTGTTTCATGCTAAAGTAATGAACTGCTAAAATCTATAATTTTAGTTAGGAAGTCTCAAACCTTGAGATAGTTTTACTTTATACTGTTATTTTTTTTTGTAAATAATGGTAAACATTGGTACTAACACATATCCTATGTTTTCAAGTAATATTGAGCTATTACCTTATTCTTTTAAATTTGTATTTAAATAATTTCCTTTTTTTCCTAACTTTGGATTAAGGACCTTGTGTCCAAGGAACTCATTGGTTCCTTCTTCTTAGTAATTTTTTATGGGATTTTTCTACCTAAGGGTATACTATCCCTTATTATTAATAATAGGGAGAAAACTAATAAATTCATAAAGGGAAAATAAGGTTTACCCCTCCAAGATCATTCAAGGTTCAGCAAAACAAAAATAGTTTAATAAAATCAAACTATACTTAAATACCACGTTCCTGCTTAGAATAGTTTTTATTTTTAAAACCTTAACTTCATTAATCATCAATTTCCGCTAAATGTATAATTTACTCTTCTATCAAACCGTTAAGAGAATAAATATGTTAAAGCTATATTTTTTTCAAAATTTTAGTATCTCTTCTATACTTTTAGAAAACACATATTTTTCATATAACGATATGATAAAAAAAACTAAAAGAAAGGAATTAAATTCATAAAGCAAATTTAAATTTAAATAAGAGGGTAGAGAGGACTTATCAACCTTAGCAGTCTAACTAAATTAGGAACTTCCACGTTTCTCTCAGCCTTAATTTTTCTGAGTAAAACTGAAACTTCAACTCAACAAATCACCCCCGAGCAAGACCAAGCACACTAACAAAGAATAATCAGGGAATTTATTCACTATCTTTTTGTACCCACAAATATTTTTACTAGCAAGTCTATGTAAAAATTTATATAAATCCCTTTTTAAATCATGGCCTTTCCAAGACTAGCATGTTCTTTTCATGGTCAAGAGGTCTCTAAGATTTACAACTAAATCTTTCAGTGGTGTACAGACCAATACGCCCTCTATATTGTCTCCTATGCAATTTATTTTATGGAGATGGATCTATTCATATTTCCAATTGCAACCTATCTTTCTTTTATGAAAAAGGTACATCTTTTTAATTTCATTATCCCATTTTTATATCTTTATTCATTGAAGAGGTAGTTAGAATTATTTTTGAGTTTATTTTAATGTATTAATTAATATTTTATTTAGATTTTCCTTGTTCTATTTTCTTTAATACTTTCATTTATCAATAGTAAAAGGATCATTCCTCCCCTAGTGTGCTTGGTCTCTCTTTAGTGGATGTTCCCAACTCAATTAGACATAATAAGTAGATCAAATAGTTAAAAAACATTTATTATTAATCCTTGATGCTCCAAAGTCTTTCGGACTCAACATCAAATCCAAACATAAACATTTCATTTCACATGCTTGATGCTCCAGAGCCTTCAACCTCAACATCAAGTCTAACAACAAATCAAAATACATTGATGCTCCAGATCCTCTTAGCTCAACATCATGCTTAATAGAATATCAAATGTATATTGATGCACTCCAAAGCATCCTAGATCAACATCATAAACACTTAATTCTTTACACAGTTGCAAGGGGTGTTCAAACTAGGGATGTTACATCCCATCCCCTTTAAAATAATACCATATCGTTGTTATTATTTTTATTATGAGTTCTGAAATAAAAAGGGGTGTGTCCCATTCATGACTCCTTCCCTTTACCATGTAGCCTCCTCAGAGCTATAATGCTTCCATTGTATTTTAAGTTGGGATATATTCTTCTTCCAAAGTTGTATTTCTCCTTAGTCTAGAATACGAAGGGGTTCTGCCATGAATTCCCCTTCTGGTTCCACCTGCAATAGATTCCAATCCACAACATGTTTCAGATCGTATATATACCTTTAAAGTAAAGACATGAAAAGCATTATGTATTTTAACATGAGCTAGAAGCATAAGTTCATAGGCCACTGGGCCTCTTCTTGCCAAAATTTCAAATGGTCCTCGGTATTTGGGAGCTAATTTTTTGCATGTTCACAGGCGCAAAGAACTTTTCTTTGCTCTTAGTTTCAAATATACATGCTCCTCGACCTTATACTCTTACTTTCTTTGCTCTTACTATTGATATATAGGTTTTCATTTTACACTTCAATGCGATGTAATAAGCATATGAGAGAATGATTTTATACACACTACAAACTATGCCAAAATGCATTTACATTTTACACTCAATAACTGTCTTGATCCATGTGCTTGATGTGTGAAAAAGTGTAAGATGCAAGACCCATTCAAATACAAGGGACTCATATTGAGGTCACTTGGTGTCTAGAAATAACATCTATATGTATGTGAAAACTTTTCCATAACATTGTTATTGAAGACAAAACCATGTATGCAAAAATGTAATCAAAGACAAAGTCATATAGACAAGTGCAGATCCGTCTATCAATATGCAAAAATGATCCAATCATGTACACTTTTTGGAAAAATGGAACATCGTTCCCAACGTCTATATAATGGCAATTAGTGCCCTGTACAAAATATGGCCACTCGTTCCCTGTACAAAATATGGAAACTCATGCCCTATACAAAATATGGCAACTCGTGCCCAAAATTCCACATCGTAGCTAGTGTACATAGGAGGGTCTCTCAATCCTCTTTCCCACCCTTGGAGCTCCCAGGTGCATCTCCAAAATCGATCTTCCTCTTCTTCGTGCTAGAGGGAGTTGGGTCCTTCTGGCGACTTGGACCATGATCCCCTATGCCCTGAAACGACAACAATAATATGTCAACTTTTCCTGGCAATTATACAAGTATAAAACATAATTTAAAGATAAAAATAGCTTTCAAATGTTAAGAAACTCACCGCATGCGAGACTATAAGTCACAAGGGGGTGTCTCTCCTCTGTTCTCCAAGTCTCTCAGCAATTACACCCTGCAACATTTAGAACAATCAGATAAATGATGAAATTAGATGCATATAGTAATTTTCGTTAAAATTGAATGATATTTTCATAAACTAGTCAATCTCACCATGAACACAACTAGATGATCTTCAGGGTTGGCAGATGGAACAGTCGGTTGGAAAACCTGCTCCGATGCTAGGGTGAATGGTATAGGGGCGGCTATATCCACATCGATAGTGGCTACACAACTATGCGGCACAGTGGAAGAAGGAGAGGTGGAAGAAGGAGGCATGGACTGGCGTGGGAAAAGTGGAGATGCATGTCTAGGGCGATAAACCCCAACAGGTATGGATGGGGCCACCGTGGAAGGGGAAGTGAGTGTGGTGGGGGAATGTGGGGGCAGGGCGAGGTTTTTTTTGTGGTGGACATCATTAACATAGTTTTAAACTTAAGTGTTTGCTTGGTGAACATCTCATTTCTCTTTAAGTGAACACGCCATTAGGATGACCACTATCATCAAAATTTATGGCTATCAAGCCATTCACCCTCTCCCCCCTAGTGGATTTCGTGCCCCAATCGTTTCGTTGCGTCAAGCCTTCAATCTCCTAAGTCTATAAATTCACTTAACACTTAGGAAAAGCATAATCATACTTACAAAGTTTTACCTGCGGAGCTCTTGCCATGAACTCCTTGTTGTTGGCAGGTACACAGTTGTACTTTTTGTTGCAGAAACCCTAAGGGAGAAAGCAGGATATTACAAATATTGGTATGTTACTTTTATTTTTAAAACATGATGCATATGTTCGAGTTAGGCCCCTTTTTTTAAAACATGATACATATGTTTGCGTTAGGCCTTGGTTTGGTATGTAAAGAATGAAAGTTATTGAGAAAAAATTGCACAAACGGTTCTTGTCTTGGGGGGCACTATTCTTCCATAATTTTTAATATTGATTTTAGAATTTGTTTAGAATTTAAAAAAGTCAATAACGTCATGGAATGAGAAGATGGAATGTTAGGACCTTCTATGAGGGTCTTAACACAATCAATTCACTTTTTTTTAGCGTGTGGGTCTTCATCTATACTTCTTATTCCTTTTCAAAATAGGTGAACCAATCAAAAGTTACAAATGGAATAAGAGAGCTATCTTTTTTAGAAATTTGAAATATGACCAAATAAAAATGAATAAAAATATAAAACAATATTGTCTTCATATATATGTATATATATATAAATACATATATATTGTTTTACACACACACACACACACGCATGCGCGCGTAGAGCATATATAGATTCGAGTTTGAAAAAATGGAAAATGAAAACAATTGATCTGTTGTTAGTTGTAAGCCCAACCTATAGGTTTCACAATATGAACCTAAAACCAAAGTGGACAAATCATCCACCACATATGTGGAAAAAGTAATTCATGCAATTCTTTTTTAAATTAAAAACATGAATGCATTATAAATGCATGTGCGTTTATTTTTAAAACTAATGAAAACACATTAATAAATGTGCACGTGTTATCTTTCCTTATTCACTTCTAACCCCCCCTCTCTCTCTTATGATACCTCTCTCTCTTTAACCTCACCTCGCTCTCCCATTGTCAATAACCCCCCTCCTATATAACTCTCGTGCTCTCTCTCCCTCTCTCTCTAACCCCTATCCTCCTCCCCCCACCACTAACCCCCCATCTATCTGTCTCGCTTACATCCTCACCCTCCCCATAACCACATCCCCTCTCTATTTGTATCTCCCTGTCCCACACCTAAAATCCCACCTGTCTCTCTCTCCCCTCCTACCTTTATCCCCTCGCCCCCTCCCCCTGGCCTCTCTTTTTATCCCCCCATACCACCCTTCTCTCTAACCTCCCTCTTCCTCCCAAAATCCCTAAGCCCCTGATCTCTCTCTCTCTCTCTCTCTCTCTCTCTCTCTCTCTCTCTCTCTCAAATACACTGCTCCCCTCTACTCCTAATCACATCCACCAACCCACACACTCTCTCTCTATCCTCCTCTCCCTACCCCCCCAACCCCCTCACTCTGAACCCCCCTACACCTACCGCCCCCCTCTCTCTCTCTTCTACTCCCCCTACCCCTAACCCTTCTTATCTCTATATATTTACTAATCCCCCTCCCTCCTAAAACTAGCCTCCCCCCATATCTCTCCCTCTCTCAACCTTCCACTAGTCACCCCCTACCCATACCCACCCTCTCCCTCTACTGCTGTTTCCCTAAACCCCCCCTCTCTCTATGTCTCTCTTAATCTACCTTCTCCCTTACCACTAACCAACCCCTATCTCTCTCTCTCTCTCTCTCCCCCCCTACTCCTCCCCCTACAACTAACCCCCTTCCTCCCTCTCTCTCTATCTTTCAGTCCCTATCCCTATCCCTCTAAATCTTACTAACCTCCCCCCTGTATCTCCCCTACTACTCCACCTACCCATAACCCTCACAAATCTCTCTCCTACAACCCCATAACAACCCCCCTTTCTCTACCCCAAACCCCACTCTCTCTCTCTCCACAACCCCACTCATACCCCTAACAACCTCCTCTTGCTCTCTTTCTCCTACTCCCCCTACCCCTAACTTCCCCCCTCCCTACTATCACTATACAAACCCCCCATATGTTGTGGGGAAAATAGAACAATGGTGTGCAACTCTTCCCACTTGAGGGGGGAAAGCCTTAGAGGTTTCTACCAAGGCCCAATATTGTGTTACTAAAGAAAAAGAGGTAACTCTAAATTGATATTGCAAGTTGTTGTTAGGAAACAAAACAAAATAAAACAAATAATGCGAAATAAACAAAGAGAGTGAAGATATGCAAACCCCAACAACAATAAGATGCTAGAATCAAGTTATATTATCCAATGGTCAATCTTGTTACATGTAGTGTCAGCTAGTAAATGCAAGCTTCAAGGGGAGCAAACAATTTCCCTTAGCAAGGTGATTTTTGTCCACACTAAATGATAAATAACTTGAAGAACAATGAGAGAAACACTTTCCCCTTCGAGGAAGGTGGCAAGGGAGCTTGGGGAATGCTGTAATGTCACTCTTAAGTACTCAATTTAAAATAAAATAAAATGATTAAAATAAGTCTTTGTCCTTTCTCAGTAGAATGCTTATTTTCAATTAAAAACATCACCATGGAAAGTAAATAGATCTCAATGAATTGTTTATCATATGTACTTCGTAATTCCTTTACACTGTAGTTCAATAGTAGATAAGCAACCTGTTAGTTTTGTGGAGATCTAAAACCTTGCATAAGGTCTTGTTTACGTAGCTCATTAGCTAACTCTTCATTTATTTGTTGCATAGGATATGATTCTGAGTGAGTTGGCATTATACTTATCCATCACCCTTGACTACCATACTACTCTTATAATCTAGGTAAAGTAAATGTTTTCACCAATACATATTATATCCTATGTTTATGAATATATACAAAATTCCTAACTTATTGCTACCTACAATATTTCAATTTCAAGTTTTTGTGGATCCTTCCACCTAGTCCAACCTGTTGGTTGTCCTGTATGGTAAAATCCCTTAAGACGGTTTGTGCCTTAAAATACGAGCTTAGGACTTGTCCCTAGTCTTCGAATTTGTTCAGGTACACGGGGTACTACCAAAGGACCGAACACCAAGAGCAACCACTTCACACAAACATATCACAGATCAACACACTGATGTTTTGACATGGTTTAAACTCTCTTGAGGGAAACACTCCACGGCCCCGGCCAAATAGGTTCTACGGGACAATTTATTATGCAAAGAAAGAAAGTTACAAATGAGCTTCTCATAATCGATCAACTAAACAATGACCCTCCATGCTCTTTAAATAAAGATCATGGACCAATCGGGTGTTAAGCCACTGATCAAGGCTAGGTTTGATCTAAGAGAAGTTGAGCCGTCGGATCACTCTATGTCGGGAACATATCGCGACCGTCGGATTAAGTATTTACAAATGCATACTAAAGAAACACACTATCCCTAACGGATATATTACACAAGTTGATCTTAACTAACTCCTAAGTGTCTAAATATCCTAACATCCCCCCTTAAGAACAACTTGGGATAGGATTGAAGGATTTACAAAAGTGACACTATTAGGAGAAGGAAGGAGGCATTAGAGCCTATCCCCCCTTAATGAAAAGTTCCTGAACTCCTAACATAGATCAAAGTTTAGAAAACTTCGCTTCTGTAAGAGACTTGGTGAAGATGTTTGCAACTTGATCATCTGTAGGGAAAAAGAGCACTTCAAGAACACGATCATGAACAAGATTTCTGATGAAGTGCATATGTAGCTCAATGTGTTTGCTACGTTGATGTAGAACTGGATCTTTGGCAAGCTTGATGGCACTTTGATTGTCGCACCAAAGTGGAGTAGGATGCTGCTGCTCGAATCCAAACTCTGAAAGGATCTATCGAAGCCATAAAGCTTCCTGATTGGCATTAACTGTGGCTCGATATTCTGCTTATGTTGAAGAAAGAGCAAGAGCTTGTTGTTTCTTACAAGCCCAAGTGATAGGTCCAGATCCCAGACTGAAAACATAACCTGTAGTAGACTCTCGATCATCAGGATCACCGGCCCAATCTGAATCAGTGAAACCAACCAACAAAGGTTTCCCCCCTGTACTGTAATGAATCTCAAACTGAACTGTACCTCAAATATATTAAAGTATTCTTTTAGCTACTTTGCAGTGACTTTCATGAGGTGTCTGCATATAATGGGAAACATGACCAATGGCAAAGGAAAGGTCAGGACGGGAATGAGTCAAGTATAAGAGACTACCAACAAGCTGACGATACAGGGTGGCATCGACTTCAGGTGAAGTACAAGTGGCAGAAAGTTTGACTCCAGACTGGAAGGGAGAAGGGGCTGGTGTACAATCTTCCATGTGAAAGCGACGAAGAAGGTCATAAGCATACTTAGACTGAGAAAGAAAGATTCCTTCTTTGGTTTGCAGGACTTGGAGACCAAGAAAATAATGCAAATGTCCTAAGTCTGACATTTCAAAATTTTGTTTAAGACTGGATTTCACATGGGTTATAAGCTTAGGGTCACTACCAGTAAGAATAAGGTCATCAACATATAGAACAAGTATGATGAGATGGTGTCCTACTTTCTTGGTATAGACATTGGGGTCAGAATGACATCTAGAAAAACCAGTGTCAAGGAGAAAGCTATCCATTTTGGCATACCAAGCTCTAGGAGCTTGCTTAAGGCCATATAAGGATTTCTTAAGGCGGCAGACAAGGCTAGAGTTATTCTGAACATAGCCAGGAGGTTGTTCCATGTAAATTTCCTCCTGTAAATCACCATGTAAGAAGACAGTATTGACATCCATTTGATGGACTTCCCAGTGGTGTAAGGCTGCAAGGGAAAGAACAAGGCGGATGGAGTTCAATTTTGCGACGGGAGCAAAGGTTTCATTGTAGTCAATCCCTTCAATTTGGGAAAAACCTTTGGCAACTAACCTTGCCTTAAGTCTTTCAACACTTCCATCTGATGCATACTTAGTTCTGTAGACCCATTTACATCTGACAAGTTTTCTTCCTTTTGGAAGAGGAACAAGATCCCAAGTATCGTTCGCCATTAAGGAACGATATTCTTCATCCATGGCTGCATCCCAATCTGGATTCCCTGAAGCTTCTGCAAAAGTTTCTGGATCATGATTCTCGAAAACTTGAGCCAAAAGAAAAGAGGCTCGTTGAAATTGAGAACGTGTTCGACGTTGATCTCTAGGATCACTGGCAATATCACCAGCTGCTTCACATGTTGAACGGACCCATCGAGGAAGCAATTGTGCTGGTGCAACTGGAGGAACATGAGTAGGCGGAGGTGGATTTTCATCCTCACTGTCATCATCAGAAACTGGAGTTGGAAACCTGCCAAGGAAGTTGGAAGAAGAAAAAGAAGGCACAAACATCGAATCAGGCTCGCAGGCCAAAGATGGCACAATCGTCGAGTTAGGCTCGCAGGCCAAGAGAGTTTCATCAAATTTAATATCTCTTCTAATGATTATATCATGAGAATGTGGTTGAAAAAGTCTATAACCTTTTACATCTTCAGAATATCCAACAAATATGCACTTTTCACTTTTAGGCTGCAATGCTTTCCGTTTTTCATCCGGAATGTGAGCCCATGCGTCATTACCAAACACACGGAAGTGACTTACATCAGGTTTAGTTTTATTCCATGCTTCTTCTGGTGTTATACCTTGTAATGCTTTAGTGGGGGTGCGATTAACTATGTAATTTGCACAATTAATGGCTTCAGCCCAAAATTGAAGACTTAGTCCCTTAGATTGGATCATACAATTAGCCATTTCTTTTAAAGTGTGGTTCTTCCGCTCAGCTACACCATTTTGTTGTGGTGTATATGGAATAGTGTGCTGTTGTTGGATGCCTTGCTCAGTGCAAAAAGTAGTGAACTTATTGTTAACATATTCTCCTCCATTGTCAGATCTTAACTTAATAATTTGATGACCAGATTGTTTTTCCACAAGGGCCTTATAGGCCAAGAACATGTTAAATACTTCGCTCTTAAGTTTTAGGAAATAAACCCTAGTGCGTCTGGTGTAATCATCAATGAAAGTTAAGAAATATTTGAAACCAGAAAAGGAAGCAGATGGAAGAGGTTCACACAAGTCACTATGCACAAGCTCCAAGGGAACCGAGGCGTGCCAAGAGGCACGTTTGTCAAAACTATCCCGATGATGTTTTCCGAGTACACAACCGGAGAAAACACCATCCCTACAAGATACCATCGGAAGACCTATCACCATATTTTCTTTACATAGTTGTTGCAATGAGTGATAATTTAAGTGACCAAATCGCTCATGCCAAAGTTTGCTCAAGTTATCACTATGAGCAACAAAAACTGAAGGGAAAGGTGATGACCCAAAGTTGTTAAACTTGTACAACCTGGTAATATCATCAACAATTCCGGTAGCTAGGACCTATTGAGGATCTTTAAAATCCTTGATTACAACTTGGTGAGGTGTAAAGGTCAGAGTTTTACCTTCACCAGAATGAGTGATCTGATAGACTGATAACAAATTGCAGGAAATTCTTGGAACACATAGTACATCACTAAAATGACCATTATCTACTGGATCTGTTCCAGCTCCTACAACGCTTAGAGATCTATCATCACCAACAAATATTTTTTTGGTGTTACATTCATGCATAGTAGAAAAGATGGCTTGATCCTTAGCCATATGATAAGATGCTTCAGAATCAATGAGCCCTTCATTTGAACTAGAAGAAGAAGATGCATTATAAGAATAACCAGAAGCACAAAGTGCATGTCCACGAGAGGCAGATTCTGAAGACGAATCTAGGTTGATGTGGTGCTTCTTCATTGCTGCTTCCAAGGCTGCCATCTTCTTGAAACACTTAGATTCATCATGATTATCTTTCCCGCAATAGTTGCAATGATGCTCAGTCTTCTTGCCTTTTGGCTTGGATCCTTTGTCATTTTTTAAAGAAGGTGCTGACTGAGAGGGTTTGGGACCCTTGTTTGACTTATTATTGCGAAAATTTTGTTTCTTGGGAGGCTTGGACTTTTCTTTCTGTTGGGACAATAAGGCTTTCCCAAATGTATCTGCATTGTTGATTATTCCAAGATAAATGAGTTTATCTTGTTCTCTAATCAAGGAATCACAAAAGGATTCAAGACTAGGCTCTTGATAGTTAGCTGCATTCAAGGATGCTTTCATGGAGTAAAATGTAGATACAAAAACAGAATATGTAGGTCCAAGTTTGGAAAGAATATGATAAATGCATTGTTTGTCTTCCCTCTCAATCTTACATTCTGCACATAAGAGTTTAAGAGTTTGTACTTAGATAAATAATCTTGAATGCATGAAACATCACTTGGATTTAAAGAAATCAACTCATTTTCGAGTTGGTGACCTCGAATTTCATTGTGTTTACCAAACACAGATTCCAACTTGTCCCAAGCAGCATCAGGTTTATCAATTCCAGATATGTGGAATCGCAAATCAGTAGAGATTGACATCCCAATCAATCCATGAGCTTCATCACATCTATTTGCCCATTTTATTTTCTTATCATCATCAGTGGGTTCTGTTTCTTTCCCTGAGGTAATTCTGAAAAGTCCCCTACTTCGTAGAACATCCTCCATATGAGATTTCCATGAGAAATAGTTGGAACTGTTAAGTAGAATATCACAAGGTGCGGCCATATTTATAAATTCATGGCTATAAAAGTAGAAACCAATAGTCTGTATGTCAAGAGCTCAAAAAAATAGGTGGTTTAACAAAAAACAACACTGAAAACTGACTTTGTATGATGAAGTTATGCTTGAACAAAGAAACTGTTGAAATAGTTGTCAACGCTCCCCGGTGTATCGTGACAAGGGACTAATCGCCTCTCGTGGATCCTTGAAATCTGGTGGTGGTGAGTTTACCAATCACCTGCGGGTTTTGGTGTAATGGCAATCCGTACTACCAACAATTGGATTGTTATTCATAAGACATTTATAAAGTTTGGCACCCTATTTTTTGTTTTAAACTTGTATTAGAAATAATACATTATAGTACTCAACCACTCCTTTCGAGCTTGGCATATCAATTATGGAATTTACAAATGCTCATAAATGAACTTGGCACAGAAAGGTAGTCTATACTCTTCATCACTGTAAGTTACAAAGAATGAATTGCAATGGAGTGATGCCACGTCTTCAGTCCCTCCAGTGTATTTATTCCACTGTGTTGATGTTAGCTCACGATAATGTCTTTGGTTTATTATCTAGGGTTTATTTATTTGCTAGTTATCTTCCCATTATTTGTTAGAGGACTTTGCCCTTTTCTGAGTTCCTTATTGAAAAACCGTGTGAGGGTTTTATTTCTAGTGTTGAAGTATGCTTTTGGTTAGCATTTTGCAATTGTTGATCCAATAATTGTTTTGGTTCGGCTCATAGTAGACTTAGTTTTTAATGGAGACAACTCAGGGTTCACGACAAATCAGTAAGAATATTTTCAAGAATTCCCTTGAAACATTTGTTTCCTTCTTAATCTACTATCTCTATTCATTAAATGTGTTAACCTTATTTTTTAATCATGTGCAGGTAATGCTGGTAACTCATGTGTTCGAGTTCGAAGTAGATTTTCTAACAAGAATCCTCCCAGTTAAGCAAGGATATTTTTCTTGGTTTGAACTCTCTTTGAAATGATGGGTTGTATCTCAGTGGTGGAAGAGGTGGTATGATTTCTAGGTCTAAAGTGTTTATTCTCATCCATATGGTGAGAATATTCTAAATTCTTCCTATTACAATAGGGTTTTTAAGCTTTTAACTTGAATAGACTTAGGTCCAGTGGTTCAAGTTTTCTATATGTAAAAAAATATGTTTCAAAGGGTCCATAATTGTCTTTTTGGATTTTATTTAAACCATGAAGGTTATAATGAGGATGGCCATGGTGCGATTAATTGTTTTTCCAAACAATTCTATTGTATGGTTAAGCCTTAATGAAATTACATGTTTGCTTTCTTATTCATGCACGAAGGTTGTCTTTTATGGGTAATATCTTCATGTAAATAATTACTAGAATTTTCGATGATTATTATAGGAATTCTCCTACGGGAATTGACCCTTAGGTCTCCCACATAATTGGTTTTGTAATTACTATGTAATTCTAAATTATATTTTTAGTAGAATTGGTACGAGTATGAGAGAGTTTCCTCTGTGTGAGCAAAATATCTATTAAGCTCTTTAATTCAATGTATAATGTTAATATGGTTGACCCGGATTCCTTTCCTGGTGTTCACCACTCTGAATGCGCAAGTAGATTTAAATACCTGTATTTTTTTCTTTGTGTTTATGGCATTGCAAGTTGTTTTGTTTGCATACCCTATCATAATTATAATGTAGTTACCCTGCATAGCGGTTTCATTGATTCTATGAAAAAAATCACTCTTATAAAAAATCAATTATGTATCTAGATGATTTCCTTTTATAATTTTGTTTGAAAAAATAACCTTTTTAGATATTCGACCTTTGAACCTATGGTTCTCTTATTATCTGAGATATGCTGAAAAAAATAGAAATTCTTATAGAACAATTAAATGGAATTAGTATAATTGTCTTCTCATTTATGTAAATATTTGATTTGAGAAAATGATTGTAGAGTCTTATCTATGATTTGTATGATTCCTTTGTGTCTAGTTCCTTTTACAAAAATCTTGCATCACTTATTTATGAAGCAGTGAAGTTTAGTCTAGAATGAGTTTATTCAATTTTTTGTTGTTGGAAATTCATCGAACTCTGTGATAGGCCTTCTAAGAGAGGTGGTTGTGTCTTGAATGATTATTTAATTTCCATACGACCTGACAAATTTTTTTAATTGTTTCATGCTAAAGTAATCAACTGCTAAAATCTATAATTTTAGTTAGGAAGTCTCAAACCTTGAGATAGTTTTACTTTATACTGTTATTTTTTTTAAAATAATGGTAAACATTGGTACTAACACATGTCCTATGTTTTTAAGTAATATTGAGCTATTACCTTATTCTTTTAAATTTGTATTTAAGTAATTTCCTTTTTTCCCTAACTTTGGATTAAGGACCTTGTGTCTGAGGAACTCAATGGTTCCTTCTTCTTAGTTATTTTTTACGGGAGTTTTCTCCCTAAGGGTATACTATCCCTTATTATTAATAATATGGAGAAAACCAATAAATTCATAAAGGGAAAATAAGCTTTACCCCTCCAAGATCATTCAAGGTTTGGCAAAATAAAAACAGTTTAATAAAATCAAACTATACTTAAATACCACGTTCCTGCTTATAATAGTTTTTATTTTTAAAACCTTAAGTTCATTAATCATCAATTTCTGCTAAATGTATAATTTACTCTTCTATCAAACCGTTAAGAGAATAAATATGTTAAAGCTATATTTTTTTCAAAATTTTAGTATCTCTTCTATACTTTTAAAAAACACATATTTTTCATATAACGACATGACAAAAAAACTAAAAGAAAGCAATTAAATTCATAAAGCAAATTTAAATTTAAATAAGAGGGTAGAGAGGACTTATCAACTTTAGCAGTCTAACTAAATTAGGAACTTCCACATTCCTCCCAGCCTTAAATTTTCTGAGTAAAACCGAAACTTCAACTCAACAAATTACCCCCGAGCAAGACCAAGCACACTAACAGAGAATAATCAGGGAATTTATTCACTATCTTTTTGTACCCACAAATATTTTTACTAGCAAGTCTATGTAAAAATTTATATAAATCCCTTTTTAAATCATGGCCTTTCCAAGACTAGCATGTTCTTTTCATGGTCAAGAGATCTCTAAGATTTACAACTAAACCTTTCAATGGTGTATAGACCAATACCCCCTCTATATTGTCTCCTATGCAATTTATTTTATGAAGATGGATCTATTTGTATTTCCAATTGCAACCTATCTTTCTTTTATGAAAAAGGTACATCTTTTTAATTTCATTATCCCATTTTTATATCTTTATTCATTGAAGAGGTAGTTAGAATTATTTTCGAGTTTATTTTAATATATTAATTAATATTTTATTTAGATTTTCCTTGTTCTATTTTCTTTAATACTTTCATTTATTAATAGTAAAAGGATCATTCCTCCCCTAGTGTGCTTGGTCTCTCTTTAGTGGATGTTCCCAACTCAATTAGACATAATAAGTAGATCAAATAGTTAAAAAACATTTATTATTAATCCTTGATGCTCCAAAGTCTTTCGGACTCAACATCAAATCCAAACATAAACATTTCATTTCACATGCTTGATGCTCCAGAGCCTTCAACCTCAACATCAAGTCTAACAACAAATCAAAATACATTGATGCTCCAGATCCTCTTAGCTCAACATCATGTTTAATAGAATATCAAATGTATATTGATGCATTCCAAAGCATCCTAGATCAACATCATAAACACTTAATTCTTTACACAGTTGCAAGGGGTGTTCAAACTAGGGATGTTACATCCCATCCCCTTTAAAATAATACCATATCGTTGTTATTATTTTTATTATGAGTTCTGAAATAAAAAGGGGTCTGTCCCATTCATGAATCCTTCCCTTTACCATGTAGCCTCCTCAGAGCTATAATACTTCCATTGTAATTTAAGTTGGGATATATTCTTCTTCCAAAGTTGTATTTCTCCTTAGTCTAGAATACGAAGGGGTTCTGCCATGAATTCCCCTTCTGGTTCCACCTACAATAGATTCCAATCCACAACATGTTTCGGATCGTATATATACCTTTAAAGTAAAGACATGAAAAACATTATGTATTTTAACATGAGCTAGAAGCATAAGTTCATAGGCCACTGGGCCTCTTCTTGCCAAAATTTCAAATGGTCCTCGGTATTTGGGAGCTAATTTTTTGCATGTTCACAGGCGCAAAGAACTTTTCTTTGCTCTTAGTTTCAAATATACATGCTCCTCGACCTGATACTCTTACTTTCTTTGCTCTTACTATTGATATATAGGTTTTCATTTTACACTTCAATGCGATGTAATAATCATATGAGAGAATGATTTTATACACACTACAAACTATGCTAAAATGCATTTACATTTTACACTCAATAACTATCTTGATCCATGTGCTTGATGTGTGAAAAAGTGTAAGATGCAAGACCCATTCAAATACAAGGGACTCATATTGAGGTCACTTGGTGTCTAGAAATAACATCTATATGTATGTGAAAACTTTTCCATAACATTGTTATTGAAGACAAAATGATGTATGCAAAAATGTAATCAAAGACAAAGTCATATAGACAAGTGCAGATCCGTTTATTAATATGCAAAAATGATCCAATCATGTACACTTTTTGGAAAAATGGAACATCGTTCCCAACGTCTATATAATGGCAACTCGTGCCTGTACAAAATATGGCCACTCGTTCCCTGTACAAAATATGGAAACTCATGCCCTATACAAAATATGGCAACTCATGCCCAAAATTCCACATCTTAGCTAGTGTACATAGGAGGGTCTCTCAATCCTCTTTCCCACCCTTGGAGCTCCTAGGTGCATCTCCAAAATCGATCTTCCTCTTCTTCGTGCTAGAGGGAGTTGGGTCCTTCTGGCGACTTGGACCATGATCCCCTATGCCCTGAAATGACAACAATAATATGTCAACTTTTCCAGGCAATTATACAAGTATAAAACATAATTTAAAGATAAAAATAGTTTTCAAATGTAAAGAAACTCACCGCATGCGAGACTGTAAGTCACGAGGGGGTGTCTCTCCTCCATTCTCCAAGTCTCTCAGCAATTCCACCCTGCAACATTTAGAACAATCAGATAAATGATGAAATTAGATGCATATAGTAATTTTCGTTAAAATTGAACGATATTTTCATAAACTAGTCAATCTCACCATGAACACAACTGGATGATCTTCAGGGTTGGCAGATGGAATAGTCGGCTAGAAAACCTGCTCCGATGCTAGGGTGAATGGTATAGGGGCGGATATAGCCACATCGATAGTGGCTACACAACTATGCGGCACAGTGGAAGAAGGAGAGGTGGAAGAAGGAGGCATGGACTGGTGTGGGAAAAGTGGAGATGCATGTCTAGGGCGATAAACCCCAACAAGTATGGATGGGGCCACCGTGGAAGGGGAAGTGAGTGTGGTGGGGGAATGTGGGGGCAGGGCGAGGTTTTTTTTGTGGTGGAGGGATGGGTGGCATATCCTGGTCGGATGGGGGAGGGTGGAAACATGGGAAACTGTAACAGAGGTGGTGGAAATGTTGGGATGGGGTGATGGGATGCAGGATATGAAACGGAAGGGGGATATGGATGGAAGTGTGGTGATGGATAGGAGGGGGGGGATTAATGGAAGGGGGTGGGGAGGTATGCATGGAAGGGGGCATGTATTTCAAGGGATACAACTGGCATATACTGTGTACAAAGGACGGGGAGGGAGGAATAACGGAACTTGCAGGACGAGGTGCTCGCACCTGCATACACATTTATAGCCTCATAGTTTAATATAGAAAAATATAAATGTATACAGACAAGTCATCATATTTGAAATTAAATTTATACTTTAATACACATGATACCTGCACAAGTGAAGATCTGTGGATCCCCAGTGGGGATGGCTAGTCGCTGGAGCCTACGGACACCTGTGCGGACACTACAATTTTTAGATTGAATTTATAAAAATAGTATTAACAATATTAAACACAATGCCAATGAGAATGACAACGATAGTACTTAAAAAACGTGACTGCAATTAATTTCTTCTATTAAAAAACTAGGTTCCACCAACCTACAAATGACATCAGTGACTCACGAATCCACACTAAAACACACAACAATTAGAGCTTTAAATCAATCACCACGATAACAACAACATAGATAAGCATGTAGGGGCAATAAGTGCAGGGGGTATCTTCAACTACAAAGTAAAACAATGTTGAATATGGTTGTCATTGATGACAAGCCATTAATGACAAAGGAGTAAAAATGCCCGCCGGCCGTAATGGAAAATGTCCGCAGGCATGGTAGCCACATATGTGGTGGTTTGATGGGATTTGGATATTACATAAAGTTTTTATTGTATTGGTGTAGTCCATTTGTTCAAGACTTGGTAAAGAACATGGTTGTCGGGATCGTGTCCTTTGACCCGCAATGGATTGGGCCCATGATAGGAATAGATTACCCATTCTGTGGTCATTCATTGAAGATAATGTGGCAAAGAAGATTGAAAATTTATGCTTGAAGTGTTTATATGGAAAGAAATCCCCTTCCCATATTTTGAAAGAGTTCTTGCCTTGTATCAAGGAATGGTCATTTTGAAGAATTTAGAAATTAGGAATGTTTTGATTTTTGGGCACTCTTCTCTCATCACTGGTCAAGTAAGAATGATAGATTTTGGAAATTTCTCTCCCATTTCTATAATCATTAGAGGTATTAATGGTATAGCTACAAAGTTTGAATTTATTGAATACTTTCATATTCTTTGTTCAAGTGATACCAAATTTATATAAACCATGGTGAATGTGATGATGAAATTGGAAAAACGAGTGTTATAACTCACTTAATTCCTTCATGAAATACATTAGCAATCACACTTACTGGTATTTATGTGATAAATGGCAACGGATGCGGTTGAGGAAATCACTTTTAAGTCCTCGTCATTCAAGTAATCAATGCACACTTGAACATGGATTATTCTGTAGTGGGAGTTTTAATTTGGTTTAGATGGAAAATCTTGGTATGTGTAGGATATCTTTGACTATTAATGCCAAGAAACTTCATCGGATGGTAAGTTGGGTTGAGCCAAAAAAAAAATTGGATTACTTCATAATTTGTAGGGGTGATGGTGAATGTTTTTGGGTAGTGAAGAGGATGGGAATACTTTTGTTTGGTTTGTTTCTTTTAAGAATTGGACTATAACATGATTATTTTAATTGGAAATGTTGGTTTGTGGATGAAAACTTGAACTCTTGTTTTTTAGGAAATCTTTTTTTGGTTTATTATCTAGGTGATCTCAATGGAGACTTAGGCAATTTCTTTGCAATTTAGGTTATTTCTCCAAGCACCCTTTCTCTTGTACTTTATGTTGGTACTATGGAAGAAAACAACCAAAATGATGAGTGTGTTCATTGTGGATTTACAGAGCTTCACAACGTCCTGAGGTGCTTATCACCATAGATGAACACCTTACAAGAGGTAATTTTGCATATTAATCAAAGTATATGTAGTCATCACGAAGACCAATTTGCTAGGCTTTTGGATATGGAAAAGAGAATGACATCACAGAGTGAAAGGTTAGGGGTAAGTGCAAGCTAATGAGGGTCACTTTTGGCATGTTAGATGCAAAAGAAAACTGAAAAATTAGGCATCTCTCAACTTACTTGGATTTTTCGAGATACCTACGTAAAATATCTTGCATTAAGTAAAAAAGATGAACTGTAGGAAATTGAATCGCGTTTCCGAATATATAACTTTTATGTATTAAAAATTTGCATAGCTATGTCAAGTTTCATTGTTCTTAACATACGTGTTTTATTTTTCAGGCAAATGATAAGGTATATGTTTTTGTGGGTGCATCCTTTGAGGGCCTAAATGATGGAATCAAGCTACAAAAATGGGCATGCATGTAGAGAACATATAGCACTAGTGCACCATTATTTTTTGAAATTAAATTAGTAATTTTATAATTTTTTTTATAATTGTCTAAGTGATCAAACCTCGAAAATAGTATCGCTTTTGTGGGTGCAGCCTTTGAAGGTCTTAATGCAAAAATCTTGAAATGGGTTTTTGATAGAACAGGGAGGTTAGTGTCTACTTGTGCACCATACAATTTTTTTTTGAAATGATAAAGAATTGAAAAAGTTATGGAAGAAACACTAACAGTTTGTTTCATGAGTTAAGGAGGTAGGACACAAAAGAAATTGAAAGAAAATAGGAAAAGTTAATTATTTTAAATAAAAGTTACATATTTGGAATATGCAGAAAAAATGCTATTTGTGTTTAAGATTTAGTAAAAAATGACTGTGTGTAGCATACTGTAATGAGTGGATAAGCACAGGCTTCTCTAGAAAGTAGAAGAAATACCCAATTACCTTTGGTTTATCATTACCATAACATAGGTTTGGTATTGTTAATTTTTGAGTATTAATTCATTATACTCTAGGATCTTTACTAAGAGAATAACATGTACAGTATATCAATGCATATCAATCATAGCAAGCATATCAATCATCACAAGATGCAAACATAAGAGACAATAGACACACAGAGTTTCCATGGGGAAAACCCTAAGGTGAAAAACCCCACAACTTCCTTAGAGATAGATAGAGCAATAGTACAACCCAAGTACACAGAGATAGTCTTCTCCTAGCAGCTGATCCTCCTCCTCACATGTGCGCCACTTTCCAAGTGATGGATAAGTGAGTAATGAAGTGATCAAAATAGAGATCTCTCGATCTCTATTTATACTTGTCTAGACTGCCCAAGAAACTTATGGGGCCGACTTGTCTAGCTTAGCATAATAACCCAAGGTTAACTTAGTTGGGGCCGACCCCACACATGGTTGTCTAATAACCCATTGGCAAGTTACGACACTTGCGACACTTGCCAATACAAATGACGACACTTCCTTATAGAGGAATAACACATCTCTATAGGAGTACAATATACATAAATGAAATACATAGGTGAAATGCATTCCGAAGTTACATATACATCAACACTCCCTCTTAATAGGGAAAGTATTTCTTGACATAGATCTTATAGCACAAGTCTTCTTCTCTGGATCATCATCAACGAATCATCATCATCGTCATCATCATGGCTGCTACTATCTCAATCAATATTTGAATCTACTCGTCATAGGAAGTTATATATAGCCAGTCCTTTTTCATACTAGATGTAGGCCCACAACCTACAGGTCTTCATCATCACTGGCCATACTATGGAATCCTCAAGACTTATTTTGTGCGTCAACAAAACCTAGCAAGAGCATCCCAAGACTAATTACGAGCACACTGCTCAACCTATCGGATCTCCCAGGGAGCTATTACATGTGACCAAGCAAAACCTAGCAAGAGCATCTCAGGACTGATTACGTGCCCAACACAACCTACAAGATCTCCCAGGGAGACATTATATGCTACCAAGCAAAACCTAGCAAGAGCATCTCAGGATTGATTACGTACCCAGCACAACCTGCAAGGTCTCCTAGGGAGAAATTATATGCCATGGACAAAACCTAGCAAGAGCATTTGCCAGATCTCCCAGGAGCTATTATATGCCAGTGTAAAAGCCTAGCAAGAGCATCTACAAATATCCCAGGGTGCTATTATATGTCCCTCCAAGAAAAACCTCGAAAGAGCATTTGCCAGATCTCCCAGGGAGCTATTATATGCCAATGACAAAACCTAGCAAGAGCATCTGCAAATCTCCCAGGGATGGATTATATGCTTATCTGCACAACCTGTTCCATGGCCATAGAGTATCAACCTGATACTCACCGTACATCATCCTGATGTACACATGATCATTCTGATCATCAACACTGCATCATCCTGATGCATGTCATCTGGAGCAAAATCTTGAAGCTCGTCATCCATGATCATCCTGATCATACAATGCATCCACCTGATGCATACATAGTATCTTCCTAATACATATCATCATACATGATCTACTTGATCATACAATGTATCCACCTGATACACATACAAATACATGATCCACCTATTCATACCTGATACATATCAACATACATGATCTACCTGATCATACAATGTATCCACCTGATACATCTATAGATACATACACATGATCCAACTGATCATATCCATCATCCAACATGATGCGTACATACATATACATATAAATGATCAAACTGATCATATCTAGCATCCAACATGATGTATACATACATATAAATGATCCATTGATCATATCCAGCATCCAACATGATGCATAGAGCAGTAACTGGAGCATCGTCTTGATGCTCATCATCCAGCGCTTACATCCACAGCCATGGGAAGGATCCTCCTCTCACCATGCTTGGAATGGCTCCAGCAGATGTGTCCATCACTTATTCCTTGAAGTGTTGTCGATTTGAAGAACACCAAGCCTCTCTCTGAAGTACTCGAACTTCATTCTGGTTAGTGGTTTCATCAGCACATCTGCAATCTGCTCATCCGTCACAACATACAGGAGCTTCACTGCTCCTCTCTGCACCATATCCCTGATATAGTGACATTTGATCTCAATGTGCTTCGACCTGTCATGGAACACCAGGTTCTCAGATAGCTTCACATAACTTTGGTTTTCACAAAAGATACCAGTAGCCTCTAGCAGAAGATCAAATAACTCAGATAGTAGCTTCCGGAGCCATACTACCTCACAACTAGCCGAACATGTTGCAACATACTCTGCTTCAGCTGTATGCAGTGCTACTTAGGATTGATTCCTGCTAAAATAAGAGATCACACCTGATCCCATACTAAAGCAGCACCCAGAAGTGCTCTTCCTATCTACAACACTGTCTACCCAATCTGAATCAACATAACCCTACAGGTTAAAATTTTGATTCGCATCATACTTGAGCCCATAATCAACTGTACCCTTCAGATACCTCAAAATATGCTTTACAGCAACCAGGTGAACATCTCAGGGATCCATCAGGAACTATCTCAATGTGTTCACTGCAAAGCAAATATATGGTCTCATGTTCGTCAGGTACATCAAGGACCCAATCATATGACGATACACAGTAACATCAACCGGCTCAGATGAAGCATCACACAGCAGCTCAGATGAAGCATCACACAGAAGCTTCGGGTTCGATGCCATAGGTGTGGCCATGGCCTTGTAGTCCATCATCTCAAACCTCTTCAGGATCTCTACTACATACTTCCCTTATCCAAGGAAGATCCCATCTGCACTTTGCCACACCTCCATGCCTAGAAAATAGTGCATCATCCCCAAGTCCTTCATCTCGAACTCAGCAAGAAGCTTCTTCTTGGTATCCGCAATCAAACTATATTCTCCTATAGCAAACAGGTCATCCACATACAGAAGTAGTATCACTGGATTGCCTTCCTCAACCTTGTAGTAAAGGTTGGAATCTGCTTTACTCTTGGTAAAGCCTAAACTGGATAGAAAGCTGTCCATCCTACCATACCAAGTCCTAGGAGCTTTCTTCAAGCCATACAAGGATTTCTTCAATCTACACACATATGACTTCCTGTCAGGTGTCTCAAAACCAAGTGCCTGCTCCACATACACTTCCTCCTCGACTACACCATTCAAGAAGGTTGTCTTGACATCCATCTGGTGTATCTTCCATTTCATCACTGTAGCCAAGGAAAGTACTGATCTGTCGATGGAAGTGTACTTGGCTACAGGAGCAAAAGTATCTTCATAGTCTATTCCACCTTTCTGAGAGAAACCACGAGCTACAAATCTCGCTTTGTATTTCTCTATACTACCATCTGCAACATGCTTGATCTTGTAGATCCATTTGGAAGTCACAGCAGACTTCCCTTCAGGTCTTGGGACAACATCCCAAACATCATTCTTCATTATTGATTGGTATTCCTCAACCATGGCATCCTTCCATTCTTTCTTTTCTGCTGCCTCTTCATAACTGGAAGGTTCTTTGTTCATGATATCACAGAGTAAAGCAACATAGCTGGTATGTGATCTGGTCCTCTTCTTTGCTCTGTGTTCTTCTTCTGGAATACCATACCTTTCTGCATCTTGAATGAGCTCTCTAGCCCATGCAGGTTTCCTCTTGTGAGAGTCCTTCTCACGAGGTGGATCTACAGGTTCTTGTGGATCTTCAATTTCATGATCTGCTTCTGGAATTGCTTCATTCATGATGGTGTCATGAAATCTGGTTTTCTTTGGATCTTCATGATCTTCAACAGGTGCCTTCTTTGATTTGATGTAAGCTAAGTCCTCATCAAATGTTACATCCCTGCTGACATCAATCTTCTTGAACCCTGGAAAGTATATTCTGTAAGCCTTCAAGCTTTCACTGTAACCCACAAAGATACCCTTCTTTCTTGAAGGATCTAGCTTAGTCCTCTTTTCCTTTGGGACATGAGTGTATACTGGACAACCAAATATTTTGATATGGCTAACTTCAAGTTTCTTACTAGAGAAGACCGCTTCTGGTGTCTTGTTGTCCAATATCTTGTGGGGAGTTCTGTTTTGCACATATACAGTTGTCCTAGCTGCTTCTTCCCATAGATGCATAGGTAGATCCTAGTCATGCAGCTTTTCCCATGCTGCTTCCATGATTGTTCTATTCTTCCTTTCTGCAACTCCATTCTGTTGTGGATTGTAGGGAGCATTCAACTCCCTCTTATTCCCTGAATCACTGCATAGTTTCTTGAAATCACCTGAAGTGAATTCATCGACATTGCCAGATCTGAATATCTTGATCTTCTTGTCAGTTTGATTTTCCATCAAGGTTTTGAATTCCTTGAACTTATCAAATACTTCATCTTTGTTTTTCAAGAAGTATACCCAAGTCTTCCTGGAGAAATCATCAATGAAAGAGACATAGTAAACATACCCACTTAGAGAACTGGATGACATCGGACCGCATATGTCAGAGTGGATGATTTCCAAGATTCCTTTTGATTTGCTTTCACTGCTTGGAAATGCCTTCTTTATGTTCTTCCCTTTTGCACAGCCCTTGCAAACACCTTCATGCTTGATCTTGATTTTAGGAAGACCTTCTACATCTTTGCTTGCAATTGGTAGTGCTTTGTAGTGCACATGTGCAAGCCTTCCATGCCAAAGTTCATTTGGCTCCATGGATTCATGTACCATGGCATGTTCAGACTGTCCCTTCAATTGGTACAATCCTCCCTCTTGCTCCCAATCACAACTACATCATCAATAGTTTTACCCTTTGGCCACATTAGGACTTGGCCATCTACAAATGCAACCCTCATGCCTTTTGCATCCAATGCAGAGATGGAGAGTAGGTTCTTCTTGAGCCCAGGTACAAATAACACATCTTTCATCTTCAAGGAATTTCCAAATTCTAGGTTGTAGGAGGCTTCCCCACTTCCTTTGATAGGGTATTGATAATCATCCCCAAGTTTCAGTTTATTGGGTGATTTATGTTCAGACAGATTTACAAAAGATTCTTTAAACCCATTCATGTGTTTGGAAGCTCCATTGTCAATAAGCCAATCATTATAACCATGAGAGATAATACCTGTGAGAGCAGATACTAGAACATATTCATCTTCACTTGATGAGTCATCACTTTCTGCTCTAGCCTTCTTCTTGGGCGGTTCATCATCCTCAGCAGCATGAGCATGATATCTCTTCTTGTTGTTCTTCTTCTTCTTATTGAAGCTGTTGTTGTTGTCCTTCTTGTTCTTGGAACAATCTCAGGCAAAGTGTCCCTTCTCATTACATGTAAAACATCTACCAAGAGAAGGATCTTTAAATTTCTCCCTTTGAGTATGGTGAGAATATTTCCTATGAGATCTCTCTCCTTTGAACTTTCCTTTCTTGGCATGAGCTATGAGAGCTTGATCTTCATTCCCCATCTTTTCTTCTCAGGTCATAAGCATTGCTTCTTCTTATGAACATTCTTCCCACAGTCTGTTGAAGGAGATCAACTTCTTTCTTGCACAAATTCCTTGAATAAAGGAATCCCATGACCTGGGTAGGCCATTCAGAGTGGTCATGACAACTTCACCATTCTCCACCATTTCATCCACCGCTTCTAGTTTTTCCTTGATCTGAGAGACCCTAGAAAAATAAGATTGAATGATTTCTCCATTCTGAAACTTTACCCCTTTAAATTGGTTCTGCAGGGTCATCTTCCAATTTATGTTCTTCCCTTCAAATAGCTTGGTCAGGGAGTCAAACATCTCTTTGGGTGTCTTTACAGATGACACATGTGGGATGAGATGGTCCTTGATATAATCAGCAATGATCATCTTTTCCTTGACTAAGTTCTTCTTGTGAAGGGCTTTAGCCTCTTCTTCCTCTGGGATAGGGACCTCTTCCCTTATGTAAGTGTCCAATTCATTTTCTTCCAGGCTTAACCCAATCCTATACTTCCATGCTCGGAAGTTATCATCCCCTTCAAGCTTATCCTCAAGCTTGGTGTGGCGAGACATCTTTAAAGAGTACTTCAAATGGAAATAGAAAATATTTAGGTCTTACCACTTGATTTGTTGAAAACTGGATCTGGTCCTGGATTAGGGTTTGTTAGAGAAACCCTAAAAATTCAAAATGTGAATTTCAACTTTCTAAAAGGATAGGAAGATGCGCCTTGATGAGTTGATCAACCTGGTGTATTTAGAATTTGAGATCTGCAAAGCTTCACCCTTCAGAAATGCCTTTTAGTCTTCCCGGGTTCACTTGGGAGGACCCTAAATTAGGGTTTGAGTTTCCCGGAGATTTACCTAGCCAAAAATCTCGATCCAAAGCTCTAAACTTCGATTTTTCCAAGGAGCTTGCAGCTATGTCTTTAGATTTCAGAAATTCCTATTTTTGTGGAAACCCTAAGTTTTAGGGCCAAAACATAAAGTGCTCAGAACTGAATTTTGATTAGACAAAAAGATTCACCTTGCTGAGGAGATTCAATCTATCATATTGCTTTTCCAAAATCTGTGGAGAGAAACCCAATAAACAAGAAACCCTGGTTTCTGCCACTACACAATGTCTTCTTCTCAAGTTAGCTCTGATACCATGTTAATTTTTGAGCATTAATTAAATATACTCTTGGATATTTACTAAGAGAATAACATGTACAGTATATCAATGCATATCAATCATAGCAAGCATATCAATCATCACAAGATGCAAACATAAGAGACAATAGACACACAGAGTTTCCATTGGGAAAACCCTAAGGTGAAAAACCCCACAACTTCCTCAGAGATAGATAGAGAAATAGTACAACCAAAGTACAACCCAGGTACACGGAGATAGTCTTCTCCTAGTAGCTGATCCTCCTCCTCACATGTGCGCCACTTTCTGAGTGATGGATAAGTGAGTAATGAAGTGATCAAAATAGAGATCTCTCGATCTCTATTTATACTTGTCCTGACTGCCCAATAAACTTATGGGGCCAACTTGTCTAGCTTAGAATAATAACCCAAGGTTAACTTAATCAGGGCCGACCCCACACATGGTGGTCTAATAACCCATCGACAAGTTACGACACTTGTCAATACAAATGACAACACTTCCTTATAGAGGAATAACACATCTCTATAGGAGTACAATATACATAAATGAAATACATAGGTGAAATACATTCCGAAGTTACATATACATCAACAGGTATTACCGAAGCAAACTCCAAAGCATACACATATGCTTATGGTTGACATGCGAGCAAGTGAGTCGGCGTGGTTTAGGCTCTAAAAAACACGAGCGCGTTCTACTTAAATTCAAAAAATATTGCCGCGCTTTTAGAATTTCATATCGCACACGCGTTATATAACTCCATAACGCGTACACATTATGTAGTGCCAAAATGTGCTCGCGTTATGTAAATCATAAAATATATGTTTAATACTTGAGAGAGAGGGGGTGGGGAAGACACAAGGGAATTTTTGGTTAATATTTGAGAAGGGGTGGGAAGGGTCAAGGGAATCTATGGTTAATATTTAATAGGGGTGGGAAAGGGTCAAGGGCTTAGAAGGATGTTGGAAGCTTGAGTGGGGAGAGATGAAGGGAATGAGAACATGATGGGCTATAGGGGGTGAAGGGAAGTGGAGCTTGAGAGCACTATTAGGAGTATAAGAGGGTCTAAAGAGATATAGGATTAGAAGTTGAAAGTGAGACTTGAGTGAAAAGGGGGAATGGATGGAGGCAAGGGGGATGTGAGAGAGAAATAAATAATACAAGGGGGGAAGAGACATAGAGCGAGGGATGGAGAGGGACAATGAGGATGAATGGATTTAGAGGGAGTGAGAGATAGAATGAAATAAAGAGATAGGAAGGGAAGGACAAAAAGTGTTTGTGGGAGACATGCAGGGAGTGGTGGTGATGGAGAGAGAGAGAGAGAGAGAGAGAGAGAGAGAGAGAGAGAGGAAGGAGGGGGAAGAGACATAAAGTGTGTGAGAGAGAGGGAGTGATGGAGAGATTGGGATAGGTTGAGGGAAAGATAACATGAGGGAGGGATAGAAGGTGTGAGAGAGAGAGAGAGGGAGGGAGAGACGGAGGGAGAGAAGGTAGGATAAGGGATGGAGGGAGAAAGGTAGAGATAGATATGGATGGAGGGGGAATGGGTTTGAGAATGGAAAGGGACATAATGTGTGTGTGTGTGTGTGTTTGAGAGAGAGTGTGATAGAGAGAGAGAGAGATTGATGGTTGGGGACAGAGAGACTAGAGGGACGTGTGCATGACAAAGAATGTGGGAGGTTGTGTGTGTGTGTGTGTGTGTGATAGGGAAGGAGGAATCAGTGGGGTGGCAGGGACGAAGATGGTGTAAGGGAGAGAAAGCGACATAAAGGGAGGGAGGTGAAGGGAGTGAGGGACAGATCTAGAGAAAGAGATAGGGAGGGAGGCATACAAGGTGAGATAGAGAGGGCAGGGGGAAGGGACAAAGGCACATAGGCTTAGTGATTAATGGTGAACGAAGGGAGAGAGCTCTATAGGGACCTGGATAATTGTGAATGTAAAGAGAAGGTGGATACCCTCCTCGTCATCATCTTCATCACCATCACCATCTTCATCATCATCACCATCATCATAATCATCAACATATTCATCATCATTGTCATCTCTAGGTTCCTCATCAACATCGCCATCATCATCATCATCATCATCATCATCATCATCATCATCATCATCATCATCATATTCATCACCATCACCATCATCATCAACATCTTCATCATCACCATCATCATCATCATAAACATCTTCATCATCATAAACATCTTCATCATCATTGTCATCTCCCCCTTCCTCATCAACATCTCCATCATCATCATCTTCATCATCATCATCATCATCTTCATCACCATCACCATCATCATCAATGTCGTCATCATCATCACCATCATCATCATCATCATCATCAACATCTTCATCATCATTTTCATCTCTAGGCTCCCCATCAACATCTCCATCATCATCATCTTCTTCATCATCATCATCATCTTCATCACCATCATCATCATCATCAACATCTTCATCATCATCACCATCATCAACATCATCTTCCTCATCAAATCAACATCTCCATCATCATCATTGTCATCTTCTGAACATCATCATCATCATCATCTTCATCTGAACATCACCATCACCATCATCATCATCTTCATTTGAACATCACCATCACCATCATCATCATCATCATCACCATCACCATCAAAATCTTCATTGTGATCACCATAATCATCATCATCATCAACATCTTCATCATCATTGTCGTCTCTAGGTTCCTCATCAACATTTCCATCATCATCATCTTCTTCGTCATCATCATCTTCTTTGTCATCATCATCTTCATCACCGTCATCATCATCATCATCATCATCATCATCATCATCACCATCATCATCATCTTCATCATCGTCATATCGACATATCCCTCATCATCATTATCTTCTTCATCATCATCATCATCCTCATCATCTTCATCACCATCACCATTGCCATCACAATCATCATCATCATCACCATCATCATCATCATCATCATCATCACCATCATCATCATCATCAACATCTTCATCATCATTATCATCTATAGGTTCCTCATCAACATCTTCATCATCATCATCTTCATCATCATCATCATCATCATCATCATCACCATCATCATCAACATCTTCATCATCATCACCACCATCATCATCATCAACATCTCCATCATCATTGTCATCTCTAGGTTCCTCATCAACATCTCCATCATCATCATCTTCTTCATCAACATCACCACCATCATCATCTTCATCATCATTACCATCATCATCACCATCATCATCAACAACAACATCTTCATCATTACTGTCATCTCTAGGTTCCTCATCAACATCTACATCATCATCATCTTCTTCATCATCACCATCTTCATCACCACCATCATCATCATCAACATCTTCATCATCATTACCATCATCTCCAACAACATCTCCATCATCATCATCATCATCTGCATCACCATCACCATCATCATTAACATCTTCATCATCATCACCATCATCATCATCAACAGCATCTTCATCATCATTGTCATATCCCCCTTCCTCATCAACATTTCCATCATCATCATCTTCATCATCATCATCATCATCATCATCTTCATCACCATTACCATCATCATCAACATCTTCATCATCATCACCACCATCATCATCAACAACATCTTCATCATCATTGTCATCTCTAGGTTCCTCATCAACACCTCCATCATCATCATCTTCATCACCATCATCATCTCCATCATCATCACCATCATCATCACCAACATCTCCACCATCATCACCATCAACGTCTTCATCATCATCATCATCACCATCCCATCACCATCCTATCACCATATCCATCTTCATCACCATAACCATCACCATCACTATCATCATTATCATCTTCTTCTTCTTCATCACCATCAGCATCATCATCATCATCATCTTCATCATCATCGTCATCATCATCTTCATTACCATCACCATCACCATCATCATCATCATCAACATCGTCATCAAAATTATCATCATCATCCTCATCCTCATCATCTTCATCATCATCATCACCATGGTCATCTCCATCATCATCATCATCTTCTACATCATCATCATCATTATCATCTTCATCACCATCTCCATCACCATCATCATCAACATATTCATCATCTTCACCATCATCATCAACAACACCATCTTCATCATCATTGGCATCTCCCCCTTCCTCATCAACAACTCCATCATCATCATCATCATCATCATCATTGTCATCTCCCCCTTCTTCATCAACATCTCCATCATCATCATCATCATCTTCATCATCATCACCATCACCATCATCATCAACATCTTCATCATCCTCACCATCATCATCATCATCATCATCATCAACATCTCCACCACCATCATCATCATCATCATCTTATATCCTCCTCTTCATCATCATTGACATGTCCCCCTTCTCCATCAACATCTCCATCATCGTCATCTTCTTCATCACCATCATCATCATCCTCATCACCCTCATCATCATATTCAACATCTGCATCATCATCACCATCATCTTTATCTTCATCAGCATCATCATCTTTATCATCTTCATCTGCATCATGATCATCTTCATTGTCATCACCCTCCTCCTCATCATCATCTTGTGCACTTATGCACTTAAGGATTAATGTTTAGAAGAGGGTCTAAAGGTCTAAATTGATTTTAGATTTACAAAACGCATACGCGTTATGTAACTACATAATGCGTACGCATTATGTAACTACATAACGCGTACACGTTTTTTAGTTCTATAATGCGTATGCATTTTGTTTACCTAACCTACATGTCTAATGACATGTCAGGCTTGGGTTTTACCATACCAAGTGCTAAGTATCAGAAATGCATTATATTTTTATGTAACGTGAACGAGTTTTCAAAAACTAGGATTGCATCTAAAGTGACCTTCGTCTTCTTGCACACACCCTTAGAGAAGTTGGCTACAGATTTAGGAATGTCTCGTAACATTACAACCTATAGTTTCCATAGGTTCAATGAATGGTATTGGTCCAGAAGACTTTGCAGTTCAATGAGATTTTGGTGATTATGAAGACATAGAATAAGCACAAGTAGAATTATAAATGAAAGAAGTTGAAAATGGAAAAGCAAAGGATGCCTAAAGTGAACATGAACACATGTCTAGTTTTCTTAGGTTTTCATGTTTTATAAGGTTTCATTTTTGTTTGGTTGGATTATATGAATTTATATCTCTCAAATAATTTAAAAAATATGATAAACACAACTGTAAAATCCAATGATAATATGATAGACATGTTTTGTGAGAATTATTCATTTTCATTTTAGTTTTAAACGATGATAATATAAAAAATGGTTACTCAGTGCTAGTTAATTTGTAATTACTGAATACAAATTACTCATAACTGGATCTAATTATTCAAAGTAACTAAGTTACCCATATGTATGGTGCCGCAATCTCTTCTACTACTCTCATGGCTCGGTCTAGGTCGAAGCAACCGATGTCCTCCCACCTGGAGGATGGAGACTCGGCCCTGAATAATTGTACATTAAAACAAATAAAGTCAACAATGTGTAATTCAAAGTTAAATATATTAAAAAAATACAATATCAAATAAAATACAATAAATAATTGAACATTAAATAAAACAATAGCTAACATGGTCCATGTAGCTCTCTGTGACATGCTACTGCGTAGGACCATGGAAAGAATGACCACAGTGAGAACAAAAATGTACCATTTTTCCAATCGAACTAGATGGCCTCGCCTGGGTTCCACCTGTACCTAGCATGTCCCGGCCACCATCCATAGACCGTGCAGCTATGTGTGTCTCATCGATGTCCTCCCGGCTCTATGAAGACATGCCACAAATGTGGTATGTCTAATCAAACGACGTGTGGAACATCTAACTAAGTCATCAATCTCATCTATGCCGTTACCAAACCTAGGTGGCTAAGGAGGGGGGTCTGGCTCTCTCTTGGGTGCAGGAGGTCTCTGAGTGGGTTGCGGCAGGCCTGAGGTCAATCTTGGGCAGACTAAGGACCAACACCGTGAAACTTAGTGATGTCAAAATAATTTTCATGGTAGCCTAGCTCAAACTCAACCCAGAATTTCCTAAGAAAATACTGTGGGACATCCAAATTATTGCATGGGGGCCTGTCAAAAACCATAAACCATCTCTTTCCCCAATTATCTATCCATGGCTGGTAAATACACCAGTCCATGCAAACCCGTCTCTTCCTCACATCTAGAGGTTGTCTTGTCCTCGGATCTATGAATTTGTTGTAAAACTGTACTTTTGTGATGTTGAGGTCTTTGATTTGTTCTTTGGATATCCCAGTGGAATAGTGCTCCCTCATTCGAGCCCTGTATTGGCTCATACTTGTGATCTCACTGTGGGAAATGTTGATGGATTCAATGATGTTTTGCAATGATGAATCCAGGGAAACCCGAGAGGGTTCCTTGGTTCTCTTCAATTCATTGCTTAATACCCTTAATTCGTTTAAATCTTGGTGTAATTTAGCCTCAGGGATTTCATATGGTTCATCACCATGTTCATTGTCCGTTCCAATGTTGAGGTTATCTTCTAATGGTTCAGTTTCATTGGTTTCCTCTGATGGTTGTGGTGTGTTTGTCATTTTGTTATGTGTATTTAATCTGCAATGACAATTTGTTGGTTTTTTAATTGATTGTAATTTTATTTTTAATTTAAAATTGCAATGATTGGTTTGACATTAACCATTTTCCTACAAATACACATATCTTCCACCTTAGTGGTTGGTGTAGGATCGTTCTTTGTAGCTCCAAGTAATGATACCTCTAGATCTCGAGATGGAGTCACCCGATGGTGGTTCATCATTCGGTATTTTCCCTTGGTATGTTTACTATCTAATTACTATATAATGTTTGATTGTTGCTTGGGCATGATGTTGCCATGTGTACATGCTCAAAATAAAACATGTAGGGTAATGATGTATGTACTCATTAACAAAGAATATGCATGATACTCTTCCATATACACAAATGATACACACATGTAGATTTTTCTTGGGATAACTATGTTTTTGCATATTTGATTGAGGTTTTTTCTTCAAGTACATGATATAGGGGAAAACATTAATCCATTGACTAATTTTACAGGTTTTTTTCCTATAACACCAATTCAATTTTAGTTTTCCAACAACAATTTATCGACCTATCATTGCACCTTTTTTGAGGCAATTGCTAGTTTAACCTATTACCAAACATTTTATTGGACATTTTTTGGGGCAACTACTAGTTTAACATATTACCAAATATTTTATGACATGCTTTTCTTCTTCTTGTACTCTTCACCCAAGTGTTCGAGCTTTTTGATGAAATCATGGATGGAACTCTTCTTATTGGCCGCTATAATATCCCGTGCCTCAGCCGCTTTCAATCTCAACTTCTGCCCCTCCTCTCCTGCCATTGCCATTGTGAGTATTGTAGATATCCTTTCTCTCATAAAAGAGCCATCATCTCCCCTTTCTATTTCTATCCCTGCCTCCAATTCCGCAGCTATTTTCTGGGCATTCAATCCTTGATCACTGTGAAGGGGGAGCAAGGTGAGGGGTATTCCAAAGCTCAGTGACTCCATGGCAGGGCTCCATCCTTCATGGCTTATAAACCCACCGACCGATGCATGCGAGAGGATGCATACCTACGGTACGCAGCCATGGACAACCAGCCCCCAGTCCCGCGTTCGAGTCTTGAATCCCAATGGAAGGAGCACCGTAGGATCGACTCAGCCACCATCCAAATAGCGCAGAAAATGAAGACACTAGAGAAACGAGAGCTCGCTCACTTCCAACCCCAGCGCCAGCTCGTGGATCTGGTCTACCGACAGAAATGCCTCGCTGCCGAATGACACAAACACGACGGAGGCCGTCCTCTGTCGGTCCAGCCATTCAAGCAGATCTGAGTGCTCGCTGCCGATGCCATCGGCTTGGTTGACTGAAATGAGAGGTTCGACGGAAAGCACAGGGACTCCGATGGCATAATGGAAATAACGGATATACTTATCTCCGTATTCAAAGTAGGATTTCACAATCACCACCACACATCCTTCTAGGCATTTAGCTATCTGATAGCTCAGAGGTATATCCCCGGGTATTCCTCTGTACATGACTAAAAGATCCCGTGCTTCATATAGTCTAAGCATGATCACTGAAGAGGGGAACCCGAAGGGTGGACCTGCCAGCTCCTCGGCGGTTAAGCCCTTGTTCCTCAATTTACAAGGGTGTAAGATATGGCCAGACACCGCAGGGGTAAGGACAGAGAAATAAATGGCGGGAACGCTCATCTCTGCAGCCACCGTCTGTGCCCAATATTGCACGAAGTCGTGTACGAGAAAATCTGGCGAGAGCTGCTCGAGTAGGCTTCGGAACACCTTCTCCATGCCGTCCATGGCTTTCTTCAACGGAAATGCCATTTCTATTGAAATGTCTGTGGTGCATTCCGCCCCAGCAGTCAGGCCTTCCGTGGTCGGTAACGGTAGTTCCAGCAGATGGATCCGGCCCGGACAGTCCTGAAGCAGTAGCAAAGGCCTGATTCTGGAAATGTTAACAGGCTTGGAGAGGAAAGAGACGGTATGGCCGTGGATTGTGAGGGCCTTGGAGAGCTCTAAGAAGGGATTTATGTGGCCCTGTGCCAACCAAGGAAATACCAGAAAGTGAAGCTTCTGCTTGCCATTGTGACCGGCCATCATAAACCTTTTTATCTAGAATAGAATAGTGGTATCAGAGACAAGCATTATATGTTTTGGACATCCTGGACCATATAAATAACATTGTACCCAGCTACCCTTCAACGTAAGCCTTTGACTCGGATAACATAATTTAATTATTGAAATTTGTTAATGTTAATGCAGAGAGTAGGTTAATGACGGGATTTATAATATGATCATTAAGAAACTTTTATTAACATTAAGAGAATTCAGAGGCCGAAAAATCTGAAGAAAATTCTTCTGGTTTGGTAGTCGAATACATGTTGCAATTAGGTTTTGGTTCAAAATATGTTACATCTAAATACCAAAATATTAACAAAGAAGAGAGCCTTAGATTATATAATAAAGAAAAATATTTTGAATTCTTTTTACTTGTTAGTTAAGGACTTGGATCTGTGTTTTGGAATTTTTTTATTTTTATTTGGGTTATTTTTGTGAGAATTTTGTGTTGAGATATTTTTTTTTAAATCACAATTTTTCATTATTTAAATTGTAAAAATAAATTTAAGTCTTAAAAAATCTTTTTAACATTTAAATTTTATAATTCCAATAATTTATATTTATAATTTCAACATTTAAAAAAAAAAAATCTTCAATAAACCTAATCAAAACAGTAAAAAACTTAAAACATTTAATAAACCCATATTCACCATTATGAACTCTCTTTTCTTCTCTTTTGTTTTGAAATTATTAGTTTGAAACTTAATACCTGTAAAGTGCTAACACCATCTAATTTATTCACTTGGTCACATTTGGATATGGTAACAACCACATAAAATAAACTGACAGGAGTATAGTGACTGACAGTGACGAGACATGCAGTGTGGGCACCACTTTATGACACCAGATGTGACTAAGAGCAGCAGTGTATGCATGAAGGTAGCACTGCATACACTGCTGCTCAGTAAATTTAATTGAGACAGATGGATCTTACTTAGTGTACACGCTTATATATTTACCTTTGCTCGATACTTCAACATGAGAAAGATAATGATCCACAAGAAAGAAATCCCCACACGCTTTTCACTATTGAAAGATAAACTATATAACTTAATGTGTAATGAGATTGGTAGGTATTGTTGGTTGTTGAAACTTTCAGAGAACAGTGTTATGTGTGTACTTTCATTTGCTCTGTTTTTCTGATCCACTTGTTTTATTTTATTATTGGAAATTATTTGTATAAATTTGGACCAAGTTTCTAAATTTAGGGCAAACAAATAGGCAACTTTGATTACTGCATGGTACAATTTAGTCATAAATTTTCTTGAATTTGAAATAGAAATTTCAAACGAATGGATTTGATAATTTATTAAGTTATTCTTTTCTTACACCACACAAAGAAAGACACCTATTGTGTCTCCATATGAGGGCACAGTGGTGAATGTGAAGTAAAAACAATGTGAAGTAAAAACACAAAACACTGACAACAAAGCCAACCGCTTTTATTAACAAAAAAAAAAAGATCATACTAAATTTGCATGGCCACCCTGGTAACATCGCTGGAAAGTCTCAAAACAATTTGTGATCCTTTGCAACTAATTAACCATATTTAATAGACCACAACCGATAAAAAAAACCTCCTCAATCCTCTATAAAGCTTGGAGATATGCTATGCATTGAAAGCTGCCACATTGCAGCATAATTAAAGATGCTATCCTTCATGATTTAAATGAGAATCGTCACACAGATTTATAGATTTACAATCAATTGTAAACATTATACTTGGAAATTAATTCCAACATTCTTTCTTAATTTTCAATTACTTATATGTCATTTTTTATAATAATTTACAATCAATGCTTCAATAGATGCATAATTTTTTTTCTTGCGAAAAGAAGCATGCTATTGCTATTCAATTATATCTAAATCAAGTAGTACAGATGTTCATCCAAAAGATATTACAATACTTTTCAGAAAGACCCTGTAGAAAGGTTCTTTCTATCCCAAAAAATATACAAAATTATACAAAGTGGATAGATATCCATAGATTATCAACTTTCAAACATATCCCCTGAACAACTTAGTAGAGAAAATAAAGAGAACCAGAATCCACCACCACATCTTCACACACATCCTCCCAGAATAAGATGCCTTCATCACCTTCAATCACCAGATTTGATAACTTGTCAGCCTGTGAGTTAAACTCACGATAAATATGATCCAGTGAAAAAGTGGTGAAATAACTCAGATCCTGCTGAATGCGATTGCACCAATAGACAAGATTCAGAACCTTTAAATCAAACTCCCCACGATCCCACTTTATAGTGACTCTAGAATCACCAAAGATTTTCACCTTGGACAATCCAAAATGAAATGCAACCTTTACAACGCACCAGAGAGCTAGTATCTCAGCTTTCATATTAGTCCCAAATCCTCCATGCATACGAAGAGTGAAAAAATGATCCGAGTTAAGAAAAATAACTCCGCCAATACCACATTTTCCAGAAATTGCTACCCCATCAAAGAATAGAACAGGGTCATCAACTGTGAATTGAAACCGTCCAATGGTCCTTTCCACAGGTATATTATCCTCCTTATGATATTTAAGATAGTGGCTAAATGCCTCACAATAAACAGTCTCGGCACTTGGAATGGAATTCTAAAAGATGAATTTATTCCTTGCTTGCCATATCGCCCAGCAGATAAGGACTGGCAAAGTAATATGGGTTTTTCCAACTTTCACCCAATCAAACAAACTTTTCTCCACATTACTCCCAACTCAATTATGAGATAAAACCAGATTTCTTGTAAACTTTTCCCAAACTGTCATAGTAAATACACAGTCCATGAAAATATGATTGCCTGTTTTAGACTCCAGCCTATAGAAGACACATTGGCTTGGCCCAATCCACCCTAATAAATCCAAATTGTCCCACATTTTCAGTCTATTCATTAAAACAAACCAAATGAAACACTGAAGCTTCAATGGAAGATGCCACTGGCATATCAGTTTATACCACCAATGTAGCGGAAATAAACATCTATGCTTAATGATGTAATCATATGCAGTGCGAGCCGTGATGATACCTGAAGACATATTGCCAACCCATATGGTTTCGTCTTCCTCTTGCATACATCGAATACCTGCAGCATTAAGAGATCTAATATACTGTTCCCATTCCATTACAACCTGCCGAGGTAATTGCAAATCAGATGCTCCCATCCAGTAACCCTGATCTTCATTTTTCACAAAACTATTGAGAGTGACATATCCCTTCCCCCTCAATAGATGTAGTAGCTCCTGATATAATGTCAACTATTCGTTTAAACCAACGATCAGATCCACCCCCACTGCCACTTCTGCACCATTTCCAACCTTCCAGCAAAGGGCATCCGTCATCCAACAATAAATCTTCATGAACCCATTCCAAATGGGAGAAGCCCCCCTTATAACTTTCTTCGACTTCCTCAACCAGTAGGAGAATTTAGTTTTAATGTACTTCTAGTGTATCACTTGTGTCCAAAGAGTCTATCCAAATAATTCCCTCCATAGGCTTTTCAACCTAAGAGCAGCACTAAATACAGAGAGATCTTTTATCCCCCAACCACCAGTAGCAACCGGAATTGAAATTTTATCCCATCCTATCATAGACAGATAGGATTTCTTCAACCCTCTAGACCATAAAAATTGAAAAATTAATTTCCTCAATCTATTGATAACAGAGCATGGCACAAGGAGTAATGAGAACTAATAGACCGGTGTCCCAGTCATGACCGACCTTACCAGGGTAGGTTTTCCTCCGATAGACAGAAGACGAAAAGTCCAGTGATTGATCCTAGATTCAATTTTTTTTATGAGCCACTGCCAATCCTTAACCAAGTAACCATTTGGCTTCAACTGATAGCCAAGATAAGTAAAACCATCTACAATATTCGAGCAGTTATAAGGCAAAAATAATTTCAAAATTCTCAACCTGTCTATGCAAACCATATTCTCATAAATACAGGATTTTTTAAGGCTAACTTTCATATTAGAGGTAGCACAAAAAAGATCATTGATCTTTTGGTAAGCCCTCCATTCTTCCACATAATCATTGCCAGCTAACAATACATCATCCACAAATAAAGCATGGGACACCGATAAATTCGTTGAAATTTTCAATCCTCTAATATTTTCCACCTCAACAACTTCCTTTATCAACCAGCTAAGTCCATCAATCACCAACAGAAATAAGAAAGGAGACAAAGAACATCCTTGACGCAGCCCCCTAGAGTAGCTAAAAAAAGAGGGCGGAGCACCATTTACAAGTACAACAATATTCATAGTGCTAACACAAGCCATAATCCACCCTATAGCTAGAGCTGGAACCCCAATATGAATCAATACAAGTCTAAGAAAATCCCAGCTTACACGGTCATAAGCCTTTTCCAGGTCCATTTTAAGGATGATGGCCTTTAGCTTTTTGCATTTGATAGTATGTAATAGCTCCTGAGTAATACCGGCAGCATCATGTATCTGTCTATCCTGTAAAAAGCCAAATTGCTCCTGAGAAATGTATCTAGAAAAGACAGGCTTCAGACGACCTGCAATAATCTTCGATACCACCTTGTAGATAAGATTGCATAAGGCTATAGGCCCGAATTCCCCAAAATTTTCTAGGTCATTGACCTTCGGGATAAGAGAAATAAATGTAGCATTTAAAGCCCCAGAGACATATCTCTGTGTCCTAGTAAACTCCACCATTTTCAAAATTTCCTCACCCATTATGTCGAAAAATTGTAAAAAGAGCTCCACCGTCCAGTAGATGCATAATTTACAAACATACTTTCAAACTTACAAAATATTAAATTTCAAAATATGATTGAATAACTTGTCTATGTCTAGACTTACAAATACTTAACAAAAAGCTGGAAAAACATATCTATATATAAGGCATTTTATTTGAATTTCAAATATGTTTTTACATCTTTTCCACTTTAGTTGTTGTCACACATTGAACCATAGTAGCATAATTTGGCCATTTGGCCGTATTGGCCTTTGAATTAGTCGAATATTAAGTGTAGGTAAAATACAAATACATTGGAAAATTGAATTTTGAAAAACCAATTTTGAAATACCACATTTTAATTACAAATACATTGGAAAATTGAATTTTGAAATACCACATTTTAATTATTTAATCAATATAAAATGTAAATAACTTTCAATTTCATACTTTCTTATAAAAATAATTATTACTAACTAGTTGTTATCTCTCACACTCTCATCCCCACTACATTGAAATTTTATATTTTTGTTTTTAAATAGTAATTTTGATTGTAAATAACATGTCTAGAAATAAACCAATGATTTTGAATGTACATTTATGATATATACATGCATATTTCATTAAAAATATTATTCATATAAGAAGTCTACTTCCGTATTTTATCCGTATTGGATTTTTTGGTTACGTATTTTTTGTACCAAATGGTATTCATATCCGTATTCATACTCGAAATCTTCACCTTTATATCCTTGACAAGTTAACCTATTTTATACATTTTCAAATGTAAGCAATTCATAATAGAATTTGTCGTCTTCATCATTCATTTTGGCATAAATATGCTCAATATCCTAATTCCACATCAGTGTTTGTAAAACTTGAGCTCTTCAAATATCCAACTCCTAAGAAATTCATTAATAGATATTTCTTTATTTAAATATTCAAGACGACAACCAAAAATACATTCTATTTTTGTATCATCTTCTTCATTTCCATCTTCATATCATATCATGTGCATGACATATCCCAATCTTTAATATATTTTTCAATTTCATACTTTAGTAGTTATGCATCTTTAACATTTCTTCAGTGTTTTTCTAATGTCCCTTTTTAAGATTGTTATTAAAATGACAATTTTTTCACTTTTTTCTCTAATTCGACCTTTGACTAGTTTTGATGTCTAGGTCTCCAATTTGCTCCAAATGCTCTTAAATCTTCTAAGAAGGTATATGGCTGATATTAGGACTTGATTATGATGTTCAGGGATGATATAGGACCACCAAAATACTTCTGCAAACCCCTTTAAGATTCTGGACAAAGTATGGAATTTAACTAACACTTTGAGGTTCAAATCCCCCCAGGGTAAGTGCTGAAAATGACTCTCCAAATGCCTCCAAACCTAATCAGAATTCTGAATATAGGAAGGAGATGTCTGAGGGACATTATTAAGGTCTCATGTGCACCATTAATCAGTTACTAAGTTTGTTCTAACCTTCTCCCAAACAACAGCAAAATCACTAGTTCGACCTTGGGGGAAATGGCATCAAATCTTCTCCAAATCAAATGAAACTTAACAAAATGACTTCAAATGCTTAGATACTGAACATGAAACTCTTAGAATACATCATTAACAGTCCATACATCAATAAACCATCAGTATTTTACTTATCCATTCGAATCCATCAACATTACATTGGTTCACAACAAGGTAGTGGGGAAACGACACTGTTTGTTCATTAAACTGTGATGAACCTGCAATAATTAATTAATGAAAATACATGAAATATCAGAAATAATAGAACTCAGAATCACTTTTATATTGATCACGGGCCACTTCTAGGGGGCAACCTCCTTTGAGCAAGCTCAATACAATTAACTTCATGGTGCCTTCATAGGCGTCAACACACACTTATATACTAAGTCTAGGTGCCAATACCATGTGTCAATACAAACCATGGGCCAATACAAAATATAGATCAACAATTATTATGGGTAAAAACCATGGGCCAATACAAACTATGGATCAAAAAAACTATGGCCGACTTACAAAGCATATGCACCAACAACAATAGCACAAACTATGGATCAACAAATACTACGGGACGACTTACAAAGCATATGCGTCCAACAACAATATACTAACAAAGTAAAGACATGGGTTCCTAACATCCCCTCTCCCTTAGAAAAATCTTTATCCTCAAAGCTTTAGATGTGGAAATTGATGCAGAATCTGAAGGAGTGGGTCCCCTGTAGCATCCTCGGGTTGCATTCCGGGCCACAGGCACCTTTTGAGTTTCAAGGAGGATTGCATGGAAGGCTGTAGACGAAGAAGAACCATATCAGCGACGTGAAAAGTGCACGCAGAATGGTGTTGATCGGCTTGTTGTTTTAGTCGAATTCTTTCCATGTGAAGATTGTCCTGCAGAATGAGAAGAAGTTGATCATGGTTTCGAAGAATTGAGTCAATTGCCTGAACTGGGAAGCTGCTGAAGGTGTATGGAAGAAGAACTGGTGGTGCCTGTCCAAAGACTGCTTCATATGTTGTCCTTTTAGATGTGGTACTATACCACTGGAGCGCTTCCAGGAAATCCATAGAAATAGTTGTCCAAATATGTGTAGGGATGGGCAAGGGTTCGAGCAGTCCCGAAAGGAGGGTCGTTTCACCCTTGTTGACCTGGAAAGTATCACAGTCAACCACCATCCGTTGAATTTTCATTTTAAATCCCTGCCAAAAGAAGTTACATTGTTCTTGGTCATACATTTTGAGGAACCCAGAGTGCCCTACTGATGAAGAAGCATGGAGTTCATAGAAGAGATAGCCCCGTCGAACAAATTGCAACCAATTTGGAACAAGCAGAGAAATAGCTCTAAGAGAAACTGGGTCATCAAATGTGCGAGAAGGAGCATCTGCCACCATATTGTCCTTACCTTTCTGGTAAGTGGTCACATAGTCATAACCCATGAGTTGGAGAACCCATTTCAGGTGTGCTGGGGAGGAGACCCGTTGTTCCAGGAAAGTTTCTAGACTCTGGAGATTATTCTTGATGCAGAAATAATTCCCCAATAGGGATGGCTTCCACTTCTGTACTGCATGCAAAATAGCCATCATGTCCTGCTGAGATGTAGATGCGGAAAAATGCTTACCGAAAAGGTCTCGTGAAGGAGGCAAGCCCACTGGTGCAACAAAGACACCTGTATATCTATCCAAGGAAGTAATGGAGACCATTGGTGGGTGCATCTGAAGGGAATGGAGCTGAGTAATGACACCATGTCAATTCTTCTTAAGGATATTTTCCAAGCGATGTGAACTGATGATGCAGAGAGACCCTGGTTGTAAGCCCATAAATTTGTGTTGTGTCCCATTGACTGAAAACTGCATCCAAAGTTCATCAAAATACCATAAGATGGGGCCAAGTGTGCGTAACCATTGAATGCCCAAAACTACATCACATCCACCTAAGGACAAGGCAAACATGTCAAAGCGCAGGTTATAATCTTCCATAGAGATACGCACATTATGACACTTCCCCTTGCAAGGTAAGGTGCCCCCATTGGCAACCATGACTTCAAAGTTGGAACAAGGATGGACAAAATAATCAACCTGTTTGGCAATCCGAGGGTCAATGAAGTTATGAGTTCTACTAGAATCAATGAGTATGGTAAGAGGGAGCTTCTTGAAGTATCCCCTGACCCGCATTGTTTGTGGGGTGGTGATGCCAGTTACAGCATGGAGAGAGATCTCGGGTGGGTCATCTTGAGATGGGGTGTCAACAGGTAGGTGCTGAATGCTGACCTGAACATCTACTGTATTTGGAGCTTCTTCACCAAGTTTTGAGGTAGGCGGAGAATCCACATCCAAGAGATAGAGATTTTGTTGAACACATCTATGTCCCTTTTTCTCGGTGTGCCTGCATCTCTGTTTCAGACAAATGCTTGATAGGAGTTGTCCAAGGAGCAGGCGTGATGGGAGGTCATTGGGAACCCATATTTCTGAAGGGAACAAAGGTGGGTTTGGAGCGTTGTTGAGCTGCGATCTTGTCCTCTACCAACTTAGCCAACCCTAGGACTTCCATCATTGTGTTGGGACAGAACATTTTTACTTATGAGCGGATTTCATCCTTGAGACCACTGATAAAACAACTCCTGTAGAATTCATCAGACAATCCTTCTTTATGATTGGCCAGTTTCTCAAATTCTGTCTGATACTCTCTCACTGTGCCAATTTGGTGAAGTTTAGTGAGTGCTCCTGTGAAGTCATCAAAAGCACTAGGACCAAATCGTGGCAAAAGGAGTTGGAAAAAATCTGTCCAGTTTGGCTCGGGATGAGCTTTGATGTACCAACGATACCATTGAAGGGCTTCCTATTCCAAATGAAAGGATGCGAGTGGAACTTTCTGGACATCAAAAGCATTATGCAAACTGAAATATTATTCTGCTCGGTATATCCATCCAGTCAGATCAGTACCATTGAAGCGAGGAAAATCAAGCTTCGGCCCATGAAAATTGCTGGAAGAAGAGAACCCAGTGGCTGCGGAAGATTCTGGTTGTTGGTTATTGTTCATGGTTGAATGCTGTAGATGGAGGCTGAGAAATTTTTCATCCAGATATTGGATTTTGGTTTGGATGGATGCAAGTGCTTCCTCCATGGTTTTTGCTCCTGTGCGAGTGACAACCATAACTAGGATTATTTTTTTTTGTGGGGGGAGGGATGGATAGAAAAACACAAACACAAGCTTATTTAGTAAGGGGAAATTTGGATTTGGGAAAAACTCGGAGGGGTAATTGGAGTTTGACTAGGTTTTTGACACTTTCTGAGGGATAGGGAAGCAAAAAATGGGGATTTCAGAAGTGGGAACTCTATGGTAAAATTTGAAGGCAATCTGGTGAAAATTAAAGAAGTTATGGCAAACCCTAAAAATAGACAAATGTGGGATTTCTGGTCTTGGGAAGTGGAATTTGGGATAGGATCGTCAGGAATGAAATATGCAGAATGGGATTACAGGGATGTCAGTGAAGTTTCAAGGAAAACAGAGTTGAAACAAGGGAGATATGGCCGAAAAATAGAATTGTATATCTATATCTATATCTATATCTATATCTATATCTATATCTATATATATATATATTCCAGAAATGGATCGAAAACAACGGTGCGGAAGGGATCCGCAATGGATGGATTTGCAATGGCGCGGAAGGGATCGAAAATGCCTGGAACTAAAATGGTGACTGGATCTGGAATGAATTTCAAAATAGATCTGAAATGGCTGGATCTGGAGCAGAAGTGATTGGCAACAGTTCAACTGAAAATAGATATGGACCCCAGGTATGTACGGCTTCCTAATAGTTCAGGTGTTTCACTCAGCCACCAATGTTGTCTGATGGCTTGTGTATTGGGGCAGTACTCCTCACTCCATGACTCAGGTAAAACTGATAACCACTTTGCCACAAACGACAGGTCTTGGTTTACCTCATGGGTGGGAACTAGTCAATCAGGTAGGGGTCATTTCCCTTTTCGCTGGCAGGTCCTCTCAATGGGCCAGCTACTTTGGGGTTCCTGTAGTACTCCTCACAATGAGTTTTAGGGCTTATGCCCAAGTACTTCCCACAGTTAAGTGGATAGGGATTATTCCCAAATCTGAAGCTGCAACAGATGCAAAAAAAAAAATTTTGGCAGAAATTCCACCCAACGAGCCCAAGAAAGTGCTCTAATACTAGATGTGATGAACCTGCAATAATTAATTAATGCAAATACACGAGATATCAGAAATAATAGAACTCAGAATCACTTTTATATTGATCACGGGCCACTTCGAGGGGGTAACCTCCTTTGAGCAAGCTCAATACAATTAACTTCATGGTGCCTTCATAGGCCTCAACACACACTTATATACTAAGTCTAGGTGCCAATACCATGGGTCAATACCATGTGTCAATACAAACCATGGGCCAATACAAAATATAGATCATCAATTATTACGGGTCAAAACCATGGGCCAATACAAAATATGGATCAACAAAGCTATGGGCGACTTACAAAGCAAATGCTCCAACAACAATAACACAAACTATGGATCAACAAATACTACGAGACGACTTACAAGGCATATGCGTCCAACAACAATATACTAACAAAGTAAAGACATGTGTTCCTAACATAAACATTAGATTTACATCATTCCAACTACATTTTCGACCTGATACATTTCTAAAGATGAAGAACAGAGTATATGAATCTTATTACAATAGAAATAGCTCCCCCAAAGAGTACAATAGCTCACCAAAAGCATCCTCCCTCAAGGAGAAAGAATATGCAATGAAAACTGGAAATGGTTGAGTGAGTGAGATGCACTTGAAGAAAGCATGAGCTTCCCTGTAGCTTACACCTGCAAATAAAGACTCTATTAAAGCTCCATGAAAGACCTGAATGGCCTCTCCACACACCAACTTGGATGGGAATCTTTCACCCTCGAAATTGGCTAAGGCAAGAAACTAGTCATCCACTAGCTCTCTCTCTTCACAAATGCAAATTCTCAAAATGATCAAAATCCCTTCTCATGCTTGATTCATGTATTTTATAACCAACCTTAGCCTCCTATGGTTAGAATTCCTCCCATTATTTTCTAGAGATTTCCACATAGGAAATATTCCACCTTATGCCACTTGTCTCCCAAGTTCTAACCTTCCACCTTCTCCCAATTCGAGTAGGAGTCTCTTTGGCTTCTCCAACTCCCTTGAGTGCCACCTTAGAGCTTACTTTTGGGTCTGACATGTCATATTGGTCATATGTCAGCAATCAGGTCTGAAATTTGTCATAGATGTCATAGATTCTTCATTATTGTTGTCATAGGAGATAGGGAATCTATCCCAAGTCTCCACAATCTTCTAGTTCAAGCCTCTTCCTCTTCCATGGAGGTTACCATTCCATCCAAATTCGACCTATGATGCTAAATTCTATGTGTATGATCCTACCATCTCATCCAAGAATATTTACCTTCTCATGGATTCGAAATGGAAAGAGAGAGATGCCATGTGGCATTGAAATATCAAGCTAGTGTGGGTCCCACATCCTCCATATGTATTCAAAACCAATTGCCACCTAGAATTTCTCTTGAATTTCTTTATTCAACCTCTTTATTAAATAATTGAACCATTCTAATGTCTAAACATCATTTATTAGCTCTCTTATTACAATTCCAAATATATCCATCCAACCTAGGGAACTAGTAGGATTGATGGAATTGTCTTGTTATGCAATTATTTGAATGGGGACATTACAGTCCTCCGAACCCAAGATTGCTTGTCCTCAAGCAATTTCATATTTGGATCCTGCAAAATCTTCTCCTCTTCCCATGTGGCATCTTCACTTGATAGATCCTTCCATTGTACTAAGTATTCTTTGATAGTTCTACTCCTAAATATCCTTTCCCTTGTCTTCAAAATCTTTTTCGGAAAAGGTATGAATTGTGTTAACAATCAAATTAACTCCCTTAATTTGGTAAAGGAAGAAGCATTTTTCTACATGACCCCGCAACATGAAGACATAAGACAAGTCTAAGAAGAGAATAATATTCTCTCATCTGATCACTACTTCCATAACTGGAAGGATTGAATGAAGAAAGAAGAGGCCTATGAAGACAATGTTCATTATTTGGACTACTCCATTGAAGGCCTTAACCTAATCTACATCAGTCAAAAGTTGGAAAGAATGCACAAAAGTGCATTAATTATGCTTGCAAATGTCAATGTTGTGACAAAAGTCCTAAAAACTATTGGAAAGTGGGTTTCTAATGGAAAATAATCAAAAGTTATCAAAAGAGATTATCCGACACTCAAAAGAGAAACATGAGATCCCACTTCCCAAAGCTATATAAGAAAGGCATTGGGCATGGTAGGAGAGGAGGAAAAAGGAGAGTAAAGGCATGCTAGAGAGATTCTGAAGGAGAAGAAGACTCATCTTCAATCAAAATCAAGGGTGAAGAAAGGATAGCAAATGGCCCTGGAGGATAGATGCATCTCATATTAAGGAGGTAATGATCATTTCTCCATTGTCATTAATGAAAATATTCAATGCTTTTTCAATCTAACTTGTGTTCATGATGGTTTATGATCTTAAGAAATTGTAGATGTTTGATTAAATATATGATGAATGCTTAAAGATTGATCTAATATGCAATGAATGTTGATTGAATGTTATATATGTCTGACATTGGAACTCACCAATCCATGGTAGAATATCTTGTCTAATGCAGATCTAACCCTGCTGATTTAGTTGTTATCAGAATGGCGACCATACTAAGTTGAATTTTCTTGGAAATTTCTTGAAATTTTCTGCAATTTTCTTCAATTTTGGTGATTCTTCTTCCTCAGATATACTCCATTTCACATTAAAGATCACTTGAAGGACCTAAGATCCATCTAGAACAACCTAAAACCAGACTATTCCAACCTTTCTTGCAGGAAATGACTGAAAATTGAGCTCTAGATCTCATTTTTTCTACTTTCTAGATATCATTTTTTTGTGCATTCTTGAGCTCGTTTTTGGTGGATTTTGCAGCCTTTAATGTTCTGTTTTGTGTCCTTTAGAGTAGTGCTATTGTATGCATTGTTTTGGGACCTGTTAAGTTGAAGATCCAAGCCCTTTTACCCCTCCTTTAATCCATCTTTCCATTATGTTTCTTGGTTTGAAGATCCATGTATTTTGGTTTTCAATTTGCAGCCATTAAACTAGTTTATGAAAACTCTGTTTTAGACTTGTTTTGGGAAGCTCAATTAATGAATTTGCAGACCTCATCAAAGCTCTTATGGCTACCTAAATATCAGTATATTACTCCTTTGAGGAATGTAGGCAATATTTACACAATTTGAATCAACAATTTGCAATTGGAATCCACTTCCAAACCACCTTTAAATTGCTGCAAATTGTTATTTCTTGTCAAATTTTCTTCAAATTGGTAATGGCTCTACTTCATTAAAGAGTTCTTTAGAGATAGACCCATGTCTTAAGACATCTAGGACTGAACTTTAATTTCTTAAGATTCTCCTTTACTTGTTTGCAAAGCTACCTTCCTTCCAAACATTTTCATTTAATTTTGTAAATCATGCAATAGTTTGTGACGATCTCCTTACCTTAAGCCCTGTGTTGAGACATAATTTTTACTACATGTGCACACATGTTTTAGACTTCATTTGTAGTTTGATATCAGTACTATACTCTTTTTGAAAAGTTAAGAAATTTTTTTACCATTTGGACCAAGACATTTACAATTGGAAATTCCTTCCAAACACCTTTAAAATTGTTCCAAATTGTCCTCTATTTTCAGTCTTCTTTTCAATTGCTAGTAGATTGTCTTGCTTACAATCACATTTGATGATGGACACTTGTTCTTACATGTTTAGGGACTGATTTTAATTTGCATTTGTATCTCTTCTACTTGGCTGCAAGCTTCTAAGCACATTAAAAGAATTGGTTCAAAACTACTTAAGAACATTTACATGTTGAGATATCTTACACATACTAATTGAAAACTTCAAACCAAAGAGGAACAATAGACATTTGGAAGCATCATACACCTTGAAAGAACTTTCCACACACATTTGATTTGAAAAACACACTTCAAACATCACATGTTGAGATAATTTGAGAGTAATTTCTTCCCATAAACAGAATTAAAACTTTAATTAGTTATATTTTGTTTTGGAGTTAGAATATTTTCATAATTTTCATGCATAGTTAGAGAGAATTGTACCTTTAGAGTTCTGTTTTCTTGAGATATATTGTGTATGAGGCACCGTATCCTCTTCACTCACACCTTATGGAAATCTTGTGAATAAGAAAGTGTATCTCGCTTGTAATAGTTTAGGAGTTATTTTCTTTTCAAAGCATCTTGTACTGAGCCACCGTATCCTCTTAACTTGGGACTTATGGCAATATTGTGAATGAGAAAGTGGATCTCACATGTAACCAAGCAGATTTAATTTTTCATACAGTTTTTTGAGGCACCATATCCTCTTCACTCGCATCTTATGATGATCTTGTGAATGAGAAAGTGTATCTCACATGTAACCATTTAGGATTTAATTCAAAAGCATACCAAAGGGCTCTGTGTATCCTCTTCACTTGGGGCTTTGGGCGATCTTGTGAATGAGAAACAGGGATCCCCCGTGTAATAGAGTTAGATTCCTATTTACTTGAGATATCTGTTTGAATTACATTGATCTTTACACATTGATTATTATCCATATTTCTGAAAAAACTGTGCATGAACATACAAACATCTACTAGAAATTTTGCATGTTTGAAAGAAACTCATGAACCTCTAACCCTTCCTTCAGTTAGGATATTCATCGAACTGAAAGATAGCATAGTGAGCATCTTGCATTAGGTGGTTCATTTTATTTTTGAGTTGAAACACCATCAGTTTCACTTCCACTCCTGAGATTAAGCAAACTTCCACTAAAATTGGTGCTTAATATAAAATTGACAAACTTTTGATTTTAATATCACAAACAAGATTAGGTTATTACCCTGGATTAGGTTTGGAGAGTTAACACTCCTGGGTTGCAAAACTTTGAAACTAGCATTGATTAAAGAGAGTAAATCCATTCTCGCAAAAAACGCTTGTCGGGAAAGTGCTTCTGAAACATGCGTCAAGCACTAGGTCAATCTAGATAAGTAAGGGTGGTTCCCCCTTCTTGCTTATTTAGTGGGACATGAGCTTATCAAAGGGATTCTATGTTTTGTGACAAGTCCTCGGGGTGACATCACTATTTCTAGAGTTTCTGGTAATAAGAGTTGTCCTCGACTTATAACTGTCTACCCGACCTTCGATTGCGAAGTGGTAACTTTAGTGGCTATTCTTAAGGCATCACATAGGCTGTTGTGAGTGGAAAACACTTGCAATACTTGAGATAGACTGTTAGGAACCCATGTATTTACTTTGTTAGTATATTGTTGTTGGACGCATATGCTTTGTAAGTCGTCCCATAGTATTTGTTGATCCATAGTTTATATTAGCCCATAGTATTGACCCATAGTATTGGACGCATATGCTTTGTAAGTTGTCCCATAGTATTATATGTCCCATGGTTTTGAATCATAGTATTGGCGCCTAGACTTAGCCCATGGTTTGTATTGACACATAGTATTGACCCATGGTATTGGTGCCTAGACTTAGTATATAAGTGTGTGTTGAGGCCTATGAAGGCACCATGAAGTTAATTGTATTGAGCTTGATCAAAGGAGGTTGCCCTCGAAGTGGCCCGTGATCAATATAAAAGTGATTATGAGTTCTATTATTTCTGATATCTTGTGTATTTGCATTAATTAATTATTGCAGGTTCATCACATCTGGTATCAGAGCACTTTCTTGGGCTCGTTGGGTGGAATTTCTGCCAAATTTTTTTTTGCATCTATTGCAGCTTCGGATTTGGGAATAATCCCTATCTGCTTAACTGTGGGAAGTACTTGGGCATAAGCCCTAAAACTCATTGTGAGGAGTACCATAGGAACCCCAAAGTAGCTGGCCCATTGAGAGAACCTGCCAGCGAAAAGGGCAACGACCCCTACCTGATTGACTAGTTCCCACCCGTGAGATAAACCAAGAGTTGTCGTTTGTGGCAAAGAGATTATCAGTTTTACCTGAGACGTGGAGTGAGGGGTGCTGCCACAATACGCAAGTCGTCAGATAGCATTGGTGGCCGAGTGAAACACCTGAACTGTTAGGAAGACATACATACCTGGGGTCCATATCTATTTTCAGTTGAACTGCTGCCGATCACTTCCACTCCAGATCCAGCCATTTTAGATCCAGTCGTTTTTGATCCCTTTCGCGCCGTTGCAGATCCATATGTTGCGGATCCCTTCCACACCGCTGTTGCCGATCCATTTCTAGAAAAAAAAAAGGTATAAAATTCTGTTTTTTGGCCATATCTCCCTTATTTCAACTCTATTTTCCCTGAAACTTCACTGACATCCCTGCAATCCCATTCTGCATATTTCATTCCTGAAGACCCTATCCCAAATTCCATTTCCCAACACCAGAAATCCCACATTTGTCTATTTTTAGGATTTGACATAACGTCTTCAATTTTCACCCAATTGCCTTCAAATTTTACCATAGAGTTCCTACTTCTGAAATCCCCATTTTTTGCTTCTCTGTCCCTCAGAAAGTGTTGAAAACCTAGTCAAACCCCAATTACCCCTCCAAGTTTTTCCCAAATCCAAATTTCCCCTTACTAAATAAGCTTGTGTTTGTCTTTTTCTATCCATTCCCCCCCCCCCCACCACCAAAAATAAAATAAAATTACTAGTTATGGTTGTCACTTGCATAGGAGCAAACACCATGGAGGAAGCACTTGCAGCCATCCAAACCAAACTCCAAGATCTGGATGAAAAATTTCTCAGCCTCCATCTTCAGCATTCAACCATGAACAATAACCGACAGCCAGAATCTTTTGCAGCCACCGGGTTCTCTTCTGCCAGCAATTTTTGTGGGCCGAAGCTTGATTTTCCTCGCTTCAATGGTACTGATTCGAATGGATGGATATACCGAGCAGAACAATATTTTAGTTTACATAATACCTTTGATGTTCAGAAAGTTCCACTTGCATCCTTTCATTTGGAACAGGAAGCCCTTCAATGGTATCATTGGTACATCAAAGCTCATCCCAAGCCAAACTGGACAGATTTTTGCCAACTCCTTTTATCCCGATTTGGTCCTAGTTCTTTTGATGACTTCACAGGAGCACTCACTAAACTTCACCAAACTAGCACAGTGAGAGAGTATCAAACAAAATTTGAGAAACTAGCCAATCACACAGAAGGATTGTTCGATGAATTCTACAGGAGTTGTTTTATCAGTGGTCGTAAGGATGAAATCCGCACAGAGGTCAAAATGTTTTGTCCCAACACAATGATGGAAGTCCTAGGGTTGGCTAAGCTGGCTGAGGACAAGATCGCAGCTCAACAACGCTCCAAACCCACCTTTGTTCCCTTCAGAAATATGGGTTCCCAACGACCTCCCATCACGCCTGCTCCTCAACCAACTCCTATCAAGAAATTGTCTGAAACAGAGATGCAGGCACACCGAGAAAAAGGGCTTTGTTATAATCATGATGAGAAATTCACTCGGGGACATAGATGTGTTCAACAAAAGCTCTATCTCTTGGATGTGGATTCTTCACCTGCCTCAAAACTGTTAAGATTTAATATGCTAAGATAGAAAATAGCAGCATTACATTCCATTTCACAATAATAGCATATACAGGATCACTAAAGAAACAACAAGCACAGCATAAACACAAGAGACAAAGATTTATCTTGGGAAACCCTCATGGGGTAGAAAACCCAGCAAAGCTTCCTCAATATAGATGACCAGCAATATACAAAGATGTAACCCTGAGCATAAGCTCCTCCTTCTCCATAGCATACCTCTCCTCCACAAGTGCGCTACTCTCAAGTGAGTGAGTGTGTGTTAAATGAGGAATACACCTCCTCTATTTATACACTACTTCGAATTTTCTTTTACACAAATCATGTAGGATCGTATTTAACCATTGGGTTAAATACCCCATTGCAACTGACTGGTCCGACCCAACTAGGGTGGTCTAACAACCCTTTGACCCACATAACACATACAGGGCTGACCCCCACTAGGGAAGTCTAATAGCCCAAGTTACCACATTCTGATGGAGGAATAAACATCTCTGTATATACAATAAGATCTCCACGGAGGAATGAAACATCTCCAGAATAATAAAGTACAAATATAATATTCTTTGAAGTTACAATATCTCAACACTCCCCCTTAATGAGAAGGATATTATAACAGCATTTGCACGAGCAAGGAGTCATCAACATCATACATGATACATCTATAAATCATTGGAAGCTTTCTCAACATCATCAGTAACTCAAGCAATTACTGGAACGTCTTCAATACTGGAACATCAACATCTTCAGTACTGAGTCTTTATCTTCTGCAGCACTCAAACAACTACAACAACATCAACATCTGGATCCTCACGATCATCAGCATCGTCATTACATGATCATCGGCATCGTCATCACACGATCATTAGCATCGTCATCTAGACCATCGCAATCAGCAGCATCATCATCTAGACCATCACGATCAGCAGCATCGTCATCTAGATCATCATGATCAGCAGCATCGTCATCTAGATCATTAATACAAGTATCCACACCAATACAAGTATACACATCATCAATACAAGTATCCACACCAATACAAGTATACACATCATCAATACAAGTATCCTCATCAATACAAGTATACACAATAGCAGCATACCCTGCAACACACATGATCCAATTACGGGATGATCAATCCCTCTCACTTTAGGACATAGGTCCAAGGATGATACAATACTGATCCGCTTACGGGATGATCAGTCCCTCTCAGTTTAAGACATCTCTCATGTCTATGGATGATGCAATCCAGATCAACTTACAGGATGATCAATCCTTATCACTTTAAGACACCTCACCATGTCTAGGGACGAGGCAATCCCGAATCAACTTACAGGATGATTAGTCCTTATCACTTTAAGACACCTCACCATGTCTAGGGATGATGCATCCCGAATCAACTTACAGGATGATTAGTCCTTATCACTTTAAGACACCTCACCATGTCTAGGGACGATGCAATACCAAATCAACTTACAGGATGATTAGTCCTTATCACTTTAAGACACCTCACCATGTCTAGGGACGATGCAATCCCAATCTACTTACAGGATGATTAATCCTTATCACTTTAGGACATAAGTCCAAGGATGATGCAATCCTGATCCACTTACGGGATGATCAATCCCTATCACTTTAGGACATAAGTCCAAGGATGATGCAATCCTATCACGTACATTTTGAACCAAACGCTCAGGGACGATGCAGTCCTATCACGTCCACTAGGGACCACTTTCTTGAAGACATATGTCTACGAATCTCTTTTAGGACATGTGTCCATGGATGATACAATCCACTCGTCCACTAGGGACCACATTCTCGGAGACATCTGTCTACGGATCACTTTAGAACTAAAGTCCAGGGATGATACAATCCTCTCATCCACTAGGGACCACATTCTCGGAGACATCTGTCTACGGATCTATTTAGAACTGAAGTCCATGGATGATACAATCCCCTCGTCCATTAGGGACCACATTCTTGGAGACATCTTTCTATGGATCTATTTAGGACTGAAGTCTAGGGATGATACAATCTCCTTGCCCATTAGGGACCACATTCTCGGAGACATCTGTCTACGGATCTATTTAGGACTGAAGTCCAGGGATGATACAATCCCCTCGTCCATTAGGGACCACATTCTCGGAGATATCTGTCTACAAATCTATTTAGGACTGAAGCCCAAGGATGATACAATCCCCACCTATCCACTAGGGACTTCATTCTCGGAAACCATACATCTACGGATCCTTTTAGAACATGTGTTCAAGGATGATGCAATCCCCTCGTCAACTTAGACCCTGTCTAAGGACCATCCACCAACCTCTCTGTCGGCATCATCAATATAGGTATCCACATCATTGACCTCACTGTCGATGGAAGAAATCTCGTCATAAGTGATCACATCACTCCCCCTTTCGAGGAGGGCCCTATCAAGCTTGTCTCGGAAATGCTAAAACTTTACTTGAGGTGGAGGTTTGGTTAGTATATCAGTAACTTGTTCACTTGAGGTAGAGGTTTGGTTAGTGCATCGGTAACTTGTTACAAATTCGAACTTTAATTCCTTTCTGCACCATATCTCGTATATAGAAATGTCATATCTCTATGTGCTTTGACTTATCATGGAACACTGGATTCTCTGCCATTTTTGGTACAACTCTGTTTGTCACATAGGATCACACTTGAGTCCATCTCTAAGTCAAACAATTTTGAAACCATACTACTTCATAACTTAGCAGAGCAAGCAGCCATATATTCTACTTGTGCTAAGAGCTACACTAGATTGTTTCCTGCTAAACCACGAGATCATGGCTGATCCCAGACAATAACATCTTCTCGATGTGCTCTTCCTGTCTGATGCACTTCCTGCCCAATCAACATCTGTGTAGCCATCTGAATTCATGATCTCCAAGATAACATAGATCAAAGTCTATCGTATCCTTTAGGTACCATATCACATGATTTGCAACTTATCAGGTGAACACATCTAGTTTCCACTAGATACTGACTCAAGGTGTTCACAGCAAAGCATATATATGACCTAGTATTCGTTAGATACATCAATGACTCAATAATTTGTCTGTACAGAGTTATATCCACTAACTCTGATGAGTCATCCGCTAACAGCTTCGAGTTGGAATCCATGAGAGTGGCCATTCCAACACATCAAGTCCTTTTAATATTTATCGGCATATTTTCCCTACTTGAGAAAGATTCCTTCTGAGCTTTGCCATGCTTCCAAACCTAGGAAGTAATGCATCAATCTAAGATCTTTCATTTTCATTTCTTCAACCATCTTCTTCTTTCTTTTCATGATCTATTTCTCATTCCTTGTCAGAAAGAGATCATCCTCATACAATAATGATATGATAGGTTCATCATCCACAACCTTAAGGTAAAGGTTAGGATTAGCTTTACTTCTATTAAAGCCCAAGCTTTGTCAAGAAGCTGTCAATTCTCCATCATTCACACTCTGCATTGAGTGATCTTATGCATATCTATTTGTGCCATCTCTCGTCAGATGGGTCTACTGATATGAGCCTCAATATCATTCGAACTCTGTGGTGATTTCCTTCTTTCATCCATGTCATTTGTGTATAGAAGCCATATTCAACCTTGTAGCAAAGGTTGATATCCATATCACCCATGATGATCATTAAGCTCATCAATTAACTACCAATCCTGGGTACCCATACAGAACCTGATTCACACTTCTTCTTTAATTACACCATTAAGAGAATGGTCTTATCTATCCACTTGGAGCAAACATCTTGTCATTATTCTCTTCCTCTTTCTAAGAGAATCTTCTAGCCATGAGCCTTCTATATTTTGTTTGATTTGTAAATCTTCTTGTTGAACATCCATCACTTGTTCGGTGTACATCATTCTTCATGATCTTTCCTACAAAACAAAATTAAGTACATGATTAGTAATACTTCATAATCATGAAATCATGTTAACATGATAACCTATTATGCATACAGATATCATTTACATAGTTATGCAACTATCTTGACCAATACTTTGGCACAACACTTTTCCATATCCTGTATGCAGACAGTGGCTATCTAGATGCTTTCCATCTCTACCAAAACATACTATCGAGAGTGTGCACAGCTCTCAACATGTCAGCGAAGAGGTTTCATTCTAGACAAGCAACAATGGAATGTTTGTCCAACTTACCAATCATATGCATATTAGTAGTATATTGTTCAATGCTCTATGAATGTTTACACTCAGCATGATATATTCTAGGAATACAAATATGCATACAAGCAATATCATTTACTATTTCAAATAACAACTCAAATACTTATCTTTTATGTTTGTGTCGTTGCCTCCCGCTTGATCTTCTATATGTCTTTTGAACTTCTATTCATTCTATACCACTGTGCATGCTCAAGTGTGCACTAGTGTCATCCTCATGATCTCATACACAAACATACATTCATTAGTATATTCTCAATATTATCAAAACATTATAATTCTAAATAATCTTGAATATGTATAGTCATGATCATTAGTATTTAGGGTTTCAAGGAAGTCTTCTTTTACTCATGTATATTCTTGTTTGATCATAGTACTCTTCTGGTTAGTTAAATCATCAAGATAAGAGACATAATATGCATAAAACCTTGATTACTAACTTTATGAATAAGCATAACCAATCATACCAAGTATACTTATATAAGGGATCCTAGCACAAGGTAAGATTCTAACTTGACATAGGAAAACATACCTGGATTAGTATACCTGCTTAGTTATGTCTAACATACGTAAACAATATATTCTTTGTTCTCTTCAATGATTTAGAGATCCTGTGCTAGAACCTGCATATCTCATAGGTTAAGCATAATATAACAAAGTCATACATACCTTGTAAGTAGAACAAAGATTATGGATGAGTCTTTGTCTTCATGTTGTCATGGTCATGGAACTTGATTTGTCTTTCGTGATGTACCTGTATCTTGTTAGTAGACAACATCAACCTCATACAACACCATAATGCATTAGTACAATCATATATCCCTAATCAATGAATGTCTTCAATCATTCACATGCATTCATACTATTACTAGGGTGATAAGAAAATTCTAACATTAATCAAGATTGTACTAATAAATAATATGAAGACAAACACATTATGAACTTAGTCAGGAATCAGATTTCAAGACATACCTGAACCTCCTTAAGTCATACCCGTCAAGACTTCTTGTAGTCTTCTTATGTAAGGCCTTAGCCTCGACTCCCCCTGAAACTTGATCTGGAGCTTGATTAGGGTTTGCTAGAGAAACCCTAAAAATTCAATCTTTGACTTTCACACTTCTGAATGGATGGAAGGATGTGAATTGCTGAGCTGATCAAAACTAGCATACTTCAATTTTGAAATCTCCAAAATTTGACCCCTCAAAATTGCCTTCGAAACTTCTGGATCTTCTAGACAGGATCCCGAAATAGGGTTTGATGAAGCCCACCTTTTTTCCCAATCAAAAGGTTCGATCCAAGGCTCTAAACTCTTATTTTCCTGAGGAGCTTCCAGCCGTGGTCACAGACTTCAAAAATTTCAACTTTTGCTGAAGCCCTAATTTTCCATCTTTCCGATCAAAATCCCAAATTGGGGTTTGATCAAGCCCGGTCTTCTACCCAACCAAAAAATTTGATCTTGGTATCTAAATTTTGATTTTCATGAGCAGCATTCAACCGTGGACTCCGATTCCAAATATTCTAACATTCTCCGAAACCCTAAATTCCGAAAGCCATGAATGAAGGTGATCCAAAAATAATTTTGTTTTGACAGAAATATGTACCTGATTGTTTCTATTGTAACTCCGAAATTTTGGCTCCAAAGGGTCTAAAAACATTTTTTGTGGTAGCCTAACCTGTCATCTTTCCATCCCGATAGGTCTGACCTCAATTGGATTTTCTAAGAGAGAGTTATGCCAAGTATCACAACGTGTCCTGTTTATGGGATAAAACAGGAGAGCGAACTTGTATGGCGTGCCACATGCCACTGGTTCAGCTTCGGCCTCTGAAAACATATCTTGAGATAGTACAGACTGTGTACTACCTATCGCTTTTCACGAAATTTCATTTGGAGCTTCCTAGCCCAAGTTATGACCTTTTTTCCTAGGTCATCTGATTTTGACTGACATCTGGAAGAGGCAGAAACCCTAACTTGTACTGATCATAACTCACAAAGTACAACGAATCTGAGGGTGACCTTTGGAAACAACATACCTGGGGATGTAGTCTACAACCTGTAAAGGTTTCAGATCCTGAACCTTTTCCAAAATGTATTTATAGTGAAAGTTCCACGATGACTGGTTTTTGCTATATAAAACCCTAACCTACAAATTGTCGCAAGAGAAGCAAGTGTCGTAAGTGCCATACATTGCCTTCCTTCAAGTTAGCTCTGATACCATATAAAGATTTAATATTCTAAGATAGAAAATAGCAGCATTACATTCCATTTCACAATAATAGCATATACAGGATCACTGAAGAAACAACAAGCACAACATAAACACAAGAGACACAGATTTATCCTGGGAAACCCTCATGGGGTAGAAAACCCAGCAAAGCTTCCTCAATATAGATGACCAGCAATATACAAAGATGTAACCCTGAGCATAAGCTCCTCCTTCTCCATAGAAGACCTCTCCTCCACAAGTGCGCTACTCTCAAGTGAGTGAGTGTGTGTTAAATGAGGAATACACCTCCTCTATTTATACACTACTCCAACTTTTCTTTTACACAAATCATGTAGGCTCGTATTTAACCATTGGGTTAAATACCCCATTACAACTAACTGGGCTGACCCCACTAGGGCGGTCTAACAACCCTTTGAACCACATAACACATACAGGGCCTACCCCCACTAGGGAAGTCTAATAGCCCAAGTTACCACATTCTGACGGAGGAATAAACATCTCCGGATATACAATAAGATCTCCACGGAGGAATGAAGCATCTCCGGAATAATAAAGTACAAATATAATATTCTTTGAAGTTACAATATCTCAACAAAAACTTGATGAAGAAGCTCTAGATACAGTAGATGATCAGGTCGACATTCAACACCCGCCTGTTGACACCCCATCTCAGGACGACCCACCCAAGATCTCTCTCCATGCTGTAACTGGTGTCACCACCCCACAAACAATGCAAGTCAGGGGATACTTCAAGAAGCTCCCTCTTACCATACTCATTGATTCTAGTAGCACTCATAACTTCATTGTTCCTCGGATTGCCAACTAGGCTAATTGTTTTGTCCATCCTTGCTCCAACTTTGAAGTCATGGTTGCCAATGGGGGCACCTTACCTTGCAAGGGGAAGTGTCACAATGTGCGTATCTCTATGGAAGATTATAACCTGCACTCTCACATGTTTGCCTTGTCCTTAGGCGGATGTGATGTGGTTTTGGGTGTTCAATGCTTACGCACACTTGGCCCCATCTTATGGGATTTTGCTGAACTTTGGATGCAGTTTTTAGTCAATGGGGCACAACACAAATTTATGGGATTACAACCAGGGTCTCTCTGCATCATCAGTTCACATCGCCTAGAAAAAATACATAAGAAGAATTCACATGGTGTCATCGCTCAGCTCCATTCCATTCAGATGCACCCATCAACAGTCTCCACTACTTCCTTGGATAGATATGTAGGTGTCTTTGCTAAACCAATGAGCTTGTTGCCTTCAAGAGACCTTTCCGGTAAGAATTTAGTTGCATCTACCTCTCAGCAGGAAATGATGACTATTTTGCATACAGTCCAGAAGTGGCAGCCATCCCTATTGGGGAATTATTTCTACATCAAGACTGATCTCTAGAGTCTGGAAACTTTCTTGGAACAACACGTTTCCTCCCCAACACACCTGAAATGGGTTATCCAAGTCATGGGTTATGACTATGCGACCACTTACCAGAAGGGGTAAGGACAATATGGTGGAATATGCTCCTCCTCGCACATTTGATGACTTAGTTTCTCTTACAGCTATTTCTCTGCTTGTTCCAAATTGGTTGCAATTTGTTCAATGGGGCTATCTATTCTATGAACTCCATGCTTCTTCATCAGTAGGGCACTCTGGGTTCCTCAAAATGTATGACCAGGAACAATGTAACTTCTTTTGGCAGGGACTCAAAAGGACAATTCAACGGATGGTGGTTGACTGTGATACTTTCCAGGTCAACAAGGGTGAAACGACCCTCCTTTCAGGATTGCTCGAACCCTTACCCATCCTTCCACAGATTTGGACAACTATTTCTATGGATTTCCTAGAAGTGCTCCAGTGGCATAGTGCCACATCTAAAAGGACACCATATGAAGTAGTCTTTGTACATGCACCACCAGTTCTTCTTCCATACATCTTCAGCAGCTCCCCAATTCAGGCAATTGACTCAATTCTTCAAAACCGTGATTAGCTTCTTCTCATTCTGCAGGACAATTTTCACATGGCAAGAATTCGACTGAAACAACAAGCCGATCAACACCGTTCTGAGAGCACTTTTTACATCGTTGATATGGTTCTTCTTCATCTACAGCCTTCCATGCAATCCTCCCTGAAACTCCAAAGGTGCCAGTGGCTCGGAATGCAACCCGAGGATGCTACAGGGGACCCACTCCTTCAGATTCTGCATCAATTTCCACATCTAAAGCTTTGAGGACAAAGCTTTTTCTAAGGGAGAGGGGATGTTAGGAACTCATGTCTTTACTTTGTTAGTAAATTGTTGTTGGACACATATGCTTTGTAAGTCGTCCTGTAGTATTTTTTGATCCATAGTTTATATTAGCCCATAGTATTGACCCATAGTTTTGGATGCATAGGCTTTGTAAGTCATCCCATAGTATTATATGTCCCATGGTTTTGACTCATAGTATTGGCGCCTAGACTTAGCCCATGGTTTGTATTGACACATAGTATTGACCCATGGTATTGGTGCCTAGACTTAGTATATAAGTGTGTGTTGAGGCCTATGAAGGCACCGTGAAGTTAATTGTATTGAGCTTGCTCAAAGGAGGTTGCCCCCTCGAAGTGGCCCGTGATCAAAATATAAAAGTGATTCTGAGTTCTATTATTTCTGATATCTTGTGTATTTGCATTAATTAATTATTGTAGGTTCTTCACATAGACTTTGGAACTTTTACTCCTTGGGAGGGTGAGTGGTTAGGTACCAACACTTGCACCCCTGGCGATTAAAGTTTATTGTAACTGTTTCTCACACCTTCGCTCCTAGCAATCCAGCTTTTCACTGAGCTTCGATTCTTTGGAAAAGTAAGTTTGCTTGCTTGAAATCACTAGGGAATTTTTACTATGTGGACACTTTATTTTGCTGAGTCTAGACTGCCTTAGGATTGTTTGATTCAAACTATTATTTTAAACACATCCTTTTATCAACTTCTTAGAAGTGACTACTATCCCGATCTGCCAGTCACGGCGGCAGTGAAGTGAGTCACCATAACTTAAAGGCCTTGCTACAGTGCATAGACAGATACAAAAACCACATTCTAATGACTTGGAAACAAAACTGATTTTCAACTCAATTAACATTACTCAAGAAGAACAACATCAAATCAACACTGAGAATTCATAGTCACATCATGAACTAAATATAGATGTAGTTGATAATCTTACTCTAGTTGAAATTGAAACATTGAAACATCACACACATGCTCATGAAATTCCTCCTTTGATGAGTCTTTCAGAACCAGTTACACTTACTATCCGTGAGTCACTCGGTAATATCAAACCTCTTTCTGAAAGTTTGCTTGACATGGGAAATCCAACCATTAACCTCATTCCACCATGGAGTGGTCAAGTTCTAGAAAGTAACCAATCTTTTGGGAACCAACCTACAAGACCTACGTTTGATCCAGCTAGGCTGCCACATGAACCTCATTCCAATGGTATGATGGATTCCTTCAGCTGTCTTGAACACATTACCCCACATTCGGGATAAGTTTCTATTCAGAATTCGCAACCCACAGCTGGCCAGGCAATGCAGGAACCTGCTAATCCCTCCAACACTTCTGACATCCCCACAGTCTCATCAATAGACCTTAGGGGAAAGAAGAAGAAGTATAAGAGTAAGAAAAATGCTAACTCTGGGAAGGGAGATGCACCAACTGTGTTTCAATGCCGTGGGAAACAATAACCCACTATTTTGACACCAGTACCTCTGCCAGGAGGCAACCAACTAACCCCCCCGCAAGGGGGCAATGATCCTAATGCCAATGTCTTCATGTGTGATCCTGAGATAAACATTCAAACAAGAATGGATTCTTATGATGTCTCTCCTAGTACACCAGATCAGTCGGAATCACAACCAAATGGTTATCTCTACATTGAGAAACCAACCATAGACATAGTACCACACCCCCCCAAAGGTGTTCTACATAGAAAAATGCATAATCCTAACATGCGAGCTGCTCAGAAAGATAATGTTCTTGAGGACCTAGCTCAAGTACCATGTGCCATGTCGGCCTTGGAGGTATTGCAATTTCATTCTGCGCCAAGAAAGGAACTATTGTCTACCATTTGTGTTGTTAATCCATCCAATGAGACTTTGATCACATCAGACATAAACCATTCAATATGTAGGATCCTTCCTGAAGTTGCTTTTCAGATTAAAGTAATGACTCATGGTAGGAACATCTGTCTAACCATAGTAGATGAAGGAACCTCAGCTTGTGTAATGTCATTTCCATGTTGGAAAACATTTGGATCACCTCTATCTGTCATCGAAGTTTCAAACCCAGCTACTCAAATAGCTTCGGCAAATCTAGATCAAAATTTTCCCTTAATGGAGAAATATGATTCGATTACCTGGCCCATTTGGGCTATGAGATCTCCCAACTCACATGACTTTGCGGATTACATTTTATCATCAAATGAAGATATCCCTGAAGTTGTAAACATTTGGTTGTACCTACCTAAGATCATCTTTTGTGGGGCCACTGGGAGCATACTTGATATACATCTACCCAAGTATAGGAGCATGATCTGCATGTTCCTCGATCTTATTTGGTATATTTGGAAACTTACATATAGGTTTAGGCCATCCCTTTGTGAAGATGCATTTGAACCTTTTGCAACCCAAACTTACCATAGGGTCGAACCTGTTGGAAATTGGTGGGTCAACCCTTGATATCTGTATTTTCCACCATTCCAACAGCAGAGCCTATCGAACATGGGACACCCTAGTCAACACCCCATTGCTATTTTGGTGCCCATGCTGCGTTATTCTCATAGGCCTGGGAGACCTATTAGTCCCATCACAACTTGGAGTTTGAGACCACATATTTCTCTTTCATACATTTCTGACCATATCCTGATGGGCTCCCAATTTTTTTTCATTTTACATAAGCTTGTGTTAAAATATCCACTTGAGCATCCATGCAAATTGCTTCATTGCTTATTGCTTATGTTACTTATTTGCCTGTATAGTCACTTTCTATTACAAGATGCCTATAAACCATTTCTTATGTATATTTGACCCATACCCATGGAGGAAACATTTGCAAAAGTGTACATAACTAGCTCAGCCCTTGTTTGCAATACGGATCTTTGCCTTGGCCTGACCCATTCCCTTGACATTTAGGTGCATGCCCTTGAGACACTCATTTCCTCTAATGTATCATAGCATGCTTTATTCTTTTTTCAAGCTAATAAATGAAAAAGGTTAAAAAATAAAAATAAAAACTTGGAAAACACAAAAATCCAAAAGGAAAGAGCATTGAATTTTTTCATTGATATCATCGCATGAAATGGCAATAGTCAGTCCTTGTCACTCTTGAACACGGAACATAATTTGGTATCCGCCATCAGTACACTATCTACATTTTCCTTAGGAAACTGTACCAGTATTTTGAACAGATCTCCACCGATGGGTTATTCTTCCCATCACCAATGGAGCTTCCGTTAATGCCTCTAGCATTGACGGATTTCATGTCAGGTTGGTTACTTAAAGTCCTATGTTTCCAAGTGTCCATTCTGCGTCGTGTTATGTGTTGAAGGGAAGTCTAAACCGAGTCGGCCATTCCTCAAACATTCCTGACTAGTCTTGTCGGCCTTCCTTATGTTAGTGTGCAGTATTGAATCTTGCAGTTCTACCAAATTATATTAGACTATTGATCTTTGTTTCGTATCGGTTGATGTGGGATGCATCAATGCCCTCCTTCCGATGGATCTATTCCTATCCACATCAAATCATAATCTAAGACATGGATCTAGAAACCCGAGAGTACCTTGGATCTTGTAGTCATTAGTGGCAGGTTTCCTCGCAAATGACAATGGGTATACATCAATGACCCTTGATTGTTTGATTCTACAAGTTTTTGACTTCAGAACATCTATTCACACTTTCTAGTTTGTACTCAGTACCTTAGAGTCCATCATCATTATCGGTGGGTCTCTTCGCATCTGTTAACGGTATAGATCAATGACCGGTAATCAGATGGTGTTTCATTATGCTCAACATCAGATCACTTATTCGCATGATGTAAACTCATACCATTGTTAGTTTGTATTGAAGACCTTGGGAAAAACAGTTGTATCACTCATCGATGCACTGCCTGAGCTATGCAAGATTAGACTACCATGTTAGAAGCCCAAAAAGACTTTGTTCTCGCACTTATCAAAGTGCACATTTACATTTTCAGAAAAAATTGCTTTTGACATGGATCCACTATGTATTGTTTGTGACCATGCTTGTTTACTGTTGAGCATGGGTATTCCCACCTCAGGAAGATATTATATATTTGAGAGCTTACTATGTTAGACTTGCAAATGCTACCCTGAATCCTATTTCCATGAGCTTATCCTTTCTTCATCCTTGCTTTGATCGATTATGAGTATCAGTACAAAGAGTATTAGTATAAAGAGTATCAATATACAGAGTACAAATTTCAGTAATGTATTTCGGCCCTTAGCTCTGCTTCGGACCTCACACATTAGGGGGCATCTGTAAACAATCAAATTAACTCCCTTAATTTGGTAAAGGAAGAAGCATTTTTCTACATGACCCCGCAACATGAAGACATAAGACAAGTCTAATAAGAGAATAATATTCTCTCATCTGACCACTGCTTCCATAACTGGAAGGATTGAATGAAGAAAGAAGAGGCCTATGAAGACAAAGTTCATTATTTGGACTACTCCATTGAAGGCCTTAACCTAATCTACATCAGTCAAAAGTGAGAAAGAATGCACAAAAGTGCATTAATTATGCTTGGAAATGTCAATGTTGTGACAAAAGTCCTAAAAACTATTGGAAAGTGAGTTTCTAATGGAAAATAATCAAAAGTTATCAAAAGAGATTATCCCACACTCAAAAGAGAAACATGAGATCCCACTTCCCAAAGCTATATAAGAAAGGCATTGGGCATGGTAGGAGAGGAGGAAAAAGGAGAGTAAAGGCATGCTGGAGAGATTCTGAAGGAGGAGAAGACTCATCTTCATTCAAAAGCAAGGGTGAATAAAGGATAGCAAATGGCCCTGGAGGATGGATGCATCTCAAGTTAAGGAGGTAATGATCATTTCTCCATTGTCATTAATGAAAATATTCAATGCTTTTTCAATCTAACTTGTGTTCATGATGGTTTATGATCTTAAGAAATTGTAGATGTTTGATTAAATATATGATGAATGCTTAAAGATTGATCTAATATGCAATGAATGTTGATTGAATGTGATATCTGTCTGACATTGGAACTCACCAATCCATGGTAGAATAGCTTGTCTAATGCATATCTAACCCTGCTGATTTAGTTGTTATCAAGTTGACCTTCATCATCCAAAGGAGGAAGTATTTCTGAAGTGAAAATTTGCTTACCAAGAGCTTTCTTGAGACATGAAACATGAAATACATTGTGGATTTTACTTCCTTCCGGAAGTTCTAATTCATATGCTACCTCCGCAATCTTTCGAACTACCTTGTATGGGACATAGTATCTTGGTCTTAGCTTTTCTGCTCTAAGAAACATGAAATACATTATGGATTTTACTTCCTTTCGGAAGTTCTAATTCATATGCTACCTCCCCAATTTTCCTAACTACCTTGTATGGGCCATAGTATCTTGGTCTTAGCTTTTCTGCTCCATTCTTTTTTAGAGATGTTTATTTATATGGCTGCAACCTCAAATATACTAAACCATTAACCTGAAAGGTCATTTCTTCTCTATGTCTATCAACATATTGTTTTTGCTGATTTTGGGCAACCTGCAAATTGTCTTTCAAAAGGTTTAAAATCTCTTGGCTCTCTTCCACCCAATATTTAGCTTTTGGGGCTCTACTATCACCAAAGATAATTTCAACAAAGGTAAATGCATCAAAAACCATATAATTCTTTGAAAGGAGACATCCCTATTGACATATTATAAGTAGTGTTGTAGCAAAACTCACCCAAATGTAGCCATTTTTCCCATGCTTTTTGCTGCTCTCCCACATAGTTTCTTAGGTGCCCTTCCAACCATTGATTCACCCTCTCTGTTTTTCCATCATATTGTGGATGATAGCTTGTACTTGGATTCAACTGAGTTCCCACCAATATGAAAATTTCTTGCCAAAAAGCACCCATGAATCTACTATCTCTATCACTTACAATGCTCTTGGGGAGCCCATGTAATCTGAAGATTTATTTGAAAAAAATATCAGGCACTTGTGCAACACTAAAAGATGATGTAACAACAAATAAATGAGCAAATATTGTCAACCTATCCACTACCACATATATGCAATCCTTACCCAAAGATTTGGGCAAACCGATGATGAAGTCCATTGAGATACTATCCCATTTTTGCCCCAGAATGGGTGTTACTGGACAATCCACTCGACTGGAGGCGAGCCGGATCTCCCTAGCTCAATGTGAGTCTAGAACAAATAGAACAGACTACAAACATGTTTCCTAGATATACTTAAGGATCAAGTGCTAGATTTCTTACCTCTTTGATTCACTATCCTTTCTCCTGAATGTTGCTCCACGTCCCATGGTCATCAGATCCAAGCTGCAAGACCTGTCAAGACACATAAAAAAGAAACGAGTAAAGAGCATCTATACAATTAGAGATCTATGTAAACAGTTAAGCAAGTAAACAACACAACATCATTACACATAAGAGCGATATTGGTGGAAAGCATTTGTATTACTGCAAATAGAGGAGTACATAATAGAGATATAGGACTACAACCAATGACTTAACATAGCAGCCCTTCTCCACACAAGCCAATTGCCAAGCCCTTCCAAGGAAGCATGAATTTTCCAAGAGGTGAGTGAAGGTGTCCTAAGAGAGATTTCACCAGCATGTAGATACCATAGTCTTCCTCCCTTTGGTATGGGAGTGAGCCTCGTTTATATAGGACTAAGTGGATGAGGTTATGGATAGGATAGGTTGAAAGATGGTAGGAGAGAGATAGGGGATCTTCCCAATGAGTTAGGGGTCGAGTGCCAGCTCTCCAAGAGATCAGGGATAAGCCCCCAAATGGGAAAGCTTTGAGAAATATCTCGAATAGGCTATTTTTTCCCATTAACAGACCTCGTCGCACCTTGCTATGGAGCAACCTGTGACGTCGCATGTTGCTAGTGTGCAACCTGCGATGACCACTCAAAAGGTTGTGCAAACTGAGTTCAAATCCTCTCAAATGAATACTTGGTCTAGATGACTTCAGGTATGTATACACTAAATCATGATGATGGGTAGATTTTAGGTGTAATAGAATGCCCCCCAAAGCATGAAGCTGTTAAGGATGTACAGGTGAAGTGCTTTGATAGAAAAAATGGCAAAAGACTTGTCGGATGAAGGATGTTGCTGCAGTACAACTGACCCTGAACTGACAATCTCATATGTAGTACAACATGGTTGCCGACCAATACATTGCAGATCCATGGGAGTAAAGACCAGCTGAACATAATCATGGCTACAATACACAAGCATAGATCCATGACGAGATGATAACACAGCCACGACCAATACAAAAGTGCATCCGTGTAATATGACTCAATACAAACTCCATCGCAACCTGGGTAAAACATGACTCCCTAGGGTCTTCAAGCTGAACCCGCAATGATATGAATCTATCCATGTGATTACAAATGTCATGATGTCGAACATGGTAGAAACCACTTGATTACCAGTCATTGATGTAAACCATTAACAAGTGCAAGGGAGATCACCATTAATGTCAATGATTCCCAAGGTATCACAGTACATATCATCAACCGTGAATAAATGAGTTGACTTCGAACACAAGATGAAATCTCCCAATCAAGAGTCAATGATGTAAACTCATGATGAAAGTGAGGTGACCTGCCATTGAGGCATGCAGGACCAAGGTACTTGACTAGTTTCTAGATTCAATCCTTGGATGATGAGTTGAAGTCGACAAGGATGAATCCGTTGAAGGAGGGCCATGATGAATCCCCCATCAATTGACATGAAACATGACAAAAGGTGTGTAGAGTGGATCGAATGGTACAGTAACATGTGAGACTGACTCAAAGTAACAATGGCATGACAATGTGTGTACTGACTAAAAATGACGAGTGATGAATGTGTTCTTGAACATGGGCATGGCATGACTTGGCAGTATTGACATGAGAATGACACAAAATTCTAATGCAACTGATAGTGGAAGCTTTCTCCGAATGACTCAGAGGAGTAACAGGACTCAAAAAGTAAGCAGGGACTCATAGACAAATAGATGAACCAACTATCGGTATGCAAATGCAGATGAGTGCCATGTTCAAGAACGACTATATACTGCCACTAAGGTATGTAACACAAACACTTTCCTTTTTCCCCATCATGAATGATGAGTGCCTCATGTGTTTTTTAACGAGCTTGATGAGGGTAACCAAATGCTCGGTATAGCTCATCTCATAGATGAATCCAATCCCAAATATTTTCCGAACCTAGGATAGGAGGGGTTCGTCTCATGACAGGCCCTTCAATGTGAAAATTTAACGAGTCCATAGAAGGAAAACTCGGTCGTCATTTCATATTTAGAGAGTCTAAAAAGAACTAAAGAAGACTCCAACGGTCATTTTTCGTAAAGTTAGCCTCATCGCCCAAAAAAGGGTAAAACAACGTGGGAGAGGACTCTTCCAGTCATGATTGGCTGGAGTATTCCTTTTTCGTAATTAGTGCCGCCTGGTCCGAAAAAGGGGTAAACTATCACCAGGAAGATGACCATTCAAATACTTTAACAAGCGTGAACGCGACAAGTTTGCTTGGCAATCTTTTCAATTTTAGGGAGTCTAAAAAGAGCTTAACTATGGACTCCAGGGGGTGTCCTTTTCCATGGAAGTTTAATGAGCTCGAAAAAGTGATAAATCATAACTCAGTACTTGTTCTCATGATTTGGTGAGTACGAGAACAAACGAAGAGTAAACTCATCCTCGTGCAATAATTATGACTTAACCAAAACAATAATGACAAAATGTTCAAAGGAGTGTTCATACCTATAATTACCGTTGGTAATGCGAGAAACGCTATAAAAGACCACTTTACGACTCCTGTACACTAGAGAAAGTGTCAAATAGCCCCAAATATAATGACAAATAGTCAAAACTATAGTAAATGGCCCAAAAGCATCAAAATATTTGAAAAGGAATATTCCATTCTATTCTATAAATAGAAATATGGGCCAAAAATAGAAACATTGTTCAAATGGTCAATTTGGGTGGAGAAGTACCAATTTGGAGCCAAAAGATCCTTTGCCGATTCTGGGAGCTACGATCTGCCATTTCACCAGCTGTCCAGACCAGGTAGGCCTAAATATCAGCCAACAACTTTGTAGTGGTTTAGTTTTTGCATTTTTGTTCATTTTTTGAGTTTTTGGGTGGTTTGTGGATGGACCATTGCGCCCTCGGCTCATCGCAAGTGGCCCTTTCAGGACTTGCGACGAGTCCAGGTCGTTGCAAGCCTCGAAAATGAGACCTACGATGACATCGTGTTGTACCTGAAGGTACGATGCGACGGCGAAAAATGAAATCCCAAACACAAAAACCAACTCAGAAAATGAGCTTGTGAATGCTGAGGAAGGTCCTAACAGGTTTTAATTGCCCCTTTTGGTAGGTTACTAGCAAGCAAAAATGGTATTAGAGTGGTGAGAGAGAGAACATGAAGTGGAAGATGAGCAAGCCACAAATGATCCACAATGCATGGAAGCTTTGAGAAACTATGTTTTGCTCAAGTTCTTCTTGATACAGGGGATGAGAGCCCAAATCCCGTTCTTGACACACATGCTCCAGAGTTGGGATGCAGTCCAACAATACTTTGTGATAGGTGAGCATATCCTCACGATTGACATTGAGGATATCTACTTTCTGACCGGTTTGTCCTGAGCCAGTGATCGTACAGTTGAGGACATGGTGGCACAGCACTGCATAGCTTATTCTTGTCCTTCTAGCGGGAAGATACTCATCAGAGATGTGGTGAGCCATCCACTGCAGACCATTCTGCTCACTATTACCTGGGTGGCGGATATCCAAGCTCCACATATGGCTACTCGAACTCAGATGTTGTATGTGGAAGACTGTATGTCTCCCATGGTGTTCAACTGGTGCGAGGGTCTCCTCGCCAACAACTGAGCTCAGCTGACCAAGTGTCGACGTGGGGAGCTCAAGCAGTTTGGATATGGATCGATCATAGTATCGTTCCTCTTGGAGCGGGTTCCTCTCTTACACCCGCAGGTGGTACTGGATGACAGGGATCTGAGAGATCCACACATGCTCAGGTGGGCAGAGGTGATGACCCGCCATGGTGGGGGTCCCATCATCAGTTTTGGTCCCAAGTTCTTTAGTTGGCTGGAAATCCAGTTACTTATGGTGAAGGACTTTCCATACTGTGGCATAGACTTTCGAGAGGATCCCGACTTAGTGCTACCAGAGGGTGTGGCATGGGGTGATATCGGTAAGAACAAAACCCTTGTACTTTTTAGTTTTGTGAATTATATTATTTTTTTGATGTAGTGTTGACAAGTGCATAATATGTGTGTGTAGATGTGGGCCCCGTGTGACCAATAGGTCTCTCCCTTCTAGCGAGGAGAGACAGAGGTGGGGAGGTAGTGGTTCCTACAGGTGATCATGATGCCATCTAGGAGATGGAGGAGGTGTACCGGAACCTATTTGGGCTGACTATGGAGTTACCCGAGCCAACCATCGATGTCCTACCGAGGCCCATGTAGAGATTTGGAGTGGGGGCATCCGTGCACTTCAACTCCTTACTCCACAAGGTGGCTCGTACTGTAGACTGCTTTCTCACCCAATGTCAGAGAGCTATTAGAGATAGGGGTGTACGGGTTAGGCATCCAGCCTGATTGCACCTTTAGACTTGTACTTAGATCTTAGAGGCCTCCTATTTTTTGTACTTACTGAAAGATACGATGGTTCAGATTTTGTACTAGCACTACTTTTGAGCGATTTATATATATACATTATCGACAGTTTATACATTATGTGTTCTTCAAATGATTAGTGATGTGATCTTGTTTATATGTTTTCTTCTGTACATTATATTTACATGCTGTGAATGCTTTTACATATTACGAGTATTATGTGTGTGCAATGTACCAATCCAGAATGAAATTGGCCATCGAGTCAGCAACTATGTTTAACTCTCGTGGAATGTGCAGGTATTGAACAGATTCAAATGACCTTTCCAGGAGACGTACTCGTCTGAAGAGACGGAGTAAGATGGGATCAAGGATGGCATAGACCCGGTTAAGATGAGAAACCACTAATTGAGAATCCATGTGGATGACAATGTGGTTCATACCCAAGGAAATGGCATCAACTAGGGTTCCGATTACTGCCTAATATTTTGCGGCATTATTGGTTGCAAACCCTAGGCAACTTCCTCCTGAGCTACTGAGCTCACATGTTGGGGAATATAGTACCCAGGATGCCAAAGCAAGGTGACGGGTATGCCGGCTGGTGCCGTCCGCGAATCCATAGCACGTTGCCATCTACACACGCAGACAAAACATGGTATGAGAAGCGGAAACAAGATCAAAAGGCACTCGAAAAGAAATGCGTCACACCACAGAAAAACACAAAAATACACCATGTACAGTATATACAAGCAAGTCTATGCATGAGATATCAAGCATAGTATCTCTTCAGGTAAAGCCCATTGCGGGGTTCACCTAAAGAGATTCCATCATAATCTTCAAGCTTGTAGGCACCTTTTTCCAACACACGCTTTATAACGTAGAGTCCATGCCACATGGACTCAAACTTCCCTGCTCCTAGTTTATCGTGTTTCTAGTCATAAGTGAGGACCATATCACCCTCGTTAAAGATATGAGGTTCAACCGATTTATCGTATTGGGCCTTGATGCATTTCTTATGCGTTTCATTAGCAAGAGTAGCATCACGACGAGACTCGTCAAGTTTTGCTAGGTGCAAGAGACGTTCTTCGTTGGCAGTAGTGTTAGGACGAAGTTCAACCATGAGCTGTAAAGATGGGATTTCGCACTCTATCGGCAGAATAGACTCCAATCCATATACCAATTGGAAGGGAGTGAATCCTGTGGCAGTTTTAATGGTAGTTCGGTAGGCCCATAATGCTGAAAAGAGCACATTATGCCAGTTGGACTTTTGTGTCCCTACCATCCTCTGGATCATAGTTTTCAAGACCTTGTTAATTGCCTCGACCTGTCCATTAGATTGCAGGTAGTAGGGTGTTGAGTTTTCATGGTGAAAACCCAACCTGTCACTCAATTCATCAACCATATGGTTCTGAAAGTGAGAACCATGATTGGTAACTATGGCCTGCAGAACTCCAAACCATGCTATCACATGATTAAACACGAAGAGTGTAGCAGTTTTGCCATCATTTTGGTATGTAGGCATAGCCTCGGCCCACTTTGTGAAGTAATCCACAGCTATGATGATGTAACTATGCCCCCCGGCCGAGGTAGGCTTACAGTGCATAAAACCGATGCCCCATTTTGCAAATGGGCCAACGGCAATAACCGGATGTAGTGGGGCGGGATTAGTGCACTTCTTCATGTGGAAGTGTTGTCAAGGAGGATGTGATGCACCTGCAACAATTAATTAATAAGAATATGCGAAATAGCAGAAATGACAGAACCCAGAATCACTTTTATATTGATCACAGGCCATTTCGAGGGGGCAACCTCCTTTGAGCAAGCTCAATACAATTAACTCCACGGTGCCTTCAATGACCTCAACACAGACTTATATACTAAGTCTATGCCCAATACTATGAGTCAAAACCATGGGACATATAATACTATGGGACGACTTACAAAGCATATACGTCCAATACTATGGGTCAATACTATGGGCTAATATAAACTATGGATCAAAAAATACTACAGGACGACTTACAAAGCATATGCGTCCAACAACAATATACTAACATAGTAAAGAGAAGGGTTGACACGGGTTCCTAACAGAGGACATTTTTTAATGGCCTCAATACAATATTTGAAGATAGTAGGCCAGTAATATCCTGTGCGTAAAATCTTCTGGGCTATAGCCATCCTAGAGAGATGACCGCCACATGCCCCAGCATGAAAGTCATTCAGAACGCGTTCAGCCTCATCATGAGTGAGACAATGTTGTAGGATTGAATCGACGCCATGACGATACAAAGTATCATTAATGATTAAATAGTACTTTGCATGGTGACGAATCTTACGATGATCGTTGCGAGAAAGTTGAGGATATAACAGGATATCTCCATACCAGGGGTTAGTCGTATTGATGAGAAACAATGATTCATCCAGAAATGAGTCATTGTGCTCAACTTCTGCATCAGGACGGGGAAGGTCGCAGATGAGCTCAGCAAACACCAAAGACTTCTTAGACTTATCTTTCTCGAAAAGAAGATCGAATTCTTGTAGTATCATGATCCAACATGAATACTTTCCCCCAAGCACCTGATGTGTTAGTACGTGGTACATGGGGTTCGAGTCGGCGATGATGGTGGTGGTGCGGAGCAAGATGTGGTGACGGAACTTCTGGACGGCAATGACTGCCGCGAAAGCAAGTTTTTTGACATGTGAATATCTAGTTTTAGCGTCAGCTAGACCCTTACTTGCATAGTATATCACATGTTCTTGAGCATTTTGATCCTCTTGTACCAAAACCATGGCGATAATGGTAGAAAAAGCAGCAAGATATAGGATATAATCTCAATAATAATTAGGCAGTTGGAGCACAGGGGCATGCGTGATGGCATGTTTGATACTGTTGAAGGATTTTTGAGCTTGATCATCCCAAATGAACGGGACATCCTTCTTAAGCAGTCTCATATAGCCCTGAGTCTTCTCCTTGAAATTACAAACAAAACGTCGTAAATAAGTCGCCTTCCCTTGGAGACTTTGAAGTTTTGTCACATTGATCGGGGGTGGTAGGTTGATGATGGCCTCCACCTTTAAGGGATCAATGCAGATCCCATCCTTTGAAATGCTAAATCCTAGGAGGCATCCGGACTCAATGCAAAAGATACACTTGTGAGGATTCAGACGGATATTGTACCGTCTGCATCTGAGGAAAATGGCCGTCAGATGATCAATGTGGAATTCACGCTGCTTTGAATGAGCAGGGAGATCTTCCAAGTAGGGTTCCAAAAATTCCTTAATAACGTGAAAGGCGTATGACATAGCTCGCTGAAACATGGCACCAACATTTTTATGGCCAAATGGGAGCTTGCGATAAGCGAATGTACCCCATGGGCAGATGAAAGCCATCTTATGTTGTTCGGCTGGGTTGATCTCAATTTGGTTGTAACCAGAAAAGCCATCCATGAATGAGAAGATGATGCTTCCAGCATAGTTGTCGATGATCTGGTTGATGAAATGGGTTGGGTAGTTGTCTTTTGGGCAAGCCCGATTGAGGTCCCGATAATCAATGTAGACGTGAATGGTGCCCTGTTTTTTGTTCACAGGAACGACGTTTGAGACCCAATCCGTCAATGGGATAGGATAAATAAAGCCAGCCTTTAAGAGCTTTTCCATTTCTTCCTTTATTGCTGCAGTCTTCTGGGGATGTACCGGTTGCAACTTTTGATGTATAGGTTTGATGTCGAGATAGGTTTTTATTTCGTGAGAAACAATTGTGGGGTCTATCCCAGGCATCTCCTCATAGGACCAAGCAAACACATCTCAAAATTGCTTGAACAAGGCCGTGCTAATAGTGATTTCTTCAGGGGAACATTTCTGGCCTATCCGAATGTGTTCCACTATACCAGGTTTCACTGAGATGTCTACCGGGGTGGTTGGCTCAATGTTGGCCAAGTTTCCCTCCATGTCCGTAAGACATGTAAGGATGGGGGACTGAGGGGATGGGTAGATATCTGGTGAAAAGAGGGTATGGATGTTGTTCTCTATGTATTCCAAAGGAGGAAGAAAAGATGACCTATGATGGAGATCATCCTACGGACTGTCGTCAACAATTACTTCCATGATGGACTCATTTGAATGAAAAGTCCGAAGTAAGAGATCAAGTAGAGAAGATGTCCGTCATAGAGAATAGGATGGGGAGGCCATGGTTAAAAGGTCCTCCGAAGCCGATTGGATAGCCTCATAATGCGTTCAGCTAGTGAAAGAGGCATCATATCTCCAAACAGGTGTGTTGTGGCTTCATCTGATACAAGCCAAGCATCGTTTGAGTGAGATAAAATATCAGTAGAGATCATGTTCACCATAGAAACATGATTAGGGGGGTCCGCGGCTGGAAAAACGACAATGAGAGATGAATCTTTCAATAGGACAACCCTTACACTCTCATACTATTTTGAAATCTGTCCAATGGAAGGAACATGGTCACCAGGATGAGTAGTGGCGTCCAGTGTACAAAAATCTAACTAGTCAATAGTAACAATTTGTCCTTGGTGGGGGAACTATACTATGTGGAAAACTGAAGAGGCTACCACCTGCATGGTATAAAACCAATTGTGACCAAGCAAGAGATTATAATCTAACGGGGCCGAGACAACTTCCACGTTACGGTCTTTCCACCCATCTCAACTGCAAGAGCTTGTAAGAGCCCGTGAGGTTGAAAGCCACGCCCGTCGAATGCTTTAAACGTGGTAGGAGAACGATTCAATTCGGGGGAGCCAATGACTCTCCAACAAGCGATGGACATGATAGAAGTGGAGGCTCCTTCATCCAAAAGAGTGCGATGGACAATCTTCCCAGCAAGGTTCGTAGTAACTTGGAATGCAAGCTGGTGTGAGAGCCTCAGCTTAAGATTGTCAAGTCAGAACATGATGGTGTTCAAGGAATCCGGGTCAACTGCACCAATAGCTGCAAGGAGAGTTTTGCGTTGATTGGGACAATTCTGCAAAACTTCCAGGGTGGACATGGCACAAGGAGCTTGGGCCAAGTCCCCTACGATATTGTAATTTTGTGTCACGTGAGCATTAGGATTGAAAACAACTTTTCGAATCGTACTCTTGGGCGGACAAAATATCGAATCTAAAGAGGGTCTCTCTATGGTGAGAGAGGTTGATGGTACAGTGACATCGGTTAAGGAGTTAGAAGCTTTTTCAGCATTACTTCCAGTGGATTCCTTCAAAGGGACCTGTTCATAAGATCACGAGCGAGTAGTTAAATTAATCACCTCGTTACGCAACATGAGAACATGCGTGGTATTGGATGGTTCCCCCTAGGCTAGGGGGGTTTGAGAAATCATCTACTGGTTTTGAGTAGGAAACGGATTATTGAGGATTGCGGGAGTCGGTTTACCCCTAAGAAACTTTTGCACTTCGTCTCTGTGGGGACACTCTTTGGAGAAATGGTCTTCTCCACACAATAAGCAAGGATACTTCAGTTTCCTTTTCTACTTAGTATTGTTAGGAGTGCTCTTCGTTTCCTGCTGAGCAGAAGACTTTTTGGGTTTCCCCTTGTTCTTATTTTTGCCATTAAACTTCTGAGATGAAGCTGATTGAACAGAATTCACCTCTTCAGTTACAACAGGAGTAGTGGACTTGGCAGTGCTATGTCCAGCCGAAGTCGGGTTGGATGATCCAACGGTGCTAACAGCAGGATGGGTGGTAAGGGAACCTATGATCCCATCAGCTTGGGGTCCGTTATGTGGTTTCGTGGGATCATTAACGTCCTAGGGTGCATCAGGAAAAATATTGAACAGAGTGCCAGACTGGGTGTAGACCAGGTCTAACAGATGAGCACTCGTGATGGATTGTTCTTTGGTGACAGCACCTCGCATGGAAACATATTTTGCTATGGTGGGAAGAAGTGATTTAGTAAACCAGTCTGCTAGGAGCTAATATAGAATGAGAGCTTTAATGAGACGTCATCTCCTTCGCCACTCGTGGATATGATCTGAAATGTGAGTGGCGGTATTCTGATGGAGCGAAGTTAAAAGCTCAGTACTAGTCTCATACTGTATAGGCAGCTGGAAATGCGTCAAAAAGTTCATAGCAAGAGAGCCAAAATCAGGAAAAGAGTGTGGTGGCAACTCAATGTACCACTTGGCAGCCAAACCGGTGAGAGTCCTTTGGAAGAATCTAAGACGAATTGAATCGTCCATTAAGGAATTAGATGAACACCATAAATGGTATGTCATCATGTGGTTCTTGGGGTCTTCACCCAGCTTGCCGTCAAACTTGGGGATATCAGACGGAAGTTTCACTGGAATCGGTGGCCAGTTAGATCCGTGGTAAATAGGATTGTTGGTTAAACAAGAGGGGTTAGGTAGGTCCAAAGTAGCCAAAAAGGGCAGCTGTGGATTAGGTTGTGCATATTGATAATACGGATATGGCGTGTAAGGACTAATTTGACTGTAAGGTGTACCAAGATAAAACTGACCATAGGGGGGTGTGCCGCCCGGACCATAAGGAGGTCCGCCACTGTAAGGTGGTCCATTCCAATGAGGTGGGGGTCCACCTCCACCTCCAAGTGGGGGTGGAGGTCCACTGCCACCACTGGGAGGAGGTCGAGGTCCATAACCGTAATAAGGTGGCCCACCACCGCCTCCGCCTGGAGGGGGTGGTGGACCACTTCTGCTACCAGATGGATGGGGGCCCCCACCACCTCCGCTGCCAAAAGGATGAGGGTTTCCACCACCACCGCCACCACCATGGTAATTAGGTCCTCTGGTCCTCCACCGCCTTTGCCTGGAGGGAGTGGTGGACCACTACTGTGACTCGAAGGGAAATGTCCTCTTCCACCATGATAAGGTGGTTTGCCACGGCCTCCACCCGAAGGAGGGGGTGGACCATTCCCGCCACCGCTGGAGGGGTGATGGGTGTTGTAGGTAAAATGAGGTGGGCCTCCACCAATGTTAGGTGGGGGCCCGCCGCCTCCAGCAGGAGGTGGGGGAGGACCGATTGGGGGTGGTGGTACTTGAGGGATAGTCGGTTGGGGTCCGTGTTGCAACACAGGTTGTTGCCCCCATAGAGTGTATGGATTCCTAGGAGAAGGTATCCTGTTTGGCACGTTTCTGGGATTAGGTTGGCCCAGCACAGGGTTAACGGAACCTGGATATGCTTGACTCCATGAGGGTTGAGTTACATTTGACGGCCCTCCAACATGAGATTATACCATGGTGGATGGTCTAGCGGGTTGGGAAGGTCCAACGAGAGGTCCATTGGGGACTCCATTGCCTACGTTCTAGTTAGGAAATGGGGGTTTCCCCCCAGCCACAATAGGTTGACCACTATTCAAAGGTTGAACCAACGTGGGTCGTCGACTAGCTACTGTGGTAATAACATTACTAATAAGATAATCCGTGGGAATGGAATACCCTCCCCTCGAATTTTGAGGTGGGGGAGGAACCGGTAAAGTAACCGTGGTAGTGACAAGTGTGTGGGACTATTGTCCTTAAACCGGTTGGTTCACTTGAGGTTCAGGACTGGACTTTTGCGAGGGTTGACCAGTCTCATTAGTGGTCACGTGGTGGGGTGCTTCAGGTGATCCGAAAGATATCGAATGAACTGGGATAGGTTGGTAAGGAGGTAAAGATGGGTTTTGAACCCTCCTTTGGAGACTTGACTACCGAAATTCTTTAGCCATGGAATGAAATTGAGCCAATTGGCCATGAAAGTAAGCTAAAGTGTCTTCCAGGGTAGTCTCACTAGGTGAGGATGAGGTGGCAAAATGAGCCACTAGATGGTCTGTAGAAGATGTCCAATAAGCTGTTGAAGGACCAACAGCTATAGCAGGGTCGTCCGAGTGTTGGTTTATCCATTCCAATGATCCAGGTTCTCCTGGGATGATGGGAGGAAGGTCATGTGAAGTGGGGGTGTGTGCTTCTTCATTCTGCATGGGATGAGAGGCAGGTGAATCTGGTGGAAACAAAAGTCCGCCAACATTCAAAGTGGGGTTCCCTACTTCAGTAACTACGACTACGTTATGTTGATCCATTCTTACACTCAAAATAACCTCCAGATTAAGGGGAAATCTGAGTGGCAAGTTCAAGATCCTACGGGACCTTCTCTAGGGAAAATACACTAGAGTATCAGGAAAATCAGCCAAAAAAGGTTGAAACAGCGTTTCTCCTAAAGGTATACTAAAAGAAAAGTAGTCGAAGAAACCTACTCAAACTAAGGCAACAAGCAAACTTATTTGACAGAGTGGATTCAAAAGTCTGGAACCTCATGGGATTATCAAGGCATTGCAAACCGCGATATACTGCACGGTCCAACAATATGATGCGACAAGAAGGATTGGGACCATACCCTTGCCTACATACCCGACTCCCTGGACAGGACGCACGTGCTAATCTCCCCGAGTGTTGTTATCGATGTATTGCTTTGCCAGGACGGCCAAATGGTTAACTTTGTTGGTTTCTGGAATCCTAATGGTGTCTCCCGATATACGCAAGGTACGTGGGAGCTCAAATCCATAGTGGTGCTGTCTAATGCACAGCCATTGGCATGAGACCTTCTGATATATGTGTCGAGTACGTGATACACCCTTCGATATACACCAAGTACAGATTATGGTACTTGGCGGGTACGTGAAGGAGCTCAATATACCAATGTACGTAGAAGACTACAATATCCCCGGACTACAGTGCTGGCAAGTAACGATAGCTGCCACGCTTAATGACACTGGAACACATCTCTAACTTACACACAAGTTACTAAAAATTTTACCTATTTCTACCATTAATTTTATCTTGGACGGTTAGGTGAATGCATGAGGTGGGTACATAATCGGAAACAGAATGCAAGCCCTAGCTACATGCACGAAATATTCTTTTCTTTCGACGATTTCTACCTGTGGTAAGGAGAAAGCTTTTTCCAATGGTATTGCCAAACAAAATCAATGCAACACAATTCCCAATGCAAACAAATTTGACAATGAAAGTACTCTTTTCTTTTTCAACGAAACACGCAAATGTTCACAACACTACTATCCAAATCCAAGTATTTTTTCTTTTCTTTTCTTTTTCAAATCAAAACAACACTAAGTAATGAAATGAGAGGATTCTGAAATGGAAAATGCAAGCTTTTCACTTTCTCTTTTCAATGATCTAAAGGAAACAAAAAATAAAAAATGCATCTATCTTTCCAAAGCATGGAAACAATTCTACAAAAATCGAACCGTTCTTTGAGCCTTTCAAGAAAATGATTGTTTCATAATTCGAGAAAAACACAAGAGATAATTCATTCATTAACCTTTTCCAAAACATCAATGAGACTTTTCCAATGCAAACAATCTTTCTTCAATAACGTTTTGAGAAACAATGGAAAGAAGCACTTTTTAATTTTCCAATGGATGTATCAAAGCAATAAACTTAATAACAACTTTTCTTTCAGATCCAAATAACTGAAAAGAAAATGCTACTTGCAGCATTCATACACTCAGAAAACTCAAGGAAAGACAAGCGCTCAACCAAGCAAGAAGACACACTTAACTCAAAATCAAGCAGCAGCAAGAAAACTAAGCAAGCAAAACTCAAGACAAATGTAAATGAGGTCTGGAAGGTGATCCAATGCAATGATCAAATCAAGGATGGAAGGAAGGGAATGCAAGAATGAACAGATGAAGGTGGAGGAAACAGAAGTATCCAACACTACCAGTTTCAAGCTTGTCCAAGATGGATCCCAAATTCAATCCAAACAAACCAAACTCTCAACACACAAATCAAAATGGGATCTCTTGCTGGATGTTACAGCACAGAGGGAGTTCATACATCAAAACAAGGCTCAGACTGTCAAACAAGAGGATGGATGTTGTATGTTAAGTCTCGACAGATCGGTGCACTCTGTCTTTGCAGATAGTGTGATGTCGCAGGTTACCTACACGAGATGTACAACAATGTCGCAGTCTACTAATGCATAGGACGCGACGAGCAAGCAACAGTCAAAGGACAAAGACTCATAAAAACATAGTGTCGCTCTGTTTTCACTGCGTAGGTGCGACAGGTGAGTTCTAGATTAAAAAATGAAGCAAATCTCCTAATAATGAACCACCAACAGGTTTGAAACTGAGTTGTATAAACTCAAAGGAAGAAGATCAGGATCTTCAATGTGAAGATCTGACAATGGAATCAATCCTAAGAAGGAAAATGGAAAAGAAATGACAACAAGGCTTGTGACACGTAATCAACTGGAAATGACTCAGATTAATGATCACTAAACAAGAATACTCCCTAGTATGGTCGCTAGATTTGTTACCGAACAATCCACTCGATCGGAGGCGAGCCGGATCTCCCTAGCTCAATGCGAGTCTAGAACAAATAGAACAGACTACAAACACATTTCCTAGATCTACTTAAGGATCAAGTGCTAGATGTCTTACCTCTTTGATTCGCTATCCTTTCTCCGGAATGTTGCTCCATGTCCCACGTTTGTCAGATCCAAGCTGCAAGACCTTTCAAGCCACAGAAAAGAGAAACGAGTAAAGAGCATCTATACAATAAGAGATCTATGTAAACAATTAACCAGGTAAACAACACAACATCATTACACATAAGAGCGATATTGGTGGAAAGCATTTGTATTACTGCAAATAGAGGAGTACATGATAGAGATATAAGACTACAACCAATGACTTAACATAGGAGCCCTTCTCCACACAAGCCAATTGCCAAGCCCTTCCAAGGAATCATGAATTCTCCAAGAGGTGAGTGAAGGTGTCCTAAGAGAGATTTCACCAGCATGTAGATACCATAGTCTTCCTCCCTTTGGTATGGGAGTGAGCCTCGTTTATATAGGACTAAGTGGATGAGGTTATGGATAGGATAGGTTGAGAGATGGTAGGAGAGAGATAGGGGATCTTCCCAATGAGTTAGGGGTCGAGTACCAGCTATCCAAGAGATCAGGGATAAGCCCCCAAATGGGCAAGCTTCGAGAAATATCTCGAATAGGTTATTTTTTCCCGTTAACAGACCTCGTCGCACCTTGCTATGGAGCAACCTGTGACATTGCATGTTGCTAGTGTGCAACCTATGATGACCTCTTAAAAGGTTGTACAAACTGAGTAAAAATCCTCTCAAGTGAATACTTGGTCCAGATGACTTCAGGGATGTATACACTAAATCATGATGATGGGTAGATTTTAGGTGTAACAATGGGCAATGGCTGCAATAGGCCAACTGGGCATGTAAGTTCTGATTTGTTTTGCTAACATACCTTACATTCATTCACATATTTCTTAACATATTCCTTCACCCCCTTCCAAAAAAAGCATTGCCTCAATTGCCTATAAGTTTTGAAGATCCCCAGATGGCCAGCTAGTGGGGAATCATGTGCTTCTTGCAAAATTTTGTACTCGAGTTTTGAGTCTTGAACCAAATAAATCCTGCCCTTATAATATATCATCCCATTCAAAATCTTGTAGTTATCATCCCCTTTGATTCCATCTAATACATCACGAGCAAATTTGTCTTTGGCATATTCCACTAGTAGCATGTTTTTCCAATCTTTGGCAATTTCCATGAGAGAAAAAGAAGGTCTTCGAGATAATGCATTTGCAACAATGTTATTCTTTCCTTTCACATATTCAATATCAAAATCATAATCTTGAATCTCGCTTACCCACTTTTGTTGCCTTTCATTTAGATCCTTTTGGGTGAGGAAGTGCCTTAGACTATTGTAGTTAGTTTTTACCACAAACTTGCTTCCTACCAAGTATTGTTGAAACTTGGCCAATGCATGCATGATGGCCAACATTTCCTTGTCATATATGGAGTAAAGCTTTTCATGGTCCTACAACTTTCTGCTCTCAAAGGCTATAGGGTGTTGGCCTTTCTTTAGGACAGCCCCTATTCCTCCACCTGAAGCATCACATTCAACAACAAAAGGCTTAGAAAAATCAGGTAATGCAAATATGGGACAACTACTCATTATCTCTTTCATTTTTTGGAAGGCCTTTTCATCCTCTTCATCCCACTTTAAAGTATCCTTCTTAGTCAAATCAGTGAGTGGAGAAGTCAACTTGGAGAACCCTTTAACAAACTTTCTATAATAGGTGCATATTCCAATGAAGCCCCTTAATTCTGTGATGTTTTTTGGTGATGGCCATTCTAAGATAGCCTTAATTTTTTCCATGTGTACTTTCACTCCTTCTTTCCCAATAATTTTCCCAAGATACAATAGTTCCTTCATCCCAAATTCACATTTAGACATCTTAGCAAACAAGGATTGTTCTTGCAAAGTTTTCAACACAATCTCTAGATGTTGCAAATGCTCTTCCCAAGTTTTACTGTAAATGAGAATAACATCAAAGAAAACCAAAACAAACCTTCTAAGCTGCTTGCAAATGATCATATTCATGCATGCTTGAAATGTTGTTGGAGCATTAGTTAATCCAAAAGGCATAACAAGAAACTCAAAGTGGCCATAATGACATCTAAAAGCAGTCTTTTGCACATCTTCTTCCTTCATTCGAATTTGATGATAACTTGATCTAAGGTCAATTTTGGAAAAATATTTGGCCCCAAATAGCTCATCCATGAGCTCATCAATCCTAGGAATAGGATACCTATTCTTGATTTTCTTCTTGTTCAAGGCTCTAAAGTCTATGCACATCCTCAAGGTTCCATCTTTTTTCTTTACCAACACTACTGAAGAAGCATAAGGGATAGAGCTTGGTCTAATGAGTCCCAACTCTAGGAGTTCTTGGATGTCCTTTTCAATTTCATCTCTGAATTTTTTTGGATGTCTATAGGGTGGTATTTGAATGGGTGAAGTACCCTCCTCCAAAAGAATGTTGTGCTCAACCCCCCTATCTGGTGGTCTACCATGTGAAAGATCTCTAAACACTTTTTCATACTTTTGCAATATTCTCTCTATCTCCTTTGGGTGTTCAACAACCTTTATATTTTTCTTGGGAGATGTGATATGATATTCAGCATCCCATTCTATATCCCCATGCCTCAATATAGACCTCATAATATTGCAAGTCACTACTTGATTTGGGTAAGTGTGATGCCCTCTCGCAACTCTTAGTACACTTTTCGAATCTTGAAATTTCATCTCTGGAATTTGATAGTTGACTGTATGCTCCCCTATAGAGTACAACCATTGCACTCCCAAAACCACATTAGTATCAGCAACATCGACCACATAAAAACTATCAACAAAAGTAGAGTTACCTACGGTGACTTGCAGCTTTGGAACCCATGTTTTGTACTGCATTGTGTTGTGATCGGGAATAACAATTGTGAAGCCATCGAATGGTTCAATCGGTATCTTCCTTTTCTCCACCATTTCTGCATCAATGAAGTTGTGTGTGGCTCCTCCATCTACCAAAACTGAAGCTCTTTATCCTAGTACCACACCCTTGCATCGAATAGTGTGATAGCGAGGCACTATTGAAAGTACTTCCATTCTTGCTTTATTCGGTGAAGGATGATTTTATTCTTGTCCTTCTTCCTCAACTGTTGTCTCATATGCCTCCTCTTGATATGAAATATGTCCTTCTTCATACTCATCATTATCAGAAAATAGTTCTATGTATTGAGCTTTTCCCTTAGTACATTTATGCCCCGGTGTCCATGGTTGAAAGCATGTGAAACACAATTTTTTTCTTCGAAGTTCAACCATGTTTAGTCCTTCTTTATTATTCTTTTCAATTGAATCTCTTTTCCAAGGATTCTTATCATATGCATCTCTTTGCCAAGTTTTCTTTTCAAATCTGAAGTTAGGCTTAGGAGGAAATCTTGTTCTAGGAAGCACATTTTGGAAATCTCTAGTCCAGCTCATTGCATCTTTTAATGTAGTTGGCTTGTGGGATTTAACCAAACCTTCAGTGAACAGAAATACCAACATTACCATAGATACATCAGCCACCTTGACTGATAATTTTTGAAAGTCCATCATATAATCAGTAGGAGTTCCCACTTGCATCAATTGAGCTAGTTCTTTGAAAGGAAATTTTGGATCCGTTTGCTCGAATCTCTCTAGTACCCTGTCAACAAATTCTCCATATGTTTTAACCTGCTCATGACCCAAAGTTTTCAGATCATGAAACCACCATTCATTGCCATCTCCTTCCAAATGCGAAATGGCAATTTTTAAGGCATCTTCTTCCACCATTGGATTCAGCTGAAAATACACATCTAGTTTTTGCACCAAAGTGTTAGCAGAACTTTGAGAGGAACCATCAAAAGTAGGAAGTGCCATTTTACCAATAGCACAATTTAATTCTTTCTTTTGGAATTGAGACCTATTATCTTCCTTCCTTTTGAGTTTGCTTACAATAGTAAGGTACTGCTCAAATGGTAGACTTTTCTTACAATTGTCATCCAATTTCTCCCATTCTTTCACCATTGTTCCAAGATCAAATTGAGTGTTAGGATCTTCTTTGGGTATTATAAATTTAGGTGTAGTAGGCCTTGGTGTGCTTTGAAATTCATTAGGTCTATTATGGGATCCTGTGCTTGAAAACATATGCTCACCCTTTGTATTCTTTTCTTTTGATTGTGAACTACTGCTATCTCCTATTACCCCTTTGCTTCAAAGTTGGCTAGCCATCAATTCGAATCATTGGATCATCTGTTTTCTTAGGTCTCTCATACCCATTGAAATTTCATCAAAAGATAGTTTTATGACTGAAACAAATTCCTCCTCATTTTCTGTGGTTTCCCTTCCTTCCTTAGGCATGGTTTCAACAATGTACTCTTCTTCTCCTATTATTTCCTCTTCAACAAAAAACCTCTTCAACTTTAGGTTCTAAGGGTGGTGGTTTATTTCTTTGGATCCTTGTTGAGACCATCATTTTCCAATACCATGCTCTGATACCACTTGTAATGTCCCTTTTTAATAATTTTATTAAAACGGAAAATTTTTCACTTTTTTTCCTAATTTGACCTTTGACTAGTTTTGATGTCTAGGTCTCCAATTTGCTCCAAATGCTCCCAAATATTTGGAGAAGGTATGTGGCTGATATTAGGACTTGATTATGATTTTTAGGGATTATATAGGACCACCAAAATACTTATGCAAACCCTTAAATATTCTGAACAAAGTATGGAATTTAACTAGCAATTTGAGGTTCAAATCCTCCCAGGGTAAGTGTTGAAAAATGGCTCTCCAAATGCCTCCAAACCTACTCGAAATTATGAACAGAGGTATGGAATGTCTAAGGGACATTAATAAGGTCTCATGTGCACCATTAATCAGTTATTAAGTCTATTCTAACCTTCTCCCAAATAGCAGCAAAATCACTAGTTCGACCTTGGGGGAAATGGCATCAAATCTTCTCCAAATGCAATGAAACTTCAAAAAATGAATTCAGATTCTTAGATACTGAACATGAAACCCTTATAATACATCATTAATAGTCCATACATCAATAAACCATCAGTATTTTACTTATCCATTTGAATCCATCAACATTACATTGGTTCACAACAAGGTACTGGGGAAATGGCACTGTTTGTTCATTAAAAATTAGATTTACATCATTCCAACTGCATTTTTGACCTGACACATTTCTGAATATGAATAATAGATTATATGTATCTTATTACAATAGAAATGGGGCATTTTAATATCCCCCAAATAGTACAATAGCTCACCAAAAGCACCCTCCCTTAAGGAGCAAGAATATGCAATGAAAACAAGAAATCATTGAGTGAGTGAGCTGCACTAGAAGAAACCATGAGCTTCCCTGTAGCTTACACCTGCAAATAAATACTCCATTAAATCTCCATGAAACACTTGAATGTCCTCTCCACACACCAACTTGTATGGGAAGCTTCCACCCTCGAAATTGGCTAAGGCAAGAAACTAGTCATCCACTAGCTCTCTCTCTTCACAAATGCAAATTCTCAAAATGATCAAAATCCCTTCTCATGCTTTATTCATGCATTTTATAACCAAACTTAGCCTCCTATGGTTCCAATTCCTCCCATTAGCTTCTAGATATTTCTACATAGGAAAGATTCCACCTTATGCCACTTGTCTCCCAGGTTCCAACCTTCCACCTTCTCCCAATTCGAGTAGGAGTCTCTTTGGCTTATCCAACTCCCTTGAGCACCACCTTAGAGCCTATTTTTGGTCCTGACATGTCATATTGGTCATATGTTAGCAATTAGGTCTGAAATTTGTCATATATGTCATGCATTCTTCATCATTATTGTCATAGGAGCTAGGGAATCTAGCCCAAGTGTCCACAAACTTCTAGTTTGACTCTTCCTCTTCCATGGAGGTTACCATTCCATGCAAATTCGACCTATGATGCTAAATTCCAAGTGCATGAGCCTACCAACTCATCCAAGAATATTTGTCTTCTCATGGATTCGAAATGGCAAGAGAGAGATGCCATGTGGCATTGAAAAATCAAGCTAGTGTTGGTCCCACATCTTCCATATGTCTTCAAAACCAATTTCCAACTACAATTTCTCTTGAATTTATTTATTCAACCTCTTTATTAAATACTTGAACCATTCTAATGTCTAAAAATAATTGATTAGCTCCCTTATTACAATTCCAAATGTATCTATCCAAACTAGGGAACTAGTAGGATTGATGGAATTGTCTTGATATGCAATTATTTGAATGGGGACATTACAGTTTTCACCATCCATGCTTTCTTCGTTTATAGAGTTAGGCTTGTTGTCAACACCATTGATTTCATCATCAATATATTCAATATTTTGCTCAATTTTGTCTTTGCTACTTACAACTTTAACACTTCCAACTTAGGTTGTTCATCAACTTTTGCACATATGTTAATGGATTTATTTAAAAATATATGGATCACTTCAGGATCCCCATTCGCGTTCACCTCTATTGATCTTGAACCATCAACATTAATTGTTGATAGGACGATGTTTACACATCTCTAATATCCATCTTTAACATGAACTCTTTCCTCTTTGGAATAGTTCATATAAACTCCTGCAATTGTAAACTTTCTATTCTGAAACTTGTGCGTCAAAGACATCTTCATTTTTCTTGACTTCATCTTTTATGTCTTTCAAGACAATATCATTTTCAACCTCATCATTTATTTCTTCTTTTTTATGCCTACTTTTCATCTTCTATGAATTTATCATTTTCTTTTTTCTTAATATGTCATTCAAACTGTGAAAATCCTCATAGCAGATCTAAGAGATGATGTATACCTCACAAGAGTAATTATGATTAAGCAAGAAAATAGAAGAAGAGTGGTCAATATAGTATAATGAGCAACATAATAATATGGTACATTAGAACTCGGATAGAAGCAATAATACTTCACACACACTAATTAATTAATCACAGTATGGACAAATAAATAGTACAATGGTAGAGAGGATTTGAATGCCTAAGGTGGCAATTCGAATTAGCCTCTCAGAGTGATCATAAGATAAATAGAGTGTCATCGGAGCCCAATTAGGTGTCCTCATGATCATCGAAGCACAACTGGAAGTCTTCATCATCATCAGTGGAGTCATCAATGCTCAATTAACTGTCAACCAACAGTCAAACTAACTTTGGTAGGTGTAATTGAGTGTAACTGAGTGTAACTAAGTGTAACTAAGTGTAACTGAGTGTAATTGAGTATAAACTGAAGACAACTGGACTGATGGGTGAAGAAGGGCGAGTTTCTCCCTAAAATTAAGGAAGAAGGGCGCATTAAGAAACTGGAAGGCTAAAACTGAATAGTGAGAAGCTCCTGGGGCCTGGCTAACTGAGGGATAGGTGCTGGACTGATGACTGGGATGCATGCAAAATGAATGAAAACCCTAGAATGCATGAAAACCCTAAAAGTGCATGCATGACTGAAAATGTAAATGATCAAAATACTGGTGGGACTAGGGTGGAGTATAGGAATATCCTAACACCCCCCCTTAATCCATCCTGGGCCCTGGTAACTAAGACCAAAGGTCACCCAATACAATGAATAATAACAGTCAATAAACCAAGGAAGTGGGAAAATTTCATGGGAAACATACCCCCTCCTCAAAAAAAAGACTGTAAGGCACACACAAAAAAAATTAAATGCTCCAAACTCAAGCAGGTGTGATGCTTGGTCATATGTCTGGAGGTATCTTCTTCTTTGGAAGAAGTGGATCATGCTCAAAAAGCATGTGCTTGTACTTGCTCTTCAGTTCGAATGTGATGAGAACAAAACCAACAGTATGAGAATGATCCTTGAACCTATGATTTGAATCAGCTGAGGTAGGATCAAATTTTTGAATGTGCATATAGTCTTTTGTCTTCTCCTTCGAACCACCATGGGTGAGATTATGCCAAAAAGAACTATTACAAGTTTGCTTGAAATCAAAATCAGATTTAAGACTTTCAAAACAGTTTCTTGAGATCTCCTTTGAACCAACAGGGGTGAGATCAAAACTATCATATGCATGAGAAATTTTCGCAAGCAGTAATTGCTTAGAACCCAAATTAGATACAAGACTTGAATCATGGTTTCTTGAGATATCCTTCGAACCATGAGAGGTGAGATCAAAACCAGTAGATGCATGAGAAATTATCCCAAGCGAATGGCCATGGTTTCTTGAGATCTCCTTTGAACCAACAGAAGTGAGATCAAAGCCATGAGATGCATGATAAATCTTCCCAAGTGAATGGCAATTGCCATATTCTTCATTGAACTTCTGAAAGTATGGAATTATGATCATATAGTAGTATAAAAGAGGATATAGATGGAGAGGAGCGAATGCATTACCTTCAATAGCTATTTTGACCTCCGAAATAATTATGTGATCATGATGCAAACCAACAGACTTTGGTGCAAGAGAGGATTTAGGACCTTCTGCAATATCTAGAGTGTGAGTTGGCACAGAAAGAGAAGAATGTTTGAGCATGAGTGTAGAATCTGCAAGTTCTTTATCAACAACTTCAATAAGAGATGATACTGGTTCATGATCTAAGAGACCATCAAGAGGAGCAAATGCATCACTTTGTTTGCTTTCGAAGGGGTTGGGACCAAGTCCTTCATTCTCTCTGCCAAATATTTCATCCAGGTGAGCCCATAGCTCTTTTGGTGATGAAAAATCAGGGAGGTCATATAACATCCAATCAGACATAACATCCAACATTGATCCAAAGGCTTCATCAACTTTATTTAAGCAATCAATCTTCTCTTCAGAAGATTCGAACTCTCTTTCAAAACAACAGTCAAAGAGATCATGGTTCTTCAAGTATGCTATCATTTTTAGTTTCCAATCATCATAGCTGAGAGGAGAGAAATGAGAAACAGGATTGATTTCTTTTGAATTCATTGAAGCTATAGAAGACCTGCAAAAACAATTAGAATATACTACAACTGCTACTGCTGCAAAAATGTAGAAACTGCTGCACTCGAAATCTTGGTAATAACCTGCGAAAAAATCTCAAGAATGGAGATAAACAATACTCTCTACATGCTTTGATACCATGTGAAAATCCTCATAGCATATCTAAGAGATGATGTATACCTCACAAGAGTAATTATGATTAAGCAAGAAAATAGAAGAAGAGTGTTCAATACAGTATAATGAGCAACAGAATAATATGGTACAGTAGAACTCGGATAGAAGCAATAATACTTCACACACACTAATTAATTAATCATAGTATGGACAAATAAATAGTACAATGGTAGAGAGGATTCGAATGCCTAAGGTGGCAATTCGAATTAGCCTCTCATAGTGATCATAAGATCAATAGAGTGTCATCGGAGCACAACTAGGTGTCCTCATGATCATCGAAGCACAACTGGAAGTCTTCATCATCATCAGTGGAGTCATCAATGCTCAAGTAACTATCAACCATCAGTCAAACTAACTATGGTAGGTATAACTGAGTGTAACCAAGTGTAACTAAGTGTAACTGAGTGTAACTCAGTGTAACTAAGTGTAACTGAGTGTAATTGAGTGTAACTGAGTATAAATTGAAGACAACTGGACTGGTAGGTGAAGAAGGGCGAGTTTCTCCCTAAAATCAAGGAAGAAGGGCGCATTAAGCAACTGGAGGGCTAAAATTGAATAGTGAGAAGCTCCTGGGGGCTGGCTAACTAAGGGCTAGGTGCTCGACTGATGACTAGTATGCATGCAAACCCTAGAATGCATGCAAACCCTTAAAGTACATGCATGACTGAAAATGTAAATGATCAAAATACTGGTGGGACTAGGATGGAGTATAGGAATATCCTAACACAAATGCATTGTGAAATATGCTTATTTATGTTCTTATTTCATCATAATTGACATTCAAAATTTCTTCAATTATTTCAACTCTTCTTTTGAAAATAAATTTTCAAGTTGTCAATCAACATCAAATTCACTTACTTCATCATTTACAATACCATTCAAATGCTTTTTTCTTCTATAACTTGGTCTTCAATATTCTTCTTGTTCCATTTTACTTCAGGAAGGCATTTCGAGCTCACTTTCTTAGCTTCAACCATATTCATTTGATACTTTTCCTCCATTTACAATATTAACTATGTTGTTCCTTTCTTCTGAATTTCCATCATTTAATAAAATCTTCTTCTAAATTCCATACCACTGATCCATTTTTATTTAAGGTTCCCAATATGTTTCTCAACTGCTTCAAAAATATATATTACTTTGTCTTTGACATCTAGTGGAATTTATTTGTTCTTCTTTATACTTGTAACATCACAAACATAAAACATGTTAAGACAATATTTTTTTCTCAGGAACTTACTCTCCTTGAGGTTTTCATCTTTACTTTTATATGTTTCATCTTCATGTAATTCTAATTTTTTTTGCATCATTACATCCTTCTTAGCTTATTCTATAGGATCAATCCTATCTTCAAATTATTCATTGCTTGCTTCTACAACATCAACAACAACTACAATTTTCTTTTGACCATTTTTATTTTTACCTTCAAATTTAGTTTATACTATTTTTCAACTCTATAGGACTGCTCTCCTCTTCCATTCCAACATCAATAGAATTAATATTGTCCATTTCTTCAAATTTACAGTTGTATCAGAGCTGGTGCAAGGCAATGATACCCACTTATGATGCGTTTGTTGCAATGGAATTCTTGAAAAACTAAAATCCGACCATTAAAATGAATTTTTAGAGGTACCTACATAACTTTTTAGAACATGGTGTAAAAATATGAAATGTAGAAAATCAAATCAACTTCCAGAATATATAAATTTTATTTATGGAAAATAGGTATAAATCCCAAAAAATGGCATTCTTCTAATATTGGTATGTTATTTTTTACAAAATCATAATGCATATGTTACTGTTAGGCCCTGGGTTTCGTATGTAAACTGTCAAAATTTGTAAACAAAATTATGTAGGGTTGTAGATAATAGGAGGATCTAGTGCAACGCTATTTTTCCAAAATTTTCCAAGCTAATTTTATATTTTTTTTAAGTTAAGGAAGTGAGGAAATCCCTAAAAAGACAAGATCAAGTGTTAGGCCCCACTATCATGGTCTTAACAAAGTCAATTTTACTTTTTTTTTGGTACGTAGGTATTTCAGTATACTTATGCGGGTTCTTTTCCATTTATGAAATAGGTAAGTCAGTCAAAAGTTGTAGCTGGAATGCATGACTTATGTTTTATGTAAATATGACATGATTGAAAACAAAAATGAATAAAGAATAGAAAATACTAACAAATTTATTCAAAAAATAGATATTTGAAATCTGCATAGAGAGTTCTATAAGTGTGTGCAGTTTCATTAGAGTGGAAAAATGGAGCATATACAGATTCGAGGTTGAATAATGTGAAGTTATAGAACATGATGTGTTTCTCTATAATGCATTCCAAGGCACAAGGATTGGCAATGTGAACCTAGAACCAAACTTTCCAAGTCATTACACACGGTATGGAAAAAGGAAGCGTGCCAAAACAAAATTAAAATTTCAGCACGCGCATTAGTAATGTGTGTGCAATATGACCGTGCACGGACTAATATCATGGATTCACACTAATGTTATATATTTTCCTCTCCCTCCTTCTAGCTATATCTCCCTTTCTCAATATAATCACATGCCCCCTCCCTCTTTATAACCACACGACCCTCTCTCTCTCAACCCCCCATCTATCCCCTTAACATAAAGCATAGGCCCCCAATTGAAAACATATACCATAAATCCCAATCCCCCTGTCCCTCCATTACACTAAGCCATAACCCCCTCTTTTCTCTATTTCTCTATCCCTCCCTCTCTCCTCTTCCCTTTTCTTATCTCTCTCTTTTCCCCCCTGACCCATCACCCTACATGCCTTATATCTATAAACCACCCCCCTCATTCTCCTAATCCCCCTCCACCCTACCACTAACCTTTCCCTCTCTCCCTCTTCTCTCTCTCTCTCTCTAAACCCCCCTTCATCACCCTCATACCCCTACCCTCCACTATATATCTCTCTCACCCACACCACTAACCACCCCTCCTCTCTCTCTCTCTCTCTCTCTCTCTCTCTCTCTCTCTCTGTCTATCTATCTATCTACATATATATATTCCTCTTCTCCCTACCCTTAACCACCCACTCACTACATGCATATTCCCCTTACTCCTCACTACCCTTAGCCACCCACTCACTCTCTCTGTTTTGATTTCTCACTGATTCCTACTAGTAACCATCACCCAACCTGTTATAACGATATTTTGCACCTCTCCGTCTGCGACCACTTACATGTTTTGGTCGCATGATGACACTTCATGACATTACAATGAGTCACACAAAAGGAAAATAAGGATGGAAAATCCATATTTGGGACCTCAGTAGGATTTCCTTACCTCATTCATGGTCCATTCAATAGTTAGGAATCTTATGAACAAATTTGGAGACCAAAAAACCTCCTGAAAAACCCTAGAAAATGCAGCGTTTCCTCATTTTTTCACCCACACGCAGGTGGGACATGGCTCACATGCATGTTACAAACCCTTGATCCCTTGTTCACCATTGTGTACATCATAAAATACCAAAAATAATATAAAATCTCTAAAAATGGGTGGTTTGGGTGGTTTTGGAACCATTTCCTCAGTTGCAACTACTTCCTCCTCGAGCCCTATCTTCTTCCTTTGCTATATAAGAGAGGAAGAGGGGACCATGAAGGAGACTTATCCCATTTAGTTTTATGTTGGATAAATTTTGACTCTCATCCCCGTCACTTGTTCCCTGGTTTCCATTTAAACCTAATGCATTGTGTAGAGGCTGGGATTCTTGGAGGAGAGAAGTAGGAGATACAAAATTGAAGGTTTCATGAGGTGCCTTGATTGAATGAAGGTATAATTATGTACTTGATTCATTCATTAATAAATATTATACATTCTTCCCTTTCCAAATCACTATGTGCATATATATCTCAGTTTTGATTACTTATTGATGTTTACTAGATCAATGATTTATGTTATGTTGAATATCAATCTTCTATTTGTAGTCAAATTGGTTTGAGGAAGGTTTTGGAATGGTTTTGCAGGTTCCTTGATTGGAGAAAAAGAGGAGGACTCAAGGAGAGGCTTGGATCAACCTCTATTGTAAGGTACACACCCTCTTAAACCCTAAAATTTTGCTTAATTGTTGTATTTGCAGAACCTTAGATGTATGTCTATAAACACTAGTGCATTAGTGGCATCATCCTAGCCATTAAGAACTTTCCCTAACAACACCTCTCTCTCTCTCTCTATCTTTGTTCGGGGCATCCAAAACTTCACAATATATATTGGTCACCTTATAAATCTTTTCCTTCAATAATCCACACTCTTTAACGTATGATACTCTCTCTCTCTCTCTAAACCCCTAAGCCACAATCTCCTTATCTTCCCCCCTAAAACCTTAACCCCAAATATCACTCTTTCTCTCTATGTGTAAATCCCTAATCCCCAATCTCTCTATCTCTCTCTAAACCCCTAACCCTCAATCTCTCTCTCTCTCTCTCTCTAATTCCCTAACCCCCAATCTCTCTATCTCTCTCTAAACCCCTAACCCTTAATATCTCTCTCTCCCTCTAATTCACTAACCCCCAATCTCTCTATCTCTCTCTAAACCCCTAACCCTTAATATCTCTCTCTCCCTCTAATTCCCTAACCCCCAATCTCTCTCTCTCTAAACCCCTATCTACCAATGTCTCTGTCTCTATCTCTCTATGTAAGCCCATAACCCTCAATATCTCTCTCTCTCTGTATATCCCTAACCCCCAATCTCTCTCTCTTTTTTTCCTTTTGCAATGTACCCTCACCGGAACCACAACCAACAGGTATCTAAACCTACCCAGAGCGACCCATGCAACCTTTTCATCATTGGCCACCGCATTTCTTACTTACTTCCAACTTTTGATTTGAAATGACCCTAGTCTCGAAATTCTCACAGAGTTTCAACCAAATACATCCACCCACATTGCGTACCACATCCATGAGTGGTTTAGGTGTCGTACATTGTGTAAAGTTGAAATACAACCACATTGTTTGTTGGATTGGTTTATCATGTTAAGATTATATGCTACCATAGACTAGATTTCAAATTCATTAGCATTCAATATATTATTCACAATAGCAGTATAATAAGGATCTCTGAAAGATGCATAATCACAAAGCACAAAACAATTTATCCTGGGAAACCCTCAAGGGGAAGAAAAACCAACAATAACTTCCTCAATATAGATTATCAAGTACAATGCCAAAAAATAAGTCTCACAAATAAGAGAGACAAAAATACCAAACTCTAGACTCAAGCTACTCCTCCTTCTCCTTCACAGATCTCTCTCTTTCTCCTCTAATGTGAATTGCACAAGTGAGTGAGTGAATAAATGAGGGAAGCTCACCCTCTATTTATACTTTACTTTTCACTTAACCTTCAACTCATCTAGGTCGGCCTCAATAACCATAATTGGGCTGACTTCTCTAGGGAGACTCAATTATCACTTATATTACATTCACTTGGGTGCTAACGACCCGACTTACAATGGATGTTTAACCTCATGAGCTTTACATGACTAAATATAATAATGACATCCCCGATGGAGGTCAAAGATTCCCATCGAAATTACAATAATAAAGTACAAGTAGAATATTCTTTGAAGTTACATTAATTTAACACCCCCCTTAACAAGAAGGGTATTCTACTGACAACAACATTTGCATATGTAACTCTACACAACATCATCGGAGAGAGGAAGGAATCAACAACAACATCATTTGATATATCTATAAATCACTGGAAATTATTCAACATCATCATCAACAACTGGAAAAGTTGTTGTAACATCATCAAAATCATCTTCAACACAGAGTTGAAGTATCACCATCTGCGACACTGGAGCATCCTCATCTTCAGTAACGGAACATCATCATCTACAGCACTAGAGCATCCTCATCTTCAGTACTGGAAAATCATCATCTGCATCAGTGGATCATCCTCATATTCAATATTGGAACATCATCATCTACAACACTGGAGCATCCCGTAACCTCATCATCTATAGCACTGGAGTATCCCCATCTACAGTACCAAAACATCATCAAGAGCATCAACATCTACAACACACATATGATCCTTCATTTCGGAACTAGGGATCATGGACAATCCTTCCTTACGGAACCATGGATTCAATCCATCACCACTAGTGATCCTTCCTTACGGAAATGAGATCATGGACAATCCTTCCTTTCGGAACCAGGGATTAAGTCCAACACTCATAGACAATCCTTCCTTTAGGAACTCGGGATTCAGTCTAAAAATCAACATTTAAGAATATCCTTCCTTTCGGAACTCAGGATCTCTATCTAAGGATGATCAATCCTACGAAAATAATTTAAGACATATTTTTGTAGGGACAATCGATCCCAACACAATCATTTAATACATCTATGCCTAGGGACAATCGATCCCAACACAATTATTTAAGACATCTATGTCTAGGGACAATCGATCCCAACACAATCCTTTAAGACATCCGTTTCTAGGGATGATCGATCCCAACACAATCATTTAAGACATCTCTGTCTAGGGACGATCGATCCTAGCAAAATCATTTAAGACGTCTCTGTCTAGGGATGATCGATCCCAACACAATCATTTAATACATCTCTATCTAGGGATGAGCGATCCCAACACAATCATTTAATACATCTCTGTCTAGAGACAACCGATCCAAGTGCAATCATTTAAGACATCTATGTCTAGGGACAATAGATCCCAACACAATAATTTAAGGCATCTCTATCTAGGGATGATCAATCCCATCACAACTCAAGATCAACATTTAAGACTATCTCTATCTAGAGATGATCAATCTCACTACACTACAATATCATTAGCAATACTCCCCCTTTCGAGGGATGTCCTTTCATACTATACCAAGCTTGTCACAGAAGTGCTCAAAATTCACTCGAGACAGAGGCTTAGAAAACACATCTGCAACCTGCTCAACCGTGCTCACGTATTGGAGCTTTATATCTCCCTTCTACACCATATCACAGATGTAGGAATACTGTATTCCTATGTGTTTTGACTTCTCATACAACTTTGGTTATCACATATAATCACTATGGTATCCAAATCTGGATCAAACATACCTGATAATTGTGAAATTCAGTTCACACCAAGATCTGATCAAACAATTTACACTCACTCACAGAAGATCTCACACAACTAGTCAAAGACACCAAAATTACTCACAAAGATACAATTCTGTATTTCTCATGAATAAAATACATCATCCAACCTTTGGAAAATAATAGGATGTTGTTATATAACATTACAACAGAGATTCGAATGGATAAAGATGACAAATAAATCATCTCATCATCAAACTTACTAAAAATATGCTCATCCCCCCTAGGTGCCAAGTATGCTTTCCAAATCTTTCCAAAAGATCACGAATTGCTAAATTAGGGAGCTAAAAGTGATGTATGATGAAAAAAAATTCCAAATAAAAGATTTGAGAAGAAGAAACATTGTGGAGTGTCATGGGTTTAAAAAACAAGTTGCCTAGTTTGACTAGCTTTTCCCCATAGGTTAAAAAGCAGTAAAATCCAGGAAAGTGCCTTTCTTCACTAAATCTTATCTAGAATCAATCAGAAATGTGCCCAAGTGGTCTAGGTGACTTCTGGTCCACACTTTGGAGTCTATGGTCCCCCCATAGATGGCTTGTGGTCCACACAAAGCCTCAATTAGCAATAATCTAGTCTAATACATAGGAAATTAATCATAAATGATTAATTTGATCTAGCAATGTATTAAATGACATCTAGGAGGATTTAATTATTCCAACACCCACCCATAAATATGACTATATGGTTTAAATATTAGAAAATGAAATACTAAAGGCCCAGTAACAAGACTTGGTCACCCTGTACAATACTTTTGGTCCACAAAAACAAGGATAGAAGGAAAAAATCATGGAAAAAACCTCCCCTCAAAACATGGACATATCAAAATTGAAGGATTGTTGATCAACCCTTCACTCCACCACATGTTCATCCATTCCAATCAGTGATCTAAGATAGTTGAATGTCTTCTCTGTGAAAGCCTTGGTGAAGATATCTACAGTTTGCTCACTTGTGGGGCAATACTGCAAATCAATGATTTAGTCATGCACTAAGCCTCTGATGTAGTGCATATGAATCTCAATCTGCTTGGTCCTCTGCCTTTGTACTGGATCACATGAAACTCTAATAACACTCTGATTTTCACAAAAAGATGACAGTAGGAGTACTAAGAGCAATCTCAAACTCTAAAAGAATACCCTGCAACCATACACACTATGTAGCAGCATTCATTGCTCCTCTGTACTCTGCCTCTGCTGAAGATAATGCTATGGCATTCCATTTCTTGCTGGACCAGAAAACAGGGCCACCTCCAAGCATGAATACAAATCTAGATGTGGATTTCCTGTCAAGGCTGTCACAAACCCAATATGAATCAGTGAAACCCAAGAGATCTAGGCTCAAATCTGCAACATAGTGAATCCCATCAGTCTTTGTTCCCTGCACATAATGTAAGATTATTTTTTCAGCCCTCTAATGAAGCTCATGTGGCTGCTCCATGTATCTTGATGCCACACTCATAGCGTAAGCAAGATTAGGTCGAGTGTGTGTCAAGTATAGCAAGCTGCCAATCAACTGTCTATATAAAGTGTTGTCAAACAATGGTGTAGATTCTGTATCTTCTAGTCTAACTCCAGAAAGGAATGGAGTCTTAGAAGGCTTGCAATCAACCATATTAAACTTCTTTAATAGATCAGAAGCATATTTTGACTGAGATACCTTGGTTCCATCTTTTGTTTTAGAAATCTCAAGCCCCAAAAATTTCTTAACGATTCCCAAATCACTCATTGAGAAAGCTTGATTCAAAGTGGTCTTCAAAGTGGCTATTTGCTCTGTTGAGCTTCCTATGATCAGCAAATCATCAACATACATAACTATGATCATTATAGAACCATCTATTAACTTCATATAGACATTTGGGTCAGATTTACACCAAACATAAAACTGAGATAGGAGGAAACTATCCATTTTTGCATACGAAGCCCTAGGGGCTTGCTTAAGTCCATACAAATACTTTTTCAACCTGCAAACAAGATTACGATCTGATGTATACCCCTATGGCTGCTGCATATATATTTCTTCCTCAAGTTCCCCATGGAGGAAGGCACTTTTCACATCCATGTGATGCACTTCCCAGTGCTTGGATGCTACAACTGCCAAAACTAGTCTAATGGAGTCTTTATGTGCAATAGGTGCAAAGGTTTCATTATAATCAAGGCCTTGGACCTGAGAAAACCCCTTTTTTACCATCCTTTCTTTGTATTTTACCACTGTACCATCCGCTTCACATTTGGTTTTTAAAATCCACTTGCACCTTACCAATTTCATGCCTGCGAGGAGCTTGACTAGCTCCCAAGTTTCATTCTTTTGCAATGACTAAAACTCCTCATCCATAGCAATCTTCCATCTTGGTTCATGTGAGGCTTCCTCATATGTTTGAGGATCAGAATCTATATTCATATAACATATCTCAGAAAGTTAAGGATCATTCACATTGAGAGTAGTCTCAAATTGTGATCTAGTCCTCCTTTGATCCTGAGGATTGCCTGCTAGTTCACCTGCTGCTTTCACATGATTGAATAGCAAGATCCCTGAATTAGAAAGATAATCAAGCTCCACAACCAACACCAAGAGGAATGCATTAAGAAAGACATCCATAATTTGTGCATTCTATGAAATATTAAAATTGTTGGCACTCGTATGCATGTGATTTCTATGAGAAGATAAGCCACAAAAATGACTGTTGCTTCTACTTAGACATATGTTCATATTTTCGGAATAAACTACATCATCTAGAATTATGTTAGGATAAGCAAGCAACATGCCACAAGTTAGGTTTCTTAAGGAGAAGGAATTGCAAGAATACCTCCACAAACCAACAAAATCTTATAGGAAATTGCATAAAATGTGCATGTTAAGTAGAATATCCATCACAAAGAAATTTTATCACTAGTATGAGATAAGTGGCCATTGGGAAGAAAAGTGTTGTCAACTTTGTCTAGAGCTTCACCCCAATAACTACACAATGAGGAGAAGTGTGTGGAGAGTGAAGTCTAAAGGTGATGAAGAGATATTTGCAAAAAGTGTCAAAATTTTGCAGTGGCACTAGAGGTTAGATTCACCCAAAAGGAAATCAATAATTTAGTGGAAAAAGTAGATAGCATAAGAGGATATCAATCTTGGGTTGATGTGTTACGCATTGAAAACTAGTTGAAGAATGGGTCATGAATAGAGAATTATTTCCACATAGGGAAGCAATTGATCCTAATAGAAGAGTGAAACCAACAACTCCTTTCATCATTCGTAATGTTCTCTAGAATCTCACTATTCAATGAGTGTTGCATACATTTAAGAATGAACAAGAGAAGAATATAATTTTGCATGCCTTCATTGAATGGCAAGATGAACCATTTTCAGATCCATAGAATGCAAGAGATTTCCACATTGAAGATGGGAGTTGTGAATTTTAATTGAAGAGTCTTGATCTAGAGATTGCTTAGAGATGAGTCAATGAACAGAATTTTGCACTACAAGAGAAAGTAAGTCAGGAATCAAAGCCATAGAAATAACCAGAGTTAAATCCATCAGTGAGAGCTAGAGATAGAGTTAGAGTTGTAGCTAGGATCTTGAGTATTTCCATGTTCTAGAGTACAAGAATGGCGTGTGATCCATATTGGTCCTCTAATATTTTGGAGACCAAAAAGCATCTTAATGGGGAGGTGTGATCTGAAATGGATTTAGACACAAAGAAACGGTTGTAAGCCACAGTGTCTAAATGTACTTTGAGATTTAATGAAGGTTGGTAAGTCATTAAAAATAAGGCAATGTAATGTAAATAATACAAGAGAGAAAATAATATAATTAAATGTAAAAATACAAATGAAATGGGAGAGAAAGGATGAGGAATGGAAAATAAAAGGTTAATCCAATTGGAAATCCAATTACCCCATCTATCCCTATTTACTTAGGAATATTTACTCACAAAGGGTGATTTGGATAGGGAGAGAAGGAGGCACAAAGGATGGTAGAGAGCCCAAAGTTGCATTGTAAGCAAACATTGCTGATATAAAAGACTAAATAACCATTAATGCTGATTTTCCCATTTGGGTTACAGTAAATAATGTGTTTATGTGCATCATTGTTGAGTGTGTAATTGATTTACACATTGGTTTAGTTATTGTGTTAATTAAGATATCAGAGTGTCATTAATGGTTTCCAATGAGTGGAGAAAATGAATTAACCAAAGGGTTGTGAATGTAATAGAGTAATCACTTTCTCTTTTGTTTTGATGAACCATAAAGTTGCAACAACAAGCAAATCTCCTCCCTTTGATGTTTAATCAAGATCATATCTCAATGAACTTGATTTTGATGTGGATGCAACTATATAGGGGGGTTTTAAATTGGATTTGAATGTTTCTTTGCTTGTTGGATGCATTCATCTTACCTGGGCATGTTTCTCATCTCCCAAGATGAATTTGTGTTGTGTGGAGCATTTTATAATTTCTTGGGAATCATAGTTGAGTTCATTTATCCATTAGAATTTTTTTCTACCTTAATTAGGCATTTTTATTGATCATTGGGTGACATCCAACTTGCCTGGGGTGTTTTTCTCCTTCAAGTAAGTCCATATGCCTTCTTTTCTTGGACAAGGTGATACATAGTCCATTTTGCTAAGTGTTAAAAATATTTTGTGTGTTTTTGAATTGCTAGTGGGTGAGATTTGAGCATTCATAGATATAGGTGGAAAAGATAACAAGATATGATGAATAAATCAAGCTTGAAAAATTGCACAATAATATATATGAATCATTACACATTAATTTTGAAGAGAAGAAATACAATGATTTTATTATCAAAGTACCTGAATGAATGGAGAAGCTTACAATATATAGAGAAGCAATTCGAGTTAGGTTAGAAGGAAATTCGAATTTCCCATGCCATGCTAAAGGACTAGTCAAGATTAACTTAGAGAAAATAACCTCATTTATTCATGCAATCTCTCATACACTGAGTTGAACTATTATGAACTAAAATGTAATAAACTGAACTGAACTAAATTGAATTGAACTGAACTGAACTGAATGGAATTGAACTGAACTAAATTGAACTGAACTGAACTGAATTGAACTTTCACGCACTGAACTAAACTAAACTAGGGTGCTAATGAGTGTTTGGGGCAGTTAGATGTCAGTTAGGAATTAGTTGGTGAAATAACTTACGTCTAATTGAGTTATACTTGCTTAAATCAAGGAGAAAAAATCCCCCAAATCAGGGAATGTGCCCTCAAACCAAGGAAGTCACTCTAAAATCTAGGGATTAGTGTCATGGGTGAATCAGTAAGTGGATTTGTATGTGGTTTTTCCCATTAGATTCATCAGCATTAGCTCTAGGAGGGTTATTTACTCTAACACCCCCTATAATCCTAACTAGAAAAACTAAGTAATACAAAAATGGGTCCCAACAATTGTTAGCCATATTAGGTACCTATGCACACAAAAAGAAGAATTCTCTGTAACTTGGGAAGGATGATAAAATACCAGTGGGAAAAAACCCCCCCATAAAATAGAATGTAAAAGTGGAGAATTAATCTTCTTAGAAAAAATGGTGCAGAAATTGGTGAGTAGTAGGAGAAAACGCTAAGGCTCCAGAGGCTGAAGAGACATGTGGGAGGTCTTCCTCAACAAGAACTTGATTTGGGACAAGTTCTCTAATGGCCTCTTTCATCTTCTTAATGTAAGTGAATATGTCCTCGTTGGACATGATTATGCTAACCATGAAGCTTCCAATGTCTGCTAAAAGTGATCAACTTCTTCCTGGCACATATTCCTTGAATGAATGAGTCCCATGATCTTGGGAGACCATTCAAGGGGTCATAACGATATCTCCTTATTCTACGTTTTCTTCAACTGCTTCATGTTGTTCCTTAATCTTGTGAGACCATTGTGAAGTAGGATTGCATGGTATCTGAGTTTAGGATCTTCACATTCTTGAGCTAGTTCCTTAATGTCATATTTCGATTGATGTTCTTCCCTTCGAATAGCTTCGTCAAATCATCCAACATCTCCTTGGGTGTCTTCAAGGATGACACAAGTCGGATTAGATGATCTTTAATGGAGTCTACAATAATTCTCTTGGCATTGACCAAGTTATTCTTGTGGATTGCCTTTGCTTCATCTCCCTCTGGTGCTGGAACCTCTTCACTAACATATTTGTCCAAATCATTTTCTTCAAGGACAAGAGCAATCCTATACTTCCATGCTTGGAAGTTGTTATCTCCCTGAAGCTTATCCTCAATATTGGTGTGGTGAGACATTTTGAAATGAGAACCTCAAATGGAAATAACATAGATTTAGGTCTTACCAATTTGAGATGCCCAACCTCGTTCTGGAGCTGGTTGGCCTAGGGTTTGTTAGAGAAACCCTAATTTTCCAAAGTTGGAATTTTGAACTTTTGATTGGATAGAAAGATGCACCTCCTCAATTCGAGTTGAAAAATGTACTCCTTTTCCAAAATTTGTATACAAAATTGCAAAATAGTTGATGCCCTAGGTTTCTCCTAATAGTAGTGACGGGGCCAAAATTGAAAATTATCGGATTTGAATTCTGCTTCCATAGGAAAATGCGCCCTCATAGGGTGATTTAGAATAACCTTCTTTTCAAGCTTATATGTAGAGGGGAGTGTTTGGAATAGGAAGCCCTAGTTTCTTCAGGTCCTAGTGACAGTGTCAAAAATGAAACTTCTCGAAATTGGGTTCTGCTTCCTCCAAAAAATGTGCCTTCCTAGGGCGAGTTATCCTAGCCGTATTTTTATGATGATTTGTGGAGATAATATCTCAAACTAGGAAGCCCTAGTTTCCTGCTGTTGCACAATGCCTTCTTTTCAGGTTAGCTCTGAAAACCATGTTAGAGTTTGCTCTTTAATTCAATGTTAACTAGGAACTTTAACTGAAAGAATAACAAGCACAACAAAACAAAATAGACACAATAGTTTTCCTCGGGGAAACCATAAAGGAGAAAACCACGCAACTTACTCAAAGATATATTCATCACTAATACAATATCACAAAATGGAAAACCTAAAAATAGGAAGTATTTTGCAGCTATCTCTTCTTTCTCCTCAATGAACTTATCTTCTCTCTCTTGCTTATGTGAACTTGAGTGAGTGAGAGGTGTATCCAAATGAGAGAGAAATCTATCTATTTATAGTTTGTGTTTGGGCGACCTAATTTCCAATTAGGTCGGCCTCACTAAACTTGACTGGGCCGACTTGTCCTAGGGCGACTTAAAAATACATTTTACATTTGAATTTACGGGATCTAATGCCCTGACTTACAATGGAGGTTTTACCTCAATGACCTAGCATCACCAAACATAATAATGACATCCCCGAATGGAGGAAAAACATCTCCGTCGGAGGTACAACAACAATGCAAACAAGCTGGCTGACAAGCTAGCCAATTGGGGCACATATCATCCTCATGAAGAATGCAATCAAAGGTGGTATATGTGTGATAATGAATATCTATGAAATTTGTGTCATCACGTCAATCTTCAGGACTACTCCCCCCATGACGGGTGTAGAGCTACTGAGGACCCCACTCCACATGTTTAACCCATCTGTTGAGCAGCTGTCCTTAGCATGCATAAGGACACATGGAAACTGACCCCATATCACCACCTTCAGAGTTCATAACTCTTCAGATTCCATTCGGAACTCTCATTCCCATCATGAGCACCAAAGCAGGCCCGTAGTGAAGCACATCTATTGGTCAGTACCAATGTTAATGGAAATTAGTTCAAACCTCCTTGAATTGGCAATTCACATGGTTCACATGGACCTGGACATAGTTTGCAACGACCTCGGCTTAAATGGAGGATCTCTTGTCACATTCCCTCATTATATCTCCTTCTTCAACTCTTCATCCCCCAAGACTATTCTGTGTTCCTCCATTGCAATTCTGAGCATTTGTATGCTCTTGCATTCACTGGAGCCATGTCCTACACCAAGAAAACTCCTCGTAAGACTGCAAGTGGGCCACGACGAACCCACATGCCGCGGGCCCTCCATCCATTGGGCAGGGTGCAAGGCTACTTCAAGTAGGAAACCCTTAACTATTCTCAAACCCAGACTCTCAGACTGGAAAAACATCTGTAGTAGAAGAGGAACTGCCCATCCACTTAGCAGTTGTCTCATGAATTTGGGGGGCTGGAAGAATATTCTGGTTTGGCGCATACACGGGAAACCATACACACAAAGCCTTTGAAATTTTTTTAGACCACCAAATCCCTCATGTCGTTAGTAATGGAAGACTATGTCCAAGGTCTTCTCCAGTCCAGGGAGGATTCCATACCATTGGTGGATAGAATCCACAACCTGGAGTCCACTCTGCATGCGCTCTTCAGGTATCAACGCTCGGAAATGGAAAGGGTAAATGCAAAATTAGGTGCCCTTGCTAGAGCTAGGCATGGTAAAAACCTTCACTAAGCCACTGCTGGATCAAATTGCTTCCACCCAGCTCGTCTTCAGGTTCAGTCCCACTGCTCAGGCATACCAAGGAATTTGCAATGCTCCAGGTGTTGACACCTCTTCCATTCCCCTCTCTAATGAGGATTAACTGGATTTGCTTATGTCTGGTTTCTGGTATTCATGTCTGTTAGTCATTTTTATTTTCATGGGCCATAACCCCCGACATGTGGGGGAAATTTTTCAACCTACATACTTGTTGTATTTTGAAGTTTTGATCATCCTTGGTCTTAGGAAGTTGGGAATCCTTAGGCCCCATCTAGTTTCCATTTTCTGCATTTTGCATGGTTTTTTGGACATCTTCTAGTTGGGCAATTTGTACATGTATAGACTCTTTATTTTGAATTAATAGATTTTACCAACCTTACAAAAAAATGTTTCCCTATTTAGATAGGGAGTTGTCTTAGTTATTAACATTTAGATATAAATAATTTGGAATATTTTAAGTAAATAAATAGAGAGATGTGGTTATATAAATATATATATTGTGATCATTTGGAAAAATGAACATAGTAGTGTTTATTTGTGGAACATAGATATATAGTAGTTAATGGAAAAGATAAACATTGTAGTTGTTGTATATACTCATATATATATATATTGATATTATCAAAAGGATAAACACACACATGTGTGTGTGTGTGTGTGTGCATGCACGCGCGCACATTTCTTGGAAAAACTTGAGATCGTGACAATACTCAAGGTTGATTGCGACAATTGTTTACATTGGCTATGGATCGAAAATTTGTGTCCAATTATCCTTTGTAATATGAATACAAATATTTTGTGGTAATAATTGGTGAATTATATATCTTATGTTGAGATGAAGAAATCATTACTCAAAATTGCTTGTGACATTTTAAAAGACAGTAATGTAATTGGTAAATCACAAATTGGATTTTTATCCGTCGAGTATATTTTGCCTAAGAAATTGGAAAGTACAATTGGGTAAAGGTATTAGAGATTTCCAAGGATCTCCTTATGTGTGGAACAAAGTTTCATTGTATATTTAACTATGTCAATTTATAATTGATTAAGTATGACCTCTAAAATGGAAGAGAAAAGAAAATTCCCAAAAGTATAATCGTAGTAGAAAATGATAGATGCTTAGTATTTATTGACAATCAAAGGAATATTACAAATTACTAGCTATCACTATGTGTAATGATTTTTTTTTTTTTTAAATTTCTGCATTTATTGAATTTGGGGTTGTTACAAACATAGAGACACTTTTGACCTTTCGGATGAGGGTTGATGACCTCATTATAGTATCTTAATTTTCTTTTAGCCTTTAATTATTTCTCGGCCCACATTTTCTCTTTAAACTTAGATGCGATGCTATTTTTCATGTTATCGAAATTTAACAAAATGTCATTTTCGTCAATCTCCAAATGGTTTAACCAAGCCATGACATCCTTACATGAACCTCTCTTGAGACATAGGTGGTATTGACTGGATTTTAAAGCAATTTTAGCAATTCTTTGGGCTCCCATGTTATTTATCATGTACGTGTACATCATGTAGCTAGTCATAGTGATGCTCTTGAGGGGAAGAAGACCCACTTTTATTAGGAGAATATGATAGGATGTATTGCTTTTAATTTTGAGGTTATACGTTATAAAACGCTTCCAGATTTGTTTAGTCTTTGTCCAAGATTCTCTGGAGATGCTACAACCCCAAACTTCACAACTATACAAGATAACGAGAGTGATGAGAGTTTCGAAAAGGAACTTTTTATCCCAGTGTTTTTAACACCAAACTAAGTTGTCCAAATCCTTTTCTCAATACTATAGTTCCGAAATCAATTTCAAAATATTCGTCATAAACAAAATTAGTGTAAGTGACCTTTAAGTAATCTTCTTAGATTTGATAATCATGACTTTTAGAAATTAACATATCTTAAATTCAAAAATAAAACTTATAAACATTTAAAAATTTAGTTATATTTTCATATTTGTTATTAACAAAAATATATAATATTAAATTTCTTATTTTTTAATTCATAACCATTACGGTCATTTAAAAAATATTTTTTTAAAAGAATTAATGATTCTTAATATTTTTAAGATTACATAAATTAAAATTAATGTTAGTGAATATTGATAAGCTTTTAAAACACTCCCACCGCGGGTGCCAGCCACAGGCCATCCACCGGAAGGGACTACCATCCAGGGGGCCAGACACCTTCATGCCCACGCAGACCATGAGGCAGGGAACGTGCCTGCCCAACCCACCCACATGTCCCAGGCAACATCATAACTTGTCATGACCGCCGGATGCTTGACTTCTCCAGCGTGTGCCCCGTCCAGTCTTCATGCCCCCGTCCATATCAGTGTAATGACGATTACAGCCACGGCAATTGATGAGTGGGGATGTACCTCATCTCTTATGGAAATTGCACGCAATAAGAAGAATGGGGTTTTTGGTTTCCAGGGAAACACATTCTGATGCAAAATATTCAAAGGTGTTTGGCTCTCATCCCAACCACGCATTCTCTGCTCATTCTTTGGTTTAGCAATTGCTTGTTCTCTGGTTCTTTGGTTTGGAAGATCATATTCTAGTCGATTTGTAGGAGCGGTGGATATGCCGCCCACCAAGAGAGCCTATACCTATCGCGCGGTAAAGCAGGAAAGCCCCTCCTCCAGTCAATCAATGAGTTTCATGCGCGGGGTCGTAGGGAAGGCTCGTAGGTACAAGGGTGCAACCCCGTAGAAAGCACAGGAAGAAATCCAAGAGGCAGAAGAGGATGCCTTGGTTTCTAGAGGTTGTCTCACCAACGCAGAAATAAGAAGTGAGTTTGAGGCCCTGGTACCAGACCCAGCGAGTACCAGGGGTCGAGCCACCTTATACCAAAAAACTCTTGACTATCACTGGTCTCAGAAAGTAGTGTTGGGAAAAGCCCTTGCTAACAGAGGCAAAGCCTAGGCTGAAATCCTTCTCCAGCAAGACAAAATGGTTGGCTACCTGAAGCAAATTCTCTTCAATCAGTAGCAGTTAGCTCAACGTCTCGGGGTTGCTCTCGCTAAGGAGCCTACTTCGCAGGTTGGACAGATGGGTCTAAACCAGTAGCTCTGTTTTGGTTAGCTCTAGTCTCTTGATCTAGCTCTATCTTTACTATTACTGTTTATGTTTTCTATTTACAATTTCATAACACTCTTGCTTGTTAGTTTGAAAGTAAAACTCAAACTCTTAAAAGTCGTGTTTCCTCGTGAGGAAGACTTCCTTTAACTCTGTTTTTGGGTCTCTTTTCTTGGCTATGAGAGAGCCCTATAATATTCTATCTATTATGTTGATGACAATATAAGGATTCACAGTAGCTTACAAAAAAAAGATAAGCTTTTAAAACAAAAATATCAAGGTTCGTTAAATAAAATTAATGTTAGTGAATAATTAATAAACCTTTATAACTTTAGTTATATTTTCATATTTGTGTAGTCTAAATAATCTACTTTTAATTTTGTTTATAAGAAATTTGGATTTTACTAGAATAAATAAACTACTCCTTTCATATTTACCCTTAACAAAAATATATAAAATTAAATTTATTTTTAATTCATTATCATTATAGTGATTTAAAAATTATTATTTTTTAAATACAAAAATAATTAAAAAAAAATGATTCTTTATCTTTTAAAATTCCATAATAAAATTAACACTAAAATTAATGTTAATGAATATCAATAATATCATCATTGTACTCCATAAAATTGAACGCCCATCGTAAATGAAAACGTCTGTCTAGAATATTCGCTCCTCAATTAAAAAACACCAAATTTGATAAAAAGTTGTTCCAACTGCTTACACTTTTACGGCCACTTATACCACCTCTGCTGTCAGGAAGTTCACACCTGAAGAAAGAGAATACATTAGTAATTGCCTTATATAATATACATATCCAGAAAAATTCTAAAAATGATATTTGGAACAACATGATCTTGAATTTATCATTGCGCCCAACACACAGAAATTCGAAGAAGATTCATTATTGGTTTATATGATCTTCAATTTATCATTGCGCCCAACCCACATAGAAATTTGAAGAAAATTCATGGCCGAACACGGTATGAGCTACTCTTGAGCTACTCTTTGGTTGTAGATTCTGCTTATCTAACCTGCAATCAAGATAAGGATGGCATTCCAATTCCATACAACTAACACCAATCAAAACACTACTAGAAGTATTAATGACCCAGACTTCTTTAAACTTGTATAAATGCTTTACTCTATTACTATATTTGATCTATAATGCTTTTCACAGCAACACCATTGCATTTTATGCGTTTCTTCTTGTAGTCTTCAGCCAACTGTTCCAGCTTTTCAATTAAATCATGGATGTAACTGATCTGCTTATTGGCTGCTATAATTTCCCGTGCCTTCGCCGCATTTGATCTCAACGTGTTCCTCTCCTCGCCCGCCATCGCCATTGCCATTGTTAGTGTTGTAGATATGTTTTCTCTCAGAAAAGAGCCATCTTCTCCCCCTTTCTATTTCGATCCCCGCTTTCAATTCCGCGACTATTTGTTGGAATTTAAGCTTTGCTCAATTTGCAGCATTAAATATTCTGCAGCTCAATACTTAGATCTCGCTGCAATGATTTGAAGAATCTTCAGATCCAATGAATTCTAAGTTCACTGTACTGCAGTATTAAATAGCATTAAATATTCTGCAGCTCAATACTTCAATCTGATGACAACGAACCCTAGACATTGAGCTACAGAGCATTTAAATGTTCTACAGCTCAATCGCAAGCAAGTCAGATATACTAGCAAGTCAAATATACTAGTTGTTGACATATGTGTCAGTGTATATCAACCACAATGTAGTTGTGTTAGTAATACTATATTCTTTTACGAATTTATTTAAATCCGCATATTCGATAATGATTTTAATTATCTAATCAATGCAACCTTTTGGTCTCGGCCGTTTTCGCCTGACTTTCTCATACTTGCCATTCTCGATATTCACATTCGAGACATCTTGTTGGAAGTTTAATTCAGAGCATATTCGATTAAAACAGTAGACAAGCTCCACTACAGGGATGCTAACACAGAACATAGTACAAGCTTTTCACATAAACGCCTACTCTTCCTTCTGCCCCAGATCCTTCAGCCCTAGAACGAACCCCACCCCACAGCACTGGCCGCTTACTCTTCCTTCTGCCCCAGAACAAACCCCACCCCACAGCAATGGCCGCCTACTCTTCCTTCTGCCCGAGAATGAATCCCACCCCGCTGCAATGGCCGCCTACTCTTCCTTCTGCCCCAGAACAAACCCCACCGCACGGCTCGGTCTCCAACGTAGAATGACTCACAACCCGCTGACAGTATTGTTTTTAGAGGTGTTCCAGTAAAGCGGAATGACTGACTCCGAACTCATTGCTACATCAGCTGTATGCTCCTCCTCTCAACCCTACCATTTTCGCTGAAATCAGAAACATTTTCATAAAAAATTCCTGTGAAATCAGAAAACTATATTACATCCCTTCAATCCTTTTGGATCATTTTCATTGAAACGGGAGAACAATATTTGCATTCATTCCATTTTTAAAAACATATGAATAACAAGTTAATGTTTATAAAATTTAAAAGTTGAAATATTGAAATTGCAACAACAATATTTAAATTAATTTGTGTTAAAAAATTAAATATTAAAATAGGGTATTTTAAATGGTGAGTATTATTATTTTTCATAAACTGTATAATTGGGATGATGAAAAAGATAAATCTAGCATTTTTAATGTTTCATATTTCAATATGTTTTTAAATTGGACAGTACTGCGAAGAAAGGATTTCTGAGTTTTGTGATCAGATTTTAGTAGTTTTTAGTATATCAAAATTATTTTGATTTCTGAATGTTTTTCTTCAAACTTTTTGAATATAGAAATACAATTTTAAACTAAATTAAATATTTTTTATTTATTAAATAAAGTAAAATTAATAATCATCATTATTATCAATAATTTTATTAATAAATAATATTTTAATGTTCATATTTCCATATGATTATATTTTTCAATATTATATGTATTAAAAATAATTTATATGTTTTTAATAATATATTAGATGCATTCAAAATATTTTAGTTTATATGTTTGGATATTTAGGTTTATGTAAATATATTTATATTTTTAATTTTTAATTTAGTATATCTATTTATCTATTTATATCTATATCTATAATAAAAATATTTTTTATTTTTAATGTGTAAATATTTTTTATTTTTAATTAATTTAATTTAATTTATTGAATTAATTAGTGTTAAATTTTTAATTATTAATATTTTTAAGTAACATTAATATTAACAATAAACAAAAAAAATTAAAAATTAAAAATTAAACCTTAACATTAAATAATAAACATAATAGTAACATTATTAACATTTTTTCATAGAAAAAAAAATTGTAATTTGTTATTAAACCAAAAGAGGGGGTTTGCTCGTCAATTGACCATGAGCATTGTTAAATGGGGCAATGATGATGTCCAAGGATGTGGCTAGGGAGATTCTAGATGGTTCCCTAGTCATTCTCAGTTTTTGAACCGAGTTTCTTAATTGGTGTAAATTTTGGTTTGTTTAGGCTTTCGTGCTAGGGTTCTCCTCGGGGTGAATGTTTACTTCAGGGTTTTTTGTGGATGGGTTGTTTGTTTGGGGGTTCGGTTCTTTGTTTTCTGCCAGTGTGATGAGGTAGAGATACCTGGATGATTATTGGGGGACGTGGGTGGAGGAATCGTTGTGCACGCACTGTTGTGGGGCGTTCTTGGATAGTGTGGAACCAGCAAAATCGGGATACCTGGGCAAGAAATGGGCCTCGGTCCAATTTTTAATATACAGAGAAGCGCACACACACTATTAATGCGCGCACACTTTTAGTGTGTTTAGTTTGCATGTGCTCTTAAGACATACATGGACGCCTACCTCGTGGTTCGGAAGTTTACCAAACTGTTGCGTTCACACAGTCTTAAGGGCATGCATGTGCTATTGTTTTTTCCACTCACGCACTCTTGTTGCAATGGATTTGGGGATCATATTCTTGCGCCCCGCCCATCATACAAATGATTTATCCAAGCACATGATAACTGAGACACCAAATACGAGGATTTAAAAATATGGGTACCTGCACAAAGCTGGTACCCAAAAAGGCTGCGATAGAAGCATGCGAGGGGAAAAAAAAAGGGCATGCACGCACATTCAAACACACATACGCTCCCCTGCTTCGGCAATGTCGAATGTCAATGTTGTTGAGTTGACGTGGACAAAATGTGCGTGCACGCTTTATTAATGCGTACGCAAACATATGTGCGCAAGCGTCATTAACGCAAGCGCGCGCCTGTTTTTTTATATAAAAAAAACAGAGCATGGGTTTGTTATCACAATAACAAACCCGCGAATGTGGAGTGGAGAAACAAAGACCCTATGAGCACGTCTTGGAGCACCCAAAACCTCCTACTCAGCATCAATCTAAACCTCCACTCCGTTGCCGCTATTGCCTCCACATAGGTCCTCAACGAATCAATTTTTTGTTGTTTTTTTGTTTTCCATTGCAATTTTAAATTAAAAAAAATTACAATCAATTAAAAAACCAACAAATTGTCATTGCATATTAAATATGTACCTAACAAAATGACAAACACACCACAACCATCAGAGGAAACCAATGAAACCGAACCATCAAAAGATAACATCAACATTGGAACGGACAATGAACCTAGTGATGAACCATCTGAAAACCCTGAGGATCAATTACACCAAAATTTAAATGAATGAAGGGTATTAAGTGATGAATTGAAGAGTACCAAGGAACCCTATTGGGTTTCTCTAGATTCATCATTGAATCCATCAACATTGCCCATAGTGAGATCACAAATATGATCCAATACAGGGATCGAATGAGGGAGCACTTTTCCACTGGGATATCCAAAGAAAAAAAATTAAAGACCTAAACATCACGAAAGCACAATTATACAGCAAATTCATAGATCCCAGGGCAAGACAACCTCTAGATGTGAGGAAGAGACGGGTTTGCATGGACTGGTTTATTTACCAGCCATGGAGAGATAACTGGAAAAAGAGATGGTTTATGGTGTTTGAAAGACCCCCATGCAATAATTTGGAGGTCCCATCGTATTTTCTTAGGAAATTGTGGGCTGAGTTTGAGCTAATCTACCATGTAAATTATTTTGACATCACTAAGTTTCACAGTGTTGGTCTTAGCTCTACCCAAGATTGACCTCAGGCCCGCCACAACCCACTTAGAGGACCTCCTGCACCCAAGAGAGAGCCAAACCCCCCTCCTCAGCCACCTAGGTTTGGTAGAAGCCTAGATGAGATTGATGACTCAGTTAGATGTGCCACGCGTCATTTGCTTAGACATACAACATTTGTGGCTATGTCTTCAAAAATCCAGGAGGACATCGATGAGACACACACATCTACACGGTCTATGGGTGGTGGCCGGGGCAAGGCAGGTATAGGTGGAACCTAGGCAGGGCCATCTAGTTTGACTGGAACAATGACACATCATTGTTCTCACTATGGTCATTCTTTCCATGGTTCTACGTAGCAACATTCCATGGAGAGCTACATGGACCAAGTTAGCTATTGTTTTATTTAATGTTCAAGTATTTATTGTATTTTATTTGATATCGTATTTTTTAATATATTTAACTTTGAATTACACATTTTTGAATTTATTTGTTTTAATGCACAGTTATTCAGGGCCGAGTCTTCGTCGTCCAGGTGGGAGGACATCGGTTCCTTCGACCTAGACCGAGCCATGGCAGCAGCAGAGGAGATTGCGACACCATACACACAGGTAACTTATTTACTTTGAATAATTAGACCCAGTTATGAGTAATTTGTGTTTAGTAATTACAAATTAATTAGCTCTGAGTAACCATTTTTTATATTATCATTGTTTAAAACTAAAATGAAAATGAATAATTCTCACAAAACATGTCTATCATATTATCATCGAATTTTACAGTTGTTTTTATCATATTGTCTAAATTATTTGAGAGCTATAAATTCATATAATCCAACCAAACAAAAATGAAACCTTATAAAACATGAAAACCTAAGAAAACTAGAGATGTGTTCATGTTCACTGTAGGAATCCTTTGCTTCTCCATTTTCAACTTCTTCCATTTATGATGCTACTTGTGCTTATTCTATTTCTTCATAATCACCAAAATCCCATTGAACTGCAAAGTCTTTTGGACAAATACCATTCACTGAACCTATGGAAACTATAGGGTGTAATGTTATGAGGCATTTCTAAATCTGCAGCCAACTTCTCTAACCTTTCACTCTGTGCTGCCATTCTCTTTTCCATATCCAAAATCCTAGCAAATTGATCTTCATGATGACTACATATACTTTGATTAATATGCAAAATTTTCTCTTGTAAGGTGTTCATATGTTGTGATAAGCACCTTAGGACGTTGTGAAGCTCTGTAAATCCACAATGAACACAGTCACACTCATCATTTTGGTTGTTTTCTTCCATATTACCAACATAAATTACAAGAGAAAGGGTGCTTGGAGAAATAACCTTAATTGCAAAAAATTGCCTAAGTCTCCAGGGTGTGTGCAAGAAGATGAGGGTCACTTTAGATGCAATGCTACTTTTTCAAAACTTGTTCCTGATACATAAAACATAACGCGTTTATGATGTTTAGCACCTGCCATGGTAAGACCCGAGCCTAACATGTCATTGGACATGTAGGCTAGGTAACAATAACGCGTACGCGTTATATAACTACAAAACGCGTATGCGTTATATAACTACAAAATGCGTACGCGTTATGTAGTTACAAAACGCGTACGCGTTATGTAAATCTAAAAAACAATTTAAATACACAGTCCCGACGATTGCCGAGCACCTGCGGCACTCACGCATCAGAAACGCGAAATTGACCCTAGATGAGGACGGTTTGTGGCCCACTCAAGTATCGGTGTTGCTCGATTTAGCTGGAGGGGACAAATTCACCGGTAGATTGTCATCCAATCAAGTAATTCTTCACCCATACTCTTTTTTTATCATTTTTAACCTAAATTATTATTTTTTTTTTTGTTTAAAAAAACCTAGTTTTTTAATATTGATAAAATTGGGAATAACCCAATCTTTCATTAAATTCACATCTCCCTCAATCTCCCTCAACCAAGATGAATGAATAATTAAAATGAATCGTTTTTAAAAAACTCAAAAATTCGTAATCCAACCTAAAATTGAAAAAAATAGAACTCGGACCCCCTTTCTACAATGTATCCATCTAAGTCACCCAACACGAGGACACGGGACACGAGTGTCCCCGCCGCCAGCCACAACTCACTAAATATAATGAAAATGAGTGCACTCATGTCTTTTCATTAGCTGGCAAGGTTTCGTATCATGTGAAAATGTTTTGTATCATGTGAAAAGATAATGATACTCTGAACTTATGAGGCACCAATTGGAGAGACTGCGACTACTGCTGTGGAATCAGGTGTGGCGACTGTTGGCAGTTTGGCCCCCACTTGCAGTCATTCTCAAGAGATAGGTACATCTGCACCATGCCTGTTTACATCAAATCCAAATACATACAATTATCATATAATGCTGAAACGATTGAAAGGAAATTTATAACAACTGATACAGATAACGCAGTACACCCCATCCCGTAGCTGGTTTTCATAATACCATCCAGCCTGGAAGCCCTTTTTGCTGTGGAATAAAACAATCCGAACGAGAATCGAACCCCTGACGAACAGTGGAAAATTTAAAAAGCAAAAGAAGAGAAATTGCTAGAAATGGAGACGAAAGAAAGGTTAGAAAAGAAACAACAACAAATTACTTCACTTCTGATTTCTCAGATGCCTCTGCTTCTCATGTAACACTCTCCTACCAATAGATATCAGGAGGCTAATGCCGGGAAAATGTGCCGATGAGTTCGCCAGGATGGGAATTATGGAATATCGGAGAGGGGAAGCATGCCGCAGACCCTTCCTCGAAAGGGATTATGTCAGGAAACATCTTTGAACACAATAAAGTCGAGCAAGCATGTCCACAAGTCTGAGTTGGAGATCTATTGGGTGGATGTAGGTGTTGAGTTACCAGTGGTTTTGTGCAGCCGAATAGGGTTCGCACATGGAGGTAAAAAGCGGTTGTGGATCATGTGGCACCCTCAATATCTTCCATCACCGCAATTTACATTTGATAAAAAACTTGTTCCCAAATAGTAATTACCGCATTCTTTGCTCTAAAAAGGCCTCGGTTAACCTAGAATCCAATCCATGCAACATGAACACATCCATATATACACATAGAATAAATATTAATAAATTTCTCATAGCCCTTCAATAATGTTCAATATCTCATAGCCCTTCATAGTGAAATGGGACCCCACCCTTCAAATTTGATCCCTGGTCCCCACTAGACACGGTGACCCCCGGAATTAAGACACGTAGGACACGGTGACCCCCGGAATTAATATATTTTTAAAATATATTAAAATTTAAAAATATAGACATATAGATCCAATAAAATTTAACATTTACAATTACAAATATTCAATAGAAATTACATTTACAATTACTAATATGAAATATTCAATAGAAATTAGATCATTCACAAATCACAACACATTTGTCATTCACAATCACAAATAACAATGAGACATTGAGACACATAGATGCAAACTCATCACTGCCCTGATCCTCCTCCTCCTCCTCTCTGCCAATCTGACTAACTTACTTTTTAATTGTCAAATGTTTAATTTTAAGTTTTAAATGTATGTAAGTGAATGCCATTAAATTGCTTATGTGAGTTTGATTTAATACATGTTCAATTTTGAAGAGACGTCATTATATACCATGTATATGTTTCTAATGATTTTCGTATTAATGTCTTTATTGCAGTTGCGGCTATGGATACCAATGCCGAGATATTGATTGAGCTTGCCCAATTGAGGGGCATAAGTGCAGCTTTTAGTGGTGGTGACAGGATTCGCCGTTCACTTGCATCAACCTTGGATGCAATTGTGGACACAATTTCACAATCTACGAATGTCCTATATGATATTGCATCTTACAGAGAAAGAAAAAGACAACAATATGCTGATGGGCTAGATTACAATGCAGTAAAAAAGTTGAAAATATCCAAAGAGCTTATATTTGCATTTTTTAGGGACCCTCGGATGGGGGAAATCCCAAATGCAAGCAGGCCGCATATCTCCATTGAGTGGTGCACGTTTCAACCATTTGTTGATAACTGGATGGACAGATGGTACATGGTTTTTGATATGCCACCACACAACAACAGGGAAATTCCCTTATATTTCCTTCGAAAGATGTACACAGAGTTCGTGTTGCATAAACACGTTAACTATTTTGACATCTTACAGTTTCAGGGGATCGGTGGGGGGATTCCCCAAAATCGACCCAATGCCAGGCTTCGAGACCAGGATCGCCCTATCCCTGCACCTCGCAGGCAGTTGCCTGGGCCAGATGTCCCACCAGCACATCGCATTATTCCGCAAACACGGGATGCATTTTTGAGTTTGGCACGGGTGGTTGTTCGCCATGGCAGGATGGTTCAACATATGGGTGAGGAAGGGACATCTGTCCCTGGTGTGGTACATACACCAGCTCGTCACCATGCAGGACCATCATCTAGTGCAGGACCATCAGGACCATCCACTAGTGCAGGACCATCAGGACCATCCACTAGTGCAGGACCATCGACTATTCCCCATCCTAGTACTGATCCTCACGAGTACACATCATGTGGTCATCCCTGCTATGGTATTGCCTCAGATGTTGCCTTCAGTGGGTTTTTGAGAGAGGTATATTGATGGTTAATTGTAATAAATTCTTCATTTATTTTCGTTTTTGTACACATATATATAGTTTGAGCTAATATATTAATTTTGTGAACTTGCAGTTGATGCTTTATGCCGGCAGTGACGCCCCAGAGCCAGATGTTCCAGACTCTACAGGGGGGCATGATGCTACCCATTTGGTAGGCCCATCTTATATACCACCTATTGCTGTATCTCACACCGAGGTAAACATTTTAAAATTTCAGTTTTTTAATACTTGTTAATTTGTTAATTTCCACATACTTTACATTTTAGTTCATTAATGCTATCTACGGTCTAATATTTACAATTATTAAACTTGCAGATGGCAGATCCTTCACTGGGGCAAGGTAATGTGGAGTTAGTACCCATGGTCATACCGTCCCCTGAAACGTCTGGGCTCCAGGTAAACAATTAAAAATGACATTTTTTAAATACATGTTTGTTTGTTGAATCATGCATGTCTAACTACATGAACACTTGCTGACTGTAGGCACCATCCGACACATCTGGCCCATTGCCTGGATTTGCATCTCCCTCCAGGCCATTCGTGAACAAGGGTCGTGTGTATGTGAGGCGTTCTACTCCTAGAAAGACTCCAGCTGCCCACGACCATGGGCTTACTCACACCACGGTAATGTATATCCTTCGATGATATTTGTTGTTTAACTTGAAATCCAGTGCATAAATCGTTTTTGTTAATGTTTGAATTGCATGTTTACTGCATCAGGAACCCGAGTTGTCTACTGAGAACCTCGCATCGATGGTTGATGCAGCAGTTAGTGCCGCATCTGCAGTGGCGACTGATCACACACAGGTATGTAACTATTTCAACATTATCTTTACATAGTTTATTATTGTTGGACCTATTGTTTATTCATGCATTTCTAACTATTTCAACATTTTTTTATTGTAGCCACCACCAGCAGGAGCAGTGCCTGGCCCCCCTGGTTCAACCATCCTGGATGTTCAACCGACGGCTCCATCTGCTACACAAGCAACGCAATCTCCTTTGTCAGTTGAGGTGAGATGTCCTTCAGTGACCAAGTGTTTCATGCACTTTCCATGCACCAGTTGATAATTGTTGAGATAATGTATTAGTGTACATAGTTAGTTGAATTTAACAATTGATATTTAATTTGCAGGATCCAGGGATGCACATTGATCCTAGGGATGTGCCTAGAGGATCAACGTCGGGAAAGAACAAGAGAAAGCTTGAGTTTTGATAGTTTTGGATAGTTTTGGACACGTGCTTTTGGATACTTTTGTATATATATGTACTTTTCGATACATTCAGTTTTGGAGACATGTACATTGACTTTATTGTGCATGTACTTTTGGAGACATGTACATTGACTTCATTGGATACATGTACTTTTGGATACTTTTGGATATACATGTACTTTTGGAGACATGCACTTTTGGAGACTTTTGGATATACATGTACTTTTGGAGACATGCACTTTTGGATATATATGTACTTTTGGATACATGTACTTGTGTCAATCTAATGTGTTGATTTGTGTGGATTATCTATTACTCATGAATGCACTATGTCAAAAGAACAAACTATTATATTCAAAGGTTTCAACGAATTCACTACATGCATGCACTAATTGGTATCTAATTAAAATTTGTGATTTTGGATGATCATTACAAGTTATGTCAAAGTTCTTGCTCGTGTAATTTAATCAAACTAAATGCAATACAATGTTTTCAAGGTTTCAACGAACTCACTCATGCACACCCATTGCCATCAACTACCAATGAAAGTCTAACATTATGAGGTTCTTCTTTAAAAATGGGTAATATTTCCTTGATGATCGTAAATTGAGAACCATTTGTAGCCACTCATATAATACCATCTTCACTTATCTTTGTACATGATAATCCATATAATGTGCTATGTTTTTTAACCTAAACAATCATCAAAAACCTAGAATTATAGGGATATGACAAAGAAACTTATGGGGCACCTTATATATTAACCTTGTGTATACATTAGGATCTTTGTCATACCATTGTTTGAAATGTCATTCAATACCTTCAATTTTATCAACATCAAATTAGTAGACAAAGTGACTCATCTTTGATCTCTTGTATAGGCCTTTGTGTGCCTTATCAATAAGATGTACATCATGAATATTATCATAGGTCTCATACATAGGTGCATCCTCATCCATGCAAACAAAGGTGTCATGGATCAACCTATTATCCCTTTATTCTCAATAATATTAGTATCATTATCTTCCATAGGATCAAATTCAACTCCATCACCCCCATTATTGCTACTCTAAATTGCAGCCTTAGGAGTTTTGATCATGTGTTTTTGTCTCTTTAGGAGTTTTGAAATATTATACTCTTTCCAAAATAATATGGAAGTTCAAATATTTAAAAGTGGCTTAAATTATAAAATGGGCGGAAATTCACCAAGTGTCCCTGAACGGCATTTTCATGCGACTTGCAACTCGACATAACTAGGAAACCGGACCGACGAACCGTCGACTCCGTTGGTCTCCTGGCGTGCAATTACCTCTAGGGGCCCTCTCCCTCGTCTCCCCATGGCCCAGCGGCTTCATTGTGCATTCATTTCGTAAACTAGGGTTTTGCTCAGTTTAATTGCATGCAATCTCGCATTGGTGGGTCAACTCTGCAAAAACCTCCCCCGAGCCAGTGTTGGCAGTGTTCCCACGTCGGCATTGCCCACACACACTTGCAGGAGCCAACGACACGCAATCTTCCTGCTCCGTTTGCTTTTTGGCTCCCGGACGGAAATTCACCAAGTGTCCTTGAACGACATTTTCATGCGACTTGCAACTCGACATAACTCGGAAACCGGATGTCGGACCGATGAACCGTCGACTCCGTTGGTCTCCCGGCGTGCGATTACCTCTAGGGGGCCCTCTCCCTCGTCTCCCCATTGCCCAGTGGCTTCATTGTGCATTCATTTCGTAAACTAGGGTTTTGCTCAGTGTAATTGCATGCAATCTCGCATTGGTGGGTCAAATCTGCAAAAACCTCCCCCGAGCCAGTGTTGGTAGTGTTCCCACGTCGGCATTGCCCACACACACTTGCGGGAGTCAACGGCACGCAATCTTCCTGCTCCGTTTGCTTTTTGGCTCCCGGATGGAAATTCACCAAGTGTCCCTGAACGACATTTTCATGCGACTTGCAACTCGACATAACTCGGAAACCGGACGTCGGACCGACGAACCGTCGACTCCGTTGGTCTCCTGGCATGCGATTACCTCTAGGGGGCCCTCTCCCTCGTCTCCCCATGGCCCAGTGGCTTCATTGTGCATTCATTTCGTAAACTAGGGTTTTGCTCAGTGTAATTGCATGCAATCTCGCATTGGTGGGTCAACTCTGCAAAAACCTCCCCCGAGCCAGTGTTGGCAATGTTCCCACGTCGACATTGCCCACACACACTTGCAGGAGCCAACGGCACGCAATCTTCCTGCTCCGTTTGCTTTTTGGCTCCCGGACGGAAATTCACCAAGTGTCCCTGAACGGCATTTTCATGCGACTTGCAACTCGACATAACTCGGAAACCGAACGTCGGACCGACGAACCGTCGACTCCGTTGGTCTCCTGGCGTGCGATTACCTCTAGGGGGGCCTCTCCCTCGTCTCCCCATGGCCCAGTGGCTTCATTGTGCATTCATTTCATAAACTAGGGTTTTGCTCAATGTAATTGCATGCAATCTCGCATTGGTGGGTTAAACTTGCTCACCTTGCAAACATCATCCATCAAACAGAAATGTGATGGAGTTGAAATCAATGGATTGCTTGTCACAATAGGCATTCATAAGTTTGCGTAATTGAATACTCCTCTTAATCCCTAAAAAATACTTCATTCCCATCCTGCAGATCCCAAACAATGTCAAAGGTAAGAAGGATTTCCATATAATCCAAATATATGTTTTTTTTCAAATATATTTTACATGGAAACATAGCAAAATGGAATCTAATATTTCGTTTGCATTGGGAAGAAAAGATTGGCAAGGCCAACATTGGCTTCCTTTTGGATTAATATCTCCATTTATAATTCCATAGATTTATACAGTTGTCTTAATCCTAACTGTATACATTGCATGAGAATAAACACCATCAATCTCATTTTTGACACTTGGTTGTCATGTTAATGCAAATGTAAATGTAAAGGTTGCCTTTACAGGACTTTTGAAACTGAGTGTGGGAAAGGGGAGCATGATCGAGATGTTGTGTGCATAAAAATTACATTCTGCAGGTAAAAATGGAAGTTTACGAGAAATTCTCTCATTAGTTACACAAAATCTATTGTTGAATGGTGTTCTTCAATAATTGTAGATGGAACAAGAAGACGAGAAGAGGACTCAATAAGGAAAGGACATGTGGAAAGATATTTTTGGGAGGTGGTTGATGTAGATCAATCACATAGAATAATGCATGGAATTTGTGGATTTCATTTAGTTTGAAACTCAAACAATGTTATAGTAGAAATATGGACAAGAAAATTCTATCACTCCCCATTATTCTAGGTATAAATATTGAATTATCGTAGTTGGATGAGGACTAATCAACCATTTGACCACATTATGATCATGTCTCAAATCTTGTACAACCAAGTTTAGGGAATATGAGATTAAATCTTATCAACTAGCATGAATACATTACAATTTGTCTATTTAGTGGACTCACACGTTGGAACTGATGTTTTTTAAAATGAACATATATGCAATGGTTTCCCTGAAAGATAATGAATGGGGCACTCACTATTTGTTGGCATGTTCCTTAAAGGCGAACCAAACCCTCATGTCTCACTAATAGATGACAATGGTGATCAACTTGTAATCAGTTTGATGGTTATTAAAGGATAATATCTAACACTGGATGACCAAACATGGAAGAAGGTTGGTTATGTATTTCAAGATTAGACTAGGTGAATCTATATACCACTTTACAAACTTAGTTTTCGATACAAACCTCAAACTACAAACAATGCCAAGGAAGCACCCATCAAAGGTATGATACTTCAAGCCTCATTGTGAACATGAAAAGTTAATGGAGATCATTAGTAATAGACATGATCCAAATGGTCTACTTAAATGACCAAAGGTAAGTAGATAAGTAAGATTGCCTAACATGGTCACTCTTGTGTTATATTCGAAGGTATATGGGTTGTTTGTTATTTTTGTTAATTTTTCAATTCATTTATGTAGATTACTCATATTAAATTGTTCATAATGAATTAGTCTAATAATGGTGTCCTTGTATGTGTCCAGATTATCCAAAGAATCATAAGCACATGAAATCCCATCAATAAGAACAATGGTCTTTTTCAACACCACCAAAGAAAAAATCAGAAAAATGAAATGACCTACTTCAAAAATTATTTTATTACTTATTGTGCATGGTCCATCAAACAAAAGGTAAACAAACACAATTATATGGCCTACAATGTAGGTCTTTTGATGCTCTATTTCACAAGGTTTTAACAAACACACTTGTTGTGATCATCATTAAAGTCTACAATTTCTTTCAGTGAATGTGCCAAATTGACCTAACAACATAGGAAATTGAAAACCACATCCATTGAAAGGAATAATTCAGTTTTTTTTGTCATGAATTAATTTACTATCATGGATTTATGGCTCCCGGCAGTGTTCCCACGTCGGCATTGCCCACACACACTTGCAGGAGCCAACAGCACGCAATCTTCCTGCTTCGTTTGCTTTTTGGCTCCCGGACGGAAATTCACCAAGTGTCCCTGAACGACATTTTCATGCGACTTGCAACTCGACATAACTCAGAAACCGGACGTCGGACCGACGAATTGTTGACTCCGTTGGTCTCATGGCGTGCGATTACCTCTAGGGGGCCCTCTCCCTCATCTCCTCATGGCCCAGTGGCTTCATTGTGCATTCATTTCGTAAACTAGGGTTTTGCTCAGTGTGGGAGTGTGCAATTTTTGCACACAGGGGTCAACTTTGGAAAATCATCCACCGGGAAAGTATGGCTAGTGTTCCTAGCCCGAACCTGTCTAGACACACCTGCAGGACTCCCCGAAACCTGGTTTTGTTGCATGGTTGGAGTTCTATGCCCCCGGTAGGTATCCAGCAGGTGTCCCTGAAGGCCTTCTGGTAGTGAGACGGGACAAGCCATAGAATGAAGACCGTGGCTCGGATCGACGAACCGTCGACTCTGTTGGATTCAGCACACCGGGATAGTGCCAGGGGTGCCCCTCCCCTCCTACTCGGTGGCCCATGTGTCACCTTGCAGGTCCATCTTGGAAACTAGGGTTTTGCTCAGTGTGGGAGTGTGCAATTTTTGCACACGGGGGTCAACTTTGGAAAATCATCCACCGGGAAAGTATGGCTAGTGTTCCTAGCCCAAACCTGTCTAGACACACCTGCAGGTCTCCCCGGAACCCGGTTTTGTTGCATGGTTGGAGTTCTATGCCCCCGGTAGGTATCCAGCAGGTGTCCCTGAAGGCCTTCTGGTAGTGAGACGGGACGAGCCATAGAATGAAGACCGTGGCTCGGATCGACGAACCGTCGACTCCGTTGGATACAGCACACCGGGATAGTGCCAGGGGTGCCCCTCCCCTCCTACCCGGTGGCCCATGTGTCACCTTGCAGGTCCATCTTGGAAACTAGGGTTTTGCTCAGTGTGGGAGTGTGCAATTTTTGCACACGGGGGTCAACTTTGGAAAATCATCCACCGGGCGGGTATGGCTAGTGTTCCTAACCCGAACCTACCTAGACACTTTGGAAACTAGGGTTTTGCAGGTCCATGATGATGATGATGGTGATGATGATGAAGATGTTGATGATGATGGCTTGGTATAAGGTGGTGCTCTCAACTAGCTAATTCATTATGAAATATTTAACAAGACATGAATTAAATTTAATATAAGTGTATTGTTTAATATAGTGAGCATGAATTGAATTAATTTTGTTGGGTGAAGCCAATAACCAACATGATGAACATAATATAATTTTAGGGTTTACTGATCATATGTAAAAAATGGCATATTCATAAACTTGACATACAAGAGAACTTTTGGCATATTTATAAACAACGTAAACGTAAATTTGGCATATCAAGAACGCAAAATTGACATATTCATATGAAACATACATGTGAAAATTGAGCATATATCAATATTCAATTACAAATAGTATAAATAGTATAGTATTAAAAGTATGTAACGTACCTCATCATGCTAGATCCCACCTATTATCATACAACCAAGCCCTCCAGATCATCTCTTATACTGATGGTCTCCATTAGTCTCTCATGCTCTGTATCCGGTAAGAAGTAGCGTACCTTCGATGTATTTCGACTAGGCATTGTTCGTACCTGAAGGTTTGTGCCAATGATTAAGTTGGTAAAGTGATACACACTTGCACCTGGTTTGTAATCCCTGTAAACATATCCACCCTTCTTTCTTCCATTGCTGTCCCGTGTCAAGTATTCACCTTTAACAACCATAGACCCAGTTGGAAAGTGGTTGTTTTCATCGTCAGTCATGGACACAATGAGGGTTTGCTTTCCATCTATATAGCGTGCCAACCAGTATTCATCACCCCATTCAGTATCTTTTGAGGCAACCACTGCGTATATGTTCCCTGCATTATATGATTGTAGGTATATGATCAAAATATTTTTCGTGCGATACAAGGCCATTAATGTGCATTTGACGACTACGTAAACAAACAAAAAATGTTAAGGAAATGCATCATACCGGGTTGTACAAGGTCTGAGACATGATCAAAATCTGTAGAAATATATGATTGGTCTTCTTCCAACGGAGTTAACTCAACAATTGCACGCTGATCAAGTGGAAGTGATATGCGATCCCATCCATCAACCCAATCCAATGATTCACACCCATCCCAGTCACCATCACAACAAGGCGGGCTAAAACAAGAGAGTTTTCTGGTCCAAATTTCAAATACTGGGTTATCAGAGCTTCGAACCGAATGAAAGCCACGAGTCCCAGGCACAGTCTTGCATTCCCATGCATGTGAACGATCTATGTCTACCACCTCCCCAAAAAATCTCTCCACATGTCTCTTTCTTGTGGATTCTACTCGCATAGTTGATTCCTCTCCCATTACTGACGTGCACCACCTGACTATAGATTGAGCATTTAGAATAGTAGATTCTGTAGATACTTTCAATTCCTCTCTTCGTAGGGATGTTTTGACACATGCTCCGGCTCCATCATTCTCTCCTTTACCATGCCCAGTCTCAAAATAGTTCCACATATGTGGCACTTTGTAGTTTTTATGCAATGAACACAACCACTGAAATATGCGTGCATTTTTTAACTGACCAGCACACCCATCAGACCAAATCCAGTGTCGGTCCATCTGTATGTTCCTTCCCTTCAAGTGATCATAGAACATGATGAAGCAATGACGTACATAGTGGAAGTCGTGGCACCTATCATCACTTATGTAGAAGTGATATTCCTTCAGAATTTCTCTTTGCTCTTCAGTGCTATTTGGGCCATGCCTATATCTGATATGGACCATCAAGGAAACCTACTCAGAGTGATAATACTAACTTTGGATCTCATTTTGAGGTTGCAGAGTGTAGTTCTCGGCAAAATCAACAACTGAAAGTATAGTACCAAGGGGAAATGTATCTCTGCATATTCTAAACTTCTCATCCTGCCATCGTGCCACGTGGACATGCTGAACATATTGATGTGTCTTTTCAATAAATTCCTTGATGAAGTCACTAACTTGTACCTGGTGACACAAAATGATCTCAATGTCAGTTTTTTGTTGTAAGTAAGGATTGAAATGTAACCGTTACAACATAATTTTATAGATATAAATGCATACCTGAGATGTCACCAATTGTATTTTTTTGCTTTCTTTCCCTGGGACTATTTCATAGTTGATATATTTGAAACTTTTCATGTCTGTAACCATTTTCCCAAATTCACTGTCTCCATTCTCATGCATACATTGGCTCAATAATGCCATTCCAGCACAGTTGGAGCATGTTCCATCCAAATAAGATTTTGCATAGTATGTTTGCCCCTCGGGCTTATTGCACATGATGCTATGAATGAATTCTCTTGATGAAGTTGGTGGTATTGTCATGGAGCAATCCTGCACAATGTTAGTATGCAACACACGACGAATGTACAAAAATGTTTCATAGTAATATTCATATTCTACATGGTATCTACAACAACAAGTGTTACGAAGAGTATTTATTCTAATATACCATGGCTTACATTTCTCAAAAGATCTTTGCCCCAAGTTCAATTGTCTATGCTCAATCTTAAATTTCTCGTAAAGCTCTGTCTGTGTTATATCAAGAAGATGCTTAGTATGTGGTTCACGATCCTTTGAACCCCTTCTTAGTTTTAGTACATCCTTTCGGTTTGAAGAAGGCCTTGTGTGATCATGCCAAAAACTGTGCACTAGTCCCTTTACTGCATCAACTAGCTTCATGTCACGACGTGGCAACCGACCAACAAAGGCTCAAAAATCTGTCTGATCGGTTGTGTCAATATGTTCTCTTCTAATAGAATACCTACGGAGGGTTTTTACATTCAAATTAACTAGTTCGGATGTAGGCCTGAGAATACGAAGGGCCCTGGTGTTCTTATCTGCAATTGATTGTGACAACACACGACGAGCAGCATTGCGGTCCTTTGAACGTGTGTTCTTACCAATTTTACCAAATGCATCTACTAGGCTTTTAACTATATGAGAACTTGGTTCAGAATTCTTTATCATCTTTATCCCTAACTTTTTCCTAACAACATTCATGCTCCTAGATTTTAACAATGATAAAAATAATCTACATTTATCTCCATCACATTTAGAAACAAAATATTTATCAAGTATCTGTTGAGTTTGATAAGCAATACTACGTTTAGATAGCGTACCTTCAATGGAATTCATAAGTCTTTCATCAACTTGTATACGCTTCGGAGTTCTTCGACGTGTGCTTGCTAATGGAGGTAAGGGGGTTGGAATTGTACCATGTAGCGCATCACCAAGACGCTCTGGCGTTTCAGTAGTAGCTTGGTGTCCTTCATTCTCTTCCTGGTAGTTGGATGGTGGAAGTCTAACATCCTCATCCATGGTCTGTGGAAGTCCAACATCCCCTTGTGGAAGTCCAACATCCTCATCGATGGTGTGGATAACATTCTCTTCTTCAACAGTAGGCAAAATGTCCAACGCCTCTCTGACTTCATCGCTTGTATAACCACATCCGGATAGCAAATTGGGTGTTTCTTCGTGAGCTTCATCTTGAGATGGTAACTTATCACTTTGACTTGAAGTGGGAATTGAAACATCCCCTAATGAGCACCTACGTTTTGCTTCTTGATTACTTCCATGGGGTGCTTGTTCAACAACTATTGTGGAAATTGAAGGTCCCTCTTGTCGTGGATTAATAGGATGAACCATGGTATCCTCTACAATTGGATTTGGATTAGTTTCCAAAGAAAGCCTCCGATTCATCATGTATATTCTTTTCTTTTCTTTCTCTTCTTCAATGACTTCTTGAGATCTCTTCTTCCTTGTTGATTTGTTTACTCGGTTACGTGCATTCCCCATCACCACAATGATCAATTCAATATAGTTTGTTTTTGTTGCTCCTCAATTACAAGCTCTTCAATAATAAGCAAATGGAAGTTCTTCCTTGTTGGTCTTGAAGCTTGATATCTTATCTTGTGTGCTCCTCAAATATAAGCAAAATGAATCTTTCAAAGGCCTTATCTTTGGTGTTCTTCAATTGGAGATTCTTCAAGCTTGCTAATTATTTTCTTCAAATATGGCCATATAACCCAACACCACAGTGAGCAACCATGAAAGATGTCCTCAATGCTGCACCTGCATAAAAAAATATGATGGAGTTGGTGTAGAATATGAAAATTTTTAGACGCGGGCTCGTGCTGTTCGAAAAATCGCGGGATTATTGCTTTCGTTCGGATAGAGTGAAGTTGCTCTCGGACAGCAACAGGCCATTATTTCTGGAGTTGTAAAACGCGTACGCGTTATATAAATACAAAACGCGTGCGCGATATTTAGTGAAAAAACGCGAACGCGATATAGTCAAGCACAATAAATAGGTTAGGTGCACGGCTAGGGAAACGAACAAAATCAAAGAAAACTAATAATTTATATGATTGCATACAAAACAAATGTTTTGTATGGTTTAATACCCCCTAGCTCTCTCCCAATAATCCCTAGATACCCCCTATCTCTTTCTAAATATTTGTCCCTCATTCTCCCTACATGTTTCTTTCATGTTTCTTTCTCTCCCTTTAGCCATGTCTCTACCACCCCACTCTCCATCTCTCCACCTTCTCTTTATCTTCATCATTATCCCTCCCTATAGCACTCTCTCCCTTCTTCTCCCTTAATCACTAACCCTCTACGCCTTTATCCCTCCCCCCTACCCTCTCTGTCTTACCTTGTTCCTAGAGCCCCTCCCCCATAAAGGCCTTTAGACCCTCTTCTAAACATTAATCCCTAAGTGCATAAGTGCACAAGATGATGAGGAGGAGGAGGGTGATGACAATGAAGATGATCATGATGTAGATGAAGATGATAAAGATGATGATGAGGAGGAGGGTGATGACAATGAAGATGATCATGATGCAGATGAAGATGATAAAGATGATAATGTTGATGAAGATGATGGTAATGATGATGAAGATGTTGATGATGATGGTGATGAAGATGTTGATGATGATGGTGATGATGATGATGATGAAGATGATGGTGACATGATGGAGATGTTGATCTGATGAGGAAGATGATGATGATGATGGTGATGATGGTGATGATGATGAAGATGTTGATGAGGACGATGATGGAGATGAAGATGATGATGATGAAGAAGATGATGATGATGGAGATGTTGTGTTGATGGGGAACCTAGAGATGAAAATGATGATGAAGATGGTGATGCTGATGGTTATGGTGATGACGATGAAGATTTTGATGATGATGCTGATGGCGATGATGATGAAGATGTTGACGATGATGGTGATGGTGATGTTTAGATGATGATCATGATGATGTTCAGAAGATCATGATGGTGATGATGGTGATGATGATGGAGAAAATGACAATGATGGATATGTTGATGAGGAACCTGCAGATGCCAATGATGATGATGATGGAGATGTTGATGAGGAACCTATAGATGCCAATGATGATGGTGATGACGATGAAGATGTTGATGATGATGGTGCTGGTAATGATGATGATGATGATGATGATGAAGATGATGGTGACATGATGGAGATGTTGATCTGATGAGGAAGATGATGATGATGATGATGGTGATGATGATGAAGATGTTGATGACGATGATGACGGTGATGAAGATGATGATGATGAAGAAGATGATGATGATGGAGATGTGTTGATGGGGAACCTAGAGATGACAATGATGATGAAGATGGTGACGGTGATGACGATGAAGATTTTGATGATGATGCTGATGGCGATGATGATGAAGATGTTGACGATGATGGTGATGGTGATGTTTAGATGATGATCATGATGATGTTCAGAAGATCATGATGGTGATGATGGTGATGATGATGGAGAAAATGACGATGATGGATATGTTGATGAGGAACTTGCAGATGCCAATGATGACGATGATGGAGATGTTGATGAGGAACCTACAGATGCCAATGATGATGGTGATGACGATGAAGATGTTGATGATGATGGTGTTGGTAATGATGATGATGATAATGATGATGATGATGAAGATGAAGATGATGGTGACATGATGGAGATGTTGATCTGATGAGGAAGATGATGATGATGATGATGGTGATGATGATGAAGATGTTGATGACGATGATGATGGTGATGAAGATGATGATGATGAAGAAGATGACGATGATGATGGTGATGAAGATGATGATGATGAAGAAGATGATGATGATGGAGATGTTGATGTTGATGGGGAACCTAGAGATGACAATGATGATGAATATGGTGATGGTGATGGTGATGGTGATGACGATGAAGATTTTGATGATGATGGTGATGGTGATGATGATGAAGATGTTGATGATGATGGTGATGGTGATGTTTAGATGATGATGATGATGATGATAATGATGATGGAGATGTTGATTTGATGAGGAATATGATGATGATGATGATGATGGTGATGATGATGAAGATGTTGATGATGACGATGATGGTCATGAAGATGATGATGATGAAGAATATGATGCTGATGGAGAATATGATGCTCACAACTCCCTCTAGTCTCTCTCTCCCCAACCATCAATCTCTCTCTCTCTCTCTCTCAAACACACACACATACACACACATTATGTCACTTTCCATTCTCAAACCCATCCCCCCTCCATCCATATCTATCTCCAACTTTCTCCCTCCATCCCTCTCCCTACATTCTCTCCCTCCCTCTCTCATCACCTGTCTCTCACCTTCTATCCCTCCCTCATCTTTCCCTCAACCTATCCCAATCTCTCCATCACTCCCTCTCTCTCCATCGCCACCACTCTCTGCATGTCTCCCACCAACACTTTCTGTCCCTCCCTTCCTATCTCTTATTTCGTTCTATCCCCATCTATCTCTCACTCCCTCCAAATCCATTCCTCCCCATTGTCCCTCTCCCTCCCTCGCTCTATGTCTCTCCCCCCCTTGTATTCTTTATTTCTCTCTCACATCCCCCTTGCCTCCATCCATTCCCCCTTGTCACTCAAGTCTCACTTTCAACTTCTAACCCTATACCTCTTCAGAACCTATTCTACTCCTAATAGTGCTCTCAAGCTCCACTTCCCTTCACCCCCTGTAGCCCATCATGTTCTCATTCCCTTCATCTCTCCCCACTCAAGCTTCCAACATCCTTCTAAGCCCTTGACCCTTTCCCACCCCTATTAAATATTAACCATAGATTCCCTTGACCCTTCCCCACCCCTTCTCAAATATTAAACAAAAATTCCCTTGACTTCCACACCCCCTCTTTCTCAAGTATTAAACATGTATTTTATGATTTGCATAACGCGAGCGCGTTTTGTAACTATATAACGCGTACGCGTTATGTAATTATATAACGCGTACGCGTTAAGTATTGATATAACGCGCACGCGTTATTTAGTTATATAACGCGTACGCGTTATTTAAATCTAAAAGCGCGGAAATATTTTTGAATTTAAACAGGCCGAGTCACATGCTCACATGTCAACAATAATCCTATGTGTATGCTTTGGAGTTTGCTTCGGTAATTCCAAACCTGTGCTATGTTAATGAAAAACCAAAGCTAATTGGGTATTTCTTCCAGTTTCTGGAGAAGCCTGTGCTTAGCCACTCGTTACAATATGCTACACAGAGTCATTTTTGACGAAATCTTAGACACAAATAGCATTTTTTCTGCAGATTCCAAATATGTAACTTTTATTTTGAAATATTAATTTTTCCTATTTTCTTTCAATTTCTTTTATGTCCTACCTCCTTAACTCGTGAAACACATTGTTAGTGTTTCTTCCATAACTTTTTCAATTCTCAATCATTTCAAAAAAAAATTGTATGGTGCACAAGAGGACACTAACCTCCATGTTCTATGAAAAACCCATTTCAAGATTTTTGCATTAAGACCTTCAAAGGCTCTACCCACAAAAGAGGTACTATTTTTGAGGTTTGATCACTTAGACAATTATAAAAAAATTATAAAATTACTAATTTAATTTTCGAAAAATAATGACGCACAAGTGCTATGTGTTCTCTACATGCATGCCGATTTTTGTAGCTTGATTCCATCATTTAGGCCCTCAAAGGCTCTACCCACAAAAACATATACCTTATCATTTGCCTGAAAAATAAAAAGTGTCTGTTAGGAAAAATGAAACTTGACATAGCTATGCAAATTTTCAATACATAAAAGTTATATATTCAGAAACGTGATTCAATTTCCTACATTTCATCTTTTTTACTCAATGCAAGATATTTTCCGTAAGTAAATCAAAAAATCCAAGTAAGTTGAGGGATGCCTGCTTTTTCAGTTTTCTATTGCATCTAACGTGCCAAAAGTGACCCTCATTAGCTTGCACTGACCCTCCATTGAAATCACCTAGATAATAAACCAAAAAAGGATTTCCTAAAAAACAAGAATTCAAGTTTTCATCCACAAACCAACATTTCCAATTAAAATAATCATGTCATAGTCCAATTCTTAACAAAGAAAGAAACCAAACAAAAGTATTCCCATCCTCTTCACTACCCAACAACATTCACCACCACCCCTACAAATTATGAAGTAACCCAAAACCAAATTTTGGCTCAACCCAACTTACCATATGATGAAGTTTCTTGGCATTAATAGTCAGAGATATCCTACATGCACCAAGATTTCCATCTGAACCAAATTAAAACTCCCACTACAGAATAATCCAAGTTCAAGTGTGCATTGATTAATTGAATGAGGAGGACTTAAAAGTGATTTCCTCAACTACATCCATTGCCATTTATCACATAAATACTAGTAAGTGTGATTGCTAATGTATTTCATGAAGGGATTAAGTGAGTTATAACAATCTTTTTTCCAATTTCACCATCACATTCACCATGTTTTATGTAAATTTGCTATCACATGAACATAGAATATGAAAATATTCAATAAATTCAAACTTTGTAGTTATACCATTAATACCTCTAATGATTATAGAAATGGGAGAGAAATTTCCAAAATCTATCATTCTTACTTGACCAATAATGAGAGAAATTTCCATCATCAATTTGCTATAGGTGACATTGTCATCATTCTGTCCATAAACAATTTTTCCATAAGATGATCATCTTCATTTTGTTTAATAGCATGTCCTCATTCTGTACCCAAAGATATATTCATTTGTCCATGGTCATGTTGTCATTAATCTACCACTACTACTACCTTAGTGAAGCCCAAAAGATTAGAGATAAAAATTAGTTTACGATTGCACCACTGCTCCTTCTACTACTTCTACTTCACTGAACCTTCCTTAGTCATCTTGACCCCCAAAATCAGATCTCTCCTCAATCTCCCGAAATATTCACACATTGCTTCATTAAAAATGAAACTTGTCTTCTATTTATACTCTTCATCACCATCAATTAGGAGGTCGACATGTCCTCTTTATTTTAATTTTATCATTAAGATGATTAAATAAATCAAATTTGATTTATTTAATTCTGGCCATCCATCAATTAGGGAGTTAATAATAATTTTAATTTCATGCCATGACAACTTCTATCCTTTCATAATATTAAATGTGAGACAGATATATTCCCTTAAGATGCCCGCAATGCACTCTTAAAAATGCCTATAGTGGGCTCCACTTTGATGCCCGCAAGGGCGATCAACACATGCCCATATTGGTCTTGGATTATGCACGCAATGGTCTCATGTAAATGCCCGCAGACCCTTATCAATATGCCCGCAATACACCACAAATGCCCGCAGTGGGTGCTTCAAATAATGCTTGTAGGGTCCTTTTGATTATGCCCGCAATGGGGATTTGAAATGCCCGCACATCTTCCTTGTCCACTTCATCATCTTGTCTTTGGAATATAAGCTTATGTTTGCCAATTCATCATCCTCCATGTCACCAAGTTATCAATCCTTCTTGTCGTAAAGCATGTCCTCCTTGTCATGTTCCATGTCATCAAACACCATGCTTGACAAGTCATCGAGCTTGCTTGCTTGTCACTTGTCTTTGTATTGTCCTTAGCTTTCCATGTCCTTCTTCCATGCTTGTCATAAACACTTGTCATGCTTTCCATGCTTGATTTTTTCCTTGTTTGTCATACTTGTCACCTTTGCCATTCCTCAAGCCATGTCACCATCTCCATTGTGCTTGCCATAATGTGCATGCTCCATGTTCTTAACTCTTCCATGTCTTTCATTAATGTATTTTCATCAATGTCATTATCAAGTCCTTGCCATCAATCCTTTGTCATGTCTTCACTTTCTCAAGTCTTCTACACTTGTCATGCTTGCTTGCCACTTGTCAGGTCATCAAAGCTGGTCATTTTTACCATTTTTCCAGTCAAGTCTTTTCCATGTCATCACTTTGACCTTTGTCATTAATGTGTTGTCATCAATGACAACTTTGGCCATCAAACAGTTCAAGCATAAATTGTCAATCTTCTTCGCCACATTATCTTCAATGAATGACCATAGAATGGATCATTTGTTCCTATCATTGGCCCAATCCATTGTGGGTCAAAGGACACGATCCCCACAACCATGTTCTTTACCAATTCTTGAACAAATGGACTGCACCAATACAATAAAAAACTTATATAATATCCAAAGCCCATCAAACCACTATCATCTAACTTGAATCTAAATTAATTGGAGTCATGTTTTTTAAGTACTATCATTGTCATTCTCATTGTCATTGTGTTTAACACCGTTAATATTGTTTTTATAAATTCAATAAAAAAATTGTAGTGTTTGCATAGGTGTCCCCAGGCTCCAGCAACTATCCATCCCCACCGGGGATCAATAGATCTCCGCGTGTGCAGGTATCATGTGCATTAAAGTATAAATTTAATTTCAAATATGATGACTTGTCTGTGTATATTTATACTTTTCTATATTAAACTATGAGGTTATAAATGTGTATGCAGGTGCAAGCACCTCGACCTTCCAGTGCCATTATTCCTCCCTCCCCAACCTTTCAGACACCGTATATGCCAGTAGTATCCCCTAGAATACATGTCCCATTCCATGCATCCCTCCCTACCCTCTTCCATCTAGACCCCCCTCCTATCTAGCACGACACTTTCATCCAACTCCCCCTTCCGTTCCATATCCTGCGTCCCATCACCCCATCCCAACCTTTCAACCACCTCCATTATAGTTTACCATGTTTCCACCCTCCCCCATCTGACCACGATATACCACCCATCCCTCCACCGAAACACAAACCTTGTCACCCCCCCCCACATTCCCCCACCACACTCGCTTCCCCTTCCACGGTGGCCCCATCCATATTACAGGCAGTTGGGGTTTATTGCCCTAGACATGCATCTCCATTTCGCCCATGCCAGTCCATGCCTCCTTCTTCCACCTCTCCTTCTTCCACTGTGCCCCCCAATGGTGTAGCCACCATCAATATGGCTACATACACCCCTATACCATTCACCCTAGCATCAGAGCAGGTTGTCCAGCTAACTGCTCCATCTGCCATCCCTGAAGACTAGTCAGTTGTGTTCACGATGAGATTGACTAGTTTATGAAAATCTCGTTCAATTTTAACGAAAATTACTATATGCATCTAATTTCATCATTTATCTGATTTCTCTAAATGTTGCAGGGTGGCATTGCTGAGAGACTTGGAGCACGGAGGAGAGAGACCCCCTCACGACTTATAGTCTCATATGCGGTGAGCTATTAAGATTTGAAAACTATTTTTATTTTTAAATTATGTTTTATACTTGTATAATTGCCAGGAAAAGTTGACATATTATTGTTGTTGTTTCAGGGAACAGGGGGACGTTTTCCAAGTCGCGAGAAGGACCCAGCTTCCTCTAGCATGAAGAAGAGGAAGATCGATTTTGGAGATGCACCTGGGATCTCCGAGGGTGGGCAGGAGGATTGATAGACCCTCCTATGTACACTAGCCACGATGTGTCATTTTGGGCACGAGTTGCCATATTTTGTATAGGGCACGAGTTTCCATATTTTGTATAGGGAACGAGTTGCCATTATATAGATGTTGGGAATGATGTTCCATTTTTCCAAAAAGTGTACATTATTGGATCATTTTTGCATATTAATAGATGGATCTGCACTTGTCTATATGACTTTGCCTTTGCTTACATTTTTGCATACATGATTTTATCTTCAATAACAACATTTTGGAAAAGTTTTCACATACATATAGATGTTATTGCTAGACACCAAGTGACCTCAATATCCCTTGTATTTGAATGGGTCTTCCATCTTACACTTTTTCACACATCAAGCACATGGATCAAGGTAGTTATTGAGTGTAAAATGCAAATGCATTTTGGCATAGTTTGTAGTGTGTATAAATATCATTCTCTCATATACTTATTACATCGCATTAAAGTGTAAAATGAAAACCTATATATCAATATTTTGCATTGTGCATGTTCTAAGAATAACAAAGTAAAAAAGGAACAATAAATTCCCTAAACAATGAGATAAATGTCTCACTCATATCACACTATAATGTATTTTATTAGCTTAGAAACGTCACAATGAATTATTATGGTTCTAGGAATGAACTCAAGAACAACTCATTCATTCATTATTTCAAAAAAGAAGAGTTTTTCCAAACACACAAATTATCTCTACGCATTTTGAATTTTTCTTTTCCAAAGAATTAATGAAGATGCCATCCACATTCTCATATGTATTATAGTGGACCAAATACTACATTTCCTCTCATTATATATTCTCCTTATGAAAATGATGCAGCATTTCAATAATCTTGGACCTGCCATGATAAACTGGATTATTTGTCAATTTGATGGAACTTTGGCTATGTCATTTGATGGTTGTTGGTTATTCTTAGCCATGAATTCACTATCTGGTCTAGTTGATGTAACATAATTTAGACTTCCCACCAATTCTAGATACAAAGTATCATTCATATTTTTTGTTTCATCCTCACTATTGAGCTTCACATTTTGTTCCAATACACTAGCTTGCATTTATTCATATTGAACCTCATGAGTCATGATGATATCATTTGTATAGTTTCTTTGTGTGATCAACTACACACCATCATCCCTCCATACTTCTTCAAGTCCTAAACAATAATACAGCTCCCTGAGGTCCTTCATCTCAAATTCCTTTGAAAAGATTCTTTTCATTTCTTCAATGAACATAGTAGCACTTCCTTTTATGATTAGATCATCAACATATAAAGAAATCAAAGCAATAGGCCCATATTCATCCTTCTTGACATACCAATGAGGGTCACTTTTACTTCTTATCAAACCTTGCTCAAAGAAGAATGTATCAATCTTCACACATCGAGAAAATTCACATACACACATACACACAAAATCCAACATACACATCAATATGTCTCTTCAAATCAGCCTTCTAAACACAGTAATTAATGCATGCCTATTAATTTATCAATGAAAAGAGAAAAAACAAGGAAAAGTCAAAATTCGTTAATATATCAGTACAACAATGCAACACATAGTATTCACAAGCAAACGGAATAGGATGAAAAGAAAATTTAATGCATCTATCTTAGTTTTTGCAAAAGATACAAGAAAAATATGATTAAGTTCTATTTATCCATTGTGTCAATGAATGGCAGTGTAAAGGAAACTGCATAATTTGATAACAAAAAAAACAGCTTGTCAAATTAGTGCAAAAATCACCCAAATTTAAGATCTATGCCTTTAGTTTTTCAATGGAAAAGACAAAAAATTAAGCAAAGTCAAATATGGTTAATATATCATTATGGAAAAGAAACACAAAGTATGCACAAGGGAACTGAAGACATTGAAAAGCAAATCTAATTTAGCTATCTTAGTTTTTGCAAATGACAGTAGAAAAAAAAATTAATTAAGTTCTATGTATCCATTATATCAATGAATAGAAGTTTGAAGGAAATTGCATAGTTTCATACCAAAGAAATCAACTTCTCAAATCAACTAAGAATGCTAAGACTACATTCTTATAGGTCCAGTTCCTTTGACATCCTCAAAGTGTCTCTGAATGGCCCCAAGGTTCCTGGAAACAATGCCCATAGAACCAAAACCATGACTCTAGCAGTGAATCTGTCAATTCTGATGGATTTCAGATGTCGGGTTTCAGCTAGGGGCTCCCCACACTTTGCCTCCAACTCTTGGAAATGGTGCCAATGTGCCATCTCCAGAGCTAGGGTTTTTCTTAGTGAAGGCCATTCCAATTTCACTCAATGGGGCCATTTCTCATTCGAAGGCTCCCGGGCGTGCATGGCCACTATGAACACATCCACAATGCCAATGCACATGTGTGGGAGATGACGGAATCCAAGTCTATTCACTGGTTTGGGTTTCATGGCCCTAGAGAAAATCCTCAAAGTGTCCCTGAATGGCCACAGGATGCTTGGAAACAATTCCCATAGCACCAAAATCGTGACTCTGGTAGCGAATTCGTCGATTTCGATGGATTTTGGATGCCAGGTTTCAACTAGGCCCCCCCCACACCATGCCTCCAATGACCAGAAACAGTGCCAATGTGCCATCTCTGGAGCTAGGGTTTTGCTGAGTGAAGGCCATTCCAAATTCGCTCAAGGGGGACATTTCTCATAAGAAATCTCCTGGGCATCCGTGGCCACCATGGACACATCCATAATGGAAATAATCATGTGTGGGAGTAGACAAAATCCAATTCTGCTCGTCGGTTTCGGTTCTGTGGCCCCAGAGCAAATCCTCAAAGTGTCCCTAAATGGCCATGGGGTGCCAGGAAAAAATGCCCATAGTGCCAAAAATGTGACTCCGGTAGCAAATCCGTCGATTCCGATCGATTCCAAAAGTCGGGTTTTAGCGAGCCCCCCCCACATCGTGCCTCCAATGCCTAGAAATGGTTCCAATGTGCCATCTCTGGAGCTAGGGTTTTGCTCAGTGAAGACCATTCCAATTTCGCTCAAGGGCGTCATTTCTCATCCAAAGGATCCCGAGCTTGCAGGGCCATTGTGAACACATCCACAATGGCCATGTCCACCTATGGGAGCTGATGAAATCCAAGTACGCTTGTGGGTTTGGGTTCTGTGGCCCCAAAGCAAATCCTCAAAGTGTCCCTAAATGGCCCCAGGGTGCTTGACAAAAATGCGCGATGCACCCAAACCATGACTCCAATTGTGAATCCATCAATTATTATGGATATGGGATGCTGGGTTTCAGCTAGGGGACCCCCCACATTGTGCCTCAAAGTCTTCGAAACAATGCTATTGTGCCATCTCTGGAGCTAGGGTTTTGCTTAGTGAGGGCCATTCCAATTTCACTCAAGGGGGTCATTTCTCATCCGAAGGCTCTCGGGCATGCATGGCCATTGTGGACACCTCCATAATGGCCACTTTCACATGTGGGAGCTAACGGAATCCAAATCCGCTTGACGGTTTGGGTTTCGAGGCCCTAGAGAAAATCCTCAAATTGTCCCTGAATGGCCTCAGGGTGCCCGACGAAAATTCTCATTTCACCGAAACCATAAATCCGATTGTGAATCCATCAATTCCAATGGATCCGAGACATAGGTTTTCAGCTATAGGACCCCTCACTCTATGCCTCAAAGTCTCAGAAATGGTGCTATTATGACATCTTCTGAGCTAGGGTTTTGCTTAGTGAGGGCCATTCCAATTTCGCTCAAGGGAGTCATTTCTCAACTGAAGGCTCCCGAGTGTGCATGGCCATTGTGTATGCATCCAAAATGGCTACTTGCACCTATGGGAGCTGACGGAATCCAATTTCGCTCGACGGTTTGGGTTTCGTGGCCCTGGAGAAAATCCTCAAAATGTCCCTGAATGGCCTCGGGGTGCCTGACGAAAATTTATGTTGCACCCAAACCATCACTCTGATCATGAATCCATCGATTCTGATGGATTCAAGACGTCAGGTTTCACTTAGGGGACCCCCCACACCATGCCTTGAAGTCTCGAAAATGGTTCTATTGTGCTATCTCCGGAGCTAGGGTTTTGCTTAGTGAGGGCCATTCCAATTTCGCTCAAGGGGGTCATTTCTCATCCGAAGTCTCCCGGGCATGTGTGGAAACTGTGGAAATGTCCAAAATGGCCACTTGCACTTGTGGGAGCTGATGGAATCTAAGTCTGCTCGACGGTTTGGGTTCCAAGGCCCCAGAGCAAATCCTCAAAGTGTCCCTGAATGACCCCAGGGTGTTTGACGAAAATGCCCATTGCACGCAAAGCGTGACTCCAATCATGAACCTGTCGATTCCTATGGATCCAGAATGCCGGGTTTCAACTAGGGAACCCCCCAAACCATGCCTCGAAGACTTAGAAACGGTGCCAATGTGCCATCTCTGAAGCTAGGGTTTTTCTTAGTGAAGGCCATTCCAATTTCGCTCAAGGGGGTCATTTCTCATTTGAAGGATCCCAGGATTGCATGTCCATTGTGAACACATCCACAATGGCCACGTGCACCTGTGGGAGCTGACGGAATCCAAGTACGCTCGTGGGTTTTGGTTCTATGGCCTCGGAGCAAATCCTCAAAGTGTCCCTAAATGGTCCCGAGGTGCCCAACAAAAATGCACAATGCACCCAAACCATGACTCCAATCGCGAATCCATCAATTCTTATGGATACAGGATGTCGGGTTTTAGCTAGGGGACCCCCCACATTGTGCCTCGATGTCTCGGAAACAATGCTATTGTTCCATAGCCGGAGCTAGCGTTTTCCTCAATGAGGGCAATTCCAATTTCGCTCAAGGGGGTCATTTCAAATACGAAGGATCCCGGGCATGTGTGGCCATCATGGACACGTCCACGATGGCCACTCACACCTGTGGGAGCCGACTGAATCCAATTCCGCTTGACGTTTTGGGCTCTGTGGCCCCAGAGCAAATCCTCAAAGTGTCCATGAATGGCCCTGAGTTGCCTGACAAAAATTCCCATTTCACCAAAACCGTGACTTCGATCATGAACCCGTCGATTCCGATGGATCCAGGACGTCGGTTTTCAGCTAGACAAATCCCCACACCATGCTTCAAAGTCTCGGAAACAATGCTATTATGACATCTTCAGAGCTAGGGTTTCGCTCAGTGTTGGTGTTTTTATTTGCTGTCCTAAAGAACCACCTACTATTTAATTTATCAACTGGGGTTGGTAGTCTTAGAGTTGTGGCAAAATATATGCTAAGGTAGAATGGTACCTAGATTTTGACTTGTTAGACCTTAGAAGTATTTAATAAAGAAGAGATTAAAATATCTTTTAGAATGAAAAACCGAGTCAAACTATAGAAACACAACAGAGAAGTAATTTAAACCTAATTCAACTAATGAATTGGTATAGTATCAAGCTGGTCTATTCTATGATTCAATAAATCAATATTTCAGAATTAGAAACAACTGTAAACAACTTGACTATTTAAACAGAAAACTAAGTTGAAACAACTATCAACAACAATTAAGAATTATACTAAAGCATCTAATTCCATTCTCCTTGGGGATCCTAAGGAAGTGTGTCAAATGTAATGGGAATAGGGGTGAATGAATCAAAGTGACTTTCAAATGTGATAAGAAAACATAATGGAATTAAATCTAATTTAACTTCCATAAATAAGTACAAGCTAAAGATTACCCAACTACAATTAATTTTAAACATAATGACCTATCTATTTATAAACTTGAAAGTAATGGAATTTAGGAATAAGTAGGAAACTTTAATAAAGATATTGCATTCATTAGCAAATAGAAGACGATAAGAAAGATGTCTGATTGCTAGATCCAATCCTATTTTATGAACATGTTCATTATTGGTTTGAGAAGAATAATTCAAAACTGAAATAATTTTGGAGAATGAAATTACTAAACCTATCCTAATATGAATCTTAAGAACATACAATGAACTGTACTAAAAATGGAACTGATAAATTCTGTTGTTGTAAAGTATTAATGAATTAAACATAAGAAAAATATAACTCATAAAGCAATCAAAACAAATTCAAAAGAGAAGATAATATGGAAATTTGATTAAAACTCTATGCATAAATAAACAAAGACTTTTTGAAAAATACTAATTAAGGATAAGAGGGATCACAATTTGAAACAGCTAAGAAACTAAATTCTAATAAAGAAAAATGATGAAAGAAGGATCTAGGTCCAAATTCTGGTCCAAATGAAAGTCCGAATGGCAATCCGAATGGAAGAAAATGATCTAAACTAAAGGGATGGAAGATGGGATGACCTTTAATTACCAGCTGGCTGATGCATATTATCCTATAGTGCAGAGAATGCAGTGAATGAGCTTTATAGGAGTTAGAACGAGAAGAAGTCATCTATGCTAATCAGAGTTAGGGAAGCTAGCTATTCCTATTTGATCCTAAAGCAAGACTAGATTATGGTTGAAGTTGTTCTATTACTACAAAGAGAAACTACAAGACTTTTAGGTTTAACTATGAGAAGGCTCAATGAATTCAGTTAGCTAAATCCTAAATGAATTTAAGAAACTAAATCTTTTAAGCAAGATTATACGAAGAGACTAGAAGAACTAAATGTAACCTAAGCTATTAAACAAATGAAGTGAACTAGATGTAACCTAACCTGTAAACTAAATAAACCCGAGTGTGGATTAACCTTTAAAGCGAACTAGATGAACCTAAGTGTGACCGGTCACCAATTAACTTCTAGGAACACTAATACAGATAGCAACATAGTGTACATGACATAAATAGAAATACAGTACATCATAATTTTATATCACAAAACAGAGACACTATCTACAGAGCAGATACATAAGTGAAATGTTAACATCATGGTTTATCTACAAAAGATAAAGACGATCATCAATTAAATTCTAGGAACACTAATACAGATAGAAACATAGTGTACATGACATAAATAGAAATATAGTACATCATCATTTTATATCACAAAACAGAGACATTATCTACAGAGCAGATACATAAGTGAAATGTCAAGATACACTGGTGTAGAACCACTGACTGTTTAGGGGATGATCTCAGCAAACAGAGGCCTTAATCAGCTAATCACCATGCATGCTGACAGATTTCCACAAAACTTGAACAATAATATATTAATAAAAACAGATTTACACTGCTTTGGCATCCATTTGTAGCTTAAAAGATGAGCAAACCTAAAGATAAAGAGACCGACTGACTAATGGCTAATTTGTTGCTGCTATCGAAACGTCTATTTATACAACGTTACAATGGAAGAAGCAAGTCAACCCTTTAGTGGTCGACTGCTTAATAACAGACTATCTTGAATGCCCCAAAACGGTTCTGTTATGTTGATGTAGATGTAACTTCGGAATGTATTTCACATATATGTATATTGTATTCCTATAGAGATGTTATTATTCCTTTCTACGGAAGTGTCATCATTTATATTTTAAGTGTCGTAATTTATACTTGATGGGTTATTAGGCCATCTTGTTGGGGTCGGCCCTGTATAAGTCATGTGGGTCAAAGGGTTATAAGACCACCCTATTGGGGGTCGGCCCAGTTATCATTATGTTATGTGGTTAAGTTAAGGCCAACCTAGTAAAGGTTATTAAGCAAGTCAAGTCAAGTATAAATAGAGTGCGGGAGGCACTCTATTTGATAATTCTATTCTCTCACACACTCTTTGGAGAGTGGCACACTTGTGGAGGAGGAGAAGCTGCTGCTAGGAGATGTCTATCTCTTATGCTTGGGTTGTATCATTGCTCTATCTATCTTTGAGGAAGTTATTGGGGTTTTTCACCTTTATGGTTTTCCCCAAGTAAACGCTGTGTCTCTTGTGTGCTTACATTATTGTGTCCATGATTGATATGCTGTAGATATGATTTACATGTTGTTCTCTTAGTTAAGATCCTAGATCAGATTGAAGTAAATTCTGAAAAACTAAGATGGTATCAGAGCTAGCCTGAAAGAAGGCATGGTATGGAATTTATGACACTTGTTGCACTTATGATGCTAGGGCTTGATATAGAAAAAACCAGTCATCGTAGCACTTTCGCTATAAATCCACTTTGGCAAAGTTTTCAGATCTAAAACTGTTACAGGTCAAAGATCAGATCCCCATGTACCTTTTGTCCAAAGGAAAACTTTTAGTTCATTGTACTTTTTGTTTTATGATTTGTACAATATAGGGTTTCTGCCTCTTCCAGATCTGAGTCATAAACAAGTGACCTAGGAAGAAAAGGTCATAATTTGGGATAGGAAGCTCCAAATGAAATTTCATAAAAAGTGACAGGTAGTGCACGGACTGTACTTTCTGAGTTAACTTTTTCAGAGGCCGAAACTAAACCAATGACACGTGGCACGCCGTACAAGTTCGCTCTCCTGTTTTATCCCATAAACAGGTTACGTTGCGACACTTGGAATTAATATCTCTCAGAGAATCCATTTGAGGTAAAACCTATGGGGTTGGAAAGATGACAGGTTAGTCTACCATAAAAAAACATTTTAGACCCTATGGATCGGAAAGTTCGGAGTTACACCAGAAACAATCAGGTGCATATTTATGTCAAAACAAAATTATTTTTGAGCACCTTCATTCATGGCTCCAGGAATTAGGGTTTCAGAGAAAGTTGGTATTTTTGTAATCAGAGACCACGGCTGAATGCTACTCATCAAAATAAAAATTTAGAGACGAAGATCAAATTTTTTCGTTGGGTAAAAGGTCGGGTTTGATCAAACCCTAGTTCACGACTTTGATTGGAAAAATGGAAAATTAGGGCTTCTGCAAAAGTTGGAATTTTTGAGGTCTGTGACCATGGCTGGAAGCTCCTCAGAAAAATCAAAGTTTAGAGATTTGGATTGAACCTTTTGATTGGGAAGAAGGGTGGGATTTATCAAACCCTAGTTCAAGATCCTTTCCAGAAGATCCAGAAGTTTAAAAGGCAATTTTGAGGGGTGAAACTTTGCAGTTTTCAAATTCTGAGTATACCGGCTTGATCAGATCATCAAGGCTCATCTTTCTATCCTTTCAAAAGTTTGAAATTCAATGTTTGATTTTTTAGGGTTTCTCTGACAAACCCTAATTCAGCTCCAGATCCAGTTCCTGCAAATCAAGTGGATTGGGTTAATCCTAGAAGAGAATGGATTGGTAACCTGCATAAGTGAAGAAGTTCCTGTTTCAGAGGGAGATGAGGCTAAGGCCTTACATAAGAAGATTACAAGCAATCTCGATAGGTATGACTTATCCAGGTATGTTTCGAGATTTGTTCATGATTAAGTTTATGGTATGTTTGTCTTCATATTATTACGGTTAGTACAATCTTGATTAAATTTAGACTTGTCGTATCACCTTAATAAAATTATGAATACATGATAGAAGATATTCATTGATTAGGGTGTTGACACTTATGATTGTACTAATGCATTATGGTGTTGTATGAGGTTTATGTTGTCTGCTAACATGAAAGGTACATCAAGAAAGACAAATCATGTTCTAGTTCAAGAACATATGACCATGGTAACATGAAGACAAAGATTCGTCCATTGTCATGGATCACATAGAAGATCTACTTACGAGGTATGTATAACTTGGTTCTACAATTGTTAACTTATGAGACACGTAGGTTAGTAGCACAAGTCATTTAAGAGAACAAGAAGACATCATGTGGGTATGTTAGACATAACAAACTAACATATTAATCCAAGCATGTTTTTCCTATATCAAGTTAGAATTCTACCTTGTGATAGGATCTCTTATATAAGTATACATGGCATGATTGATAATGATTATTCATAGGTTTGAATAATCATGGGTGTATGCATATTATGTTTCTTACCTTAATTGATGATATGACTAACCAGAAGAGTCATGAAAGTATAGGTTTGAGTAATCATGGGTTTAGGCATAATGTTTCTTACTTTAATATATGATATGACTAACCATAAGAGTCCTTCAATACTAATGCTTAATATTTTTGTTTGAAATGATCATGACTATACATGCTTAAGATTATTGTGTTTTGATAGTATTGAGAATATACTAATAAATGTATGATTATGCATGAGATCTCGAGGATATCACAATAATGATACTTGTAAGCATGCATAGTGATCGAGGATGGATATAAGTTCAAGGACAAGTAATCCAGGAAGCAAAGATCAAGAGGGAGCACACTCCAGTAGTTTCTGCAAGGATGCAGATATTCAGAGGGAGTCAACCACTTCTCACAATCCACATCAAAATGGAGTTGAAAATTTTCAGACGGAGTCCACCCAACAACCAAACAAAGATAAGTATTTGAACTGTCATTTCTTACATATTTGTTTGTTTAAATAATGTTGTTCAATGATGTATATGCTTATGTTCCTAGACTTAGGTTGTGTATTATGCATAGTAGAATAATTGCATTAATGAACATTGTACTACTAATATGCATGTGATGGGTAAGTGGCCTATGGCACTATACAACATTCCATTTCTACTTATCTAGAATGAAACCCATTTGCTGACATGTTCGGAGTAGTACATGTTGAGATATTGTAACTTCAAAGAATATTATAATTGTACTTTATTATTCCGGAGATGTTTCATTCCTTTGTAAAGATCTTATTGTATATCCGGAGATGTTTATTCCTCCGTCGGAATGTGGTAACTCGGGTTATTAGGCTTCCCTAGTGGGGGTCGGCCCTGTATGTGTTATGTGGGTCAAAGGGTTATTAGACCACCCTAGAGGAGTCGGCCCAATCAGTTGTAGTGGGGTATTTAACCCATTGGTTAAATACGAGTCTACGTGTACTTGTGTAAAAGATATGTCAGAGTAGTGTATAAATAGAGGAGGTGTGTTCCTCATTTGATACACTCACTCACTTGAGGATAGCGCACTTGTGGAGGAGGAGATCATGTCTCAGGGTTTCATCTTTGTATATTGCTGGTCATCTATATTGAGGAAGCTTTGCTGGGTTTTCTACCCCATGAGGGTTTCCCAGGATAAATCTCTGTCTCTTGTGTTTATGCTATGCTTGTTGTTTCTTCAGTGATCCTATATATGCTATTATTGTGAAATGGAATGTAATGCTGCTATTTTCTGTCTTAGCATATTAAATCTTAATAGTAAAAACTCTTAACAATGTTCTGGTAGAGATTGGAAGGCATCTAGAAAGTTACAGGATATGGATGAATGTTGTATTGAAGCATTGGCTAAAATAATTGCATGACGATGTGACATATTTCTTTATGTGTAAGAACTTGTTCTGAAAACTATGAGATGTTTTCTAATCATGTAATTTAACTTGTTTTGTAGGAAAGATCGTATACCATCACCTACAAAAGAAGGACTACAACATTTGTTCCAGCAACAAAGTTATCTACTGAAGATATTGAAGTTCCCAGGATTCGGGAAGTATGTCTTGATCGAGGAGTACCAGTCGATCATGAAGAATGATGTTTAGGATATATTCCCAAGACCCGAAGGGAAGTCTATTGTGATTTCCAAATGGATCTATAAAATCAAGCATGCTGCAGATGGTAGCATGTAGAAATACAAAGCAAGGTTTGTAGCTCGTGGCTTCTCCCAGAAGGAGGGATTGAGTATGAAGAGACTTCTACACCTATAGCTAGGCACACTTCCATCAGATCAGTACTTGCTCTGGCTATAGTGATAAAATGGAAGATACACCAGATGGATGTCAAGACAGCTTTCTTGAATGCTGTAGTTGAAAAGGAAGTGTATGTGGAGTAGCCACTTGGTTTTCAAACATATGACAGAGAGTCACATGTGTGCAAATTGAAGAAAGCCCTGTATGGTGTGAAACAGGCACCCAGGACCTGGTATGGTAGGATAGCTGACTTCCTATCTAGTTTGGGCTTTACCAAGAGTAAAGCAGATTCAAACCTTTACTACAAGTTTGAGGAAGGCAATCCAGTGATACTACTATTGTATGTGGATGACCTATTTGTAACAGGTGAGGATAGATTGATTGCCGACACATAGCAGAAGCTTGCTGCCGAGTTCGAGATGAAGAACTTGGAGATGATGCACTATTTTCTAGGCATGGAGGTGTGGAAGAGTACAGATGGAATCTTCCTTGGACAAGGGAAGTATGCAGTGGAGATCTTGAAGAGGTTCAGGATGATGGACTGCAAGGCCATGGCCACACCTATGGCATCGAACCTGAAGCTTCTTTGTGATTCTTCATCTGATCCGATTGATGTCACAGTGTTTCATCAGATGATTGGGTCCTTAATGTACTTAATGAACACGAGACTAGATATTTGCTTTGCGATGAACACATTGAGCCAGTTCCTGACGAATCTCGGAGGTGTTCACTTGGTTGTTGTAAAGCATATTCTAAGGTACCTGAAGGGTACAATTGATTATGGGCTCAAGTATGATGCGAATCAAAAGTTTAACCTGTAGGGTTATGTTGATTCAGATTGGGTAGGCAGTGCTGCAAATAGGAAGAGCACTTCTGGGTGCTGCTTTAGTATGGGATCAGGTGTGATCTCTTAGTTTAGCAGGAAGCAGTCCTGCGTAACACTGAGTACAGCCGAGGCAAAGTATGTTGCAGCATGTTCGGCTAGTTGTGAGGCAGTATGGCTCCAGAAGCTACTATCTGAGTTATTTGATCTCCCGTTGGAGGCTACTGGTATCTTTTGTGACAACCAAAGTTGTGTGAAGCTGTCTGAGAACCCGGTGTTCCATGACAGGTCGAAACACATTGAGATCAAATATCACTATATCACGGATATGGTCCAGAGAGGAGCAGTCAAGCTCCTGTATGTTGTGATGGATGAGCAGGTTGTAGATGTGCTGATGAAACCACTATCCAGAGAGAAGTTTGAGTACTTCAGAGAGAGGCTTGGTGTTCTTTAGATTGACGACACTTCGAGGAAGAAGTGATGGACACATTTGCTGGAGCCATTCCAAGCATGATGAGAGGAGGATCCTTCCATGGCTATGGATATAAGTGCTGGATGATGAGCATCAGGACGATGCTCTAGTTACTGCTCTGTATGTATGCATCATGTTGGATGCTAGATATGATCAGTTGGATCATTTATATGTATTTATGTATGCATCATGTTGGATGCTGGATATGATCAGTTGGATTAGTTATATGTATATGTATATACGCATCATGTTGGATGTTGGATATGATCAGTTGGATCATGTAGATGTATCAGGTGGATACATTGTATGATCAGGTAGATCATGTATGTTGATATGTATCAGGTATGATCAGGTGGATCATGTATTTGTATATGTATCAGGTGGATACATTGTATGATCAGGTAGATCATGTATGATGATATGTATTAGGCAGATATTGTGTATGCATCAGGTGGATGCATTGTATGATCAGGATGATCATGGATGACGAGCTTCAAGATGTTGCTCCAAATAACATGCAGCAGGATGATGTAGTGTTGATGATCAGGATGATCATGTGTACATTAGAATGATGTATGGTGAGTATCAGGTTGATACTCAGTGGCAGTGGATAGGTTGTGCAGATGAGCATGTAAGTACACCTGGGAGATCTGGACAGGATGAAAAAGGCCTCAGATGCTCTTTCGAGGCATTGCTTTGGGAGGACATGTAAGTAGATCTGGGAGATCTGGACAGGATGAAAAAGGCCTCAGATGCTCTTTCGAGGCATTGCCATGACCACATGTAATCAGACTTGAAGATCTGGATAGGATGAAAAAGGCCTCAGATGCTCTTTAGGGTTCTTGCTTGGCAAGACACCATTTTAAGGTTTTGTGGTAGGAGTCACATGTAATCAGACTTGGAGATCTGGACAGGATGAAAAAGGCCTCAGATGCTCTTTAGGGTTCTTTCTTGGCAAGACGCCCTTTTAAGGTTTTGTGACTGTCACATGTAAAAGATCCTGGGAGATCCTATAGGTCGGAGTTGTGTACCCGTAACAACCTAGGATTCTCTTTTGAGGTTTAGTGACGCACGTAATAAGTCCTGAGGATTCCACAGTATGGCCAGTGATGATGAAGACCTGCAGGTGGTGGGTCTACATCCAGTATGAAAAGGGACTAGCTCTGTAGAACTTCCTATGATGAGTAGATTCAAAGATTGATTGAGATAGCAGCAGCAGTGATGATGACGATGATTCGAGGATGATGATTCGCTGATGATGATCCAGAGAAGAAGACTTGTGCTAGCAGATCTGTGTTGAGAAATACTTTCCTAGTTAAGAAGGAGTGTTGATGTATATGTAACTTCGGAATGTATTTCACATATATGTATATTGTATTCCTATAGAGATGTTATTATTCCTCTATACGGAAGTGTCACCATTTATATTGTAAGTGTCGTAAATTATACTTGATGGGTTATTAGACCACCTTGTTGGGGTCAGCCCTATATAAGTCATGTGGGTCAAAGGGTTATTAGACCACCCTATTGGGGGTCAGCCCAGTCAACATTATGTTATGTGGTTAAGTTAAGGCCGACCTAGTAAAGGTCATTAGGCAAGTCAAGTATAAATAGAGTGCGGGAGGCACTCTATTTCATAATTCTATTCTCTCACACACTCTTTGGAGAGTGGTGCACTTGTGGAGGAGGAGAAGCTGATACTAGGAGATGTCTATCTCTTATTCTTGGGTTGTATCATTGCTATATCTATCTCTGAGGAAGTTATTGGGGTTTTTCACCTTTATGGTTTTCCCCAAGTAAACTCTATATCTCTTGTGTGCTTGCATTATTGTGTCCATGATTTATATGCTGTAGATATGCTATACATGTTGTTCTCTCAGTTAAGATCCTAGATCAGATTGAAGTAAATTATGAAAAACTAACATGTTAAATGGCTTGTGACACACATAAGCCAAGGGATGGCTCCGCTTAAATCATTTCATGACAACTTGAAGCCAAAGAATGACCTCATAAAGTTCACGACAGCACACAGGGCTTTGTTCCGGACTCCACGGCGTTGATTCCTCACGTAGTCATTTAAACGTCAATCTCCTTGGACGTGGGAAGAGATGAATGTGGTGTCGAACTGAGCACGTAGGAGAAAGGATATTCCACAACACTGGCTCACGAACCATCAGGGCCACGTCCCAAATAGAATCCCTACGCCGTTTACTCTCTAATGCCCTAGGCATACCTCAACCAATGATCTTGCGAGTTGAATGCAGGGTTGAATGGCGGGCTGATCGTCCATAACTTCAACATGCGTCTAATTGAAGATCCGTTTGAGAACAAAAACTTGTAAAAAAAAATGTAGTTAGAAAACAAACCAAGAAATACTAATTAAACATCAACAGATCATGAAAATAACTATTTAAACCCAAAATACATAAGATGTGTAAATGTATGCATACCTGATCCATTTGATGGTCTGTATGGCAAAGAGAACAAATTATGATATCAAAAATGATGATAGAGATGCCATTCAAAGTGTATTTATCGATAAAAAACAGTGACAAAATGGACAGCAACATTCCCCCAAACCGGAGACATGCCAGGTCCCATTGAGCAAAAACAAAAAGGAAGTTTAGGAAGAAGGATGATCTGTGGTAGCAGCGGCCTTCGACTTCGATGAGGAGGATTTGGATTTGGCAATGAATTTCTTATATTGCTCCCGTAAGTTATCATACATCAACCAAAGAGTTAGATTGTTAGCTGACTTAGCCTTATTCAAATACTCAACAAATTGTACTTGACTACGTAATGTCTTGAACTCTTGACAGAGCTCAGAGATGGTCCCAACATACTCCTCATTATTGGTCTTTAATTCTGCCAAGTCCTGGTTTAACCTGTCCACCATCTGCTGGAGTGAAGGAGGCGCTTCTATAAAAAATTAAGGGTTCTTTTGAGGGCTTAATTCCTCCATGAATGATTTGGGGTTAGAAGGTGTAATGTATCCTTCAGGCCCCTTTTCTTCAATTTGCGCAAGGATAGGTGTTGGAGTAGGGTTTTCAAGCAAGGTGGCAGAGAGATTGGCTAATGCCAGGAGAGGTGATCCAAAGTCAGGGTTTTGTGTTTCTTCATCGGGGTGGTCAAGTTGCTGCGTCTTAGTGAAGGACTGATTAGGGGTACGATTGGATTTTCTTGATTTCTTTGGCATAGGAGGGAAAAATGGGGGCTCTGGAGTTGTATTTTCTTGGACAGGCTCAGAAGAGGGTGCTTGAACAGGGGGTATTTCTTCCAAGGTGCCTTCTTCAAATAGCACAACCTTGGAATCATTCTTTGTTTGGTCGGGGGTTTGAATGGGATGATCAGAATGAGACTGAAATCGATGGCGTCTATGAGAGGAAGAGGGTTTGGTAATAGGTTTTGCAACTAGGTGAGGGTTTAGGGTCTCATATACAAAGCTATCCCAGGTCTTCCCCTCTCCCTGTAATTGATCGATGATTAAAATTTTGATAAGGAAATGGTGATACAGGCTGCTAGCAAGATTGGCATTGTGCTTTCGAACCTGACTAGATATCTTCTCTAGACTCTTTAAGAAGTAGAAAGGAAAATTCAAGGGTTGATTGCTAACAAAATGGGCTAACAATCGAAAATGGCAGATTTTGAAGACTAAGAACTTACCTCACAGGTGATTAGGTGAATAATGATGGTCAATGGATCAAGATATTTGGCCCTAACCAAGTCTCAATGAACCCCTTTCATGCCTTCAATTTGCTAATACTCGTCTTTGAGGGTGAACTTGTGGGTTGTGCATGGGAGAGACAAGTGCTTGTGACAACGGCTGTCATCTCTAGGTAGTTTCGTGGCTACTGACATAAATTCCTCTATCACTGGGAAGGTGAGGGTGCCAACCTTGGCCATCTTGCCATCGAACCCTCTTGCAAATAGAAAGGAAATCTCGTGGTCATGGTCATTAAAGAGACAGAGAAATGGGCCCCAACCAGCATGCAGAAATATCTCTCGGCAGTTTTTGAACTCAATAATGCATAAGAGGTCTTGATAGCTGCATGGCTCATGGAGGTTGCAAATTGTGAATGGAGGCTGATGGATGTAGCTAGGAAAGTGATAGGAATGCACACAATTGCAGAGGATAGAGCATCAGGGTGAAATGAGGAAATGATCAGAATGAATGTGAACTGATGCAAGGGTAGGGTTAAATCACGATCCGATTGAGTAGCCGAGTGATTGTGAAGCACGTATGAGTGATGTGCTCATAATTAGGCTTCCTTGAGTTGTGTGCCACTTAAAGATTCGTAATTATGGATTTATGTGCTTTGCAATGTGTTCAACCATGTCCAAAGTAAAACTTTGGATAGGTTGAACATAATCGTTTGTTATGAAATGAGCATAATTACATATAAATCATGATGCCTTTGAAATGAATGCTGGATGGTACGATAATGGAGAATTGGGATCATAAAATAGCGCCCAAGGTGTATGATTTAACCCATCTATTTAATGAAACAGGATAGCATACGAAGATATCGTTCCGAATTTACCTTCAATTATGATTAATGGATTAGATATATATAAAAACCCAAAAATATCTTGTCGTACTTATTAATGCATTATAGTTTCATTCTATACTCTATTCAGATTGGTATTCGCTTACTCTGTTTGTCATTTCATCATTCATTTCATTATTGGTTTGCCTCATTCGTTACCTTATTCAGATTAGCATTTAGCCTGTCATTCAACCCTTCATACAGACTTTGGTTTGTATAAGGTCTGTTTGCTAACACTGACTGAAGATACCCTTTGCAGGGGGTTCTGAGGCTATTGGTGGACAGAAGTTATTGTAAACTTGCTTTTATGAAGCTTTCAGTTGCGAGCTTCCTTAGTTATTTTTTATTAAAGCCATCATTTTTTATTATTTATATTTCCCTGAAAAGACCTATCACTTTGTCAAAAATAGCAAAGTAATCAGACTGAAAAATGATTAGATCACAAGATATTCTGAACTTCCCCCAAACTGAAATTATAGCATGTCCTCAAGCCATCAAAATAAATTAATCAATGTTTAAGTATTCTGATTTGGAAAGGATTTTCCAATTAATTCTAAAAATGTTGAAATAATAAAGGAAAATAAGATATCAACTAATAGATGATTCAAATATGTACATTCATCGAAAAGGACACAACAATGCTTAAGAGGACCATGTGAAGAATGATAGTATAACTGATGTAAAGAAATGTCGTAGAAAAAACTAGTTATGCATGACTGATTGTAAAGATTTCTTGTCACCTAAAGAATATAAATAAGGTTCACTTGTAAAATTCATGAGACTTCTATAATTATGGATCCCATTTCTAGGATAAGCATATCCTAGATAATGTGTGAATTAGATTACAGAGTCAAAAGTCCAACTTATAGCTATTCTCTAATGACAATATAAATAACTGGCCTTAACATATTTTTGTATACTCAGGGGTTTTTGTGAGTCATGTGGATAGCGATGCATTAACCAAACCTCTTTTTTCCCAATATTACCCTGTTGCCAGCAGGCCTATTTAGTACCCCGGTGGGTTTATCTTGGTACCATGCAAGCATAGTCCCGCTACTAGCGAGCCTGTTCAGTACCCTGACGGGTTTACTTGCACTTATCAAGCTTCCTTATATATTTTTAGATTTTACTTAGCATGGACCCACTACCAGCAGGCCTATTCAGTACCCTGGCGGGTTTGGCTCGTATAATGATATAAACATATATATATATATGTTTGTAAGGAAGTTGGTTAGCACTAGAGTGTGCTAAGGCTGCTAAACACATAATTCAAAATTTAGAACAACCCTTATGAGTAAATTTTTAAAAATGGCCTCGATTATAAATCATGTCAGAAGATAATAACCTAAAGCTTTTCTTTGACTTCTCTGTCTATCCTCTTCATAAAAAAAAATAGTAACGTTCCCCACAAAAATAGAAATGTCATTTATTTTTAAGCTACCTTTGAAAGATGCTTGAGAGACAAGTTTTGATAATGAGCCTAGGATGAGCTAGTAATCCATAGGTGCAAGATAGAACTTCTTTTGAAAATCATCGAAATTAAAGTAGGTCTCTTAAACAACTGTTCTGATGATAATCAGAAATGTACATATCTGAATTAAATACCATATGCACAATCAAACAAGAAGGTGGTTAAGGATGATACTTCACTTTTAATCAAACAATAATCAAAGAGAATTTATAGATATTCTTAAAGTACTTCTTTTTCAAGTATTGTATGAGCTACTTGTAAGGTTCTTCTGATCATACTGCAAAACCACTTGTTAGATGATTCAAATTTATTCAAAACAACATATATGTATGAAAAGAAAGCAGAAAGAGTATTCCTATTTTGATTGGCAAAATTTCATAAGTTTGATCATATCAATGAGCTACCTGTGAGAATGCGACCAGTTGTTAGAAATGACTCTTGTTTTTGAAAACAAACAGAAAAAAAACATATATATATATATATATATATACATATATACAAAAGAAGACAACCCAAAAAATAATTCAAGGACCAAGAGAAGGAAGAATGACTCCCTCCTCTACCAGCTTCACTCTTTCTGTTGGAAGACATTCTGCATATGATCTTTTTTAGATGTTGGTTGAGATGTAAGTCCACTTACAATAGGGAAGATTTGAGAATCATCAATTGTTTCAATTTCTGCATTCTCTTCTTGGATAACAAATGATGACTAGAGCTAGTCTTGCATAACTCTTCCAAACCGTAGTTGAATTTCAGATGTTGGTGATGTTGTTGTTGCATATGATGGCGGTGCATATGATAGAAGAGATAACAACCCATCATCATCTTCGTCATTATCTTCATCATCATCATCATCATCATCATCATCATCTTCATCTTCATCCTCATCCTCCTCCTCCTCCTCCTCCTCCTCCTCCTCCTCCTAATCCACATCATAATCTTCATCGTTATCTTCATCATCAACATCATCATCATCATCATCATCATCATCATCCTCATCATCCTCATCAACCTCCTCATCCTCTTCATCCTCATCATCATCATCTTTGCCATCATCTTCCTCATCAACATCATCATTGTTATAGGTCAAATCTACACTTCTCTGTCCGTGATCACAGTGCTCTGTCGATCACACAAACGGACACCGTGGATTGAAGAGCTAGGTTGACCTAGATGAGTTATGGTTGGAACTACTCTTTACAGCTAAAAATCTTAATGTTTCTACAGGTTTCACAACATGTGCGCTACTCTTTGCATAGCAAACCAGCGCATATCTTGACATGTGCGCTACTTTGCTCAAGGACAACTAGCGCACACCTTCAAAAAAGTTGCAAACGCTTGTTGCAAAGCACAAAAGTTGCTACCTATGCACTACTCTTGTTGTATGAAACCCGTGCACATCTTAAGGTGAAATCAAAAAATATATTAAGATTACGAATTGGGATTAGTTGAAGTTGGTTCTGCAACTTCCCCAACCTCCCAATTCAACCACCTCTCGAATCCAATTTCCTACCTTGTCCCATAAATACAAGGAGGATCCATGAGAGAGGGACCTATAAAGAATGATTTAAGTGTTGTTACACTAGAGGAATTCCCAAGTCATTGTGAAGAGCTGGAGCCCAGGACTCGGTTGTAGAATCATCTTGACTGATCAGGTATATTTGTACTTATTCATGTTTCTTTGACAATAAAAAGGTGGAAATACCTTTCCTGTCCCAAATCGAATGTCTATTGGATTGTTTGTTCATTTGGTTTAATATTTGATTGTAGTTGATGTTTAATTGCTTTCAATTTCATCATGTTTATTGTAGTCAAGATAAGCTGAGGAAGGTTTCCTTTGTGTTGTGGGTTCATCATAGCGGAAGATCAAGAGGAAGACCAAGCGAAAGCTAGGACCAGCCATCGATAAAAGGTACATCTTTTGATATCTTGATCTGTTTCATTTGTAGGAACTAAATGCAATGTAATGAATGTATTTACCTGTCACCCCTCCCCAGTTGGTAGTGTCTTCTCCTCACTATAAGGTAATAATCCTGCACAACAATCATCATCATCCTCATCATCCTCATCTTTGTCATCTTCATCATCATCATCATCATCATCATCATCATCATTATCTTCCTCATCATCATCATCATCATCATCATCATCATCATCTTCGTCATCATCATCATCATCGTCATCATCCTCATCCTCCTCCTCCTCCTCCTCCTCATCATCATCATCATTGTGATCATATTCATCATCATCATCATCAGCATCATCATCATCATCATCATCATCATCATCCCATCATCATCATCATCATCATCATCATCATCATCCTCATCATCATCCTCATCCTCTGTTGGGCCCTGAAAATGCCCCTTTTTAACCATACCTATTTCATCATTTTGCCAAATTTTACTTTACTTTCGTAAACCATATACATGCCTTTGCCAAACTAATCAGAAATTCTGACAAGGTATAAATCATTATTGTTTCATTTAATTATGCCTAAGATTGTTATGGTTACGAATCATGACCCTTGGTTTATGTTAACATTTGCGAGTTCATTTAGTCGAAATCTAAAGTGTAGGTGTATTAGCCAAGTGGCGCCAGCTATTACTCTTCAAAGCACTAGCTCCTCATACCCCAAGGAATAGCACATATTCCACATGAGTTGTAACAGATCCTCACTATAACAAATTCCATTGAAACATAGCCTAGCTGCGACAAACAAGTTGCATTCCAGTTGCTGAGTCTGTTGATCCATTAATTATCAGAGCAACAACATCCTTCACAATTAATAGCCTTGTTTAATATGGATGTATCAGTTAGCTATAACTCCACAGCATGAAGATCATAGATCTTCATTGCTGCATGAATATAGTGGATCTAGAAACTATATTTTCCTTGTATAAATTCCAGAAGGCTCTCATAGCCTTGGGTTGGACAGTTACCATTTTACATAAGCTGTAACAGAGCACTGATACTGACGATTTTCCATCATTAATAAGAGAGCAGAGTTCTTCATTTATGTGTCTTAATTTGTTGTGACTCTCGGCATCTCTGTTAGAAGGACAAGGCCCGCCTTCTCACAGAGATAGCTGGTTTAAGTAGGTAGAATAGTTTAGTTTTACTTTTGTTGTGTGGTGTGGAATTATTGCAGATGTATTGGTAGCTGCAATAGAGAATTAGCTTTCCTTTTGGTAGTTTATAATTGCATCTCAAATAGTTGTAGCAGATTGGTGTGACAGTCGACTGTGTAGGATAATTTGTTCAATTGCATGTGTGTTTTAATCAGCTGTGACAGCCAAGCTCAACTCCAATATCTTTCAGTTGTTTATGCTTTCTAGGACTTCCAGTAAATATCAGTTTAGAGTTCAAGCTTGTATTTTAATTCTGGTTGCTATTGTATCTTCAATTGCATTCATAGATTAGACAGATAATGGTAGAGTTAAAGTAGCCACTAGATAGATCATTCTGGTAAAGATTGAATACTGTAGTTTGATAATTATAGGATTTAACTTCTTGCAAAAGTAATCTAGTTCCATTTCATTATTAGATCATTAACTTGCTGGGTTGATTTCTGTAGGAAGGTTGTTGCACTTTGGATTCTTAGATGTATGAATTAGATTAGTTTTCTTATGGAATGAGTTGGCTGAGCATATAGGTAGGGTCATTATCTACATTTAGTAAATCAACTGCTTGATTTGTTTATTCATAGATTGTGCTTATTTCCTTTGAAATAAAAGACCATCCTGGGTTTGACAATTTATATTAACCATCCTGTGTGTTAATTTTAACTAATTAACATATAGGGTGACCAACATTTTGGCGCCATTGCCGGGGATGGTAATAGATAGACAGAGTTAGTAGTTGGTTTCATTTGATTTTAGTTTAGTTCAATTATTTACAACATGCATGAATACAAGAAAAACAAATCGGGAACCCCCTTTGAATACTAACATTGCAGGCAGAAGAGGTCGAGGTCGTAATGCAAGTCAGGGAAGACACACATATATTGATGAGATAATTGATAGAGTTGATTCTTCCACTAGACCAATGCAGAACTCTACGGGCAGGGAAAATTTTGTTCCTCCCAATCTTGAACATTTAGCATCCATAGTGGAGAATACAACAGGACCTTCAACTCCTGTTGCAGAAAGTAAACCTCCTGAAGATAAGGGAAGCGCTATAGGTGCACCAGATAGAGAGGAGATTTATCATATCAACGGAACCAGAGTTACCAAAGAAGTGTGATTGGAGACTTTCCGAATAGCAGAGGAAGAAAGAAGGTGATAAGAAGAGAGGAGAAGAAAGGAAGAAGCTAAAGCAGAAGAAGAACGCATAAAGGAAGCTGTTGAACTTTGGACTAGAACCATGGCTGGTAGAGAACATGAGGGTGAGAATGAACATGGGAATAATCGGGAGGAAGAAGGAGAAAATAATCATCCTAGTAATACTGTGGCTACATTAGAACTCCCTGTCCTCCAGATACCTAGAACAAATCCTATGAGGAATATCTCACCATCAGTTCTCCCAAATTTTCATGGTAAGTCCTCTGAGGATCCTGATGAGTTCCTTTTTGAGTTTCATATCCTCTATCGCAACTATGATTATACCTCTATTGCTCAGAATATGAAGTTATTCCCAGCCACCTTGAAGGGAAATGCTCTGTGCTGGTTCATGAGTCTGGGTCGTGAGACCATTACTACTTGGGACCAAATGAAAAACACCTTCCTTTCTAAGTATCAAGAATATTGCAGAACTAGGGATAGGAAAGAGGAGCTATTTAAAATGGTTCAGAAGGATGAAGAAAGTTTGGAGGACTTTGTGGAAAGATTGTTGTACAATTTACAAAGATCTGGTCATGCTGAGATTGGTAAGGATGTCCTCAAGATTATCTTACTAAGAGGAATTAGAGAAGATTTCCTTGAAATGTTAAATCTGCTGGGAAAAGGGGATATTTCGAAAGAAACTTTTGAAAAGATTGTTGAATTATGTCAGAGGTACTCCAGGGGATCCTCTAGAACCAGCAAAGGAGACAAAGACCGAGACTAGGATGCCTTCACTAGGACTCAGAAGTCATCTAGTGGAGGAGCCACTCGAGCAAAAATAGGCAACTTACTGGAGAATTTTAAAACAGACATGATGAGATCCATTTCCTCAGAGTTAGATGTCATGAGAGCAAAGCAGAAGCAAGTGGTAGAAGATCTTACACTTGGTGTATTCTGCCCTAGAAGTAGGAAAAAGCACCCACTGAAGGAATGCCCGTTGGACAAGGCAGAGGTATGTAGGATATGTGAACTCGAGCATGATACTAAGGAATGTGCTTCCTTACCTAAGGTCAAAGCAGTCCTGCAGGCATCTGTTCCAGATGTGGAGCCAGCATACTTCATGGCACAAAAGAAACCATCACAACCTCGAAATCAAGTTATGAATCCAGACCTGGCATTTTTTCTGAATAATATGAATGGAATGAACAATATGCATAATATGAATACACAATTTCCTTCACATTATTCTAACAACCAGTGGCATCCATCTCAAAACCCAATGCAAAATCTTAACTCATGGACACCATGCTCATGGTAGTCAAACCATGCTCCTTGGAATTCCAACTGGAGAAATTCAAACCAAGGAAATAACTTTCCCCATCACCAGACTCAGTATCAATGGTATCCTCCTCAACAGTATCATCATCAGCAGTATTAGCAACCATAGCTCCCTTTCCAAAACAATGCCGCACCTATGAATGCACCACATCGACCGCAACTACTTGCACAACCTAACCCGAACCCAAACAATAAAGCAGTCCATCAATTTGAGACTGCCAACATGCCTGTGTATTCCATCACTCAGATTCCCTGCAATGATATACAATTACGATCAGGGAGGGTGGTGGAACCTATTATCACTGAGGATGTTTCATCCCCAGTGATTGAAACTAGAGTAAATCAGCACTATGAGAACATGGTTAATTTAGCAAGCCCCATCATTGAGGATGCTGATACTTCTACTGAAATAGTAGCTGAAACTCAGAAAGTAACACACGATGTGTCATAGCCTACACAGTTGAATAAAGAACCACCATACCCTGAACGATTGGCCCTGCAGAAAATAGTGGAACAGCCCCGATTTGATCTCGTGGGAGAACTGAAAAATTTGTATGTTAAAATTCCACTGTTATAGGCCCTTCATGATGTGCTCATTTATGCCAAGACTGTTAAAGATTTATGTGTCAAGAAACCAGGAAGAAGACCCAGGGATCCCCCCACTATCCACGTGTTGCGAAAGCTTTCAGAATTAATAATGGGGAAGGCCCCTGTGGAAAAATATGATGACCCTGGGAACCCGACTGTTACAGTACACATAGGGAACACAAAAATTCCAAATGTCTTGGTGGATTTAGGCGCAGCTATTAACGTTATGACCAAAGAAACTGTGAAGAAATTGGGACTCACTAATCTTCGACCAACCCCTACCGTTTTGGAACTTGCTGATAGATCAACAATCAAGCCTGAAGGGATCCTAGATGACCTCGTGATCTCAGTCGATTCGTGGGAATACCCTACGGATTTGTTGGTGTTACGGCCGAAATCCTAGTTTGTAGGACACCCACTGATCCTGGGAAGACCTTGGCTGGCCGGAGCAGTGATTGGAATCTTTTCGAAAATGGTGAATGATTGCATGGAAATTTTTATGGATGACTTTACTCCATATGGTGATAGTTATGAAGAAGTACTAAAAAATTTAGAAAAGGTTTTGAAACGCTATGAACAAAGCTATCTCTCTTTAAGCACTGAAAAGTGCCACATGATGATGAGTGAAGGCATAGTGCTGGGGCACTTCATCTCTTCTGATGGTATCTAGGTAGATCCATCCAAAATCAAGGTAATTGAAAATATACCAACTCCTGGAACATAGAAGGATGTACGTAGCTTCTTGGGGCATGCTGGCTATTACAGAAGGTTCATAGAAATTTTTTCCAAACTAGCTTCTCCTTTGTTCACTCTGTTGATGAAGGATGCATAGTTTGTCTGGAATGATGCATGCCAAACAGCATTCACTGAGCTAAAGAAAAGGCTATCTACAACACCCATCTTAAGAGGGCCCAATTGGGCTCTACCTTTTCACATTGCTTCAGATGCTTCAAATACTGCCATTGGAGCAGTTTTGGGACAACAGGAAGGTAGTGCTCCTTATGCCATTTACTACATTAGTAAAAATTTATCTCCTATTGAAATAAATTATACTGTCACATAAAAAGAATTTCTTGCCATTGTGTATGCCATCAACAAATTTAGACATTATATTACTGGCTATTGTACTTTTGTGCACACTGATCATTCTGCTATCAAGTATTTAATGAATAAACCTATCATGAATGCTAGAGTTACTAGATGGCTGTTACTGTTATAGGAATTTGATATCACAATTATTGATAGACCAAGAAAGGAAAATGTTATTGCAGATTTTTTATCTCAACTTACTAACAGTGATGACAATTTACCAATCGAAGATTCCTTCCCTGGCAAACATTTGTTTGTAGTATCATCTCATTCCCCATGGTATGCAGATATTGCTAACTTTTTGGCTGTAGGTAAGCTTCCAGCACATCTGTCAAAGAGAGAGAAATGGAAGATCATACAACAGAGTGCTAGGTACTGCTGGATTGATGGCCATCTTTTCTACACAGGGCTTGATTTAGAGATCAGAAGATGTGTTAGAGAAGATGAAATCTTTAGCATTCTTAAAGCTTGGCATGATGAGCCCTGTGGGGGACATTTTGCTGACAAAAGGACAGGTCATAAAGTTTTGAGAATGGGCTATTTCTGGCCTACATTGTTCAGGGATGTGAAGAAGTATGTTCAAGCATGTGATAGCTACCAAAGGATGGGCCAACCCAACAGATTAGATGAGATGCCTTTGCAGCCACAGCTTGTGGTTGAACCATTTGATAGGTGGGCTCTAGATTTTGTAGGGCCTATCAACCCTCAAAGTAGAAAGTTCACATCTTGGTTAGCACAAATTACATGACCAAATGGGTAGAAGCTGTAGCCTTGGTTAAGGCCAATGATTAGGCTGTGATTGATTTCCTGTATGAAGAGATTTTTACTCAGTTCGAAGTACCTAAGGAGATCATTACAGACGGTGGACCACAGTTTGTATCTCACAAGCTGGAATCACTATTACAGAAATTTCATATTCAACACAGAATAACCTTGCCATATCATCCATAGGCCAATGGCCAAGTGGAGAGCACAAACAAGGTTATTGAGGCCATTTTGACAAAAATAGTGAAGAGCCATCGTAAATATTGGGCTGAAAGGTTTACAGAGGCACTATGGGCCTATCGTACTATGTGGTGTAACACCACTAGTTTTTCCCCATATGAGTTAGTGTATCGTAAGAACGTTGTTTTTCCAATAGAATTTGAAATAAGAACCTTGAAAACAGCTATGGAAGCAAGCCTAGATTTATTAGAGGCGCAGAGGAACTTATTGAATCAGCTCAATGAATTGGATGAGAAGTGCACAGCTACAGTACATCATACAACTTTATTCCAACAACAGTTCTCTAAGTGGCATGATCGATTTATAAAGAAGAGAGTCTTCCAAGAAGGAGATTGGGCCCTGTTGTATGATTCATGATTTAAGAGGGACTTTAAAGGCAAATTGCGCACCTGTTGGTTGGGACACTATCAAATAGATCGGGTATTCGATAATGGAACAGTCCCGTTGATCACCATTGATGAAAACAAAGTACCATTATTCGCAAATGGTCACCGGCTGTGACTGTATCACAAGATGATCTCAAGGGAAGCTTTTGTTTCACATGTTGCAGGTGATCTAGACTATCAGTTAATGCCAGGGCAGGTATCTTTCTCAAACCCTGTGAATTCCTAAAAGTTGCAATTTCCATACATGTTTTGTACATAAATAATTGGTTTTCTTTCATACTGTATTTTATCTATTTTTATTTTTACACTTGATCAGTTTGTTTTGAAGAACTATGTGCAGGAACTAATTGGAGGAGCAACAGCTGTGACTGGGACAGGCGATTGCAGACACTCCACATATGCTCCTGATCTAATAAATCTCTTTTTAAGAAGATAGATGATTCGTTATCTCTCAGCAGTTAGCTGAAAAATTGCTTGTGACTTCATTCTGACACAGCTGCGACTCCTTGCCTTGCTATTCTTCCTATTTTTGTAGCTGTGACTCCACCACTTTTTTCTGTTCTGCCAAATTCTGCAGCTGCGACTCCGCTACCTTTGTCCATTCCACTAAACCCAGCAGCTGTGACTCCGCCATTTTCCATTTACTTCACTTTTCCGCTGCTGTGACTCCAACATTTTCCCTTTACTTCACTTTTCCATGGCTGTGACTCCACCATTTTCCCTTTACTTCACTTTTTCGTGGCTGTGACTCTGCCATTTTCCCTTTACTTCACTTTTCCGCAACTGCGACTCTACCACTTTTTCCCATTCTGCCAAATTCCGCAGCTACGACTCCACTATTTCTGCTTACCTTTCCAAATTTGGCAGCTGCGACTCCGCTATTTTCGCTTACCTTTCTATGTTTGGTAGCTGCTACTCCGCTATTTCCATTTCATTTTGACCCCTTTCTAGTAGCTGCGACTCCGTTCTTTCCATTTCATTTTGACCCCTTTCTAGCAGCTGCGACTCCATTCTTTCCATTCATTTCCGCTCCTTCTGTATAGCTACAACTCCGTCACTTTCAATTATTTTGCTAAGTCTAGCAGTTGTGACTCTGCTAGTTTGTCTGCTCTCTGATTGATGATGCCAATAATGATGTGATTAGGCATCAACTTTGTCGCTCACTCCACAAGATCCAATCATGGTTTGCCATGAAGGAAAATTTTGGGTGCTTTGAGTAGCTGTCAGCCCAAGTAGCAGTGGCCACATCACTTCAGCACATGTGCATTTATGCTTTTTTCTAATGACGGAGATGATGAAGGCAGGCTATGATGGTTGGTGCACCATGATGATCAATTCATGGATGGATGCATAGTGTGAAGGTATGGATTCTAACTATAATCATGATTAGGCATTTATTGATGTCATGAATAATAATGGTTATGCCTGCCATTTATCCCTGCCATTTATCCCGACGAAAATTGTGCTTAAAGCCATTTCCCGTAATCCTGATCATGACTATCATTCTATCTAATTCGTGTGACAAACCAACCATAAATCTTACTTCGAAACTAACACTGCCACCTTTCCAACACGGCTCAATTCAACTCTTGACTATCCATCAACCATGCCCGCATGTAGACAGTTTGATAGTTGGAGCTTGTTGATGCCTCGGGGGTGCAGGGTAAGTGCAAGGTGATGGAATGGGTTCCAAGGCACACAACAGGGGATGAAAACCCAGCCAAAGGCTTCAAAAGACCCTGTGCAAGGGCAATTCTATCCTCGAGTTGTTTGGTGTGGAAATCACCCACGGATATTTGGCCTCCGTTGGCACTCTATGAGTAAAAGATTTGATCTTGGGATATTAGTTCTATAACGGAAAACAAAGTATGAAAGCTAGTTAACGAACCTATCTTAACCTACCAAAAGAAAGAATCTATGCTAAGTCAGATCTAACCTAGAAGGAGAAGTTGATGTACTACAAATCAAAGTTGAAGTGTGATGAACAAGTAGTAAGTTCCTTGAACATAAATGTCTTCAGGTCCTTCGCTTGTTAATTTAAAGTTTTATCAATTAATAAAAATTAAGTGACAATTCTGCAAAATATTTAAGCCTATTCAAATATCTGATCTGTAATCATTGTGTTAATTGAAAAATTAACATTTGATTATACATGTTTATTTCCATCGAATCATTTGCAAAAATTAAAAAAAAATGAAAACGTTCAATTAAAGAAATTTAATAGAACAGTTCTGAGCATAATCGAGACATACAGAGAAATCAATACGAGAGATCTTATGCATTAATGAATGTCGGGCAAAGGATTAAACACATAACCGATGACGAATTTGAAACATTAACTCAGCAAATCCCAAAGAAATTTGAAGAACAATAGGAGGCGAATTAAAAGATAACTTTCCTGAATAGAGAAGCCTTGTACAAAAATTACAATGACTCTGATAGACAGAGTATCTTCAGTCCAAACTCTTGCTGAATTGCAATTCCAAAATTCCCAACCCCTTACTAAGGAAAACATTCCTCCTTATATACTAGATTTACATGAGAGTTCCAAAAGGAGAAATTCTACAAAATAGGGATTACAAAATCGGATCTAACCATCGATCCAAGAAATCTTGCTATTTTCAAGCTTAAAATATTTTCCGCCACCTTTCACAAAAGAAAGACTTTTTGTTTAATCAGATAAGGTCTTGTGGCACCATAAAAACTCGATCACAGATTGTTCATTATCATCGACAGGTGGTGTGGCTTGTAGAGCATTCGTTGTAGGAAATTCGGGGTCGGAGAACCCACCATAAAAAATAGAGAAATCTATTAGGGGATTTACTTCAGGAACGGTGGCTGGCACGTTAGGTTCTTCATTGATTATAAAGTCCTGTATAACATCAGTATCAAGATCAGTTGATCCCTCCAGAATTTCCTTCCTTTGCTTTTTGGGGTTGTGAATGCAGGCAGACAAAGCTTCGAAGTCTTCTTCACTGCTACCACTGCTAACATAAGGAACACATGCATCAAATGGTGGTGACAACATTTCTTGATATAAAAAGGGATAGAGTTATTCATTTTCAATCTGAACATTAGAAAATTCACCATTTGCATGAATATTGTTCATTGTGAATAAGTCTTGGATAGAAGGATATAAGACGAATTCCGAACAAAGTATTTCCTATTTCAAAAAGCAATGGATGAACTAGAACTTTCATGTTGATTGCTACTTAAAGTCCAATAAGCATGTCGATGATAATTTGGTGGGGCAATCTGCAATGATTAAACTTATCCAGTCAATTCATTGTAATTACTTCAATTGTAGTGGAAAAGAGCCGAGTCGAATCAAAGCTTGTGCGAAGTATGAGTTCAATTACTACTCGCATAATTTTGAACTACCTTTACGATCACATCGTTACAAGCAATCTTCAACAATCTTCCATCAATAATTATTACTAGTGATTAATAATGCAGACGAAGGTTATGGTTATAAGGTTGATGTGAACAAAGGTCTCAACTAGGAGTTCCAGTACATGGGCTATCAATTCTTCGCACATAACAAATACGATCATTAATAGGTAGAACAAAATGATAAGATGTCAAAGCTCGAGTCCAGACATGGCAGACTCAATGCGGAGAGACGAAGTCCATCCAACATAAAGTAACTAATAGACTTGTAAAGGTGTCCGCTATGATGAATTACATAGAAAACTGATAATTTGGTCAAACCAGGTTTCAAAAGAGAGGATGGAAAAGCCTGACTTAACTGATTACCCAAAATCAACACGACCGCAAGATTATAACAGACGGACGACAGAGATTAACTGGAGTGAAACGTGGAATCAGGCTCAAAAATGTTTTCCAGGAAGTTCTTATTCAAAGATCCCACAAGCCGAAACCCAAAAGTACGGATTTGCGGGTTGTAGGTATGCAAAACAAAAGTAAAACAAAGGATTTCTGAAAGCCGAAAACTGACTATGCAGATGGTAGGCTTCGGAAACATTAAATTGTGATGTAAAAATAACCATCCCGAAAGCCGCATTCCGAAATTACGGGTTGCGGGTTTCGGGAGCACACACCAAATAAATGAAAAATCACAATCTCAAAAGCCGAATGCCGCCATTGTGGGGTTCGGGTTTCGGGGTAATTATTTTTCAATCTTATTAAAGAATGATTATGCAACCCACAGTCATTGGGTTGCGGGTTTCAGAATCAACAAAACCAAAACTTAAAAACAATCCGCATCTGTCAAGTTGCAGGGTTTCGGGTTCTCCAAATGTTGGGTTTTGGGATGATGATAACAGTCAACAAAAATACTCAAAATTTTGGCTTTCTTCAGACTGAAACACTTTGGAAGGAATAATCAAACCCTTAAAAACAAGTAGACCAAAAGCATGGGTGAATAATTTTAGAGGTAAAATCAAATTCTAAAATTTTCAAGATAACTCACCCAAATACCTTTGCGTTTATTAAAATTGGGGGGGGCTCCCATGCTTAGCTAAGCATGGGATCTGTTGTGGCTACAATAAATGGCGACTGGCTAGGAAGAACCAGTTATCTCTGCAATCAAATCCAACTAAAGACAACATGTTAATCAACCAATTTCTTGAAACTCAATTCAAAGAAGATACTCAAAAGATAACAACAAACAAATAGTGAACATGAAAATGGATAGATCTCAACAATGACCATTTTAAAGATAATACTCATCTGATAAGGAGATTTAGAGAGTAATACCAAATCTTTACCATGATGTAATCATTGAAAACCAGCTTGTGTTGAACCTGGGTACAGTCTTAGAAATGCTCATGGATATCTTAATTACAGAGCCCCTTGGTTTATTAATCATATGTATACTCAGTAATCCTCTATGGATTATATATATACCTCTTTATCTTTATCTTTTTGTCTTTTCTTTCTCTCTTTTTTTTTTTAATTTTTTAAAATACATAAAACCTTGTTGATATAAGACCACTGTAATAACTTGGTGATCAGATGAAACAACACCATTCACGGGCCTGATCCGGAAACTGGTCAAGCTAGCTCAATGACGAGGATCCTTGTCTTCTGGTAGTAAGACCAAAAGAAATTATCATGGGTTCGTAACCACACAATGATAATTCCAGTCCAAGGTCAAACCCATGATCATAGCAGGGCTGTCTTGTAATAAGACCCCCCTATCCTTGTATACAACAAAATCTTATGAAAAAAAAAACAATTTATTTTGGCATAAGTTACAAGGCATTACCATGGCTTGGTGACCATATAGTGATAATGTTACTCACCAGTGCTTTGCGGATCATGAATGGACCGACCTGTAATAGGATCTTCCTCCTTCCAGCAAAACTGAAATTCATCTTCCAAGTGTGGTGGCTTGATGTGAAGATGTCATTCCACTTTAAACACCTATGAACCTAATGGGATGGCTTGATAACAAGACCACCCACCTTGTAACTTATAATTTTAAACAAAATTACTATTCAAAGCGATTGTAAAAGGATCCATGAGCGATCAGAATTGGTCAAGTTATTATGATATGTCGTTCAAGCATGAAACACCAGATAGAGAAATGATGACCATCCTCCATACCTCAATTACACAAATAAAGCATGGTGAAAGATAATGATCAAAGTGAAAAGTATCCAAAGGCACTGCACTTATTTGACTGTTTATTTTCCAGAGCAAATTCTAATCAAAAAGCCAGAAAGTAAGATTGATAACGATGCTGAGACTTCAGAAGCAATTGTTGCTAAGGAAAGCGATCATAAGCCATTACCACAAGTGTGAAGCCTTATTGATGAAAACCAAAACAAAACAAGAAAACCAATAAAAAAGTCAATACAATAAAACAAATGATTGAAAAACAAACCACACCTATGTACAAGTGTGTTAGATTGTTTAAACAAAATAATTTTTTAGAAGAGACACATTCACTGGGAAGGTGTCTACAACTCCCTCCAGTGTCTGTAATCGAACAGTGCTGGGACCAATCTTTTCTGTAATAATGAAAGTTCCTAGCCAAAGGCGATGAAACTTGGTGTACTGATTCTTATCTTTACGTTGCTTATCCCACGTTAGAACCAAGCCACCAACAAAAAATTCTCTGTTAGATGAATATTTTTCATCAAACCATCTCTTCACCATCTGCTAATGATGATACAACTTGTTCTTGGCTATCTCCCTGTCTTCCTCTAGCTTCAAGAGGGTGTCAGTTTTTTGCTGGAGGGGAGAAGAATCATCTTCTTGGACAGACTGGGCCAGTTGTAGTGAAGGAATGGTAAGATTACTGGGAAGGATGGCTTCTTTGTGAGGTTTATAGCTTGTGGCTTCTCCCAGAAAGAGGGAATATATTATGAAGAGACTTTTGCTCCTGTAGCCATGTACACTTCCATCAGAACAGTGCTTGCTCTAGTTGCTGTGATGAAGTGGAAGATACACCAGATCGATGTTAAGACAGCTTTCTTGAATGGCGTAGTCGAAGAGAAAGTGTATGTCGAGCAACCACTCGATTTTGAGACACATGACAGGGAGTCATATATGTTCAGGGTGAAGAAAGCCTTGTATGGCTTGAAGCAAGTTCCTAGGACTTGGTATGATAGGATAGACAGCTTTCTATCTAGTTTGGACTTTACCAAGAGTAAAGCGGATTCCAACCTTAACTACAAGGTTGAGGAAGGCAATCCAGTGATACTACTATTGTATGTGGATGACCTGTTTGTTACAGGTAAGGATAGATTGATTGCCGACACAAAGAGGAATCTTGCTGCCGAGTTGGAAATGAAGGACTTGGGTATGATGCATTACTTTCTAGTTATGGAGGTGTGGTAGAGTGCAGATGAAATCTTCATTGCACAAGGAAAGTATGCAGTGGAGTTCCTGAAGCAGTTCGGGATGACGGACTACAAGGCCATGGCCACACCTATGGCATCGAACCTGAAGCTATTGTGTGATGCTTCATCAGAGTCGGTTGATGCCATGATGTATCGTCAGATGATTAGGTCCTTGATGTACCTGACGATCACAAGACCATATATTTGCTTTGCGGTGAACACATTGAGCCAATTCCTGACGGATCCTAGACATGTTCACCTGATTGTTGTGAAGCATATTCTGAGGTACCTGAAGGGTATGGTTGATTATGGGCTCAAGTATGATGTGAATCAAATATTTAACCTAGAGGGTTATGTTGATTCAGATTGGGCAGGCAGTGCTGCAGATAGGAAGAGCATTCAAGGTGCTACTTCAGTATGGGATTTGGTGTGATCTCTTAGTTTAGAAGGAATCAGTCCTGCGTAGCACTGAGTACAGTTGAAGCAGAGTATGTTGCAGCTTGTTTGGCCAGTTGTGAGGTAGTATGACTTAGGAAGCTACTATCTGAGTTATTTGATATCCCGTTGGATGCTACTGGTATCTTTTGTGACAACCAGATTTGTGTGAAGTTGATTGAGAACCCGGTGTTCCATGACACGTCTAAGCACATCGAGATCAAACATCACTATATTAGGGATATGGTGCAGAGAGAATCAGTGATGCTCCTGTATGTTGCGATGGATGAGAAGGTTGCAGATGTGTTGACGAAACCACTAGCCAGAGTGAAGTTTGAGTACTTCAGAGAGAGGCTTGGTGTTCTTCAGTTTGAAAACACTCCGAGGAAGAAGTGATGGGACACATTTGTAGGATCCATTCCAAGCATGGTCATAGGAGGATCCTTCCATGGCTATGGATGTAAGCACTGTGTGATGAGCATCAGGACGATGCTCCAGTTCCTGCTTTGTATATGCATTAGTTGGATGCTTTGTATGATCAGTTGGAGCATGTATGATGACATGCATCAAGACGATGCAGTGACGATGATCAGGATGATCATGTGTTATGAGTATCAGGACGATGCTCTGGATGATATGCATCAGGACGATGCAGTGATGATGATCAAGATGATCATGTGTGATGAGTATCAGGACAATGCTCTAGATGATATGCATCAGGACCATGCAGTGACGATGATGAGGATGATCATGAGATGATGATGTGCATTAGGACGATGTATGGTATGATGATGATCAATATGATCATGAGTATCAGGATGATACTCCGTGGCTGTGGACAAGCTGTGCATGTAACATAGAAAAGATCCTAGGAGATCCTAAAGTTTGAGGTAGGATTCTCTTTTGAGGTTTTGCTACTAGAGGCATGTAATCATCCTTGGAGATGCTATAGTTTGTGCTAGGATGCTCTTTAGAGTTCTTGCAGGTTGCAAGACACTCTTTTAATGTTTTTCCTAACCACATGTAAAAGATCCTGCGAGATCCTATAGTCTGTGCTAGGATGCTCTTTTGAGGTTTTGTGGTGGTGGTCACATAGAAAAGATCCTCGAAGATCCTATAGTTTGTACTAGGATGCTCTTTTGAGGTTTTGTGATGGTCACATGTAAAATATCCTTAGAGATCCTATAGTCTATGCTAGGATGCTCTTTCAAGGTTTTGTTGACACACGTAATCAGTTCCGAGGATTCCACAGTATGAACAAAGATTATGAAGACCCACAGGATGGCCAAAGATGTTGAAGACCTATAGGAGGCTAGGCCTACAACCAGCATGAAAAAGGGATGGCTCTGTAGAACTTCCTATGATGAGAAGAATTATGAAATAGCCCAGTGATTGAGATGTTGAGTACAGCAGCAGTGATGATGATGATGCTCTGTGATCCAGTGACGATGATCCAACTCCAGAATTGAAGACTTGTGCCTATATGTATTGATGACTTGTGTCAAGAGAATACCTTCCTAGTTAAGAGGGAGTGTTGATGTATTTGTAACTTCGGAAGATATTCACTTGTATATTGTATGTATTACATTTGTACCTTATTGTATCCCCAATGGAGATGTATTATTCCTCCGATTGGAAGTGTCGTCATGTGTACTTGCAAGTGTCGCAAGTTATATTGTAAGTGTCGTAACTTATACATGATGGGTTATTAGACCACCTTGATGGGGTCGGTCCTGTACGATTCATGTGGGTCAAAGGGTTAATAGACCACCCTAGAGGGATCGGCCCAGTCAGCATTATGTTAAGTGGTTAAGTTGGGGCCGACCTTGTTGAGTAAAGGTCAAGTCAAGTTAGTGTATAAATAGAGAGTGTGTCTCTCTCATTTTACACATTCTATTATTTACTCACTTAGCATTAGTGAGAGAGAGGAGGAGTGCACAACAATGGAGGAGGAGCATGTTGCTGAAGTTATCTATCTCTTGGGTTTGATCATTGTGATCCTTGTATTGATTCTTATTCTATCTCTGAGGAAGTTGCGGGGTTTTTTCACCTTCTTGGTTTTCCCCGGTGAAATGTTCTGTGTCTCTTGTCTCTTGTCTCTTATACTTGGTATGTTGTACATGTTATTTGTTCAGTTAATATCCTAGATCTATTGAATTAAATAATGAAAAACTAAAAATATCATTGCATCCAAATTGGTTGCAAGCATACGGTGACTATCATCAGCAATTGTTATTGAGGATCAAATGTCTCTGAGCCTCTCAATTTCTCTTTAGATGTCTGAATGTGCATCCATGGTGGTCACTGCAATAAAAGAATAAAAATAAAAAACAAATCATTAGAAACATATACATGTGCTATAATGGCATCCCTCAAAAATGAAAAATGTAAAAACTTTGTGCAAGAACAAATACATTACAAACATAAATATCATCTCAATATGCTATAATAACAACTACATGTAAACCAAAGTGGAAGGTGAGGATTAACTACATGTAAATTGATTATTGATCGATGGGAGAGAGATCCTAATTCAATTAATATAGAAGGATCGAGACAATGGGGGCCTTAAAAGCACTTTATGTACACCTTTCTAGAGTTGAGGTATTAGAGAAGATTCTTATTTGTCCTCCTCTACCTTAAGAAATTTATCCTTTGTATCTAATTCATTTCATGTTCATGGCCCTTTCCTTGCTCATAATCTAGTGTATGATGAGGAATATATGGTGGTGAAGTCCTCTGCGTCATTAAGAAGGGGAAAGATTTTGAATGTGAGGGTTTATCTATGCTTGTTCCATGCAATAAATATCTTATCGGTTGCAAGGTATGAAGACCCAAATCCATCGATTGAGTGCCTTGGTGGTGAAGGAGGTCAAAAAAGATGTGGTATTCCATCTTAGCAACAAAGTAAACGATGTGTCTGCAAAGGAGGGGAACCTATTCCCTTTGGTTTTGGGGGATGATGTAAAATCCATCATGCCATTGGGTTGGATTCACAAGCATTGGTTGGAAATTTTTAGAATAAAGGTGTGGGAAAAAAACATAGGTTTTGGATGAGTCAATTCTAGAAAGAAATCCTAGGTTATAGTCCATAGTTCCTCCTCCTAACCAAATGGTGGATGGATTTTCTTTTCCAATTTGCAATAGATGTGGAAAAAATATTGAGAAAAAGTTGGTGTTGGGATTCAAATCCTTTATTGCTTAGGTGGATGCAAAATTCATTAAGGGGATTGATAGTATGGAGGAATTGCCATATGCTAAATAACAATTTTGAATTTTTTTTGTTTTGGAATTTTCATTTACATGGATTTTTAATTTAGGGAAATATAAAAATTTTATTTTTATTGAGGAAATGAGGCAACGATGAATGTGTGGATGCCTACTGTTATCCCTAAAGTTGAACCTAGACTATGGGATTCAAGCTTAAGGAAATCTTTGTATAAATCAAATGAAATCACACTGAAAACACAAATTGGTATGAAATCAAAAGCTGTAAAAGCATCACACACTTTACAATGAACAGAGCTGGTATAGAGCTGGTATAAATCACAGATGGGTAAATACAGGTATTTATCAGGAGATCAAAGCATTGAAGTAAAGGATGGTATGAATCAGAGCTGCAGGAAACTCAAACAGCTGTTGTATAACATGAAAGTAATCACAAAGTTCAATACCCAGGTACTATGATCCTAAATCATGAAGTGAAACTGTCAATGTTTATAAAAAAATGAAAGATAACTGTCATCTCATAATAAGAATTATGTAATGGAATGTGAGTGACCAAGTACATAAAAGAATTATCAAAGAGACAATTTATATGACACAAAGGCAAATCATCATCAAGTTTATTCAAAACTAGAACCTGTCATTGAAGCTGTAAAAAGTTCATGATATACAGAGTGCTTACAAAAGATCCAACATATCTCCCAAAACTGCCAACCTACAGTCCCTGCGTTCTCATGAAAGGAAGAACTTCCTCTTCTCTGCTCTCGAGCCCTTAGCTGGGACCTCCCCCTGAGCAATTGATTTTCTGTTCATTATATAGACAGTAATATGTGACAGAAATTGAACTCTGCCTCTTAGCTGGCAACTTGATGCAATCTTTTACCCAAAAACCTTCAACTGAAAACATATCTTGCATCCTCAGAATCCCACAAGTACTCGGTATAATCCCAATAATAAAGCTGACAATCTTGTGTTTGTTACAAAGGCGGCCCTCTTCTTTAAACTCTGCAGGAATCAATGATCTTGCTATCAGCCTGCCAGGTAACTCCTCAAGATCCGGGACTAATCTTTTATGATTGCATTCAAATCTGGGTTACATCCCTTAAAATCCTGAAACTGCCAGATATTCAATATACTTTGCATTTAGGTATTTTTTCATTGATGTTTTGCCACATAATGCTTTGTCTCCTACAAATATGTGAATAATAAGCCTTCTGAATGCTAATGTTTATCCTCCTTATCGGCTGAGTTGGCTGCCCCAAATGATGGAATTAGTTTCTGAGAATGAAGACCCGTCACTGAAATTATTGCTTAGATCTTGATACTGATTTCTTCCCTGAGAAAATAGCCACATAATCAAAACAACAACACCCACAGCTATACTTGAGCAACTCTGGAATTATCTATTTTGACAACGAAGATACAAAGAATCTATATCTTTGCTGACAGTGAACTTGAATAATCGGAAATCTTGGTTGCTCTTGGGCCTAATCTCCTTTGGATGACGATTATGAACATATTCATATGCTGGATTCAGTGCATTACGTTTATAGCTGCCAATGCTTCACATTGTGTGGTCTTTTGAACCCGTAAACTTTCTCATATAAACAACTTTAAAATAGTGTTGCTCTGATGACATTTGCACTTGGGACTTGGTGCTCAATGTTTTGGTTTGATTTCAGACACGTCCCACATGCACAGAGATAATAAAATTATAAAACTTTATGTTAATCATAGGCTTCAAACTTATCTGACGCCGTGGGAACCATGCACGAACCATGGGCAAAGAGCTTAACGTAGAAGTGATCTTTTGATAGTAACTTTGGCTAGTCTCATGTGGAAATAGGAAGGAGACAAAGACCATGACACTCTATCCCTTTTAAATGAACTAATACGTAACTTATTAAGAGGATAATGGATGACTCCCTTTTTATTTTTTTAAACTTTTTAATAAAATTATTATTTTAATAATAAAAAAGTTATTTCATTAAAATAATAATTGTTAATTAAAAGGAATCATAATTCTCATGTTAACAACTGAGCAAGATATTTGGGAAAACATAGACTCATAAGATGAAGTTTGATGAAATGGGAAGTTTTTGGGCAAACAAAGATAACAAGGTTTGATACTTACACCCAACTAACCAAGATGGAGGTTTGAGGTGATAAGAAACTGACCATGTTGACTGGAACATCATGACTTGGGAAAAAATGCTAGTAGACTTTACATTCATGCTTGTCGGAATCCAAATTTGTGGGACAAATCTGATGACAACATTTGGCTCTGTTTGGGGATGGCATGCTCCCTGCGAGCTGCCAAGAACTTGTAGACCTGTGCCTGTCCATTATCCTGAAAGAACCTGCAACCTTTATCTTTGCAAACATTCACATTCTTCTGTAGTGTGCCTAGTCCATTGGGCTGGAGTCTTCATGTTGCTGCAAACCTTCTTCATTTATTTAAATAAACTGAAAACCCTGCTTTCCTAACTGAAATTGCTCACTAAATGCTGATCTTTAGACTTCTGTACAAACTGAGGCAAATGCTCAAGAAATGAGCTTTATTTATTTACAAATCTCATTCTAATCATCTGCTTCTTTAAGTAAAATCATGCTTCCAATGAAGCCATACAAGTATCTGCATACATAATGAAAAGCGTGATCTGTGTATGAACAAAATGAAGACAGGAACAACAATCATCATCTGTCTGTAATTTTGATTTTCAGATTTATTATTCAATGTATACTGAAACCCTGAGTCGATAGATTCCTTGATGTATTCAGCTATCGGGTCATACCATTTCCTTCGTTTTGGACTATCAAACTCATCATTATTCTCAATCCTTATATCAAAAGACAGCTGAAAAGAACTTTGAAATGACAACTCCTGTATTTTTACCTCCAAAGCTTCAATCTCTTTCTCAGCAAATTCTTTTAAAAATATGACTTCAGATTCTGAATTTGACATTAGATCAGCAGACAAAATGAAACTATAAGGAATTACCTTTTGCTGAAGATCAAAATATCTCTGTATATCCTCTTCCTCATAATGGCTGCCACTTTCAGCTACCTGCAAATTGAATTGTACATATGGCTGCTCAAGGTCTTCTACAGATTCAGAATGATTGATTTCTATACAATGCTGTTCCTTACCAAAATTTGATTCATAATTCTCATACACCTGTTGGCTGCTCCTCAAATCAACAAAGGCTGATGTAAGGATCTGCTCTGTTTCATCTGGATACACATCATAGATTGGGATATTTTCAGAGTGAATCGGCTTATGCTGATCTAAATCTAGAACTTTAATGTCTTCTCTTGGAGGTTCCACCGATATGTTAATGTCTTCACTATACAATGGAGCATTCTGATCAATTTCTAAAGACAACAATTTATGTTCTATGATGCTCTCATCAATTTTAATATCAGAATTTTGAAAATTTTCTTCTTGTGAAACAGAATTAGAGGAAGATAATGAATCCTCTTCTTTCTTCATATCATAACTATCAGCTTCATCCTCTCTACTGGAAAAATCTGTCTCTAACCTCTGCATATATAATGCATATCCCCTACAACAATCTTCAAAAATGCATTCATCTGGGTATATCCTCTTATAATATGAATTAAAGACATCATGAAAGTCTTTCAAAGAGGAAATACTGGAAGGAGGAAGAGTTCTGAACCATTGTCTCGCACTACCATCTAACGAATACCTAAACATTTTCATCAACACATCTTCATGATGTATATTCAGCTGATCCATGTATTGATGAAATTTAATTACATGATGTGCCGGATTGTCCTCTTCCTTTTCTAGGAATCGCGGAAGAAAATCTCCCCATTCATCAATGGTAGGTACTGTATTTGGAAAGCCAGGAATATCTGAAAAATTGAACGGAGCAAATCTCTGGGCCAACATAGTTTCAAAACGCGTTGACATCTTGTAAAATTGCCTCTGGATTCTTCGAACATGGAGTCGCCCGGTGAATAAATTTGTAGTCTAACCAACGCCCTGCTCCTGTTCACCATCAAGAGCTGGATCTGATCTTTGTCATTCTTTTCCGGGGAAGATTATCTTCACTCCTCCGTCCCCGGCAACGGCGCCAGAAGATGTTATCCCTAAAGTTGAACCTAGACTATGGGATTCAAGCTTAAGGAAATCTTTGTATAAATCAAATGAAATCACACTGAAAACACAAATTGGTATGAAATCAAAAGCTGTAAAAGCATCACACACTTTACAATGAACAGAGCTGGTATAGAGCTGGTATAAATCACAGATGGGTAAATACAGGTATTTATCAGGAGATCAAAGCATTGAAGTAAAGGATGGTATGAATCAGAGCTGCAGGAAACTCAAACAGCTGTTGTATAACATGAAAGTAATCACAAAGTTCAATACCCAGGTACTATGATCCTAAATCATGAAGTGAAACTGTCAATGTTTATAAAAAAATGAAAGATAACTGTCATCTCATAATAAGAATTATGTAATGGAATGTGAATGACCAAGTACATAAAAGAATTATCAAAGAGACAATTTATATGACACAAAGGCAAATCATCATCAAGTTTATTCAAAACTAGAACCTGTCATTGAAGCTGTAAAAAGTTCATGATATACAGAGTGCTTACAAAAGATCCAACATATCTCCCAAAACTGCCAACCTACAGTCCCTGCGTTCTCATGAAAGGAAGAACTTCCTCTTCTCTGCTCTCGAGCCCTTAGCTGGGACCTCCCCCTGAGCAATTGATTTTCTGTTCATTATATAGACAGTAATATGTGACAGAAATTGAACTCTGCCTCTTAGCTGGCAACTTGATGCAATCTTTTACCCAAAAACCTTCAACTGAAAACATATCTTGCATCCTCAGAATCCCACAAGTACTCGGTATAATCCCAATAATAAAGCTGACAATCTTGTGTTTGTTACAAAGGCGGCCCTCTTCTTTAAACTCTGCAGGAATCAATGATCTTGCTATCAGCCTGCCAGGTAACTCCTCAAGATCCGGGACTAATCTTTTATGATTGCATTCAAATCTGGGTTACATCCCTTAAAATCCTGAAACTGCCAGATATTCAATATACTTTGCATTTAGGTATTTTTTCATTGATGTTTTGCCACATAATGCTTTGTCTCCTACAAATATGTGAATAATAAGCCTTCTGAATGCTAATGTTTATCCTCCTTATCGGCTGAGTTGGCTGCCCCAAATGATGGAATTAGTTTCTGAGAATGAAGACCCGTCACTGAAATTATTGCTTAGATCTTGATACTGATTTCTTCCCTGAGAAAATAGCCACATAATCAAAACAACAACACCCACAGCTATACTTGAGCAACTCTGGAATTATCTATTTTGACAACGAAGATACAAAGAATCTATATCTTTGCTGACAGTGAACTTGAATAATCGGAAATCTTGGTTGCTCTTGGGCCTAATCTCCTTTGGATGACGATTATGAACATATTCATATGCTGGATTCAGTGCATTACGTTTATAGCTGCCAATGCTTCACATTGTGTGGTCTTTTGAACCCGTAAACTTTCTCATATAAACAACTTTAAAATAGTGTTGCTCTGATGACATTTGCACTTGGGACTTGGTGCTCAATGTTTTGGTTTGATTTCAGACACGTCCCACATGCACAGAGATAATAAAATTATAAAACTTTATGTTAATCATAGGCTTCAAACTTATCTGACGCCGTGGGAACCATGCACGAACCATGGGCAAAGAGCTTAACGTAGAAGTGATCTTTTGATAGTAACTTTGGCTAGTCTCATGTGGAAATAGGAAGGAGACAAAGACCATGACACTCTATCCCTTTTAAATGAACTAATACGTAACTTATTAAGAGGATAATGGATGACTCCCTTTTTATTTTTTTAAACTTTTTAATAAAATTATTATTTTAATAATAAAAAAGTTATTTCATTAAAATAATAATTGTTAATTAAAAGGAATCATAATTCTCATGTTAACAACTGAGCAAGATATTTGGGAAAACATAGACTCATAAGATGAAGTTTGATGAAATGGGAAGTTTTTGGGCAAACAAAGATAACAAGGTTTGATACTTACACCCAACTAACCAAGATGGAGGTTTGAGGTGATAAGAAACTGACCATGTTGACTGGAACATCATGACTTGGGAAAAAATGCTAGTAGACTTTACATTCATGCTTGTCGGAATCCAAATTTGTGGGACAAATCTGATGACAACACCTACCTTTCCAATCCTCCTTGCTCTTTGAATTCGCCCTCCTTGCTCTTCGAATTCACCCTCCATCCACTTCTCCACATCGACGTTGGAAGCTCTGATCACTCAAGCATTTTTGTTAATTTAGTCAATGAACAGTGGATGCGGATGCGGCCTATTTTTTGGATTTTAATATATTAACCATAACGCGTGAGCTTTATAATGATACATAACATGCGCATGTTATGTATTTCTATAACAATCACGTGTTATGGTTTCCTATCCTGCGTGTTAAGTGACATGGAAGGCTCTTTCCCGCCCATGCCTAGTTCAAAGAAACGCACACACATTTTTGTTTTACTAAACTTTAGCACATTTCATGGAAGAACGATTGCATCTAAAAGGTCCCTCAACTTCATGTGAGGGCCCAAGTAGTAAGTAATTGAAGAAAATGTCGTCCTCAAAAGATATTTACAGAGTGTTGAAGCTGAGCTAAAATATGAAATAAGAGAGAAGGCCAAAGTAGAAGAGCAATGCAAGAAAATATTTAAAATGTTAGGAACCCATGTCAACCCTTCTCTTTACTTTGTTAGTATATTGTTAATTGGAGGCATATGCTTTGTAAGTCGTCCCGTAGTATTTGTTGACCCATAGTTTGTATTATTGTTATTGGACGCATATGCTTTGTAAGTTGTCCCGTAATATTTGTTGATCCATAGTTTGTATTGGCCCATGGTTTTGACCCATAGTATTGGCGCCTAAAAAATTAGTATATAAGTTTGTGTTGAGGCCAATGAAGGCACCGTGAAGTTATTTCGTATTGATCTTGCTCAAAGGAGGGTTCCCCCTCGAAGTGGCCTATGATCAATAAAAATATTCAATGATATGATATATCGTGTATTCAAAAATTAATTGTTGCAGGATCTTTTCATCCGGTATCAGAGCACTTTCTTGGGCTCAATGGGTGAAATTTCTGTCATTTTTGTTTTTGCATCTGTTGCAGGTTTGGATTTGGGAATAATCCCTATCCGCTTAACTGTGGGAAGTACTTGGGCAGAAGCCCTAAAAATAATTGTGAGGAGTACCACAAGAACCCCGAAGTAGCTGGCTCATTGAGAGGACCTGCCAGCGAAAAGGGCAACGCCCCCTGCCTAATTGACTAGTTCCCACCCGTGAGGTAAACCAAGAGCTGTCATTTGTAGCAAAGCGGTTATCAGTTTTACCTGAGTCGTGGAGTGAGGGGTACTACCCCAATATGCAAGCCATCAGACAGCATTGGTGGTCAAGTGAATCCCCTGAATTGTTGGGAAGACAAGCATACCTCGGGTCCATATCTATTTTCAGCTACAAAATCGCAGATTTCCTCTGTCCAAAACTGTTGGCGATCACTTTTGCACCATTGCAGATCCATCTGTTTCCAATCACTTCCACACCATTGTAGATCCCTCTATTTTCGATCACTTCTGCACCATTGCAGATCCCTCTATTTCCGATCACTTCCGCGCCATTGTAGATATATCTGTTTCTGATCCCTTCCGCACCATTACAGATCCATTCCTAAAAAAAAAAATAATAATAAACCGTTTTTTTTTCCATATCTCCCTTGTTTTCACTTTGTTTCCCTTGAAACTTCCCTGACACCCCTATAATCCCATTCTGCATATTTCCTTCCTGAGGATCCCATCCAAAATTCCACTTCCCAAAGCCATAAATCTCACATTTGTTTATTTTTAGGGTTTGCCACAACTTCTTCGGCTTTCACCCAATGGCCTTCAAATTTTACAACATAGTTCAATCCCTAATTATGCTTCTTTGTCCCTCTTTCCCAAATTTTCTCATTCTTTCACCCCGCTTCTAAAATCCTCCTTTTGGCGTTGATCTTATGCTTATGAATCGATCTGGTTAATAGGATTTTACTACACTATTTATATTTGAAAATCGATTGGATCAGGTTAATAGGATCTTGCAACTCTGTTTATATATGAACTGGAATCGATTGGGTTAAAAGAATTTTATAACTCTGTTTATATAAGAAACTTGAGTATATCAATTTTCTTTAATAAGATATCGATCTGGTTGTAAGAAGTGACTCTAAACATTCCATTTTACTTACGCTTTTTAATTGAATCTGTACTGATCACTTTAATTTTTAAAACTTTTTACTTTACTCTGGAGATCGAATCTGTACTGATAATTTTAATTCTTAAAACCTTGTACTCTACTCTGGAGATTGAATTTGTACTGATTGTTTTAATTTGTAAAACTCTGTGCTTTACCCTGGAGATCGAATCTGTCCTGATCGTTAAAATCTTTAAAACCCGGTTTTTTGCTGTAGATCGAATCCGTCAGGAATGTTCCATTTTTTTTACAACTCTGTGTTTTTCTGGAGATCGAAACCGTTCTGATAGTTTTAAAATTATAAATCTTTGTGCTTACATTGAAGATCGGATTTCGTGATTATGAACCACGCCGAGCGTTGTGCGACCTCTATCATCTGATTCAGTATTATGTACTCTTGAATTTGTTCTTTTACACTTGTATCGATTGATTAAATTATCATCAGGCTGTTATACTCGGTTTCACACAGGGATCTGTGTAGTATTGATAAATACTCTTGTATGACTTAAACCATATGTAAACCAACACTAACTCCCTGCTATTTAAAATCATAGTATTTCAATCTCGATCCTGGCGTCTTGGGTTTTAAATTATTATAGTTTTAGATTCTGGAAAATCTATGAAATATAGAAAATCTATGAAATCTATGATGGAAAAATTATTGAAACTTCCAGAAATACAATTCTTTTTGAACTGTAAATATCGACCCTTAAATTCCTCTATATCCTACATCCATTTTTCTTAATGGTGATTCTACCATCGCAATTTCTTGATCTTTGCACAGCCATTATGTTGCATTTTCCATTCTGTAAAAAAAAGATTTGATTTTCTCCCTTGATTGATTCTCAGTATGTCGACTTCCATCACTTAACATTCCCAAAACTGTAACTACGAATTGAGTTCCAGAAATTTCTGACACATTTGAATCTGCCCCTTTCCATTCATTATGCTAGATTTCTGATAGGTAGGCTTTGTTCGTTGATAATTGATGGGTTCCACGTGGCAGGGTACTCTAGTATTGTATTAATTGAAGAATTGTATATATAACAATGCATTACAACGAATATATCAGTGTCGTATTATGTGGGAGCTGATTCGTATTATAATGCCTTACAATATGTATCTTATTGTTAGTACTAACGAAATTTAGATAGTATAAATAGCGCACTATTTCATGCATGGTAATAATTTTATAATGTGAACATTTGTAATTTAATAATGCATTATAGTATGATTATTAGTGGTGTAACATGTGAAGGTTGATTCGTAAATAATACAACATAATATGTGTATTAGTATTTTGTATTAGTGAAGGTTGAATATGTCATAATGTATTATTGTATGCATATCAAGGTTGTATTTTGTGTAGCGTTATAATGTGTATATGTTAAGGTTAACAATACATGAAAGTCGATCAGTATAGAAATGCATTATAACAATGTATTATAAATTAGTTAAAATGAGGTCAAATTATCATTATTATAAAAAACGATATTTAAAACATGCCATGAAAAGTATATGGATCTTAAACGTTAGAAGTTCATAAAGATGAAATACAAAACATGCTATGCACTTGTATAGATTCTTAAACTTAATTAAAAAGGGATATTTAGATTTTGACAATTTTGTTCCTTAGAATTGAGATAATACTTATGTCCTAGGAGGTGTGGTTATAGATGATTACACTCATAGATAGGAAGAGTAGGAATTGAAATATTTGCTTCAACTTAGTTTAATTGTATATATATATATAAATGTTGAGTTATGAATGTAGAAATATTATTTTCTTATGATTATTTCAAATGTTTATATTTGAGATATAGCTACGCTTTACATAAGTAATTAGGCTCTTATATACCGGGGGAGATTATTACTTGATGTATATCCTGTTGTAAGAATTTAGGTATGTAATTTGAGATGAAAAATTTAGTAATATTGAAATTGGTTAGGCATACTTACATAAGGATGATGATTGTTTATGATTTAAAAAATAAAAATTCACTTGCTCATGAAGGACCCTACATTTGGTATCAGAGCACGGTCGAACCTAGTTCGGACCGAAACAATTCCGCAACACTTGATAAACTGCTTGAATAACAACTTTTACTTTGCATGGTAAACATACTTTTCCATGGACTGGCGGAGTTGCTGAGGTAGGACTGGGAGGGGACAAGAACGGGTAGCATGTCTGCCAACCCCTCTAGTAGCTGCTCCACCTAGGGCCGAAGAGATGATTAACTTGCCTGCCGACGAAGTCATGAACATGATGAGGAACTTCCAAAGAATGTCAGAAGCACTGTTGATCCGACTGGACTGCATGGAAGACCGACCCATAGTACCTGGGACTAAACCGCAGAACCCACCTCCTGCCAACATTCATAGAGAACTAGAAAAAGTAAGATTTCCATAATTTTGGGGTTCCACTAAAGGAGCTATGACAGAAGCATAGTTAGAGAACATGGCTATGTGCTTTTCTTTGAGGGACTACACCTCAAACCTAAACGCACATATGGCCATTTTGCAGCTAAAGTGGGAGGCCCTACTTTGGTAGAAGACCTTGAAACCGCAATTGGGAGTCGAGGCCAACGAACTATCTTGGGAGTTGTTTGAAGAACAGTTCCACAAACACTACATGTCAGAGGATTTCATTGAGAGGCAGCTCAATGAATTCAATGCCCTCCGACAGGGAGGAAGAATAGTGCAAGAATATGAGATAAGGTTCATGGAACTTTTGAGGTATGCGCCTCACATCTCGACACAGAAGCTGAAGGTGAACAAATATATTTATGGAATGAACGACAATATTAGAGACAAGGTCTGCATTCTTACTCCGCCTACATCGCACGATGAGGTACAAAAGGATTTGATAGCCGAAGAAGAACTAGTAAACATACGTCCATCAAGGCAAAACTTTCCCATTCGGACTTGGGTAGTACCACCTTCTAACCCACTGAGAGTGAATTTTGGTCAGCGAAATAACTTCAGAGGACCTATGCATGGGAAACCAGTTAGAAACAACAGAGCGTCGTACAAGCCACCATCCAGAAGAGACAACACCAGAACATTTGGGAAACCATCCCAGTTAGGACCATGTGGCAATAATGCACCCACTGGAAGATCAGGAAGAGGACCAAAGGAAGGATGTTGGGTTTGCAAAGGTCCGCACTTTCAGATTGACTATCCTTAGCAGCAAACGGGATCGAGACAAGGACAAAGGCCAGCTCTGACTACTACTACGGATCTAGGTCGAGCACATCGTATACATGTAGCGGTCAACAACCATCAAGCGGAACATTAGTCTCCTGTACTGGAGACGACTGGTACACTTAATGGTATACAATTCTCTTTACTCATTGACCCTGGTGCTACTGAAGGATTTATTTCTTACTTTGCATTAGAACGAAGCAATATTATGGCATGTGCCCAAGACGACTTCGACTTAGTTGAAATGGCATCCACAAATACCCAGAGTGTAGGACTGAAACTAAGAGATTGTGAGTTAGACATAGGAGTATGTCGCACTAGAGTTTCTTTCTATGTGACCGCCCTTGGAGCTTATGACCTAATCCTAGGTATGGATTGGTTAGAATCCCATGCCGCCATTTTACACTGCCGTAGCAAGGAAATTACTTTTTATGACGATGAAGTTCATAAGAAAGTCCTGAGGGGAATAAAAAACAAGGTGTCGCTATGAATGATTTCTGCCCTACAGTTAATGAGAAGCCTGATGAAAGGATGTCAGCTTTATGCAGTGATAGCTATTAACAAAGACAAGGACAAAGCTGACATCATTGACCATCCTCTATTCATGGAATACATGGATGTATTTCCCGAGGCCTTACCTGGATTACCACCTCAAAGAGAACTAGACTTCACCATAGAACTCAAAAATGGGGACTGAACCTATCGCAAGAGATCCATATAGAATGTTTGTGCCAGAACTGAAGGAACTGCAAATGCAGTTACAATAACTCTTAGATCTAGGGCTGATTAGACCAAGCGTCTCCCCGTGGGGAGCACCAGTGCTCTTTGTTAAAAAGAAGGATTGGTCATGGCGACTCTACATTGACTATTGCCAGTTGAAAAAATCTATTGCGAGGAATCAGTATCCCTTTCCTAGGATTGATGATCTGTTCGATCAGATGAAAGGTGCCACAATATTTTTGAAAATTGATTTACGATTAGGTTACCACCAACTGAGAATCACGGAAGCTAATATTTCGACGACTGCTTTTAAGACACGGTTTGGACAATACAAGTTCGTAGTGGTACCTTTTGGGTTGACCAATGCACCTAGTGTCTTCATGACCTTGATGAACGATGTGTTCCACTATTATCTTGACAAGTTCATGCAGGTATTCCTTGATGATATTCTTATTTACTCCAGGACACCAGAGGAACATGAAGAACACATCAAGCTAGTTTTACAGTGTCTCAGAGAGAACCAAATTTATGGGAAGTTGTCGAAGTGTTCCTTCTCTTAGAAGGGAATAGACTATTTGGGACATATTATTTCTAGTGACTGTATAGCCGTAGACCCCGCCAAGATTGAAGCCATTTGGGAATGGCCAGCACCGAGGAATGTACATGAAGTGAGAAGCTTCATGGGGCTTGTGGGATGTTACAGGAGATTTGTGGAAGGATTCTTGAGGATTGCAAGACCGATCACTGAGTTGCAGAAGAAGGACAGGCCATTTATTTGGATGGATAAATGCACCAAAGCATTTGAGAAACTGAAGGAATTATTGACACTGACACCAGTTCTAAAAGTACCGGATATGGAGGAGGACTTCCTGGTATGCACTCATGCATCCAAGGATGGAGTTGGATGTGTGTTGATGCATGGAGGTAGAGAAATTCCCTACTCCTCCTGAAGAATCAGACCACATGAGGAAAACTATGCGATGCACAACATGGAACTGATTGCAGTAATTGATGCTCTACACTTATGGCGACACTACCTGGTAGGAAGAAAATTTTAACTTAAGACGGATCACCATGGATTGCAGTATATCTTTACTCAGAGTGATCTAAACGCTAGATAGAGGAGATGGTCAAAATAGTTGAGTGAGTATGATTTTGACATTACTTATGTGAAGGGAACCCTGAACAAGGTAGCATATGCACTTAGCCATAGACCCCACATCTTCTCAGTGATTCCGATGTAGACCAACCTCAGAGAAAAGGTGCTTGGACTACAATGGGAAGACAAGTGGTACCATGAGGTAAACGCCGAGATAGAACAAGAACAGATGGAACTACCCAAGTATAAGGGTTATTCGTTGGAAAATGACAGGTTGTTGAGATACAACAACCATATTTATATGCCAAAGAACAATGAGCTCGAGAACCTAGTCCTAGAAGAAGCTCACCGAGCGGTTTATAAAGCACATCCTAGCGTGAAGAAGATGTATGCATATATTTATCCTTTATTCTTCTGGCATGGAATGAAGAGAGACATGGTAAAATTTGTCACGAGATGCATGGAGTGTCAGCTAGTCAAAGTTGAACATAGGCACCCCGCCCAACTACTTCAGCCTCATGCCATTCTTGAGTCGAAGTGAGAGATCATCTCTATGGATTTTATTGTGGGATTACCTTTGACCCGCAAGAGACATGATACCATCTTTGTGGTAGTAGATACACTCATGAAGAGTGCACATTTCATACCCATCAAGAATACTTATAAGGCCTGAGAGATTTCTAGAGTGTTCATTGATGAGATAGTATGACAGCACAGAGTGCCGAGGAAGATAATATCTGATCGGGGATCAGTATTCACTGTTAGATTTTGGACGAGCTTCCAGGAAGCTATGGGAACACGACTCAACTTCAACACTGCATACCATCTAGAGACTGATGGGAAGACCCAGAGAGTGAACCAGATACTAGAGGACATGTTGAGGATGTATGTGATGGATCAACAGACCCATTGGGAAGAGTTTCTACCTTTAGTAGAGTTCACGTAAAATAACAGCTATCAGAGTTCGATACATATGGCGCCATTCGAGCTTTTGTATGGCCAACCCTGTCAAACACCCTTGAGTTGGGATAGACTAGAGGACAAAACACTACTTGGACCTGGAGTGATTGAGGAGATGGAGGAACAGATGGTAGATATCCATGCTCGATTGAAAGCAGCATAGGATCGATAAAAGAGTTATGCTGATGCGCATAGACTCGATAGAGAGTATAAGGTTGGAGATCGAGTATTTTTGCAAGTGAGGCTACAAAAGAGTACCATCATATCTGGGAAAGGGACCAAGCTATCTCCTAGATTTGTGGGACGCTTCGAGATATTAGAACGAATAGGACCAGTTGCCTACCATCTTGCACTACCATCATCATTACATAGGATGCATAATGTTTTTCATGTATCGACACTTAGAAATTACATTTCTGATTCAGCATATATCATTGACATGAGTAACTTACAAATAACGAACGAAGGGGCCATGACGGCAAAGCCGATATGCATATTGGACTGTCACACATGGTAGCTTAGGCACCGTGTGATTGATTAGGTCAAGGTTCAGTGGGATAGCTATAGTCCCAGTTCTACGAACTAGGAGGAAGCAACTGAGATGCATCAGGATTTTCCTTTTTTGTTTTGAACTTTGGGATGAAGTTTTAATAAGAGGCGGTGTATGTAATGCCCACCTCGGCACTTATGATTGATTTGATTATTTTAGACTTATGATTGACTAAATTATTTGAGACTTATGATTAATCAGACTATTTTGATACCTACGACTGATTTGACTATTGAGGGAACTGGTTTGAAGTGACCCAGATTTATAAAAACTTGGACCATGAATGATTGCTTTAAATTTTATATGTGAAATGAAAATGGTTAGATGAATGATGAATTATGAATATACTCGACTGACTAAGAAAATGAAAAATGATGAAAATACTTTAGAATGGAAAATGATGAACGTTGAAATTTCTTGAAATGAAAATGATGATTAGTTTCGTACTCGACTGACTGAGATAAAATAACGAATGATGAACATGATCGACTGACCAAAGCATAATGTTAAAATGATGAATGTTTAGTAGACTTGACTGACTGAGATACTAAAAAGAATGATGAAATTTTTTTATAGTACAATGCTACTAATGTGTGCTTGAGTGTGTGCAGTGGCAGGTAAGACGATTTACCGATTGACCCACAATGGAATTATAGGGGTCGTAAGAATGGAAAGAACAAATAGGGGTACGACAACTGACTGTCGACCCTGAATTAACAATCCACGCATGAGTGAAGTCGTTTCAGTTCACCCAGGGAAGCGTAAGTCATACAAGCAAGGCCATAATGATTTGGTCGTGTACAAGGGTTGAGGGGCACGCAATAAGGAGAGCCTTATCCCTCAATATACCTTAGTCTCCAAGAAGCGTAGTTGAGAAATTGCGGTAACGACTCCCGATTACTACGTAGTGCTCCCCATAATAAGAAAGAAATGGAACTGTCGGAAGGGCACGCTGAAGAGGCACCTATACAAGAAAAAGATAATATTATTTAAGATATGAAGAAATTGAAACTTTACCAAAAGATAAATTCAAGTAATTTTAAATTAAAATACAATAAAATAAAATAATATTCATTATTTTATTTGCAAGAGAAAAGAAGAAAATAGAAATGAAAAAAAAAGAAACAAAACAAAAACAATTAGTTTAGTTATTTATTTTATTTTCCTACTTTATGAAAACAAGAAAAAGCAAAAACTATACTCGAAGTATTATATGAACATTCTATTAGAAACAAATACCTTTATAAGTTTAAACTTCAGTCTGGAAATACCTTATAGGAGCTTTAAATAAAAGAAACATATATATAAATATTTTAAAAACTCTTAAACTTTTAATGGAATTAGATTATAATAAATAAAAGAAACAAATTTTCTTTTATAAGTTTTTATTATTTAAAAGAAATTAAATAAACAAAAAGAACTAGTTTACTAGAAGGCATCAAGTAAACTAAATGAGAACCAAAATAGAAGTAAGACTCTTCTACACCTAACTCTCACTGATTTAGGGAATTAGGTGCACACTAAAGATAATGAGACACTTGTAATTGAGAATAATTGTAATTAAATCAATAAATTAAAATAAATATGTGCATGGATAGACACATGGCACAGAGGCTTTTACTATATAATGAGAGAGGAAAAGGAGAAAATGACATCTCTTGCTCCCTAATGCTAGATGGGTGTCATAACCTCGGATTATGTTATGATTCTTGTGAGTTGGGATTAGCTAGACCGGAGATTGAGAGATCCTTTCGGGAAGCTCGCTAGTGTGTTCTTACGACCCACTTGCTCAGGGGTTCGGGAGGAAGAAGACTACTCCCGATATGGTAAGGAGGCCAACCGAGGGGTTGTCGATATCTTCATCAAGTGGATCAACTGGAGCACGGATTCAACTACAACTACAACAGACATTCAACCTCGAATTCAACGATCTAAATCAGGTTCATTGTTTTTCAGTTAATTTCCTTCCGTATTTGAGATTGATATTGTTGATCTTATGTGTATGAATCAATCTGGTTAATAGGATTTTACTATTCTGTTTATATTTGAAACTCGATTGGATCTAGTTAATAGAATATTGTAACTCTGTTTATTTATGAACTCGAATCGATTCGGTTAATAGAATTTTACAACTCTGTTTATATAAGAAACTTGAGGATATCGATTTTCTTTAGTAAGATATCGACCTGGTTGTAAGAAGTGACTCTAAAATTTGCAGTTTACTTACGCTTATGAAATGAATCTGTACTGATCATTTTAATTTTTAAAACTGTGTACTTTACTCTGGAGATCGAATCTGTACTGATCATTTTAATTCTTAAAACCTTGTACTCTACTCTGGAGATCGAATTTGTACTAATCATTTTAATTTCTAAAACTCTGTGCTTTACCCTGGAGGTCGAATCTATCCTGATCGTTAAAATCCTTAAAACTCCATGTTTTGATGTAGATTGAATCCGTCATGAATGTTCCAATTTTTTTTACAACTCTGTGTTTTAATGGAGATTGAAACTGTTCTAATAGTTTTAAAATTATAAATCTCTGTGCTTACATTGAAGATCGGATTTCGTGATTACGAACCACACCGAGTGTTGTGCGACCTATATCATCTGATTCAATATAATGTACTCCTTGAATTTGTTCTTTTACACTTGTATCAATTGATTAAATTATCATCAGGATGTTATACTCGGTTTCACACAGGGATCCGTGTAGTATTGATAAATACTCTTCTATGACTTAAACCATATGTAAACCAGCACTAACACCCCGCTATTTAAAATCATAGTATTTCAATCTCGATCCTGGTGTCTTGGGTTTTAAATTCTTATAGCGTTTAGATTTTGGAAAATCTATGAAATCTACGATGGATTTTTTTTTTAAGTTCCAGAAATATAATTCTTTTTGAACTATAAATCTCGACCCTTAAAGTCCTCTGTATCCTACTTCCATTTTTCTTAATGCTGACTCTTCCTTCGCCATTTCCTTATCTCTATACAGCCATTATGTTTCATTTTCCATTCTGTAAAAAAAAGATTTGATTTGCTCCCTTGATTCTCGATATGTCGACTTCCATCACTTAACATTCCCAAAACTGTTACTACGAATTGAGTTCTAGAAATTTCAGACACATTTGAATCTACCCCTTTCCATTCATTATGCTAGATTTCTGATAGGTAGGCCTTGTTCGTTGATAATTGATGGGTTCCACGTGGCAGGGTACTCTAGTATTGTATTAATTGAAGAATTGTATATATAACAATGCATTACAACGAATATATCAGTGTTGTATTATGTGGGAGTTTATTCGTATTATAATGCCTTACAATATGTATCTTATTGTTAGTAACGAAAGTTAGATTGTATAAATAGCGCACTATTTCATGCATGGTAATAATTTTATAATGTGAACATTTGTTATTTAATAATGCATGATAGTGTGATTATTAGTGGTGTAACATGTGAAGGTTGATTTGTAAATAATACTACATAATATGTGTATTAGTATTTTGTACTAGTGAAGGTTGAATATGTAATAATGTATTATTTTATGCATATCAATGCTATATTTTGTGTAGCATTATAATGTGTATATGTTAAGGTTGACAATACATGAAAGTCGATTAGTATAGCAATGTATTATAAATTAGTTAAAATGAGGTCAAAATATCATTATTGTAAAAAACGATATTTAAAACATGCCATGAAAAGTATATGGATCTTAAACGTTAGAAGTTCATAAAGATGGAATACAAAACACGTTATGCACTTGCATAGATTCTTAAACTTAATTAAAAAGGGATATTTAGATTTTGACAATTGTGTTCCTTAGAGTTGAGATAATCCTTATGTCCTAGGAGGTGTGGTTATATATGATTACACTCATAGATAGGAAGAGTAGGAATTGAAATATTTGCTTCAACTTAGTTCAATTGTATATATATATAAAAATGTTGAGTTATGAATGTAGAAAGATTATTTTCTTATGATTATTTCAAATTCTTATATTTGAGATATAGCTACGCTTCATGTAAGTAATTAGGCTCTTATATACTCGAGGAGAATATTACTTCATGTCTCTCATGTTGTAAGAATTTATGTATGTAATTTGAGATGAAAACTTTAGTAAGCTTGAAATTGATTAGGTATACTTACATAAGGATGAGGATTGTTTATGCTTTAAAAAAAAAAATCACTTGCTCATGAAGGACCCTACATAGTGTCATAGACTATGTCATCTATTACATGCCTTTATACGACAAGATGTTAAATTTAAATATTTTAAATGAGCGTGAGCCAGACTTAGATAATAAGCCTTGAATTATAACCCTCAATTTGGCAATGCATAGTGATCCCATAGACAATAATTCTCATGGCCAGAAGCATCTAATCTTTGATAGAAATAAAAGTGATCTTTTCTACATGATTTTAAAAATGACTTGCAGGAAGTTTGCACAAAGTTGAGGGACCTTTTAGATGCAATGGTAGATTCAAGAAACTCATTCAAGTTATAGAAAAGCAAAACAGGTAGGCGTTTACCACATATATTCCCAAGCAATCGCGATCCTACCACGATGAAGGCCAATAAGGATAAGGAAAAGAAACACGTACTCATTTTTAGAAGCAAAATGTGTACCTATTATGTAGAGCAAAATCATGTACACAATTTGTAAGACATGTTTTAAGCCCCAAATCATCCCCTTAAATGTATTTACCTCATCCGACAAAATATTCATATGTATTTGACATCTTTTTATAAGAGTTTGCTTGGTGATCATTTTCTTAGCCACTTTAATCAATTGAGTTATGTTTATGATCTATAACTATTCTAACTGTTTTTTCTCATACTTCTGGAAAAGAGCACTGAAAGTTAGTCATTTCACTGTTGACTACTAAGGATGAAGACATGTAAGCTTCTCATGCATGCAAAGAATTTATTTGGTTTTAGAGACTATGTTCATATGTTAGGTTTGGTTATCAGGTTGTTAGGTTGGATTGTGATAGTTAGAGTGCATCTTCACGGAAAGAACCCAACATTTCATTCTAAGACTAAACATATTGATGTTCAATACCATTTTTTGAGGGAGATGGTGGAAAACTAGATGGTGTTACTGGAAAAGGTAGACACCATGAATAAATTTGTAGACTCATTGACCAAGTGGATGAGCACAAATAATTTTTTTCTGGTGTAGGGAAATAATGGGCTTATCATCCATGGTAAAGTGAACTGAAGTTTTGAATCTCATGTTTATGCAAAGAACACAATAAGTGGGAGAGTGTTTGAAATGTTATAGCCTTTGCATGCAAATCGACTAGAAAATCCAATAGTTGACTTGTATAAGCTAACTGGACTCAGAGGTAACAGACGATGGAAGTCTTTTTGGTAAACTGATCGGAATAGTTGTCTGGTAGAAGGAAAATGCTATTCGATGGAAAGTTGATGGAATGACCAAATCTGAATGGAAAATCAACCAAAGTTTACCCAATCAAGTCGAGTGTAACAAAATAACTGAAAGTGGTTAGGAAGTTATGGATTGTCATTAATGAGTAGTTGGTTGATTGCATCTATAAATAATATTATATGATGTGTATCATGGCGTGATGTAATATAGTGTGATTTGTGGCCTAGCAAATCACAGTTGTAAAAACCTGTTTTTGAGTGTTTGATTAATAGATGAGAAAAATCTCACTGGATTGTTGGTTTTCCTCCAGGGGAGAGGTTTCCAAGGTAATTTATGTATAATGTGTTGATTTTGTTGTGTTTCATTGCTTATGTTGTGTTCAACTATATGAATCAATTTGAAAACCTGTTCTAATTGGGATTAAGAAGCAACAACTTGGTATTGTAATCTAAACAAATCATTGGCACAAGGACCAAGAACTATGAATTCAAGCAATTTTTGAGTACCTCATCAAGTGGAAGAACCTAGATATAAAAGAAACAACATGGGAAGACGATTTATAGTTTAAGTAGAAACAACATGCGAAGATGAGTTCTAGTTTAGGTAGAAACACCCAAAATTAATCAAGTGTTAAGGACACCAATTGCTTGAAGGGGAGGGGCATGTTAATCCTTATATATTGTAACATTACATTTATATTGTTACATTAGTATAATATTTATTGGTCATCTAGGACCTTAGTTGTAATAGTACCATTTATATCCTAGACGAGCTAGCTTTAATACCATCTCATTTTGTCTCATGTATTTAGTACATTGTATAGGGAGCTTTCCCCTCAAAGAGGGTTTGTATTCATCTCTTTTCTTCATTCTTAAGGTTTCGATTACTCTTTCTTGGTATTTTATGCTCTTTTCAAGAATTTGGTGCATAAAAAAGTCAATAATATTTAATAGCTAACAAAAAATCTATAATCCCTAGTGAGGAATTGACTAATAAGTCTAAATAAAACAACACTATCGATAAAAAATGAACAAAGAGACCTGCTTTGTTTTTCCCAACCACGCTTTATGATTTTTGTTGACTCACCTCCACCCACATCATACAATGGTGTACATGTGGCATTGAATGTGGTGTAAATGTTTTTTAACCGAAATGTGAAGATATTTTAGTTTAGATGTTATAGGGATATAGGGTCCAATCCCATCTTGTTTTCTGATGTGCTTCTCTAGCCCAAAATTTGCCAACCACCGAAAATATTATGCATGTATAAATTTATTTTTTAGATTAATGAAATAATTTGTTTATAGGAATTTTTCCCTTGTCTCCCCTCACTATGCTCCCATCGCTACCCTACAATTGGTGTTAAAGTGGCTTTTCTCCTTATATATGTGATTTATAGCTCCCTCTTTTTCTATGACTAAATCCTTATTACTCCTCAAGTGTTAGTCTGTATGAGAGATCGTTGTTCATTTTTAATTATGCAATAGAAATTAGAGATGACATATCTGCACATTCATTATCCCACACTATAATGAGAGTGTTTCAACTCCCTCATGACCTCCCACACTATGGTATTGCATTTGAAGTTTGAACCCAGATAATTTGTTACACCCAGTCACACCATCTCTACACAATTCATATTATTTTTTGTTTCTGGAAGGTTTTATGGCCACCCATGCTTCGTCTCTCACGCTGAATCAATGTCGCACCACTTTGAAGAAGAGGTTGAGGGCTAATGAACTATTAAAGGATTACATGTAAATGATTAGTTTGATGAAGGAGAATATCAGCCTTAGGTCTTTGTGCTTTCCCACGTACCAATAGCTAGAAGGATTGGGGTGTCCAATGAAGGAAGAGGGTTGCAAGGCTCCGATAATGGTTAATAGTCTTAAATTTATTGCATTAGGAGACATTCTCCAAACCAATCTTGTGCAACCAATATTGATCCTCCTGTATAGAGGTGAACACTTTGATTGCATTCCATTTAAAGGTTACTCCTCCTGTATAGAGACATTTGATCAAAGTATTGATGTTGTAAAGTATTGTTGGACAAGGCTCTGAACTTGTGTATCAAGTCATGATTCTCATGTGAACCTTTTGTATAAAGGTATCCATGGAATGGACCTCCCATATAGAGGTATACCTTCCGTATAAAGGTCATTTTTTACTTATTGAAAGCATTTAATGTTGTGTGATGTATTATTAACCATGATCACCATATTGCTATTAACTCTCCTTTAGAGATTGATCACCTCTAAAGTGAATTACTTTACCATATGATCATTTGGTTTGGAATAATATACTATGGTCACATCATCTGATCATTCTTCCTAGTATAATGTAATGTGATGGATAATTAAAGTTAGCACATATTGACCATGCAATAAAAGATAAAGAGATAAAGATAAATTCATAGATAAAAAGACAATTTGACTTGATCAAGAGATGATTAAGTGAACTTGAATTGTCAATATTTAGTTAAAGCCCCAATGTATGCCTCAGTTAACTAAAGAAATCATAGTGGTCACTACAAGTAAATCTGTTGGTTGTGGATCCTGATCTTCCAGTCTCATAGATGATGTTTTTTTAGCCATATTGTACCCCAGGTTTGGTTATGATCCCGGCACACGCCCTAGGGCCCATGGTTTTGGGTAACCCATGGTATTTTCACTATGTATTTCCCATTTCTAAGAAAGACATTGTAATACGTCTAAGGTTGGTTTATTAGGTATTATGCATTGTAAATATCTCTAAGATCATGAAAGAGACACTATGAGACAATGAAGAGGAAGTGTAGCGGATGTGCTACAAGTTGTATCCCTTCATTTGCTAGATGGTATAATAATAAGGACTAGCAATTTCAGTGTCGGCTTATCCCATCTTGGGTGAACCACGATATATTGGTGTCTCTCTTGTAATGTGTTTGTGTGATTGTATTTGCATCTTGTTTATTGTTTATTGCTCTGCGATCCTGTTTTTCTAACAAAATAAATCAACATGATTTTAGTTAATAATAGTTAACTAAGTGTTAAATAAGAAGGACTAGATAACTAAAGTGTTTTCACTTTAGTTAACTTAAAATACAACACTTCATGAAATCAAGGAAAACTCGAATTGATCACTACAATGATGTTATCAAGAAATAATCAATTAAAGGGAGTTAACTAAGTGACAACAAAGAATATCTAGTTAACTAAGTGTTATTGCATGGAGACACTTATGTTAAACTAAAAGACGACACTTGATTTGTGACACTTAAATGAAAAAAGTTAAGTTAGCCACCTAACTAAGTGAGAAAGCTTTCAGATAAGAGGCGAGTTCATCCTAAGGGATAGATCAATGAGATAAAGCACTTCATGAGAAGTGGGGCGCACTTTTTCATGCAAGATTGATACATCCAGTTTGAGGGCGAGTTCATCATGAAGTTAGAAGAATTCAATGCATGAAAAGAATGTATAAATATCTTATACGGGATTGATGAATTCAATGTGAAGCAAATTATCTTCTCCATTCAAGGAAAGGTGCTTCTCTTTATGCAGTTTATTGTTCTTGCTTGTTATTGATGTGTTGGGCACATTGGAAAACACATATGATTGATCTCTCCTCTCTATTGCTTATGTATCTTCACCAAGAGTGTTTTGGTGATATATTATCTTCCGAAAGCAATCTGCTATGTTGTAAAAGAAATCATTCTTTGTTATCCATTATATTATACTAAGAAGAATTGTTGTATATTTTTTTCTCATGGTTTTGAGGATTTTCCTCAGGGTATATATTGTGTTATGGATGTATGAATTTCATGTGATTGAAATGTCTCATTGTTTCAAGTTTCAACATCTAAAAGAATTAATGATCAAAGCTCAACCAAATATTAACATGGTATCAGATCTTAGTGCATGTAGGAGCTCAGTTTTCCATGCTATATAGAGCCTACGTAGATCCTGAGAAGTTGAACACAAGATATGAATACTATGGCATCAATATCTATACGACCAGAAGACCGCATTGAGGGAACCTCAAACTTGAACACTTCGAAGGCTAGGATTCTTAACATCCTAGAGGAACGTGACTTGGATGGCTATGTATCCACTGTGGTGGAGGAGCCCACATCTAATGCAGGGCACATCAACTTCAAGAAGAATCAAGCTAAGTCCAAATGGATCATCTATTATTTGGTAAAAGATAACTTGATTCCCACGATCACACCGCTAAAGACCGCAAAAGAATATTATGATACATTGACCAATCTATATGAGAAGAAGGCCCCAACTCAAAATAGGGCATTGTAGAACAAGTTACGAAACCTCAAGCTGGAGAAGCACGAGACACTGGACTCTTTCTTCACTAAGATCTCTCAGGTAAGAGATAAGCTTTCTAACATTGGAGTTGTATTGGATGAAGATGATCTCATCCAAACCGCCGTTGATGGTATTCCATCTTCATGGGATACATTCTTGGTTGCTATCAATGTCCGAGAAGTGCAACCTGGGTTCAAAATATTGTGGCATGATTGTATCCAAGAGGAATGGAGAATCCAGAGAAAATCTATGTGCACTAAATAAGAAAATCTTTCCCTCATGACAAGAATGAAGAAAGGAAAGAAACCCTTCTTCCAAAAAAATTTCTCTCATCCAAAGAAGAAGGAGTTCAACAAAGGATTTGACAAGTCAAAAGCTAGATGCTACAATTGCAACAAGAAAGGTCATTTCTCGAGTGCAAAGCAAAGTGAAAAGGAAAGTTTCATGCTTCTACCACCATAGAAGATGAAACCACTCAAAGGAATGCATCTAAAGAAAAGGAGACAAGAAGGGATTTTTAACTTGTATCATCCCTTTCGGGATCTATCATCACAAGTGAAAACACATGGTTGATTGATAGTGGTGCATCCAAACATATTGTTTATAAGAGTGCCATCACTTACCTAAAGGAGAAAAATTTCACATGCATGGTAGATTCGAGGGACAACTCAACATATTCGATTCAAGGAGTTGTATCCACCTCATTCCAGCTGAGCACCAACGATATTTTACATGTGGAGGACATTATGTATGTTCCATGCTTGAGGAAGAACATCCTTTCAGTTTTTGTTCTTGAAGAAAAATGCTTCCTAGTTATCTTCATGTATAACAATGCACTTTTATGGCCAAAGAACAAAATCCTAGAATCTGCTATTGTAATTGGAGTTCAAGAGGGAGGACTCTACAAGGTACCTGGGAAGTACATTCAAGCTATGATTCACCACACTATCAGTCCATGTGAGATATGGCACTGAAGACTTGGAAACCTACACTACAAAGCGCTACCAGGACTTCAAATGATGGTAAAAGGTATGCCCGTATTTGATTTTGAGCATGATTGCATACGTCAGGGTTGTGCACTTGGGAATAATGTTAAGAAAAGTTTTTCCAGAAGTACTACTAGATCTAAAGGGATTTTATGTTTGATACAATCTCATGTATGTGGTCCCATGTCATCCCCCTCCCTAAGTGGCTTCTTATATTATGTACTATTCATAAATGTTTTTTCTAGGAAGTCATGGATTTATTTCATGAAGGCTAAAAGTGAAAATCTTAGCAGACTTAAAGAGTTTAAAGCCCTAGTTTAAAATCAGAAAGAAAAGCACATTTGTGCATTAAGGTCTGATAATGGAGGTGAATTTGATTCACATGCATTTAATGAGCTATGTAGTGATGCGGGAGTATGTAGACAGATAACAGTACCATACAACCTTCAACAAAATGGGGTTTCCAAAAAAAAAAATAGAACCATATGTGAGGCTGCAAAAGCCATGATGCATGATCAAGATATGTCCACCTCATTATAGGAAGAAGCCACCAGTACAGATGTGTGCATCCACAATATAAGCTCTCATGCCATTCTAGATGAGAAGACACTAGAAGAAGTGTTTGTTGATGAGAAGACAGACATCTTGAGGATCTTCGAGAGCCCAATATACATTCATGTACCAAGAGAAAAGAGAACAAATATGGAGCCTTCTATAAAGAAAGGAACCTTTGTGGGTTATAGCGAGTCATCCAAAGCATACTGAATAAATTTACCTAGTGAGAGACACATTGAAGTCAGTAGAGATGTTACCTTCCGTGAGCAAGCTGCTTTCAAAATATTGAAAGAGATTCAATGTGATTTAGAGATGGGGGATCCCGAGTCTGATTTTCTCCCTTCAGAGTTTGAGAGGGAGAAACCAGAAGATGCATTAGATTCACAAGCTCCTGAAGAACTAGTAGAACTGATTGAGAGGTCACCTGATGAATCTCCTGCTAAAATATCTGCTTGGTGCCAATACATCTTACAAGATGCAGAGAAACATGGAGCACCAGTAGGCTCATCTAGAGAGAGCAAGCAACCTGACAGATATTCAGGGTATGTTGCACTGATGAGTCACATCATTGATTCAGAACCATCCTCATATGAAGAAGATGCAAACCAATAAGTTTGGAAAGATGCAATGATAGAAGAGTACGAATCTATAATGAATAATGATGTTTGGGAGGTTGTTCCCAAACCTGATGGGAATTCCATTGTGGCTTCTAGATGGATTTACAAAATAAATCATGTTGCAAATGGTAGCATTGAGAAGTATAACTCCAGATTCGTTGCCAGAGTTTTTTCTCAGAAAAAGAAAGCATCTATTATGATGAGGCCTTTTCTTATGTGGAAAGGTACAAAAAAATCCGAGCAATGATTTCACTTGCATCTGTTCTAAGATGGAAAACTCACCATATGGATGGGAAGACAACCTTCCTTAATGGTGAGTTTGAGGAATAGTTTTATATTCAGCAGCCTGAAGGATTTGTGGTTCATGGAAAGGAGTCACATGTTTTCAAGCTAAATAAATCTCTATATGGGCATAAGCAATCCCCTAGGGCTTGGTACTCCAGAATTGATAGCTACCATCAGAAATTGGGTTTCTATAAGAGTGAAGTTGATCCAAATGTGTACTTCAAAGTAGTGGATAACCAACCATTGATATTGGTTCTATATGTTTATGATTGTTTCTCACTAGAGAGGAACATCTAATTACTTGGTGCAAGAGGCAGCTCACCTCAAAGTTTGAGATGAAAGACTTAAGATGCACTACTTTCTTGGCCTTGATATCTGGCAAAGAATATATGAATTGTTTCTATATCAAGGGACTTGTACACTGTGGATATATTATGCAAGTTTGGCATGATAGATTAAAAATATATGACTACACTAATGGTTTCCAATTTGAGGAAACTTCATGAGTCAGTATATGGATCAAATCCAGTATATCCCTCTTTGTATAGACAACTTATAGGCTCGCTAATGTACTTGGTACATTCGAGGCCTGATATATGTTATGCTGTGAGCATTATGAGTCAATTTATGTCTGATACGAGACACATACATTGGATAGTTACTAAGCATGTGCTTAGGTACCTTTGAGGTACAATTTCATATGAACTCAGATATGCCTCCAGTGGAGGATTCATGTTACATGGTTATACAAACTCAGACCATGGAGGAAGCATTATGGACCGTAAGAGTACATCCGGCTATTGTTATAGCCTAGGTTCAACTATGATATCTTGGTCTAGCAGGAAGCAGGTCTTCATATCCCAAAGCACTACAAATGCATAATACATAGGTGCTAGTGTTTCCTACCGAGAGGCAGTGTGGCTCGAAAAGATACTTGCAGGTTGTTCGGTGAAAATCTTGAGCCTACGATTATTAGGCGTGACAATCAAACTTGCATCAAGATTTTTGAGAACCTAGTGTTTCATGACAAGTCGAAGCACATAGAAATCAAGTATCACTTCATTCAAGACATGGTCTAGAAAGGTACAGTGAAACTTTAGTAAATTGATACTGATGAGCAGATTGAATATGTGTTAACAAAGCCTCTATCAGTGACGAAGTTTAGGTACTTCTGAGACAAGCCTGGTATGGCAGAGAATGCCTCCCTCACTAAGAGGGGGTGTTAAATGTACAGCATCAGGAGACATTATCCAAACCAATATTGTGCAACCAAGACTAATCCTCCCATATAGAGTTGGATTTCATTTTCTGTAAAGGTTATTCCTCCCATATAGAAGTAATTAATCAAAGTAATGATGTTGTAAAGTCTTGTTGGACAAGGATCCGAACTTTTGTGTCAAGGCATGATTCTCATGTGAACCTTCTATATAAAGGTATCCATGGGATGGACCTCCCGTATAGAGGTAGAAATTCCGTATACAGGTCATGCTTTACTTGTTAAAAGTATTTAATGTTGTGTGATGCATTATTAACCATGATCACCATATTGCTATTAAGTCTCCTTGTTACAACGTATTTTTCCACCTTGTGAGCATCACCACTCTTTGGCCTTTAGGATCCATTTCACTGACTCAGAGGCACTTTATGTCCTTTAGACACACTTTTTCCCTATTTTTCTTCCTATACGCTGGATGTTCCACTTTAGCCAATGTACCCGCGAGCTGCACCACTATAGCCTGCGAATGACAAGTAAAATGGTAAAAGTCACGAGTAAATTACTTTTTACTCCGAAAACACGGTCTTAGGGTGACCTTTGGCCCTCCATTTGCCTCGAAATGCCTCGATGTGTCCTTTCACTTATGGAAGGGAGGAGAAGGAGAGAGCAAGATAACTCTAGTGGATTTTTGCTGCATCTTGAGTCTACACTCATTGATCCTTGTTGTTGTGAACCTTTTATGTTCACCTTCCAAACGCCTATCATAGTTTGAGTTTGCCATTCCATGGAGGATTGAAGTGGTGGAGGCACAAGTTGAGAGACCCAGTTCAGGGTTCAGATTGGTTGCCGACAAGAGGTCGTATCACATTGTACTTCTTGCTATTTATTAATAGAAATACTCATATTCTCGTCCATTAATTTTGTGAATGTTGTTTATATTACATTGGATTGAATTTACTTATAATATCATGGACCATTGCTATTGATGATGTTAATGTCTTTCATATATTGTATGCGCTTGTTGTATATTGGCTGTTAAGACTAATTTGCAGGATCAAGTGCACAAATTGAAAGCTTCAATGGGGATCTACATCGAACGTCCGGATCGAATTTGGTTATATTCTCCATTATCTTAGCATTGTCATTTATATAACATAGTATTGAGAATTGAGTTAATTTCTGGTAGTCAGTTGTCTGTTGTGGTCTACCCCAATCCATAGGAATTTTTCTCCGTAACAGAAATGGCGACCACACTAGGGAGAACATCCATTTTTGGGGATTTTTAGGCATTAGTCCTTATTTAGAATTGTTTTGTGTCAAGTCTCTGTGTCATTGATTGGCCGTTAGGATACACTATAGAAACAGGCTTTTTCTGGGTCATTGGGCTCTTTGTTTGCTCGTTTGTTTTCCATGTACATGGGTGAGCCTAGTTCTACCCGTGTTTACCTGCCTCTGTCTACACTATAGCCCGCGGATACCCGTAGTTATTCCTTCGACAGTAGTGTACAACTCTGGGGGTGATTAGTTTATGGCCTTTGGTTGTTGTTGGGTTGGTTTTGAGTGTTCCTGATACTTCTTTGGCCTTGTTCTTGACTGTTCCAAGCCTTGTTCATGACCAGAACTCCTGTTTTCTCTTGGTTTAGACCCTTGTTGGTTTTTACCCATTTTTAAATTTTTTAGCTGATTACATTGGCTGAGTCTTACAGTTTGGGATCTACCAGGTTTTCTGAGTGATCTCCTTTGCATTTCTGTAACTAAATAGTGAGATTTTGCTTGCATTTTTCATTTCATTATATTGAAAAATACAAAAACATAGTTTTGCATTTTCCTTTTGCTTATAAGTGAAAATCCAAAAAAATAAAAAATTACTTTTATGTATTGCATTTTGCATATGAGTGCTTGTGCTTTCATCTAGGATCTACTTGTGCATTGAAAATATAAAAGAGTTTCATTTTTATTTCAAAACCGTTGGATTGATTTTCATTCTAGTGGCATTGTTTTTATTCGATAGATGAGTCTAAAGTTTGACGATTTTGCATACTATTAAGTCATATACATCATTAGTTTCATGATCATATCCTTTGAGTAACCACAGCAATTAAAATTAACGCTTAATCTTAAAATTGATTATAGGGTACACCAATTAGCATAGGTTTAGGGTCTTGGAATAGATCATTGTGAGTAAACAATCCAAGACTAATAGACGAAACATTATGTGTCTGACTAGGGAGTGGTGAAATCCATGGTATACATCAGTGTTCTCAGGAAGATCTAGTTAGACCAGAGTTAAGCACGAGGTCATGGGAGGTTGGTTGCAGAGATAGCCCTCTAATACTGGCCAAATGTGGGAGATCTTCCCAGGATTTGTTTGTATTTGGGGACTCTTCGTGGATTTGACCATCTTGAGTTTTGGGATTATCTACCCTTCCCATACGACAAATTCCACCTGCGACTGTCCCCCTGAGCAATTGTTATACTGCGGTGACCATAGTTTCCTTACCTAGGTATTGCACAGGGTGCTTGTAGTGGTTATACTATTCGTATCCTGAGTCAGATAAGGGTTGGACAACATAGTTGTTTGTTGTCGAGGGTTCTGGCCCTTTGCACGTAGTGAAGCCTGGGAACCTTTATAACTGATTTTGTTACCTCCAGCTATAGTTTGGGAGTCTCAAGCCCCTCATAGGAGAGACATACTGGCTCTAGTGTCAGGATCTCATTTAGCCACTTTGTTTGTATGCTCTTGGTTGTAGTTTCTCTAGGTATGTGCTCTTGATTTTCTGGTTTTGATCGATAGTTTGGCCACTAGGGGATGCTTTGATTTTATAGTCTCTCTGGAGATATTGTGGCACAGAGTCCTGCTCTCCGCCAATCTTGTCGGTTGGCTGGTTTACCAGCTGCCGAGCTTACACGTCGTATTGATAGGGGACGCCAGAAGGCCCCCTCTGAGTCTTTGGATTCTTATGAAACATATATCATCGATGTCATGACTGCACATTCTGGCATGGGAGAAATCCATGGGACTCCATCGGGTAGAGTTGAACACACTTCAGACACCTCTACTCCTCGAGAGGCATGGGGGGGTGATCCACCCGAGACCCAACCTAGTTTTTTTGGTCCGGATCCACCCGAGACCCAACCTAGTTTGTTTGGTCCGGATCCACCCGAGGACGACCCGTTCGATCCTTTGAATCCACATTATTTCCATTATGGGATGCCAGAATTACATGATGACACAGGTCCTATGACCAACGCTACCCCGTTCTCTTTTGGTATGCCTGATTACAACACAATTGATCCTTCCACTGCATTTGGTAGTCATGCTGGCACTAGTCATGGTGTTAGCAACATTGCACCCATTGGGGGCAATACCCTCACCGGGGGCACCACATTTTCCACTCATACACATAGTATGAGGACTAGTCACATTCCTCCTAACAATGCAAATGTTGGAAGAAGGCCGCCTCCTAGGACTACCCATCCTAATAGGAACACTGTTTGCAACACGACTCGCCATCCATAGCACAATACACATGCCTCTACCCGTTAATCGAGGACTACCTTTGCTAATGTTAACATTCCTCCGAATCATGGGGGTGGACATATACCATATACCTTTACGTCCACTTCCGCTACTAGTAATGCTAATGTAGGAGGTGGGAATATACCTTATACTCATCGTCATAATGCCACCATTCCTGCTACTAGTAATACCAATGTTGGGGTTGGGAATACATCTTATACTTATGGGCACCACATGACTGCTCATGCTACTAATAATGCTTGCGTAGGGGGTGGGAACATACCTTATAATCATGGTCATTACAACACGATTCCCGCTACTAATAGTACATATATGCCCCATCATTACAACCCACCTCAATAAGGTGCTCAAAATTCATATATACCCGCTTACTCTCACACGGGTCAGGTTGGAGGAGGTTATCAATCTTATGTCCATGGTCAAGCTTATGGTCAGTCAGGTCTGTATAATTAGCATTTTAATGGTCATGGTCAAGCTTATGGTCCTTCTTATCCTTCAGGTCCTTACAATCAACCTTTTATGGGAGCTTACAATCAAGCTTTCCAGCCGCAGCTCCCATTCCTTGCTTGACTAAACCTTCCGAATCTTTCGAAGCTCATGAATGATCCAGTGTGTCACGATCCTAATTGGCCTCCGGTCCCTACCAAGCTCCCTTCGAACATTCCTAAGTTTGAGGGGAAAGGTGGTGAGGATCTGGGTGATCATGTCACAACTTTTCAACTTTGGTGCTCTTCCAACTCGTTAAATCACGATTCCATTCGATTGCGAGTATTTTGACGAACCCTCATGGGGGCAACCGCGAAGTGGTATGTTGAGTTTCCTGGGGTACTTATAGGGGTTTCAATGAGATAGCTTTGGCTTTCTTGGATCATTTCCAGTTGTCGATTTGTTACGATATTGGTACTGAAATATTGTCTACCTTCCATCAGAATAAGGCCACACATTTTTCTGACCACGTTCAAGAGTGGCATTGACGGAAGAGATTAGTGAAAGTCAACATTCCTCCAGAGCTTCTATTGGAATGGTTTCTCAAGTCTTTACTTCGATATATTGCTAAGGATGTTTCGATGTCCAGTATTATTATTGAGGAACAAGCCATCTTTGTTGGCTTGGTTTTGCAACCAAGCTTAGTGCTATGGGCACCTGCTAACTAGTAGCAGCAGTTTCAATATTAAGCAAAAACAATAAACTAAATCTAAACTAAAACTAAACTAGCATGTGCATATCATAATAAAATTTTGAATTAAAAAACAAGAACAAGAAAATAGAGAAAATAAATTTGTATTGAAAATGGGGGCAAGCAAGTGCTTGCAATAGTAATACCTCCAAGTGATGAAGATAGTTGAGAAGCTCCAAGGATGAGCAGCTCCAAACTCCAAAGGGTCCTTTCTCCAAGGTTGATACAATGGCCAAAAGATCAAGGGAGATTTTGGCAGCATGAGGATAGGAATAGGAATGGATGTGAAATGAGGAGCCCCTACCACCTTTTTATAGGTTTTGGTGGTGGGGAATACCATTTGTGGTTTTGTGGAAACCAATGGTATTGACTAACATGGTTTAAGTACTTTTCCCTCCTTTTTCCTTTTTTGAATATTTTTATTATTTTTATTCCCTTTTTAATATTTTTGGGAATTATGGACTCTTTTTGAGGGTTTTTTTATGCTTTTTTGAGGAAAATATTCATTTTTGGGTGGAAAAAGGGGTGTACTAAGGTCTTCTGGTGACCTTTTGATGGTTTTAAACGCTCTGATGGTGAAAAAGTGGACAAATGGGTCATGTGAATAGGGAAATGAGCTAGTGAGCACCTTTTGGGTGTTAACAAATTGCCCCCTGATGTGTGAGGGCAGGAGCTCATCGTATGGCCGATAGACATCATAGTTCTTTTGTTTTTTTTTCTGGGGTTTTGGGGAGGAGAAGAGACCGTTTGGAGTCTGGATCCATGGACCTTGGAAGTTGCAAAAAATAAACAAATGTTACATGGCCTCAATATGAATGAGGAATAATCTCTGATAATGGACGAGGCGGGCATACCCATGCTCATATCAAGACCTATACATAACCATTAGTCCCAAGAAAGGGGGATCTAATACATAAAAAATATATTGGTACATCATAATGGTCCAGAGGGGACATTATTTTGGGATGTACTCATGATCATGACTGATCTCAATAACTGATACACTGGAATAACTGATCAACTGCTGAAACTGAAGGTGTCCAACATCTATAGGGACTCAAAGATTGTGAGTCATCTCTGAGAATTAGTGTAATTGTATACTCAAGGGAGTATGAAACTGGGGTACATCTGAATATTGTTGCCATGCGCAGCCCGGATATCTATTGGAAAAGTATAACTGGTTGTATCCATAGGTATACTCTCAAATGTGGAGGAGTCAAATGGTATCCGGGGTCTTCGACTAATAACTGAACGGACCGATGCCCCGTGCGAGTCTCAACGATGCAATCAAGGTATTGAAGTCGAGCATGTGAGAAACAACCATTTGGAGAGACACCGAGGACTCTTCTCGAAATGATTCGTAGGCACTCATCATAAATGGTGATGAGTCCAAGACATAGGGACCTCTAGGTCTATCCTATGGAATAAATTTGGTTGTCGTCGACAGAGGGAGACCGACAACTAACAAGGCAATGATGTTTCCTTGATAGGAGCACGAGGTGTAAAAATTGAAGTGTGGTAGTACTGATGGTAGGACTGACATACTTGTGGGGATGGGAAGTAACTGGGGTCATATAAGGGAAGACTCAAACTTCCTTTGTTCAGAGCATGATAACATAGTTGACCTGGCAGCATAGGGAACTGACTTGTAGGTGTGGGTATCGGTGCTTTGAAAGACTGAAGGGTATGTATTGACTCTGGGGGGGGAATCAAGCCGATGGGTGTTGTTGAGGGGTTCTTAGGGTGACATACTGCAGAATACTCTAAACAAAGGCGACCAAAATGGGGAAGCTGTCATATGAGTAGACGTGGTCTGCTATGGCGCCAAGGGGCACCATTGGGACCTTCTTCGTAGTTTTAATGAGCTCCAAGAAGGGATAAAAGTGTGCTCTGAAATGGTACTGTCCTGTGGATTTGTGATCCCAGGACTGTTCGTGTTCATTGGTGCTTTCATTTTTTAAGGAGTCTGAAAACGATAAGAAGACTCTGCAGTGGTTATGACTACTGTCCTGTTGGTTTTATGAGCCCAAGATGGTGATTGCTCATGGTCGCTTTCATGTTTAGAGAGTCTGAAAGCGGTAAGTGGACTCTATTAGTGTTCTTTTTCGTAAGTTAGTCTCCATGGCCCGAAAAAAGCATAAAATGATGCAAATGGAGAACTCTTCTAGCCGATGTGACTAGAGTATTCCTTTTTCGTAATTAGTCTATGAGGTCCAGAAAAGGGGTAAACTTATACCAGGTAGACGCCCTTTCAGATACGTTTAACGAGCATGAAAGGAAGCAAGGTTGCTCGGCAATCTTTTCATTGTTTTAGGAATCAGAAAAGAGCTTAACAGAAACTCCCTAAGTGCCTTTTTCGTAAAAGGGATTGCTCGGCCCGAAAAAGGGATAAAATCATACCGAACAACAAGGGATTAATGGGAGCGAGAAAAGGTCTCAAGTGTCATCATGTGTGCGGGATACTGGATCCAGTGACATAAAGATCGTCAACAAGGGGCAACGGCCATTGTGGCATGCAAACCGAGGTGATGGGTGACATTTTTAAAGAATGTCTGAAAAATATGGAGGTGAGAGCGAGAAATGATCTCAAGCATCATCACGAGCGTGGAAGACTAAATCCGACGATATAAAGATTGTCGAAAACGGAGAACAGCCAATGTGGCACGCAAACTGAGGCGACAAGGGGGCATGGAAAAATGCCTTAAAAATAGGGGCGTGAGAACGAGAAATGATCTCAAGCATTATCACAAGCGCGGAAAACTGAATCCGGTGATATAAGGTTTGTCAAAAATGGACAACGGCCAATGTGGCACGCAAACCGAGGCGACGAGGGGGGCCAAAAAATGGTCAAAAAATGGACCTGATGAAAACAGGAAAAAGAAAGTTCTATCATGAAGTTCAATAATAGACGATGGTGTCCATCTGGTTACTATGGGTAAAATTGTTTGAGGTACAACCCATTGCATGGGTTGCGGAGGGGGTTGCCTTCTGAATCGGTCAGAATGTATGCCCCTTGTCCGAGGCAAGTGTGTATAATGTATGGGCCTTGCCACATGGACACAAACTTTCCTTTATCGATTTTGTCATGAGCCTGGTCATAGGCTAGGACAAGGTCCCCTTCAGAAAAAGCTCTTGGGTTGACATGTTTATCATAATTCAATTTGGATCGGTTCTTGGCTGCTTCCATGTTTTGAAGGGTTGTGCGTTGATCTTCATCGGCCTGCTCCAGGAGTAGTAAGCGTTGCTCAATTGGGGCAGTGTCTGGTAAGAGTTCGACGGCCATATGTAGGGTTGGAATCTGGCACTCAATGGGGAGGACAGATTCGACACCGTGGACTAAGTGGAAAGGGGTAAAACCGATAGCGGTTTTAGTTGATGTGCGATATGCCCATAGCGTCGGGAAGAGCATGTGGTGCCAATTTGACTTATGTTTGTCAACAGTGCACTGAAGGATGGTTTTCAAAATTTTGTTTAACACTTCGACCTGGCCATTTCCTTGGGGGTAGTAGGTAGAGGAGAAACGGTGCTCAAATTTCAGTAAGGTTGATAGTTCTTTCCAGACGGCGTCTTCGAAGTGAGAGCCGTGGTCTGAGACAAGTTGCTTGGGCACTCCAAAATGTGCAATAACATGGTTGAGAAAGAACCGCGCTGCGGTCTCGGCTATGTAATTGTAAGTTGGCATGGCCTCTGCCCACTTGGTGAAATAATCTACAGCCACAATAATATGTTTGTGACCGCTGGCTGACGTGGGATTGCAATCAAGGAAGTCGATGGCCCATTTGCAAAATGGTCCGGCAATAACAACTGGATGAAGGGGGGCAGGTGGGGTTCTTGCTTTGGGGGAAAACAGTTGACAGTTTTGGCAATGTTTGATTGCGTTGATGCAATTAGTAAATAATGATGGCCAAAAGTAACCTGCACAAATGATCTTTTCGGCGATGGCCATGCCGAAGAAATGGCCTCCGCAGGCACCACTATGACAATCATTGAGGACTTGTTTTGCCTCACTATGGGATAGGCAACGTCGTAGGATGGTATCAACGCCTCGTCGATAAAGTACATCCCCTAACAAGAGGTATCGGGGGGCTTGGTGACGTATACGACGGCGTCCGTCACGATCGATGTGGGGTCAAAATTTCTACGTGCAGAGGTAAATTAGGATGTCACCGTACCATGGGTCATCAGACGAAATAATGAAGATGTGATCGTCAATCAGATCCGTTTGGATAGCGGGTGATGATGAAGAAGATGGGAGGTCAGTGATGAGATGGGAAAGCATGAGGGCTTTGGTGCTCTTGGGAGTTTTGAAAGTGAGGTCATATTCTTGGAGGATAATGACCCATTTAGCAACACGACCTTGTAGGATCCGTCGGTTTAGGAGGTAGACCATAGGGTTGGAGTCGGCGACGACCGTGGTATGACCGAGCAGAATATAGTGTCGCAATTTTTGGACAGAAAAGACTACCGCTAGGGATAATCTTTCCTCGTATGGGTAACGTAGAGGTGGGCCAGGTAGGGTCTGGCTGACGTAATAAATGACATGTTCTTGGTGAGAGGCATCTTCTTGGACCAAGACTCCAGATACGACATGTTCAGATGCCGAGACGTAAAGGATGAAGTCCTGAGAGAAATCCGGAGGGGAGATCAAGGGGGCTTGTGTGAGAGCTTTCTTGAGGGCTTCAAATGCCGTGTCCGCTTGCTCATCCCAGACAAAGGGTATGTGGGTGTGAAGTAGGCGTAAGAATCCATGAACTTTGGTGGCGTAATCAGGCACGAAACGACAAAGGAAATTGGACCGCCCTTGCAAGCTCTGGAGTTTCCGAAGCGTGCGCAGAGAGGGAAGGTCTAAGATGGCTTTGACTTTCAGGGGATCAATAGTAATTCCATCCAGGGAAATAATGAAACCCAACAAACGGCCTGCAAGAATGCAAAAGACACACTTGTGTGGGTTCAAGCAAATTTTATATTTGCGACAACGCAGGAAAAATTGCCAGAGGTCGTTAAGGTGGTCTGATCGTTTCCAGGAATGAGCTGTAAGGTCATCAAGATAGACTAGCAGGATATGGACCAAGCCGTGAAAACAATAGGCCATGGCCCACTGGAAGGTGGCACCAGCATTTTTGAGGACGAAAGGCATGATACAATAGGAAAATGTGCCCCATGGGGTGGTAAAGGCAGTCTTGTACCGATACTCCTTACCGATTTGAATATGGTTGTATCCGGAAAAACCATCCATGAAAGATAGGACTTCATGTCCCACACACGCATCGATGAGTTGGTCAATGAATGGTGTGGGGAAATTGTCTTTGGGACAGGCGCGGTTTAAATCACGGAAGTCAGTACATACTCGAAGGGTTCCTTGTTTTTTGTTGACGGGAACAGGATTTGAAACCCAAGTGGTATAAGGAATAGGATAAATGAATCTTGCTTCGCGAAGTTTCTCGACCTCGGCTTTAACAGCGGGGAGCTTGGAAGGATGAATGGGTCGCTGTTTCTGACGAACGAGGGGGACATCAGGCCATGTGTCAATGTGGTGCTCTATATTGGCGGGGTCAAGACCAGGCATTTCGGTATAGGATGAGGCAAAGACATCATGGAATTCTTGAAAAAGTTTTTTGTATGCCTGAGTCTCTGCTTGAGTGCAAGATGCACCCAACGAGATGAGCTTGGGTTTCCCAGGTGTGGTGGAAATGTCTATTTGTACAATGGGGGAAATGTTGGACATGTTCCCTTCTTCGAAGGCATCCGGTGCTGGGATGGGGTCCTTTAACCAATTGACCTTAGTGGGTATGAAATATTTCAATTCGACAGATAGCTGGTTAGATGCCGTGGACGTAGACGCCCCTGGGAGGAAGTAGGAGCAATGGTGCATATCGTCCCAAGGGTAGTCGGGTGCAGTGAGTATTTCCAAAATTTGCTCATTAGTATTGAAGTAGTCAGACCATAAATCAAGGGGTTCTGGTTTGAAAGTGGTAGTCGAAGAGATCATATAAATGTTATTAATCTCTCTGGATGAGGATGATGGGGGAGGGTAGATCTCCTCGATAGTAGGGGGTGTTGTCTCAAGGTCCAAATTATTCATCTCGTAGAGAGCTGCTCTGTAATCTGGGATATCAGGACAGTGATGTGAGTAGTGGCCATAAATACCGCATATCGCACAAGGGTGATTGGTACGCAATGATTTGTCACGAGGCATGGGGTTTGGATCGAGTTTGACCACCGGGATATTCGGGTCATCGTCTAGCATTTGCATGTGTTCCTGTAATGCAGGTAACTGCAGACACTGATGGATTGGATGGCCAAACTCATCACACAACGAGCATTTGGGAGGAGCACGAAATACGGGAGGAGGTTTAACTGCTTTGGGTGGGGGCACCGCAGTGTATGGTTATGGGCCTCTGTCCCCAGTGGGTCTGATGAGAGGGGGGGGATTCGTAGATGACGAAGGAGTAGTGATACCCGGAGGTGGTTGGGTAGAAGTGGCAATGGGTTGCACTAGTTGCAGGATGATGTTTGGTGTCGACGGGGGAACGAGAGGCGAAATATACCACATGGGTAGTCCCAAGGTTAACCCGGGGAGACTAAGGGTAGCCATAACCGGAGTGCTTACTACGCCCGAAGGAGGGAATAGAAAGGGGATTGTGTGGATGGGTGTAACCCCAATGTGACAAGGTACCAATGGTGGTTTAGGTAACAAGGAAGGTTGATTAACGGGTGTTTGTGTATTCTGTGAAAGAGTACAGAGGTTTGCGACGTGGGTTTCCAGTGACGGTGGTGGAATGGACTGGAATGTAGAGGTCATTGGCGCCTCGGAGTAAAGTCCGAGTCCTACTGAGGAAATGAATGAGGTAGTTGCACCACAAACAGGTTGTTCAACCATGGGGAGAACATTTTCAGGTGTAGCGGGGGCCTTGGGATCATAATAGGTGAGTTGGCCCACCTTGACCACGCATCCCTCATGGGGGAACTACATGGTACGAAAAACGGATGAGGCAACCGCCCGCATGACATACATGTAACTACGGCCAAGTAAAATGTTATAGTCAAGTTGGGCATTGATGACCTCAATGTCAATGAGCACGGTTTTACCCGTGAGCTAGACGGGGACATTAGGTAAGAGACCTTGGGGTTGTGCCGAACGGCCGTCGTAAGCTCGCAACGCAGTGGTGGACTGCTGGAGAGTAGGAGATCCCAACTTCTGCCAAACGAATGTGGACATGACGCATGTAGAGGCCCCTTCATCGATAATGCACCGATGGATGACAAGATTCCAAACAGAAACGGAAACTTGGAATGCTAAACTAGAAGGCAGTTGTGGTTCGGACTGGTCTGAATCGAATGCGATCAGTTGTGAATCATTGGGGTCAATAGCGTCAATGGAAGAGATCAAAGTCTTGCGCTGCGAAGGACAGTTTTTTAAGACTTCCAAAGCAGACATGGCTGCAGGAGACTGGGCTAAGTCGTTGACAATGCTGTAATTTGACGCAGCGCGAGCATTGGGGTTATTATTGATGCGACGAAGTGGGAAGCGAGGTGCTTTGGGAGCGCCATCAAGTAGAGTCGGGGGTATACGTAACATCTGATCTGTGGGATTAACATTAGTGTTCTTTTCGGTGGGAGGGGCTTCAGAGGTGGAGCCATATTGGTTCCGACGGGTTTGGAGGTTGGCGTCGGCGGTTGACATCATCAACAAGTGGTGAGTACCTGAATCAAACATGGGTTGATTAGGAGCGGCATAAGTGATTTGTTGTGGTGGCGCGTTGTTCTGAGGGGGAGCTAACGGCTGAGTGTTCACTACGCCTTGGGTTGGAAAAGGATTTTGCAACACCAAAGGTTGATGTTGTGGTGGTGGAGGGTTGGGTGGCGGCTGAGGAGCCGCTTGCCCCTGACGATGGGCATCGTCAGTCCAGAGTTACCGAGCTCGCTCCAAATGTGGATAAGCATGTGTGTAATGACCATAAACCCCACAAATAGAACAAGGATGATTTGTTCTAAGATTATTTTTTTTGGGCTGCCTGGGATTACGATCCGGATTCTGGTTGGGAGGGGCAACATTATTATTTTGCGGAGGATTGGGAGGTGGAGGACATTGCTGATGTTGTTGGTTATTACCACGGTTACGCCCTCTTCCACGGTTTTGTTGCGCACCTTGGTTGTGCTGGTTGTTTTGGTGCTGGGGCTAGTTGTGCTGTGTGTACACTTTCCCTTGAGCAGTGGGAGGATTTTGGTTCATCGCAGGTGTGGGAGCAGGTTGTGGTGGATAATACACTGGTGGGGTTGGAAGTGGACCAAATACCTGCTGGGGTTGTTGGTAACCCTGAGCTATTGGAGGTGTTGGGTTCGCTGTCGCATCTAGCTGTGGGTAGTACAGTGGTTGAGGTGCAGCTTGGGGGGCGTATGTGGGTGGTGCATGACCAAAGCACTGAGGTGGACATGAAGGTCTGTGTGTATGGTGGTGATGTGCCATGGTTGCATATGAATTGGTTGCTCCAGATTGAGATGTAGCCCGCGAGAGTTCGGGACCATGGCTAGGATGTGCAATGGAAAAGGGTTGGGGTTGCGAGGCCATACGACCAATGATGCCATTAGCGGCATGGGATGCCCTCGGCGCATCGTGTTGGGATGACTCGCCCCGAGGGCCATCTGGTATAATGGTATACAGATAACCCGACTGGGCGTAAATGAGGTCAAACTGTTGGGCTTTGAGGATGGCCTCCTCTTCAGACTAGGGTCTTTCAGATTCCACATCCTTCACAATGAGAGGGAGGAGGGATTTTAGAAACCAATCTAGGAAGATATGGTTGTCTAACTTGATTTTGCAGAGGCTTCGGCATCGACGCCACTCATGAATGTGGTCAGTGATGTGGGTGGCCGTGTTCTGTCTGCAAGAGAGTAAGATCTCAACTCCTGCATCATAGCGGACAGGTAAGTGGAAGAACTACAGGAAGGTCGAGGCAAGGGAGGTAAAAGTGGCATGGGTCCCATGGGGCTGCTCGATATACCACTTGGCTGCAGAGCCAGTGAAGGTGCGCTGTAACAGACGGAGGCAGATAGAGTCATCCACTATGGAGTTGGAGGAACACCATAGAAGGAAGGACATGATATGGTTCTGGGGGTCCTCACCTGCCTTGCCCTCAAACTTAGGGATGTCAGAGGGTAGTTTGGTGGGCATGTGAGGCTACGCAGGATCGTGTCTGATAGGATCATTGGTGAGCCTGGCTAAGTCTGGTAAGTTTAGACTTGCCATGAAAGGTAAGGTAGCAAATGTATGTGGCGTAGTGACTGGGACATGACTAGTCATGGTGGTATGATGTAGGGGTCCAGTAGCGCCTAGGGGTATGCTCGGTATTGAAGGTATGTGTCCTCCAATAGGTGTGGTCTGGTATGGTCCAGCACTTCCAAGTGCAACATGGGTTACGCTTGGGTTAGGAATAGTAGTGGTGATTCTTGGAATCTGGGTTGTGGTACTCAGAGGGGGTGTGACCCCTATGTTGGGCATACCCATAACAGGTGGTGGCCCTGTGTTTGGAATTCCTATAACAGGAGGTGGCCCTATGTTGGGCATTCCTAAAGGTGGAGTGTTTCCCATATTAGGCATACCTAGGGGGGGGTGTTGCCATGGATGGCACCGCAGTAGCAGGGTCTGTAGACGTCTCTCCTATGGTGCTGGTAAAAAGTGGGTCAAATGGTGTCCCAGCCATAAGGTTGGTTGGGAATAACGCAGTGGGGTTTTCAGATTCTACCTCAGAATTAGAAGTGAAGTGAGGCGTGTCAGAATCGGATGACCGTATAGTTGACCAACGATGTGTCGAGTCAAGGGATAAGGCCCTACGTCGGTGACGTGGAAAGCCAAGTAGACTGAACTCTGGGAGTTCGCCCTGTAGACGACGAGAGCGTCTAAAATTCTCAATGGTGAGAAATAAGTTTATGTGCAAAAATCTGTATGGTGTAAAATGGTAATGTATAAAAAATTCAAAACCCTAATGCAACAAGGGTGCAAGAAGGGGAGTGAAAAATGAAGGCTCTCAGGTCAAAAAATTAACCTCAAAAAGGCACTTATTATAGCAGCTGTGCTATAATAAGTGGAGGGGCAAAAAATGGTCAGAGTACCAACATGCAAACAACTTCTAGAAAAAATAGGTGTAACTAGACCAAAGGTGGGTTGAATCATGCAAGCACCTAACTAAAAGTATTGTGAATCAACAAACGATATTCTCTGCAAGGTGATGAAATCCAAGTCAGACAATATGAGTGTTGAGTCAACGGCTAGATATCCCCCTATCGGGAGGGACACCAGGTAATCAATCCTAAAGAATGGCTACTAGGATACTCCATTCATGACATGTCGAGAAAAGGTAAATCTGCCGTTTGGTCCTTTTACCGCAATACCCCCATATTACAGGGATATCCCGAGAACTGCGAATGGTATCCCTTCAGTTACTGAATGGATTTCGGTATTCCACTCAGGCTTCCGGAACCATCCTCGCGATTTCAACCCTCCTAGGGGAGAGGCCTTCCCACAAACCGGTTGTGACCATGCCAATAAATACTAGGAGATTTTAGCTCCCTAATGGCCAACTTCTATGTCTCAGATGTAATAACTGAGGGGTGTTATTGGAACACCTATCCCCCCAATACTACCTAGCTACAAAGTTCTTTTAGTGTTCCCCAAGTGGGGTTAAAAGTTTGTTGAAGTTAGGGTTCGTTTTAAGGCTCAGTTTAAATTATGTGTTTGATTGGGTGCACGTGTGGTATTTTAAACTGAAATTGAAAAAGTAAATGCTAAGTATTCAAAAAACAAAGGATCTTTTGAAATAGAAAAGCAAATAATATGACTTTTTCAATAAATAGAAAGTAAATGCTTTGCAAAGACTATTCAAAAAACAAAGGATCTTTTGAAAATAGGAAAGCAAATAATATGACTTCTTTAAGAAATAAATGGATTTCTTTTTCAAAAATTGCTATGGGCAAAATATTAAAGAAGTAAACAACAAATTTTTTTTAATCTAGATAAAATGCAAAGTAGATCCTTCTTTCAATTTCTGAAATTTTTTAAAAAGACTTCTTTCAAAGGTGCAATCTAAATAGTAAAATTTTTCTATGGCTCTAAAATATGCAGTATTTCTAATACTGGAAAATGTGCTATGTGGGCAGAAAATACAGTAAGAAATTAATTTTTTAAACGATTCGGCCGAATGAAAAAATTAGCATCGCGGGTTTTGACAGAACAACCGCGATGGACCGCTCGAGTTTTTGTCGCACAGTCGCGATGGGCAGCACGGGTTTTGACCGCGAAGCCGCGATGTGCAGCGCAGTATTTCGTCACACAGTCGCGATGTGCAATGTGGAAAAGGTCCACGAAGCTGTGATGTGCAACGCGCTAATGGGCCGCGAAGCCGCGGTGAACCGCGCGGAAAAGAGCCACGCAGTCATGATGAGCCGCGTGACTAATGGGCAAAAATCCGCGAGGCGAAAGCCATACACGGATGCCGAAAAATGAACCCGAAAATTGACAATTTCGGGCTGTTAATGGCAATGAAATGAGCCAAGATCTAGAACAGCAATGGATCTTCTATCTAGGGTGGTAGATCTATGAATTAAAATAACTAATACAATCAAAAAACAAGATCTAAAGCAAAAGTGAGATCTAGAAATTCGAAAGCAGTGGAGTCGCCAAAAACTGTTGGCTTGGTTTTGCAACCAAGCTTAGTGCTATGGGCACCTACTAACTAGTAGCAGCAGTTTCAATATTAAGCAAAAACAATAAACTAAATCTAAACTAAAACTAAACTAGCATGTGCATATCATAATAAAATTTTGAATTAAAAAACAAGATCAAGAAAATAGAGAAAATAAATTTGTATTGAAAATGGGGGCAAGCAAGTGCTTGCAATAGTAATACCTCCAAGTGATGAAGATAGTTGAGAAGCTCCAAGGATGAGCAGCTCCAAACTCCAAAGGGTCCTTTCTCCAAGGTTGCTACAATGGCCAAAAGCTCAAGGGAGATTTTGGCAGCATGAGGATAGGAATAGGAATGGATGTGAAATGAGGATCCCCTACCACCTTTTTATAGGTTTTGGTGGTGGGGAATACCATTTGTGGTTTTGTGGAAACCAATGGTATTGACCAACATGGTTTACGCACTTTTCCCTCCTTTTTCCTTTTTTGAATATTTTTATTATTTTTATTCCCTTTTTAATATTTTTGGGAATTATGGACCCTCTTTGAGGGTTTTTTAATGCTTTTTTGAGGAAAATATTCATTTTTGGGTGGAAAAAGGGGTGTACTAAGGTCTTCTGGTGACCTTTTGATGGTTTTAGAGGCTCTGATGGTGAAAAAGTGGACAAATGGGTCATGTGAATAGGGAAATGAGCTAGTGAGCACTTTTTCTGTGTTAACAATCTTAAAGGTCCAACAATTAGATTTATTATACTCTCAGTCTAGCATTTTGTATGACATTATTCCTGATGCACCATGAACATGACATGAGCCCAAGTCAGTTCCTGGACCACATGCCGATGGCATTGTGGGATCTGCAAGCACTCTCCCTGTAGATTTGGTTGCTAATCAAATGAAAAATTTGTCACTTAAACAGTCTACTCTTGGACAGGTTCACACCTTGTCCACTTCCACCCCATCGTCCGATGTACACACTATGCAATTGACGAACCCATCAGGTAACTAGTAGCTTGGTGGTAAGAAGAAGGGGAGAAACAAATGTAAGGGTGGAAACAATGGGAACAATAATAGTAATCACAATACCCCTCGTAAGGAGAATGCCAACTCTCCTTGGGAAGGAAAAAATGATGACAAGGACCGTAAACCTAGGCGTAAGGTGAAATTCCCTTGCAAGCTTTGTGGGGAAGATCATCTTACTCACTTGTGTCCTCGAATCAAAGAACCATCGAAGCATCTTGCACAGAGTCCAGCTGTGTTGAAGGATCCACTTCCTCATCATCAGAACATGGCTTCGCATGCTCCTGCCACTGGTAATGGACCTAATGAGACTACAACGTCTTCTTCCAATACTAGTGGTTATGGATGCGTGAATATGGTCCAATCAGAGGTTAGTGTTGCTACTCGTCAATGCGATTATGGTGCACCAGAACCGAATATGGGGAATGAGCCTCTCCCTCCTCTTGATAACTCTTTGCATATTGAGAAGCCCTCTACTATGCTGCAGATACCAAAAGGTGTTCTCAAGCACTCTACACATAATCCCAATGCTCGAGCCGCCCAAAACTACTCTATTGTAGAAGATTTGGGCCAAACTCTATGTGTCATGTTGGATCTTGAAGTTTTACAGGTGTGCCCTTCTCAAATGTATTCCCTTTTGAGTGCTTTAGTAGTTCAGGATGGGGGGAGTCCCAATGTTATCAAGTTTGACACTACAGACATTCAACCTTGTCTACCTTACCACGTGACTTTTCAAATCCATGTGGAGTGCCTTCATAATTTCATCAAGAGAATGGTGGTTGACGAAGGTGCTTCTGTGTCAGTGATGTCTTTATCTCATTGGAAAGCTATTGTCTCTCCTCCTCTACTCACGTCTAGGACCATGCTCATTGCATTTGACAGTCGGTCATTTAAGCTGCATGGGATTATCCCTTCCCTTGTTGTCCACTTGGGAGGTAAACCTGTGCCTATTGAAGTCAAGCTGGTTGATGTGCCCATCGACTACAACCTTCTCCTGAGTAGGAATTGGATGTACACTATGAAAGCTATCACGTCTACTGTATTCAGAGTTATTTGCTTTCCACACAAAGGCAAGATTGTGACAATCGACCAGCTGGATTTTGTTAGTCCTTCTCCCACAGTATTCACGGGATCAGTGGTCCCCCAAGTTACAGATTCTCATCCTGCAACTGGGAACATGGGTTTCGGATTTTACTCCTCATTCATGCGATCTTATGATTTCCCTTCACCAATTAATTTTATTGGAACCATTTCCGATAATGCATCTCCTCCATTAAACAATGTACTATTCTAGACTTCCTATTTTAGTGATCCATGGGATCCACCTTCCACGAGTTCCCCATCTGGAGATGTTTCGCACATCGGAATGGATATGCCCTTGTCTTCAATCGAGCTTGCTTCTCAAGATATTCAAAAAGCCACTGTAGAGTAGGATCTGTCTTCTTCACGGACAGGGAAAGAAGATCCCGTTATGCTGCCCACGTGTGCAGTCGACCCATGTTGTTCACATGATTGCCTCGATGGTATTGTACCTTCAGATGAAACTTTTATTGAGGCCATGAATGGTGATGAAAAGCTGTGGGGGGTTCTTTATCATAGCTTTCATTCCCCTCCTACCCTTGATCTTATTGAACAAGATGAGTCTCAAATACAGTCTGCCATACATTTAGATTTTGATCCAGGCATAGTTTTGTCTAGCCCCAGTTTGGTATTAAAGTCAGATCTCCCTAGTGATGAGTCTTTAGACTCTCCTATAGATCCTCAAATCAATGATCCTGAAGAGTTTGATTCTACTTCTAGAATTTCCAACTCCCGTGATGATGAATTTTCTACTGCAGAGTCCTTCACGTCCTTTAGATTTGCTCTTCATTTTGAAGATGATCATTTTGATCCCTCAGGTATTGGCACTATGGCACCTTCAATGGTTAGCTCTACCTGCGTTATGTCTAAGGTTAACAATAGTGAAGTTGAAAATGTTTCTACCGCAGTGACTTATATCAAATCTTTCTTTATGTACATTTTAGAGATGATCTTGGTACTTATGTTTCTTGGAGACAGGATTCTTAGCTGGACTCATACTTGTCTACTGGTCCTTTTTGACATTTTGTTCGGTCATGGCAGGCATATTCAGAACCTTGCGTATATGTTTAAACATCCCCATTGTTATGATGCATTTGAACCTATTACCATCTGAATTTGCAGACACCCCCAGAGTGTCCTTATCTTGCTCATGTTCCTTTCATTATGCATAGCTTTGTTCCATGCACTTAGAACTAGTCTCGCATGTCCCTGACACTTTTCTACTCCCATTATGAGAATTCTTCCACCTTTACTTCGAGCTCATTAAAAGAAGTAAGGAGGTTACGAGCATTCTTCCATCTCTCCTTTGAGCTCGTTAAAAAAAGTAAGGAAGTCACAAGCTTACTTTTTCGAGCTCGTTAAACCTTTACATAAAAGATTTTTATAAAGTCTTTTTTAAGCCCTTGTTAGACTTTTTCAAATCAAACAAGATTGCCAAGTATACTTGTCATTTCAGACTCGTTAAAGGATTTGAAGCAACATCCACTTAGGTATAAGTTTACCCTTTTTCCAGACCTTTGTGGATTAATTACGAAAAAGGTATACTCTAGTCATACATGACTAGAAGAGTTCTTCTCTCATTGTTTTACACTTTTTCGGGTGAGGAGACTAACTTTATGAAAAAGGACTCCCCTTTTATGTCGAGTTGTGATTGCATTGCATTATCCTGCTTGCTGCTTGAGCCTTGTGCCAGCTCCTGCTTACTCAACTGTTGGCCTGGTGCCTAAGCACTTTCCCTTTCGAGCCCTGCAGAGCTTCCATTTTCCCTTCGCAGTTTGATGACCTTTTGACCCTTAGGGAACACCCCCCCGAGTGTCCACATCCTGCACATGCTTCCTTGCATTGATCATAGGTATGTTCCACTGCTTGGGACTAGTCTGCTCCCCATTTGACACTCGTTCCCTCAATTGTTGTACTATAAGCAATTTTATTCTTTTTCAAGCTTTTCCAAATATGAAAAAGACCAAAAAAATCAAATATTCCAAAAATCTGGATGGGATTATGGTTACTACTTCTAGTTGGTAGCTGTTGTGTCACCTTTGAACAAAGCATTCATTCCACTCCATCCATTATGAGTTGGGACTACAGTTGGACCTTAGGAGCTGTACTCGTTTTTCAATTTACTCCATTGATTGGTTAATCTTCCATACATTATGAAGCCCTTTGTTGATGCCTCCTGCATCGCACAGTCTATGCTGAGTCTATGCTGCCTAAGTCTATCCATCTACTCATGCTCTTGTTCAAAGGAATTCCTGAAACTAGAGTCGGCCACTCCTCAGATCTCTTGACTATTGCATGTCGGCCATCCTTATTGAGTCAGTCCGTTTCACCTAAGTTCTTCCAAATATTTCAGCGTATATGTTACCTCATGCTGGTTGATGGGGGATGCCTTAATGCCCTCCTTCTAGTGAGTTTCGTTCCATCGAATTCAACCCATTTATTCCGGAATTTGAGAGTTAGAGTCCGGTTGAGTACCTTGAGGCTTGCAGTCATTAGTGGTAGGTTCTCTCGCCATCGATAGTTTTGGGAAGACATCAATGTCCCCTGATCGATGGATTCATCTTAGTGTTCGACTTCAACACATCTATTTGCACTTTGATGATTGTACTATGTGCCTTGATGCCCATTTTCATTATTGGTGGGTTATCTCGCATCTGTTAATGGTATACATCATTGACCGGTAATCAGACGATGTCACATCAAGTTCAACCTCAACACCTTTATTCACTTGATGGGAATTGCACCGTAGATGATTTGTGTAGAAGACCCTAGGTGATAGTGGCATTCAGTATGCTACTTATGATCGTGACTTTACATCTGAGATATCACCTCTCATATATTAGCAGTTTGTACCTCCAGTTTGCAATAGTTGTTTCCTTTTCAGCAGGGAACCATATCTTACTATAGAGGGATCATGGCTATGATCACTTATGACATATATTCACTATGTACTGTGTATTCATGGCCATTGTATCAAATCGTTGTACTGTACTGACATGTATTGAAAGATAACATTGTATTATGATGAGTGAGCTGTTGCTTCCACTTGTGTCTCCATCACTCCACTTCTGAGATTTATAATGTATTTCAGCCATTGTAGCATCAGTCTTTGACCTCACACATCAGGGGGCATCTATTACAACGTATTTTTCCACCTTGTGAGCATCAACACTCTTTGGACTTCATGATCCATTTCACTGACTAAGAGACACTTTATGTCCTTTAGATACACTTTTTCCCCATTTTTCTTCTTGTACGCTAGCTATTCCACTTTAGCTAGCGTACCCGCGAGCTGCACCATTATAGCCTACGGATGATAACTAAAATGGTAAAAGTCACTAGTAAATTAATTTTTACTCCGAAAAAGCGGTCTTAGGGTGACCTTTGGCCCTCCATTTGCCCCAAAATTCCTCGATGTGTCCTTTCACTTACCTTTGGAAGGACTATATATTGAGCACATATGGCATATGGAAGGGAGGAGAAAGAGAGAGCAAGATAGCTGTAGTGGATTTTTGCCGCATCTTGAGTCTACACTCATTGGTCCTTGTTGTTGTGAACCTTTTATGTTCACCTTCCAAACTCCTATCATAGTTTGAGTTTGCCATTCCATGGAGGATTGAAGTGGTGGAGGCACAAGTCAGAGACCCAGTTCTTGGTTCAGATTGGTTGCTAACAAGAGGTCGTTTCACATTGTACTTCTTGTTATTTATTAATAGAAATACTCATATTCTTGTCCATTAATGTTGTGAATGTTGTTTATATTACATTGGGTTGCATTTACTTAAAATATCATGGATCATTGCTATTGATGATGTTAATGTCTTTCATATATTGTATGCTCTTGTTGTATATTGGCTGTCAAGACTAATTTGCAGGATCAAGTGCACGAATTGAAAGCTTCAATGGGGATCTACATCGAACATCCGGATTGAGGTTGGTTATATTCTCCATTATCTTAGCATTGTCATTTATATAGCATAGTATTGAGAATTGAGTTAATTTCTGGTAGTCAGCTGTATGTTGTGGTCTACCCCAAGCCATAGGAAGTTTTCTCCGTAACACTCCTTTAGAGATTGAACACCTTTAAAGTGAATTACTTTAGCATATGATCATTTGGTCCATAATAATATACTATGATCACAACATCCAATAATTCTTCTTTTTTTAATTTAATGTGTTGCATTATTAAAGTTAGAACATATTGACCATGCAGTAAAAGATGAGAGATAAAGATAAATGCATAGAGAAAAAGAGAATTCAAATTGATCAGGAAATGACTAAGTGAACTTGAATTGCCAAGATTTTGTTAAAGCCACAATGTATGCCTCAGTTAACTAAAGAACTAACAGTGGTCACTACAAGTAAATCAATCAGCATGATTTTAGTTAATAATAGTTAACTAAGTGTTATATAAAAAGGACTAGTTAACTAAATTGTTTTCAATTTAGTTAAGTTAAAAGGAGTCACTTCAGTAAATCAAGGAAAACTCGAATTGATCACTACAATGATGTTATCAAGAAAGAATAAGTTAAACATAGTTAACTAAGTGACAACATAGAAGATCTAGTTAACTAAGTGGTATTGCATGACAAAGCTTATGTTAAACTAAAAGATGACACTTGAGTTGTGACACTTGCATTACGGCACTTAAGTTAGCTACCTAACTAAGTGGCAAAGCGTTAAGTTAAGAGGCATGTTCATCCTAAGAGACAGATCAGTGAGATAAAGCACTGCATGAGAAGTGGGGGGAAATTCTTCATGCAAGATTGATGCATCCAGTCTAAGGGTGAGTTCATCGTGAAGTTAAAAGAAGCCGATGCATGAGAAGAATGTATAAATATGTTATATGGGATTCATGAATTCAATGTGAAGCGGATTCTCTTCTCCATTGAAGGAAAGGTGCTTCTCTTTGTGCAGGTCATTATACTTTCTTGTTATTGATGTGCTGGGAACATTGGAAAACACATCCGGTTGATCTCTATTCTCTATTTCTCCCGTATCTTCACCAAGAGTGTTTTGGTGGTATCTTATATTCTTAAAGCAATCTTCTATGTTTGAAAAGAAAGCATTCTCTGCTATCCATTATATTATACTAAGAAGAATTGTTGGGGATTTTGTTCTCGTTGTTTTGAGGATTTTCCCTATGGTATATTTAGTGTTATGGATGTATCAATTTCAAGTGATTGAATTGTCTCATTGTTTCAAGTTTTGGCATCTAAAAGAATTAAAGATCAAATATCAACCAAATATTAACAAATAGTTGGGTGGATGAAAGATGTTATCTAGCAATTTGCATGTTGATACCATGTATAGACTATTTAAAAGGGAATGTGCATTTATGGAAAGTGAATACCACATAAAAAATAGGAAGGTGTGGATGTGTTATTTATTTGGTGTTAGGATATGGAGAATATGTAAAAGTTGCCATGATTGTTACATTGAGGCTATGAAAAGTAGGGTTTTAATGAAATTGGCTATTAGGAAACACAATTGAGATAATTTTTATTATCTAGGTTCAAGAAGTGAAGGAGAGTGGGCTTAATTTCTCCACACATGAAGAAAGTGAAGGCCAATGGATTGTCATTCTATGTGACTAGTTGACATGCTTGCAGCTACATGAGTTAGGTTTAGTGAATTTCTTTATGTGAGGACTATTGTGTGCCATGGCTAGAGGTTTTGGCATCTCACCATGAGGGATTTGGAGAAGTACACTCTGTGATAATTAAGAATCTTTGTAAGGGTGATTTGTATGAAGATGATGAGTGAAGGTAATGTCTATGAATCCTGCCTGTAGTTGTTGGTCACATGTGGATGAAATGTGTTGGACTCCTCAAAACTGAGTAGAGTCATGCAAATGTATGAGAAGGATGTAGCCTGTGTTGACATGTGAAGACACGCAAAAACATAGGAAAAAGTATTTGATAGTAGCAGATCTATATAATGAAGGAAACCTCGGTAAAAGGGTATAAATTGTAAGTTGTCCTTGTTTAAATTGATGATGCGTTGATGTTAGGAACCCATGTCAACCCTTCTATTTAATTTGTTAGTATATTGTTGTTGGACGCATATGCTTTGTAAGTCGTCCCATAGTATTTGTTGATCCATAGTTTGTATTATTGTTGTTGGATGCATATGCTTTTTAAGTTGTCCTGTAGTAATTGTTGATCCATATTTTGTATTGGCCCATGGTTTGTATTGATACATGGTATTGACCCATGGTATTGGCACCTAGACTTAGTATATGAGTTTGTGTTGAGACCAATGAAGGTACCATTAATTTATTTGTATTGAGCTTTCTCAAAGGAGGTTTCCCCCTCGAAGTGTCCTACGATCAATATAAAAGTGATTCTGAGTTCTGTTATTTCTGCTATTTCGTGTGTTTTCATTAATTAATTATTGTAGGCTCTTCACAATTGAATGGTTGAACCCCTAGTTGATTAATTTGTTGGTAGATTAGTTGAATAGTTGTTAGTTGTTTTCTAATCCCATTGTACTCATAGTTCTAACAATTCCTTAGCTCATCTGAAGCTGTAATTGTGTTTTTGGTCTTAGTCACCTATTTAAGGTTACCAGTTTGTAAGCCTAAATTTTGTTTGAGGAAGAGGAAAATTTGAAGAATATCTTTTTGTTTGGGTTTGTTCCCTATAGATAAATAAGTAAGAATTATATTTGTTGCCAATCATTTGTCTTATTGAAGTTAGTGTTGAATGAAATAGAGCCAAAAGGGTGATTCTAAGAGTACATCAGACTTGTACATCTACAACTGGTGTTGTACAACCCTGAAGAGGCTGAGTGAAGAGAGAAGAAAGTATAAATCTGTATGAAAGGATTTCCTCCAAACACTTGGTTGAATAGTGAGTTGTTGAGTGGAAGTTAGTAAAAGTGGAAAAGGAACAACTTTGAAGAGGTTGAAAGAAAGCATTAAACAAGGTTGACTTGAAGGTCAAGGAACTCATAAAATGGAAGAAATTAAAAAAATTAATTTGAATATTATTGGTTGTATCCTAAGATAAAGTTCGTTGTGTAATGGCTTGTAAAGGCTAAGTATGAAAAAGATGGGTCCATGGTTATTGTAGAAGTTGAAAATAAAAATCCTTATGATGTGTTCCATGAAAGCTATAATGAGAAATTTGATGAGAAATGTACAGTGGATATGAACACTATATGAGAAGAGATTGAGCATGGTAAGAAGGTCCATAGTGATGATGGACATAATGAATACAAGATTGAGATTGCATGTGTTGTAGTGCAAGCCACAAGAGATGTGGAAGAAGAGAATATGAAAGATAACCATGATTTATTTAATATTTTTAGTGTTTGTGTATGTATAGGTGTGGAAAACAACAAAAAAACTACAAAAAGTTAAAGAAGAACCCTCTAATGAGGTGCCAAGCAGCAAAATAAAAACAAACCGAAAAGACAATGCATGTTATATAATTTTTGGATTTGGAGCTCATGAAGTGAATGAGCATTTTGAAGAATTTCTTGCACAACAAAATTGCAAAATAAATAAAGAGGACAATGATATTTGCAATTAGTTTGAAGATTCAAAGTAGATATTGAGGATGAATAAAAGGGTGAAGATGAAGAACACCAAAAGCATGACATAATACAAAGTTTGGAGGCTAAGAAAGAAAAAGAGAAAGACGGTAAATTAGTAAAGGTTTTGTGAATTGTTTTCTAATCCTAATCAAGGCTGAGACCAAGAGGAAATGATTTCAAAATGTATTTTTAAATCTATTTTTTTGTAAGATGGAAAATAAGCATTTCGGCATTATTCCAGTATGTATCTCCTTCAACAAATCAGACTTTATATTTGTTCTGGAATCTGGTTCATCTTTACTCAAAAGGAACTGTTATGCAACATAATTTATATACTTTGAGATGTTCCAATCCTGAGGTTATTGGTAAAGCAGTTGGGCACTTTGATGGTGCATGTTCAAATCACAAATGTGGAGCCGCGTTTACGATCAGTTGTGGAAAGGATTTCCTAGTCAAATTTCCCCTTGCTTGTGAAGAAGGTATGAATAAGAAAGCAGAACTTTTAGGTCTCTGGGGCACTTCAAAAGTTGCTTATATCTATGGAATTGATTCATTAAAAATTTTGGGAGACTCCATGGTAATTTTTAAGTAAGAAAACAAGCAAGCTAAATTGGAAAATACTTTACTTCAACACTGGTGTCAAAGAATTTCAACAATGTTGCACAGTTTTAGACATCTCACTATCAAGCATACTTACAGAGTGAACAATGATGTTGTTGATTCTTTGTCGAAACTTGGACTTGATGGTGTTCCACGGGTACTCTTTTGGGAAGAATGGATTGAAGACATCTGCGTCCATTCTAGTTTCATAAACTCTTTTCTTTCAGAAGCTTACTAGGCTCTGTTTTTTGAGTTGTATGCCATTCATACAATTTTTTATGATGATGAAGTGCAAATGGCTTGCATAGGATAGTGTCATGTCCCAAATTTGGCATTGGGTCACAATGGCCTAAGAAAATTGGCCCTATTCATTAGAGTTTGTCAAATTGATGCTAAAGGTCAAATAATTGCCAAGGAGGAAAATTACTAGTTTCCTAGGTTTGGGGTGGAATCTTTGGGATTTGGAATAATGGGGATAATAAATGATATTGGAACATTAGGATGGAATAAATATTTAATAAAGGAGATAAATAAATATTTACAAGTGAAAATCAAAGTGGTATTTGATCATGAAGACACAAGGAGGAAGTGGGACCCACACAAACTAGAATTTATGTGCCACATGGCATCATCTTCTTGCAATTTCGAATCCATGGGAAGCCTAATGTTCTTGGGATGAGTTATAAGGTCAATAATACTTGGCATGAGTAAATGAGGTTGAAATATAGAGGAAGAGTAACTCCCATGGAAGAGGAAGAGGCAATTTGGAGCTAGTGAGACACTTGGGCTAAATTCCCTAGCTCTATGACAACAATGATGAAGATGCTATGACACCTATGACACAAATCAGACCTGAAGGATGACATATGACATATATGAAATTTTAGGGATAAAAATGGACTCCAAAAGGGCGCTCAAGGGTATTAGGTAAGCTAAGATGCTTCCACATGTGATTTGGTGGAAGTGGGAGACTAGGAATTGTTGTACAATTGGTGTTCTTTGGAATCTCTTCCCAACTTGAGTTGGCATCAGTCTCTTGGAAGGAATTCGACCCATGGAGTACATTAGAAATTTATAAATGTAAAGAACAAATAATGAAACCATCTTTTGATCATTTGTACAATTTGCAATTTCATTTGTGTGGAGGGAGAGCTAGTGGATGACTAGGTTCTTGCCTTAGCCAATTTCGAGGGTGAAAGATTCCCATCCAAGTTGGTGATTGGAGAGGCCACTCAGGTCTTTCATGGATATTTAATGGAGTTTTATTTGTAGGTATCAGCTACAGGGAAGCTCATGGTTTTGTTTAGTGCAACACCATCTCTCAACCATTTCCAGTTTTGAAGGCATATTCATGCTCCTTGAGGGAGGGCGTTTTTGGTGAGCTCTTGTGCTTCTTGGGAGAAATTTTAATTATGTATTTGTGATTGTAATAGCTTCATATCCTCTTTTATTCATATTCAGAAAGTATTAGGTCGAAATACCCACTGGTTGTATGCAAAAATGTTGATTAATGAGCAAACAATATCCATTTTCCCACTACATTGATGTATAGCATGATAATGCTGATGGTTTCGAATGAATGGATGATTCTCTGATGAATTTATGATTAATAGACTACCATGGATTTATTTTACAAGTTTCATGTACTGTACTTGAGCATTTGAAGTATTTTTACTGAGTTTAATTACATTGGGAGAAGAAATAGTGCCATTTCCCCAAGGGTCGAATTGGTGATTTTTGCAGCTGAATGGGAGAGGGTTGGAAAAGAGATAATAATCAATTAATGATGCACATGAGACCTTATTAATATAATTAACACATCCTCTACATTTTTTCATAAATTCGCGGGAGTTTGGAAGCATTTGGGAGGCCATTTCATTGTTTACCCAAGGGGGTTTTGATGCATAAATTGCTAGTTAAAATACCATACATTGACCAGAATATAAATCAAATTTGCAGAAGTATTTTGAGGGTTATAAATCATCCATGAACCTAATATTCAAGTTTAAATATCATTCATATACCCTTACATAATATTTGGGAGTATTTGGGTTAATTTGGAGGCCAAAACAGCAAAACTAGTCAAGGGTCGAAATTGGGGAAAAACTGAAAAATTGCCATTTTAATAAAATTCCTAACAAGGGAAATTACAGTGGTATCAGAGAATGGTCCTTGAACCTATGATTTAATATCATACATTGAAGAATAAGTTGCAGGAATGTCTTACTATTATGATGAATCCCATGAGTACAATTCTTATGAGGAATATGCAGATGCTTATGAACAATATGAAAGAGAATGTGAAAGGTATGAGGAAAAGGTGCCATCATGCAACACTTCTTACTATTTTGAGAAATGAAGATTATTCTAATGACTTTAAATCTGATGAATATGAGTGTGTCACACCAACCAAGGATAATTCTACGAGTGAGTTCCAAAGATAGAGAGCAACATATAAATCCTTGCCCCAACAATATCAAAAATATCAAGAATATCTTGATTTTAGCAAAAATACACAAAATGCCATGTCTTTTGAGTACTATGCTGAACATATTTTTGAAAATAGGCCCAAAAATGAAGATGTGGATTTAGTAAATAAAGGTTTATTCCCTTCTTGTAAAGAACCTTGGAGTGCGTATCATATATGTGTGCATGAAATAATGTCCCACTTGAGGAGAGCTTTTGGGAATTCATCAAAAAGAGATTCCAAAGATATTGATCCTAAGGAAAACAAGGGGAAAAATGCATTAGCTTGCTTGAAGGAGAAAAATGAAGAGACATCACAAGAGCATGAAGAAGATTCTATTGAAAATATGGAAGATCATTTCAAGACACCTTCTAGCTTAGACATGAACCAAAGAGCATCTACTGATGGATGCTTAAACTATGAAGGAATACCTACTGATGGGTGCTCACACCTCTATGTTGGTGACATAGAGATCACTTTTGAAAGTGTTACTGCAAGCCCAAGTTCCATTAAGCATGATAATAAAGACCTTGTAGCAGTTGAAGAAGAACCAAGATCAACTTCCCCATCACCACTTGAGCTTCATGAAGTTGGTCCAAGCAAAAATGAAGAAGATGAGGAGGTTCATTTGCAAGAGCCTCATTTTCTTGAAGGGTCCTTAAAGATGAATGGAAATAATATCCAAGAGTCCATCATCATTCTCCATGACACTCAAACATTGGTGTCAAATTCTTGTTGGAGAGCTACTTCATTGGAGGAAACATCCTTCCTTGAAGACATGGAGAAGATTCAAAGAGCAATGTGCCACATCAAAGGTAATTTCATGTCTTTTATTTTTTATAGAAGCCATTTTTTTGAGCTTAATGAATTGTTACATGATGCATACTTGAATAATAATGAGGATAATCATAAGCTCACACTTCAAAATGAACAACTTCTTGAAAAGTTGCAAGATACTTGTTTTTCCTCCTATGTTTCACATTGTCAAATGGTAGATTGTTTGGAGGATTCTCATGACATGGTGGATCATGAGAAATGTGGAAATTTGAATCTTCTTGATGTGTTTGAAGATGAAATTGAAGATATACAAACACTTGATGTGGTGGAAGAGGAACTTGAATTGTCTTTTGATGAAGGTTATGCAATTTTTAAAGAAGAGCATGATTCCTCTACATTGGAACTAATCTATGACAAAGGTTTCACACTTTTGAAGGAGCTGCATAATACTACCCATATGGTTCCTTCCCATGATGAAACTTCTGCACTTTTTGATCATTTGGGTGAGTTAGTTCATTCTCCTACATCCTACAATTCCATGTTTTGTATCATTAGTCTCAATGAAGTATGGATGAAAGGGTTCTTTTTGATGGTGCCACATGAGAAGTATGGAACTCCTAGATTTACCTTTTATGATGACATGGTTGGAGCACATTCTTATTCACATTTGCAGCAGCATCATTTGTCACTTTATGATGATGAACATCTACATGGATGCACCTATGATATGCATTTGAGTCACTTGAAGACTCATGGTTTTTCTTGCTCAACACTTGGTTCATTTGATGTCAGAGGAACTTCATCCAACACTTGGGTGTATAAATTTATGATTGGAGAACATTTTTGTTAGCAACCACATACTTTGATATATCTTTATTATTCTCACATTCATGGATGTATGGGTGAGACTTCTTTGAGTCCTTTGAAGTCTCCTTGTTTTTTCTGCTCATTATTTGGTTCAGATTTTAGTGGAGATTCTTCATTCACTTCTTAGATGAAAGAATACATGGCTGAATATTTTGGTGCATATCACATCCTTTTGGAGCAGCATTATAGGACATGGAATCCTCACCTATGTCATTGGAGCATATTTGATGGGTCACTTGAAGATTGTATGCACATGGAAAATGGTGGTCTACTTGCTTTGAGGTATAAGCACTTTCATGACTCTTTGATGAAGCATCTCCTTGATGTACATTTTCATTATGGTGTTATGTCCTTTGATGATATATATTTTGTACTCATTATGTTTGGAAGAATGCATACAAGAAAATGGGATCTAGGAATTCTCTTATTTGATGGTATGGGTTGGAGAGCACTCTTAATTGTTGGGGTGCAATACGAGCAATGGGACCCTAGAATAATTTTTATCTCATTGGTTTCAAATTTTTTGGGGAAACAAGCAGTATCGGAGATGGATTTCCCACTTAATAAAGTAATTTTTATCAGAGTAGTGCAGCAACAAGCATGGTGGTCCTCTCTAACATCTTCATGGAAACTCAAAGACTCAAGGTTGGGCAATTCAATGACAACTTCAAAGAATTATACAGAAAGCAGGTTCTTCAACACCCATGCTTGAAATTGCTTGAGGACAAGCAATATTGGGGAGGGAGGATTTGTCAGGTCCCAAATTTGGAATTGGGTCACAATGGCCTAAGAAAATTTGCCCTATTCATTAGAGTTTGTCAAATTGATGCTAAAGGTCAAATAATTGCCAAGGAGGAAAATTACTAGTTTCCTAGGTTTGGGGTGGAAGATTTGGGATTTGGAATAATGGGGATAATAAATGATATTGGAACATTAGGATGGCATAAATATTTAATAAAGGAGATAAATAAATATATACAAATGAAAATCAAAGTGGCATTTGATCATGAAGACACATGGAGGAACAGTAGTACAAAATGAGAGATAAGTGACCAAGTGACCAAAATATTTGGTCACCAGAGTTTTTTCAAGGGATAAATGACCAAAATTGAGAATATTTAAGTGAGCTAACTAAAAATGACCAAGATAAATGACCAATTTGGTCACATGATAAGAACTAAACTAAAAATGACCAATTTGGTCACGGTATAAGAACTAAACTAAAAATGACCACATAACAATTGGTCATTTATTTGGTCATTTTTAACTGTGTCACTCTGAAAATGGAAAATTACAATTTTGACAATGAATTTGTACATTTTACTAAATTTTAACACTGCAGATGAATTCAGAGACCCCCAAAGGGGGTCTCTGAATCCATCTGCAGTGTTAAAATTTAGTAATTGCAACAATGTAGATGGATTCATAGACACAAGCTAGTGTCAAAACATGACACCATAGGGGAACCTACTGAAATTTTTTGCAAGATCATTTCATCTGTACCGTCACATCTAGTTTGATGTATTTATCATGTCCATATCTTATTTCACCATTTTTTCTTTCATCTTATCTCTTTGACATATCTGCCAAGTTGTATCATGTGCATCATCATAGTGTGGTTGAGTCGAGTCTTGGATATTTGTTGTCTTTCCCTCTCGGCATTGTCATGTCATGAATTCAGTGTCATTATGTTTGGTCCATCGTTATATTGGTCACGTTCATATTTTTTTGAACAAAACCATCGTCGTTTGACCCTCTCGGTAGTTTGTTAAAGTTTTGGCAAGTTCATGTATTTTGCATGAATGTTAGCTACAAATTGTCAATTTCACAACCTCCATTAATTCTCCATATGCATCCATTCATCATGGTTCTCCTCGTGCCTGAAATACATATTCTTAACTATTAGGCCCACTCATAATTGTAATCCTTCTTGGGTGTAATGATGATGTTAGAAAAATGTTTACCATATAAATCTCTTGCATATGGAAGATGCTTTTTCATTCTTGTTACATTTAATATTTTTAGACCAAGTTACTTCTTTCATACTATTATCAAGAGCATTTTGTAATTTATGTAAATTTACTGTAATTATAAATTGATTATCACTAGAAGAGTAGTTTAAGTAAGAGATTTAATTTTGTAACAAACTTATTTCAAGTGGTTTGAGTATGATAATATAAAAAATTATTTTTTCTATCAATCCAAAAATCTAGTCCACTTTTTGACGATCTTGGTTAGTTCAAAATTGAGTAAAACCCCGAAAATATTATTTGACAATACATAGATCTCAATCTTGGGTTATAACATGAATTAAACCGTGACTAGTTTTCTAAAGCCACACATTCCTTTTTTTCATAGTTAACAACAAAAGGGTGTGCTCATTTATTTCTTGTACTTGCGTTGTGCCCATTTATTTTTATATTATATCAAGGCACAATTATTTACATAGATTTAAAAATTCACCATGCTAAACTAACACATGGTTCATATGATTTACTTTTCCCCTTACAAGCTTAGTTATTCTGTAGTGGGGCCTTGGTCTTGAGCTTCACACTAGGAAATCATACTAGCATATTTACATGATTTACATAATATGATCCAATACTTTCCAAGGGTAAAAAATAGAGGTATGTAAGTTATAATTGACTCATTGACACCAGAGGCTATGGTTAGATATCAATCTCCATACCCCTTTTTGCGGCAAGAACCTTTCCAAACATAAAAATATTTTTTACGCCCCATCCACCTAACTCCTTTGGCTTATTATTCCTCATTTTTTTTATAGAAATAAAATTTCTAAAATACTCAAGCACTAATCTAGGCTATGTTTATACAATCGCAAGCACCTAATGTGATGTGTGTAGGCAAAACCTAACCATATGAAATATTCCACTCCTAATTCGTAAAGAGGGAGACTTCCATTCCAAATAAATATTGCCTACAAGTATGTAAAGAGGGAGACTTCCATTCCAAATAAATATTGCCTACAAGTATGTAAAGAGGGAGACTTCCATTCCAAATAAATTCCTACAAGTCTCGCAATTTATATGCGAGAACAATTTTTTAATATTGAAAATAAAATATTAAAACTTGAATTTTTAAAACTTTTCACCCATTAATCATTTAACCACTTTGGAGAACTAATTTGCTCACAAAAGTTGAAGGGAGAGGTAAAATGTAAGGACATTGTATGGGGTCCCACCTTGGGGCATATGGTTTACGACCAAGCCACCAATAGGAAGGTGAACTGCCTCATTGTCCTTGGGGTTAGCTTCTTTGTCCAAATCTCTAAAGAGGTGAAAGACTCGAATGATTTCAAATTCATTCATCAAAGACTTAATTTGATTGATAATCATGTACTGCAAATGAAGGTTTGAAGAATTACTCATGGAGTTCAAAAGTATAACAATGACAAGAGAGTCCCCAAATATCATAACCTTCTTGATGTTTTTAGCTATCAAAATATTTAGGCCTTGATATATAGTAAGAGCTGTAGCTATGTTGTTTGTTTCATGACCAAGAACTCACGCATAGCTTTTTCATTATATATTATAGATGCTATTATATATATTATAGATAATATGTAATAGTAATAGTAATATATAATACACTAATAGTAATACCTAATGTGCAAAAATAAAATATTTTTTTTAATATATAAATATATTATATTATATATAATAAAATAATATTAACAAATTAAAAAAAATTCAATGAAGAGAAAAATATAGAGGAATGAAAAATTGGGGGAAAGACCAAAAAAGAGGGCTTTTGGAGGAAGGCCAAGATGGAAAACAAAAAATGGGGAAAAACAAAAAAATAGTTTTTGGAGGAAGGGGAAGAGGGAAAAGATGAGTGCTTGTTGGAATAGAAACAGTGACGACTCTCGTAGAGAATTGCATATGCATCTAGATACGCACGCATTTCTTGGCTTCCCAGAGAATTCGATATTGAGTCTTGCAGCAACAATTAAAGGGTTCTAAGGGTTTAGAAGGAAGGATGGAGACCATGGATATGCTTCTGCTAGTGCCTACCCATCACCTGGGTAATGATATCCAACAACTCAACATCTATTTTTTGGCAATGTAGACTTGGATTCAATATAGCTTCCTTCGGGTGAATATGTTGGAATCAAAAGGTTCTAACTATGCTTTGATAATAATAAATCCCATGCTGCAATTTTTTTCTCTAAAAACCCTAAACCATTTATATCTATGGGGCCTGCGGTTTCACCTACTTGGTGTGCATTTGTCTCTTTTATGTTGTTCTTTTGTTCTTCCTTGTTAGTTCTGCATCAATTCAATTCCGACTTTACTCTTTCTTTTCCTTTCATGCACCTTTTTTCTCTAAAAACCCTAAACCATTTATATCTATGGGGCCTGCAGTTTCACCTACTTGGTGTGCATTTATCTCTTTTATTAGTGAGGATGAAGAGGAAGAAACAGATTCACCAGGGTTTGAAACTGGGTTCTATCACATTGTAGTTGTAGACAATCTCCTAGTTGTTCCTCCAGAGAACTTTGAGAAACTCAAAGGTGTTGTTCAGAATATCTTTGGAAGATTGGCACAATCGGAGAAGGGGCAATTTTCTCTTATTTTCCAAATTTCTTAATAATTGTGCCATCTGATTGGGCTGTCGGCTCTGGCTGGAGGATATACAGCCTTTTACTTTGTTTAGTGAAAGAGATCACAAGAGATCCCAACTTATGTCTTCAGATGTTAATAATTGTGATGCTCAAATTCAATTGGAGATAATGTTCTTTAAAGCCGAAACTGATCGAATAGTAATCTTTTTACAAACGATCTTGGACCCAATCGCCCTTCTGTAAATTGTTGGCAAGCTTTCCTTGACTTCCATAACTTACCTAATTTTTATTTGACCTAAGAAAATGAACATTCCTTCTTGGTTGGATTCAGAATTTATTTATTGTATTGATGTTATAAAAGCGTTGGATTGTGTATTGAGTTCCAATCTATTTCTATCAATAGGTTAACCTATTGAAAGCCCTGTATTTTACAATACCCATCATGCCTCCATCAATAGCTGCAACTCTGGAACCCTATGTACCCATCCTGTTCATTCGAATCATGTTTTAATGGACACATTCTTCAACTCCAATTTTTCAAATGATGGCCAATTTCAAGGCGTCATCCTGGATAACAAAAGAAAGCACAAAAAGATTGAAAGACAGTGGTGTAAAGACATGAATTCCCTCTTGTGAATTCTCAGATCTTCGATCCCTGGTGAAAATATTCAGGTATGTTTCTCTTTGATCCGGTCACAAGGGTTTGTTGCATTGAAGACGTCAATAGTAATTACTAATTACTATGTTTTTAATTTAACGGAAGCTCATTCTTGTGCTGTGCAGGGAAAACATTCACTGTCAGGCCAAGTGTAGGAAGCTATGGATTGCATTTCACATCTACAACAAAAATTCGAAGATATTTCAATAGAAAGAGATAAAATGAAGCCCAGATCTGGTGATAATACGAAAGATTCATCTATATTCTAGGGCTTGCAATTTTCCTGTAACAATACATTTTGCATCAAAGCTCTATCGATTCGAGTATCTAATTGGGAATTCCTTGCAGTGAAAGTAAAATCTGTGGGTTCAACATTTAAGGTCTAGATGAACACATTTGATCAGATTGTGTTCTCTGATATTCTTATGGCATTGGAAGATGGTGGGATTGAAGTTGTGTGCGTTGCTTCTTCTGCCATTAACAATAGAGTCTAACATACCATACATATCAAGGTGATATCCTATACTTATACTCAATGGAAACACTCTTATTTCCTACTTTATGTACCAGACTATAAGCCTATCTTTCGATATTGCAGGTGTCTAATCTTCATATTCTTAATTTTGACACTCTCCACCGGAAACTTTGGCACTTAATAAGGACTAAAAAAACACAACATCAAGGTTATGGAAAGGATGTCAGGATACATCGTGCTAATTCAAGAGGCTATGGGGAAAAGGTCATTCAATAACTGCTATTAAACAACCTTTTCAGCAACACTACACAAAATTTCAAGCTAAAAAGATCTTTGTTGTGACATAAGAGTGTCCATCAAATGAAAACAACAGACGTGAGACACATTCATAATCAAAATGCAATTCTCGAGCTAGCCATCCATACATAGGCCTTGCTATCTAATAAATTGCACGAGCCACCTCTTTGTAATAGGAACATGAACATTTGGCCAATGCAACCCTACCAACCTACTTGCATAAGTGCATCAATCAAATTGTCTTTGGTAAATAAAAAGCATTTTTTATAGTACGGTCAAGAATCAAAATATCAAATATCGCAGTGCCAGAGAAAAGCTTATACTTCGGGCCCTTTAACTTTCTTCTTAGGTCCCATATGTTAATAAAGGAGATTGCAGCATTTGCTAGATCTAACCACTTAGACTGAATTGAAGTACAGTCTTATGTCTGAAATGGTCTTGAGGTGGTCTTTACAAATCCTTAATACAATATTGTTGTTTTGAAAAACGGATCTTCGTCCGTTCGTCAAATCAATATCACTAATCTACTACTATCCTCTAGTTTCGTATAAACTGAAAGAACAAACAAAACATAACATCCTTTAGGAAAGCCAAAGGAATTTGCACAAGCATTCTATCGGAGGTAGAAAGGTAGGTAACATCTTTTAATGCTTGTCATCACACTCTGAATATGCAAAATCAGTAGATATGTCTAAGTTACCAATGGGAGAGTAGAAAGTTATCTTATGTTCCAAACAAAATTTCATTCATGTTTTCAACAAAATGATGCCCTGAGAAACGTTTGGTTGAGTGGATGTTGAATATATTAGTGAGGCAGGAATAACCAATCAAGAATATAGGATTAATGAAAGTATTGAGGAAACAAATGAAAGTTAAGAAAGAGCTGATGTAGATTGCCTGGATTGCATTAGCACATTCACAGGGCATGTAGGAGTTAAGTAGAATCATTATAGTTTTTTTATTCCATAGCAAAATTGGTATCTTCATAGGTATGGTCCATGGAAGAAAATATTAGTGAATGATAGAGAAGAGTGGAAGATGCAATGTGGATTGTGGTGGAACTAGTGGCTGCCAAGTCTTCCAAATAAAATAGAAATGCCCTACACTTTTTTATGAGGGGATGGAAGATTATAGAAAGTCAACTATCATGAAAATTTTACATCTGGAAAATTAAGGGCAGGGAGATGGGTTATCTATAGTTTTATAACGTTAGAAAATTCCACCTGGTTATATGCAGAGTCATGAAAATTCTACCTGGTTATATGCAGAAGCATGAAATTGTCATTGAATTATTGCGGTTTTGATTAGAAGAAAAAACAAATAATATTAAAAAGTAGAAGATTGCATACTGAAAATTCAACCTTAAGAGAACAAAGGGTAGAGATTTTATTTCTTCTTCAAACATCCATTTCCTTTCATTCAGAGAGTTCAAAAGGTAATTAATAGAGGCTATTGCGAAGCACATAAAGAGGGGCTTGTTGAATGGAAACCATTTAGAGTGGAAGAGAGAACCAATTGAATTATATTTTCTGTAAATTATTTTCCCAATTTAGGAAGATATGACAAAATAAGGAAAAAAACTTGGCCAAGGAATGCATATGCACGAAAATATTTATTTCCCTAGTATTACGGAGTTTCTCTATGGCTTTAGTGAATGTGCAGTAGGTCTGTTCTTGACGCATCTTAAAGAATATTCCATGATGTAATACCGTTCCCCCCTAATCATTGTCTCACTTAAGAAATCCCCAAGTAGTACATACTGAATTCAAGGCACTTTTTCAAATTAAAGTAGTAATTTTGAGTTTAAATCCAGTGCTCTTTGGTTTAATTCACATTTCATTGCCATAGTTCAAGAAATACGAGTGCAACAGACCTGAATGAAGTTATATGCTTAGTCATTGCATTCCCTGAACTTTGTTGATGAAATAAGGAAAGAAAACTTGGCCAGGGAATGCATATGAAGGAAATATTATCAATGAAGTGTATTATTTATGTTTCTAACTGTGAGAACTGAGATGTTTATTTCCCTAGTATTATGGAGTTGCACTATGGCTTCAAACAATTTGCATTATGTCTGATGTTGTCCTCTACAGTGTCTTAAAAAATTTCCCATGAGGTAATACCATTTCCACCATATCATTTTCACCTAAGAAAGCCCTGGGTAGTAGAGGCTAAATTCAAGGACTTTTTCAAACTAAAGTAGTAATTTTAAATTTAAATCGAGTGCTCCTTGGTTTAATCAAAATTCCAAATTCGATTCATGAATTTTATAATTTCTCGAACACATTCATTAATTTTGCCGAATTTGTTCAGATGAATCAAACTAGAAAAGATTGAATTAAAATATTGAATAAATTTTATTAAATTTGAATATACGTTTCCTTTAACTTAATAGTGAATTTTATCACTTTTTTTTTTTTTTTTTTTGTCTGAACTTCATGGTTGTTGAACACAGATCAGGTTACTAATGTTTTTTGTATGATTGCAATGAAATTAGGTGCAGAGAAATTTTATCAACTTTAGAATGGTTTAAATTTGATTATTTTGTCAAATTGCATATGGTAACACAATATTTAGCATTTTCAAAGCTTGGTGTCATTCAATACTCTAGAACTTCTGACTGGGGCTTTGGTTCATAGGTGGGCTTGAAGAATTGTAAGCTATCCACCAGGAAAGTTGTTTTTCTCATTTTGGTTACCTAGCTGATATGGAATGAGGTTGGGTGCAATTCCTTAGTGACCTTGCCTAGAATAGATACCCCTCAAACCTTTCAGCTTAGCTGAAGGAAGTCTATGCTATGCAGTTGACCCCTTTGGATTGTTTTATTGAAGCTTCCAATGAAAATAATTTAGGAATTCTTGGAAAATAATAGTGCTAAAAACTTATTGGTTGTTGTGTATACTATAGAATGTTCACCAGTATTACATACCACCTCTTGGTGATATGGCCTTCACCACACACACACACACACTATGTAATTGAATTAAATAAACTTTTGTAGCGTGAAAATTGGTGCATGTCTACCATATATGTCAATTTTTTATATATTCAGGTCACACTTACTATTTGAAACATAGGTGAATAGATAGCATTTGTGGTTTGCAAAAGCTTGATGGTCTATGAGAAGTTTAGAGATGATGTAAGGACACCAGGATGTTAGATTTAAGCTGTGTTTTGATTTTGTTTGTCTTTTGTAGTGGTGTGACCTTCCATTGTTACAAAATATGGGGCATGGCTCAATTTCTCCTTTAACCTTGATATTTGATTGAAAGGATTGGCTGGAACTGACATGCAAAGTGCAACTAATGTAACTGGTAAAAGGCAATTATGGATGGAAACTGGTGAGTTTTGTGGTTGAGCCCAAATTTGTAGAGGGGACTTTCTGAAGTAGATAAAATTCTCTATGCTTCTGCAACAAGTCTGGCCGTAGATATGGCATTAGCATTTTCCATCCCAATTTCAAAAGGCAAAACATAAGAGCTTATAATTTGACTATTTATCAGATGGAATTGGTGAGACAAAGGTTGTAGTGATCATAAGATGCAATCATATTTTTACTACATGCAAGCAATGATGAAAATGAAGAGTATATTATAAAATATGCTAGTTCGGTATAGAAAAAGAGAATTCCTTTAATCCAAGTGGGAACAATGAAGGGGTAAGATTATGGACTACAACATGCAAGGCTGTAGTTGACAATACCTCAAGTCTAAGTGTGAAAAGTGAAGGGGTAAATTATGGAATGCAGCATGCAAAGCTGTAGATGGATACATGCTTATATGTTGTTTTTCAGTATTTTTCACCAGCACATTCTCTAGCATATTTTATTTATAATGCATAGGCAGGAATGATTTCATTGGAATGCTAGGGGGATTCATGGTATAGGATGGATTATTTTGGATGTAGGAAATGAGCAACTTTGTCAATGGTGGGATTTTCTAAACTATATTTACAATCAATGTTGTTTTATTGATTTTTCATAATTTATGCTCTGTGATTCTTCTCAATTATCAAGGAAATCTATATGTTGAATCCATGCATGTGCAGCAGCTAAAATTGCTGATGCTTGTCTCCATGGTTTGTGGGGTGATGCTAGTGTTGTACAGTGTGCTTTTGTTGCATCAGAGGTATATAATAATCATGGAAATAATAAATATTTGCTTGAAAATATTTGATTCTTAATGCTATTTCATGTTTGATGATTATTGAAATTTGTATAAATTGCAATGCTGATGATAACAAGTAATTGAACTACCATTTTTTGCTTCAAAAGTAAGACTAGGTCGTGCTAGTGTTGAAGAAGTTTTCCCTCTAGGACCATTCAGAGCATATGAAAGGTCAGTGAATACCGACTGAAAATGATTTTATATGTAGGCATTGGTACATCTAAATATATTTTCAACATTCAATTTGAAAAGGAATCTTATTTTTGGGATGTGTTTGTCTAGGTAGATCTAGGTTAGAGAAGTTGAAGAAGGAATTACTAGCAAGCATTGAAAAAGTAATTTCATCTATTGGATAGTAACTGCATACTGGTCTAAGACTATATACACAAGTTGGATTTTAGATGATTGTCAGTCAGTACTTTGGTTTTCCTATTTTTCTTTTTTAACTTATTTACATGTTATTGAAATACAAAGTAGAGGATACAAATTAGAGACTTGACTCCCTTGACTATGGATGTTCTAATATTTTACTTGCATAGTTGCAGTGTAGTGACATGGGTGTGTTGTTCCAATGTTCGGTTGTGCTAAGTTTCTAACTCACTGTCATGCTCCCTTGCATGTGCACTTTCATTGTGGACACACAACATAGCATAATTTGGATGAGCTATCATGGATGGATAAGTTAACAATTCATTGCATGGATAAGTCCAATGGTGACAGTGGATTGTCTTCCTTCTTTTATTCATCTTCTTGAACTTTGGTACACATGTAATCTAGGATCATGAAAAAACTGTCTATACTATATATCTTCTTTTCATCTGTCTTGTTAAAAAAAATTGGATTGGAGTGCCAGCTTCTAGCCATTTACATTTTCAGTTACTACTTTGTTATCGACATGGATGGCTAGTTTTCTTAGATGCAGAACCTTGTCTATTTCCATGTTCCCCAAATCCCCACTGCCTGCTTAACCCATGAGATTTGGTTGTCTAATTCTAATGACGGATCCTTGTTCCTGTTTTTTAAATATCACTTAGAAGTTTTGAGTCCCTTCTAGGTTCTGGCCACCTCACCTGACTCCCATGATCCATCCTCGAGATTAATTGAATTCCTCATATTAAGTCCCCTATCTCAACTTGTTTTTTTTACTTGATTATTTTTTTATTCTCATATCAATCCATAAGGAATTCTATTTAAGGGTGATAGCTCAATGGTAGAGCACCTTCCTTATAGGAAGGAGGTTAGTGGTTCGATTCCTCTATGCCCTATTTATATTCTAAAACCACTAAAAAGAGATAAATGACTAAAAAAATGGCCAAAATTTGAATATAAATGACCACCAGTACAACATGAGAGATAAGTGACCAAAATATGCATATAAATGACCACTTTTGAGTTGGCGATCGCTGGTACCAAATTAGCAGTCATTTATCATGTGACAAAAAATGCGGTCATTAATTGTGACAATTAATGACCAAATATATTACCAAATTAATGACCAAATATATGACCACAAGATAAGCTATAAATGACCAAGCTAAATATGACCACATTTTTGGTCGCATGATATATGGCCACTAATTTGAGACCAGTGGTCACCAACTCAAAAGTAGTCATTTATATGCAGATTTTGGTTGTTTGTTTGGTCACTTATCTCTCATTTTGTACTAGTGGAAGTGGGACCCACTCAAGCTAGAATTTATGTGCCACATGGCATCCTCTTCTTGCAATTTCGAATCCATGGGAAGCCTAATGTTCTTGGGATGATTTATAAGGTCAATAATACTTGGCATGAGTCAATGAGGTAGAAATATAGAGGAAGAGTAACTCCCATGGAAGAGGAAGAGGCAATTTGGAGCTAGTGAGACACTTGGGCTAGATTCCCTAGCTCTATGACAACAATGATGAAGATGCTATGACACCTATGACACAAATCAGAACTGAAGGATGACATATGACATATCAGGGCTAAAAATAGACTCCAAGAGGGCACTCAAGGGTGTTAGGGCAGCTAAGATGCTTCCACATGTTATTTGGTGGAAGTGGGAGACTAGGAATTGTTGTACAAGTGGTGTTCTTTGGAATCTCTTCCCAACTTGAGTTGGCATGAGTCTCTTGGAAGGAATTTGACCCATGCAGGACATTATAACTTTATAAATGTAAAGAACAAAGAATGAAACCATCTTTTGATCATTTGTACAATTTGTAATTGCATTTGTGTAGAGGGAGAGCTAGTGGATGACTAGTTTCTTGCCTTAGCCAATTTCGAGGGTGAAAGATTCCCATCCAAGTTGGTGTTTGGAGAGGCCACTCAGGTATTTCATGGATCTTTAATGGAGTTTTATTTGCAGGTATCAACTACAGGGCAGCCCATGGTTTTGTTTAGTGCAGCACCATCTCTCAACCATTTCCAGTTTTGAAGGCATATTCATGCTCCTTGAGGGAGGGCATTTTTGGTGAGCTCTTGTGCTTCTTGGGAGAAATTTTCATTGTGCTTCTTGGGAGAAATTTTCATTATGTATTTTTTATTGTAAGAGCTTCATATCCTCTTTTATTCATATTCAAAAAGTATCAGGTCGAAATACCCACTGGTTGTATGCAAAAATGTTGATTAATGAGCAAAAAATGTCCATTTCCCCACTACATTGATGTATAGCATGATAATGTTGATGGTTTCAAATGAATGGATGATTCTATAATGAATTTATGATTAATAGACTACCATGTATGTATTTTACAAGTTTCATGTACTGTACTTGAGCATTTGAAGTATTTCTACTCAGTTTAATTGCATTCGGAGAAGAAATAGTGCCATTTCCCCAAGGGTCGAATTGGTGATTTTTGCAGCTGAATGGGAGAGGGTTGGAACAGAGATAATAATAAATTAATGATGAAAATGAGACCTTAATAAAATCCTTAACACATCCCCTACCTCTGTTCATAAATTCGAGGGAGTCTGGAAGCATTTGGGAGGCCATTTCATTGTTTACCTAGGGGGGATTTGATGCATAAATTGCTAGTTAAAACACCATACATTGACCAGAATATAAATAAAATTTGCAGAAGTCTTTTGAGGGTTATAAATCATCCATGAAACTAATATTCAATTCTAAATATCATTCATAAACCCTTACAAAATATTTGGGAGTATTTGGGTTAATTTGGAGGCCAAAACAACAAAACTAGTCAAGGGTTGAAATTGGGGAAAAAGTGAAAAATTGTCATTTTAATAAAATTCCTAACAAGAGACATTACAGATAGATAGTTTATGTTTTGATATTGTTTTTTGTTAAGAAAAGTAATGTTATTGCAACTAATGATACTCGAGAATCAAGGATTAAATGCCTTGATGTGGTATGTACTTTTTGATTTGTCAGAAATAACAAAAGTATGTTTTTTTTTTCACTGAAAAAAATTGTTTAGCAGTAGTTTGTTACTGTGTTAGGAACCCGTGTCAACCTTTCGCTTTACTATGTTAGTATATTGTTGTTGGAAGCATATGCTTTGTAAGTCGTCCCGTAGTATTATATGTCCCATGGTTTTGACTCATAGTATTGGGCATAAACTTAGTATATAAGTGTGTGTTGAGGTCATTGAAGGCACCGTGAAGTTAATTGTATTGTGTGAAGCACCTGCAACAATTAATTAATAAGAATATGCGAAATAGTAGAAATGACAGAACTCAGAATCACTTTTATATTGATCGCAGGCCACTTCGAGGGGGCAACCTCCTTTGAGCAAACTCAATACAAATAACTTCACGGTGCCTTCATAGGCCTCAACACACACTTATATACTAAGTCTAGGCGCCAATACCGTGGGTCAATACCATGTGTCAATACAAACCATGGGCGAATACAAAATATGGATCAACAATTACTACGGGTCAAAACCATCGGCGAATACAAACTATGGATCAACAAAACTATGGGCGACTTACAAAGCATATGCACCAACAACAATAACACAAAATATGGATCAACAAATACTACGGGACGACTTACAAAGCATATGCGTCCAACAACAATATACTAACAAAGTAAAGACATGGGTTCCTAACATATTGAGCTTGCTCAAAGGTGGTTGCCCCCTCGAAGTGGCCTGTGATCAATATAAAAGTGATTCTGAGTTCTATTATTTCTGATATCCTGTGTATTTGCATTAATTATTTATTGCAGGTTCTTCACATCTGGTATCAGAGCACTTTCTTGGGCTCGTTGGGTGGAATTTCTGCCAAATTTTTTTTTCGCATCTGTTGCAAGTTCGGATCTGGGAATAACCCCTATCCGCTTAACTGTGGGAAGTACTTGGGCATAAGCCCTAAAAATCATTGTGAGGAGTACCATAGGAACCCCAAAGTAGCTAGCCCATTGAGAGGACCTGCCAGCGAAAAGGGCAACGACCCCTACCTGATTGACTAGTTCCCACCCGTGAGGTAAACCAAGAGCTATCATTTGTGGCAAAGCGGTTATTAGTTTTACCTGAGCCGTGGAGTGAGGGGTACTTCCCCAATACGCAAGCTGTCAGACAGCATTGGTGGCCGAGTAAATCTCCTGAACCGATAGGAAGCCGCACATACCTAGGGTCCATATCTATTTTCAGCTGAACTGTTGTCGATCACTTCCGCTCCAAATCCAGTCGTTTCAGATCTATTCTGAAATTCATTCTGGATCCATTAGTTCTTTCAAATCCAACCATTTTCGATCCCTTCTGCACCGTTACAGATCCATCTGTTGTAGATCCCTTCCACACCATTGCAGATCCATCTGTTGAGTATAAAATTCTGTTTTTCGGACATATCTCCCTTGTTTCAACTCTATTTTCCATGAAACTTCACTGGCATCCCTGCAATCCCATTCTGCATATTTCATTCCTCAAGACCCTACCCAAATTCCACTTCCCAAGACAAGAAATCCCACATTTGTCTATTTTTAGGGTTTGTCATAACTCCTTCAATTATCACCCAAACGCCTTCAAATTTTGCCACCGTGTTCCTTTCCTAATTCTGCTTCTTTGTCCCTCTCTACCAAATTTTCTCATTCTTTCACCTCACTTCTGAAATCCCCATTTTTGTTTCCATGTCCATCATAAAGTGACCAAAACCTAGTCAAACCCCAATTACCCATTCGATTTTTTCCCAAATCCAAATCTTCCTTTACTAAATTAGCTTTTGTTTGTGTTTTTCTATCCATTTCCAAAAAAAAAAAAAAAACTCTTGGTTGTGGTTGTCACCTGCGCAGCAGCAAAAACCATGGAGGAAGCACTTGCAGCCATCCAAACCAAACTCCAAGATCTCGATGAAAAATTTCTCATCCTCCATCTTCAGCATTCAGCCATGAACAATAACCGACAGCTAGAATCTTTTGCAGCCACCAGGTTCTCTTCTTCTAGCAATTTTCGTGGATCGAAGCTTGATTTTCCTCGCTTCAATGGTACTGATCCAATTGGCTGGATATACCGCATAGAACAATATTTTAGTCTGCATAATACTTTTGATGTCTAGAAAGTTCCACTTACATCCTTTAATTTGGAACAGGAAGCCCTTCAATGGTACCATTGGTACATCAAAGCTCATCCCGAACCAAACTGGATAGATTTTTGCCAACTCCTTTTGCCACAATTTGGTCCTAGTGCTTTTGACGACTTCACAGGAGCACTCACTAAACTTCACCAAACTGGCACAGTGAGAGAGTATCAGACAGAATTTGAGAAACTCGCCAGTCACACAAAAGGATTGTCTGATGAATTTTACAGGAGTTGTTCTATCAGTGGTCTTAAGGATGAAATCTAGTCAGAGGTTAAAATGTTCTGTCCCAACACAATGATGGAAGTCCTAGGTTTGGCTAATTTGGTAGAATACAAGCTTGCAGCCCAACAGCGCTCCAAATGCACTTTTGTTCCCTTCTGAAATATGGGTTCTCAATGACCTCCCATCCTGCTAACTCCTCGACCAACTCCTATCAAGCATTTTTCTGAAACCAAGATGCAGGCATGCCAAGAAAAAGGGCCTTGTTATAATTGTGATGAGAAATTCACTCGGGGACATAGATGTGTTCAACAAAAGCTCTATCTCTTGGATGTGGATTCTCTTTTTGCCTCTAAACTTGGTGAAGAAGCTCCAGATACAGTAGATGATCAGGTCGACATTCAACACCTGCCTGTTGACACCCCATCTCAGGACGACCCACCCACGATCTCTCTCCATGTTGTAACTGTTGTCACAACTCCACAGACAATGCAGGTCAGGGGACACTTCAAGAAGTTCCCTCTTACCATACTCATTGATTCTGGTAGCACTCATAACTTTATTGACCCTCGGATTTCCAAACAAGCTGATTGTTTTGTCCATCCTTGCTCCAACTTTGAAGTCATGGTTGCCAATGGGGTCACCTTACCTTGCAAGGGGAAGTGTCATAATGTGCGTATCTCTATGGAATATTATAACCTGCGATCTGACATGTTTGCCTTGTCCTTAGGCGGATGTGCTGTGGTTTTGGGTGTTCAATGGTTACGCACACTTGGCCCCATCTTATGGCATTTTGTTGAACTTTGGATGCAGTTTTTAGTCAATGGGGCACAACACAAATTAATGGGCTTACAACCAGGGTCTCTCCGCATCATCAGTTCACATCGCCTGGAAAAAATCCTTAAGAAGAATTCACATGGTGTCATCACTCAGCTCCATTCCATTCAGATGCACCCATCAACGGTCTCCACTACTACCTTGGATAGATATGCAGGTGTCTTTGCTGAACCAATGAGCTTGCCGCCTTCAAGAGACCTTTTGGGTAAGAATTTAGTCACATCTACCTCTCAACAGGAAATGATGGCTATTTTGCATGCAGTATAGAAGTGGCAGCCATACCTATTAGGGAATTATTTCTGCATCAATATTGATCTCCAGAGTCTAGAAAATTTTCTGGAACAATGGGTCTCCTCCCCAACACACCTGAAATGGGTTATCCAACTCATGGGTTATCCCTATGCGATCACTTACAAGAAGGATAAGGATAATATGGTGGTAGATGCTCCTTCTCACACAATTGATGACCCAGTTTCTCTCTCAGCTCACAGTTTTGCACCCACTTTCCACGCAGCTGATAGGGTTCTTCTTCGTCTACAGCCTTCCAAGCAATCCTCCCTGACACTCCAAAGGCGTCAATGGCCTGAAATGCAACCCAAGGATACTACCGGGGAACCACTCCTTCAGATTTTGCAACAATTTCCCCAACCAAAGCTTTGAGGACAAAGCTTTTTCTAAGGGAGAGGCGATGTTAGGAACCCATGTCAACCCTTCTCTTTACTATGTTAGTATATTGTTGTTGGATGCATATGCTTTGTAAGTCGTCCTGTAGTATTTGTTGATCCATAGTTTATAATAGCCCATAGTATTGACCCATAGTATTGGACACATGTGCTTTGTAAGTTGTCCCGTAGTATTATATGTCCCATGGTTTTGACTCATAGTATTGGGCATAGACTTAGTATATAAGTGTGTGTTGAGGTCATTGAAGGCACCATGAAGTTAATTGTATTGAGCTTGATCAAAGGAGGTTGCCCCCTCGAAGTGGCCTGTGATCAATATAAAAGAGATTATGAGTTCTGTTATTTCTGATATCTTGTGTATTTGCATTAATTAATTATTGCAAGTTCTTCACATATTGTGATTGTAAATATCATAAATGTTGTAGCATGGGTTGTGTATGATGTAATTGATAGTTTATGTAAATGATGTAATTGTCTGTGGTTGAAAACTTCATTATCTAGGGCTGAAAATTGAGAAGTGTTGGAGTTAATTTCAAACAACCTCATTTACTCTACTGTACAATGGTGTACATGTGACATTGAATGCAATGCAAATGTGGTTTAACCTAAATGTGGAGATGTTTTAGGTCAAATTAAATATGGAGATTGGGTCCAATCCCACCCTGTTTTTTCGATGTTGACACAAGGCTCCTCATCGCAACAAGGTTCTTGCTTAACAATACACACCACACACATGTTCACATAGACAAGATGCAAACAACATGCCAGAAACTAGCTTATATTACTTCTCTAAATCAGTTACAATGCAAACTGCAAGGAAATGAAATAACTAACTAACTGTCGGCCTTAGCCATTACAACATAGAAGTAACCGTGTGCTCTCTCAGTGTGTTTACCTCACTCTCTCCTGATTCACTACAGAAATATGAGCTATGGCTCGATCTCTTCTGCTCTGTAGATGTGTGACTTTCCTATCCAATCTACCATACTTCTCTTGAGCTCTACTTGACTCTCCCAAAATGCCAAGTCGTCCCTCAACTGATCCAACTCCATGGTCTTCTACTATGCTGCTGTTGTTCCTAAGACCACTGTGATCCTCGAGACACGTATCCTCTGTCAGCCGATCCTTCCATGATCCTGCAGACCTGCAACTCTCAACGTCCTGACCGTACTGCACAACCTCTTCCTGTGACGACATCTTTCATTTCTTCACCCACCTACAATAACTATCATTAACTTCCTTAGCAACCTCGAATGGTTGCCATGTACTCTCCTTGACTTCTATGCGTCCTTCTGACAAGCTACAGTAAACCATCACATCGGCCATACTGTCCTCTTTCAGCTTCGACTCACTTGTCGCCTTCATTCTGCGCTTAGGCTTCGCTAGTCCACCCCTTCCTCCTCGCTTGGCTTATTCCCAACCTGTCGATATCGCTGTTCAACAACATGTCGACCTTACTATGACTCTGCTGAAACTTGTCACCTATCGACATTTGCATGTCGACTATCGACTGTCATCTATTGACTATTGACATGTCGACTCTCGACCTTCACACTCCTGTCGACTGCTTCGACAGTTCTCTGCTCGACTTATTGACTTCGACAAGTCAATCTGCTTCACGCACCAGCGGTCATCGGCACTCCCTCTGGTCGGATCCCTTACAACGATCAACTTTGACTGATCTGCCTAGGCCCCGATGCTCCTGCATCAGATTTGCTCCTCGGACTTCAAATTTGTCGACCACCAAAAATCTTGTGCATGTATAAATTTATTTTTTGGTTTAATGAAATATTTATTTCTTGGCATTATTTACTTGTATCTCCTCAGTGCGCTCCTGTGGTTGCCCTACACCCATTAAATCCCTTATTTGAACTTAATCATTCTCCAATAACTCTGATGCAAGGTCTATGAAATGTTGTTGATAGATCAATTCAAACTTAGAAGTGCATGCCTTCTTGTTGAGTCTCGTGTTAATATAATTGGACTTGTTATGAGAGGCATTTATGTAAATTAATTTTTTTTAACTTATTTTGATTTTAAGTTTGATAGAAATTATATATTTTTATATCTGCACGGGTGTAAAATTATATTAAATAGATAAAATCTATTTCTTTAATATATTTTATAATATTAAGATTTGATAATTACTTTTAATAAATTTAAATTTTAAATTAATAATTTAATTTGACAAAAAAAAAAAATATAGCTTACCTAATATTTATTATTATTAATTATTTACAAATATAGAGCAAAAGTCATAATGATTTTCATTTATGACTCTATATATTGTATTAACATAAAAATATATTTATTTTTCTAATTTTTTATTATTATTATTTAACGATAAACATAATGTAATTATGTAGTGGATTGATTTTGAAGTATTTTAAATATTTCAATATCCACCATAATTTTTATAGTATTTATTATTACAAAAGTTTTAAAAGTTAGTTTAATTGGTAAGATGTGAGTGTAAGAAAAGTCATGAGTTCAAACCTTAAGTTCTATCCAAGTTTTAAAAGTTAGTTTAATTGGTAAGATGTGAGTGTAAGAAAAGTCATGAGTTCAAACCTTAAGTCCTATCCTTGAATTTTATAAGATGGTGAAGTTTTACCACTTCTACCATCCATGAAATTTAAATATTTTAACCCATATTAAATACAAAAATAAAATCTCTATTTCAATATAAAAAAATCTCATTAATCGTATACCTAAATTTAAATACACAAATAAAATCTCTATTTCAATATAAAAAAATCTCAATAGTCTTATAGCTAAATTTAAATAAGTAGCTTGACGTAACTTTATAAATCTAACTTAATTCAGAATGTTTTACACGGTCCTCAACATTCCATTACAGGCGTTTCACAGAGATAATTTACATGCATTTCTTCTTGTAGTCTTCAGCCAGCTGTTCGAGCTTTTCAATGAAATCCTGGATGTAACTCTGCTTATTGGCCGCTATAATATCACGGGCCTTCGCCGCATTCGATCTCAACTTCTGCCCCTCCTCTCCCGCCATTGCCACTGTTAGTGTTGTAGATATCTTTTCTCTCATAAAAGAGCCATCGTCTCCCCTTTCAATTTCGATCCCCGCCGCCAATTCTGCGGCTATTTGCCGGGCATTCAACCCTTGATCAACTTGAAGGGGGAGCAAGATGAGGGGTAGTCCGAAGCTGAGTGACTCCATGGTCGAGCTCCATCCTCCATGGCTTAGAAACCCACCGACCGACGCATGCGAGAGGATGCGTACCTGCGGTACCCATCCCTGGACGACCAGCCCCTGGTCCCGGGTTCGACTCTCGAATCCCTCGGGAAGGAGCTCCGCAGGATTGTCTCGGCCAACATCCGAATAGCGCGGAAAACGAAGACACCAGAGAAACGAGAGCCCGCTCGCCTCCAACCCCAGCGCCAGCTCGTGGATTTGGTCTCGCGACAGAAATGCTTCGCTGCCGAATGACACAAACACGACCGAGGCCGCCCTCTGCCGGTCCAACCATTCAATCAGTTCCGAGCGCTCGCTGCTGCCGGGGCGGCCGACTGGCGTAAGAGGGCCGACGGAAAGCACGGGGACTCCGATGGCGTCCTGGAAATAACGTATATACTTATCTTCGTATTCAAAGCAGGATTTCATAATTACCGCCACGCATCCTTCTAGGCATTTAGCCAACCGATAAATCGGACGTATGTGCCCCGGTATTCCTCTGTACATTACTAAAAGATCCCGCGCTTCGTATAGCTTAAGTGTGATCACTGAAGACGGGAACCCGATGGGCGGAGCCGCCAGCTCCTCGGCGGTTATGTTCTCGTTCTGTAATTTACAAGGGTGTAAGGCATGGCCACAGCTCGCAGGCGGGAATACAGTGAAATAAATAGCGGGAACATGCATCTCAGTAGCCGCAGTCTGTGCCCAATATTGCACAAAGTCGTGGACGAGAAAATCCGGCGAGAGCCGCCCGAGTAGGCTTCGGAACGGCTTCTCCATGCCGTCCATGGCTTTCTTCAACGGGAACGCCATCTCTACTGGCATATCTGCCGTACATTCCGCCCCCGGAGTCAGGCCTTCCGTGGGCGGTAACGGCAGTTCCAGTAGATCGATCCGGCCCGGCCAGTCCTGTAGCAGTAGCGAAGGCCTGATTCTGGAAATATTAACAGGCGTGGAGAGGAAGGAGACAGTGTGGCCGTGGATTGCGAGGGCCTTGGATAGCTCTAAGAAGGGATTTATGTGGCCCTGTGCCAACCAAGGAAATACCACAAAGTGAAACTTCTTGCCACTGTGATCGTCCATCATAAACCTCCTTATCTGGAATTCTGGTATTAGAGTGATACATTATATGTTTCGGCCTTCACGGACTATATAAAAAGCATTGTACCGAGCTACCCTTCATCGTAAGGCATTGACTCGGACACCATAATTTAATTATTGAAAATTATTATCGACTCGGACACTCTAATTTAATTATTGAAAATTATTAATGTTAATGCAGACTGGACACCATAATTTAAGTATTGAAAATTATTAATGTTAATGCAGACTGGACTTTTAATATGATCATTAAGAAAGTTTAATGAACATTACGTGGAATCGGAGGCAGAAAAGTCTAGAAAATTCTTGAAGTTTCGTAGTTGAATAAACGTTTCATGAAAGTTCAGTTTGTGGTTCTTGAAGTGTGCCATTTTGATGAGAAGTTTGATGCGTCTAGAACACGAATCCTTACACATATTTCACGTAGACCGGAACTCTCGCCGTTGAACTGCACACTGCCAATTTGATATAATTTGCAAATTGTATGTGCAAGAAAAGATACAAATATTTTGAAGTTATTAAAGTGTTCAACATTTTAGAATTTGAATTTTATTATTATAAAAAATGGATTATAAATTTCTAGCGGATGTAAATAGTTATCACAGTTCAGCTCACAGATACTATCCTTCATCATAGTGAGATATCTCACTATCTGTTTACATTCCATCAATAATATAAATGTATTAATTTTAAATTATCAATTATCAATATAATAATTTTATTTGGTAAATATAAATTTCTAGGTGATGGAAATAGTTATTACAATTCAGCTCCCAGATACTATCCTTCATCATAGTGAGATATCTCACTATCTATGTACATTCCATCAATAATATAAATGTGTTAATTTTAAATTTTAAATTATAAATATAATAATTTTATTTGGTAAATGTGACCTTGAATTTTATTGTATATATGTTAAAAAAATTTGTATATTTTTTATAACTTATTTTTATATTGATAGGTGTTTATATCTTAGAATTTGGGGTGGATTACTATCTATGTTTTTCCTAGATTGAAGGAGGATGGGACAAGTGTACTGTCCATATTGATTTCATGCCTCGTTCAAAATTTCAAATAAACAATTATAAAAAAAGAAATAACTAGTAGCTAATGCATGGATAACTCATGAATAACTAGTAACTCATGCATGGAGAACAAATAATAGATAACTCGTTCATGAGATGGCGTCGAGGGTTTGGAGATGTGGGTTTAACAGAGTGAGGCTTTTTTTCAGAATGCGGTAAGTTGTTTTTGTTTGAGCTGTAGAAAATTGGAGTCCTAGGTGGCTTTTCGTTCATCTATAGTACACACCAAGGTTAAAAAAAAGTGGGAATGTGATTTTTGTCTATAGCTCCAAATCTGACTTTATTGCGTCTTTTGTCTCCCTTCGGTTTTGTCTCCTATCGTTTTTGTCGGTGGACTTGTTGTTTTTTTTGGTGGTGGGTATGCCTTTATTTTGAAAACTCTTACCTTATTAGGCAGGTAGGGTTTGACTCTATATTTGGCAGGTACCTTTTTCGACAGGTGGCGGCGATTTTCTGTCCGTGTAGATTAGGGTTTCACTTTTTGGCATTTTGTGGTCACGCGGGGTGGGGTTTTTTTTAAGATGGCACTTAAGCCATCTCTGTCTCTTTTCTACCTTTTGGAAACACCTTGGTCGTTGCCGGCATGCACTAAACCTATTAACCAGAATTTGAGGGGAGGTCGGGCTAGGGCTAGATGACAATCCAAGGTTGTTAAGGCGCGAGCCAACCATGAACATTTTGCAATAAACCCTGAGTTTAACCTGGATAGGGTGGAAATACTGGCTTCGCGTGGGGTAGTTGGACGCATGGAATACACTGGTGGAAGCCGGGAAGAGATTGTTGCGTGGGTGAATGAGCATTGGACGCTGCTATGTGGTTTGGCCTCACGTGTTAATATTTTGGTTAACAGGTGGATTTTATTCACCTTTCCATCTGGTGCTCATGTTGAGGAAATATTAAAGCAGGTTTGGCTTTTCAAGGACGGGTTGTTGTGTCTCAAAAAATGGTAAGTGGGTTTTGATCCTCTTAAGGAAAATCAGAGGATTCGTCACCTGTGGATGATTATGCCCGGTTTTCCTATTGAATTATGGTCTGAGAATATTTTTATCGGGCTAGCAAACTCGGTAGGAAAGTTTATTCGGCTGGACAAGAAGACTCTTTTCGGTTATGACCGCAGAGCTGCAAAAGTTATGGTGGAATTCGATATGCGGATAGGGTTTCCTGCTGAAATCGATATAAGCTAAGGTTCTAGGGTTTTCTGTCAATGTTTGGATTCTTTCAAGATACCCTTTCGCTGTTTTAAGTGTCGGTAAATTGGGCATACATTTGCAAAATGTCTGCTATCAATGAAGGTTGCTCAAGGGCCACGAGCGGCTGGTGATGATTCTATGCTATCATCTATTCCTTCATCTAATGCATCTTCGGCTATGAAGACAAATTCTGGTAAGTCTCTAGATGAACCCCCTATAAGGATATTTCTAAAGCGGAATTAAACTTTTATGAAGATATTGAGAACTCATTGAATCAGAGGATTTCTAGAGGGGAGGTAGCTTTGAATTTATCTGCTGTGGGAGGGCCATATTTGGTCGATGGTAGTCGTGGTTCTATTCAATCCAAACAGGTAGAATTTGAACATGTTATGGATCCTGAAATTCCTGAACCCCCTTCTACTCCTTCTTATAATGTCGCTAGGGTTTTATCCTTTGATGACAAGGTGGTGCTAGCCGAAAGTGGGTATAAGCATAGATATGAGTCTCCCTTGTTGTCACCATTAAAGGTTTATTCTAAGAACCCTTCCTTAAACTCTAAGGTTTTACCTTCTGAGAGTCTACGTGTTCAAAATGTGACTGTAAGAAAGGCAAAGAAGGTATGTGTGGATAGGATTGATGAGTTTGTCAAAGATGTTTTTGTACCTCTATCGGTTAGAATTGATGAAGCTTCTGCAGCCATGAACGAGTCTCAAAACCCTAGGGCACTTAGAGCGGTGCATCCCTCCATCCATGGTGATTAATGTTGATTCTTTCCTTAAATGTTAGAGGTTTAGGCAAAGCTACCCAGGGTAGGGCTTTGTCTAAACTGTTATCTGCTACTAGCCCAGAAATTGTTCTACTACAGGAAACTATGTGTGTTGATACTAATTCTATCATAAAACTTGCTAATATTTGTCCAGGATGGGAATTTTCTGCTTTAAGTGCAAATGGGAAGTCCGGAGGTTTGATTGTGGGATGGAATCCACGTATGTTTCTTTTCAAAACATTTAAAAAAAAGTGGGGGATCTTGATGCAGGTTTGGATTTTATTTCAAAATCTTCATTTTCTATTTTAAATTGCTATGGACCCTACTCTAGTAGGAATGTGTTTTGGGACCATCTTATGAATTATAGTCTTCTTAATTCACATAATCTTATTGTTGTAGGAGATCTAAATTTCTCCTTAAATTGGTCTGAAATTTGGGGCCCCCAAGCTCGTTATGATGATCTAGCGTATTATTTTTCTAAAATGTTAGTCAATTTTGACTTGATTGATGTGGCCCCTACATCCATAATGGCAACATGGACAAATGGCAGAGTTGGTAAGGCGAGTATTCATAAAATAATTGATCATTTCTTGGTTGCTCGGTCTTTGCTCCAAACTTTTCAACGATATATATCTTGGGTGGGGGAGAACATCTTCTCAGATCATTGGCCTATTCTCTTACAGTGTGATGGCACTCTTGCACCGAGGAATTTTCCCTTTAAATTCAATAACTCATGGCTTCCGAATGATGAGTTCTGTGAGACTATAAGAAAGTTCTGGCTGGATCCTAAGCATGCTTATGATTTATACTCTATGGACAACTTTGTTATAAAGCTCAGGAATTTAAAGGTTGTGGTCACAAATTGGATTAAGAACAAAAAGAAGATGGATCTTTAAGAGTATTTTGATTTACAGTCTCAGATTCAAAAAGTTTTTCATATGAAATTTGATTTCTTGGATGATGTGGAGGATCAGACTTTACTTAGTACACTTAATGAAAAAAAGGAGGCCATTTTAAAACAAGAGGAAGCATAATGGAGTCTAAAAAGTCGAGCATTATGGCTGGAGTTGGGGGATAAAAATACTAAGTTTTTTCATGCCTTTGCCTCCCATTGAAGGAACAAAAAAGCAATTTGGGATTTGGAGGGAGATGATGGGGTTTGCATAAATGGTCAAAATCAACTTCAGGATGTTGTAGTTAACTTTTTTGGCAACATATTTAAGGATCCTGGGGATAGTGATTTGATGAAGCAGTTGGAGATTGCTCGTCTCTTCCCTGCTTTCTTCAATCCTCAGGAAGCATTGTATTTGGACCATGAAGTTACTTTAAAAGAAATTGAAGATACATTAAAAAAATTTGCCAAAGAAAAACGTCTTGGGCCGAATGGCTGGATAGTGGAGTTGTTCCTTCACTTTTTTGAAATAACGGGTGAAGAATTATTGGCTTTGGTTGAATTCTCTAGAATCAATGGGTTCATATCAGGTGCACTGAATTCTACTTTTCTGACCTTAATCCCAAAATGCAATAAACCTTTTTTTGGGGGGATTATAGGCCCATTGCATTATGCAATTTGATTTGCAAGATTATCTCTAATATGATAGATGTGAGAATCAAACTGGGGTTGTCTAAGTTTATCTCATCAACACAGTTTGGGTTTCTTCATGACAGGCAGATTTTAGATGTAGTAGGCATCACTCAGGAGATAATCCATACTATTAAAATTCGAAAATCCAAAGCTATTTTACTCAAAATGGATCTTGAAAAGGCCTATGACTGGGTGGATTGGTGCTATCTCAAAATTATTTTAATAAAAATTGGTTTGTCTCCTTTGATGCTGAGGTGGATTATGGTGTGTGTAACTTCTACAAATATTGCAGTTCTTGTTAATGGTGTTCCATCAAGTTTCTCCAAATTCTCCAAAGGGATTAGATAAGGGTGCCCTCTGTCACCTCTTCTTTTCTTGCTTGTAATGGATGGGTTTAGTAGGCTAATCCTTAAAGCAAAATCTAAGGGTTTTATTAAGGGGATTAAACTATCCAAACAACTATCTATCTCTCACCTCCTATTTGTCGATGATGTACTTCTTGCTGGTTCAAAGTCCATTTGTGAATGGTGGTGTTTCAGAGACAATATTACCTTCTTTTGCTGGGCATCGGGTATGAAAGTTAGTGACAGGAAATCTATCTTGCTTCAGCATAACATGGATGAAGCACAAATTGCAGATTTGCAGAATGTTTTTCCTTACAAATCCATAATTTAGTTGATGGTTTTCAGTATTTGGGTTATTTCTTAAAGCTGAACAATTATAAAGTTAAGGACTGGTCATGGAGTTTTAAGAAGATGGAGAATAGAATTAAGTGTTGGACTAATAGACTTCTATCTGTTAGAGGTCGTCTTATCCTGGTCAAATCTATTCTTACTAGTATCCCATTTTATTGGTTATCTATGTTTAAAGTTCCCAGTTCGGTCCTGCAGATTATGAGGAGACTTTGTTCAAACTTTCTATGGATAGGTGGGAAGGAATGCAAAGGTTTAATTATGGCAAAATGGGAATATATCACTACTCCTAAAAAATGTGGAGTATGGGGGCTAAAAAATATGGAAGTATTTGGTAAGGCGCTCCGTCTGAAGAGCCTCTAGAGAGGCCTTTTTGGATTCTCCTTATGGTGCAAAGTTTTAATGGTGAAGTATATTAAACAGGATATCTTGTCATGGATCAGAAATCCAGTCAAAAAGATAAGAAATACTTCAGTGATCTGGAAAGGTTTTATGAACATCTTCTATTGGATGGGCAATGAATTGTCTTGGCAAGTGGGATCAGGTCTGCAAGTTCAGGTTGGTGTAGACTCGGTTTTGGGTCTAGACGAGGATTACACTCTTTCGGTTGAAATATTAGAATATCTCAGAGACATGAATTTCATTACTTTGGATAGAATGAGAAACTATGTTTCTATGAATGGTTCTTCTTATTGGATAAAAGGTGCAGACTTGGGTCTCTTGGGTTGTTACGAGAGAGAATGGGACAACTATTTCTCTAGGTTGGATTCCATAGGTTGCAGGCTCTCTCATCATAGTGATGTTTTGAAGTGGACTGGAAACCCAATCTCAAGTGAAGTTACAACCAAACCTACTTATAATTTTATTATAAATTTCAGAAATTATTGTCCCCAACAGTGGTGGTTCAAGAAGCTGTGGAGTTGGAAGATACATGTTAAGCTTAAATGCTTTGGTTGGTTTGCACTTAAGGGAAAGATGAAAACTTGGGATGCTTTGGTTAGAATGGGGTGGAATGGACTGAATAGATTCTCTTTGAGTAAATTTGATGCAAAATCTACTCAGCATATTCTGGTTAACTGCATGTATACTCAGGATATTTCGTTAAAAGTATGTGTAGGTTTGGGTATTCAAATCGATTGGGGAATGGAATCCTTTGAGATTTCTTTCTTATAGTGGTTCAGAAACTGTAGAACTCACCCTGTTCTACCACTTTTTATCTCTTGGGGTAATTTGGCATATTAGAAATAAATCAGTTTTTGAAGGCTTGGATCCTATGGCACAAAATGGGGCTGAACGAATTCTCTCTCTTTATAAATCTATTTTCAAAAGGAAGAATCCGGTTGTGGTCAAACGAATTGGAGCTTTTGATCCTCTCTTCAATTGCCCTATGCTATTTTTCGATGGAGCTGCTCAAGATGGCATTTGTGCGGTTGGGGATGCAATTTTTTTGAATGACTCTCATCATTTTATGCTTAAGTTGAACTGTGGGAATGGATTCAATATGAAAGCAGAACTCGTTGCATTATGGTGTATCCTAAAGGTGGCTAATTTATTTGGTATAGATGATTTGAAGATCTTTCGGGACTCTAGAGTCACAATCAAATGGGCACAAGGTGTCTATGATCTTAAAGTGTTATCACTCACACACTGGTGTTTAACGATCAAAGAAACTATTAAAATTTTCAGGAATATATCTTTTGAGCATATTTATAGGCAACATAACCTTCTGGAGGATAAATTGTCGAAGCAAGCATTGACTTGAGACTTTGGTGTCCTGTTTTGGGAAGAAATTCAAAACTCTCAGGTTCTGAATCATGGATTCATGAACTTTTTTGAGTAACTTATTTGCTGTTTTAAGTATGAGATGTATTTCACTGAAAAAAGCATGAAATATTTGTTTTTTTTTGGGTTTTTGAGATTTGGCTGACTTCCTTCGTGATAATCAGCAAATCCTATTTTTGTAAAGATATGGTTTCAAGACCTATGGGCAGCAATGTCCTTATGCAGTTTTTTGAACTTAATTTAAACTTCATGTACCTTTTGATTTTGTTGAATAACATTGGTAAATAGATAACTCGTTCATAACACTTAACTTGTGACCTATAAATGTTCATCCAACCACAAATTAAATAACTATAATAAAAATAATTATTAATTAATATAAAAATCAATAATAAATATAGCAAAAAATAAATAAATCACATCAACATTTATTTAAAATAAATGTCATTTAGTGCATGTGAATATTACTTTCTTTGTTGAGAGAATCTATCTATTTAAATCAATTAACAAAATGTTTTTTATTGATAAAATATAAATCAATAAATAAATTACAATTAAAATGTATATCACTCACGTTTTTTATAACTCTTAACATTATTGCTGTGATTGGGTCATCTATTTTAGAGTCATACAATTTTTATTTAGAAACAATAATCGAAAAATAAAATATAAAAAATTCTACTTATTTGCATCACCAACCTTCAAGTGGACCGACAACATAAACATGATATCTAACTTTATAAAACAAATCATTTATACATAAAATATCTTGTGGGCATGACCGATCAAGGCAAGCTACACCCATCACATTTTAATGGCCAGGTATCCAATATCCAAAACAATGAAAAGTTAAATACATAGATCTTTGTCTTAAAAGGAAATAGTGACTTACCTATTTGACTTTGAACCTCATCTTTTGCCTTAAGCCATGCCTTAAGCCATTTGCGAGTTCATTACATCATTTGTATCTCGAAGATGAATTTTTCTTGAGTCTTTGTACTTGTATTTATGCAAGGAACGAGAGTTTGGAGGGAATTAGAGGATACTTGAAGTGTTAATGTTTGAGTCCTTTGTGAGATGGACCTAGATTTTAAGGCATGTGACAAAGAAACCCTAGAGGATACTTGGAGCTTTTTACTTAGAGATCTTGTGTGATGCATGCTTAGTGAAATAAAAAAATTGGAGTTGATGGTGTTGGTGTTAGATTGTTGTAGAGTCTTTGGTGTGGTTAAAGAGCATGGCGAGTACTAAAATAAAGAAATAAAAATAATAATTTCTCAAAATTAAGAATTTCAAAATTTTCTCAAAAGTAAGAATTTCTTAAAAATAAGAAATAAAAATAAGAATTTCTCAAACTTAAGAATTTCTCAAAGGTGAAATAAAGAAATAAACATAAGAATTTCTCAAAAGTAAAATAACCAAATTAAATTAAACGAAATTAAATTAAATAAAAATAAAGTAAAGTAAATAAACTTAAATTAAATAAATTAATAAAATTAATTAATTAATAACTTCTTATTAATCAAAACATATAATTTCTCAAAATTAATAATTTGTTATTAATGAAAACATAGAAAATAAATAATATAAGTAAATAGAATATAAAATTAAATAATTACTAGTAATATAAGTTCAATTATTTATACCGTGTTTCGTAATGGTTGACCTTAATCCATAGTTGATGCTCAATAAGGTAGACTTTGAACCATGGTTGACCATTGTTTAGGCATGGTTGAATTTAGTGCTTCATGGTTGACATAACCACAAGAACATTGGTGTTGACCATGGTTAACATAACCAAGAGAACATGGACAACCATTGTTTGACCATATTATGAAACCATATTAAGAAGTCAATCCACAGTCCACTTTAAAGTAAGGCTAACTTCAATCCAAGGTTGACATCAAAGCATGGATGAATTCAATCAAATGTAGACCTCAAACCATGGTTGAATTCATTCCATAGTTGACTTCAATCCAAGTTTGACTTCCATGGTTCACTTCAATCCATATTGACTTTAATCAATGGTTGACTTCAATCTAAGGTTCATTTTGAACCATGGTTGACTTCAATCCTCAACCACATTTTTAAAACTCGATGATTGACTTTGAACATGGTTGACTTGAATTGATAGTTGACTTGAATCAATAATTGACTTTTCAGAAATTTTGAGCACATGTTAATGGTGACGTCAATTCAAGGTTAACTTCAATCCATGGTTGACTTCAATCCAATGTTGACTTCAATCCATAATTGACTTTTAAGAAAGGTTGACCTCAAACCAATGTTGACTTCAATCCATGGTTAAATTGAATCCTTTGTTGAATTCAATCTAAGGTTGGATTCAATCCAAAGTTGGCTTCAATCGAAAGGTGACTTCAATCCATGGTTGAATTCAACGTGAATCCATGGTTGACTCCAGTACTTAGATGACTTCAACCCATAGTTTTCGTCTAAACATAGTTGAATTCAATCCATGGTTGAATTCACTCCAAAGTTGCCTTCAATCCAAGGTTGACTTTTAAGAAAGGTTGAAATCAATCCAATGGGTGACTTCAATCCAAGTTTGACTTCAATCCATATTTGAATTCAATCCATATTTGAATTCAATTCAAAGTTGACTTCAATATATGGGTGATTTGAATCGAAGGTTGTTTCAAAGTTTGACCATGTTCCAATGGTTGATTTTAGGTCATTAATAATACCAACATTAATTATTTCAATTTGTGTTTGACTTCAATCCATGTTTGACTTCAAGTCATAGTTGACTTTTAGTAAGGTTGAATCCAATCCATGGTTGAATTTTAAGCAAGGTAGACTTCAATCCAAGCTTGAACTCAATCTATAGCTGACATTAATATAATGGTTGACTTCAACCAAGTTTGACTACAATCCTTGGTTGACTTCAATCCATGAACCAAGGAACCAAAGAGCACTCATGACGATACCAAGTAGAAACATAAACTAAAGTATCCTTGTTTACTGTGTGGAGATGACCATTTGTCCAAAGAATATCCCCATAGACACGAAGTACAAAATTTTCTTAGGGGTAAACCAACTCCCGCAGTCCTCAATGATTTGTTTCCTACTCAGAACCAACAGATGATTGCTCAAACCCCCCAAACCCAGGGGGATCCATCCAATACCGCGCATGTTCTCATGCTGTGTAACGAAACGATCAATTTGACACTCGCTCGCGATCTTACGAACCAATCCCTTCGAAGGAATCCACTGGAAGTACGACTGAGAAATATTTCGACTCCTTAATTGATGTCACTGTACCATCAACTTCTCTCACCATTGAGAATCCCTCCTTAGACTCGATATTGCAACCGCCCAAGAGTACGATTCGAAAAGTTGTTTCCAATCCCAATGCTCAGGTGGCACAAAATTACAATATCGTAGAAGACTTGGAACAAGCTCCTTGCACCATGTCCACCCTGGAAGTTTTGCAAAATTGTCCTAATTAACGCAAAACTCTCCTTGAAGCCATCGGTGCAGTCGACCCCGATTCGTCGAATACCATCATGTTCCGACTTGACAACTTTAAGTCAAGGCTCTCACACCAACTCGCATTCCAAGTTTCTGCGAACATTGCTGGGAAGATTGTCCATCGTACCCTTTTGGACGAAGGTGCCTCCACTTTTGTCATGTCGATCACCTGTTGGAGAGCCATTGGCTCCCCTGAATTGAATCGTTCTCCTACCATGTTGAAAGCATTCGACGGGCGTAGTTTTCAACCTCATGGGCTCTTACAAGCTCTTGCAGTTGAGTTGGGCGAAAAAACCGTAACCATTAACGTGGAAGTGGTCTCAGCCCCGTTAGATTATAATCTCTTGTTTGGTCACAATTGGTTTTACACCATGCAGGCGGTAGCCTCTTTAGTCTTCCGCATAGTACAATTCCCCCACCAAGGACGAATTGTTATTATCGACCAATTAGATTTTTGTACATCAGACACTACTACTCATCCTGGTGACCATGTTCCTTCCATTGGACAAATGTCAAAACAATATGAGAGTATAGGGGTTGGCCTTTTGAAATATTCATCTCTCATGGGCATTTTTCCAGTCGTGGACCCCCCTAATCATGTTGCTATGGTGAACATGATCTCCACGGAGATTTTATATCACTCTACCAATGCTTGGCTTGTACCGAATGAAGCCACAACACACCTTCTTGGAGATATAATGCCTCTTTCACCCGTTGAACGTATTTATGACGCTATCCAATCAGCACTAGAGGACCATTTAACCATGGCCTCTCCATCTTGTTCTCTACGACGGACGTCATCTCTACCCTATCTCTTACTTCAGACTTTGTACAAGTCCTATGAGGATATTCCTAGGATATACCCCGCAATTGTTTCCCACGAAATCAAAACCTGTCTCGACATCAAACCTGTACGCCAAAAGTTTTGACCGGTACACCCCCGGAATACTACGGCAATTAAGGCAAACATTGAGAAGCTCTTAAAGGCTAGTTTTATTTATCCTATCCCATTGACGGATTGGGTCTCAAATGTCGTCCCTATGAACAAAAAGAAGGGTACCATTCGCATCTTTGTCGATTATCGGGACCTTAACCGGGCTTGTCAAAAAGACAACTACCCGACCCCCTTCATCGACCAGATTATCGACAATTGTGCCAGAAGCGTCATCTTCTCATTTATGGATGGCTTTTCTTGTTACAAACAGATTGAGAACAACCCAGCCAACCAACATAAGACGGCTTTCATCTGACCATGGGGAACGTTTGCATATTGCAAACTCTCGTTTGGCCTAAAAAATGCTAGCGCCACGTTTCAGCAGGCTATGTCGTATGCCTTCCATGACATTAAGGAATTTCTGGAACCTTATCTAGATGATCTCCTTGCTCATTCAAAGCAACGCGAATTCCACATTGATCATCTGACGGCCATTTTCCTCAGATGTAGATGGTACAATATTCGTCTGAATCCTCATAAGTGTATCTTTTGCATTGAGTCCGGATGCCTCTTAGGATTTATCATTTCGAAGGATGGGATCCGCATTGATCCCTTAAAGGTGGAGGCCATCATCAACCTACCACCCCAAACTAATGTGATGGAACTTCAAAGTCTCCAAGGGAAGGCGACTTATTTAAGACGTTTTGTTTGCAATTTCGCAGAGAAGACTCAGGGGTATATGAGACTACTCAAGAAGGACGTCCCATTCATTTGGGATGACCAAGCTCAAAAATCCTTCAACAATATCAAACATGCCATCACGCATGCCCCCATGCTCCAATTGCCCAATTATTTTCAAGATTATATCTTATATCTCGCCGCTTCTGCTACCACTATCGCCATGGTTTTGGTACAAAAGGATCAAAATGCCCAGGAACATGTAATATACTATGCAAGTAAGGGTCTGACCGATGCTGAAACTAGATATTCACATGTTGAAAAACTCGCATTCGTGGTGGTTATCGCCATCCAGAAGTTCTGGCACTATATCTTGCTCTGCACCACCACTATAATTGTCGACGCGAACCCCATGTACCACATACTAACACGTCAAGTATTCACGATGGATCGTGATACTGCAAGAATTTGATATTCTTTTCGAGAAAGCCAAGTCAAAGAAGTCTTTGGTGTTTGCCGAGCTCATTTGCGACCTTCCCTGTCCTGATTGATGAGTCCAATTTTCAGGTATTTGATAAACCTTTTTCCCACAGTCAAGCTCAAGCAATGGCGAGGAAACACACTCATTTGTGGGAAAAATGTTTTACTTTAATTATTTAATGAAGTTGTTTTTTACGATTATTCTTGAATGTTTAAAAGGCATATTCAATAAACTAATTCTGTGGAAATCAAGCGTGATTGAGTAGGTTCAGGGGCATTAAAGGACGAACGCGTAGAAGACTGAGGGATCATGCAGCTCGGTGCCTTGTTTCCTGATTTATAGAGAACGCACTCCTGTTCAAGGAGAATCGACATTTAGAGAGTTAGTTAGGTTCAACATTAAGAATCATATAAATATGGACCTCTCGGGTAGGGAGAGGTCTCTGTTGACATTTTTGGAGAAACATTGTTTCACGTTTTTGCACTATTGAGATACTTCTGAGTACAGACCTTTGTGAAGACATGGAGTTTATATTTTAATAGAAGATTGATGTTAAATCCTAGTCAGCGTCTATAAGTTTCGTTCCCTCCTGAGTACGGGTTGGAGAGGGCCCCTCCAACATGTAAGTTAGGGGATTTCCATTTTTCAGGTATTTCCAATTATGTGTTTTACAGTGATGAAAATTTATATCGCATATGGAAGCATTTGAATGATGTCTTGATTCTGTAGTAATTTATAACACATTCTATCGTTCAGCAATACGGTTCCAGTAGTCCTGCAGCTGCTTTCTTCCAACGCACATTTTAAACACCGATTCCATATATATATTAGCATTGCCTTCAAAAATCATGGTTTAGATCTAAGGTTTATGAATGTTTCCCATCATGATTAATTGCTTCTCGAGATTGATTGCTTTGATTTCTTAATAATAGATGTGTAGCACGAGATGTTAGATTAGAATTCTAGTTTTATGCGTAAGTAATTACAGATTTTGCTTTCTTTAATTTAATATAGATTTGTTATGGTATTTCACTTTCATAGTCTAGATTCACCATTCTGCATAAGGTAGATTCATACAAATATCTCTTTCACTTTCATTACTTTTAATTCTCTAAAATAGATTTATTGCATTTAGTATTTTAATTCTTTAAAAATAGATTTACTGCTTTTAGTATTTTAATTCTTTAAAATAGGTTTAATGTTTCCCATTATTTAAATTCCCTAAGTATAAACAGTTTTATGTATTGACTAGGAAACCCTTAAAACATTGATACTGATACCCAATCGTGACAAAGATTATCCTATAAGAGCATAGATAATGCCTGCACATCTAAATTTTGTACATCCCCTAGGTTGATAATTAAAGTAGGCTCTTAGTATAGCTGCCCTCATTAGGCATCCATATTGGGAGCTTACCACTTTTTGGTGCCATTGCCGGGGAGGTGCCAATTATTTTAGGAGACATCACCTAAAAACAACACAAAAAGAAAACAAAAATCACATAAAACAAAAACATAAATACTTTTTTTACCAATGAATGCCTTGTCGGCAAAGGGATAGGTTTGGACGTTTTTTTCCCAAGCATTCCATGGGCAAAAATGGTAATAACAGTTCTGACCATTCTCAGTTTGAATTTCTACACTCTGAAAATGAAACTGAGTCCACATACGATCCAAATAGAAGCAACTTCACTACCAGTTCCAGCTCAAACATCACAATGGAAAACCAAGAGGAGGAACCTAGGGAGGTTTTCACTTTTCCCACTAGCATACCTCTTGGAGATGTCAGGATGAAGAACATCAATCCTAATAATCTACCAAACTTCCATGGTTTGACTTCAGAAGATCCTGACACATTCCTGTTTGAATTTGAGGTAGTTTGCAGATCATTTGATTACACTACTGATGCACAAAATCTAAGGCTTTTTCCTTCGACACTGAAAGACCTATCACTTCAGTGGTTCATGAGCCTTGAAGGGAATAGTATCTTTAGCTGGGATCAAATGAAACAAGCATTCTTAGAAAAATATAGGGACTACTGCAAGGCCAAAGATACTAGGGATGAAATCTTTATGATGCAACAAGGAGAAAGAGAGTCATTAGAAGATTATGCCCAAAGATTTCAACTCAGCTACAAATGAGCCAGTCATTGCACCTTGGATCCTGAATCACTAAAACTTGTCCTTCTTAGAGGTGTAAAAGAAGAGAATTTTGAAGTCTTAAATCTTCTAGGAGATGGAGATATATTCCAAAAATATTTTGACCAGATCCTGCAAATATTCAAAAACTACTCTAGATCTCGGAAAACTAAGAATGGGACAAGGGATACACACACATCTACTGGTGTATCAACATCTTTCGGACCAACACTTACAAAATCTGATTTAGGAAACTTGCTAGACGACATGAAGACTGACATCCTGCAATCTCTGGCCATGCAACTTGATGCTCTTCAAATAAAAAAGAAGCAGGATGAAATTAACCAAGCCTTGGCAGTATTCTATCCTCGTTGTAGAAAAAAACGTGAGAAGTGTTAGGTTTAAATCAAATAGACTAGCAAGATCACTGAAAGAAACATAATCACAAGATAGACACAAAATTTACCCTTGGAAACCCTCATGGGGTAGAAAACCCAACAAAGCTTTCCTCAATAAGATGATCAACCAAAATACAAGATGTGCTCCAAGACTTTTCCTTCTTCTCTACCTCACATGCAGACCTCCTAGACACAAGTGCGATACTTTCTGAGTTGTGGAAGTGTGTCAAATGAGGAGCTCTCCTCCTTTACTTATACTGATTCCCGACTGACCAAAATCCCTAATGGGGTCAACCTCTCCTTGTGAAGTCTAATAACCCCTAAAATATAAACTCAGGGCCGACCCTCACACGGTGGGTCTAATAACCCTATTTACCACAAACCATCGGAGGAATAAACATCTCAGGATACATAATAGAATCACCTCGGAGGAATGAAACATCTACGGAATAATAATGTACAAATATAATATTCTTAGAAGTTACAATATTCAACACTCCCCCTTAACGAGAAGGATATTATAACAACATCTACAGGAGCAAGGAGTCATCGACTTCATCACACAGGATACATCTATATATCATCGAAAGCTTTCTTCATTACATCATCATCAGTAACTCAACCAGTTACTAGAACATCAACATCATCGTCATCATCATTTGCATGATCATCAACATCGTCATCATCATTTGCATGATCATCAACATCGTCATCATACAATCATCAGCATCGTCATCACACAATCATCAGCATTGTCATCACATGATCATCAGCATCGTCATCACATGATCATCAGTATCGTCATCACACGATCATCAACATCGTCATCACACAATCATCAGCATCGTCATCACATGATCATCAGTATCGTCATCACACGATCATCAGTATCATCATCACATGATCAATCTGAACCATTCATTTAGGACTATATCCAAGGATGATTTAATCCTCACCCCGTTCATTTAGGACTGTGTCCATGGATGAGTTAATCGTCTCCCTGTACATTTAGGATTGTGTCCAAGGATGACTTAATCCTCACCCTGTTCATTTAGGATTGTATCCAAGGATAACTTAATCTTCTTCCCATACATTTAGGACTGTATCCAAGGATGACTTAATCCTCTTCCCATACATTTAGGACTATGTCCAAGGATGACTTAATCCTCTTCCCGTACATTTAGGACTATATCCAAGGATGACTTAATCCTCTTCCCATACATTTAGGACTATGTCCAAGGATGACTTAATCCTCTTCCCGTTCATTTAGGACTATGTCCAAGGATGACTTAATCCTCACTCCTGTCCATCAAGGACTTCATTCTCGGAGACCATATGTCTACGGATTCTTTTAGAACATATGTTCAAGGATGATACAATCCCACCTATATCCTCATCAACATAGATATCATCAAAAGCATGTATCCTCACCAATACATATATCATCAAAAGCATGTATCCTCACCAATACATATATCATCAAAATAAAGCATGTAAAATAAGTATTCTAAGTATAAGAGACCTAAATCTAAATAATCTAAGTATCCAAGTGTAGTAAACAGGTATCCACATCATTGACCTTACTGTCGATGAGGCAATCTCATTATCAGTGACTACACTACTCCCCCTTTCAAGGAGGGTCCTTTTGAACTACACCAAGCTTGTCTTGGAAGTATTCAAATTTCACTCGAGACAGAGGTTTGGTCAAAATATCAACAATTTGATCCTCAATGCTCACATAATCGAGCTTAATAGCTCCTCTCTACACCATATCTCGTATATAAAAGTATAGGATCTCTATGTGTTTTGACTTATCGTGGAATACAAGATTTTTTGTCATCTTGATACAGCTTTGATTGTCACACATAATCACAGTGGGATCCATTTCTAAGTCAAACACTCCAGATAGTAGTTTCCGAAGTCATACTACTTCACAGCTAGCAGAGCAGGCAGCTATATATTCTACTTCAGCAGTACTAAGAGCCACACTGGATTGTTTCTTACTGAATCAAGAGATCATGGCAGATCCAAGTCCATAACATCCACCTGATGTACTCTTCCTATCTAAAACACTTCCTACCCAATCGGAATCTAAGTAACCATGTAATCTGAGTTCATGATTTCCAAGGTAGTAAAGACCAAAATCTAATGTACCTTTAAGATACCTCATTACATGCTTTGCATCTATTAGGTGAACCTTCCTTGGTTCTACTAGACATTGACTCAGGGTATTTACAGCAAAGCATATATCTGGTCTGGTATTTGTTAAATACATCAATGACCCAATGATTTGTCTATATAGAGTTACATCCACTAATTCTGATGAGTCATCAACAAATAACTTCAAGTTGGAGTCCATGGGAGTAGCCATGCCTTACACTCCAACATATCAAATCTTTTCAAAATCCCCACAGCATACTTACCTTGATTTAAAAAGATTCCTTTTGGTTCTTGCCATACTTCTGGACCTAAGAAGTAGCACATTAGTCCCAGATCCTTCATTTCGAATTCTGAAGAAAGCTTCTTCTTACATTTGATAATTTGGTTCTCATTTCCTGTTAGAAATAGATCATCTACATATAATAATAAAATAACAGGTTCATCATCCATAACCTTGAGATAAAGATTTGGGTCATCTTTACTCTTGGTAAAGCCCATGCTTGTTAAGAAACTGTCAATCCTTCTGTACCAAGCTCTAGGAGCTTGCTTCAATCCATACAAATCCTTTTTCAGCTTGCATACATGTGTTCTTCCATCTTTAACCTCAAATCCTTGTGGTTGTTCTATGTACACTTCTTCTTCAATGACACCATTCAGGAAGGTTGTTTTAACATCCATCTGGTGTAATTTCCACTTCATCATAGATGGAAGTGCCATGATAGTTCTAATTGATGTGTACCTAGCAACGGGTGCAAATGTTTCTTCATAGTCTATTCCCTCATTTTGAGAGAATCCTCTGGCTACAAATCTTGCCTTATATTTTTCAATGCTACCATCTGCAGCATGTTTTATCTTGAATATCCATTTGGAAGAAACCACACTTTTATCCTTTGGTTTGGGAACTATATCCCAAACATCATTTTTCATTATTGACTGGTACTCTTCTGTCATATCTTCTACCCACTCTTTCTTCTGAGCTGCCTCCTCATAGCTGGTGGGTTGTTGATCCACAAGATCACACATCAACGCCACATAGTTGGATACCAACTTGGGTTTCTTCCTTTCTCTAGTGGAACCTTCAGGAGCTCCATATTTTTCAGCTCCTTGAATAATGTCTCTAGCCCATGCTGGCCTTCTTTTTCTAGATAGATTTGTAATGGGGGTTCTTGAGGTTCTATCATGTCATGGTCTTCTGGTGCATCATCTTCAGGGATGGGTACAGCTTCTATGACTCTAGGAGGTGTATCTTCTTCATAGATTTCTTCAAGTTGGCACTTCCTAGATTTCTTGATAGTTGCTTCTTCATCAAATGTTACATCTCTACTTATCTCCATATGATGAAAACCAGGTATGTAAATTCTGAAAGCTTTGGATGTTTCACAATATCTAACAAATATTCCTTTCTTACCAAAGGGATCCAACTTGGTTCTCTTTTCTTTTAGAATGTGAATATACATAGGACATCCAAATATTTTGAGATGACTTACCTCAGGCTTCTTTCCTGTGAACACTTCTTCTGGAGTCTTAAATTCAAGAGCACTATGAGAAAGTCTATTCTATACATAGACAGCTGTCCTGGCTACTTCAACCCATAGATACATGGGAAGATCTTGATCATGTATCATAGTTTTTACAGTTTCCATGATAGTTCTATTCTTTCTTTCAACAACCCCATTTTGTTGGGGATTGTAGGGAGTGTTTCGTTCCCTCTTGATTCTAGCTTCTTTACAAAAGTCTTCAAATTCCTTTGAAGTATATTCTCCGCCATTATCTGTTCTGAGAATCTTGATTTTCTTTTCTGAGAGATTTTCTATTAAGGCCCTGAACTCTTTGAATTTTCCAAAGACTTCATTCTTACCTTTTAGATAATATATCCAAGTTTTCATTGAATAGTCATCAATGAAAGAAAGATAGTATTCAAACTCACTTAGGGATGTGGTGGGCATTGGTCCACATACATCTGAGTGTATTAATTCCAAAATGTTCTTAGTCTTTGTTTCACTCTTTGGAATAGGGTTCTTGACATTCTTCCCTTTTTCACATCCTTTGCATGAGCCATTATGGTCAATCTTTAAATTTGGTAAACCTATGACCACCTTGCTCACATAGGGTAGAGCCTTGGAGTTAATGTGAGCAAGCCTTCTATGCCATAGTTCACTGGGGCTAGTGGTTTCATGGACAAGGGAAGCTTATGGGTGACCCTTGAGTTTGTAAAGACCTCCTTCTTCTTCACCAATGACAATTGCATCCTCAATAGATTTTCCTTTGGGCCACATAAGTACTTGACCATCAATAAATGCAATTCCAAATCCTTTATTATCTAGTGCTGAGATAGAAAGTAGGTTCTTCTTCAATCCTGGAACATATAAAATTTCTTTCATCTTGAAGGGTGTCCCAGAGTCAAGCTTGTAGCTTGCTTCACCAATTCCCTTGATGGGATATTGATAATAATCTCCTAGAGATACCTTTTGTGGAGAAGACTTTTCTTCAAGTCTTGAGAAAGTTTTCTTTTCACCTGTCATGTGCTTTGAAGCACCACTATCAATGAGCCATGTATCTTCTCCAAGAGACACAGATCCAGAGAGTGCAAAAAATAGAACATATTCTTTTGCATCTTCTTCTTCATTTATTCTAGACCTTTTCCTAGGGAGAGGCCTTTCTTCTTCTTCTTCATATTTGGATCTTTTCCTATGAGACCTTACTTCCTCTTCTTCTTCTTCTTCACTATCATCTTCTGCAAGATGTGCTTGATGTCTTTTATAGTGAATATTTTTCTTCTTGATTGAAGGACAAAATCTAGCAATGTGTCCTAGCTTATGACAATTGAAACATTGGAAGGAAGAGAACTTTCCTTTTCCTTTCTTCTGAAATCTTTGTGGAGATTGAGACTCCTTGTGTTTGTCCTTCTTGAAGTAAGATTGATGCTTTCTTCTCTTAGTGTGTGTAGCCAAGGCTTGATCATCCTCCTTGAGAAGGGATTCTCTGTTGGCTACCCTAGCTTCTTCTTGAACATAATCTTCCCATACTACATCAAACTTCATACTCTCTTTTCTGGCACACATAGTTTGTATAAATGACTCCCAAGGTTTAGTGAGACCATTTAGAGCAGTCATCACAAGTTCATATTCATCAAGAGTATCACCAATGGCCTCTAGTTGTTCCTTAAATTGGGAGACCCTTGAGAAGTAGTCTTGAATGGATTCTCCTTTGTGCATCTTGGTACTCTTCAATTGAGTTCTTAGGTTCATCTTCCTATTGATGTTCTTTCCCTCATACATCCTTCTTAGGGCATCATACATTTCCTTTGGGGTCTTCTTGGAAGCCACTTGGGGAATCAAGTGGTCTTTAATATAATCAACTATGATTCTCTTTTCCCTAATCAAATATTTCCTATGATTCTCTTTGGCTTCATCTCCTTCGGGTTCTGCAACTTCATCCTTGATATAATGAGCAAGATCATTCTCTTCAAGAATGAGACCAATTCTGTATTTCCATGCCTGAAAATTCGCTATACCTTCAAGCTTGTCTTCAAGCTTAGTACTTGGAGCCATCTTCTCTTGGGGGAGTCCAAGAGATTGGAGTTTAAGAGATGGAGTAGTACTTACCAGGAGATGTACTTTGCTTTCCGGATCTGCAACAAAATTTTTGGTTTATCGCACTTTTGGTAGAATTAGGGTTTGACTTTCCCGAAGTTCTATCCAACCAAAAATCTCGATCTAGGGCTCAAAAGATTGATTTTGAGAATGGCTATTCAACCAAAAACCAAAAATACTAACCTTTTGCAGAAAACCTAATTCTTGGGAGAGAGAGAGAAAGATAATTTCACCTTGTGAAAGATGTTCTATTCAGGCTAGCTCTAATACCATGTTAGGTTTAAACCAAATAGACTAGCAAGATCACTGAAAGAAACATAATCACAAGATAGACACAGAATTTACCTTGGGAAACCCTCATGGGGTAGAAAACCCAACAAAGCTTTCCTCAATAAGATGATCAACAAAAATGAAAGATGTGCTCCAAGACTTGTCCTTCTTCTCTACCTCACATGCAGACCTCCCAGACACAAGTGCGCTACTTTCTGAGTCATGGAAGTGTGTCAAATGAGGAGCTCTCCTCCTCTACTTATACTGATTCCCGACTGACCAAAATCCTTGATGGGGCAGACCTCTCCTTGTGAAGTCTAATAACCCGTAAAATATAAACTCAGGGCCGACCCCCGCATGGTGGGTCTAATAAACCTAGTTACCACAAACGATCGGAGGAATAAACATCTCTGGATACATAATAGAATCACCTCGGAGGAATGAAACATCTCCGGAATAACAATGTACAAATATAATATTCTTAGAAGTTACAATATTCAACAAGAAGGGGAAGTGCACCTTGAACACAATAGAAGTATGTGGTCTTTGCACTGACAACCATTCCACTGATAAATGTCCCCTCTTACCCTCATGTATAGCGGCTATTCAAGACCCAATAGCTGAAGGAGCGATAGAACAACTCTATTTTATAAATCTAAGGAGGAATAATTTTTTTAGACCATATCAACAGAGAAATCAAGCCTACTATAATCAAGGATAGCCAAATTGGAACTTTGCACCAACTCCATGGCAAGCACAGCCAAATCAAAATCAATGGCAACAGAATCAACAAACATATCAACCATCCTATCAATAATCGTATTATCCACCGTCTTATCCTCAATACCCCCCACCTTTTCCAACCACCACAAATTATGCAAATCAATACCCACATCCATCAAATTGAAGGGCGCCATTACAACAGCCACTTATTATGCCACCCCCACAACCTCAGCCACCCCCCAGACCTCCACCCATTCCATCCCAACCAATCCCAAATCCTAATAATAACGGACCTCCACAACAGAAACAAACATATAATGCTGATATCACACAATTCCCTACCTATGTTGTAGACACCATAGAAATAAACGAAATAAACCTGTGATCTAGAAAAATGTTGCAGAATACATCCCCACACAACATCCAACAACCTAAAGCTCAAGAACAAACAGTAGAACCCTATGTTCAGCATCCAGACGAATCAGACCCTCCTGAGGATGAAACCCAACCACTCCCACGCAACAGAAACTCTCCATATCTAGAAAAACTAGTCCGAAGTACAAAAGAAGAGGTAGAGAATACAATTTTAAACGAATTCAAGCACTTAAACATCCAAATCTCGATTTTACAAGCCATAAGGGATGTGCCCATCTGCAACAAATTTATTAGAGGGAATTTCCTAAAGAAACTAGGAAGGAGGAAGCATGACCCACCAACTATAAATGTAGTGGGACAATTGGCCGATTTAATGCTGGGTGTCATAATAAACCCTAAATATCTTGATCTTGGTAGTCTTGTAGTAAACGTCACCATAAATAACAAGCAAATAAATAAAAGCTTAATAGATTTGGGAGTTGCGATCAATGTCATGACTAAGGAAACCATGTTATACCTAGGACTCCAATCAATGGTCAGAACAACCACAACAGTACTCCAACTAGCAGACACATCCACTGTGAAACCCGAAGGAATGCTAGAAGACATTATGATCAATATTGAATCCTAGGAATACCCAGCTGATTTTATAATAATTGAAATCACAAGCAAACTTAGTGGCTATCCAATTATACTAGGTAGACCTTGGTTAGCAATTGTGGACGCTTACATAGGTTGCCGATCAGGAAATATGACAATCACCAGTGGACATACCAGGAAGAAAATCAAAATCTACCCACCAGCAATGAAATCTTCAGAGTTGGAATATCAAAATTGGACTGATGATTACTAGAACACACCAAATCACAACCTTCGACCTATCATAACAATTGATGTTGCAATATCACTAAAAGCAATAGATGAAGATGGCCATATAGATAGATTTATACAAAATGTATCTTCTAACAATCATGTTATTCAAGATTTTTTTTTCCACAGAAATAGGTGACAGTTCAAAACAGAAGATGGATGACTTATGGACATAAGTACTAGAAGAATAGATTGAAAAGGTAAAAGACGAGGAAATTCACCCTGACAAAACAGTCAACATAAATTCCAATTTGGAACCAGAGCAAGAAAGGAAATTAATGAAGATACTAGAAGAAAAAAGTAAAGCATTCTCATGGACATATGCAGACATGAAAGGAATACATCCTGATATCTGCAAACACTACATTTACATCAAAGAAGGTTCTACTCCTATTAGGCAACCACAAAGAAGGCTGAACCCTGCATTAAAAGACATAATCAAAGTGGAATTACAAAAGTTATTAGATGCAAGGTTCATCTATCCAATATCTGATAGTGAGTGGGTCTCACCACTAGTTATAGTACCCAAAAAAGGAGGCAAATGGAGAATTTGTTTGGACTACAAGGAGCTGAATAAAGCAACCAAGAGAGATCACTTTCCACTTCCATTTATAGATCGGGTGCTAGATACATTATCTGGAAACAAGTATTTTTCATTCTTAGATGGTTTCAGTGGCTACAACCAAATTTTAATACACTCAGCTGATCAAGATAAGACGACCTTTACATTCCCATGGGGAACTTATGCCTATAGGGTCCTACCCTTTGGTTTATGTAACACCCCAACAACCTTTCAAAGATCCATATTGAGTATTTTCTCCGATTTTATAAATGACAAAATGGAACTCTTCATGGATGATTTCACACCTTATGGACAGAACTTTGACCAGGCATTGAACAATCTTGAATTAGTATTAAAAAAATGTATTGAAATGAGCTTGTGCCTAAGCAATGACAAATGCAGGATGTTAATGTAAGAAGGCATTGTTCTAGGACATCATATATCACAAAGAGGGATAAAGGTTGATCAAGCCAAAGTATCAGTAATCAGAATGCTGCCACCACTTGTCAAAGAAAGGGATGTGAGAAGTTTCCTTGGACAGATAGGGTACTACAGAAGGTTTATTGAAAATTGTAGTAGAGTTGCTGCCCCAATGTTTGCACTTCTCACAAAAGACAATGAGTTCATATGGACAAGCAATTGCATGGCAGCATTTGAAAGTCTTAAGAAGAAAACAATCACAACACCATTACTCCAAGGACCAAACTGGGAAATTCCATTTCACATCCACACAGATGCATCAAATAAAGCCATCGGATCTATGCTTGGACAAGAACGAGACAAGAAACCCTATGCCATATAATATATAAGCAAAAATTTGGCTAGGGTAGAACTCAACTACACAGTCACAGAGAAGGAATTTATGGTAGTCATACATGCAATCAATAAATTCAGGCATTACATCACAAGATACCAAAGTTTTATCCACACTGACCACTCAGCAATCAAATATCTTATGAACAAGCCTACTACTAGTGCAAGAATTATTAGATGGATTCTACTTCTACAAGAATTTGACACTACTATAATAGATAAACCAGGAAAGCATAATGTGGTAGCCGACTTTTTGTCAAGAGTCACACATGGAAAAGATAATGAATTGGTTCAAGATAACTTCCCTGATGAGCACCTTTTTTCCATATCAACAAGAAGCCCATGGTTTGCTGACATAGCAAACTATTTAGTATCCAGGAAGTTTTCAGAACATTACAGTTATAAAGAATAGACAAAAGTAATAAGACAAAGTGCAACATACACATGGATAGAAGGCATGCTTTTTAAACAGGGACCAGATCAAATACTTAGAAGGTGCATTAGGGAAGACGAGGTGCATGACATAATGCATGCCACACACAATGAACCATGTGGAGGACACTATGCTACAAAAAGGACAGCCCATAAAATCTTGCAAACATGATATTATTGGCCAACACTCCACAAGGATACTTATGAATATGTTTCACACTATGATGATTTCCAGAGAATGGAAAAACCAACACAAAAACAAGAGATGCCACTCCATCCACAAATCTCCTTGGACGCATTTGAAAAGTGGGGATTTGATTTTGTTGGCCTATTCAACCCACAGTCAAATCAGAAAAGCTACATCCTCGTATGCACTGATTACCTTACAAAATGGATAGAAGTAGCAGCACTGGCTGCTGCAAATGAAGCCAATGTGGCCAAATTCTTTACTGAGCAGATCTTTCACAGGTTTGGGGTGCCAAGAGAAGTAGTTTCTGATCAGGGCCCACAATTTACATCAAATTTAATTGAAGACCTGATGAAAAGAAACAATGTAAAGCACAGACAGTCATCCTCCTACCACCCTCAAGCAAATGGTCAAGCTGAGGCAACCAACAAGGAATTAGAGAGAATATTGACAAAAACTGTCCAACTTCACAAAAGGGATTGGGCTGACAGACTTAGTGAGGCAATTTGGGCTTACAATACTACATGGAAAACAACTACAAGGTTCACACCTTATGAACTAGTCTATGGAAAAAAGGTCATGCTGCGAATCGAATTTGAAATAAAGACATTAAGAATTGTAGCAGATTCACATATGGACCTATCAGAAATTCAAAAAGAACGCATGCTATAGCTGAATCAACTGGATGAGCACTGCCAACAAGCACTTACACATACTGAAATCATTTAACAACAAAGAAAAAAATGGCATGACCAACATCTGAAGGATAAAAAGTTCAGCGAAGGTGATTGGGCACTACTTTACGACTCCAGATTTCACACATTCAAAGGGAAGCTAACCACTAGATGGCTTGGACCTTACATTATACAGAATATTTATGAAAATGGAGCTATGAGAATTATTACAATCGATGAAGAGGAGTTCCCCATGATAGTGAATGGGCATTACCTAAAACTTTAAAAAGAAACCGCATTCAAAAGAGGAATTTACACAGGTACTCTACCAGCAACAATTGATGCTAATAGAGGACACGGCAAATCAGTGAAATTCAACTCATTTACAAAAAAAGAGAGAAAAAAAAGAAAAAAGACAAAAAAGACAACAGACAAAAAGAAAAAAAGAAAAAAGACAAAAAGAAAAAAGAGAAAAAAACATCCAATATGAAGCATCCACCCTACAAAGAGCCAGATACATTCCATATCAGCACTCAAGCGAGCCTACAATTCAATTGAAGCAAGTCAGATAAATTACATATCAGCACTCAAGTGAGCCAGATAAATTACATATCAGCACTCAAGCAAGCCTGCAATTCAATTCAAGTGAGCCAGATACATTACATATCAGCACTCAAGCGAGCCACCCACATCTACATTCAACGATCAGTCATCAACTACTACTGAATTCTTTAAATGCGCCATTCCATTCTTTTCAACATACTCACATGAGCCTGCAGTTTATTCAAGAGAGCCAATCACATTCTACCATTCAATCATCCAATATGAAGCATCATCACATGAGTCGTATCAACAACTAGCACAACTTTCAAAAGAAAACAGTTCAGCAAATTCAAACGAGCAAAAAGGAAAAAGCAGTCCACACACGTAACCACTGACATGCAGAAATCTACTATAGAATCCGCCATCCATGAAAAACGCACTAGATCATCAATGCAGGTATGCATACATAGCAAGGTAATCTCTAGAGTGATTTTATTTTATTCTTAAGGTAAAACATTATCCCACACTACATTCGTTTCTAGTCAGTTGAGGACAGCTTCTATTTTAAATCGGAGGCATGGTAGAATGACCTTAATAATTCATGATCGCTACCTAAGTCCTATCACCTTAATAAGTCATGATCGCTACCTAAGTCCTGTCACCCTCAACAAATCATGATCACAACCCTCATCATATGAAGTACATAGATCGATCATAGGAAAAAAGGGATTAAAAATGACAAGTACAAGAATGATGGAAATGATAGGTGTGGAAAGACAGTAAGTAAAGGCTGCATAATATTCCATGATTTTTCATATAAGGAACCTCTCGGAATTCCCAAGAAGCAACAAACCAAAAGCTAGTGCGCTCACTCAGCCACCATTGCAATCCTTGAGCCTATAGGAAGAGCCCAACAAGTTGAGGGTATAAACCACATTCCAAAGTTCTGGTTATGTCTGATCATAAAGAAGATTCTAAAATGAAAAAGGGTTTCAATAAAAGTGAACCAGAGGATCACAACACCATTTATCAGAGCCTGAGAGTCCTGCAGATCATTCGCAATGCAGGCTAGATGCATTTCATCCTTGGACTGAGAGGATATGATACAAGGGTAGCTAAGGATTTTGCAAGAAACTTCAAACATATTAAGGATGAACAATATGTCACCCGAGTGAAGGGGTTACGTATTAATATTTATGAGGATGTAATTGCCAAATACACAGGACTACAGAGAGTTTTGCATTGGAGAAGGGATCACAGGGAGGTGAACTAGGAAGCAAAAACAACCTTCTTCGAGCAAGGAAAGGTCTATGACAAAGACAAAAATGGAGTCAAAATACTCTCCATGCCAGCGCCATGGGAGGACGTGGCTGAAATTGTTCTGAGGTACATCACATGCTCTATTGCCATCTTTCATTTTCGAATCCTACAGCTGTTAAGGCACATGAGTCACATTTCATCAAACAACAACATTAGTATTCCATTTCACCTGCTCCAATCCCTAGCAGAAATGAGCAAGAAGGTGGCTAAAGGTAAGGAGTATGCCTTGGCCCATCATGGGCTAATCAAGTTAATCATTTGTGAGGAATTAAAGGCACATATACCAGAGCTTTTGTGGGAAGAATTTGTGTTGGTATCCACAAAAGATGTTCAAAGGATGAAAAGTACAACCACAGCTAGCATACCACCAAGAGAAATGAACAAAGCTACCTCTGCATCAAGGGTGAAAAGGAAGATTGACCTGGACCATGTGGCAGAGACCCTAGTGAAAATCAAACATTCAAGAAAGGACTCCCCCATGGAAAACCCAGAAATTCCTGCCAAAAATCAAGAGCCGAAGAGAAGGAGTAAGAGATTCACCCAAGCATCCTGAATCTGAATCAACAAGGAAAAGAGTAGGGAACCCAGTCCCATTGTTCAAAATGTGTCGGATGGGGACGATGATCAGTGGGTAGATTAGAGAGGCCCCACTACAGAAGAGGAACAGGATGAGCAAGAAGTACAGGATGAAGAAGAAGAAATGGATAAAGAAGAAGAGTAGAGCTTACAAGAGCAAGACAACTTCTAGGGGAACCCTCGAGAGCACAATGAAAACTATGGGGCCGTTACCCAACTCGCTGAGGCACGGGCATAATTGGAAAAGCTCAAAAATGAGCTGGCAAAGTTAAGAATTGGGCCAGGAAGCCATCCCACACCTCCCCCGTTCTCAACTGAGAAGACACAAATCCTGAAGATGGATCATGCAGAGGAGCTATGACTGGCTGAGCAGAAGAATTCAAAGCTTCAAGAAAAATTGGCCGAGGCACAAAACGAATTAGCCAAAAAGGACCAGGAATTTATCAAATTGAAGGACGTTTTGGCCACTAATGCTGACATATATGATAGACTGCAGGACCTCAGACCGCCATCGGCAATATATGTAGTTTATATACAGGAGAAATGGGCAAATTCCAACTCCATAGGTTGAAGCAAGGACTCCCTATAGAGATAAGCACTCCCAAAGAGTTTATGGATGCATCTTTGAACTCCACAGAGCTGGAGAAGGACCAATTGAGTGAATTCTTCTTGCATGATTTCGTAGTTTTTGGCTCGCCCAACTGGTCGCCAAACCCATATGTGGGCGATTTCCAATTGAGGGCATTATGTTCGTGGATGAACCATGAAATTGAGTGAGCCCGGGACTACCATATCTATGTCACAGCAAAATGGGAAACCCCATTGATGGTCAGAGTAGAGCCAACTCACCTTGAAGTGGTAATCTACAACCATAGGATCCTCATCCAGGATGAGGAACTGATCCCCATTCTCCTTGGAAAACAACAGGAGGCTATGACTCATTTTGACATTACACTCCGAAGCACACAGAAGGAAGTTCATGAGTCCATTAAGGAAAGGTGGATCTGAGTGGCAAACGATCTGAAAGGAAAAGAACTCCACTGCCCCCTCAGGCTTAATGATGCTCTTTTCAAAGTCACACTCTACAAGGAATATTTGGCAAGAAATCAACTCAAATGGATAGGGATGAGGATGAATCCCCCATTCTTTCTTTCCCCAGTCATCAAGGGACATATTAATGAAGAGGAAGAGAGGAGGGCATGGGCCAAGGAGGATCAGAATTTTGGATATCACAGGCGGGTAGGGATCCCTAGGGTGGTAGCATGGGACATCAAGGAGGTCGTCGATGAATTGAATAAGTCACCCAAGTATGGGTGAATCCTTCAAGTATGGGAGAGGGTGATGAGTCCAATTTTCAGGTATTTGACAAACCTTTTTCCCGTAGTCAAGCTCAAGCAATGGCAAAGAAACACACTCATTTGTGGGGAAAATGTTTTACTTTAATTATTTAATGAAGTTGTTTTTGACAATTATTCTTGTATGTTTAAAATGCGTATTCAATAAACTAATTATGTGGAAATCAAGCGTAATTGAGTAGGTTCAGGGGCATTAAAGGATGAATGCATAGAAGACTAAGGGATCATGCAGCTTGGCACCCTCTTTCCTGATTTATAGAGAACGCACTCATGTTCAAGGAGAATCGGCATTTACACAGTTAGTTAGGTTCAGCATTAAGAATCATATAAATATGGACCTCTTGGGTAGCAAGAGGTCTCTGTTGACATTTTTGGAGAAACATTGTTTCACGTTTTTGCACTATTGAGATACTTCTGAGTTACAAACCTCTGTGAAGACATGGATTTTATATTTTTATAGAAGATTGATGTTAAATCCCAGTTAGCATCTATAAGTTTCGTTCCCTCCTGAGTATGGGTTGGAGAGGGCCCCTCCAACACGTAAGTTAGGGGATTTCCATTTTTTAGGTATTTCTGATTATGTGTTTTACAGTGATGAAAATTTATATCGCATATGGAAGCATTTGAATGTCTTGATTCTGTAGTAATTTATAACACGTTCTGTAGTTCAACAATACAGTTCGAGTAGTCCTGTAGCTGCTTTCTTCCAATGCACATTTTAAACAACGATTCCATATATATATTAGCATTGCCTTAAAAAATCATGGTTTAGATATAAGGTTTATGAATGTTTCCCATCATGATTAATTGCTTCTCGAGATTGATTGCTTTGATTTATTAATAATAGATGTATAGCATGAGATGTTAGATTAGAATTCTAGTTTTATGCGTAAGTAATTATAGATTTTGCTTTCTTTAATTTAGAATAGATCTGTTATGGTATTTCACTTTCATAGTCTAGATTCACCATTCTGCATTAGGTATATTCATAGCATTATCTCTTTCACTTTCAACACTTTTAATTATCTAAAATAGATTTATTGCTTTTAGTATTTTAATTCTTTAAAAATAGATTTACTGGTTTTAGTATTTTAATTCTTTAAAATAGGTTTACTGTTTCCCAGTATTTAAATTCCCTAAGTATAAACAGTTTTATGTATTGACTAGGCAACCCTTAAAACATTGATACTGATACCCAACCGTGACAAATATTATCCTATAAGAGCACAGATAGTGCCTACACCTCTAAATTTTGTATGTCCCCCGGGTTGATAATTAAAGTAGGCTCTTAGTACAACTGGCCTAATTAGGCATCCATATTGGGAGCTCACCACTGATGTAGACGTTGAGCACAATGACTCCTTTCTAGACGAATCATTGTTTCTCATCAGTACGACTGATCCATGGTATGGAGATATCTTATTGTATCTTCAAACCCAATGCTTCAACCCTCAACTCTCTCGCAAGGACCGTCATAAGATACGTCACCATGCAAAGTATTATTTAATCATTAATGATACTTTGTATCGCCGTGGAATTGATTCAATTCTTCGACATTGTCTCACTCATGATGAGGCTAAACGCGTTCTCGATGACTATCACGCTAGGGCATGTGGCGTTCACCTCTCTGGGATGGCTACTGCCCAGAATATTTTGTGTGCAAGATATTTTTGGCCTGCTATCTTCAAAGATTGTATCGAGGCCGTAAAAAAATGTCCTCCTTGCGAACACTTCCATACGAAGAAGCGCTCCCATTCCGCCCCGTTACATCCGGTTATTTCTGTGGGCTCCTTCACAAAATGGGGCATCGACTTTATGCATTGTAATCCTACCTCAGCCAGGGGGCATAGTTACATCATTGTAGCTGTGGATTACTTCAAAAATTGGGCCGAAGCTATGCCTACATACCAGAACGACGGCAAAACCACCACACTCTTCATGTTCAATCATATAATAGCGCGATTCAGAGTTCCTCAGGCAATTGTTACCAATCATGGTTCCCATTTTTATAACCATATGGTTGATGAATTGAGCGACATGTTGGGTTTTCGCCATGAAAATTAAACACCCTACTACCCACAATCCAATGGACAGGTCGAGGCCATTAGCAAAGTCTTGAAAACTATGGTCAAAAGGATGGTAGGGGCACATAAGTCCAATTGGCACAACATGCTCTTCTCGGCGTTATGGGCCTACCAAACTTCCGTCAAAACCGCCAAAGGATTCACTCCTTTCCAATTGGTATATAGATTGGAGGCTATCCTACCTATAGAGTGCGAAATTTCATCTCTACAACTAGCTATCGAACTTCTTCCTAACACGACGGCTAAGGAAGAACGTCTCTTGCACTTAGCAAAATTGGACGAGTCCCGCCGAGATGCCACTGTTTCTAATGAAGCACACAAGAAACACATCAAATCCCAATACGACAAGTCAGTTGAACCTTGTATCTTTAACGAGGGTGACTTGGTCCTCACTTATGACCAGAAGCATGATAAACTAGGAGCAGGAAAGTTCGAATCAATGTGGCATGGACCTTACATTCTCAAACTTGTTTTGGAGAAGGGAGCATACGAGCTTGAAGACTATGACGGAATCTCTTTGGGTGAACCTTGCAATGGGATTTACCTGAAGATATATTACGCCTAAATTCATCATGCTTAGACTTTCTTGTATATACTGTACATGGCATTTTTTTGTGTTTTTGTGTGCTGTGACGCTTTTGTTTTTTATTGTCTTTAGATCTTGTTTCTGCTCCTTATACCATGTTCTATCTACATGTGCAGATGGAAACATGCTATGGATTCACGGATCGTGCCAGCCGACATACTCGTAACCTTGCTTCGGCAGCCTGGGTACTATATTCCCCAACAGGTGAGCTCATTAGCTCAGGAGGAAGTTGCCTAGGGTTTGCGACCAACAATGCCACAGAATATCAGGCAGTAATCGGAACCCTGACTAACACCATTTCCTTGGGTATGAACCACATTTTCATCCACATGGATTCTCAATTAGTGGTTTCCCATCTGAAACGGGTTTACACCATCCGTGATCCCACCTTACTCCATCTCTTCAGACGAGTACGTATCCTGGAAATGTCATTTGAATCCGTTCAATACCTGCACATTCCACAAGAGTTAAACACAGTTGCTGACTCGATGGCCAACTTCATTTTGGATTGGTACATCACACACACATAATAATCATAATATGTAAAAGCATTCACAACATGTAAATAATGTAATGTATAAAAGCAAACATGTAAACAAGATCACATCACTCAGCATTTAAAAAAAAAACCAGATAATGTATAAGTTGTCGAGAGTGTTTGTATATATATATATCATCAAAAAGTAGTTTCGGTACAAAATCTGAAGCACGATGGCTTTTAGTGAGTCTCTACAAAATATGAAGCATCATAGCTTTCAATAGTACAAAATCTAAGGCCTCTAAGCTCTCAATACAAGTATAATAGTGTCATCAGGCCTGACGCCTGACCCGTTGTCATGTACCCACCCATTTCACCAATGCAAGGTAGGGTACATGATGCCAAATTCAGGGATTTCCCATGATCTCAGCCCATTAGTTAGATTCATATAAATAAATTATGAATATGCAGATGTAAAAAAAATCAATTATGAAGCACAACGGAATTAAAACATCCACACACATTACTCATGCATACAACATATCAACAGTTATTGAATTGATATAGTGCAGAAGTAAATATAGAGGCATAAAAACACTTATCTTCATTTTGCAACTGCCCAAGCAACTAGCTATGTCGCTGCAACGTTCCACCCAGCCATAGGCTCTTCGACAGCTTATACTGAGTCTGTCCGAAGGCCACCCCCGAGCTGTGCATGATTCCTTCAAGGAAAAGGGGACATTCACTCTCTCACAACCCATTTAATCATTCCATCTAAGCCAAGCTAGTCCATAGCCGGGTTTATCAAGCTACAATTGAACCATGGATTATCGCACTCAATCTCAAGCCCAAGCCATGGATACCCATACCCATACCCAACATACTCTTCTCTCACGCAGTAAGCACAAACAGGGGCAGGGATACACATTTTAGACAGTGGGATTTACAAATAAGATGGCCATGGGTTTTCCCAAAAATGTTCCCAACCAAAAACGGAATGTGGGATGGGAAAACAACCATAGGGGGAAAAATGATTTCTTCCCCAAATATCTCAGCCTTCAACAACCCAAAACAGTCTCTATTGAACCCCCATTCGATTTCCCTTCTTCCCCATTGTTATACAACACAGAAAATGCCCTTCTCTACTGGGGAAATGAAGAAAATGCTGCAACATGCCTGGAAAATGCCTAGGTAGCTCTCCACTCATGAGGGAGGAAGAATGATCATGGATAATGGCTTGGGGGAGAAAATTCATGGCTCTTTTCTTGCCCAAGGAGACAAACACGTTTTTCCATAAAGGGTGGTTTTCCCATACCTTAATTTGGACAACCATACCTCTCCATTCCCAAGGCATTAACTACCTCAACCAACTCTTTGGAGAAATCAATAGTTGGGTACAAAAGTCAACATGGGTAGTTGAGGGTTTGATGGGTTCTCTCATCGACACTTGGCTTGACCTGATTGGCTCAAGGGTTTGAATGTTTTCCCTCCCAATTCCTTGTGAAGTCATGCCCCATCTCTTTGTTGCATTGCATAGCTAGTTGTGGGTATTTTTATTAAAATGCATATTACATGATATTTGAATTTCCAATGTGCATTGCTAGCACGCAAACCATATGCATCACTAAATAGATGGCAGGGCCTTGGCCTTAAGCTCCTCACCATGATTTCATAATAATATTACATCATTTATAATGTTAATGCCATGGGTTAAAACTGGGGACATTACACCCGTACACCACCCCTAGCATGGACAACATGTTGTCGCTGAGTTAGGAAGCAATCCACAGTCAGAGCCACCTTGCGGAGTAGGGCATTGAAGCATATGGATGCTCCAACCCCAAACCTCTACATAGGTCTCGGCAAGTCATCTATTGCTGGCTCAGGAACCTCCACTGTGAGCTCGGACAACTTCCTATATACCTCCTCCATCTCCTCGATGGTAGCATGAGCACCTGGAGGCAAAACTGCTTCCCCACCTCTATCTCTCCTCGCCAAGAGAGAAAGTCCTACTAGATGTGCGGGCCCCACATCTGCACACACATATTATATAATTGTCAGCACTGCATCAAGAAAATGATAAATATACAAAATTAAAAGTACAAGGGTTTTTTTCTCACCTATGTCACCCCATGCTGCACCCTCGGGCAACACCAAGTCAGGATCCTCTCTAAAATCTGTACCACTATACGGGAATTCCTCAACCATGAGTAACTGGCCTTCCAACCAGATGAAGAACTCGGGACCAAAATTGATGATAGGTCCTCCACCATGACGAGTCATGACCTCAATCCATCTGAGCATGTGGGGATCTCTAGGCTCCCTGTCATCCAGTACAACCTATGGACATAAGAGAGGGATCTGCTCCAAGAGGAATGATACCACGATCGATCCATAACCAAACTGCTTGAGCTGTCCCCGCCGACACTTGGTCAGCTGAGCTCGGAGGTTTGCGAGGAGACCCTTGCACCAGTTGAAAACCATGGGGGACATGTAGTCCTCCGCATAAAGAATCTGGGTCCGAGTAGCCGTGTGTGGGGCTTGGCTACCCGCCGCTCTAGTAATAGTAAGCAATATGCTATGTAGTGGGCAGCTCACCACATCCCTAATACGAATCTTCCCACTGGAAGGTTGACAAGTAGCGATACAATGCTATGACACCATGTCATCAATTGTGCGGTCACGGGCCCGTGTTTCAGTAATATGCACAAGTTCCCCTCTCCGAGACAGACCTATGAGAAAATAGATTTCCTCAACATCTATTGTGAGGATGTGCTCACCAATCACGAAATACTATTGGGCCGCATCCCAACTCTAGAGCATGTGTGATAGCAGTGGGATTTGGGATCTCATCCCCTGAATCTCAAAGAACTTGAGTAAACCATAGTTCCTCAAGGCATCCACGCATTGTGGATCATTGGTAGCTTGTTCATATTCTATCTCATGTTCTTGTTCTCGCCACTTTAAAACCATGTTGGCTAGCAAGTAACCTACCAAAAGGGCATTTAAACACTGTTAGGTCCTGCTTCAACCTCCACAAGTCCATTTTTTGAATTCTTTTTTATGTTTGGAATTTGCAACTCCGTCGTCACACTGTACATTTTTGTATAGTGAGATGTCATCGCAATTCACCCATTCGAGGCTTGCGATGAATCGGTCTCCTCGTAGGTCCCGAAAAGGCCAACTGCGACGAGCCGAGAGCACAGTAGCCCTTCATGAACTCATCAAAAGATACAAAAAATGAACCTAAAAACAAAATCTAATCGACTAGAAAGTTGCTGGATGAAGTTTAGGCCTACCTGATCTGGATGGTTGGTGAAATGGCGGATCGTAGCTCCCAGAATCGGCAAAGGAATTTTTGGCTCCAAATTGGTACTTCTCCACCCAAATTGGCAAAAGAAATAATGAAATCTATTTTGGTCCATTTTTCTATTTATAGATAGAATGGAATATTCCTTTTCAAATATTTTGATGCTCTTGGGCCATTTATCATAGTTTTTTACCATTTTTGTCATATTTGAGGCTATTTGACACATTTTGTAGTGTGCAGGAGTTGTAAGTGGTCTTTTGTGTCGTTTCTCGTATCACAACGGTCATCACTAGTATGAACATTTCCTTGAACGTTTTGTCGTAATTTTTGCAACGATTAGTCTGTAATTATTGCGTGATGATGAGTTTACTCTTCGTTTGTTCTCGTACTCATGAAACTATGAGAACAAGTACCGAGTTATGATTTATCACTTTTTCGGGCTCGTTAAACTTCCACGGAAAAGGACACCCCCCGGAGTCTACCATTAAGCTCTTTTCAGGCTCTCGAAATATGAAAAGATTTCCAAACGAACTTGTCGCATTCACGCTTGTTAAAGTATTTGAATGGTCGTCTTCCTGGTGATAGTTTACCCCTTTTTCGGACCAGGAGTCACTAGTTACGAAAAAGGTATACTCTAGCCAATCATGACTGGAAGAGTCCTCTCCCACGTTATTTTACCCTTTTTCGGGCGATGAGGCTAACTTTACAAAAAAGGACTGTTGGAGTCTTCTTTATTTCTTTTCAGACTCTCTAAACATGAAATGACAACCGATTTTACCTTCTATGGACTCATTAAAATTTTCACATTGAAAGGCCCATCATGGGAAAAACCCCTCCTATCCCAAGTTCAGAAAATATTTGGGATTGGACTCATCTATGAGATGAGCTATATCGAGCATTTGGTTACCCTCATCAAGCTCGTAAAAAACACATGAGGCACTCATCATTCATGATGGGGAAAAATGAAAGTTTTTTTGTTACATACCTTATTAGTGGCAGTATGTAGTCGTTCTTGAACATGGCACTCATATGCATTTGCATACAGCACTTGGGTCATCCGTTTTTCCTCGAGTTTCACTTATTTCCTGAGTATTATTACTCCTTTGAGTCATTCAAAGAAAAGCTTCCTTCATCAGTCGCTTTGAGAATTTGTGTCACACTCGTCGTGTCAATACTGCCAAGTCATGCCATGTCCATGTTCAAGAATATTTCTATCATTTATCATTTGTAGTCAGTACACCCATCATCACGTTGGTCTACTATGAGTTAGTCTTGCATGTTACTGTACCATCTGATCTACCATATACATCTTTGTCGTGTTTCGTGTCGATTGATGGGGGATTCATCATGGCCCTCCTTCGACGGATTCATCCTTGTCGACTCCACCACATCATCCGAGGATTGAATCTAGAAACCAGTCAAGTACCTTGGCCCTGCATGCCTCAATGGCAGGTTACCTCGCTTTCATCATGAGTTTACGTCATTGACTCTTGATTGAAAGATTTCATCTTACATTCGACTTCAACTCATTTATTCACGCTTGATGATATGTACCATGATACCTTGGGAACCATCGACATCAATGGTGATCTCCCTCACACTTGTTAATGATTTACATCAATGGCCGGTAATCAAGTGGTTTCTACCATGTTCGACGTCAAGAAATTTGTAATCACATGGATAGATTCGTATCATTGGAGGTTCAGCTTGAAGATCATGGGGAGTCATGTTTTACCCAGGTTGTGATAGAGTTTGTATTTGAGTTTTATTACACGGATCCACTTTTGTATTGGTCATGGCCGTGTTATCATCTCATCATGGATCTACGCTTGTGTCTAGTAGCCATGATTGTGTTCAGATTGTCATTACTACCATGGATCTGCAATGTATTGGTCGGAAGCCATGTTGTACTTCATATGAGATTGTCAGTTCAGAGTCAGTTGTACTGCAGCAGTGTCCTTCGTCCGATAAGTCTATTGCCATTACTTCTATCAAAGCACTTCACCTGTACATCTTCAATAGCTTCATGCTTTGGGGGGCATTATGTTACACCCAAAATCTACTCATCATAAGATTCAGTGTATACACCCCTAAAGACACCTGGACTAAGTAATCATCCTGGGAGGATTTGTACCCAATTATGCTTAGTTTTGAACGGTCGTCGCAGGTTGCACACTAGCAACATGCGACGTCGCACCTTGCTCCATTACAGGGTGCGACGAAGTTAGTTAAGTGGCAAAAATAGCTTCTTCAAGGTCCATCTCGAAGCTTGCTGACTTGGGACCCTATCCCTGACGTCTTGGAAGAGTTGGCTCTCGGTTCCTAAACCTTTGGAGAGATCCCTTAAGCCTCTCCTACCATCTCTCAACCTATCCTATCCATACCCTATCCACTTAGTCCTATATAAATGAAGCTCACTCCCATCCCAAAGGGAGGAAGGATATGGTATCTACATGCTAGTGAAATCACTCTTAGAACATCTCCACTCACCTATTGGAGAATTCATACTTCCTTGGAAGGATATGGCAATTGGCTTTGTCGGAGAAGGGCTACAGCGTTAAGCCTTGGTTGTGGTTCTATATCTCTATCATGTACTCCTCTATTTGTAGTAATACAAATTCTTTCCACCAATATTGTTCATGTGTACAATGATATTGAGTAGTTTACCTGCTTAACTATTTACTTAGATCGCTTATTGTATAGATGTCTTTTACTGGTTTCTCTTGTTTCTTGTCTTGACAGGTCTTGTAGCTTAGATCTGACAACCGTTAGACATGGAGCAACATTCAGGAGAAAGGATTGCGTAGTGAAAAGGTAAGACATCTAGTACTCGATCCTTAAGTATATCTAGGAAATGCATTGATAGTTTGTTCTATTTGTTCTAGACTCACTTTGAGCTAGGGAGATCCGGCTCATGTCCGCTTGAGTGGATTGTCCGATAAAAGTAATTTATTTTGAAGTTTCTTTTGGGTCGCCTTTGGCTTGACCAAAACTAGAAGGAAGATGATTACTTGTTTAATATGGTTTGGAGTAAATGGGGTTTCAATCCCGGTTAATGTTTATGATGTGTTTAGTTTTGTTTGAAGATGGGATAACCCTTGCGGGTTTATCCATTGCAGACATAGTTGGAAACGAAGCTCTGTAATAAATTTTCAAAGATTTCTAAATGGTCAGCTTAATATCCACAATGTGTAATGTTGGGTTTTGTGTACAATACTGGCATTTGAGTTTCCTTGCTTACGTTTCCTACTGAGTATAGAATGGATGTGGATTCTCTAACGAAATCTCTCTGTTGAATTCGTGGCACTCCTATCAGTTTTGTTTGTATGATTTCTTTAGGCATAGGGATTTATCATGCTACATGTAGGTAGATAGCCTTTGAGATGCGCTGGTAATTTCTAATGTATAGAAGCTATGCATTTTTGTTTTGGCATGAAGAACTCTCTGTAGGTTTCTCTTATTTGAATGAAAGACTGTTTTAAATAAAATCGTAGTGCTTTGGTTATCCGTTGAACTTTGTCTGAAATGTGGGGTTTTGTCTAACTTGAGTTTTAAATCTGCTAGGATAATATTGTAAATCCTAGATGGAAAAGATATGCTTGTTTAGCTGTTTTCCTACGGGTTTATGATGGGGTAGGGGATTCGATACCGTGACGTGCGTTTTGATTATCCCTTTTAAAATAATGCAAAAAAGAACTGAGGTTGACCTCGTTTGACTTAAAGAAGTTCTGTGTGGGTCCTATCTTGTAAATCTTTTAATTTGTCCTTTCGATTTCTTCGTTGTTGACAAGCCTCGAAATGTTGAAAATATATAGATAGGGAAAATCATATATGGTTATCTTTGCTTGTCATGGAAATTTAAAGTGCAGTGGGTATTTCTTTTACTGTAGGTTTAGATGTATCAACGATTCTTGAAAAGAAATTTTGATGGATAGCCTACATTTAAATATTTATCTCTTGTAAATTTCCTGAGTTTTGTTTTTAAATAATGAATGTTTAAACCCTAGTTTAATAAAGAGTTTAATACAAGGATGGTACAACATGATGGTTGCAAGAATAGTAATACGATTTCGTAGAAGTTTAAAAGTTTGGAAGCTAGGCCTGCGTTATTTCTAATGTTCAAGATAGTGAAGGAGTCAGACCTACGCTGCAAATCGTTGGTTTCATGATCTTAAGTTTTGATTCTTTAATGAATAAAAGTTAAACCCTAGCTTACTGTAATTTAATAATTTAAATGTACAGCAAGATAATAATATGGTTTCGTTTTAAGTGTAGGTTGCAGGTATCGACATTTCTAAATAACAGTTTTTATTATAGAAATATTTCTACCTATATAGGTATCTTGTATAGGCTATCTAGGCTAGCCCTGCTAGATCCTTGAGACATTTAGGGAAGAAGCTTGAATTAAATAGAAAACCTTAAAATAGAGAATGATCAAAAAAATGCAGACTCTGGGAGCCCATGCCAATTGTCCCTTGCTCTATAAAGGAAAAGTAATAACATCTTAATGTACAAAAACATGAATGTTGTAAAATAATTTCTATTTTAAATTTCTAAAGCTAATTAAACTGTATGGAATATTTGTAGCTCATATCTGGTTCTTGAAGCTTGATCTTTCCTTGCAGAATCTGCACACTCAAACACTAGTTAATGGAAAATATATGGACTTAGCTGACCTGTAGGATGATTTTTTAACTGGATATCTTTGGGACTACCATGTTCTTCCCAACCACGACCCTTAGACCATTCCTAGTTCTAACTGGGTCCCCCCAAGTTGTTTCCAACATGCAATAAGAGAAGTAGAGGCCCTAGGATAAGCTATTGAATCAGATCTGGAAAAATATAATAGGCTACTTTGGTTCTGCAGAGTAATTATCCTATGTTCATAAGGGAATGAATAATAAGAAGATGATCCCTCTCTTGGGATCTACCCTTCTTTATATAGGTGAGTTTTGTTTGGAATATAGCTGATTGAATAATAATATTTAGTTTTTAATTTAATTTGAATTATAATATCTTTAAAAGATATTTCACTCCTAGTTTATCTAGGATCTTTATTTTATTATAATTAGATGTAACTTAAGTTTAAATTATAATAATAAAATAATATTATTATTAATAATGTTAATAGTAATAACAATTATGAGACTTATCCTATGCATAGATTTTATGCATTTTATTTATATAAGTAATATTTTCTTTTAAGACAATAATAACAATATTATTATTAATAATAATAACTTGAGAGCTATCTTATGCATAACCTTTATGCATGTTATTTACATAAGAATAATTAAATCTAACTATTCAATAGTTTAGTGATGGTAACTTCTTGATTTAATTATGTATATACTATAATACATCTTTTAAATATTAAGTACAAAGCCCAATTCTTTGGACAGGGTCTTGGTAAGCTTGGATAGTTGACTTGGTTAGGTACCTCTAGGTCTCTCTCTTGCATGTTGGATTCCCTCGTTTAAAATGGTAGTTCCCTCAGTACTTGATAATAGATGGAAAATAATTCATTTAACCAATTTAAATAAATGTGATGAATAGAAGTGCTATTCAGATTTTTCTCGACTAAACACTTTTAAGATCAAGTAACCTCAAGTGCTCTTTAGAGCTTTAACTCAACACTCTCACATGGGCGTTATGCTAGTGCAATTTCAGAGCATCCTGCTCAACACTAGTACTAGAATGTGGTTGTGAAGCACATCTAGAATGTACAAATGGCCTCGAATCAGGTATTCATTATCAAGCTTGGAGTGCTCCAGGGCTTATGCCCAACTCTCTACATACAGTGGGGCTTACGCCCAATACGTAAAGAAAATCCTCTAGGTACATCGGGGCTTATGCCCAGTGCATTGGTCATCCATGTGTTCCTGAGTCCACGCTCAACACACTGCATAAATCAATCATGTGAATCATAACTCTGCACAGTATGTAACAAAAGGGTCATCTCAATATATTAGGGTTTGTACCCAATTCACATAATAAAACATAAATCCATCCATTAGGGATTTCTTTCCCAATATATATAACAATAATGCATCAGTCAGGGTCCATGCCCAATATGTAAATCTATAAAAGAAATGAATCATGTGCACTAGGGCTTATGGCCAATAATCAAAACAAATCATTTGTGTTGGGGCTTTAAGCTCAATATATAACATCAGAAATAGTTAGTCAAAATTTAGGATATTACAATTTGTGCTATCATCATAAACATCGACGTCAAATCGTGCAGGAACAGGTTCAGAGTATTCCACTGGCTGAGGTTCTTTCTCAACAGAATGCTTGATAGGAATACTACAAACTCTCTGCATTTTTCTTACAACATGCAATTGTTAGCAAAGATATCAAATATCAATCAAAACTTGCATATATCATTGTAAACCAATAGATTATTCATAGCAATCCTTATAGAAAATAAGACCATGGGATTTGATATTGATTGAATATAGCTAACTGACATGATTGCATGTCTACGATGTGCAGGTCGCAATTACCATTTCTGCGAGCGAAATATCAGTAAGTCACATATCAATTGAAATTTGGCATAAGATCAGATAGGTTTACATAATAACACTTGTGATTATTAGTCAAATCTCAAATTTTCTATCATCAAGTAATCATTGGATTCAAAGATTTCACGTCTAATCAAGCATAACGCAGACGAAAAACTGGATCAACACTTGAAAACAACGAACCAAGAACCAAAAATAAAAAATCTAAATCATTCTGCCTAATGCAATCAGGGTCGTCGGATCATCATAAATCAATGGTCAGGATGCAAAATACAAGATGCCAAGTGCGGGCATTCGTTATTTGAAAATATACACTCCCTTCCGTAATCCGCATCCCACAATTGTGGGTTGCAGGTTGTGGAACATAAAACACAATGTGTGGTCAAACCATTCTGGCATCCCACAATTGCGGGTTGCAGATTTTTGAATCACTTTTATTTGAAAGACCTTTCTGCATCCCACAATCTGCAATTGTGGGTTGTGGGTTGCAGAAAGAAAAACTTTTTGCGCAATTTCCTAAAACCCCTTTCCACATCCCCCAATCCGCAATTGCGGGTTGCGGGTTGTGGAATAAAAAAATTCAGGTGCAAACAAGGAGCCCACAACCCATAATTGCGGGTTGCGGGTTGCGAGATGATTGAAATTTTTTAATCAAAAACTTATTTCCGCAAATCATAAAAAACACACTAAAAATGCATAAATTCCAAGAAGGAAAATTTACTAACTTAACTAAACCAAATTAACGGTAGCAAAAATGAATGAAAAATAGGCTAAACAACCCCAAAATTGATTAAGTTACTCTTTGATATAAAATTGGGGCTCGCATTTTTGGATAAAATATGGGATCTGTTGTGCCTACAACAAGGAGGAGACGAGATGTCATTGGGATCCACAAATGGGAGAATGTCAAAGTTGCCATAAAAGGGAATGACATAAAGGGTACTTTGTTTGACATCCCTCCTGACCGCCCTTCCGATCAACCGCTTAGACTCGAGGAGTTTAAGTTGGAGGCCGCTGCACCATATTTATATGATAGATTCGTCGAAGCGTGGGGCATGTTCCCCCACCATGACCAGGTCCCATTGTACTTTGCAAAACATATTTATGCAGAGTTTGTTTTGGATATGCACCCAGATTACACCAACATAGGGTCCGACTTCTTTAGGGCTAGTAGGGGATGCTCCTACCAATGTCCTGGAGCTCTTAGAAACCCTGCCTTTGTGCCACCCCCTATGAGGTTGGTATCGATTCCATACAGGACGATTATCAAGTCGGAGGACGTGGCACAATCATCCCAGCTTGCTGCAGAAGCTAGACATGACATTAAAGAGTCATTTTTCACTGCCATGGGCAGCGCTATTGTTGATCTGCATGGAGAGGCATCTAGAACACCCCCTACACCTGTAGAGCCAGAGATAGAGTATGTCGATAGTGACCTTCTCAGGATTTTGGATGGTGAGGCCATACTGGGGGTATGTTGAGTCATCCCAAGATGCATACTTTTGGTTGTATCGTAGATACGTCTCTCCAGGACAGGTATACTTTTGTACAATTATGTATATATGTTCTTCATTTTACATCATATTATATGTCGTAAATTGAATGGTTAATAATACTTAAGGGAGTTGTATTCTATTGCTCCATGTAGGGGACCACATTCATGGATCAACTCTTTACTAGTGAGCCATCAGTTGGTCCATCCGCTCGTCCCAACCCACGAACAACAGTAGTCAAGGTAAGTTATAATTTATGTTCTAATTTAATTTGAGTTTATTACATCCTAGTTTAAATAATTTATGTTTTATTTCTTAATTTTCTTAATTTTATGTTTTAGATCTTAACTTCAAATGAATTCCAAATTGTACAGGGAAAAGGAAAGGGCATTACTCCTGATGATAGACACGAGTACTATGAAGGTTCTGACTACCCGTGTCTAGACACAGTGGTGAGTTTTAATTTATGTTCCAATTCATGTTATTTAATCACATTTAGTAATTTATTTTTGTACTTTACGTTTCAATTTTTGAATTATAACTTAAATTATGTTTTAGTTTTAATTTTTAATAAATCTAACTTATTACATCTAATGGAATATTACATAGGCATTGCTACGGGCGGGTGTCGACGCTGCAATGGCTTTCACATATAATTGGGATATCACATGCCGGATATCACCATTGACTAGACATAAATCGAGGCATTCTTTCATAGTTTACCACCTCAGAGCCAACATCGGTTTACTACACATGAAGACATTCACAGGGTCGATCAAGGGCCTTGTGGGGGTAGTGGCCAATGAGTTGATGATCTATACATTTCCATGTTTTGGATATTTTCATATTTTATATATTTTCATGTTTTGGATGATCTATGTATACGTTTTCATGTTTTGGATATGAATTTCTATCATTTATACATGGACTTTTATCATATATGTACTTTGGATATGGACTTTTGGATATTTTGTTACATATTTTGTATATTTTATCATATGGATGTCATCATGTGTATTTTGTATTTGATTTGAAATCGATTAAGTTTTTTATGTTACATATGAATATAGTTATTACAGTTACAAATTTATGTTTTTTCGTTTCAAATGCAATTTAATGTATAGTGATTACAATATAAAAGTTCAATCTCGATCTGTAGTTACAATTTAGTTCAATTTAAAATGCAAATTTCGACTACATTATAGAACATCTTCCAAAATTTAGAATTGAATACATACATTACAATTTAAAATTGAAATTACAATTCCAATTCAATTACAATATAAGATTTCAGATTTAATGTGTAATTTCAATTCCAATTCAATTACAATTTAAAAGCTCATTTTCAACTACATTACAATTACATAAATAAAATCAAAATTTAAAATTATAATACATTTGAAATTAAAAATTGAAATTACAATTACATTATGTTGTCTACACACTACAATTCAATTACAATTTAAAATTAAAATTTCAAATTCAATGTGTAATTTCAGATGAAAATTCAATGTGTTGTTCCAATTTAAAAGTTCAATTTCAATTACATGATTACGATTGCATTTGAAATAAAATTTTAAATTAGAATACATTGTACAATCTAAAATTTAAATTTTACAATTTTACATTGTATAGATCTATTTTAAATTCTCAATTACATTATAGTTGTATTTGAAATCAAAATTTAAAATTAGAATACATTTGAAATTGAAAATTGAAATTATAATTGCATTATGTTGTCTACACATTACAATTCAATTACAATTTCCACATCCAATTCAATTACATGCAAAATTTAATGTGTAATTTCAATTGAAAATTCAATGTGTTGTTGTATACAAGAATGTTTTTGTCCATTGAGAGTGTGAAATATCCCTTGAGACAAAATTCTCTAATTACAACCAACCAATGATTGATTGATGCCATTTTGGTATTGTTTGTGATAGATCTCTATCAAATTCAAAAATAATTGGTGTAATAACAAGTTCTATAGTATGTAGGTGATCTTTATGTCCTTTTCTTTTAAGTGTGTGCTCTAATCTAGATGAAATGAAAAAAACACCAAATCTTATTTAAAACATAGGATACTTACTATTATGTTTCTTCCTTTTATTTAGCAATCATTTAGGTATATTTCATATGGTTTTTGTTTTGATGAAAAATGGTGATAATGGCACCATTTGATCCAACTAGGTAAGTTGCATATGATGCAATTACCTGAGATATGGTGGTGTCTGGTGAGAGTTGGAAGTTTTTGTAAACTCGTGCAATATGTTGAAGGGTGGTGTTTGTGCTAATAACAATGGAGTATTATGCATCACCTCATTTTTTAATCCACACAATCATTTAAGGTTTTAAGAAAGGAACAAATTGTTATGTCAAAGTCTTGCCAACTTTCATTATTACTTTTCCATGTCTATCAAAAACAAAGGCATGTACAAGTTGTGTTTTGGTTTGATAATTGAGGTTTTTTTACGCAAGCAAGGCCATATAATACTAACTAATTTCCCTCAAAGAGATTCCATGCCTATGTGTGCAAATGATGCATGGTAAAGATGGTTTTTGATGCATGCAATCCAAAAATTGAGAAGGTTTGATGGTTAGAAATTATAGTGAATGTTTGTGAGTTGTGCCAACAATGGGTATTGTTTGCATAAAAATATATTCTATATCCTATGTTATATTCCATGTAGCACCAAGTGCCAATATTTTTATAAAATGGAATGAGGAGACGCAAAAAAATTTGGTCCTAACTTTGATATGTTCAATAACAAAACTAATTGATTATTGTTGAATGAAACCTCTTTTGAATACATTGGTATTTGATAATATTTTTATATAATTGATAATGAAATACAATGTAATTGATGATGAAATACAATGAATGGATTGTAGTGTATATAATTTCGCATTTGAAATCAAAATTTAAAATTAGAATACATTGTACAATTTAAAAATTAAAATTTAAAATTTGACAATGTATAGATGTATTTTAAATTCTCAATTACATTACAATTGTATTTGAAATCAAAATTTAAACTTAGAATGTACATTACAATTTAAAATTGAAATTTTACAATTACATTATACTGTCTAACATTACAATTCAACTATATACTAGACCTTTAATATTGTTTTTAAAGCATCTAAACAAATATCTACAAAACTATTATGGAGGAAGTTCATAGAGCACTAACCATACATTCAAGTGTATTCACATTGGAGCACCATGACCCAATTTTCACAAAAGCCTCCCATCTAGTATTTTTATTCTTGACATTAAAGCACTACAAAAATACATTTATATAACAACCTCCACAAAAATCTCCAAAAAATATTACACGAGACAACATGAAAACTATGTCAATGATGCAAGTGGCATACATGTAACTCATTCATCTAGCCAATGGCTTATAGGAATGCAAGTCTCCATAATACGATCATGGTTAGCTTATGTCATCTTCCATCTCTTTGGCTCACCTCTCTTCAACTTGATTTCTGTTAGATGTATCTGAGCTGCCACCACCAAATGACTGTATTGACATGATATATATTCATGCATAAAATATTTGTAAATAATATGGCACCCTCTTTTTTCACTCTCTCAAAAACGTGTCCCATTAGAACCATCTCTCCAGTTTGTTATGTGAAGTCTCCATCTTGGTAGGTTTGCACCAACCTACTTTTTATCTGTGTGCATCGCATCAAATAATATGCCACATTTTCTTAGTTGCGGGGGGGTGCAGTGACAACGAATACATCACCTGCAAGATACATTACAAATTATATTGAAATGTACTACGTGAATTTCTACAACATTTGTATATGTATAATATATAATGAACTAATTAACTTAATGAAGTCTGTAACAACTCCGAAAAAGAACTAGAATTTCATAAAAATAAAAATAAAAATTGGGATGCATAATTGAAAGGTAAATTATATCTTGAACGTCCTAATTACGCATGTTAAAGTATTTTGACATCAATTGTTGTACTTATGTTTCTTTCGATATAGGGGATTCTTTGAGAAGAGATCCTGGGGCTTACTTAGCTTGCAAAGCTAATGCTGCACTTGATACTTTGAACAAATCCATTGACGAAGTAAGGGATTTCATCATTAATGGTATGATTACTTAACGAACTTCAGTGTAGTTACTCATGCTTAGAAGATACTGTGATTATCAAGTCTCAGTCTAGGTATCTTAAAGGTACTAAACCCTGTTTAAATTCTAAAGGTTCTATGAGATATAATAAGTGTCCTTAAATAACATAAATTTGATACTAAGTCTATGTTGAAAATATCTTCTTCGCATTTAGTGTATAGGTCATCACACTTGTTTTCCTTTTTTATGAGTTTCACTATCTTAGATTTTGAATTCCAATGGGCCCAACCTTAAAAGCATTGCTAAAATAAAATTGTATGGTCCACAAACCTAAACACCCAAATGATTTTTGTAGCAGGTTAAGGTACTAAGCTAAGTCCACGATTTGAGCCCTAGCTGGGGTTTGCAAAGCCCAACAATGCTTACTATGGGGAAGTGATGGACAAAGTATTTTCAATTCAATACACGGGCCTTAGAATTTATGATGTCTGGAGAACTAATTGTGGTGATCTTCATACGAATTCAAATTGGTTGTGGGTGTGAGCAGAATCTCGAGGTATTAATTACAACATTCTGGACTGTCTGAATCACATTAATCATCACAAGCACATGGCTCCTTCGAACCCTAACTTCCTTATCGATGTGTTTCTCATCATTTTTTTTGTTTAGATGTTGAGGTCTATTTCCTTTGGCTCTCTAGTTCTCGGTGGGCTTGGCCCTCTGCCTCGGCCTGTTCGTGAAAGATTTGTGAAAATCCTTCTAGGAATTATATTCATAACCTAATTAATACTTCGAGGTTTTTATGTCGTCATCTGCATGCATCTAAACTAGTTATTGACCGGTTCTTTGTTTTCTTGTGGCAGCAAGGTCCAGGTATCAAGGAATGAGGAGAGGTTTTGATGAAAAGAAGAAGGGAACTCGGCCCTAGTAAGCCCTTGGTCCTCCATGGGAGATATCGGTAATTGAAACCCGCGAGTAACATGGTTTAAAAGAAGATAGTCTTTACTTTGACCATTCTGGGGTGAGTTAGATGCATAGATTTTCACAGCCTCTGGTAGTTATGTTGGAGTTCATGTCTTTGTAAAATTTTAGCATGAATCTTGGTTGGGGTTGTTCATACGAACTCGAAAGATTCTTGAAGTTTCAAAGGGTTTAGTCTCAGTCCTTAAATGAATAGTTTCATTGTGAATACATTCGTCCCATTACTGGGATGGACCTTGGATTGTTTATAATGGACATTTAAATGCTATGTTTTGACGGTTGGTTATTTTATTAGTGGTCCCTTGCGACCTGTTCAGGAAATGCAAAAGGAGACTTTCCCATAACTTACAGTTCTTTCCTTGTTGATTATTTGTGTAATTTTGGCCGATTGTTTGTCTTGCATGATATGGTAGTTTAACACTCTAGTTTCCTGTTCGATGATATAGTGTATAATATGGGACTGTGCCAAAAAGGGTTATGTGGATGAAATATGTAGTGGCTTAGTGTTGTCATAAAATATGGTAGGGACGGTTTAAGAAGTTAGAACTTCTGACTACGTATGGTTATGCCCTCGAGTAGAGAAGTCATTACTTTGGATACGGCTGTTTGATGCAAACCTATGGGGACTCGATCTCGACCCTGAGATGTATAACATAACTCTAATATGATAGAAGCTAGGTCATATTATTTCAATGTTTAGCTAACCTAGTTCAAATCCTTTTTGTAAAAGCTGTAATTGTAAACTATTTATGGGAAAAGGTCTTTCGATAGTCCTATGTTTCAGCTTAGGTTGTTATACTTTCGGTTTCTATGGTTTAAAGTAAAATTCCATGCTCTTGGTTTTATGTTTGGATATAAGAATATCTGCCTGTACATGGTCCTAAAAAAATTGAAATGGTAAACTACACACTGCAATAGACGTGTAGGATTACCTGGCATATGTTGCATGTGATGGCTCCATTTGTTTGATATTATCTGAACTATACTTGTTCTTTTAAAAGAAATTGGGTTATGTTATTGCATTAGTATTTTGGAGATACCAAAACAGAAATTTGTTTGTCCTTTAAAAGTTAATTAAGCAAGAAATGTTGAGCTACTATTGAACACAGAAATGTCTTATGAATGAATAACATAGGGGTTAGGGCACGGGAAAACTCACTGAAACATAACTAGTTTTTAATCCTAAATGTTAAATTTTGAGCATTAATTCACAATAATATTGGATCTTTACTGAGAGAATAACATATACAGTATATCAATGCATAACAATCACAATAAGCATCACAAGCATCACAAGAATCAAAAGCATGAGAGACAAGAGACACAGAGTTTCCGTGGGGAAAACCCTAAGGTGAAAAACCCCACAACTTCCTCAGAGATAGAGAGAGAAATGGCTCAACCAAAGTAAAACCAAAATACACTTGAGATAGTCTCCTAGAGCAGATGGTCCTCCTCCTCACTAGTGCGCCACTTTCTGAGTGAGAGAGGTGTGTCTTTCCGAATGATCCAAATAGAGATCTCCTGATCTCTATTTATACTTAACCTGTTTTCCCAGTGACCTTATGGGTCCGACTTGTCTATCTAGATACATCCACAATATAATATATATTTTAGGGCCGACCCCACACATGGTGGTCTAATAATCCATCGGCAAGTACACACACTTGCGACACTTGTCAATCCACATGACGACACTTCCTTATAGAGGAATAACACATCTCTTATAAGGGTACAATAAATATATATGAAATACATAGATGAAATACATTCCGAAGTTACATATACATCAACACTACCTCTTAACTAGGAAGGTATTTCTCGACACAGTTCTGCTAGACAAGTCTTCTTCTCGAGATCATCGTCATCATCATCTTCATTGCTGCTGCTATCTCAACCAATCTCTGACTCTACTCGTCATAGGAAGTTCTACAGAGCCAGTCCTATTTCATACTGGATGTAGGCCCACCACGTGTAGGTCTTCATCATCTGTGCGAACAATCTAATAGAGGTGGCCTCTCAGGACTAATTTTATGTGCGGATGCAATACCGAAAAGAATATCCTAGGAACATTTATGTGCCTAAGCACGACCGACACGATCTCCCAGGACTGATTACATGCATCTCCTCCACAATACCTTTAAAGAGAATCCCAGGAACATTTATGTGCCGCAGCATGACCGACAAGATCTCTAAAGAGCATCCTAGGACTTATTACGAGCATACAGCTCAACCTCTCGGATCTCCAGGACTGATTACATGTGGATATACAAAACCTTTAAAGATCATCCCAGGAACATTTATGTTCCGCAGCACGATTGGCAAGATCTCTAAAGAGCATCCCAGGACTAATTACGAGCACACAGCTCAACCTCCTAGATCTCCAGGACTGATTACATGTCTCTGTTGTAATATCTCATCCCAGGACTGATTACGAGCACACAACTCAACCTATCGGATATTTGAGGACTGATTACATACTACATAGAAATACCGAAAAGAGTACCCCAGGAACATTTATGTGCCGCAGCATGACCAGAAAGATCTCCCAGGACTGATTACATGCTATTTGCACAACCTGCCACATATCATCTCTGACCTCCAAGTATCAACCTGATACTCATGATCCAATGGATCATCATCGCACGAGGCATCATCTTGATGCCCATGACCATACTGATCATCATCACTTGTACCATCCTGGTACATATCATCTGGAGCAACATCCTGAAGCTCATCATCATGATCAACCTGATCATACATTGCATCCACCTGATGCACACCAAGTATCTACCTGATACATATCATCATACATGATCCACCTGATCATACAGTGTATCCACCTGATACAAATACAAATACATGATACATATCAACATACATGATCTACCTGATCATACAATGTATCCACCTTATACATATACAGATACATGGTCCAAGCATCCAACATGATGCATATACATACAAATGATCCAACCGATCATATCCAGCATCCAACATGATGCATATACAAATACATACAAATGATCCAATCGATCATATCCAGCATCCAACACAATGCGTACATACATACAAATATAAATGATCCAACTGATCATATCCAGCATCAACATGATGCATATACATACAAATATAAATGATCCAACTGATCATATCCATCGTCATCATGATGCATATACAGAGTAGTAACTGGAGCATCGTCCTGATGCTCATCATCCAGCGCTTAAATCCACAGCCATGTGAAGGATCCTCCTTCCAACATGCTTGGGATGGATTCATCAAATGTTTCCATCACTTCTTCCTCAAAGTGTCGTCGATCTGAAGAACACCAAGCCTCTCCCTGAAGTACTCGAACTTTGCCCTGGCTAGTGGCTTCGTTAGCACATCTATAATATGCTCATCCGTCACAACATACAGGAGCTTCACAGCTCCTCTCTGCACCATATCCCTGATATAGTGATATTTGATCTCTATGTGTTTCGACCTATCATGAAACACTAGTTTCTCAAACAGCTTCACACAACTCTGGTTATCGCAGAATATACCAGTAGCATCCAATGGGAGATCAAATAACTCATACAGTAGCTTCCGTAGCCATACTGCCTCAGAACTAGCTGAACAGGCCGCAACATACTCTGCCTCAGCTGTACTCAGTGCTATGCAGGACTTCTTCCTGCTAAACCAAGAGATCACACCTGATCCCATACTGAAGCAGCTCCCAGATGTGCTCTTCCCATCTGCAACACTGCCAGCCCAATCTGAATCAACATAACCCTGTAGGTTAAAATTTTGATTCGCTTCATACTTGAGTCCATAATCCACTGTACCCTTCAGGTACCTCAGAACGTGCTTTACAGCAACCAGGTGAACACTCCTCGGATCCGATAGGAACTGGCTCAATGTGTTCACTGCAAAGCAAATATCAGGTCTCATTTTCATCAGGTACATCAATGACCCAATCATCTGACGATACATAGAGACATCAACTGGCTCAGATGAAGCATCACATAGAAGCTTTAGATTTGATGCCATGGGTGTGGCCATGGCCTTGCAATCCATCATCCCAAATATCTTCAGGATATCTACTGTGTACTTCCCTTAACCAAGGAAGATCCCACCTGAATTCTGCCACACCTCCATACCTAGGAAATAATGCATCATTCCCAAATCTTTCATATCGAACTTAGCAACAAGCTTACACTTAGTATCTGCAATCAATCTATCATTTCCTGTTACAAATAAGTCATCCACGTACAGAAGTAGAATCACAGGATTTCCTTCCTCAAACTTGTATTAGAGATTGGAATCCGCTTTACTCTTGGTAAATCCCAAACTAGATAGGAAACTATCCATCCTACCATACCAAGTTCTGGGGGCTTGCTTCAAGCCATACAAGGCTTTCTTCAATCTGCACACATATGACTCCCTGTCATGTATTTCAAAGCCAAGTGGCTACTCCACATATACTTCCTCTTCAACTACACCATTCAAGAAAGAAGTCTTTACATCCATCTGGTGTATTTTCCATTTCATTGATGCAGACAGGGCAAGTACTGTTCTGATAGAGGTATAACTGGCTACAGGTGCAAAAGTTTCTTCATAATCTATTCCCTCTTTCTGAGAGAATCCATGAGCTACGAATCTTGCTTTGTATTTCTCTACATTGCCATCTGCAGCATGCTTGATTTTGTAGATCCATTTGGAAGTCACAACAGACTTCTCTTTAGGTCTTGGGACAACATCCCAAACATAATTTTTCATTATTGATTGGTATTCCTCAACCATAGCATCCTTCCATTCTTTCTTTTCCGCTGCTTCTTCATAACTGGAAGGTTCTTTGTTCATAATGTCACAAAGTAAAGCAACATAGCTGGTATGTGATCTAGTTCTTTTCTTTGCTCTGTGTTCTTCTTTTGGAATGCCAAATCTTTTTGCATCTTGAATGAGCTCTCTAGCCCATGCAGGTTCCTCTTGTGAGAGTTATCCTCACGGGGTGGAGCTACAGGTTTTTGCGGATCTTCAAACTCACGAACAACTTCTGGAATTGCTTCAGTCATGGTAGTGTCTTGAAATCTAGTTTCCTTAGGTTCTTCATAACCTTCGATAGGTGCCTTCCTTGATTTGACGAATGTCGAGTATTCATCAAATGTTACATCCCTGCTGACATCAATCTTCTTGAACCCTGGAAAGTATACTCTGTAAGCCTTCGAACTTTCACTGTAACCCACAAAGATACCCTTCTTTCCTGAAGGATCTAGTTTGGTCCTCTTTTCCTTGGGGACATGAGTGTATACTGGACAACGAAATATTCTGAGATGGCTGACTTCAGGTTTCTTACTAGAAAAGACCTCTTATGGTGTCTTGTCCAATATCTTGTGGGGTGTTCTGTTTTGCACATATACAGCTATTCTAGCTGCTTCTGCCCATAGATGAATAGGTAGATCTTGGTCATGCAGCATTGCCCTTGCTGATTCCATTATTGTTCTGTTCTTCATTTCTGCAACTCCATTCTGTTGAGGATTATAAGGAGCAGCCAACTCCCTCTTAATCCCTGAATCACTGCAAAGCTTCTTGAAGTCACCTGCGGTGAATTCTCCACCATTGTCGGATCTGAATGTTTTGATCTTTTTGTCAGTTTGATTCTCCATCAAGGTTTTGAATTCCTTAAACTTATCAAACACCTCATCTTTGTTTTTAAAGAAGTATACCAAAGTCTTCATGGAGAAGTCATCAATAAATGAGACATAGTAAACATACCCACTTAGAGAATTGGGTGACATAGGACCACATACATCTAAGTGGATGATTTCCAGGATATCTTTTGCCTTGCTTTCACTATTTGGGAAAGCCTTCTTAATATTCTTACCTTTTGCACATCCTTTGAAAACACCTTCATGTTTGGTCTTGATTTCAAGAAGACCCTCTATAGCCTTGCTTGCAATTGGAAGTGCCCTATAGTGCATATGAGCAAGTCTTCTATGCCAAAGCTCACTTGGCTCCATGGATTCATGCACCATGGCACGTTCAGGTTGTCCTTTGAATTTATACAAACCTCCCTCTTGCTCTCCAATCACAACTGCATCATCTATGGTCTTTCCCTTTGGCCACATTAGGACTTGGCCATCCACAAATGCAACCCTCATACCTTTTGTATCCAATGCGGAGATGGAGAGTAAGTTCTTCTTGAGCCCAGGTACATAAAGGACTTCTTTCATCTTCAAAGATTTTCTAGAATCTAGGTTGTAGGAGGCTTCACCACTTCCTTTGATGGGATATTGATAATCATCCCCAAGTTTCACTTTATGGGGTGATTCATGTTCAGACATATTTACAAAGGATTCTTTAAACCCAGTCATGTGTTTGGAAGCCCCACTATCAATTAACCAATCATTACAACCATGGGAGATAGTACCCGTGAGAGTAGAGGTTAGAACATACTCTTCTTCACTTGATGAGTCATCATTACTATCATCACTTTCTGCCCTAGCCTTCTTCTTTGGAGGTTCATCATCTTCGGAAACATGAGCATGGTACCTTCTTTTGTTACCCTTCTTCTTCTTGCTGGAGTTGTTGTTGTTGTGGTTGTCCCTTTTGTTCTTGGGACATTCTGAAGCAAAGTGACCCTTCTCATTACAAGTGAAACACCTTAGATCTTTCTTGTCTTAGTGAAAATGATGAGAAGATTTCTTCTTGTGATGGGATGGCTCCCTCTTGAACTTGCCCTTCTTAGTGTGAGCTGTGAGAGCTTGATCTTCGTTTCCCATCTTTGCTTCTCTTCCCACAAGCCTTGCTTCTTCTTGAGAACATTCCTCCCATAATCTGCTGAAGGAGATTAACTTATTTCTTGCACAAATCTCCTAGATAAAAGAGTCCCATGACCTAGGTAGGCCATTCAAAGTGGTCATAACAATTTCACCATTCTCCACCATTTCATCTACAGCTTCAAGTTGTTCCTTGATCTGAGAGACCTTGGAGAAATAGGATTGAATGGTTTCTCCATTCGACATCTTGACCCCTTTCAATTGATTCCGCGGGGTCATCTTCCGATTTATGTTCTTTCCTTCAAATAGCTTGGTCAAAGAGTCAAACATAGCCTTGGGTGTCTTTAGAGAAGACACATGGGGTATGAGATGGTCTTTGATAGAATCAACAATGATTCTCTTTGCCTTGACCAAGTTCTTCTTATGCAATACCTTAGCTTCTTCATCCTCTGGGATAGGGATGTATTTTTTTATATATGAGTCCAACTCATTCTCTTCTAGGATTAACCCAATCCTATACTTCCAAGCTCGGAAGTTATCAGCCCCTTCAAGCTTATCCTCAAGCTTGGTGTGGTGAGACATATTAAAGAGTACTTCAAATGGAAATAGAAAAGATTTAGGTCTTACCACTTGAAATGCTGAAAACTGGATCTAGTCCCAGATTAGGGTTTGTCGAAAAAACCCTAAAAATTCAAAATGTGAATTTCAACTTTCTGAAAGGATAGAAAGATGCACCTTGAAGAGCGGATCATCCTGGTATATTCAGAATTTGAGATCAACAAAGCTTTACCCTTTAGATTTTCCTTTTTGTCCTCCCAGGTTCACTAGGGAGAGCCCTGAATTAGGGTTTGAGTTTCCTAGAGCTCTACGCAGCCAAAAATATCGATCCAAAGCTCTAAAATTCGATTTTTGCAAGGAGATTCCAGCTATGTCTTCAGATTTCAAAAATTCCTATTTTTGTGGAAACCCTAACTTTTAGGGCCAAATCTGAAAATGCTCAGAATTGAATTCTGATTAGATAGATAGATTCTCATTGATGAGTAGAGTCAATCTATTATACTGCGTTTCCAAAAACTATGGAGAGAAACCCAATAAACAAGAAACTCAAGTTTTCGTCACTGCAAAATGTCTTCTTCTCGGGTTAGCTCTGATACCATGTTAAATTTTGAGCATTAATTCACAATACTCTTGAATCTTTACTGAGAGAATAACATATATAGTATATCAATGCATAGCAATCACAATAAGCATGATAAGCATCACAAGAATCAAAAGCATGAGAGACAAGAGACACAGAGTTTCCGTGGAGAAAACCCTAAGGTGAAAAACCTCACAACTTCCTCAGAGATAGAGAGAGCAATGGCTCAACCAAAATACACTTGAGATAGTCTCCTAGAGCAGATGGTCCTCCTCCTCACTAGTGTGCCACTTTTTGAGTGAGAGAAGTGTGTATTTCTGAATGATCCAAATAGAGATCTATTGATCTCTATTTATACTTAACCTATTTTCCCAATGACCTTATGGGGCCGACTTGTCTATCTAGATACATCCACAATATAATATATATTTTAGGGCCGACCCCACACATGGTGGTCTAATAACCCATCAGCAAGTACACACACTTGCGACACTTGTCAATCCACATGACGACACTTCCTTATAGAGGAATAACACATCTCTTATAAGGGTACAATAAATATATATGAAATACATAGATGAAATACATTCCGAAGTTACATATACATCAACACTAAACTATATATTTAATTTCATCGACATTTAGCAAATTCCAAGTGATCAACTGTTTGAAAAGAATGTTTTTATATAAATACTAGAAATGAAATAATACCAATTGTCCTATTTGTGCATTTGTAATTTATTATATCTATTCTTAAATTTTTCCCTGTACTAGAGTACACCACCTTCGGGTGGAAGGAAAAATATAGAGGTAATTATTTTCATTTTTAACCAGTCAACTCCAATTCAAAGATCAGTTTGATTATAAACAATTTCATAAAACAAATAATAACAAGTAGGGTAAGAAATAGAAGAAACCTGACCAACAAAGCCTGGCAAACATCCACAGGTGACCGTTCCTCCTAACCTATTCCTCAAGCACTCAGTGGAATGCTTGGTACCCCCGAGCCCATTCACTAAACCACTAGAATGAAGACAATGAATAGGAGTAGGAGACCATTACTTTTTGAAGACTCAACAGTCCTTAACACCTGCCATCCTTCCTTACTTTGTACTCAACTGATGGACATACTCACTCTGGAAATCCGATTAGTTAGATACCCCTCATCGAATTTCCTTGTGTGCTCAAAACTATCATAGTTTTCTAGCCATCCCAAGGGAAAAAGAATAATTGTGAGCCTCCTGCTCAATTTGATGGTTTCATAGCTTTCCTAGGTCTTTGGTCAGTTATATCATTTATTGATCCACTTGCTCAACTCCTCCACCTTTGGATAGTCATGACCATAAATATAGGGTAGTTGCCTCCTGTAAAAACTAGTAAGTGATTCTAGATGCTGCCACTTATCTCCTTGTATCCTAAGGAGTTTCATTCCTCCTAGTGGGTCAGTGAACACTCTTCAACAGTCCCCTATGGATGAGTGTCTCCACTTTTAATTTATTAAAAAATAAAAATACTTAATTACAGTCATTGTTGACCACCTTGGTCATAAAAACTTTATAATAAAATTGGATCAATGGTTTTCTCATAATAAAATGTTTTTCAGTTCTAGGGTTGTTACAAACACCCCATCTTAACCTCAACATCATCCTCGATGTTTCTTAAGGGTCTTCTGAGTCTTCCTGGAATAGAATTGGGTATGTTGCTCGCATATGACACTCTAATTCCCAGGTTGCTTCCTCTAGACTAAGGTGCTTCCATTACACCTTTACCTGTCCAATGGTGCGATTAAGAAGTGAAATTCCCCCCCTGTCGAGGATACAGTCTGGTTCCATGTAATTTCCCTTTTTAGGAATTTTATTAAAATGGCATTTTTTCACTTTTTTTCCCTAGTTAGACCCTTGACTAGTTTTGAGCTCTAGGTCCCCAAATTGCTCCAATGGCTCCCAAATATTTTGAGAAGGTATATGGATGATGTTATAACATAAATATGTGTTTTATGGATTCTTTTTGACCTTTAAAATACTACTTCAAATCCTCTTTCAATTCTGGCCAATGTAGGGAACTTTATTAGTAATTTCCCTTTGACTAGTATTGGTCTCTAGGTCTGAAATTGACTCCAAAAGTTTCGAATATTCAAGGAAGGTGTATGAATGATATTAGTACTTGAATATGATTTTCAGGGATGAGATATGGCCACCAAAATACCTATGCAAACTCTCTTACGATTCTAGACCAAGTATGCAATTTTACTAGTAATTTGGGGTTCAAATCCCCCTGGGGTAAGTACTGAAACTGGCTTCCCAAATGCCTCCAAACCCTCAAAATTATGAAAAGAGGTAGGAGATGTATAAAGGATTTTATTAAGGTCCAAAATGCACCATTAATTAGTTATTAATTCTATTCCAAACCTCTCCCAAACAACAACAAAAATCACTAATTCGACCCTTGGGGAAATGGCACCAAATCTTCTCCAAATGTAAATAAACTAAGTAAAATGACTTCAAATGCTTGAGAACTGAACATGAAACTTGTATAATACATCAATAAAATTCCATTAATCAATAAACTCTCAGTATTTTACTTATCCATTCGAATCCATCAACAATACATTGGTTCACAACAAGGTAGTGGGGAAATGGCACTGTTCTTTCATTAAAAATGAGATTTATACATTTCTACTTGGAGTTTCGACATGAAAATTTATGGAAATGCATAAAAGAGTATTTTAATTCATATTAGAAAATAAATGGGGCATTAGAATCTCCCCCAAAGAGTACAATACCTCACCAAAAATGCCCTCCCTCAAGGATCAAGAATATGCAACCAAATCTGGAAATGGTTGAAGGAGTGAACTGCAATAGAAGAAACCATGATCTGCCCTGTAGATTACACCTAAAAATAAATACCCCATTAAAGATCCAAATGAAAGGCTTGAATGGCCTTTCCAATTACCAACTTGGATGGGAATCTTTCACCCTCGAAATTGGCTAAGGCAAGAAACTAGTCATCCACTAGCTCTCCCTCTTCACAAATGCACTTCCAAATTCTACATATGATAAAAATATGGTTTCATTATTTGTTATTGAAATTTATAAACTTATAATTTCCTCCATGGGTCTAATTCCTTCCAAGAGACACATGCCAACTCAAGTTGGGAAGAGATTCCAAAGAATGCCACTTGTACAACAATTCCTAGTTTCCCACTTCCACCAAATCACATGTGGAAGCATCTTAGTTGCCATAACTCCCTTGAGCTCCCTCTTGGAGGCTATTTTTAGTCCTGACATGTCACATATGTCATATGTTATCCTTCAAGTCTAATTTGTGTCATAGGTGTCATAGCATCTTCATCATTACTGTCATAAAGTTAGGGAATTTAGCCCAAGTGTCCCACTAGCTCCAAATTGCCTCTTCCTCTTCCATGGGAGTTAATCTTCCTCTATATTTTGACCTTGGATGAGTCATGCCATGAATAGTACCTTTTTAAATCCCTCAAGTATGTTACCATTCACCTTGAATTCGAATTGGTGAGAGAATGATGCCAAGTGTAGTGGGGAAATCTAGCCATATGTGGGCCCCACTTCCTCCATGTGTCTTCATGATCAAATTCCACTTTGATTTTCACTTGTATATATTTATTTAGCTCCTTTATTAAATATTTATTCCATTCTAATGTTCAGACATCATTTATTATCCCCCTTATTCCAAATCCCAAAGCTTCCACCCCAAACCTAGGAAACTAGTAATTTTCCTCCTTTGCAGTTATTTGACCCTTAACATCAATTTGACAAACTCTAATGAATATGGCCAATGTGATTAGGCCATTGTGACCCAATGCAAAATTTGGGACATGACAAATCCTCCCTTCCCAATATTTCTTTTCCTCAAGCAATTTCAAACATGGGTGTTGAAGAACCTGCTTTTTGTATAATTCTTTGAAGTTGCCATTGAATTGTCCAACCTTGAGTCTTTGAGTTTCCATGAAGATTTTAGAGAGGAACCACCATGCTTTCTACTGCACTACTATGATAAAAATCACTTTATTAGGTGAGAAATCTATCTCCCATATTGCTTGTTTCCCCAAAAAATTTGAAACCAATGAGATAAAAATTATTCCAGGGTCCCATTGCTTATATTGGACCCCAACAATTAAGAGTGCTCTCCAATCCACACCATTAGATAAGAGTATTCCTAGATCCCATTTTCTTGTATGCATTCTTACAAACATCATAATTACAAAATATATATCATCAAAGTACCTAACAACATAATGAAAATGTACATCAAGGAGGTGCTTCATCAAAGAATCATGAAAGTGCTTATACCTCCAAGTAAGTAGACCACCCTTTTCCAGGTGCATACAATCATCGAGTGAACAATCAAATCTGATCCAATGACATGGGTGAGTATCCCATGTCCTATAATGCTGCTCCAAAAATATGTAATATGCATCAAAACAATCAACCATGTATTCTTTCATCCAAGTAGTTAATGAAGTTCCTCCAACATCAATTGAACTAAGCAAGCCGCAAGGAAGATCATGAGTCTTCAAGTGACTCAAGTGAACATCATAAGTGTATCCATGAAGATATGTATCATCATAAGGAAAGAAAATATTCTGTTGCAAATGTAAATAATGAGGTGCTCTATTCATGTCATCATCAAATGGAGAGGTAGGAGTTTCATACCCCTCATGTGGCACCACTAGAAAAAATCCTTTCACCCAAATTTCATCCCCAATTGATGTGCCTGAAAAAGAAGTAGGGGGTGAGGAATTATGAACCAACCTTAAATATTTAAAACTCTTACCAATCGAAATCTTTAATTCATCTTCTCCATAAATGGCTGGTCCAACTGTTGTGAGATCATGTGCCTCCTTCAAGACTTTGCAACTCTCTCCATGAGACAACTCATAATCCCTCTGAACAAATACAAGTGTTTGTCCTTCTTCTTGTTTGAGTGTATCATCTTCAAGAACCTGCAGATCATCATGTACCTCATGTTCCACCATTACATGGGTTCTTTCTTTGTGGCATAAATTATTTCATCCATTTCCTTCTTTTCCTCGGAAAGAGAACCATTGCTCATTATTTTTTCCATGTTGCTTCCAAGTTGACTAACCAAAAATTCGAACTCTTGAATGAATTTCCTCCACTTGTCTTCAAAGGATGGTTTCATTAATTTTCTAAACTGCTCATTCTCCTCTAAGGTTCCTTTCACATCCTTACTCATGGTGACCAAGGAATGCACTTCTTCTCCTACTTCTTCCCTTTCACCAAAGTACCTCCAGTTTCAGTTCCTAAGGGTGGTGGCTTATTTCTTTAACTACTGGTCTTCATTAATGTTCTACCACGTTAGTTGCCAAGACCATGCTCTGATACCACTGTAATTTCTCTTGTTAGGAATTTTATTAAAATGACAATTTTTCACTTTTTTTTCCCTAGTTAGACCTTTCACTAGTTTTGAGCTCTAGGTCCCCAAATTGCTCTAGTTGCTCCCAAATACTCTTAGAAGATATATGGGTGATGTTATAACATAATATGTGTTTCAGGGATTCTTTTGGACCTTTAAAATACTTCTTCAAATCCTCTTTCAATTCTGGCCAATGTAGGGAACTTTATTAGTAATTTTCCTTTGACTAGTATTGGTCTCTAGGTCTCAAATTGACTCCAAATGCTTTCAAATCTTCAAGGAAGATGTATGAATGATATTAGGAATTGAATATGATGTTCAGGAATGAGATATGGCCACCAAAATACCTCTACAAACTCTCTTAATATTCTGGACCAAGTATGCAATTTTACTAGTAATTTGGGGTTCAAATCCCCCTGGGGTAAGTACTGAAAATGGCTTCCCAAATGCCTCCAAACCCACTCAAATTTATGAACAGATGTAGGATATGTCTCAATAGTGTTATTAAGGTCCCAAATGAACCATTCATTAGTTATTAATTCTATTCCAAACCTCTCCCAAACAACAACAAAAATCACTAGTTTGACCCTTGGGGAAATGGCACCAAATCTTCTCCAAATGTAAATAAACTGAGTAAAATGACTTCAAATGCTTGAGAACCGAACATGAAACTTGTATAATACATAAATAAAATTCCTTTCATCAATAAACCATCAGTATTTTACTTATCCATTCGAATCCATCAACATTACATTGGTTCACAACAAGGTAGTGGGGAAATGGCACTGTTCTTTCATTAAAAATGAGATTTATACATTTCTACTTGGAATTTCGAACTGAAACTTTCTGGAGATGAATAAAAGATTATTTAATTCTTATTAAAAAATAAATGGGGCATTAGAATCTCCCCCAAATAGTACAATAGCTAACCAAAAACGCCCTCCCTCAAGGATCAAGAATATGCCACCAAAACTGGAAATGGTTGAAGGAGTGAGCTGCAATAGAAGAAACCATGAGCTTCCTTATAGATTACACCTGCAAATAAATATTCCATTAAATATCCAAATGAAAGGTCTGAATGGTGTTAAATTTTGAGCATTAATTCACAATACTCTAGGATATTTACTTAGAGAATAACATGTACAGTATCTCGATGCATAACAATCATAATAAGAATGGCAAGCATCATAAGAATCAAAAGCGTGAGAGACAAGAGACACAAAATTTCCATGGGGAAAACCCTATGGTGAAAAACCCCACAACTTCCTCAAAGATAGAGATAGCAATGGCTCAACCAAAGTACAACCAAAATACACTGAGATAGTCTCCTAGTAGCATATGATCCTCCTCCTCACTAGTGCGCCACTTTCTGAGTGAGAGAAGTGTGAACTTCTGAATGATGAAAATAGAGATCTCTCGATCTCTATTTATACTAACCTATTTGCCCAGTTACAATATGGGGCCGACTTGTCTAGCTAGGTACATCCACATTATAATATATATTTCAGGGCCGACCCCACACATGGTGGTCTAATAACCCGTCGCCAAGTACACACACTTGCGACAATTGTCAATACATAGGATGACACTTCCTTCTAGAGGAGTAACACATCTCTAATAAGGGCACAATAAATATATATGAAATACATAGATGAAATACATTCTGAAGTTACATATACATCAACACTCCCTCTTAACTAGGAAGGTATTTTTCGACACAGTTCTACTAGACAAGTCTTCTTCTCGGGATCATCGTCATCATCATCATCACTGCTGCTGCTATCTCAACCAATATCTCACTCTACTTGTCATAGGAAGTTATACAGAGCCAGTCCTTTTTCATATTGGATGTAGGCCCACTACCTGCAGGTCTTCATCATCTGTGCGAACAGTCTGATAGAGGTGGCCTCTCAGGACTAATTTTATGTGCGGATGCAATACCGGAAAGAGTATCCCAGGAACATTTATGTGCCCAAGCACGACTGGAAATATCTCCCAGGAATGATTACATGCATCTCGTCCACAATACCTTTAAAGAGAAGCCCAGGAAATATCTCCCAGGACCAACAAGATCTCTAAAGAGCATCCCAGGACTTATTACGAGCACACAGCTCAACCTCTCGGATCTCCAGGACTGATTACATGTGGATAGAAAAAACCTTTAAAGAGCATCCCAGGAACATCTATGTGCCACAACACGACTGGAAAGATCTCTAAAGAGCATCCCAGAACTAATTACGAGCACACAGCTCAACCTCTCAGATCTCCAGGACTGATTACATGTCTCTGTAGTAATACCCCATCGCAGGACTGATTACGAGCACACATCTCAACCTTTTGGATATCTGAGGACTGATTACATACTACATAGAAATACTAGAAAGAGTACCCCAAGAGCATTTATGTGTCGTAGCATGACCAGCAAGTTCTCCCAGGATTGATTACATGCTATTTGCACAACCTGCCACATATCATCTCTGACCTCCAAGTATCAACCTGATACTCATGATCCAACGGATCATCATTGCACGAGGCATCATCCTGATTCCCATGATCATACTGATCATCATCACTTGTACCATCCCGGTACATATCATCTGGAGCAACATCCTGAAGCTCATCATCATGATCAACCTGATCATACAATGCATCCACCTAATGCACACCAAGTATCTACCTAATACATATCATCATAAATGATCCACCTGATGATACAGAGTATCCACCTGATACAAATACAAATACATGATACATATCATCATACATGATCTACCTGATCGTACAATGTATCCACCTGATACATATACAAATACATGCTCCAAGCATCCAACATGACGAATATACTCTACCAGGTGGATGCATCCCATTCTCCATATCTCCCTTATTTTTACTCTGTTTCCGTTGAAATTTTCGGGGAACCCCTGTCATCCCATTCTGCATATTTCAGTCCTGAGGACCCTATCCTCAATTCCCCTTCCCAAAGCCCGAAATCCCACATTTGTCTATTTTTGGGGTTTGCCATAACTTCCTCAGATTTCACCCAATCACCTTCAAATTTTACCACAGAGTTCCTTTCTGAATTCTGCTTCTTTGTTCCCCTCTACCAAATTTTCCCATTCTTTCACCCTGCTTCTGAAATCCTCATTTTTGCTTCCCTATCTATCTAACAGTGTCCAAAATTTAGTCAAATCCCAATTACCCTTCTGATTTTTTCCCAAATCCAAATTTTCCCTTACTGAAGTAGTTCCTATTTTTGTTTTCCTACCCAGTCAGAGAAAAAAATAAAAATAAAAAAATCCCTGGTTATGGTTGTCACCCGTGCAGGAGAAAAAACCATGGAGGAAGCACTTGCAGCCATCCAAGCCAAACTCCAGGATCTGGATGAAAAATTTCTCGGTCTCCATCTTGAACATTCAGGTATGAACAACAAACGACAGTCCGAGTCTTCAGTAGACAATGGGTTCTCTGCTTCCAGCAATTTTCGTGGTCCGAAGCTTGATTTTCCTCGCTTCAATGGTACCGATCCAACTGGATGGATCTATCGTGCAGAACAATATTTTAGTCTGCATAATACTTTTGATGTCAACAAAGTTCCACTGGCATCCTTTCATTTGGAACAGGAAGCTCTTCAATGGCACCGCTGGTACATCAAGGCTCATCCAGAGCCCAACTGGCCAGACTTTTGCCAGCTCCTTTTGCAATGATTTGGTCCTAATGCTTTTGATGACTTCACAGGAGCCCTCACTAAACTTCGCCAAACTGGCACTGTGAGAGAGTATCAAACCGAATTTGATAATCTAGCCAACCACACCGAAGGATTGTTTGATGAATTTTACCAGAGTTGTTTTATCAGTGGTCTAAAGGATGCCATTCGCTCTGAGGTCAAAATGTTCTGCCCCAACACAATGATGGAAGCACTCGGGTTGGCTAAGTTGGTAGAAGACAAGCTTGCAGCCCAACAATGCTCCAAGCCCACTTTTGTTCCCTTCCGAAATATGGGTTCTCAGCGACCACCTATACCGCAGGCTCCTCGACCGACTCCTATCAAGCGTTTGTCTGAAATAGAGATGCAAGCACGCAGAGAAAAGGGGCTTTGCTATAATTGTGATGAGAAATTCACTCGGGGACATAGATGTGTTCAGCAAAAGCTCTATCTCCTGGATGTGGAGTCTCCGCCTGCCTCTGAAATGGGTGAAGAAGATCCAGAAACACTGGATGCTCCGGTCGACAGTCAGGAACCGCCTATTGACCCTCCGTCTCAGGATGACCAGCCAGAGATATCTCTCCATGCTTTAGCTGGAATCACCACCCCCCAAACAATGCGGGTCAGGGGTTACTTCAAGAAGCTTCCTCTTACAATCCTCATTGATTCTGGTAGCACTCATAATTTCATTGACCCTCGGATCGCCAAACAAGCTGATTGTTTTATCCATCCTTGCTCCAACTTTGAAGTCATGATTTCCAATGGGGGCACTTTACCTTGCAAAGGGAAGTGTCGAAATGTGCGTATCTCTATGGGAGATTATATCTTGTGCTCTGACATGTTTTCCTTTCCCTTAGGCGGATGCGATGTGGTTTTGGGCGCTCAATGGCTACGCACACTCAGCCCTATCTTATGGGATTTTGCCGAACTTTGGATGTAGTTTTCCCTCAATGGACACAAACACACATTGACAGGATTACAACCAGGTTCTCTCAGCATCATCAGTTCACATCGCATGGAAAAACTCCTCAAGAAGAGTTCACATGGTGTCATCGCTCAGATCCATTCCATCCAGATGCAACCATCAACGGTCTCCACTACTCCTTTGGATCTACAACAAATTCTGGATCGATATACAGGTGTCTTTGCTGAACCAGTGGGATTACCACCTTCCAGGCCAGAAGACCATCGTATTCAGCTCCTGCCTAGCAGCGTTCCTCCCAACATTAGGCCCTATCGCTACCCATTTCACCAAAAAACAGAGATTGAAATGCTCGTTCGGGACTTATTGAGGCAAGGTATTATTCGCCCAAGCACTAGTTCCTTTTCTTCTCCAGTTATTCTTGTCCACAAAAAAGATGGGTCATGGTGCCTCTGCATTGACTTCCGAGCACTTAATCACCTCACCATCAAGGATAAGTTTCCAATTCCTGTTGTTGATGAGCTTCTTGATGAGCTTCATGGGGCTCACTTTTTCTCCAAGTTGGATCTTCGTTCTGGGTATCATCAAATTCGGGTTCATGAGGATGATATTCCTAAAACAGCTTTTCGCACACATGATGGCCATTATGAGTTTCTGGTCATGCCCTTTGGCCTCACTAATGCTCCTTCCACATTCCAGGCCTTAATGAATAAAATATTTCGACCCTACTTGCGGAAATTCATTCTGGTATTCTTTGATGATATCCTCATCTACAGTAAAACATGGGATGAACATCTCCAGCATCTGGATCTTGTCATGCAACTTTTCTCTGACCATCATCTCCATGCCAAGCAGTCTAAATGTGTTTTTGGACAAAAGGAAGTTGAGTATCTCGGGCACATTATCTCAGCACAAGGGGTTCGCGTGGATCCTGCCAAAATCGAGGCCATGAACAATTGGCCACATCCTTAGACACTCAAGAGCCTTCGTGGTTTTTTGGGGTTGACTGGCTACTACCGCAAGTTTGTCAAGGATTATGGGAAGATTGCAGCTCCATTAACTGCTCTATTAAAAAAAGATGCTTTTACATGGACACCTGATGCTCAGTGTGCATTTGACAAACTAAAACAAGCTATGTGTACTACACCTGTGCTAGCTATGCCCGATTTTTCCAAGCCCTTCACTATTGAGAGTGATGCTTGCGGCAATGGACTTGGTGCTGTTCTCCTTCAAGATGAACACCCCATCGCGTTCACCAGCAAAGCCCTTTCAGGTAAGAATTTAGCTGCCTCTACCTATGAGAAGGAAATGATGGCTATTTTGCATGCAGTACAGAAGTGGCGTCCATACCTATTAGGGAATCATTTCTGCATCAAGACTGATCACCAGAGTTTGAAGTACCTCTTGGACCAGCGTGTCTCCTCCCCGGCACAACAGAAATGGGTTAGCAAACTCATGGGTTATGACTACGAGATCACTTACAAGAAGGCTAAAGACAATATTGTGGCAGATGCTCTTTCTCGCACATTTGATGCCCAAGGTTCTCTTTCAGCTATTTCTATGCCTGTTCCAAATTGGTTGCAATCTGTTCAACAGGGTTACGTCAATGACTCTTCCTTATCTCAGACCATCCAACGCTTGACCAACAATCCTTCTACTGTCCCACATTACTCTTGGGATGGTGCTTCTCTGCGATACAAGGGTCATCTGGTGCTTCCCCAGAGCACAGATCTTCAACAGGCTGTCTTCTATGAACTCCATGCTTCTCCATTGGTCGGGCACTCTGGGTTCCTCAAAACATATGAACGAGCACGGCGTAACTTCTTTTGGCAGGGCATGAAAAGGACAATTCAACAGATGGTGGCCGAATGTGATACCTGTCAGCGCAATAAGGGTGAAACAACACTCCTTCCAGGATTGCTTGAACCCTTGCCCATACCTACACGGATTTGGACAGATATTTCTATGGATTTCATTGAAGGGCTCCCTAAATCTGGCGGGAAGACAGTGATTCTCGTTGTGGTTGATCGTCTCTCCAAATATAGTCATTTTTGCGCTCTCAGCCATCCCTATACAGCCTCCTCTGTCGCTCAAATTTTTATGGACCAGATCTTTCGTCTTCATGGCATCCCTTCTTCCATTTTCTCGGATCGTGATGCGACTTTCACTAGTCATTTTTGGACAGAACTATTTCGCCACACTGGCACCAAACTGAAGATGAGTTTAGGGTATCACCCACAAACAGATGGTCAGACTGAAATTGTCAATAAATGCTTGGAAACTTATCTTCGTTGCTTCACCTCGGAACAACAACATTAGTGGGCAAAGTGGCTCCCTCTCACTGAATGGTGGTACAATACCTCTTACCATACTGCCTCTAAAATGACTCCATATGAAGCAGTCTACGGTCAGGCACCTCCAGCTCTTCTTCCATACACCCCCACTAGTTCACCAGTTCAGGAAGTTGACAAGGTCCTTCGCAACCGCGATCAGATTCTTCACATTTTGCGGGACAATCTTCACATGGCAAGAAATCGCATGAAGCAACAAGCTGATCAGCACCGTTCAGAGCGCACTTTTCAAGTCGGCAATATGGTTTTTCTTCGTCTCCAGCCGTACAAAGAATCCTCCTTGAAACTCAAAGGGCGTCATAAGCTCGCTCCAAAGTTCTATGGGCCATATCGGATTCTTCAGAGGATTGGGTCCGTTGCTTATAAATTGGAACTTCCTCCTTCTTCCCGCATTCATCCAGTCTTTCATGTCTCTTGTCTGAAGAAAGTTCTTGGCACCAACATCAGCGGCCAAACGATTTTACCCGAACTGGATAATGAAGGATCCATCCTTTTGGAGCCAGAGGCCATCCTCAATCGGCGCACGCGTCAGCTTTGCTCTCGTTCTATCACAGAGGTCTTAATTTAGTGGCACGACATGCAACTAGAGGATGCTACATGGGAACCACTCCTTCAGATTCAACAACAATTTCCACATCTAAAGCTTTGAGGACAAAGCTTTTTTTAAGGGGGAGGGGATGTTAGGAACCCATGTCTTTACTTTGTTAGTATGTTGTTGTTGGACGCATATGCTTTGTAAGTCGTCCTGTAGTATTTGTTAATCAATAGTTTGTGTTATTGTTGTTGGCGCATATGCTTTGTAAGCCGCCCGTAGTATTGTTAATCCATAGTTTGTAACGGCCCATGGTTTTGACCCATAGTATTGGCGCCTAGAATTAGTATATAAGTGTGTGTTGAGACCTATGAAGGCACCGTGAAGTTAATTGTATTGAGCTTGCTCAAAGGAGGTTTCCCCCTCGAAGTGGCCTATGATCAATACAAAAGTGATTCTGAGTTCTGTCATTTCTGCTATTTCACGTATTCTTGTTAATTAATTGTTGCAGGTGCCTCACATAGTGATAGGCCCTTGGGAGGATATGCACCATCGCTCTTATTTCCTTCTCAATCTCGAGCTCTCCGAACAAGAAGAGTTTAGGATGACTCTAGCAAAGATGGTTGGTCACCATGTGGCTCTTTTAGGGTCGCATGATGTTTTTGCGGAGGGGAATATGGCTAGCATTTCCCCGACTACGTCAATCAACATCTCTCATGCTCCTGGAAAGGTTGAGAACGTTTACATCGGTGACGATTGCACTCTTGAGGAGATTGCTATTTACAATTAATTGTTTACAGAACTCTGGGAAGCTTTCTCCTTGTCATATGAGTAGATGCCAAGAATAGACCCCCGCATTGTTGAACATGAGATTAGAACATATCCCAACGCTAAATCGGTTCGACAACGCTTACATGCTGTGAACCCTAGAAAAGCAGTCGCTATCAAGGCAGAGGTGGAGAAACTGCTCAAGGTTGGTTTCATCTACCCCGTTCCCCTTACCGAATGGGTGTCAAACCCCGTTTCTGTGGATAAGAAGTAATGAACGATCCGTGTATGCACTGATTTTAGAGATTTGAACCGTGCATATCTAAAAGACAACTTCCCCATGCCATTCATCGATCAGATCTTGGATGCTTGTGCGGGAAGTGAGATTTTTTCATTCATGGATGGCTTTTTAGGGTATAATCAAATTCAAATCAAACTCGAGGACCAACATAAGGAAGCTTTCATTTGTCCTTGGAGAACGTTTTCATATCAGAAAATTCCCTTCGGCCTTAAAAACGCCGGAGCTACATTTCAGCGTGCCATGACCTACACCTTTCACGATCTTAAAAAGATTATGGAGGTTTTCTTGGATGATCTTGCCAGCCATTCTCGCAAGAGAATGGACCACCCCAAGCACCTCCGTATGATTCTCAAATGATGTATACGATACAATATTCAATTGATTCCTAATAAATGCATCTTTGCTGTAAGGATGGGTCAGCTTCTGGGATTCATAGTTTCGGAAGAGGGTATTAGAGTCGATCCTCTTAAAGTTGAGGCAATACTTCGGTTGCCTCCTCCGCGCAACTTGTTACAACTTCAGAGCCTCCAAGGGAGAGCCACTTTTCTACGTCGTTTTGTAGTCAATTATTCTAATATTACCAAAGGTTTCGCGCACTTATTGAAGAAAGATACACCCTTTATCTAAGATGAGCGAGCCCATCAATCTTTCAAAGCCCTTAAGAAAGCTTTGGTATCGGCCCCTGTGCTTAGTCCACCAGACTTCGCACGAGATTTTATCCTTTATGTGGTCATGTCTCAAGAGACGATTGGCATGGTATTGCTTCAGGTTGATGATGCACTTGTCGAGCATGTCATCTATTACCTCAGTCAAAATCTAGTAGATGCTGAGCTAAGATATACTCATGTGGAAAATTTTGCACTTGTGACTGGTCATTCAGTCCAGCAGTTATGACATTGCATTTTTTTTAGAAAAACCACAGTTTTCGTGCACATCAATCCGTTTCAGTTCATGCTATCACGATGTTGTATAGGGGGGAAGTACAATAATTGGATTGTGATCCTCCAGGAGTTCGATCTTGATTTTGCTTCGGCGAAATCGGTGAAATCGTTGGTGTTTGCTGAGCTTATGTCGGACCTTCCAAGACTTGATGAGGATGTCATTCATGAAGATTCCTTTGTGGATGAGCACTAATTTCTTATCTTGTCCAAAGACCCTTGGTATGGGGATGTCATTATATATCTCCAAACTTTGAAGTTTCCTCTGTACTATTCACGAGACAAGCGACAACGGGTGAAACATCATGCTAAAGATTATACTATCATAGGTGACACTTTGTATCGCCGAGGAAAGGATTCTATTCTTCGTTGTTGCTTAAATCATGAAGAAGCAGAGCGGGTGCTTAATGATTGCCATGTGGGGGCATGTGGCGGTCACTTATCCGAGCTTGCTACAGCCCACCGTATCATGTGAGCTGGTTATTTTTGGCCTTCAATCTTTAAAGATTGTATTAATGCTATGAAGAGATGCCACCCTTTCCAGGTGTTTTCTCAGAATGAACGCTCGCATCCAGCGCCCCTTCATTCTGTCGTCACCGTCGGTCCCTTCACCAAGTAGGGGGTGGATTTCATGGATTACAAACCAGCTTCAGCTGGGGGGCATCACCATATTAGAGTGGCCATGGACTACTTTTCCAAATGAGCTGAGGCCATGCCTACCGTAAAATCCGATGGTTCTATATTATCCCATTTCGTGTTCAATCAAATTATCACTCATTTCGGTATTCTGAAAGAGATGTCACTGACCATGGTAGTCACTTTTAGAACAAGATGATGTAGGATTTGTCTCTCAAGCTTGGGTTTCTTCAAGAACACTCATCTTCTTATTATCCCCAAGAAAATAGTCAAGTTGAAGCACTTAATAAGTCTTTGAAGACCATTCTCCAGCGTACCATCCAACAAAGCAAGAACAATTGGCACATCATGTTATATCCTGCTTTGTGGGCATATTGAACCGTAGTCAAGACTGCCACCGGGTTCTCACTGTTTCAGCTACTTCATGATGTGGAGTCATTTTTACCGATTGAATGTGAAATCCCTTTGCTTAAACTGGCCATAGAGCTCCTCCCTAATACGACGAGTCTTGAACAATGTTTAATCCACCTTGATCAACTTGACGAGCAACGTCGAGATGCCAACAAACGTCATGTTAAGGTTCAGTATGATAAATCTGTGCATCCCCGGCAATATGTTGAAGGTGACTTGGTCCTCGTATATGACCAAGCTAAAGAACCCCTAGGGGCAGGCAAGTTCAACCCCATGTGGCATGGCCCTTACATCGTGAGGTGTGTCCTGGAAAAAGGAGCATATGAATTAGAATACTATGAGGGGACTATCTTGAACGAGCCTAGAAATGGGCTCTACCTCAAGCGGTATTACACTTGAACCTCTGGTTCAGGCTAATACTTTTGTATACTACTGTATAGTTACTTATGTACATAGTTTAGCTCTCTTTTCATTTTTGGGTCTGCTGATTAGCTTCCGTTTGACTGAAAGATGTCAGCAGAGTTTCCTACGTTCTTAAGGTTTGCGGATGGTGCTAACCGTCATACACAGCAACTTGCTTCTGCTGCCTGGGTTATTTTCTCACCTGATCACCTAGTTGTGTCCTCAGGAGGTGCTTGTCTTGGTCTTACATCTAACAATGTGGCTGAGTATAGTGCCATCATTAAGCTACTTCAGGATGCCATTTCACATGGTATCCAGTGTTTAGAAGTCTGCCTGGATTCACAACTAGTTGTGTCTCCGCTGAATGGGAAGTACCATGTGCGAGATCCTACACTACTATGAAAATTCCTAAGGGTAAGACTCTTGGAACGATATTTTGCTTCAATTACGTACATTCACGTTCCAAGAAGTGTTAAACATATATCTGATACATACGCTAACTATGTATTATATTGGCATTTGTCACATTCACAATGAAGCACACAAATAAAAGAAGACATTCACACATTTGTACATACACACATATAGTAGAACCGAAGAACCAAAGTTTTTTTTAAATAATATGTCCAAAAATGGTAATGTCATGATACAAAACTGGAGCCCGTAGCCCTCAAAAATATACATATCGATACAAAAGTGAGACCCTGAGATATCTACTCCCTATGGGGAGGCCTAGCTGCCACCCTAATGGGATGTGTCTGATCAAAGTAATGCACTACATTCACAACATGCTACAGTAGTTGCACCCAGTTGCTCGGCACCCCCACTACGTGGCGTTGCATATCCTCTGGCAGTTGCGCCACCTCTTCCTGTGGTACCCTGGCAATCATCCATGATATGTTGGACCATAGAGTCTATAATGTTTGCTCTGCTTTAGCACCTACCATCTCATCACCCCTGCCCCGGCTACGATGTCTCAAAAACCATCAGCTCTCACTAGACCCTTGTCTGCAAGCAAACGGTAAAACATTAATACATGATACTACCCCCAAAATGATTTTTGCATTTACATCTACAATAAAAAATCCATAAGAATTTAATATACCAAAAACCTAAAAAGAGTACTCACCAATGTCTCTGAATTCTACATCTAGTGGGAGTGGCATGTCTCGATCCTATCAGAAATCTATCCCTGCATAAGGGTAGTCATCTATCACTATGATCTGTCAGTCCCACCAGTAAAAGAACTCCTTTGTATATGGTGATGCTTGACGGCCACCACCCTGTCGTGTCAAGACCTCGGCCCATCGAGTCATGGCTGGGTCACAGAGACTATGAGGAGGGACCTCAACCCTCGGACTGAGACCCGAAACCCGCTCGAAGAAGAAGCTACACAAAATACTACCATAGCTGAAGTTTTTTGCATCCCCCTACTTGCACTCTGTCAGCTGGGTCTTCATGGACCCGAGTAGCATAGTACACCAGTCAAATATCATAGGCTGCATGCATTGTGATGCATAGAACATAACTGACCTAGATGCCTGGTGAAGAGCTTTGGATCCAGTGATCCTCACTAAAGTTGCCACGACGACCTTCATGCTCAGGTTGACTATGGCTCGAACGGGCACCAGATTTCCCTTTTCCTAAGTATTTGGAACACAATACCTCTCTATGTAGTTGGGGATGGTGATCCCACCACCCACAGTTCGAAACCGAAGGCTTGCCACCTCACCTCGGCGGGAAAAACCTGTGATGACATAGATATCTTCCACCTCCATTGAAAGTATTTTCCCATCTAGGTTGAAGTTATGTGCATCAACATCCCAATAGTCTATCAAACGTTGGAGCAATAGGTTTTGGGCCCTCAAACCCCCTATGCTCCAAAATTTGTATAAACTACATGCTTGCAGTGCTTGTTGTGCACGCACATCATTATGAACAACCTCATCTACGAGGTCGTGTTCTCTCTCTCTCCACTCTAGAACCATCCTGGAAAGAGAAAAACCCAAAGATTTGGTCAGTTTTGCTTAAAAAACTCACTTCACGACCGTACCCGTGAGAAGTTGTGCTCACAGAGGTAGGTACCCGTAGTCAACGTGTGTGTTGACTGCACGTACCCAGCCCTACCCACAACCCGCATAGTTATAGCCCACAGGTAGCGCCGTGACCATGTAGGGCATGGCCAAACAAAATTTTTAACTAATGAAATTTGAAATAAAAACAATAAAATGGAAGGTGGGGATGAGATTACCAACCTGCTCCTAACGGTTCGATGATCAGATGCCTGTAGCTCCTAGAATCAGCAGCTTAACTTTGAGGTGAAAACTAACCACAAAACTCCAAATGGGTGAATAGTAAAAATAAATTGTAAATTGTAAATTTTTGTTACTATTTATAATTTTCAAGACCCGCTGGTCTATAGTTTTTGCCATTTAATGTTGTTCTAGACTAATACAATGTCATGGAATAGTGTTTTTAACCAGATTTCTTTGGCGAAAGTTGTTTCCAGACATTTCACACCTACGGCAGGTACGTTTCACACCTGGCATATAGGTTAGCTATCATTTTCACATGCTTTATGCATTTGACCTTTTGACCACTTTCATAAACCCTAGGTGCAACCCCGTTTCTTAACTGACACAGAACCTTCACACTGTCATAAAAGTGTCATTATGTGGCGTTAGGGCCTTTTCAAACATGGGTACCCTAGATAGAACCCTTTTTTGCATTATGGTGCCCATGCCGTTGTTTGTCCTTAGGATTGGGAGTCCTTTGTAGTTACACCATGACATTGCGATAAAGTCTCATACTCTACTTTGTCTTATGTTAGCCATCTCCCATAAGGACTCCCCCGTTTATGTCAAGTTGTGATTGCATTGCATCATCCTACTTGCTTCTTGAGCCTTGTGTCGGCTCCCGCTTACTCTATTATTAGCTTGGTGCCTGAGCACTTTTCCTGTAGAGCTTACATTTTCCCTCCACAATTTGATTACCTTTTGACCTTGAGGGAACACACCCCCCAAGTGTCCACATCCTGCACGCACTTCCTTGCATTTATCATAGGTATGTTCCATTACTTGGAACTAGTCTGCTCGCTATTTGACACTCGTTCCCTCACTTGTTGTACTATAAGCAATTTTATTCGTTTTCAAGCTTTCCCCAAATATGAAAAAGACCAAAAAAAAAATCTAAAAAGCCGGATGGGATTATGGTTACTACTTCTTGTTGGCAGATGTTGTGTCGCCTTTGAACAGAGCATTCATTCCACTCCATACATTATGAGTTGGGACTATAGTTAGACCTGAGGAGCGATACTTGTTTCTCAGTTTTCTCCACCGATTGGTTAAGCTTCCAATCATTATGGATCCCTTTGTAATGCTTCCTACATTGCGTAGTGTATGTGAAGTCTATGTTGTCGGAGTCTATGCATCTGCTCATGCTCTTGTTCAAAGGAATTCCTGAACCAGTGTCGGCCACTCCTCAGATCTCTTGACTATTGCATGTCGGCCATCCTTATTGAGTCAGTCCGTTCCACCTGAGTTCTTCCAAATCTTTCAGCATAGCTGGTACCCTCGTGCTGGTTGATGGGGGATGCCTTAATGCCCTCCTTCCAATGAGTCTCATTCCATCGACTTCAACCCATTTATTCCAGAACTTGAGGCTTAGAGTTCGATTGAGTACATTGAGGATTGCAGTCATTAGTGGCAGGTTCTCTCGTCATCGACAGTTTTGGGAATACATCAATGTCCCCTGATTGATGGATTCATCCTAGTGTTTGACTTCAACTCATCTATTCACACTCTGATGTTTGTGCTCTGTGCCTTGATGCCCATTTTCATTATTGGTGGGTTATCTCGCATCTGTTAACAGTATGCATCATTAACCGGTAATTAGACGATGTCACATCAGGTTCGACCTCAACTCCTTTATTCACTTGATGGGACTTGCACCGTCGAAGACTTGTGTAGAAGACCCCAGGCGATATTGGCATTCAGTATGCTACTTATGACGATGACTTTACATCTGAGATATCACCTCTTAGATATCAGCAGTTTGTACCTCCAATTTGTAGTAGTTGTTTCCTTTTCAGTAGGAGACCATATCTTACTGCAGAGGGATCATGGCTATGATCACTTATGACATGTATTCACTATGTACTGCCTATTCATGGCCATTATATCATATTTTTGTACTACCAACATGTATTTAGGGATACTATTGTATTATGACGAGTGAGCTGCTCCTTCCACTTGTGTCTCCATCACTCCATTTATGAGATTTATAATGTATTTCGGCCATCGTAGCATCAGTCTCTGACCTCACACATTAGGGGGCATCTATTACAACGTAATTTTCCACCTAGTGAGAATCAACATTCTTTGGCCTAGAGGATCGATTTCACTAACTCAGAACCACTTTATATCCTTCAGACACTATTTTTCCCTATTTTTTCCTTTGTATGCTAGCTGCATCATTACAGTGGGTGTACCCATGAGTTGCATCACTATAGCCCGAGGGTAGCATGTAAAATGGTAAAAATCACTAGTTTATTACTTTTTACTCCCAAAAAGCGGTCATTGGGTGACCTTTAACCCTCCATTTGCCCAAGAAACGCCTCGATGTGTCCTTTCACTTACCTTTGAGAGGACTATATATTGAGCACATATGGCTTATGGACGGGAGGAGAAAGAAGAGCAAGAGAACTCTAGTGGATTTTTGCCCTATCTTGAGTCTACACTCATTGATCCTTGTCATTGTGAACCCTTTATGTTCACCTTCCAAACTCCTATCATAGTTTGAGTTTGACATTCCATGGAGGATTGAAGTGGTGGAGGCGCAAGTCGATTGACCCAGATCTTGGTTCAGATTGGTTGCCGGCAAGAGGTCGTATCACATTGTACTACTTCTTGTTTATTAATAGAAATACTCATATTCTCATCCATTAATGTTGTAAATGTTGTTTATACTACATTGGGTTGCATTTACTTGTCATATCATGGGCCATTGCTATTGATGATGTTAATTTCGTTTATATATTATATTTACTTGTTGTATATTGGTTGTTAAGACTAATTTGCATATTCAAGTGCATGGATTGAAAAGCTCCAACGGGGATCTACATCAAACGTTTGGATCGATATTGGTTATATTCTTCATTATCTTAGCATTGTTATTTATATAGCATAGCATTGAGAATTGAGTTGATTCCTGGTAGTCAGTCGTTTGTTGTGGTCTACCCCAAGCCATAGCGAGTTTTCTCTAATACATCTAAGGACACAAGTAAAGATGAAAGAAGCATAGCTTATTAAATAGTTGATAAGCTTAACTTATTTATTGGTGTTTTTGTCAAATTATAAATTAATTAGTATACATGGTTATTGTAATATCCCGATTTTGACCCCATTGCATTAAAATGTAAATGATGTAATATTGTTATAAAATCGTGGTGAGGAGCTCAAGGCCAATGCCCCGCCATCGATTTAGTGATGCATACGGTTTACATGCTAGCCAGGCATGTTGGAAGTGCAAATATTATGTAAATATGCATTTTAATAAAATACCCACAACTAGCTATGCAATGCAACAAGAGATGGGGGCATGATTTTACAAGGAATTGGGAAGGAAACATTCAAACCCTTGAGCCAATCAAGCCAAGCCAAGTGTCAATGAGAGAACCCATCAAACCCTCAACTACCCATGTTGACTTTTGTACCCAATCATTCATTTCTCCCAAGAGTTGGGTGAAGTAGTTAATGCCTTGCGAATGGAGAGGTATGGCTATCCAAATTCGAGTATGGGCAAGCCACCCTCCATGGAAAAACATGTTTTGCTTCTTGGGCAAGAAAACAACCATGAATTGCTCCCCAAGCCATTACTCATAAAGCAGTTTTGCCTCTCTCACATTTTTGGAGCTGTCTGGGCATTTTTCCTCCATGTTTTCCTATGTTTTCCTTGTTTTTCAGTTGGGAAGAGGGCATTTTTGTGTTGCAGAGCTGATGGAACAAGAGGGAGCTCAATTTGGGGTTTCAATGAGGTCGTTTTGGCAATTTGAAATGCTCATAACTTGTGGGAGAAATAGGGTTTGCTCCCTGTGGTTGAATCCCCCTTCCCACAGTCCGTTTTGGTGTGCCCATGATTTGGAGGGCCAAGGGAGTTTAGGAGGGTGTCTCCTTAGTGGAGCAAACCAAACTCCTACTTTCGCCATCTATTCATTTACTTAAGACTTAACTAATTGATAACCTGGAGTTGCATGTTGGTGGATGTTGCTGATCATAGGATCGTGATCTTATTTAAGCCCCAGGATCTCATGCATATGGTGTTAAGATTTAATATGCTAAGACAGAAAATAGTAGCATTACATTCCATTTCACAATAATAGCATATACAGGATCACTGAAGAAACAACAAGCACAGCATAAACACAAGAGACAGATTTATCCTGGGAAACCCTCATGGGGTAGAAAACTCAGCAAAGCTTCATCAATATAGATGACCAGCAATATACAAAGATGCAAACCAAAGACATGATCTCCTCCTCCACCATATCAGACCTGTCCTCCACAAGTGCGCCACTCTTAAGTGAGTGAGTGTGTAAAATGAGGAATACACCTCCTCTATTTATACACTACTCCGACTTATCTTTTACACAAAACATGTAGGCTCGTATTTAACCAATGGGTTAAATACCCCACTACAACTGACTGGGCCGACCCCTCTAGGGTGGGCTAACAACCCTTTGACCCACATAACACATACAGGGCCGACCCCCACTAGGGAAGTCTAATAACCCAAGTTACCACATTTCGACGGAGGAATAAACATCTTCGGATATACAATAAGATCTTCACTAAGGAATGAATCATCTCCGGAATAATAAAGTACAAATATAATATTCTTTGAAGTTACAATATCTCAACACTCCCCCTTAATGAGAAGGATATTATAACAACATTTGCACGAGCAAGGAGTCATATACATGATACATCTATAAATCATTGGAAGCTTTCTCAACATCATCAATAACTCAACCAGTTACTGGAACATCTTCAATATTGGGACATCAGCATCTTCAGTACTGAGTTCTTATCTTCTGCAGCACTCAAACAGCTACAGCAACATCAACATCCGAATCCTCACGATCGTCAGCATTGTCATCACACGATCATCAACATCGTCATCACACGATCATCAGCATCGTCATCACACGATCATCAACATCGTCATCTAGATCAACATGATCAGCATCAGCACATCATCTTGATCTATAGCATCTGGTTCATCACGATCTATAGTGTCTGGTTCATCACGATCTACAGCATCTGGATCATCTCAATCTACATGATCAGCATCATCGTCATCTAGATCAACTCAATCAGTAGCATCGTCATCTAGATCAACACGATCAGCAACATCATCATCTAGATCAATACGATCAGCAGCATCGTCATCTAGATCAATACGATCAGCAGCATCATCATCTAGATCAACAGTATTAGTATCCACACCAATACAAGTATACACATCATCAATACAAGTATCCACACAATACAAGTATACACATCATCAATACAAGTATCCACACAATACAAGTATACACATCATCAATACAAGTATCCACACAATACAAGTATACACATCATCAATACAAGTATTCACACAATAGTAGCATACCCTGCAACACACACAATCATATTACAGGATGATCAATTCCTGATCTCTTTAGGACATAGGTCCATGGATGATGCAATCCCGTCATGTACCTTTTGAACCGAGGTCCAAGGACGATCCAGTCCTACCATGTACCTTTTGAACCGAAGTCCAGGGATGATCCAGTCCTATCATGTACCTTTTGAATCGAGGTCCAGGGACGATCCAGTCCTATCATGTACCTTTTGAACCCAAGTCCAGGGATGATCCAGTCCTATCATTCAATTCTCGGAGACCTCATGTCTACGGCTCAATTCATAGGACCAAAGTCCGAGGACGATCCAATCCCCTTACTTGTTCATTCAGGATTTTTATTCTCGGAGACATCTTGTCTACGGCTCAATTCACAGGACCAAAGTCCAAGGACGATCCAATCCCCTTACCTGTTCATTCAGGATTTTATTCTCGGAGACATCTTGTCTACGGCTCAATTCACAGGACCAAAGTCCGAGGACGATCCAATCCCCTTACCTGTTCATTCAAGATTTTGTTCTCGGAGACATCTTGTCTACGGCTCAATTCACAGGACTAAAGTCCAAGGACGATCCAATCCCCTTACCTGTTCATTCAGGATTTTGTTCTCGGAGACATCTTGTCTACGGCTCAATTCACAGGACTAAAGTCCGAGGACGATCCAATCCCCTTACCTGTTCATTCAGGATTTTGTTCTCGGAGACACATTGTCTACGGCTCAATTCATAGGACTAAATTCCGAGGACGATACAATCCCCTTACCTGTTCATTCAGGATTTTGTTCTCGGAGACATCTTGTCTATGGCTCAATTCACAGGACTAAAGTCTGAGGATGATACAATCCCCTTACCTGTTCATTCAGGATTTTGTTCTCGGAAATATCTTGTCTACGGCTCAATTCACGGGACTAAAGTCCGAGGACGATACAATCCCCTTACCTATTCATTCAGGATTTTGTTCTCGGAGACATCTTGTCTACGGCTCAATTCACAGGACTAAAGTCCGAGGACGATACAATCCCCTTACCTGTTCATTCAGGATTTTGTTCTCGGAGACATCTTGTCTACGGCTCACTTTAGGACTGAAGTCCAGAGATGATCCAATCCCCAAATGTCCACTAAGGACTTCATTCTTGAAGACATATGTCTACGGATCCTTTTAGAACATATGTTCAAGGATGATGCAATCCCTCTTCTTTCTCGGGGACATCTGTCTACGGATCGTTTTAGAACATATGTTCAAGGATGATGCAATCCCTCTTCTTTCTCAGAGACATCTGTCTACGAATTCTTTTAGAATATATGTTCAAGGATGATGTAATCCCCTTGTCAACTTAGACCCTATCTAAGGACCATCCACCAACCTCTCTATTGGCATCACTAATATAGGTATCCTCATCATCGACCTCTCTGTCGATGCAGGCAATCTCATCATAAGTGATCACATCACTCCCCCTTTTGAGAAGGGCCCTTTTGAACTATATTAAGTTTGTCTTGGAAAACTTTACTTGAGGTAGAGGTTTGGTTAGTACATCGGCAACTTGTTCACTTGAGGTGGAGGTTTGGTTAGTACATCGGATCGGTAGAAGTTTGGTTAGTATATTGGCAACTTGTTACAAATTCAAACTTTTAGTTCCTTTCTGCACCATATCTTGGAACACTAGATTCTCTGCCATGTTGATACAACTCTGTTTGTCACATAGGATCATAGTTGGGTCTATCTCTAAGTCAAACAATCCTGAAGCTATACTGCTTCATAACTTAGCAGAGCAAGCAGCCATATATTCTTCTTGTGCTAAGAGCCACACTATACTGCTTCCTTCTAAACCACAAGATCATGGTTGATCCCAGACAATAACATCTTCTCGATGTGCTCTTCCTATCTGATACACTTTCTGCTCAATCAACATTTGTGTATCCAGCTGAAGTCATGATCTCTAAGATAGCATAGATCAAAGTCTATCGTATCTTTTAGGTACCTGATCACATGCTTTGCAACTAATAGGTGAACACATCTAGTTTCCACTAGATATTGACTCAAGGTGTTCACAGCAAAGCATATATCTGACCTAGTATTTGTTAGATACATCAATGACCCAATAATTTGTCTGTACAGAGTTATATCCACTAACTCTGAAGAGTCATCCGCTAACAGCTTCAAGTTGGAATCCATGAGAGTGGACATTCCAACACATCAAGTCCTTTTAATATTTATCAGCATATTTTCCCTGGTTTGAGAAAGATTCCTTCTGAGCCTTTCCATACTTCCAGACCTAGAAAGTAATGCATCAATCTGAAATATTTCATTTTCATTTATGCAGCCATCTATCTGTGCCATCTCTCATTAGATGGGTCTACTGATATGAGCCTCAACATCATTCGAACTGTTGATGTATATGTAACTTCGGAATGTATTTCACATATATGTATATTGTATTCCTATAGAGATGTTATTATTCCTCTATACGGAAGTGTCGTCATTTATATTGTAAGTGTCGTAACTTATATTTGATGGGTTATTAGACCACCTTGTTTGGGGTCGGCCCTGTATAAGTCATGTGGGTCGAAGGGTTATTACACCACCCTATTGGGGGTCGGCCATGTGGGTCAAAGGGTTATTAGACCACCCTATTGGGGGTCGGCCCACTCAGCATTATGTTATGTGGTTAAGTTCGAGCCGACATGAGTTAGGTAAAAAGGCAAGTCAAGTCAAGTATAAATAGAGTGCGGGAGGCACTCTATTTGCTCACTCACTTCTCACACATGCTCTCAAGGAGGAGAGGTGCACTTATGGAGGAGGAGGATTGCTGCTAGGTTATGGCTATCTCTATTGGTTGGTTGTATCATTGCTCTATCTATCTCTGAGGAAGTTATTGGGGTTTTTCACCTTTATGGTTTTCCCCAAGTATATCTTTGTGTCTCTTGTGTGCTTGCATTATTGTCTCCATGATTGATATGCTGTAGATATGCTGTACATGTTGTTCTCTCAGTTAAGATCCTAGATCAGATTGAAGTAAATTCTGAAAATTTAACATGGTATCAGAGCTAGCCTGAAAGAAGGCATGATATGGCATGTATGACACTTGTTGCACTTACGATGCTAGGGCTTGATATAGCAAAAACCAGTCATCGTAGCACTTTCGCTATAAATCCGTTTTGGAGACTTTTTCGGATCTGAAATTGCTACAGGACGAAGACTAAATCTCCAGGTACCTTGTGTCCAAAGAAAAACCTCTAATTCGTTGTACTTTGTGATTTATGATCTGTACAATATAGGGTTTCTGCCTCTTCCAGATCTGAGTCAAAATCAGGTGACCTTGGGAAAAAGGTCATAACTTGGGCTAGGAAGCTCCAAATGAAATTTCTTGAAAAGTGACAGGTAGTACACAGGCCGAGCTATCTCAAAAAACTTTTTCAGAGGCCGAAGGTCAAACAGTGACACGTGGCATGCCGTACAAGTTCGCTCTCCTGTATTATCCCATAAACAGGTCACGTTGCGACACATGGCATATCTCTCTCTCAGAGAATTCAATTGAGGTCAGACCTGTCAGTATGGAAAGATAACAGGCTGAGCTATCTCAGAAAACTTTTTCAGAGGCCGAAGGTCAAACAGTGACACGTGGCACGCCGTACAAGTTCGCTCTCCTGTATTTTCCCAAAACAGGTCACGTTGCGACATTTGGCATAACTCTCTCTCAGAACATCCAATTGAGGTCAGACCTGTCTGGATGGAAAGCTAACAGGTCAGGCTATCTCAGGAAACTTTTTCAGACTCTGTGGATCAAAAATTTTGGAGTTACACCAGAAACAATCAGGTACATATTTCTGTCAAAACAGAATTATTTTTTGGTACCTTCATTCATGGCTTCCGGAATTTAGGGCTTTGGAGAAAGTTGGAATTTTTGTAATCGGAGACCACGGCTGGATGCTACTCATCAAAATAGAAATTTAGAGACCAAGATCAGAATTTTTGGTTGGGCAGAAGGCCGGGCTTGATTAGACCCTAGTTCGGGACTTTGATCAGAAAAGTGGAAAATTAGGGCTTCTGTAAAAATGGAAATTTTTGAAATCTGTGACCACGGCTGGAAGCTCCTCAGAAAAATAGAAGCTTCTAGCTTTGGATCAAACCTTTTGATTGGTCAGAAGAGTGGTCTTCATCAAACCCCAGTTCAGGGTCACACCCAGTGAATCCAGAAGTTTCAAAGGCAAAATTGAGAAGTGAAACTTTGTAGTTTTCAAATTCTGAATATACCAGTTTGATCAGTTCATCAAGGCGCATATTCCTATCCTTTCGGAAGTTTGAAATTCAAAGTTTGAATTTTTGGGGTTTCTCTGACAAACCCATATCCAGCTCCAGGTCCAGTTCTTGCAAATCAAGTGGATTGGGTTAATCCTAGAAGAAGATGGATTGGTCACCTGCATAAGTGAAGAAGTTCCTATTTCAGAGGGAGATGAGGCTAAGGCCTTATATAAGAAGATTACAAGCGATCTCGACAGGTATGACTCATCGAGGTATGTTTCGATATTTGTCCATGATTAAGTTTATGGTATGTTTGTCTTCATGTTATTACGGTTAGTACAATTTTGATTTTTGATTTGTCGTATCACCTTAACAAAATTATGAATGCATAATAGAAGATATTCATTGGTTAGGGTGTTGACACTTATGATTGTACTAATGCATTATGATGTTGTATGAGGTTTATGTTGTCTACTAACATGAAAGGTACACCAAGAAAGACAAATCATGTTCTGGTCCAAGAACATATGGTCATGATAACATGAGGACAAAGATTCATCCATTGTCATAGATCTCATAGAAGATCCATTTACGAGGTATGTATAACTTGGTTTTGTAATGGATAACATATGAGACATGCAGGTTACTAGCACAAGTCACTGAAGAGAAACAAAAGACATTATGCGGGTATGTTAGACATAAACTAGCTAGCATGCTAATCCAGGTATGTTTTTCCTATATCAAGCTAGAATCCTACCTTGGGTTAGGATTTTATACTATTGTTGATAATGATTATTCATGAAGTCATAGGTTTGAATAATCATGGTTGTATGCATATTATGTTTCTTACCATAATTGATGATATGACTAACCAGAAGAATCATGATGGTATAGGTTTGAATAATCACAGGTTTTATGCATTTTATATCTCTTATCTTGATTGATGATTCAACTAACCTGAAGAGTCATAGGCTTGAGTAATTACAGGTTTAGACATGTTATGTTTCTTATGATTTGACTAACCATAAGAATCCTTGAATGCTAATGCTTATTATTTCTGTTTGAAATGATCATGACTATACATGCTTGAGATTATTGTGTTTTTAATAGTATATTAATGAATGTATGATTTTATATGAGATCACAAGGATAACACAATCATGATACTAATAAGCATGCATAGGAACCAAGGATGAATATGAGTTCAAGAACAGGTAATCCAGGAAACAAAGATCAAGAGGGAGCACACTCCAATTGTTCCTGCAAAGAAAGAAAAGGAGCACACTTCAGTAGCTTCTGCAAGGAGCATATATTCAGAGGGAGTTGAACATCTTTCTACAAAGGTGTAGAAGAAGCTACTTCAGATTATGACTCCAGTATCTCCCGCAAAGAAGCAAAGACTCAGAGGGAGTCCACCCAATGAACAAACAAAGATAAGTATTTTAATTATCATTTCTTACATATGTGTTTGTTTAATTAAAATTGTTCAATGATGTATATGCTCATAGACTTAGGGTATGTATTGTGCATATTAGAATAGTTGCATTAATGAACAGTATACTACTAATATACATGGGTAAGTGGCCTATGGCACTGTACAACATTCCATTGCTACTTATCTAGAATGAAACCTCTTTGCTGACATGTTGGGAGTTGTGCACACTCTTAACAATGTTCTGGTAGAGATTGGAAGGCATCTAGAAAGTTACGGAATATGGATAAATGTTGTATTGAAGCATTGGCTAAGATAATTGCATGACTGTATGACATATTTATTTAAGTGTAAGAATTTGTTCTGAAAACTATGAGATGTTTTCTAATCATGCAATTTAACTTGTTGTGTAGGAAAGATCGTATGCCATCTCCTACAAAAGAAGAACTACAACATTTGTTCAGGAACAAATTATCTATTGAAGATATTGAAGTTCCCAGGATCTGGGATGAAGAAATAGAATGCCATGATCCGTCGATCATGAAGAATGATGTTTGGGTTGCAGTCCCAAGACGTAAAGGGAAGTTTGTTATGACTTCCAAATAGAACTATCAAATCAAGCATGTTGCAGATGGCAGCATTGAGAAATACAAAAGTGATGAAATAGAAGATGCACCAGATGGATTTCAAGACAGCATGGTGTAGTCATATATGTGTGCAGAACTTGATATGGTAGGATAGACAACTTTCTATCCAGTTTGGGCTTTACCAAGAGTAAAGCGGATTCCAACCTCTACTACAAGGTTGAGGAAGGCAATCCAGTGATACTATTTTTGTATGCGAATAACCTGTTTGTTACAGGTGAAGATAGATTGATTTTCGACATGCAGCGGAAGCTTACTGCCGAGTTCGAGGTGAAGAAATTGGGGATGATACACTACTTGTTTTTGGCATGGAGGTGTGGCAGAATGCAGGTGGGATCTTCCTTGGTCAAGGGAAGTACACAGTAGATATCCTGAAGAGATTTGGGATGATGGATTGCAAGGCCATGGCCACACCTATGGCATCGAATCTGAAGCTTCTTTATGATGCTTCATCTGAGCCAGTTGATGTTTCTATGTATCGTCAGATGATTGGGTCCTTGATGTACCTGACGAACACGAGACCAGACATTTGCTTTGCTGTGAACACATTGAGCCAGTTCCTGACGGATCCGAGGAGTGTTCACCTGGTTGCTGTAAAGCATGTTCTGAGGTACCTGAAGGGTACAGTGGATTATTGGCTCAGGTATGAGGCGAATCAAAAGTTTAACCTACAGGGTTATGTTGATTCAGATTGGGCTGGCAGTGCTACAGACAGGAAGAGCACATCTGGGTGTTGCTTTAGTATGGGATCAGGTGTGATCTCTTGGTTTAGCAGGAAGCAGTCCAGCGTAGCACTGAGTACAGCTGAGGCAGAGTATGTTGCCGCCTGTTCAGCTAGTTGTGAGGCAGTATGGCTGCGGAAGCTACTGTCTGAGTTATTTGATCTCCCGTTGGATGCTACTGGTATCTTCTGTGATAACCAGAGTTGTGTGAAGCTATCCGAGAACCCAGTGTTTCATGACAGGTCGAAACACATAGAGATCAAATATCACTATATCAGGGATATGGTGCAGAGAGGAGCTGTGAAGCTCCTGTATGTTGCGACGGACGAGCAGATTGCAGATGTGCTGACGAAGCCACTAGGCAGAGTGAAGTTTGAGTACTTCAGAGAGAGGCTTGGCATTCTTCAGATCGAGGACACTTCGAGGAAGAAGTGATGGACACATTTGCTGAAGCCATTCCATGCATGTTGGAAGGAGGATCCTTCACATGGCTGTGGATGTAAGCGCTGGATGATGAGCATCAGGATGATGTTCTAGTTTCTGCTTGATATGATCAGTTGGATCATTTTATGTATGTATATATGCATCATGTTGGATGCTGGATATGATCGGATGGATCATGTGTATGTATTTTATATGAACGCATCATGTTGGACGCTGATGGATACATTGTGTGGATCATGTATCTTTGTATGATCAGGTAGATCATGTATGCTGACGGATACATTGTGTGGATCATGTATCTATGTATGTATCAGGTGGATACTTGGATGATCGTGGATGACGAGCTTCTCCAGATGACATGCAGCAGGATGTTGCAGTGATGATGATCAGGCAGATCATGTATGTTGATGGATACATTGTGTGGATCATGTATCTTTGTATGATCAGGTAAATCATGTATGCCGATGGATACATTGTGTGGATCATGTATCTATGTATACTTGGATGATCGTGGATGACGAGCTTCTCCAGATGACATGCAGCAGGATTTGCAGTGATGATGATCAGGATGATCATGTGTACATCAGGATGATGTTTGATGAGTATCAGATGATACTTTATGGCCGTGGATCAGGTTGTGCAGGAAAGCATGTAATTTGTGCCCTGGGAGATTTGCAGATGGTCTTTCGAGGTTTTGCCTATGGCATGTAATTCGGTGCCCTGGGACATCTGTCAAATGCTCTTGCGAGGTTTTGCTTGGGAGGACATGTAATTTGTGCCCTGGGAGATCTGCAGATAGTCTTTCGAGGTTTTGCCTATGGCATGTAATTCGGTGCCCTGGGATATCTGGCAGATGCTCTTGCGATGTTTTGTCCTATGGCATGTAATTTGCTCCTGGGAGATCTGGATAGGATGAAAAAGGACTCAGATGCTTCAGCCAGGTTTTGCCATGACCACATGTAATTTGCTCCTGGGAGATCTGGACAGGATGAAAAAGGCCTCAGATGCTTCAGCCAGGTTTTGTGGTGGACCACATGTAATTTGCTCCTGGGAGATCTGGACAGGATGAAAAAGGCCTCAGATGCTTCAGCCAGGTTTTGTGGTGAGATCACATGTAATGTGCTCCTGGGAGATCCGACAGGTGGAGCTGTGTGCTCGTAAAAGCCTGGGATGCTTCAGCCAAGTTTTGTGATGGGTCACATGTAATGTGCTCCTGGGAGATCCTACAGGTAGAGCTGTGTGCTCGTAATAGCCTGGGATGCTGCAGCCAGGTTTTGTGACGCGCGTAATAAGTCCTGAGGATTCCACAGTATGGCCAGTGATGATGAAGACCTGCAGGTGGTGGGCCTACATCCAGTATGAAAAAGGACTGGCTCTGTAGAACTTCCTATGATGAGTAGATTCAGAGATTGATTGAGATAGAAGCAGCAGTGACGATGATGATGACTCGATGACGATTATCCAGTGACGATGATCCAGAGAAGATGACTTGTGCTAGAAGAACTGTGCTGAGAAATACCTTCCTAGTTAAGAGGGAGTGTTGATGTATATGTAACTTCGGAATGTATTTCACATATATGTATATTGTATTCCTATAGAGATGTTATTATTCCTCTATACGGAAGTGTCGTCATTTATATTGTAAGTGTCGTAACTTATATTTGATGGGTTATTAGACCACCTTGTTTGGGGTCGGCCCTGTATAAGTCATGTGGGTCGAAGGGTTATTAGACCACCCTATTGGGGGTCGGCCATGTGGGTCAAAGGGTTATTAGACCACCCTATTGGGGGTCGGCCCACTCAGCATTATGTTATGTGGTTAAGTTCGAGCCGACATGAGTTAGGTAAAAAGGCAAGTCAAGTCAAGTATAAATAGAGTGCGGGAGGCACTCTATTTGCTCACTCACTTCTCACACATGCTCTCAAGGAGGAGAGGTGCACTTATGGAGGAGGAGGATTGCTGCTAGGTTATGGCTATCTCTATTGGTTGGTTGTATCATTGCTCTATCTATCTCTGAGGAAGTTATTGGGGTTTTTCACCTTTATGGTTTTCCCCAAGTATATCTTTGTGTCTCTTGTGTGCTTGCATTATTGTCTCCATGATTGATATGCTGTAGATATGCTGTACATATTGTTCTCTCAGTTAAGATCCTAGATCAGATTGAAGTAAATTCTGAAAATTTAACACGAACTCTGTGGTGAGTTCCTTCTTGCATCTATGTCATCTGTGTATAGAAACCATATTCAACCTTGTAGCAAAGGTTGAGATCCACATCACCCATGGTGATCATTAAGCCCATCAATTTACTATCGATCCTGGGTACCCATACAAAACCTGATTCACACTTCTTCTTTAATTACATCATTAAGAGAATGGTCTTATCTAGTCACTTGGAGAAAACATCTCGTCATGATTCTCTTCCTCTTTCTAAGAGAGTATTTTAGCCATGAGCCTTCTATATTATGTTTGATTTGTAAATATTCTTGTTGAACATCCATCACTTGTGCGGTGTTCATCATTCTTCATGATCTTTCGTACAAATCAAAATTAAGTACATGATTAGTAATACTTCATAATCATCAAATCATATTGACATGATAACCTATCATGCATACAGATATTATTTACATAGTTATGCAACTATTTTGACCAATACTTTGGCACAACACTTTCCCATATCCTGTATGCATACAGTGGCTATCTAGATGCCTTCCATCTCTACCAGAACATACTATCGAGAGTGTGCACAGCTCTCAGCATGTCAGCAAAGAGGTTTCATTCTAGACAAGCAATAATGGAATGTTTGTCCAACTTACCAATCATATGCATATTAGTAGTATATTGTTCAATGCTCTATGAATGTTTACACTCAGCATGATATATTCTAGGAATACAAATATGCATACAAGTAATATCATTTATTATTTCAAATAACAACTCAAATACTTATCTTTTGTGTTTGTATGGTTGCTTCCCGCTTGATCTTCTATATGTCTTTTGAACTTCTATTCATTCTGTACCACTGTGCATGCTCAAGTGTGCACTAGTGTTATCATTATGATCTCATACACAAACATACATTCATTAGTATATTCTCAATATTATCAAAACATTCTAATTCTAAATAATCTTGAATATGTATAGTCATGATCATTAGTATTCAGGGTTTCAAGGAAGTCTTCTTTTACTCATGCATATTCTTGTTTGATCATAGTACTCTTCTTGGTTAATTAAATCATCAAGATAAGAGACATAATATGCATAAACCCTTGATTACTAACTTTATGAATAAGCATAACCAATCATACCAAGTATATTTATATAAGGGATCCTAACACAAGGTAAGATTCTAACTTGACATAGGAAAACATACCTGGATTAGTATACCTGCTTAGTTATGTACAACATACCTAAACAATCTCCTCAATGATTTAGAGATCCTGAGCTAGAACCTGCATGTCTCATAGGTTAAGAATAATATAACAAAGTCATACATACCTCGTAAGTAGAACAAAGATTATGGATGAGTCTTTGTCTTCATGTTGTCATGGTCATGGAACTTGATTTGTCGTTTGTGATGTACCTGTATCTTGTTAGCAGACAACATCAACCTCACACAACACCATAATGCATTAGTACAGTCATATAGCCCTAATCAATGAATGTATTCGATCATTCACATGCATTCATACTGTTACTAGGGTGATAGGACAATTCTAACATTAATCAAGATTGTACTAATAAATAATATGAAGACAAACACATCATGAACTTAATCAAGAATCAGATTTCAAGACATACCTGAACCTCCTTAAGTCATACATGTCGAGACTTCTTGTAGTCTTCTTATGTAAGGCCTTAGCCTCAACTCCCCCTCAAACTTGATCTGGAGCTTGATTAGGGTTTGCTAGAGAAACCCTAAAAATTCAATCTTTGACTTTCACACTTCTAAATGGATGGAAGGATGTGTCTTGCTAGCATACTTCAATTTTGAAATCTCCAAAATTTGACCCCTCAAAATTGCCTTCGAAACTTCTGGATCTTCTCGAGAGGAACCCAAACTAGGGTTTGATGAAGCCCACCCTTTTGTCCAATCAAAAGGTTTGATCCAAGGCTCTAAACTCTTATTTTTCTGAGGAGCTTCCAGCCGTGGTTACAGACTTCAAAAAATTCCAACTTTTGCTGAAGCCCTAATTTTCCATTTTTCCGATCAAAATCCTGAACTGGGGTTTGATCAAGCCCGGTCTTCTATCCAACCAAGAAATTCGATCTTGGTCTCTAAATTTTGATTTTTCTGAGTAGCATTCAGCCGTGGATTCCGATTCCAAAAATTCTAACTTTCTCCGAAACCCTAAATTTTGGAAGCCATGAATGAAGGTGCTCCAAAAATAATTCAGTTTTGACAGAAATATGTACCTGATTGTTTATGTTGTAACTCTGAAATTTTCACTCCACAGGGTCTGAACACTTTTTCTATGGTAGCCTGACCTGTCATCTTTCCATCCCGATAGGTCTGACCTCAATTGGATTTTCTGAGAGAGAGTTATGTTTATGTGGTAAAACAGGAGAGCAAACTTGTACGGCGTGCCACATGTCACTGGTTCAACTTCGGCTTCTGAACAAGTTTTATGAGATAGTACAGTCTATGTACTACCTGTCACTTTTTACGAAATTTCATTTGGAGCTTCCTAGCCCAAGTTATGCCAAGTGTCGCAACGTGACCTGTTTATGGGATAAAACAGGAGAGCGAACTTGTACGGCATGCCATGTGTCACTGGTTCAACTTCGGCCTCTGAAAAAGTTTCCTGAGATAGTACCGTCTATGTACTACCTGTCACTTTTTACTAAATTTCATTTGGAGCTTCCTAGCCCAAGTTATGACCTTTCTTCCTAGGTAACCTGATTTTGACTGAGATCTGGAAGAGGCAGAAACCCTAACTTGTACTGATCATAACTTACAACGTACAACGAATCGGAGGGTGCCCTTTGGACACAAGATACCTGGAGATGTTATGTACTACCTGTAAAGGTTTTAGATCCTGAACCTTCGCCAAAATGGATTTATGGAGAAAGTTCCATGATGACTGGTTTTTGCTATATAAAACCTTAACCTTCAAATTGTCGCAAGTAAAGCAAGTGTCATAAGTGCCATACATTGCCTTCCTTCAGGTTAGCTCTGATACCATGTTAAGATTTAATATGCTAAGATATAAAATAGCAGCATTACATTCCATTTCACAATAATAGCATATACAAGATCACTGAAGAAACAACAAGCATAGCATAAACACAAGAGACACAGATTTATCCTGGGAAACCCTCATGGGGTAGAAAACCCAACAAAGCTTCCTCAATATAGATGACCAGCAATATACAAAGATGAAAACCAAAGACATGATCTCCTCCTCCACCATAGCAGACCTCTCCTCCACAAGTGCGCCACTCTTAAGTGAGTGAGTGTGTAAAATGATGAATACACCTCCTCTATTTATACACTACTCCGATTTATCTTTTACACAAAACATGTAGGCTCGTATTTAACCAATGGGTTAAACACCCCACTACAACTGACTGGGTCGACCCCTCTAGGGTGTTCTAATAACCCTTTGACCCACATAACACATATAGGGCCGACCCCCACTAGGGAAGTCTAATAACCCAAGTTACCACATTCCGACGGAGGAATAAACATCTCCGGATATACAATAAGATCTTCACGGAGGAATGAATCATCTCCGGAATAATAAAGTACAAATATAATATTCTTTGAAGTTACAATATCTCAACATATGGGGGGAGCATTGATTGGAGGTTGCATGAGAGTTTTCCATTCGCAAACATGGAGGAGAAGTCCAGCTCGCAATAGGTGAAGGAGAGAAGGACCGAGTTCATTCCTGTTGGTGGACATGTTCCAGTGTCTTTTCGCCATGCATATGGGTCTGAGCATTGATTGGAGGTTGCTGGAACCAACCTCTTCGATCATTGTTTATAGTGACTACTGCGAAAAGAAACCCCTGTAGATCCCCTCGTATGAGGACAACATCTCTGCGATGGGAGTTGTTGGGAAGCGAATCGAATTTATCGGAGTAAGCAAATCTCTACTCAATGTTTTAATATTTTCTTTATGAAGGTGTTTATTTGCTACAACAAATTTTTATATGCAATATGGTTGAGGAAATGACTGATCCCAAGTTACCATCCACATCGTAGTCGATAGAGTAGTTTTGCTTAACGGATTTGCTTGCTTAATCTCCCATATTGCGGTTGATGAATGATCCTTACAGCTAATTGTGTGGTACAGATGCGCTGGGTTCCTACCATATGGATCTGTGTTAAGATATATAGATTGCTGTATTGTTGCAAAATGTCTGGGAGAGGGGATAGAGCATAACTAATTTCTTGTGCAATCTATGATCACAGTATATAAATTATATGAGAGGGGATAAGTGCATAACTAAATTTCTTATGGAAGGGATAGCTTAATTATTTTTGATAATATTCCTATTATGTACTATTTTTGCATTTTCATATTTTAATTGAATGCTTGGATATAACGGTGTTAAGGTAATAGATCCCGGTCATCGTTTTTGCTGTAGAGTCGAATGCCTGGAGGGAATAATTGCTAAGTTACCACTTACCAAAGAGTTAGTGTTGTTGAAAACATGGATCTCATCTTTCATTTTGGAATCGTGGACCCCTATTTCACAATCTTTGTGTTTAGGGAAAACGCAGTCATAACGTTGTTGATTGTGGTTGTATGCTCAAAGATCTATGTTGGAGCCTCTATTCTTGACTGACCTTGGTGGAAGCAGGGCTTATGATCAATGCTGGAAAAACTTATGTAGGAACAGAGTTATCGCCGTAGTGGATTTTTAATTATACCCACAAATGGTGTGAGTCCATGGCAATCAGTTATAGAATTGACCCGTGGTTTAAATCAGTTATAGAATTGACCCGTGGTTTAAATATGCATGTATATACACTTATAATAGAGATGGACGATCTATCTCTCTTTGAGAGGATCGACCTTTATTCACATATATATATATATATATATATATACACCTTGGTAGGGATGATTAAGATGATGAATGCTTATACCCTTATACGAAGGTTATCATAGCTCGAATATAGGGTTATATATATACTATTCTTGTCTGCGTAGTTGGGAAAGGAAAATAGCCGGATTCCTGTGGAAAGGAAAGGCTTGTCCCCGTTGTATAGTTGCTACCAATGAATGTGTTGGAAATTCATGTGTACAAAATGCTGCCAACTTATGCGTTGAGTATCGGTGTTCTGTGTATTAGTTTGGGTGCCAAGATTCCCGGTAATTTGGTGGTAATTTTTAGTTGTTAGTAGTTCCTTTAAGATGGTGATTGAAGATTGATATTCTTTTCTGTATATTGGGGTTATTATAATTTCCATGTTGAGATTAGGGTAAGGTACGTATGATACAAGCTAGATCTCTCCTACACCGAAAATTTTAGTATGAGATTACTCGATCTCTGCTAACCCGAGTTGGACATCCATACTCGATCCCCTTTTTGTAATGCTCTATATTTAAATATTATTCTAACTCTATCACTTATTGGACCCTGATTGGTTCATCGTATTCAGCTTGTTTATTGACTGTATTTATATATATATTATGTATTAAGGTTAGGGACCGGTTCTAGCTGGATCGTTATATATAAGATATTGCTGGTGGAAAGGCGCTCAGTTGAAAGCCTTGACCTTGTTGGATTTTAACTATATAAATAAGTAAAGTATGTTTAGTATAAACTTGGCAATATCTTAGAGTATAGTCTTCATAAAGTAAATAAGTGTCAATGGTTAGATCCACTCGAAAGATGATTAAAGAAATGTGGATGAATTGGTTAAATTATAATAGTCTTTACGGCTTCGGTATGAAATTATTGAAGGGAAAATAGGAAATTATTGAAGGGAAAATAGGATTGCATCTTTGTTCATGAGATATTATGTAGAAAGAAGAATTGATGTGAGTTTTGTTCTAGATAGTTAGAAGAACTTGGAATGTTGGAAATTGAAGAAAGCAAGAATTGGTTGCAGATGTAAAACCACCTTCTTGTTGAGTAATAAAATAAATGACCTGCCTTTGTGGACGCAGCCCAGTACGGGTGAACCACCTGAAATTGTTCTCTTCTTATGTGTATGTGTGTTATTGTTGTTTATATGTATTTCTTATGGGAATTCCTTGATGTCATGCAATTAAATGTATGGTTTGAAAGAGACAGTGGTTCACTTAATTATATCAATGATCAAGGTATGATAAAGAGGTTGCAAGGATATGAATAATGATACAAGCTTCAATGAATAGCTAACCAATATTATGTTTAAAAGTATTTAGTATAATTCTGATCTTATTGTTAAAACTTCCATTATTGAATTTGAGTTCATGACAATATCAAGAAGAGATATATATATATAATGTGGGAACGTACTATAAAATATGAAATCAATTATATGTGATTTTAAAAAGGAATATATAAATGTGATTATGATTTAGAAATAGGGTAATCTTAGTTATCTTATGGTAATAATTTTGTTAGGAGATATTCACATAATAAGGAGATAGTATTTAAAGAAGTTACTCAGTGAATGAAACCAAAACTATGGTCCTGAAGGTAACTTAGGTAAACCAGTACTTTACGATAATTACAAAGACCCTTAAATAAACTTTTTAATACTTATTTTTCTTTTGGGTTTATTTTTGAGGGACATTAAAAAAGGGCAAGGTTCTAACATGGGACATGTTGAAAATAAGAAACATAGAAGGATCAGGCAGATGCATTTTATGTAGAGAGGTTGACGAGGACACAAACCATCTTTTTCTTTGTTGTCCATTTATACAACAGGTATGGGCATGCTTGCAATAGAAACTACAAATGGTACATGTGGAAGTTGGAGAATCCTTTGAGTGCTTCTTGAAGCCATGGTTTGACGACCCTAAATTGAAAAGGTTAAGATGTTTGGCATTCTTGGTTCCATGGTATGTGTTGATCGCTCTAAACTTTTCAATCTTCGAAGACATTAAGTTATTATTCTCTCAATTTATAAATTATTTCAGGGATAGGATAGTCTTGGTACAGGATAGAATGCCCAAAGCAATTAATTTTGATGTGGGGGACAATGTGGGTTTTTTTGGACGGAGCCCAGTGTATTTCAGTTTTCAAGCAAATGGAGGCATAGGCACCAACAATAGAGCAGAAGGTCTTGCTCTGCATACTCTACTACTACTTGCTAAAGAGAAAAAGGTGGAAAACCTTATAGCATATGGTGACTCTGAGATATTGGATAAATATATGAACAAGGTTAATAGATTTAAAAGTCATTCTCGTCAGAACCTTGGTAGAAATGTGGCAAATCATGTAACGTTATTCAAGAAAGTAACTTTTGCTCATGTTTACAGAGATCAAAACAAACAAGCATAAACCTCCTTCTTCTTGCCACTGTGATCGTCCATCATAAACCAGAAACAGAAACTTCTTCTTGCCACTGATCGTCCATCATAAACGTCCTTATCTGGAATTCTGGTGTCAGAGAGATACATTATATGTTTCGGCCTTCATGGACTATATAAAAAGCATTGTACCGAGCTACCCTTCATCGTAAGGCATTGACTCGGACACCATAATTTAATTATTGAAAATTATTAATGCCTCAATGCAGACAGTGGGTTGATACGTGGACTTTTAATATGATCATTAAGAAAATTTAATGAACATTAAGTGAAATCGGAGGCAGAAAAGTCTAGCTAAAGAAAATTCTTGAAGTTTCGTAGTTGAATAAACGTTGCATGAAAGTTCAGTTTGTGGTTCTTGAAGTGTGCCATTTGGATGAGAAGTTTGAGGCGTTTAGAACACGAATCCCTACACATATTTCACGTAGACTAGAACTCTCGCCCATGAACTGTTCACTACCAATTTGATATAATTTGCAAATTGTATGTGCAAGAAAAGACACAAATATTTTGAAGTTATTAAAGTGTTAACATTTTAGAATTTGGATTTTTATTATTATAAAAAAAATGGATTGTAAGTTTTTAGTGGATGGAAATAATTATCACAATTTAATTCACACATATTATATAACTATTTTCGTAACTTGTGATTTATTGATATTTATCTCACCACAAGTTAAATAATTATATTAATTATTATTATAAACTAAAATAAATATTAATAATAAATATTAAAAATAATAAAAAATTAGATAAATCATATCAACATTTAAAATAAATGTAATTTACTACAAGTGGATATCAGTTACTTTGTTAATAGAATCTATATATTTAAATCCATTAACTAAATTAACAAAAATGTTTTCATTGAAAAACTACCAGCATAGATCCATCTTAAACCCGTATCTATTAAGCACCAAGAGGGATCCAATTTCTTGAGGTGTATTTCTTTTTTTAAATTTAAATTCAAGAAATTTGATCTTTCTTGATTGATAGATCCGGATTTAAGTTTTAAGTTTTTATTTTATAAATGAACATCTATTTTTTAATTACTTTTCATAATATTTTATTTTATAGACCAACATGAATTTTTTTTTAAATACTTTCCATAATTTTTTATTTTATGAATCGACATGAATTTTTTTAATTATTTTATTACAAACGTTACATCACGTTACAACATCTCCCCCATACTAGACTGTACAGCATTGCATCTCGTTTCACTCGATACAATAAATAAATTACAATTAAAATGTATATCACGAATCTTTTTCTTAACTCTTATCATTGCTTGCAGGTGTGATTGGGTCATCTATTTTAGTCATCAAAATTTTGTTAAAAAAAATAATGGAAACATAAAATATACAAATTATACTTATTTGCATCACCAGCCTTAAGTGGACCACATAAACATGATATCTAATTTTATAAAAAAAATAATATAGACATAAAATATCTGGTGGGCATGACCGATCCAGACAAGCTACACCCATCACATTTTAATGGCCAAGTATCCAATATCCAAAACAATGGAAAGCTAAATACAGAGATCTTTGTCTTCAAAGGAAATAATGCTAAACATTCCATCCGTTGTAAATATTATATTCTTTAGATAGCTTTTCATCTGGTGTATCTCCAAGGCTCTTTTTAGATCATCAAGCGCTCTGATGATTTTATTGAGATTGAGTTGCTTCTCTTTTATATGCAATCATAAACAAAATATGATAACTCTATTATGTTACTTTCAACGACGAAATAATTATATATTTCTCTATGACCCCTCTTAAAACATTTTGTGTAAATCAGTACTTTTCATTATTAAAATATCGCTCAATTTAAATTAAGAACAACATTTGAATAGAAAAATAAAAATCATTTAAAAAAAAATTCAATTATATCTTTAAAAATGTAGGTTACACTTTGAAAACAATATTTGAATGGATCATTGGAATATTATAGAATGGTTTTTTATAAATTGTGAACATAGTTTAAATTGGCTGGTTGAGATTCTGAGAGCATTGCTTGTGATACTTTCTAATTCGAATTAAATCTAGCTTGCTACATATTATATTGGATATTGGATATACCTTGATTCTTTTGTAGACCTAACAGGTGTTTGATTTTGATATGAATGAGTGAAACAAAGTTCATTTGATATGGATTAGTGAAACAAAATTCAAAATTAACATTATTGATTTACATATGAAGTAAAGCTAGCTACTCAAATAAAAATTAGTATAGAAAACTAATAAGAAAAAGTGTTTATTAATATTATAATTAATAATTATTGTAATAATTTCACTATTCACTAACTTTTGAAAATGAAAAAAATTATTAATAAAAATTAATGAAGGTTTGAAATATAAATCAAACTTACAAAAAAGGCAAAATGGTCCATTACAGACATTTTACCATCAAATTTCAAATCTAAAAAACTCCCAAAAATTTAATGTAACACCGTTCGAAATGTTCTGGCAAAATGGTCCATGACAGGCATTTTGCCATCAAATTTCAACTTTAAAAACGGCAAAGAATCAAATTTCAACTTTAAAAACGGCAAAGAATTTAATGCATTACACTTGGAATGTGCCGTGACAACGATTTGATGACTTTTGGCCCAATGTGCCGCAATAAAGGACGATTTTCATGAGTTTTGGCCAAATGTGCGGCCACAACGGACGATTTTAATGTGTTTTTGGCTAAATAAAGAGTAGAAATTGGCAACCAACCATGCAGCCAAACATTAAATGCTGAGGGTGGCTTATACGCCATTGGATCCGAATTGCTTTAGATCCGACGGTAGTTACGCCATCCCACCCCAGTTAGCATTTAATAATCCGGTCCAGGATAGTTACGGGGGAGCAGTATAAGGAACAACTAAAAAGTTTTTATTCCTCTGAATTTGGTAGGTGAAGAATTGTCCAAATCGTAATTTGTTGTTTAAATAACTATTTCGAGGATTTTGATAGTTTTAAAATAAAGTCCATGAGCAATTATGGTGATTGATCGCAGAATGATAGAAATTGCACTTTCCAGACAAAATTTAGATCAAAATTAATTAAAAAACCACAAAAAATGTGATATTTTGATTTGTTTTTATTACCGTTACTGGGTCCAACTTGTACAAAATTTCAAACTTCTGATACCCACGGGATTATTGTTCACTGTTTTTTATACATTGTGCCACTCAAAACTTTCTATTTATGTAATTTAAATATGTATTAAGCAGCAGTTCATAATGCTGCTGCAGGAGTATGAGCTATTAGATTTATGGTTAGATTATTCAGATTCAACAGTTCATAATCCACCAACTTATTAAACATCTTTATATCTAGCTTTCATCCATACTTAAATATGGTAAAAAAAATCTGATAAAAAGTTACACTCTAAGAAGTGGAGCGATGTCCATGGAGCAAACTGTCTTTGGGTTTTGAAGCTTGGCCTTTTGATCAACCTACAAACTTATTTTGACTGTAATGCGTCGTGGAATTCTTGCAAAACGTTTTCAGTGACGCTTATAAAACGCTCTATATGAATACTCATTTTATTCGAATGAAAGACAGTTTGTGATCTACAAGTTGGAGTTGTAAATTTCATAGATTTTTTACAGCTAAAAAAACTGCAGTTTTTTATTCATTTAAAATCAAAGTTGCATTGATAACAAAAAGATCTCTGAGGCTATCATATTTACCATCTACATCTTGTTATTCATTTAGAATTAAAATTGCATAAAAAGGAAAACTGATTTACGACCATCATATTTACCATCTAACCATCTCCTCAAAATTAAAGAAGAAAACTGATTCTTCCAAAAACACCTTTCCCCTCTAAAATACATACCCTACATACCAGCAGTGATTACAAAATATTCTGCTTTCCAAATGAAAGAAACTGTTCAACAAAACATAAAACAACTATAATATACTTGCAATATCATCGTAAAATAAGAGCTGATCTGAGAGGTCAAAAAATGCTGTAAACCATAGATATTCAAAAGGCTTGTCAAGTAACGTAATGAACTTGTTCTTTTTCTTGTTGGCGAATCTAAAAACCTTTTTTTTTTTGTTTTTTCTGGATTACTTAAGTTAATTTAGCCAATTGCTGTCACCCAACTAGCGAAAGTTGACTTAGGGTTGCTCTACCAAATAAACTGTCTTAAGTCTAATAATTCTATTTTGAGTTTTGTTTTATCTGAGTAGTAAGCTCTGTTGAATTCCTCCCCAACGTGTCAAATCCATCCCTCTTCCTATCTTTTCCTATTTGCTCGTGCATTTCATTTTCACACTTACAAAAATAAAGTCCTACCCTGAAAGTGAGATTTTTTTGTTTTTTATATATTGCAAATACATAAGATTCCCTGCCCAAAACTTGCGATTACAGATTTCGGAAAGGTGCTTTACCTTTTTAGGATCGTATCTCAATCCACATCATTTGAAAGACAAGCCAGCCATTGGTAAAGTAGTGTTTTTTTTTAAACTAATTTTAGAAAGACAAGGTTATGAAAACAAGCCCGCCAATGGTAAAGCAGTGGGTTTTTTTTAATGAGCGGGTATGAATATTTTTATTTTTAATTATATTAGATAGTCAGAAAGACAAGCTTTTGAAAACAAGCCAGTCATTGGTAAAGTACTGGGTTTTTCTTTTTATGAGGGAACATGAATATTTTTATTTTTAATTATATAACATCGCAACATTTCCAAACACTTTGCTATCACTACTAGATTGAGGAGGGGTTTAAGACAATATTTGAGACAATTTTAGAGTAAATTGTTTTAACTTGAGACAAAAATAAAAAACTTGTGTATTGTCTTAAATATTGTCTTAAAGAGAGTGTCTCAAATTATTCTCTTAAAAAATTGTCTCACATATAAAACACAAGTCATTTATTGTCTCTTTAAAGACAATTTCATTTTTGTCTCTCTATAGACTATAGCTGAGATTAAAGATATATTGTCTATGTAGAACATATTTAGTTCAAACTATTGTCTCTCTAGAGATAAGATGAAAAAATTTATTAAAAATATATATATATATATATTAAATGTGTTTATTGCAGGGCATGGTGGAATCCAACCACCATCATCTTGCTTTTGAAACACAGGTGCTCTTCCATTGAGCTAACACCTTTTAAATAATTATGAAAGATAAAAATAAAATAAAAAAATTCAACATGTTCACAATATAAGACATAAATTTTGCACATTAAGAAGTAATTGCTAATTGTAAGGTTTATATTAAAAGCTGTTATGTCAACATAAATGGCATGTACTATCCCCATGTAACCTTTTCACTTCCATTGATAGAGCCTTTATTATTATGACCTATCCCATTTAAGCTTGGAGACTTACTTGTTCTCCATTTGAAGCTTTGAAATATCATATCACCTCTACTTCAATTCTTAACAAAGTTTTAAACACTTTGTAGTCCTCAACATGGTTAAACCTCTGTGTATTGGATAGGATTTGGCTCAACATTATTTTAATTAGTAACACTTTGTGAAACCCTATAACATGGTTTATAAGCAGGCACGTATCCATGAGAAAATTCTTATTGATAGCAAAGCTAGTACCATGATTTCTGGCATCTATATTGAAAACAAGAGTATAATACGATGGAAATGATATTATTCTCCCTATTCATTGCAACTAAGAGAGACCAATCATCGACGAAAAATAATAGCTTTGATATTGGAGTTCACAACTCATTTTCTTATACATCTAAGATTTATGGTGGGTCCTTCAAACTTGGATTGTTTAAGATGTGGTCAATGTCTAACAAGACAATGGGTGATAGGTGGAATCTACTAATATTGCATGTTGAAAACAGTGACATGATTGAGACCTATAATGATCCCTGCTACTGATGCAATGGCAATAGCAAGATTTACAAAGAAGCGGAGGAATCTAAGGGACTACATGAAGATCCATTTGCAAACCACTTTTTAACATTGGCTTGAACAATATACATTTCAACAAGAAAATATACGGTGAGCGGAAAGAATGACATGGCACCAATAAACCCCATTATATCGTTGAAAAATGGTTTGAGCATGGAAATCATAATCATCAACGCCACAAGTGAGCACCTCATTACCAAAGGAAACATTGTCAACTTGACTGATCCACAAAATGGAAATTTTATAGTGTAAAACTTATGGACAAAGCCTCTTCTGTTCCCTCTATCATGAACCTAGTCTTCAATTACTGCAAATAAAGGATCAGAGAAAACCTATGAAAAAAATACCAGTAAATTGATAAGCTCATCCATGGAACTCGAATGGCATTGAACAAAGTAAACATGCAGAAACACCAATATACCTGATATGCACCCACTATATGAATAACAATGTAGAGGTTGCCAATGTCAATCAACCAGAATGGCTCATAGCATCCAAACCCAGATAACATATTTCCAGGAGCATCATTCCCGAAAGCTGCATACCCTACAAAGCCTATGGACATGTAGAAGAATGTAGTAATACTTAGTCCCATTCTAGTTTCCCATTTCATTGTTTTGTTATCTGGAGGGGGAGATTTCAAGGTATCTTGTGCAATGCACAATTTTAGACTCAGCAAGAGGAGTATGACAATATTGGCCATTGAAATAAATATTAGCAACTTACTAGTAGCACTTGCCTGTATTTCAATAAGAACCATGGAAAATGCGTAGGAAAATGCTATGTTCCCAATGCATGGAAGGTATACCAGGTTTTCTTTGCTAGTGAAATTTTACCAATATGTACTCCCATTAGGCTTCCAGAGAGATGCTTGCTACTTGCAGGAATCCATAAATTGATTTCCTATTGGTGTATTTCTTATTCATAGCAAAATCAAGATAAAATGGACAGAATCACAAAATACTATGCCTAAGTTGAATTTGATGAGAAAATACAAGCAAGGATATGAAAATAAGGCTAGGAAAACCTGCAGTTTTTGTTATGATAAGACCAACTCCAATTTAAGAGTATGCAAAAGACATGATAGCTGAAACTATTGAAAGCCATGAAATTTCCTCCAAACTTGGTAGCTAAGACAATATAAGCTCCAGCACACCAAAGATAATCAAAATAGATTGTCTGATATACGACAGGGGGCATTCTACCCTCGTTCATGAAAGCATCCCGCTTTTTTCAATGCCCTATTGCAAGGACAATAGTTGTATGACAATACATATCAAAATAATATCCAATTTAACCAAAAAAGAAAGCTTAAAACCATTTAAACAATTGTTGTTAGGTTGTCCACTGAGTGGGTGGATTGGGCCTAGCTCTGGTAGCTTAGGTGGGAGGAGAGCTTCTCTGCCTAGGTTTAAAAATTTAAACAGGTGCTGGTGCTGTTAGATTTTCCATTGAGTGGGTGGATTGGATTTTCTAGGTGCCAGTGCTGATAAATATAAGGTTTAAAAAATGTCATCAAGCTAAATGACATTTTTTCAATGTCATTGAACATGTGACCATCATAACCATGAAAATAATTGATATGTTGAATTTTCACATTAGTGTTGCAAAACAAACATAAAAGCATTAGAATAAAAGAAGAAGCATATGGGTGAAGTAGATTGAGACCTGCAACATTTTCATTATTGAACCAATAATATTTGACAATTTGAAAGAAACATGTTCAAGTTCAAGTCAAGAATGACATTTGCAATGTGCAAGAGTCAATCTATAGATTGTGATACAGTAATTGTTTTTCTTTATTTGTGTACCAGATGAATGAAATATCTTCTCCGATAGTAATCAATGCATAAATGGTCCTCAAAATTCTTAGAGTATCCTACAAACCAAAATGCAGAGGAAAAAGTTTCATATATGAAAAGAAATAAGAGGATAAGGTGAAGACAATTTTTTGACTTTCATACCCATTGAAATGAGATTATGGTCCTCCCATGCCTGTGCTTATTAACATTTGAATCCAGTCCTTTCGGTTATCATTATTTAATCTTAATGTAATATCCAATCCTTACAAAGATACCAAAGTGATGCCCACTTGTTAATATATTAAAAATTAAGGGGAAAATCATTGGAGTAAATCAAGAGAAAGATAATTAATATTTTAGAGAAACAAAATAAATTTCAACTGAAGAGAAGAATTTGGAAAGTAAATCAAGATGAGGTAATTCACAGTTTTGTTTTTCCATACATAAATCCGAGAAGGGGAAGGTTAAGTTTGGTGAAAGTCCAGGTAGTGGAGTACTTTTTAAATATACCTTAAAGCACCTTCGCAAGTATTTTGAGATATTTCTAGGCTATAAGCTAACTTCCTAGAAACTTATTCATTTTCAATAAGTGCTACTCTTAGTCTGTGCAAAGGGCCCTAATAAATCTCTGTCAGACCAAACTGGCTGCGGAAAGTATCCCTATGTAGGCCCTTGGACTTGGGCTTACTTGTGGAATATCCTTCAAAAGTCTTAATCGTTGCAACAAGTCTTGTATATTCATGACAAGTAAGGATTTAATATTCACAGAATCGCATGTTTGTGTTATATTTAAAAAAAATAAAATTTGCAAGTACAAAATCTTTTAGGAATTTATCCTCAACACCGTAGACAGTTTGGAAAGGATATGTTGCATAACCAGGGTTTTCTTCTGCCTATGAGTGAATGTGAATTGAATTTCACCATGGCCGTTGAAGAGTTGCAGTCTTGTTCCTTCCCTGTTTTCATGACCACCGCCCATGGAAGACTAACGGTGCAGCTATAGCAGTTGCTACTAGACTTCTAGAAGCTTGTCTGCCAAATGCAGGTGCTCGGACTATGGTCTTTGTTGCAAGACCAACAAAAACATGGCCTGGAATGATTGTAGATATAGACCTTGGAAAAAGCATTTGCACTCATAAAGATCTTCTTAATAATAACTCCCCCTACTATAGAAAAGCTTGCAAATTTTACAAGCAGCTAGCAGAGAGGTTAGTAGCAGTAGGGCTTGTTTTGGACATTTTTTCTTGTTCTTTAGATTAAGTGGGCACTTAAGAAATGAAACCATCAATAGAAGCAACAGGAGGATTGGTGGTTCTTGCAGAGACATTCAATTATGATCAGTTCAAGAAATGTCTACAACACCTATTTTCCCATATGATGAACAAGGCCACCTAAAGATGAATTTCAATGCAATAGTTGAGATAATCACAACGAAGGACATTAAAATATGTGGTGCCCTTGGACCATTCTCTTCACTACAGAAAAAAAAATATGTCTGTAAGTGAGAATGAGATAGGAATCGGGGGCACTAGTGCATGGAAAATGAGTACACTCACCAACAAAACTTGTATTGCTTTCTTCTTTGATGTGAGCAGGAAGCAACCTAATAAAATCCAACGAGGTGTTGCATTTTTATCCAATTCATCACACAATACTAACATGGCAATGGGAAAATCTGTTTGCGAGTGACAACTACTACAAGAAGATGGGTTGATGGAACCCAAGTGCAAGAACTGGCAACTGGATTTGACCAGGAAGCTGCAGCAAAAATTATGGCCAGACTTGCTGTGCAAAAAACTGAGACCGAGGATATTCACGAGATTCTTAGATGGCTGGATAGGATTCTCATTTGTTTTGCTGCAAAATTTGGTGACTATATAAAGAAGATACGACTTCCTTCTGCATGTACTCCAACCTTTCTCTTTATCCTCAATTTATGTACCATCTTCTTCGTTCACAATTCCTCGAAGTCTTCAACAACCCTCCTGACGAGACTGCATCTTTTAGATTGATGATTAACTTAGAATGTGTAGTTGGATCTCTTATAATGATCTAGCCCACACCTTTTTCTTATTCCTTTGATGGTCCATACAAGCCTGTGCTTATTGATATGAGTTCCATCTCACGTGATTGCATCCTTATTTTTGATTCCTACTTATATGTTGTGGTGCATTATAGGTCTACAATTGCACAGTGGTAGAAACTTGGATACTTGAATGACCCCAGCCATGGGAATTTCAAGAAGCTCTCATCTGTTTGTTTGTTTACGACATTTTCTGGGTGTTCTTTTCATTCATATTCTGCAGATTTAGATACGACATTTATAAAATGCAGTTCTCCCACCCAGCGGCCCATTGTAATGGGTGTTCTTTGCAACCATTGCAGTTCTCCCACCCAACGACCAAATGGATTAGTTCGTGGTCTCTATTTCTGGTGGAAGGAATTAATTCTATTGGTCTCTTGTCCATGCTAACTATCTTATGAACATGAATGCATTATTGACCTGTTTCCCTTCACATATATTGTCAATATGCTGTGAATCTTAATTACCCAACAGATCATGAAGGAGATTTTTCTGCAAAAATGGTAAACCCATTTTTTTGACTTCCCAAATACTTCATCTGTTAAAATCAGGGCGTCTCAAGTTGTAGAGATGTTTGACAAGATTTGATTTCTCGACACTCTCTATGTCTAATATGACAATACCCACAATCATTGTAGTATTTGAATCGTTGTGTTCCAAGATGACGTGAGAGGCATCGACCTAACTTCCAGGTGGAGCATTGCATGCACCTTTCTACTGCATCGCATGCACCTCGACTACAGCAACATGCTGCAAGCTCGCCATCCAATCCATAATGCATTGAGCCACCTCAAAAAGACCAAGGAACAAGGAACATATTTATTTTTGGAGTGCCTGAACTCTGCAAAATACATTAACAACCGCTTACGACATCCCGCCGCCACCTCTTTGGGTATCAAATTCAAGAGTTACGTCATCATTCTGAACCAATTACATTCAAGATAAATATTTTTTTGTTAAAATGAGTTTAATAAATAAAATTGTTACTATATAAAACTTTATAGATAAAAACAAAATTTGTATGTTGTAGGGTAGATTAATAGGGGTTGAGCGATACATATATATCCTGCTGCGCAGGACATAATAAGGAGATAGTATTTAAAGAAGTTACTTGAATGAAACCAAAACTATGGTCCTCAAGGTAACTTACCTAAACGAGTACTTTACGATAATTACGAAGACCCTTAAATAAACTTTTTAATACTCAATTTTCTTTTGGGTGTATTTTTGAGGGACATTACAAAAGGGCAAGGTTCTAACATGGGACATGTTGAAGATAAGAAACATAGAAGGACCAGGCAGATGCAGTTTATGTAGAGAGGTTGACGAGGACGCAAACCATCTTTTTCTTCGTTGTCCATTTATACAACAGGTATGGGCAGGCTTGCAACAAAAGCTATAGATGGTATAGGTGGAAGTTGGAGAATCCTTCGAGTGCTTCTTGAAGCCATGGTTTGACGACCCTAAATTGAAAAGGTTAAGATGTTTGGCATTCTTGGTTCCATGGTATGTGTGGATCGCTTGAAACTTTTCAATCTTCGAAGACATTAAGTTATTACTCTCTCAATTTATAAATTATTTCAGGGATAGGATAGTCTTGGTACAGGATAGAATGCCCAAAGCAATTAATTTTGATGTGGGGGACAATGTGGGTTTTTTTGGACGGAGCCCAGTGTATTTCAGTTTTCAAGCAAATGGAGGCATAGGCACCAACAATAGAGCGGAAGGTCTTGCTCTGCATACTCTACTACTACTTGCTAAAGAGAAGAAGGTGGAAAACCTTATAGTATATGGTGACTCTGAGATATTGGATAAAATATATGAACAAGGTTAATAGATTTAAAAGTCATTCTCTTGAGAACCTTGGTAGAAATGTGGCAAATCATGTAACGTTATTCAAGAAAGTAACTTTTGCTCATGTTTACAGAGATCAAAACAAACAAGCATAAACCTCCTTCTTCTTGCCACTGTGATCGTCCATCATAAACCAGAAACAGAAACTTCTTCTTGCCACTGTGATCGTCCATCATAAACCTCCTTATCTGGAATTCTGGTATCAGAGAGATACATTATATGTTTCGGCCGTCATGGACTATATAAAAAGCATTGTACCGAGCTACCCTTCATCGTAAGGCATTGACTCGGACACCATAATTTAATTATTGAAAATTATTAATGCCTCAATGCAGACAGTGGGTTGATACGTGGACTTTTAATATGATCATTAAGAAAATTTAATGAATATTAAGTGAAATCGGAGGCAGAAAAGTCTAGCTAAAGAAAATTCTTGAAGTTTCGTAGTTGAATAAACGTTGCATGAAAGTTCAGTTTGTGGTTCTTGAAGTGTGCCATTTGGATGAGAAGTTTGAGGCGTTTAGAACACGAATCCTTACACATATTTCACGTAGACTAGAACTCTCGCCGATGAACTGTTCACTACCAATTTGATATAATTTGCAAATTGTATGTGCAGGAAAAGATACAAATATTTTGAAGTTATTAAAGTGTTAACATTTTAGAATTTGGATTTTTATTATTATAAAAAAATGGATTATAAATTTTTAGTGGATGGAAATAATTATCATAATTTAATTCGCACATATTATATAACTTTTTTCGTAACTTGTGACTCATCGATATTTATCTCACCACAACTTAAATAATTATATTAATCATTACTATAAACTAAAATAAAAATCAATAATAAATATTAAAAATAATAAAAAATTAGATAAATCATATCAACATTTAAATGTCATTTACTACAAGTGGATATCAGTTTGTTAAGAGAATCTATATATTTAAATCCATTAACTAAATTAACAAAAATGTTTTCATTCAAAAACTACCAGCATAGATCCATCTTAAACCCGTATCTATTAAGCATCAAGAGGGATCCAATTTCTTGAGGTGTATTTCTTTTTTTAAATTTAAATTCAAGAAATTTGATCTTTCTTGATTGATAGATCCGGATTTAAGTTTTAAGTTTTTATTTTATAAAAGAACATCTATTTTTTAATTACTTTTCATAATATTTTATTTTATAGACCAACATGAATTTTTTTTTAAATACTTTCCATAATTTTTTATTTTATGAATCGACATGAATTTTTTTAATTATTTTATTACAAACGTTACATCACGTTACAACATCTCCCCCATACTAGACTGTATAGCATTGCATCTTGTTTCACTCGATACAATAAATAAATTACAATTAAAATGTATATCACGAATCTTTTTCTTAACTCTTATCATTGCTTGCAGGTGTGATTGGGTCATCTATTTTAGTCATCAAAATTTTGTTAAAAAAAATAATGGAAACATAAAATATACAAATTATACTTATTTGCATCACCAGCCTTAAGTGGACCACATAAACATGATATCTAATTTTATAAAAAAAATAATATAGACATAAAATATCTGGTGGGCATGACCGATCCAGACAAGCTACACCCATCACATTTTAATGGCCAAGTATCCAATATCCAAAACAATGGAAAGCTAAATACAGAGATCTTTGTCTTCAAAGGAAATAATGCCAAACATTCCATCCGTTGTAAATATTATATTCTTTAGATAGCTCTTCATCTGGTGTATCTCCAAGGCTCTCTTTAGATCATCAAGCGCTCTGATGATTTTATTGAGATTGAGTTGCTTCTCTTTTATATGCAATCATAAACAAAATATGATAACTCTATTATGTTACTTTCGACGACGAAATAATTATAGCTAACATAATTATATATTTCTCTATGACCCCTCTTAAAACATTTTGTGTAAATCAGTACTTTTCATTATTAAAATTTCACTCAATTTAAATTAAGAACAACATTTGAATAGAAAAATAAAAATCATTTTAAAAAAAATTCAATTATATCTTAAAAATGTAGGTTACACTTTGAAAACAATATTTGAATGGATCATTGGAATATTATAGAATGATTTTTTATAAATTGTGAACAGAGTTTAAATTGGGTGGTTGAGATTCTGAGAGCATTGCTTGTGATACTTTCTAACTCGAATTAAATCTAGCTTGCTACATATTATACTGGACATTAGATATACCTTGATTCTTTTGTAGACCTAACAGGTGTTTGATTTTGATATGAATGAGTGAAACAAAGTTCATTTGATATGGATTAGTGAAACAAAATTCAAAATTAACATTATTGGTTTACATATCAAGTAAAGCTAGCTACTCAAATAAAAATTAATAAAAATTAGTATAGAAAACAAATAAGAAAAAATATTTATTAATATTATGATTAATAATTATTGTAATAATTTCACTATTCACCAACTTTTGAAAATGAAAAAAATTATTAATAAAAATTAATGAAGGTTTGAAATATAAATCAAACTTCCAAAAAAGGCAAAATGGTCCATTACAAACATTTTACTATAAAATTTCAAGTCTAAAAACACTCCCAAAAATTTAACGTAACACGGTTCGAAAAGATCTGGCAAAATGCCCCAAAATGGTCCATGACAGGCATTTTGCCATCAAATTTTAACTTTAAAAACGGCAAAGAATTTAATGTGCCGTGACAACGATTTTATGACTTTTGGCCCAATGTGCCGTGACAACGATTTTATGACTTTTGGCCCAATGTGCCGCGATAAAGGACGATTTTCATGAGTTTTGGCCGAATGTGCGGCCACAAAGGACGATTTTAATGTGTTTTTGGCTAAATAAAGAGTAGAAATTGGCAACCGACCATGCAGCCAAACATTAAATGCTGAGCGTGGCTTATACGCCATTGGACCCGAATTGCTTCAGATCCGACGGTAGTTACGCCATCCCACCCCAGTTAGCATTTAATAATCCGGTCCAGGATATAAAAAGTTTTCATTCCTCTGAATTTGGTAGGTGAAGAATTGTCCAAATCGTAATTTGTTGTTTAAATAGCTATTTCGAGGATTTTGATAGTTTTAAAATCAAGTCCAGGAGCAATTATGATGATTGATCGCAGCATGGTAGAAATTAAAATTGCATAAAAAAGAAAACTTATTTATGACCATCATATTTACCATCTTACCATCTCCTCAAAATTAAAGAAGAAAACTGATTCTTCCAAAAACACCTTTCCCCTCTAAAATACATACCCTACATACCAGCAGTGATTACAAAATATTCTGCTTTCCAAATGAAAGAAACTGTTCAACAAAACATAAAACCACTATAATATACTTGCAATATCATCGTAAAATAAGAACTGATCTGAGAGGTCAAAAAATGCTGTAAACCATAGATATTCAAAAGGCTTGTCAAGTAACGTAATGAACTTGTTCTTGTTCTTGTTGGAGAATCTGAAAACCTTTTTTTTTGTTTTTTTCTGGATTACTTAAGTTAATTTAGCCAATTGCTGTCACCCAACTAGCGAAAGTTGACTTAGGGTTTGGTTGCTCTACCAAATAAACTGTCTTCAGTCTAATAATTCTATTTTGAGTTTTGTTTTATGTGAGTAGTAAGCTCTGTTGAATTCCTCCCCAACGTGTCCAATCCATCCCTCTTCCTATCTTTTCCTACTTGCTCGTGCATCTCATTTTCACACTTACAAAAATAAAGTCCTACCCTGAAAGCGATAGATTTTTTTGTTTTTTATATATTGCAAATATATAAGATTCCCTGCCCAAAACTTGCGATTACAGATTTCGGAAAGGTGCTTTACCTTTTTAGGATCGTATCTCAATCCACATCATTTGAAAGACAAGCCAGCCATTGGTAAAGTAGTGTTTTTTTTTAAACTAATTTTAGAAAGACAGGGTTATGAAAACAAGCCCGCCAATGGTAAAGCAGCAGTGGGTTTTTTTATGAGTCGGTATGAATATTTTTATTTTTAATTATATTAGATAGTTAGAAAGACAAGCTTTTGAAAACAAGCTAGTCATTGGTAAAGTAGTGGGTTTTTCTTTTTATGAGGGAACATGAATATTTTTATTTTTAATTATATAACATGGCAACATTTCCAAACACTTTGTTACCACTACTACATTGAGGAGGGGTTTAAGACAATATTTGAGACAATTTTAGAGTAAATTGTTTTAACTTGAGACAAAAACAAAAAAAAAACTTGTGTATTGTTTTAAAGAGAGTGTCTCAAATTATTCTTTAAAAAAATTGTCTCACATATAAAACATAAGTCACTTATTGTCTCTTTAAAGACAATTTCATTTTTGTCTCTCTAGAGACTATAGCTGGGATTAAAGACATATTGTCTATGTAGAACATCTTTAGTTCAAACTATTGTCTCTCTAGAGATAAGATGAAAAAATTTATTAAAAAAATATATATATATTTTATATGTGTTTATTGTAGGGCATGGTGGAATCCAACCACCATCATCTTGCTTTTGAAACACAAGTGCTCTTCCATTGAGCTAACACCCTTTAAATAATTATGAAAGATAAAAATAAAATAAAAAATTCAACATGTTCACAATATAAGACATAAATTTTGCACATTAAGAAGTAATTGCTAATTGTAAGGTTTATATTAAAATCTCTTATGTCAACATAAATGGCATGTACTATCCCCATGTAACCTTTTCACTTCCATTGATCGAGCTTTTATTATTATGACCTATCCCATTTAAGCTTGGAGACTTACTTGTTCTCCATTTGAAGCTTTGAAATATCATATCACCTCTACTTCAATTCTTAACAAAGTTTTAAACACTTTGTAGTCCTCAACATGGTTAAACCTCTGTGTATTGGATAGGATTTGGCTCAACCTTATTTCAATTAGTAACACGTTGTGAAACCCTATAACATGGTTTTTAAGCAAGCACGTATCCATGGTTCCAATTTAATAAGAAAATTCTTATTGATAGCAAAGCTAGTACCATGATTTCTGGCATCTATATCGAAAACAAGAGTATAATACGATGGAAATGATATTATTCTCCATATTCATTACAACTAAGAGAGACCAATCATCGACGAAAAATAATAGCTTTGATATTGGAGTTCACAACTCATTTTCTTATACATCTAAGATTTCTGGTGGGTCCTTCAAACTTGGATTGTTTAAGATGCGGTCAATGTCTAACAAGACAATGGGTGATAGCTGGAATCTGCTAATATTGAATGTTGAAAACAGTGACATGATTGAGACCTATAATGATCCCTACTACTGATGCGATGGCAACAGCAAGATTTAGAAGGAAGTAGAGGAATCTAAGGGACTACATGAAGATCCATTTGCAAACCACTTTTTAACATTGGCTTGAACAATATACATTTCAACGAGAAAATATACGGTGAGCGGAAAGAATGACATGGCACCAATAAACCCCATTATATCATTGAAAAATGGTTTGAGCATGGAAATCATAATCATCAACGCCACAAGTGAGCACCTCATTACCAGAGGAAACATTGTCAACCGGACTAATCCACAAAATGGAAACTTTATAGTGTAAAACTTATTGACAAAGCCTCTTTTGTTCCATCTATCATGAACCCAGTCTTCAATTACTGCAGATAAAGGCTCAGAGAAAACCTATGAAAAAACTAGCAGTAAACTGATAAGCTCATCCATGGAACTCGAATGGCATTGAACAAAGTAAACATGCAGAAACACCAATATACATGTTATGCACCCACTATATGAATAACGATGTAGAGGTTGCCAATGTCAATCAACTAGAATGGCTCATAGCATCCAAACCCATATAACATATTTCCAGTAGCATCATTCCCGAAAGCTTCATACCCTACAAAGCCTATGGACATGTAGAAGAATGTAGTAATACTTAGTCCCATTGTAGGTTCCCATTTCATTGTTTGGTTCTCTAGAGGGGGAGATTTCAGGGTATCCTGTGCAATGCACAATTTTAGACTCAGCAAGAGGAGTATGACAATATTGGCCACTGAAATAAATATTAGCAACTTACTAGTAGCACTTGCTTGTATTTCAATAAGAACCATGGAAAATGCGTAGGAAAATGAGTAGGAAAATGCTATGTTTCCCAATGCATGGAAGATATACCAGGTTTTCTTTGCTGGTGAAATTTTACCGATAGGTACTCCCATTAGGCTTCCAGAGAGATGCTTTCTACTTGCACGAATCCATAAATTGATTTCATATTGGTGTAGTTCTTATTCATAGCAAAATCGAGATAAAATGGAGAGAATCACAAAATACTATGCCTAAGTTGAATTTGATGAGAAAATACAAGCAAGGATATGAAAATAAGGCTAGGAAAACCTGTAGTTTTTGTTATGATAAGACCAACTCCAATTTAAGAGTATGCAAAAGACATGATAGCTGAAACTATTGAAAGCCATGAAATTTCCTCCAAGCTTGGTAGCTAAGACAATATAAGCTCCAGCACACCAAAGATAATCAAAATAGATTGTCTGATATATGACAGGGGGCATTCTGCCCTCGTTCATGAAAGCATCCCGCTTTTTTCAATTCCCTATTGCAAGGACAATAGCTGTATGACAATACATATCAAAATAATATCCAATTTAACCAAAAAAGAAAGCTTAAAACCATTTAAACAATTGTTGTTAGGTTGTCCACTGAGTGGGTGGATTGGGCCTAGCTCTGGTAGCTTAGGTGGGAGGAGAGCTTCTCTTCCTTGGTTTAAAAATTTAAACAGGTGTCGGTGCTATTAGATTTTCCATTAAGTGGGTGGATTGGATTTTCCAGGTGCTGGTGCTGATAAATATAAGGTTTAAAAAATGTCATCAAGCTAAATGACAATTTTTCAATGTCATTGAACATGTGACCATCATAACCATGAAAATAATTGATATGTTGAATTTTCACATTAGTGTTGCGAAACAAACATACAAGCATTAGAATAAAAGAAGAAGCATATGGGTGAAGCAGAGTGAGACCTGAAGCATTTTCATTATTGAACCAATAACATTTGACAATTTGAAAGAAACATGTTCAAGTTCAAGTCAAGAATGACATTTACAATGTGCAAGAGTCAATCTGTACATTGTGATACAGTAATTGTTTTGCTTTATTTGTGTACCTGAGGAATGAAATATCTTCTCCGATAGTGATCAATGCATAAATGGTCCTCAAAATTCTTAGAGTATCCTACAAACCAAAATGCAGAGGAAAAAGTTTCATATATGAAAAGAAATAAGAGGATAAGGTGAAGACAATTTTTTGACTTTCATACCCATTGAAATGAGATTGACCTAACCTAATCAAAGGAAAGGCATATTTTAAATGTGGGGTTAAACTTCAGCTCAATGCACCTTCATAGAACTAGCAACAAGTTTTTCTCAGCTGAGAAGAAAGAATCCAATACTTCTTATTGAGAGAAATCTCTCCCCAATTCTTCTGCCAATTCATAGCTATAATCATCAAATATTCCATTTTCATTGGATACAACACTAATAACATAAATCTTAGTCACATTATTCCAATTGGAAGATATCACATACCATGGTGAAAGAAACTGCTTTTGTTGTTCCTTGAGAAACACGTTGATCTATTTATATTTCTAAGTGTTCCAATAAATCACACTCAGTCAAATGGAATATATCCATCTACACTCCTTACGAGTACACTCATACATCCATAATTTGACATATCACATTGACATAACTAAAATATCCAAGTTCCAATATGCAGAAAATTACATTTATAGTATGAAAATATTAATCAAAAGAAAAGGCAATAAAGATGATAAAATAAGAAAGACTCTCTTGGAACTCAATATTTTGCAATGTAGACGAATCAAGTATTGTCAAAATTACAGGCTGATTATTATTCATGTGCTCTAGGACCAAACCCCTTAATGTTTTTTTCTTCTTATGAGCAGCGGAATATTTTGAAAATAGTGCTATACTCACCTCAGCAGAAAAGAATGAGCTCTGTTAGTGCACAAGTTCTAGTATCTACCCTAAATATATTTGTCCCAGTAATTGAGTTTAGAAAGAAACAATTCAGATGTTTTAGATGTCTCAACCACTTTGTAAGGGAAACTATGCAGAAATATCCATGTGAACACTCAAGACCATTGAAGTTGTTTGTGTCATAATCAATGTTTTTGTCCAAACAAAATTGCCATATGAAGGTAATTCTGCTGGAAAATTTAAAAAATAAACAAGTTCCTTACCAAGCCTTTTTTTCCAAGAGAACTAAGAAGTTTGTTGCAAAAAGTGTGGTTGGAACTTGGAACAGTGTCATCTTAAAATAATTTTAATGACCAGAAAAAGGTTATCAAATGTTGGTTAGGTAAGGTCCCTTTCTCAAGAATTAATGAAATATAGGACCAGAGGATATCTAGATGAATATGAATGAATATGTGCATAGATGAGTAACTACTATAATACTATATTTCTCAAGATATAATGCACATATCATCATCCTCGTCATGTCAGGCTACTCCATACTTCCTCAACTCTAACCATTTAATACTATGTTACTCGATCCAACTATTGAGAATCAAGGATTCAAATCCATATCAACTGTGGATATGTTTTTAATTTGGAAGAACTCAGGATCTGTTTTCAATCTATTTTGGATTGCTGGAAACGTCAAGTTGGTGGATCCTCCAAAAAAAATTATTTTTGTCAAAAATACATTAAAAAATCAAAACATAAAAAATAATGCAGCAAACCACAGGGCCATAAAAACCCAACTTTTTTCCTATCCTACAAATCTAAGTTTCTCATTGCAGTCTACACTCTACATTTCTGAATTTGTCAGACTGATTTGAAGTAAAATATATTCGGAATTTTAATTTTCTGCATTTCTGGTTCATCATTTTTTTATGTCATTTCCATTTATCCCGATCTTAACTTTTCAAAAATTCTAGTGGAATCTGTATCATATATGGATCCATTTTCATGCAACTTAGATTTAAGATGCTAACGGGCTATTTTAGGGTACCTCGGGCTATCATTCCCAGAAAATTATTAATAGGGTAAGTAAGAGCCTTTTGTGAATAGCACATGAAAACCATTAATCTCAAAGCATCTGGCGTGATGTGCCCTTAGTGACAGTATAACAATCATAAGAAAACTTTTAAAATTATAATGTGTCATATATTTTTTCAATCTTGATACATGTTGCATGAGTACATTGTTGTCTCCTTCAAATGTCGACTGCACATCAAATTCACTTTTTAGGTAACTTATATGGAACTCTATTTTCAAACCCTTCCTCCCACATGTTTTGTGGCACTCCTGCATATCAAAGAATTATGACCATCAATGTAATACTAATTGAAGTCTTTCAGAAAAGGGAACAAAAGATTACATTCAGGACCACCCCCTTCCCCATCCTAAAGACACTCAAATTTATATGTTATAGATGGAAAAAAAACATTGACAAGATATAAAGAAAATGTATAAGGATTCCAATCAATCATATGATTATAATCAAAATTGACTTCTATTCTCTTTCAGTGACCTATAATGTTTTCATGTTATTCCATGTGAACAATTGATAGCTCAGTGTAAGAAAGAGCTCAGTTTAGAATTTGAGATGAAGGATCTTGGACTTATGCACTATTTTCTTGGTCTAGAGGTATGGCAAAAGCTAGATGAGATCTTCCTTTGACAAGGAAAGTATGCAGTTGATATATTACGAAGATTTGGGATGCAAGACTGCAAGCCCATCAACACACCTATGGTGTCAAATCTGAAAATCGACATGAGTCAACTTCTTGTTCAAAGCCAGTGGATCCCACCTTGTATTGTCAGCTTATTTATCATTGATGTACTTAGTACATACTAGACCAAATATATGCTATGCAGTGAGTGCTTTGAGTCAGTTTATGTCTGAACCTAAGAACATACATTGGATAGATGCTAAACATGAAATTATATATCCGCGGGGCACTATTTCTTATGGGCTCATACACACTTCAAGCAGTGGACTGATGTTACTTGGTTATGCCAACTTTGATTGGGAAGACAATATAGTGGACTAGAAAAGCATGATCTCTTGGTCTAGCAGGAAACATGGCTCTATAGCCCAAAGAACAACACAATTAGAATATATAGATGCCAATGATTCCTATCGAGAAGCAGTGTGGCTTAGGAAGCTACTTTCTGATCTATTTGGTGGAAAGCTTTAGCTGACTATTATCCATTGTGATAACCAGAGTTGTATGAAGATTTTTGATAATCTAGTGTTTGATGAAACATCGAAATACATTGAGATGAAGTATCACTTCATTGAAGATATGGTCCAAAGAGGTAATATGAGAATTTAGTACACTCGTACAGATGAGTAGATTGTCGATGTGTTGACCAAGCCTCTCGCATTGATGAATTTTGTATACTTCTGAGATAAGCTTGGTATTACAGAGAATACCTCTCTCACTTAGAGGGAGTGTTGATTTTTTAGCAGCATCGAGAGCCATTCGACTTTGGGAGAATGTAGGCACCTAGTTAGTTACCAGGAATTTGATTCCATTATGGGACTAAAGATCATCCTAGGGCTGAGAGCCATTCTTTGGGGCAATGGAGGAACTTACTCAGGTACCAGGTATTTGATTCCAGTCTGGGATTAAACCTTAGCTTGGGGATGCGATCCATTCTTTGGGAGAATGGAGGCATTTGGTAAGTTACCAAGTAGTTGACATTGGTCAACCTGTTATAGCTTGTGGTTGAGGCACTTGGTAAGTTACCAGGTCATCACTACAATCCATAGACGAGGTCTAGGAAAGTGATGTACTCCCCTCCATGGCCATTGGGGATATGGGACCTCCTTAAGGGACTAGCCACCCCTTGTTGGAGTAACTAGCCGGGGGGTTTGTGTTAGTAGGGTGAACGAGACAACCAAAGAATATATTCATTATATACTATGATGTACTTGAATTGGCACATGTGGACCATGGATACCAAGAGAAGGAGCTAAGGATTTGTCTAGGGGTGATCTACCGAAAGAGGGTGGGTAAAAAACAAACAATGAACCCTAACAAATGTACCAAAGTGTTAAAATACTACCAATGAAGGACCAAAAGACCAAAACAAAAGTCTAGATCTATTATGAAGGGTTAAAAGTGCAAATAAAAATATTAAAACCCTAACTAAGTGTTTTTTTTTTAATTTGTTGACTCTTAAATATTTGAAATGGACACTCAATGATGGAATATAAATATGTAACACTCTCTCACATCAAATCATTCAATGATCAATCATTTTACTTGTGTCCAAGAGTTCGTTGGGGCATATTCAGTTGGTGTTTATCCTCTTTATCTCATCTTTATCATTCTTAAGGCTTGGATCAGCTTACAAGACTCATAGGCCTTTCCCACAGGATGGAAACTCCCACAAGAGGACTATTGAAGCCCAGATATACCTCAACAGAGCTAACTTCTTCCAAATTTAGCCTGCTAAATGTTTCAGGAAGGATACCAACAGACTACTCCAGCCTGCCGAGGGTTTGACTGAGCCTCAAAGGGATGTTGTCCACCATTTAAGAGCTGTTGTTCATCAATTTAGGGACACCGAGGGTCCAGGAAGGTTTTCATGGATGTGACTTAGCCACAATAGGGTTGTGGTCCTACCGTTCAATGCTACCAAGGGTTGTTGAGGGTTGTTGAGGGTTTTACCTAGCCCCATTAAGGCCATCGTGGGTCTACTTAGGGCTTCCAAGGATTTGTTACATGTTGTCATGAGACTATTCAGGATTCCATATCTCATTTCAACCTTAAATGGAGTGCAACAACAATTTTGAGGTTTCCACTATCCACTATCAGGGATGATGCCATCACTATCAGGGATGACATCATCTAGGGTTTGCATATAGGGCTGCCTCCAGCTACAATAGTCATTAGTGGGTCTCATTCAAATTACAGTGAGTTCTTTTGGTTCCTCTTGGTATGCAATAATCCCTAGAGGCTTCATGGTAAAGTCTACTCTAAATATGCTCTTGTAAATCTCAGTCATCTCATATTTTAAGGAAGATGATTCTTGTTGTGGTTTTATTCCTTTTAAAGGCTACCCCAAGGTAAAATCTTGTTCCTAATGTGTTGATTGATCTATGGTGAATGTTTTTTTCTTCAAGTCTTATGCTAAAAGTTAAATATCTGTACTACCATTATGCTCATAATCACTTTAGATCGGCAAAATTATAAAAAATTAACAATGAAAACTGAGATATTTTCAATATTTTTATAATTGTTTATTTCAAATTTTGAATCAATCTAGACAATACACTTGTCCCATCCTGCTGTAATCTAGGAAAAGCATATATGGTAGTCTACCCCAAAATTTTCAGATATAAATGCCTATTGGTCTAATTAGATCTTTGGAATCACAAAATTTAAAAGTGTAGGCGTTATTTCAAATACCAAAACCAATTGACAACATTACAAACATTGGATTCTAGCACATTAACCTACACAATGTAGATGTAACCCTAAACTCTTAGCAACTCCTATTCTTATTTTTGAAACCCTCAAGTATTTCATTTTTCAATATCTATAAAAGGTTCAAAGGCATGAAATATAAAATTTGCATGAAAATGAGAACTTGGAAATATTACACCACCACCCTACGAAAATGTTTAAATTACAAAAAGAGTGATAGTAGGGTGGGTACAATTTGCACATCTAGACAACTTTTAAGGAATTGATATGTCCAAGACCCAAATATTGTGAAAGACACCCTACACTTCAAGAATTTTATAATATGGATATGCTAATGTCAACAAACACACAAAAATTAATAAGAAAACAATAATTTGGAGTCTAAATCAGCTCCCATGTCAACATATCCTCAACTTGATAAAAAAAACTAAAAGTTCTAGTGCATTGAGCTAGTGAACCATGATATTTATGTAATACATATGGTTCTATGTGAAACAAAGTAGATAAATATAATACATAGGCTTTAACTAAACAATTGAGTCATTAATTGAAGCTACAATTGGATTAGGTGTTAGCAATACAAAAAATGGGGAGTAAGCACTGAAGGGGAGGAAAGTGTCATTGTCCTCCACAAAGATATCATATTACTTAGAGAAATAAACTATAGGAGTATCCTCTCGATTCAGATTGGGCTAATTTGACCCTCCCAACTTCACAAATATCACACCAGCTCTTGAAACTAGCAATAGGAACTCTAACTATTGTTGTGGATTGAGTTGTAGGATTCTAATTTTGAGGTTGTTTATGGATTTGAAGAAAAAATCCATACTATATTTACATGTATTAATCCATATGAAATGCAAGTGTTGTAACCATGCTCCTTCAAAGATGTGGTAAGGCAAGGAGAAATTTATTTGATTCACTATCAATGCCAAAATCTTGCAATTTTTTAGCTGGAAAATTGGAACAAACATCAAAACTAATTATAACGTCAAGAAATGCTTTGGAATCCTCGGAAGATCACAAGGAAAATGCATTGATATGCATGTTTATTAGCATATGTCCCTAAGGATATGATTGAATTCTAAGGATAAAATAAAATTTGACCCAAGTCGTCACTGTTAGTTTTTTTGTATGTTTTTTTCATCATCTACTTCAAAAATATGAAAGACAAAAAATACATCTTAATTAAAGGATGTTCCCTAGTTTTGGGGAAACTCTTGTGTATTTTTTAAGCCCCTGGTTTCTAGACTTTGATCCTAAAAATATGCCTATCTCTTCCATGCCTATATGCCTATATGATAGTTAGCCTTATGATGAACACCTTTAGTGGACAACTCTCTCCAATTACATGTTACAGGTCAATAAGAATATGTTTGTCCATTTTGTCTTGCATGGTGCAACATTCATCATGTGAATGAGATAGTGTTGCTGTTATGAGAAATGTATCTATGAGCTTGAAATTAACTTCACTAGTGGTTGGGTATGTGGCTTGTCTCCCATTCTCATTCAAAATTTTCAATAATAGCATGTCATAGCACTTGATCTTTATGGGAAACAACAAATCTACAAGGATACGCACCTCCTAATTCAAATAGAGGAAAAATAATTATATGGGGAATTAACAAGAGTAATCGGGTTTCTCAGCATTATGATATACCAAATGCAATAAAGGGTGGTGAATAGATGAACCAATTTTCAGACAAGTGGTAGAGTAGGAGATAGAACTCTTGTAGATTGTTTCCATTGGATCAAATGCCTTTTAATCCATAAGAGTCCTTTTCATCTTTTCATCAAATTATGGATGAATATCTTATTGGAGGAGGTGGTTAATTTTACAAAAAAAATTGTGTGTGAGCTAACTTTTAATTAGAGTTTGATTTCCAAGAGGAGTTTTCTCATTTTATTTAAAACATGTGGGATGCCTCATTCTCATACTATTCAAAATTTCAACTACTACCATGTAGACTATTGTAAAACCCTATGGAGTGTTATAATGGTGATGCCATGGAACTTATGTATGGTTCTTGACATAAAAAGAGAGATATCGCAGATTTACTAAATGAGATTGTTCGAATATAGTGGTTGATAGACTAAATTAACATTGGATTCCTAATATTGGTTCAATTAACTTATAGTTGAGTAGTAGAGCAGCAAACCATCCAAGAGCATATTCTATATTCTTGATCAACAAAGTACTAGAACCAATTGTTAAGGTCTATTGGTGGTTGCTATGGAATCTAAGCAATTCACACCTTGACATCAAACCAATAAGGGTAACCATCATGAAAGAGGCTTGTAGATCATGAGTAGAGGATCTTTCCAGCCAGGGGAAGGTCCTGGGTTGGATTCGTAACTTGTCCAATTTCAGCATGTCATCAATACATGTTGTTGAGGTACCTTGATATTCAACTAGTAAGGATTTATCTCATGAAAGGAGCAAGTAGCCCAACCTCAATTGTCCAATTCTCAAAAAAGTTCACCTATACTCTCAAGACCTTATATGTACTAGAATAGATATCCAATTCTCTCCAACAAGTATTGTCGAGAGTAAACTTAGAGGAATCCATGGCATTAGATGATTTTTGAAGGCCTATATAAATTTTCCACTTCTCCTAAGGGATTCAACTTATATGAGGAAAAATGGCATTGACCTTAGTTGGGTACTTGCATGGAGTTTAATTGGGGATTCCTAGGTTGCAATAGTGTTCATGTAGGAGGAGTGGACCAGTGGAGCAAATGGCTTAGGAGGTTCATTGTAGTCATTGGAGGCTTGGAGGAGGAGCATTGGACACATCTTGTGATGCACCTTTGCATTATAGAATTTATAGTGTACGATATCACCTTAGCTCTTTATGTCGACCCTTGGAGCATAGTGCTCAACATGTGTGAGTCCAATTGTAGTTTTCAAGGTATTTTTTAAGGGTTTTGGCTCACATATGTATTATTGTCCTCCCTAACCTCTCATATATAATATATATAGAGGATGGAAAAAAAATTTCATCATTCTTATTCTTTTCACTATCTTGTGTTAGATATGTGGCTAAGAGGAGTACTCTAGTCTTCCTCTCTCATGTGCACTTTCAATTGTACTTTATCTTTTGTCTCGGAGTTGCTAGGGTTTCTTGGAAATTTTAGAACATATTTAATCTAGGGTTAAAGTTTCATCCCTTGAAGACATTCAATTAGGGTCATGCTATAAAACCCTAGGTTGTACTTGTTGAATAAACTAATAAGATGAGATGTCTTTCCTTAAAGGATATACTAATGAGACATTTGCTTGTTGAAGGTTGGAGCTCCTTGGTCTAGGGTTTTCTTGTTCCCTAGATAAGGTTTTGGAGAGCAAGAGGATTATACTAGCCTTGGGATGATACTATGATTGGTAAATGAACTTCATATTAACATATATTTAATAGATTTTTTCATAATTTCCTCATAAATTACATATTTATTGTGACTCAACATAACATAATTTAAGAGAAATAACCTCTTTTGTGTTCAATAACTATAGAATAAATTCAAAAAATTCAGATTCCTTACTAGCAGATACGAAAAGAGTATTATGAATTAATTTTTTTTTTTTCTAAAACAAGCTAAAGCCACTTTTAAGAAAATGCCTCCACAAACATTGTTGAATGCAAAAAGGTTTATATTCCCCACCTCATCGATCTCGCTAGCCCATAAACATTTCATGATGTATTCATAATCATATTCTCCTTTGGTTGGTGGAGGTGTCTTAGGCCATTTCAATGAAGCATTTGATGAAGCAAGAACAATAGAATCTCAACTTCTTATTATTTATGTTATTTTCAATTGAAAAGAGGATATCAATATACATTTAGCACTAAATAATTAAAACAATAGATTTGTTCTAGTTGCATCTATTACCAAGTGTTCTGAAGAAATGTTTACAAGGAAACATATAAAGATCTTGATTCTACAGATTATCAAATAGATAAGCTGTATTTGGATTTGAAACTATTGCAGCTGAAGCTACTGCACCAAATGGAGGATTGAGATTTATGGTCCATTATTCTGTAAGACTGCTAAGAGAAGCAATTCTATCTTTAAATGGCTACAAAGAGTTTCATGAAAAATTATTCAAGAAAAGCAAGATAAAGTCTAGGAAAAACAGATGCATGATGTTGATCAAAAGGTGACCAAACATAAATCAGTTATTCAAGATACTGAAAAAAAAAAATTGTTACCTACACTACATGTACTTGGAATGGGAGGAAACACCAAATGGTTTGAATTTGTTTCCATAAGATAATTATTAGCTAGAGATGAAGTTTGAGATCCATTTGGAGGTTCACAGGTGTGATCCACAGAACATTTTCTTATATTCATATTAGATCAAGAGGTATTGCAATTGGGATGCTCCCAATTAATATTGTTGACATGCACAAATTATATAAAAATACATTAGATGGTTGTTAAAGTTGTGGGATTCTCACGACAAAGAGTTCTTGGAAAGAAATAACTTTAGGAAACACAAATAGATAGAGAGTATGTATAAAGGATTAGTGAACACTATGTCGAACATGATAATCTGAACATTCACCTAAGGTCTTGTTTCTTGAGAATAATTTCATTTGATGATCCTTTTGGAAAAGTTCTACACCAAATAACTAATTACTCTTAATATGAAATGATCATAAATGTAGAAGTACCTTTGATTGATGAGCACTCTGAGCCTGGAATTTTCTATTCCCCGAAAGGTTATTTTTTGTTGGATGAGAGGATTAACTTCAAAAAGATTTTTAATATTCAGAAATGTAGGGGTCCATTGAGCCATTGTATCATGATTATAGTCTTTAAGTTCCTCATTTCCCTTGGCATGTAATCATATTATCGATTGGACCTTTTAACTAAAACAGAGAGAATTCAAGACATGGTAATAGAAAACAATTGACAGATATAAGAAACACCTAAAGTCATTCAATGTAAGAAATTACATTAGCTCAACATTGATTTCAGGAGTAATCTCTTTAAATACTTTTAAGGTATTAACTCATTTTTTATTGAGTAGTGGACATTTTTTAAATGGTTTTATCTACAAATTAGCATTGACCATTAACAATACAACTCTATCTGCAAATTAACATTTAAAAAAACAAAACAAAGTTCAATAAACACAAACAACTTTGAGAGTGATAAAGATCATACACAAACATTACAAAAATCATACACCCACAAAAATTACATTAAAAATATCATACACCCAACAAAATTACCAAAATATTAGTAACCATGCCCGAACATTTAAAATCCCGCACACTACAAGCCCTACTACATTTGGACATACCAAATGGCAATAACCATAAGCCTATAGCCAAAAACATGAAATGGCAAAAGCCAACATTTGCCAAAACCACAAGAATAAACGTTTAAACATGATAACCCGCATTCAGAGCCACCAAAAGACAAAAAATGAGAAGAAATATGAAATCGACCAAAAAGAAAAGAAATCTGAAATCTGTAAATTGGTCCAAAAACATACCTATCAAGTACTGCTAAATACTTTTGCTTTCTGATCTCAAAGAATATCTTCATAGAATTGGGATTATCATGGAGATTGGTAAACCCTGACAAGTATTGGTCATCTTGATCGAACTTTACAGCCATCACTAACCATTCAAAGTACTTGAGGTTGAAAAATAGCCTGATTTCTTATTCCAACCTGGCAATAGGACAACAAGATCAGATCTTCATGCACACACCATAATTGCAAAACCCATTGGAAAAAAATAAAGAAAAAAGGCCATGGTAATAGTTGAGTAATGAGAAAATATGACAAAGAGTTCCAGCAATGAAGGGCCCCAATGCAAAATTTTAAAAAAAGCACATACTTAATAGGCTCCGAAACCATTGTTACCCACCATCAAACAATACAAAACACCAAAAAGGATAGAAGTAATTATTCATACTTACACATGCATAGAGATACCTGACAAAGATGGATAAATTATCGTGACATAAGTACATTGCCGTTGTTGTTATAAGATGCATCCATACCTTAAAACCCCCAAAATCCAAAAACCCAAAATAGAGAAAACCTGAATTAGTACATGGAATGAGCATAACGTGGGACCTCAAATTTACATCATTTGTTCTTAACTTGAAAGCTTGACAAAGATCTCGAGTAGGAAAAGGGAAAACAAAATGAAAAAAGGTAATGGGAAATCGATCTAATAACCAAGAGGGTCCCCTTATTTTTTAGTATGTATTAATGGATCTGGTGTTTCCTATAGGTCTTTAACAAGATTATCTTAGATCCAAAACAATACCTGTAAGTGGTTTACCTGGCAGAGACCACGGGAAAAAAAGGGTAAAGGTAGCAACAATAATTGCATTCAAACAAAATCACATAAAAGCACCCCTTCTCTCATTGACCGACCAGGAGAATTGCCTTGGTTTTTACCGTGTATTGGATCTGGTGCCACGTGTAGGAATTGAACCAAAAAATCCATTAGTTTTAAAGCCACTACCCATCCCAAAGTGAAATCCTTTGTTTATTTTCCTGTAAGTTGTTTACCTGAGAGGCCACAGGGAAAAAACAGGGTAAAGGTAGCAACAACAATTGCGTTCAAATGAAATCACATAAAGCACCCCTTCTCTCGTTGATCGATCAGGAGGATCCCCTTGGTTTTTACCATGTATTTGATATGGTGCCACATGTAGGTATTGAACCAAGCAAACCATTAGTTTCAGAGCCGTTTCCCATCCCATAGTGAAATCCTTTGCCTATTTTCCTAGAAGTGGTTTATCTAAGAGACCGCAGGGAAAGTTGCATTTGAAGAAGAAATAGATGAATAGGCCAAGGCATCACATGAACGGCCCCTTCGCTCCTTGAACAAGAACTTCAATTATTTCTAAACCAAATTTATTCCTCCTTACAGTGTCCCTAGGCTTTGATCCCAAGTCGGTTCTGCCTCTGGTTCTTAGTATTGCACGGAGTCAGTATAACCCTACTTCTTCAAACCTTGCAGTGTTCCTAGGCTTTATCTCATGTCAGCTCTGCCTCTCGTTCTGAGTATTGTGTGGAGTCACCATAACCCTACACCGCTAATCCCTGCAGTGTCCCCAGGCTTTGATCCCATGCCAACTCTACTCTGGTTCTTAGTATTTCGTGGAGTTGCCATAAGCCTATGCCGCGAGGCCCTGCAGTGGAACCCTGGCTGTCCAATTCTCAATATTAGGCAGAGTCGCCATAAGTCTACGCCGCGAAGCCCTGCAGTGGAACCCTACGCAGCCAATTAGATGAAGTAATCAACTATATTTTTCCTTTCCCATTATCCATTTTCCATCCCCTTTAGTCACCTTCACGACGAAAAAATTCAAAGACTCTAATAAAAAAAAACTTGGAAGTAGAGACATAACAAATATATTGTCTTAAACAAATGTCTTATAACACCTACTTGTGTAGTAGTGTACTCTCAGTGCAATTATGATAATAAGATATGTTTAATTTGTATGAAAAACAATCAACAAGTTTTGTTTGGAAGCTAATGATCTTTTTGTTTAGAAGTCATTGATCATTGATTAAGAAATGATTTTTTCTGAGCTAATGCGTTTCAAGTGCACACTCCACCCATCTTTAGAAGATGGGTGGAGTGTTCACTCAAAAGTCGATCATGTTTAAACTCTGACACATTGTAAAATCGAAAAATGATAAGATTAAACCATTTAATTTGTGCCTTAAATCATATTTATATTTATGTTTTGTTTATATAAAATTAAAATATTTTATTTAAAAAATAAAGTAAAAATTATATTATTTTTGGTTTTGGGTAAGCTAAAATATTCTATTAATTAAAAAAAACAAAAAAAAATTACAATAGTCATTTTTCCAAAATTAAATTATTAATATCACCTTAATCAATTTGAATTAATAATATTTATTTTTTTAAACCAGATAAATATTATTATAATTTAGGATTGATTTTATCAAAGAACCGACATCAAAATCAAAGCTTTACCATATTCAAATAATGGCATGCTATATTGATAGGATTTTTCGTACCACCACCGCTCTCTATATATATGATGGCAAGAATCTCACTGCAGCTATAACATGCCATCGTTAATGTTAAAGGGGAAAAGTTGATTTAAAAATACTATTCACCTTAAAGTTAATTGTCTTGTAATGCTTAATAGAAAAATACATGCTAATTGTTTTACAATGTGTAATAAAAAATACATATAAAATTAATAAACAAGAATAAAAAAATTTCAAATTTCAAATATAATATATTTTTTAAACATGGTACATTTTAATCTTATATTTTTAATTTATTAAAATTTTACATCATATTTTTTTTCAAATAATCAATAAATATATACAAAACAAAAACATAGAAGATTTCTTAAATACTTAATAAATACATGCATAATTAACAAACAAACAAAAAAATGTCTTTGTAGCTAGAAACTATTACTATGATTACTCTGTTTTAATGTAATTTAGGAACTAAATTAAATTATGATACATTATAATATGAAATATAAGGGGGTGTACAAAGATGCTTCCCAAAAGTGTTGCAATGGGGGCATGCTGGCAAGAAGAAAACGACCACGTGCACGCTGCTAGGTTCGGTACCAAACCAGGGTGCATGTGCATTTATGGCGCGTGCATGCTCAGATGTGAGCACACACACTTGTTAAAAATTATAAAAAAAAGCAAGGCAAAATGTTTGTCATTCCACCATTTGAGCCAAGCACGACTGCTCCTCCGTGTGCACGTTGTTACAAGCCACCCAACTCACTCTTTGCACTCCACAATGATCCAAATCCATCCACCAACTCATGAACAAGTCAATTGGTAGGTAAATTTCATTCTTTTTGTCATTTTATTCATTGTTTTTGTCATTTAACTCATTGTTTTTTGTTTTTTAAATTTGTATTAATTCCCAAATTATTAAAACAATGGAGAAATTTTCAATTGCAGGTTGTAAACCCACACAATGAATGAACAAAACATTAGCATGGAGTCTGGTGGAACACAAGAAAATACTAATCCTAGAACCAATGAAAACCCTCAACCAAATCCAGATGCCCAAGAAAATCAAAAACCCCAACCAAATGTTGACCAAGATGAATTGAACTATTATGTAAATGAAATGAGAGTGCACACTTGAGATCTAAGAAAAACTAGGGAACCATCTCGAGTGTCCCTTGCCACCTCAATTGAGAGTTCAATTGACTTCCTCATTCATGCACATCGCCAATTGACTAACATGACTGATTATAGAGCTAAGATGCGGGAGTATTATTCTATGGGCATTTCCAAGGAGGAAATAAAAGATTTGAATATTACAAAGGCCTAATTGTACAGTATGTTCATCAATCCAAGAACACAACAACCACCCGAGATTAGAAAGCCACGTGTCTGCATGGATTGGTGTCATTTCCAACCATGGAGGGACAATTGGATGCAAAGGTGGTTCATGGTTTATGATAAACCTCCCTGCAATAATAGGGAGGTTCCACAATACTTCCTTCGGTAATTGTGGGTTGAGTTTCAACTCGGTTTACATTTCAACTACTTTGACATAACCGAGTTCTAGGGTGTTCGACGTGGCTCCACCCAAGATCGACTTGCTGCCAGGAGAAACCCCCTAAGAGGACCACCACCTCCTAGGCGTGAGCCCAACCCCTCTCCCCAACCGCCTCAGTTACCCCACAAACTTGATCAGATCGAGGGCATGATGAGGAGTGTTGCACGAGAACTACTTAGACATACTGCCTTTGTAGAAGCTACTACAATGGAGAGACAGGCTGACCCTGATAGAGACGTAGGTGCAAGGCCTTTAGTACAGAGTCATGGTATACCTATGACCAGTGGTATCCATGTTGGGCCTTCTAGTTCCACGGGAACAATGCCACATCTTTGTCCCCATTGTGGGCACACTTTTCGTGGCCTAATCGAGGGATTCTATATGGAGCAGGTTAGCACTTTTTTTAATGTCTTTTCAATCATCACTTGATAATTTGTAAAGTAATTTTAAAGTATTTGTGCTTGACTTAAACTATTATTTCAATGTACAGCTATTTAGAGCTGAGACGTCATCATGGGAGAACACAGCATCTCCCAACCTGGATACAACAATGGCAGTTGCAATTGAAATTGCGGCACCTCACATGGAGGTATTTTCAGTGCCCCACACAATATTTTATTAATTATGGAATTTCTATTTTTATGTATTTATATTTATGACATACATGATGATAGTTCGTACGATATTTTTTAATATTTTGATTGACTGAATAATTACATGTTTAATATTTTTATAACATGCATGCATTTTGGTGTCCACAGGTATGCACGTCGTACTTTGACCAGCCATCTCCGCCAGGGGTCGGCAAATCTCCATATACACAGGTACAATGTGTAGTTAAAAGCATGATTTTAATTTGAAATGTGATGACATACTATGGTTTAATTTGATTTTTGTTTATTAAACTATTATATTACAAATTTGTATGCAGGGTCTGCCAGCAACTACAGGCCACCTTAGTCCCATGTTTCCACCCTCTCCGATGAGTCTCCCCCCTCGCTTCCATCCAGACCCCTCGCTTCATCCACCCCCTCCCTTCCATCCACCCTCCCCTCTCCATCCATACCCTGCCTCTGTCCATCCTCCCCCATTCGTCCATGCCCCCCCATTTATACATCCTCCCCCATTCATCCACACCCCTTCATCTATCCATCCTCCCCCATTTGTCCATGCCCCCCCTTCAATCCAACTTCCCTTCTTCATCCACAACCTCCCTTATATCCATCCTCCTCCCTCAATCCAATACCACCCCCCCCATTCACCACACCTCAACATTCCCCCTATCCCTTTTGGGTCGATACCCCCTATTGTACAGCCGGTAGGGGCTCATCGTCCACGACATCCTCCTCCACCCCATACCACCATGTCCTCTTCCACCATATCATCTCCACTTCCAACCACTATTCCATTATTTTCCCATGTGTCTACTATGGTTGAACCCATAGTTGCATCTACATCTATGCCCCCCCCCCCCCCCCCCCCCCCGTGACTGCATCGGAGCAGGTTGTCAAGCCAACTGCTCCACCTGCTAGCCCAGAAGCTCAACCTCCTCCATTTATTGGGTTGTTCACGGTGATAATCAAGTTACATTATGAAAATGTTTTGATGCATTAACAAAAATTAATTTAAGCAATTATTATTTTTCAATGAAATGATATTTGTCGTAAATATTGTAGGGTGGAATTGCTGAGAGGCTGTGAAAATCCAGGACACTTGCTTCTCATCTCCCACTCGCATCAGCGCTGAGTTATTTAAGATTTGAATTGTACATTCATTTTATAAATGTGGTAAATGTTACAAATGCTTGAAACTAATGGTACCTTATATCATTTGTTTCAGAGCGTGGAGAGATGATCTTCTCCTAGATGAAAGAAGACCCGAGGTAGCAGTAGCTTCAAGAAGAGAAAGATCGATTTTGGAGTTGCACCAAGGAGTGACCAGGGTGGTCACAATGCTTGAAATGCCATGTTATCTACATTAGCCATGATGTGGCACCTTTGGGCACCAGTTGTCGTGTACTTTGTATCTACGGCACAAGTTTCCATCTATTTTTTTATCTATGGCACGAGTTGTCAGATTTTGTATAGGGCACTAGTTCCCATGTATTTTGGATCTACAACACAAGTTGTCAGATTTGTGTAGGGCACGAGTTGCCATCGTATGTACATTGGGAATCATGTTCCATTATTTGCCTTAAAATTTATATATTTGTTCAAGTTTTGTTCCACTATGGTTTTATCTCATGGATTTATATATATTTTTGTTCGAGTTTTGTTCTATATAAGTGTATAATGATTTGGATTCAAATGTATGTCATGGCGATTTTGGATGAAAGCTAGAGCACCATTTTAGGGTTTTTATTGCAACAACAACAATTATTAAGGCCAATATTTCAAACAAGATGTAATTTTGGATGTGTAATCAATGCACTCTAGTGTTTTTCACTCTATAACATCCCACAACACAATGTTCACAACAACTTATCTTAAGAGGAAAACATATAAATTTTGGGGTGCTGGAGTTAAACACAGAAAACCATGTAAAGACTAAATTATGGATCTCAACAATCCATCAGAATGTTGTGGATGAGTGATGCATGCTTTGATCTTGTGATCCTTGCATGCCTTCATTTAATGGTCATTTTGGTGTCCAATAATTCTAAAGAAATTCACTTTAGATAAATTATACTATAAGTTGGTTTATTAATCCTTACATAACAAGGAACCTTGACATAAAAAAGAAGCATTAAACACTCTATATTGACTCCCATACTTGCATGTTTCGCAACCACCCACAACACAAGCAATATGAACCACAAAGTTATCAGAAAAAACACACAGGGGCCCTTCCATGCACTAATTTAGAGGCAAGATCACAATGTGAACAACGATCGACAATAAAAACAACACAATGGCCATGGAACAAGTCCTCCAAAACCACCAATGTAGACATCGAAAACACAAGTGACCCCATAATGTAAAGAACCAAAATCAAAAGGCAATGAGAAAAAATTAGTGAAGATGCAACCACCAAGAATTGATGCCTAATCCTCTTAAAATAGAGGAAGAACTTCAAACACGGGGATCACTAAGGGAAAACCACCAAGGTGACCAAAGCACAACCACCGAAGAATAACTTATTGCATTTATTGTGGCCAAGCACTTTGGAAGGAAATGTGAATAGAACCACTAGGGATACACCCAACAACCATTGATTCCTAGAGCTCTACACACAAATTAAAGAAAAAACAAGAAAAACTCCTAACATTGGGAACAAATAGCCAAAACCAACAATACAACTAGAACACAATTACCAAGGGAACTTCAAAATGCAACGCCACTCCAGAAAATAAGTTGCTTTAGAGACCTAGAGACCTACCTACTACTTCTCTCATTTGGTATGAGGGAAGTTTCATTAGACCTACCTCACTCATTTCAATGTTTGAGTTTTTGGAGGTCGACCTCCACCCCACATGTCCTCTTCAACATTTTTTGTTCTCTTGGTTTTCAGCCCACCCAAACTTTTTTCATGCTTTGGGTACCTTGAGGTATATCACCAACCCAAAAAACTCTTATATTATGTTGATTATGTTGGTTATTGGCTTCACCCAACAAAATTATATTTAACAATACACATATTCATAGATTTGGTTCCCCATGCTCAATGCTCACCCAAATCTAGCTATATTTTGGGTTTTTGCCCTTATCAAAGCATCGTGTTATCAACCTAGGGTTTCCACTAATATATTCTAACTAGATACTAGAATCTCCTTGACCAAATTTGGTGGACAAATGCATAGAGATCTTCTAGACTCTTAGATATGTGTCCTAACAATTTATTTTAAAACATGCTCATTTATGGTTGAAGATTGATGCTTGATTCCTATAGATAACCACTTGTCCAAGCCTATGTCAGTCCCACACTACAAATATCTACAACAAATTCAATGAGGAACAATCCACTAGTGATATTCACCATGACACATTACATGGGGTGCATTGTGTTAGGCTTTGAAAAGACAACTTTTTATCCTCTAGGTTATGAATCAAACTTAATAAATAGGTGGTTCCAATTGTGATAGTATTATAAACAAAGTATACAACAATACATAGAGGTTTTTACTAATCTCTGACTAAATTTAGGATTCTAATGAAACACTTATCTTAAATTTAATTCATGTCTTGTTAAATATTTCATAATGAAATAGCTATTTGAGAGCACCACCTTAGACCAAGACATACCATTAATATAAAATCTACATTAGAGAAATGACCTAATTCAATTTCCTTTTATAACTCTAACTCTAACCCTAACCCTCACCCAAACCCTAGCACTAAACCTTCTGTACCCTTTAGATACCTCCTCCAATATTTCCTAATCTCCCTACAAATAACACTACCTCTTCACCCTCTCCACAATGGTGGCACTATCATGAAACTCAAAATCTTAATAAATTTACTGAGGAAAACCCTTCATCATCATTGTCATCTATAGGTTCCTCATCAACATCTCCATCATCATCATCTTATTCATCATCATCATCATCATCATCATCTTTATCACCATCACCATCATCATCAACATTTTCATCATCATCACCATCATCACCAGCATCATCATCTTCATCATCATTGTCATCTCTAGGTTCCTCATCAACATCTAGCCATAAGTGCCTGGTCGACAATTTTGCAAATTTGACCCTAATGTGCAAAAATTGCACACTCCCTTACTGAGAAAAACCCTAGTTTCCAAAATGGACCTACAAGATGACACCTGGGCCATGGGACCGAAGGAGATGGGAACCCCTAGCACTATCGCGACATCTTGAATCCAACAGAGTCGACAGTTTGTCGATCCAAGCCACGGTCGTCATTCTATGGCTCGTTCTGTCTCGCATCCAAAATGCCTTCAGGGACACCTGAAAGATACCTACCAAGGGGCATATAATTCCAACCGTGCAACAAAAATAGGTTTGGGGAGTCCTGCAAGTGTGTCTAGGAAGATTCCAACAGGGAATGCTAGCCATAAGTGCCCGATTGACGATTTTGCAAATTTGACCCCAATGTGCAAAAATTGCACACTCCCTTACTAAGCAAAATCCTAGTTTCCAAAATGGACCTACAAGATGACACCTGATCCATGGGACTGGCGGAGAGGGGACCCCCTATCACTATCCCGATGTCCTGAATCCAACAGAGTCGACGGTTTGTCGATCTGAGCCACGATCATCATTCTATGGCTCGTTCTGTCTCACATCCAAAAGGCCTTCAAGGACACCTGCTGGATACATACCGTGGGCATAGAATTCCAACCGTGCAACAAAACCGGGTTCCAGGGAGTCCTGCAAGTGTGTCTAGGAAGGTTCCATCTTGGAACGCTATCCATAAGTGCCTAGTCGATGATTTTTCAAATTTGACCCTAATGTGTAAAAATTGCACATTCCCTTACTGAGCAAAACCCTAGTTTCCAAAATGGACCTACAATATGACACCTGGACCATGGGACCGGAGGAGAGGGGAACCCCTATCACTATCTCAATGTCCTGAATTCAATGGAGTCGACAGTTGTCAATCTGACCCACGGTCATCATTCTATGGCGCATTCCGTCTCGCATCCAAAAGGCCTTAAAGGACACCTGCTAGATACCTACTGGGGGCATAGAATTCCAACCGTTCAAGAAAACCGGGTTCCAAGGAGTCCTGCAATTGTGTCTAGGAAGGTTACATCTAGGAATGCTAGCCATAAGTTCTCGGTCGAGGATTTTGCAAATTTGACCCCAATGTGCAAAAATTGCACACTCCCTTACTGAGCAAAACCCTAGTTTCCAAAATGGACCTACAAGATTACACCTGGGCCATGGGACCGGAGGAGAGTGGCACCCCTAGCACTATCCCAACATCTTGAATCCAACGGATTCGATGCTTTGTCGATCCGAGCCAAGGTCTTCATTCTATGGCTCGTTATGTTCCTACCATAATCAAGCAAGACAAGCATTGGGTGATGGACCCATGGGAGGGAAGTTCCTCTTAATGGGAGTAATTGGGTTCTTGAATTTTTGGAAGCTTGTCCACTATGTTTCTATTTTTCCTCGGAGTTTTTCACAATGTAGTGACAATTCCTAGATATAAATGGTGTTCCTATTGGTCTAGGTGGAGGAAAAAGAAACACATACAACATCTCATTGAACTAAAAAACTAATGTATTGGTGTTGTAATTGATGCAACCAAATTAGCATAAGCATGGAAGTGTTTTGACCACATTAACCACTAAAATAATGTATTAGTCAAGTATGAGGGGAAGTGATAATTACATGTCAATGAACACTTATATTCCACCATATGATTATAAATGTACCACTTTACACTAGTTATGGGATCAATAATCTATTCTTCTACTATGTTTTAAGATTAATATGGTATAGTAAATATTCTTGCACTAAGGTATCTTAATGTGTTTTTTTATCTTTCAACTCATAAATTCAAGACCGCTACAATTGATCCATGTCTCAATTCATGATTGTAAGAAAATATCAAACATGAAATTTATGTTGCAAACAACTTTATATGGCCATGCATGCATTATTATTTAGGTAGGCATGTAAGTTAATTGAGTGTGGAATTTTGAGAATAATTTATAGAATCCAAACAAACCAAAGACATATCCTATATGTTGGACCAATATGCCCGCAACACCCAAACCATGGCTCGGATCATGATTCCGTCAATTCCGGTGGATCCAAGATGTCGAGTTTCAGCTAAAGGAACCCCTAGAGCATGCCTCCAACCCCCAAAAATGGTGCTATTGTGCCATATCCGAAGCCATGGTTTTGCTCAGTGAGGGCCATTCCAAATTCGCTCAAGGGGGTCATTTCTCGTCCGAGGGATCTCGGGCATGCGTGGCCACCGTGGACACGTCCACAATGGCCATACGTACATGCGGGAGATGACGGAACCCAAGCGCACTCACCAGTTTGGGTTCTGTGCTCCTGGAGAAACTCCTCAAAGTGTCCCTGAATGGCCCGAGGGTGCCAGGCCAAGATGCCTGTAGCACCCAAACCGTGGCTCCAGTCATGAATCCATCGATTATGGTGGATCGAAGATGTTGGGTTTCATTGGGGGCCCCTCCACAACGTGTCGACAACCCCTGGAAACGGTGCTATTGTGCTATCTCCGGAGCTAGGGTTTTGCTCAGTGAAGGCCATGCCAATCTTTCTCAAGGGGACCATTTCTCGTCTGAAGGTTCCCGGGCATCTGTGGCCACTGTGGACACGTCCGAAATGGCCATATGCACATGTGGATCTAATGGAACCCAATTCCGCTCCATGGTTTGGGTTTCGTGCCCCCGGAGAAAATCCTCAAAGTGTCCCTGAATGGCCCCTGGGTGCCGAACCAAGATACCCGAAGCACCCAAACCGTGGCTCGGATCGTGAATCCATTAATTTGGGTTGATCCAGGATGTTGGTTTTCAACTAGGGGACCCCCCACAACGTGCCGCTAACCCCCAGAAATGGTGTTATTATGCCATCTCCAGAGCAAGGGTTTTGCTCAGTGAAGGCCATTGCAATCCTACTCAAGGGGGGCATTTCTCGTCCGAAGGATCCCGGGCATCCGTGGCCACCATGGAAATGTCTGCAATGTCCATACACATGTGTGGGAGCTGACGAAACCCAAATCCGCTTGCCGGTTTGGGTTCCATTCCCCCGAAGCAAATCCTCAAAGTGTCCCTGAAGGGCCTCGGGATGTCGTACCAAGATGCCCGCAACACCCAAACTGTGGCTCGGATCGTGAATCCATCGATTCTAGTGGATCTAGGACATCGGGTTTCAGCTAGGGACCCCCCCACAGGGTGCCTCCAATCCCCAAAAATGGTGTTATTGTGGCATCTCTGGAGCTAGGGTTTTGCTCAGTGAAGGCCATGCCAATCTTGCTCAACGGGGCCATTTCTCGTCCGAAGGCTCCTGGGCATCCGTGGCCACCATGGACATGTCCGTAATGGCCATATGCACATGTGGGAGCTGACGGAACCCAATTCCACTCGACTGTTTGGGTTTCGTGCCCCCGGAGCAAATCCTCAAAGTGTCCCTGAATGGCCCTAGGGTGCCGGACAAAGATGCCCGCAACACCCAAACCATAGCTCGTATCGTGAATCCATCAATACTAGTGGATCCAGGACGTCGAGTTTCAGCTAGGGGACCCCCACAAGATACCGGCAACCCACAGAAACGGTGCTATTGTGCCATCTCCGGAGCTAGGGTTTTTCTTAGTGAAGGCCATGCCAATCTTGCTTAAGGGGGCCATTTCTCATGCGAAGGCTCTCGGGCCTCTGCGGCCACCATGGAAACATCTGCAATGGAAACATTCACTTGTGGGAGCTAACAGAACCCAAGTCCGCTCACCGGTTTTGGTTCCGTGCCCCCAAAGAAAATCCTCAAAGTGTCCCTGAATGTCCTCGGGGTGCTAGACCAAGATGCCCGCAACACCCAAAAAATGGCTTGGATCGCAAATTCGTCAATTCCAGTGGATCCGGGACGTTGGGTTTCAGCTAAGGGCCCCCCCATAGTGTGCCTCCAACTCCCGAAAACTGTTCCAATGTGCCATCTACAGAGCTAGGGTTTTGCTTAATGAAGGAGCTAGGGTTCACTAAGCAAAACCCTAGCTCCAGAGATGGCACAATATCACCATTTCAGAGGGTTGGCGGAATGGTTTGGGGGTCCCCTAGCCAAAACCCAGCATCCTGGATCCACCGGAATGGACGGATTAGTGATCTGAGCCATGGTTTGGGTTCTACGGTCATCTTGGTCCGACACCCTCGGTCCATTCAGGGACACTTTGAGGAGTTGATGCGGGGCCACGGAACCCAAACCGGCGAGCGGAATTGGGTTTTGTCTGCTCCCACAGGTGTGTATTTCCATTGTGGACATTTCCATAGTGGCCACGCATGTCTAGGATCCCTCAGATGAGAAATGACCCCTTTGATCAATATTCAAAAGGACATCACTGAGCAAAACCCTATCTTTGAAGATGCCACATTGGCACCCTTTATTGGGGTTGGTGGAATGATATGTGGGGTCCCCTAGATGAAACCTGGCATCCTGGATCCACTGGAATCAACGGATTCGCAACCGGAGCCATGATTTGGGTGGTGTGGGAATCTTGGTCCGGCACCCCGGGGCCATTCAAGGGCACTTTGAGGAGTTGCTCCGGGGGCACGGAACCCAAACCGTCGAGCGGAATTGGGTTCCGTGAGCTCCTGAATGTGTGTATGGACATTGTGGACCTGTCCATGGTGGCCATGCATGCTCGGGATCCCTCGGACGAGAAATGACTTCCTTGAGCGAATTTGGAATGGCCCTCACTGAGCAAAACCCTCGCTCCGGAGATGGCACATTAGCACCATTTCTTGGACTTCGAGGTTTATGATTATGGTTTTTTATGGAACCCTAGGTGAATTTTCTAAATAAGAAGAAAAGAAGCAGATGTATTGCATTGGAGGACTTGTTTTAGTGATTCATGCATGTTATATCTCCTTGTAGAGCCATATGGACCACATTTCTTGCAAAATAAAAGGATTGATTTGCATTATATGTGTGTGATATCCATCGACGGAGAGTAGAGTTGAGATTTTTTGTGTGTAATATTAACATGTTCATGTGCTCTTGCATGTACCCCAATGTTCCAAGAAAAAGAAATATTTATATTTATTTGCAAGGCAAATTTAAGGTATTGGAGATTACTGCAACCTTTGTATCTCATAATCACAAGCCACTAACATCATTGAAATATGAGATCATGGTAGTGGAATGATCCGGATTTAGGCAGGAATGCAACAGAATACACAAATACCCATAAAAACAAAGATGCAGCAGAAATAACACTTCATTTCATTAATCGAAGAACTGAAACTTGTTTACATACAGGATGGAAATAAACTAGTTAGAGTGCTAGTGGCTTATCTCCGAGAAGAGACGCAACAGCTACATGCCTCTGAACTCTCTATGTTACAATGGGGCTCGAAGGCCTATATATTATTGAGAAACAATGGAAACCCTACATATCCAAAATCCTAGCCTTACGAGGTGAAATGCCAAAATATGGGCCTCGTTGGGTAACTTGGTACATCAATTTCTCAGGGTCGTAACTTTGGCATACTACCTCTGTTTGACGCACATGATACATTGTTAGAAAGATCTATTCAGGGCCTGCATCCATAAAAAGAAAATGATAAGTCCAGAATGGACTCATATTTTTCCGACCATTCGATGCCGAAAAAACGTCGTTTAGGGCCTCAAAATGGCTCCCGAATTTTAGGACCTAAAAACTACCAAAAATAGTAAATTGTGCTACAATTAAGGAAACTGGAAAACTGAAGAAACAATGGTGGGGGTCCAAGTGGAATAGGCAAGTGGCCACCAATATCCTCCTAGACCATGGAAGAAGTTGCAAAGGTGTTAGAGGCCTAAATATTGAAATAGTTCAATCCCAACATAAAGCATCTCATTCTTATCACCAACCAAATGCATATTAGGGTTTGATGCTAGAGTATAAGACCTAGGGTTTGAGGACTAAAATACCAAGATGGGCATGTAGACTTGGATTCTATAAGTTGAGTTCTCTAGTGGTGTGCTTGTGTGATGTGACAAATCCTTCTAATAGCGATCCTATCCCACTTGGACTCCAAATACCCCCTATTGAGAGTACGTGTGGTGGTTCATAGATTCTAGGGCTAGATTAGGTTTCTAGGATTCTAGAACAGTTTCCTAGGGTTAGATTAGTGTTTCTAGGGCTAGTTTAGGTTTCGAGGACTCTATTAGGTTTATAGTATTATAGATTAGTTTTCTAGTGTTAAATTAGTGTTTCTAGGGAGTTTAGCTTTCTAGGATTTCTAGGGCTAGATTATGTTTGTAGGGTTATATTAGTGATTCTAGGGTTAATCATGCATGAATAAACAATCACATGGCTATAAATCATAACTTAATCATAACTCATACATCAAATAAATGATATAAGATAACGATATCAAATAAACTATCTAACATGAATAACATTAATCATCCATGAATAAACAATCACATGGCTATAAATCATAACTCAAACATCAAATAAACGATATAAGATAACGATATAAAATAGACTATCTAAAATGAATAACATTAATCATGCATGAATAAACAATCACATGGCTATACTATGTACCTCAATCAATTAGGCATTCTAGATCCTCTAAATTTTTTATTGTCTCGAACAACCTCTCGTGCTGTACATGAGGTAGTATGTAGCGTGCCTCGTTTGATGTCTTCGTTGACATTGTTTGCAGTAGGATGTTTGTACCAACGATCAAGTGCGTAAAGTGATACACCCGTGAACCTTGTCTATAATCCGTGTATGTGTAGCCATTTCTCTTTGGCCCCTTTCCATCTACTCTAAGATATTCCCTGAACAACCATTGAGCCAGTCATAAAGGTAATCCCTTCACTATCGGTTAATGATGCGAGGAGGGTTTGGTTCCCCTGGATGCATTGTGCCAACCAATAATTCATCCTAATTGCACTGTCTATCGGGGAAACAACTGTGTATATGTGTCCTGCAAAAATGCATTTTATGGTCATATTCCAACAAGTAGTGGTTTGATAACTTGGATAATTACAAAAACACAGAGGGAACTAGGATATACATGCATAAATGTTTATCTAGTTGTACAAGATCATATATCTGATCATATTCATTCCAAATAGAGGATTGGCCTTCCTCTAACTATATTCTTTCAACAACTGCACATGGGTCCACTGCAAGTGATACATGATCGCATTCATTAATCCAATCCATTGATTCACACTCATCCCACTCACAATTGTTGCAAGGCCCACAAAAGCAAGCAAGTTTCTGCGCCCATATTTAAAATAAAGGGTTGTTTGAGCTTCGAACCGAATGAAATCCACGAGTTCCTTGCACAATACTACAAATATAAAAACGCGATCGATCTATATCAACCTATAATGACCCTTATTTTTAAATTTTATTAAAATGCCCAATTTTCAACTTTTTTCCCTAGTTCAACCTTTGACTAGTTTTGATCTCTAGGTCACCAAATTGCTCCAATTGCTCCCAAAACTTCTGAGAAGTTATATGGATGATGTTATAACATAAATATGTATTTAAGGGATGTTTTTTTTCCTTTAAAATACTTCTGCAAAACCTCTTTCAATTCTAGCCAATGTAGGGAACTTTACTAGTAATTTCCCTTCGTCTCTAGCTCTCCAATTGGTTCCAAATGCCTTCAAATATTCAAGGAAGGTGTATGAATGATATTTGTACTTGATTATGATGTTAAAAGATGATTTATGACCATTAAAAGACTTCTGCAAACTTGTTTAATATTATGGACCAAGTACGGAATTTAGCTAGCAATTTGAGGTTCAAATCCCCCCAGGGTAAGTTCTGAAAATGGCTCTCCAAATGCCTCCAAACCCACTCAAAATTCTAAGAAGAGGTAGGGGATGTATAAGGAGAATTATTTAGGTCTCGTGTGCACCATTAATCAATTACTAAATCTGTTCTAACCTTCTCCCCAACAGCAGCAAAAATCACTAATTCGACCCTTGGGGAAATGGCACCAAATCTTCTCCAAATGTAAATAAACTAAGCAAAATGAATTCAAATGCTTAGTACTGAACATGAAACTTGTATAATCCATCAATAAAATTCCATTCATAAATAAAAAATCAATATTATACTTATCCATTCGAACCCATCAACATTACATTGGTTCACAACAAGGTAGTGGGGAAATGGCACTGTTCTTTCATTAAAAATGAGATTTATACATTTCTACATGGAATTTCGACCTGAAAATTTCTAGAGATGAAGAACATAGTATTTAATTCATATTATAAAATAAATGGGGCATTATAAGCTCCCTTAAAGAGTACAATATCTCACCAAAAATTCCCTCCCTCAAAGATCAAGAATATGCCATCAAAACTAGAAATGGTTGAAGGAGTGGGATGCAATAGAGGAAACCATGAGCTTCCCTGTAGCTTACACCTACAAATAAAGACTCCAATAAAGCTCCAAATTAAATGTCTGAATGGCCTTTCCAATTACCAACTTGGATGGGAATCTTTCACCCTCGAAATTTGCTAAGGCAAAAAACTAGTCATCCACTAGCTCTCCCTCTTCACAAATGCAATTTCAAATTCTACAAATGATCAAAAGCTAGTTTAATTCTTTGTTATTGACATTTATAAACTTCTAATGTCCTACATGGGTTGAGTTCCTTCCAAGAGACTCATGCCAACTCAAGTTGGGAAGAGATTCCAAAGAATGCCACTTGTACAACAATTCCTAGTTTCCCACTTCCACCAAATCACATGTGGAAGCATCTTAGCTGCCCTAAATCTCTTAAGAGCCCTCTTGGAGGATATTTTTATCCCTGACATGTCATATATGTCATATTTCAGCATTCAGGTCTGATTTGTGTCATAGGTGTCATAGCATATTCATCATTGTTGTTATAGAGCTAGGGAATCTATCCCAAGTGTCCCACTAGCTCCAAATTGCCTCTTCCTCTTCCACGGAAGTTACTCTTCCTCTATATTTAGACCTTGGATGATTCATGCCATGAATACTACCTTTTTAAATCCCCCAATTATGTTACCATTCACCTTGAATTCGAATTGGTGAGAGAATGATGCTGGGGAAATCTAGCCATATGTAAGTCCCACTTCCTCCATGTGCCTTCATGATCAAATGCCACTTCGATTTTCACTTGTATATATTTTTTTAGCTCCTTTATTAAATATTTATGCCATTCTAATGTTCAAACATGATTTATTATCCCCCTTATTCCAAATCCCAAAGCTTCCACCCCAAACCTAGGAAACTAGTAATTTTCCTCCTTGGCAATTATTTGACCCTAAACATCAATTTGAAAAACTCTAATGAATATGGCCAATGTGATTAGGCCATTGTGACCCAATTTCAATTTTGGGACATGACAAATCCTCCCTTCCCAATATTTCTTGTCCTCAAGCAATTTCAAACATGGTGTTGAAGAACCTCCTTTCTGTATAATTCATTGAAGTTGCCATTGAATTGCCCAACCTTGAGTCTTTGAGTTTCCATGAAGATTTTAGAGAGGAACCACCATGCTTTCTGCTGCACTACTCTGATAAAAATCACTTTCTTAAGTGGGAAATCCATCTCCCATACTACTTGTTTCCCCAAAAAAATTGAAACCAATGAGATAAAAATTATTCAAGGGTCCCATTGCTTGTATTGCACCCCAACAATTAAGAGTGCTCTCCAACCCACACCATTAGATAAGAGGATTCCTGGATCCCGTTTTCTTGTATGGATTCTTCCAAACATCATGAGTACAAAATATATATCATAAAAGTACATAACAACATAATGAAAATGTACATCAAGGAGGTGCTTCATGAAGAATCATAAATGCTTATACCTCTAAATAAGTAGACCACCATTTTCCAGGCGCATACAAGCACCGAGTGAACAATCAAATTCGATCCAATGACATAGGTGAGTATCCCATGTCCTATCATGCTGCTCCAAAAATATTTAATATGCATCAAAACAGTCAGCCCTGTATTATTTTATCCAAGTAGTTAATGAAGTTCCTCCAACATCAATTGAACTAAGCAAGGAGCAAGGAAGATCATGAGTCTTCAAGTGACTCAAGTGAACATCATAAGTGTATCCATGAAGATATGTATCATCATAAGGAAAAAGAATATTCTATTGCAAATGTAAATAATGAGGTGATCTATTCATGTCATCATCAAAAGGAGAGGTAGGAGTTTCATATCCCTCATGTCACACCACTAGAAAAAAACCTTTCACCCAATTTTCATCCCCAATTGATGTGGATGAAAAAGAAGTAGGGGGTGATGAATTATGAACCAACCTTAAATATTTACAACTCTTACCCATCGAAATCTGTAATTCATCTTCTCCATAATTGGCTAGTCCAACTATTGTGAGATCATGTGCCTCCTTCAAGACTTTGCAACTGTCTCCATGAGGCAACTCGTAATCCCTCTAAACAAAGACAAGTGCTAGTCCTTCTTCTTGTTTGAGTGTATCATCTTCAAGCACCTTAATATCAACATGTACCTCATGTTCCACCATTACATGAGGTTCCTCCATTGTGGCATAAATTATTTTATCCATTTCCTTATTTTCCTTGAAAAAAGAACCATCGCTCATTCTTTTTTCCAAGTTGCTTTCAAGTTGACTAACCAACAATTCGAACCCATGCATGAGTTGCGTCCACTTGTATTAAAATGATGCTTTAAGTAATTTTCTAAACTCCTCATTCTCCTCTAAGGTTCCTTTCTCATCCTCACTAATGGTGACCAAGGAATGCACTTCTTCTCCTACTTCTTCCCTTTCACCAAAGTACATCCAGTTTCAGTTTCTAAGGGTGGTAGCTTATTTATCCGACTCCTGGTCTTCATTAATTTTATACCACATCAAGTTCCAATACCATGCTTTGATACCACTGTAATGACCCTTATTTTTAAATTTTATCAAAATGCCCAATTTTCCAATTCTTTCCTTAGTTCAACCTTTGACTAGTTTTGATCTCTAGGTCACCAAATTAATCAAATTGCTCCCAAATATTTTGATAAGGTGTATCGATGATGTTATAACATAAATATGTGTTTCAGGGATGCTGTTATACCTTTAAAATACTTCTGCAAATCCTCTTTCAATTATGGCCAATGTAGGGAACTTTACTAGTAATTTCCCTTTGACTAGTATTGGTCTCTAGGTCTCCAATTGGCTCCAAATGCCTTCAAATATTCAAGGAAGGTGTATGAATAATATTTGTAATTGATTATTATGTTAAAGGATGATTTATGACCATCAAAATACTTCTGCAAACTTTTTTAATATTCTTGACCAAGTATGGAGTTTAACTAGCAATTTGAGGTTCAAATCCCCCCAGGGTAAGTTCTGAAAATGGCTCCCCAAATGCCTCCAAACCCACTCGAAATTCTGAACAGAGGTAGGGGATGTATAAGGAACATTATTTAGGTCTCATGTGCACTATTAATCAGTTATTAAGTATGTTCTAACCTTCTCCCAAACAACAACAAAAATCACTAATTCGACCCTTGGGGAAATGACACCAAATCTTCTTCAAATGTAAATAAACTGAGTAACATGACTTAAAATGCTTAAGTACTGAACATTAAAATTGTATAATCCATCAATAACATTCCATTCATCAATAAACCATCAGTATTCTACTTATCCATTCGGATCCATCAACATTACATTGGTTCACAACGAGGCAGTGGGGAAATGGCACTATTCTTTCATTAAAAATGCGATTTATACATTTATACTTGAAATTTCGACCTGAAAATTTTTCGATATGAATAAAATAGTATTTAATTCATATTACAAAATAAATGGTGCATTATAAGCTCCCCCAAAGAGTACAATATCTCACCAAAAATGCCCTCCCTCAAGGATCAAGAATATGCCATCAAAACTGGAAATGGTTGAAGGAGTGAGCTGCAATAGAAGAAACCATGAGATTCCATAAAGCTTATGCCTACAAATAAAGACTCCATTAAATCTCCAATTGAAAGGTCAGAATGGACTTTCCAATTACCAATTTGGATGGGAATCTTTCACCCTCGAAATTGGCTAAAGCAAGAAACTAGTCATCCACTAGCTCTCCCTCTTCACAAATGCAATTGCAAATTCTACAAATGATAAAAAGACGGTTTAATTCTTTTTTATTGACATTTATAAACTTCTAATGTCCTCCATGGGTCGAATTCCTTCCAAGAGACTCATGCCAACTCAAGTTGGGAAGAGATTCCAAAGAATGCCACTTGTACAACAATTCCTAGTTTCCCACTTCCACCAAATCACATGTGGAAGCATCTTAGCTTCCCTAACTCCCTTGATCGCCCTCTTTGATGCTAGTTTTATCCCTTACATGTCATATATGTCATATTTCATCCTTCAAGTCTGATTTGTGTCATAGGTGTCATGGAATCTTCATCATTGTTGTCATAGAGCTAGGGAATCTAGCCCAAGTGTCCCACTAGCTCCAAATTGCCTCTTCCTCTTCAATGGGAGTTACTCTAATTCTATATTTAGACCTTGTATGAGTCATTACATGAATAATACCTTTTGAACTCCCCCAATTATGTCACCATTCACCTTGAATTCGAATTGGTGAGAGAATGATGCCAAGTGTATTGGGGAAATCTAGCCATATGTGGGTCCCACTTCCTCCATGTGTCTTCATGATCAAATGCCACTTTGATTTTCACTTGTATATATTTATTTAGCTCCTTTATTAAATATTTATTCCATTCTAATGTCCAAACAACATTTATTTTCCCCCTTATTCCAAATCGCAAAGCTTCTACCCCAAACCTAAGAAACTAGTAATTTTCCTCCTTGGCAATTATTTGACCCTTAAAATCAATTTGACAAAATCTAATGAATATGGCCAATGTGATTAGGCCATTGTGACTCAATTCCAAATTTGGGACATGACAAATCCTCCCTTCACAATATTGCTTGTTCTCAAGCAATTTCAAACATGGTGTTGAAGAACCTGCTTTCTATATAATTCTTTGAAGTTGCCATTGATCTGCCCAACCTTGAGTCTTTGAGTTTCCATGAAGATTTTATAGAGGAACCACCATGCTTGCTACTGCACTACTCTAATAAAAATGACTTTAATAAGTGGGAAATCCATCTCCCATACTGCTTGTTTCCCCAAAAAATTTGAAACCAATGAGATAAAAATTATTCAAGGGTCCCATTGCTTGTATTGCACCCCAACAATTAAGAGTGCTCTCCAACCCACACCATTAGATAAGATGATTCCTGGATCCCATTTTCTTGTATTCATTCTTCAAAACATCATAAGTACAAAATATATATCATCAAAGTACATAACAACATAATGAAAATGTACATCAAGGAGGTGCTTCATCAAAGAATTATGAATGTGCTTATACCTCCAAGTAAGTAGACCACCATTTTCCAGGTGCATACAACCATCTAGTGAGCAATCAAATCTGATCCAATGAAATAGGTGAGTATCCCATGTCCTATGATGCTACTCAAAAAATATGTAAGATGCATCAAAACAGTCAGCCCTGTATTCTTTCATCCAAGTAGTTAATGAAGTTCCTCCAACATCAATTGAACTAAGCAAGGAGCAAGGAAGATCATGAGTCTTCAAGTGACTCAAGTGAACATCATAAGTGTATCCATGAATATATGTATCATCATAAGGAAAAAAAAATATTCTGCTCCAAATGTAAATAATGAGGTGCTCTATTCATGTCATCATCAAAAGGAGAGGTAGGAGTTTCATACCCCTCATGTGGCACCACTAGAAAAAAACCTTTCACCCCATTTTCATCCCCAATTGATGTGGTTGAAAATGAAGTAGGGGGTGAGGAATTATGAACCAACCTTAAATATTTACAACTCTAACCCATCAAAATATTCAATTCATCTTCTCCATAATTGGCTGGTCCAACTGTTGTGAGATCATGTGCCTCCTTCAAGACTTTGCAATTGTCTCCATGAGGCAACTCATAATCCCTCTGAACAAAGGCAAGTGCTTGTCCTTATTCTTGTTTGAGTGTAGCATCTTCAAGCACCTGCATATCAACATGTACCTCATGTTCCACCATTACATGAGGTTCTCCTTTGTGCCATAAATTATTTCATCCATTTCCTTCTTTTCCTTGAAAAGAGAACCATCGCTCATTCTTTTTTCCAAGTTGCTTTCAAGTCGACTAACAAACAATTCGAACCCTTGCATGAGTTGCATACGCTTGTATTCAAAGGATGGTTTTAGTAATTTTCTAAAATCCTCATTCTGCTCTAAGTTTCCTTTCTCATCCTTACTCATGGTGACCAAAGAATGCACTTCTTCTCCTGCTTCTTCCCTTTAACCAAAGTACATCCAGTTTCAGTTTCTAAGGGTGTTGGATTATTTATTTGACTCTTGGTCTTCATTAATGTTTTACCACATCAGGTTCCAAGACCATGCTATGATACCACTGTAATGACCCTTATTTTTAAATTTTATTAAAATGCCCAATTTTCCACTTTTTTCCCTAGTTCGACCTTTGACTAGTTTTGATCTCTAGGTCACTAAATTGCTCCAATTGCTCCCAAATATTCTGAGAAGGTATATGGATGATGTTATAACATAAATATGTGTTTCAGGGATGCTTTTGGACCTTTAAAATACTTCTGCAAATCCTCTTTCAATTCTTGTCAATGTAGCGAACTTTACTAGTAATTTCCCTTTGACTAGTATTGGTCTCTAGGTCTCCAATTGGCTCCAAATGCCTTCAAATCTTAAGGAAGGTGTATGACTGGTATTTGTACTTGATTATGATGTTAAAGGATGATTTATTACCATCAAAATAATTCTGCAAACTTGTTTAAGATTCTATACCAAGTATGGATTTTAACTAGCAATTTGAGGTTCAAATCCCCCTAGGGTAAGTTCTAAAAATGGCTCTCCAAATGCCTCCAAACCCACTCGAAATTCTGAAAAGAAGTAGGGGATATATAAGGAACATTATTTAGGTCTCATGTACACCATTAATGAGTTATTAATTCTTTTCTAACCTTCTCCCAAACAGCAGCAAAAATCACTAATTCAACCCTTGGGGAAATGGCACCAAATCGTCTCCAAATGTAAATAAACCGAGTAAAATGACTTCAAATGCTTAAGTAATGAAAATGAAACTTGTATAATCCATCAATAAAATTCCATTCATCCATAAACCATCAGTATTCTACTTATCCATTCGAATCCATCAACATTACATTGGTTCACAACAAGGTAGTGGGGAAACGGCACTGTTCTTTCATTAAAAATGAGATTTATACATCTCTACTTGGGATTTCGAATTGAAACTTTTTGGAGATGAAGAATAGAGTATTTAATTCATATTAAAAAATAAATGGGGCATTAGAAGCTCCCCCAAAGAGTACAATAGCTCACCAAAAACGCCCTCCCTTAAGGATAAAGAATATGTCATCAAATCTGGAAATGGTTGAAGGAGTCAGCTGCAATAGAATAAACCATGAGCTTCCCTGTATCTTACACCTGCAAATAAAGACTCCATTAAAGCTCCAAATGAAAGGTCTGAATGGCCTTTCCAATTACCAACTTGGATGGGAATCTTTCACCCTCGAAATTGGCTAAGGCAAGAAACTAGTCATCCACTAGCTCTCCCTTTTCACAAACGCAATTGCAAATTCTACAAATGATCAAAAGTTGGTTTAATTCTTTGCTATTGACATTTATAAACTTCGAATGTCCTCCACGGGTCGAATTCCTTCCAAGAGACTCATGCCAACTCAAGTTGGGAAGAGATTTCAAAGAATGCCACTTGTACAACAATTCCTAGCTTCCCACTTCCACCAAATCACATGTGGAAGCATCTTAGCTGCCCTAACTCTCTTGAGCGCCCTCTTGGAGGATAATTTTAGCCCTGACATGTCATATATTTCATATGTCAGCCTTCAGGTCTGATTTTTTCATAGGTGTCATAGCATCTTCATCATTGTTGTCATAGAGCTAGGGAATCTAGCCCAAGTGTCCCACTAGCTCCAAATTGACTCTTCCTCTTCCATGGGAGTTACTCTTTCTCTATATTTCAACCTTGGATGAGTCATGCCATGAATAATACATTTTTAAATCCCCCAATTATGTTACCATTCACCTTGAATTCGAATTGGTGAGATAATGATGCCAAGTGTAGTGGGGAAATCTAGCCATATGTGGGTCCGACTTCGTCCATGTGTCTTCATGATCAAATGCCACTTTGATTTTCAGTTGTATATATTTATTTATCCACTTTATTAAATATTTATGCCATTCTAATGTTCAAACATCATTTATTATCCCCTTTATTCCAAATCCCAAAGCTTCCACCCCAAACCTAGGAAACTAGTAATTTTCCTCCTTGGCAATTATTTGACCCTTAACATCATTTTGACAAACTCTAATGAATATGGCCAATGTGATTAGGCCATTGTGACCCAATGCCAAATTTGGGACATGAAACAACCACATGCTAGGAATTTATGACAACATATCCTCTACCTATTGGTCTGTGTTGTTCCGTGGTTCGATATGAAATTTTTGCAGAGCACCATCGAACTATGGATTCTACATCCAGAATATGAGGGTTTGATATGTAACTCATCTCCTCCCTTCGTAGGGCAGTTTTGAGACATGCTCCAGCCCCATCATGCTCTCCCTTTCCATGCCCGGTCTCAAAATAGTTCCATATATGCAGCACATCATTAGTCTTGTGCAAAATACTCCACCACTGGAATACATGTGCATTTTTGAACTGGCCTGCAAAACCATCTAAACATATCCAATGCTGATCCATCTGTATACCTCTCTCCTTCAGCTGATCATAGAAAATTCTGAAGCAATGTTGCACATAATGCAGGTTGTGGCACCTATTGTCACTGATGTAGAATTTGGTCTCTTTCAATATTATCCTCATGTCATTGTTGCTCTTTGGCGCATGCCTATATGTGATATGGTCCATTATGCTAACTTAGTCTGAATGATAGTATTGACTTTGAATCTCATTCTATGGCTGCAAGGTGTAGTTTTCAGAAAAGTCCACAACCAACAATATTGTGCCACTGGGAAAGGTGTCCCTGCACTGTCTGTACTATTCATCCTGCCATTGTGCTACATGGACATGTTGTACATACTGCTTAGTATTTTGGTAGAACTCCTTCATGAAATTGCAAATTTGCACTTGGTGCCACAAAACCAAGGGCATTAATACAACGTGACATTTTCAATCTGAATATATATGTACAAATTAAACATGTACAGTATGAAAGTATGCAAACTTAGATTACCTATGATTTCACCAATGCAATTTTTTTGCTTTCCTTCACACTATCTACTTGATATGTTATGTACTTGAAGTTTTTCATTTCTACTGACATCCTCCCAAATTCGTGCTCGGTTTCATGGATGCATCAGCTCAATAATGCAAATCCACTACAAATGGAACATGTCCCATATAAACATGATCTTTTATAATATTTTTTTCCTTCAGGTCTTGGACACATTATGCTATGTATAAATTCTCTGGATGCATTCGGTGGTTGTAACGATGGGCATTCCTACACAATGTTAGTATGCAAATCACACAATATATGTCTATATGTATCATAATAGTACTCAAATTCTACACGGTATCTACAACAACATGTGTTGTGATCAATGCAAACTCTAACATACTAGGGTTTGCATTTTTCAAAGGACCTTTGGCCCAAGTTCAATTGTGTGTGCTCATTCTTGAACCTCTCGTAGAGTTTTGTTTGTGTCATGTCAAGGAAGTGCTTGACATGGGGTTCACACCCCTTAACTCCTTTTCTCAACTTTAACACATCTCTTTGATTCGATGACGACCTCTTGTTATCATGCCAAAACTTTTGTACTATTTCTTTAATAGCATCAATAAGCTTCATGTTTGAACGAGGTAACCTACCAACAAAGGCCCAACAATCTTTTTGGCCCGAGGTCTCAAGTTTTTCTCTAATAGAAGAATACTTTTGAAGAGTCTTTCTATCTACTTTAAAGTTTTTACATGTGTGTGATAGTAGGCAACGTTGACTTATGGATTTGTCTACAATCGATTCCGACAGTACACTATGGGCCGTATTAAAATCTTTTGTACGAGAAGTTTTTCCAATCAAATTAAATGAAGATTGTAGATTTCTAACAACATGATCGTTGGATTTTGAACTTCTAACTACCTTTATGCTCAAAATTCTCCTAGCATGAGCTAGACAATGTGATTTTAACAAATCCATAAACAATTGACATTTCGCTGCATCGGTTTTGGATTCAACAAATTCTTTGATTATCCTGCTAAAATGGAAATCAATAGTGCGTTTGGGAAAATTACCTTCAAGTCCTTAAAATGAACTTTCATCCACATGAATACGTATGGGATTTCTTCGTCGTCTGTTTGATAGTCGAGGAAAGGGAGTCGGAAAGGAAGTACGAGTCTCATCACCAGTTTGTTGTGGCCCTTCATTCACAATTTGGTCCTGCAAGGGAGTGTGTTCGACATGTGTGTGCTCTTCTTGGGTAGGTTGCCAATTAACAACATGTTCAACATCCATACCTTCATACTCGACATCAAGCAAGATTTGATTAACTTCAACCACTTCATCTTTGCTTGTTGATGGATCTAAGGCACTAACATCTTGATTTCTATAGTTTTCCATGTACAACTTGACCTTTTCTCTTATCTCATGAGCCTTTTCAGGGGGCGGCTCCTTCCTTCTAGTCTTTCTTTTATTATTACGTCTGTTTTCCATATTCAATACGTTTTTTAACAAAACAACAATATCACCCCTACAAGAATGAACAACAAATAAGATATTAAAACTCGATGTGCATGATTATTAAAAATCGATGTAGCAATTGATTATGTACAACAACATCTAGTGAGAATGTTTTCATATAATCTTAAAAGCTATTGAGAATGCCCTAGATATAACAACAACATCACCTCTAGGAACTCAATTGGATGGTGGTATGGGATGCTACTAGGAGCACATTTCCTACAAAAGGAGAAGTTGCTACTCACTTCATTTTCATGTTTTGGATGAGGGAGAATAGCCCCAAAAGATTAAGAGTTTGATTCTTTAGGTGTTTGTGTGAGTTGTTGTATTGAAATCATGAGGAATTCAATAAATGTTTGTGTACTAGATGGAGTTATGTGATTATGAAACCTTATTGGTGGTGATGCAAGCAAGTTTTTTTTATTATCTTCATGAAAGGTTCAAAGCATTGCTTGGCACATGTTGCAGTTTTTTTGTGGTAAGATTAAGAAGACTAAAATACATCTATCATAAAATTCATGAAGAAAAACTAAAATAGATACAAATCAAACAAAGTGAATGAAGACTAAAATACATTTAACAACAGGAAGAGGTCACCATACCTCAAGGATTATGATTTCTCTTTGCTTTAAATGTAAAATGCTCTTTTGATGTATCCACTATATGCAAGAAGAGTTCAAGTGTGTCCAAGCAGCATGAGAATTCAATCCAAGGAGCCAAATAGAGTGCAATTGTTGTGTATTCAATCAAAGGAACCAAATAGAGCCCAACTGGTGTGTATCCAATCCAAAGAGCCAACTAGAGCCCCAACTCTTGTGTATTCTATCCAAATTGTCAAAGAAACACCAAATGGCGTCTAAATTCAATCCAAGATACAATCGGTTGTTGGACTGTGCATGAAAATAGAGAAGAAAATGCGTGAATGAGCGAAAAAATGTGGGAGAATAGCACAGGTTCTTTTTTTAATTTTATGCTCAACAGGGACATGCATGCGCGCTCTTGTTGAACATTAAATTGTTTGGTGGGTAACATTTACCTCATTTATTTCCAAATAAATCGATATGTTTTGGTTTGTTCCTAGAGCCCCTCCCCCATAAAGTCCTTTAGACCCTCTTCTAGACATTAATCACTAAGTGCATAAGTGCACAAGATGATGATGATGAGGAGGTGATGACAATGAAGATGATAAAGATGATGATGATGATGATAAAGATGATGATGATGATGTTGATGAAGATGAAGATGAAGATGATGGTGATGATGATGAAGATGTTGAAGATGATGATGAGAGTGATGAGGATGATGATGATGGTGATGAAGAATATGATGATGATGGAGATGTTGATGGGGAAGGGGGAGATGACAATGATGATGAAGAGGATCATCATCATCATCATCATCATCTCCATCATCATATGGTGATGATCATCATCATCATCTTCATCTTCATCAGGATCATCTAAATAGTCTTCATCATCATATGGAGCTTCTCTAATTTTGGATATAAGGAGGATATAAGATGATGATGATGATGATGATGGAGATGTTGTTGTTGATGATGATGATGGTGATGGTGATGAAGATAATGATGATGATGATGGAGAAGATGATGATGATGGAGATGTTGATGATGATGATGGTGATGATGGTGATGATAATGATGGTGATGGTGATGGTGATGAAGATGATAATGATGATGATGATTAATATGATGATGATGGAGATGTTGATGAGGGACCTAGAGATAAC